>OU745250.1:20000000-22400000 GCA_916618015.1 Xestia c-nigrum
GTGAATTCAAAACATCATTAAACCTATTTACTTCTACCTCTATGGTGCCGAATTTATCGTACAATTTTTTTTTAATTTGTTTAGAACTCAGACTCGAAACCTTCTTGATGTACTTTTTTTTAATATGTTTTGCGCGCGCCATTTTCTTTTCGCGTCATATTGTTAACACCTTAGGTTAAAAACAAGGAATCCAACTCGAAAACAAGTGGAAAACCTAAAATGACCACTCATTATCTAGCGACGAGGAAGTTTATTTGACGCCAAAAGAATTAACTGAATTTGTTAACAATGCGCATTTTTTTTGCGTTTATCCATTTCCTCGCTGAGGTGGGATGAAAAGTTACGTGTTGCACTCGAGTGCAAAGATTTTTCACCTCGTGCTCTTTTGATTCCCTCGCTAACGCTCAAGATTCTAAGTTTTGAATCACTCGCTTCGCTCGTGACTCAATTTTAGAATCTTTCGCTTGCTTGGTCATCAAAATTGAGCACGCGGTTAAAAATCAACTTTGCACTCTTGTATAACAAATAACTATTGTTATACAAGAGTGCAAAGTTGTTTTTGGGTTGGAGTTGGAAAGTTGGAGTTGGATTCCTTATTTTTAACCTAAGGTGTTAACAATATGACGCGAAAAGAAAATGGCGCGCGCAAAACATACCTATTAAAAAAGTACACCAAGAAGGTTCCGAGTCTGAGTTCTTAACTAATTAAAAAAAATAGTATGATAAATTCGGCACCATAGAGGTAGAAGTAAATAGGTTTAATGATGTTTTGAATTCACATGCTTAGTGCACACGATGTTCTAAATTCAAATTTACTTTACCCTCATGACGATAAAAACGGCTTTTGCACTCAGATATCGAAGAGCAAAAATACTCTTTCCGAGATGGGGGGATGAAAAGTTGATTTTCAAACTCATTCAATCAGGATGAGAACTAAACTAAAAACCCCACCTAACCCTCCGTAAACGTGTAGATAAGTAAAGAATAACATAATTATCTATCCTAACGTTTGTAATCGTCAATCACGAGTCCACAACAATTATGCTATATCATCGTGGGGAGCCACGTGACGCGCTTGTGTACAAAATACAAGTGACGAGCTACTACGTGTGTAGTAACATCTGGAGTGCGATTCACTAAGGCAAAACATCTTTACAACCAAGAAATCATCGTTGTAACATCAGATGCAAAGTTATTGGTATTCTTGAGTTGAAACTGCGCGATCGTAGCGACTCAACGATGACGACGGCGCGACATAGAACTAAAATATGGTTCCGAATGTATGAAAAACGGTATTCACAAACGCAACACATCCTACACTTCGTCCACCACCACATCTTTGACTTCGCTTTTACCTGTCAAACAGTAAAGCTTGTAAATTGTAGATGATTCCTTGGTTGTAGACTATTAAAATGTAAGTAAAACAAGTTGTTCTTTTAAATTAACGTGCTTAATATTGTTTTGTATATCGTATTAATTCCTGAAACGTATAAATACCTGTTTTTAATGTTTTAGATGGCAGTTCGTCTTGCTTGTATGATTTATTTGTTGGACGAAGCTTAGCGTCAATTTAATTTAGAAAAAAGGACGTCAAGCACATGTGAGACGTGGATATGGATCTTCTTACTACGGATATAAACTAGGTTGATTGTAGAGCTAATTACACAATTGGAAAAAAATATTTCTGGTGGCATAACAACGTTGAAACGTTGAGGAATTAGCAACCGACCAAGGTATTACTACTTAATTAATGTACTTAATATAAATTACTATACCTGCAGTGGAAAAATGTCTAAAACTTACTCTCTTTCCAGGTTTTATGCACTCGCATTTTTAGCTAATGGGAGTTACCAAAAAATATGTGAGAATGCAAGAACCTATATCTGCAAGCATCTGCCTCGAGGGCTATAAGAACCATAAAAGATGCCATGAAACTCCCATTTATAATTGAATTACACATAAGATTTCCTCAAAATACAAACAAAAGGCAAATTCTCTAAGAAAAGTAAGTATTTTTTTATTTTTTACTAAGCTACTTTCAAGAATCAAACTATTATGGCTATCTATTTTTGTTAGATACTTAGATAATATTTTAAATTGTCTATCCTTATCGTCCATGTGGCGCCTATGTCCAGCAGTAGACGTCTTTCGGCTGAAATGATGATGATGATAATGATCCTTCATTTTATTTTTTTAATCTAGTTTGCTAAGTTAAAATAGTATAATGTTATATAACGTTTATATTTGAACCGATAATATTAATATGATATGTGATTATTCAATCAATTAATTTTACCTCAAGTTGCCTGAAACACAGGATTACCTAGTTCAGGCTCAAAATATGTGTGAACTTGACATAGATTTAAGAAAACTGTAAACTTTTGCCTTATATTTTTGAATAAAATTTTTATTATTTATTATTGTAAAATTAAATTCCTATTTAATGTATTTCAGGGGACTCCGGTTTTGCTCTTAGGCCATACATGATGGTTCCATGTAGCAACCATGAGCCTGGACCACGGGAAGCATACTATAATGTTCTACATGCCACTGCATAAAATACTGCATAACGAAGCTTTGGATAAAGGCAGTTTTAGCTGGCTTTTGGTTCATCATGTTCTTCAATACGATCCAGAGATGGTGTGAAATTAAAGCCTGTTGTGTGTGACAAAAAATTTACAATCAAACAGAAGTTCCTCCAGCGGAATTGTGATCCGGTTACTACAACAAGAAAGTCAGAACTATCAGTGATTTGGACAGTGGACATCTCACTCGAGGTTGTCTAACTGATAGACTGACGTAGACAAGTTAACACTAACAATAAACTTATCAATCAATCAAAAACTTTATTTCGAACAAGAGTCCATATGGATTAGTAGCGAGTACTTATGATATTACTAATTCAGGTTATGAGACAGTTTGTTTATTAAAAAATATAGTGTATGTTAAATAGTTAGGTGTATTGTTAATCATAAAATATAGAAAATAGATGTTTTTTAAACTTCATGTTGTAAAGATATAATTAGTATTTATAGTCTAACAAAATAATATGTAGCTAGGAAAAGTCATTTTAATAGAATTAATAATAAATAAAACAATCTTTTAACATGCATTTTATTTATTTATTAAATCTTGAATTGTACTACTTATTCTATCTAGAGCCTGAGCCACAGCCTGAAGGCCTTCTACTTGTCGGCTAATCGCTTGGGCAATCAAGAGTTTTGCTTGCAACCAAAACTTTTTCCTCCCGTAATGGTATGGATTTTCAATTCTATTTCACTGATTTCTGGCCTCTATACCACTACCAGTGCACCCTCTCGTGGCTGCAATTAAGCTGTACTTCCTCTTATCTGCTCCTTTTTGTTCTCCCCGTACTGCAACACAAGTAAGAATTATATTATTTGATGTATTCAATAAATAGAACACCTATTTGCTCGGTTTGGTTCGACTTTCTGTTGCAATTTGAAGCCTAGCCTAAAGTTACAGTACATGCCTGAGTTAATACTACTTAAGTAATAAAGAGCATACACAGGGGCTGCCAATGTAAAAGGATATTATACTGTAGACAGCTACCTACCTACTCAATGCAACAGTGTACAAACACAAATACATATTATTACTAACCTTATTCCACTGTGGCGATGTTTTCGTACACCGACTACCATCACTGTTCAGGGCTTTTTTATTTCGGACCATGCCTGACGACTGCAAATGCGAGCATGGCCCGTAGTTAAGCAAGGTTGCTTTCCAAAAAGCTTACTAGCAGGAGCTGCGTTGCGAGACACTAAAAAATAAATATTTGGTTACTTATATGTAGTTCCAGAAACTGTGCTGTATATTGAAATATAAATGTTACTGTGTACTTACTTTCGGTGGGTTTAGAATCAACGAAAACAAAGAACAAGTAGAACGCTATGCGATTGGAGTGCATAATTTTTATCAGTCCACTTTAGACCCTTAAACCACTTGGAATGGAATTTCGTATTTTGATAAACACATAACCTACAAAATAATAACACAACAAACAATGATCTCAAAGATTAGTATAATTTATTGCTATAATCAAAAATAATTATTTTCCAAGTTGAAAATGATATATTTAATTAAATTTTCGTTGCATAATAAATATAAGGTCTTATAGACGTACGTATTGTGCAGTTGTATTAATTTATAATGACGAAATAACTTCAAAATAGGTTGGTCGAGATTTTCTCGATTATACTCTAGATAAAACATAGCAACACTGACATCGTCTTACTTTTCATCGATGAGGAGTAGATCGTCGACGAGCCTAAGTAGCTTACTGAATACGGATTTTGTCAACGTTGTTTTCAGAAGCGATATTTACGATGTCACATCAGTGAACTCGTCGTTGTTAACATCTGTGAAGAGTCTGTTAGTGAATCGCATAGCTGACGACTCGCGTTACACACTGCTTTTTCTGTAACACAAATATTGACAAGGCGAAGGTGTATAGCACTTTCACAATTTGCTGCTATCAAGCGGCCACAAACTAGATCCCGAGCTGGTACTGTGAAATTCTTGGTTGAAAAATCGAATAACACTGCGTGACCCGGAAAAGAGGATCAAAGCCGGAATTAAATACTATAAATCAGTAGCGTTTACGACCACCAGACCAACAAGGCAGTCCCTACGGAAAAAAATATCAAGTATTTTTCTAAAACAAATATTGATTCGGCTAAATACTCTAAATACCTCGTGTTTCCGTCCTGGGTCTAAGATACCTACGACAACAAATAGACATCCATGTGGGAGTTTAAAGACCGCAATATCCATTGACAGGTAACTAGAACCCATTAGTCACATCTGCGATAAGGGCTTGCTTACACAACAAACCAACAAACAAATAGTAAATAGTCCGATGAGAACCCAACGTTTTAGAACTGTGTATGAAGTTATTTTCCGAGAACTGCTCTGCAAAATATAGATCACGACCTTGTGGACTGGCCTATTTAATTAGCCAGCATAGCTCTGTTTATGTTATTCAAAGATAGCATATTTCGCAAGAAGAGGTAATTAATAAAGATTATTGATGTTTCTTCAAAAAAACAGCAGGTTTGCTTCCTGAAAATGTGTCCTCCGCGCAATATTTTTGCAGGGCTTCGGAAAGATTTGCAAAACTGTGTTATCGTTGGCATCATCTAAAATCCTTCCTGTTTCATTTTCTATAAGATAGCCGTTTACGGTAAGTTTTTATCGTAGCTTACAAACGTTAGTAGGTCAAATCCTAACATTAAAATACAAGTTGTTTTGTTATTTTGAAATTATACTCTTTAAGTAGGTAGGTACTTCGGAGAAATAATGACCTGTGAAGTGTAGTTGTACACAATCGAAGTTTCAGTATAATTGACGTCACACGTGACAGGTGGCGCCACCTATCACTGTTACACGCTTTAACGTTCGGAATTTGTCATCACCGCCCGCGTCACTTTCCTCAAAGCGTTTTTCTTCACGTTTCTTCGTACTACTTACATTAGCACATGAAACACATTATATTGAAAAGGTTTCATAAGAATGGGCGTTTTTATACCCACGTTCGACGTACCATTTACATTATTTATGTTTATTATGGTATCACAACGAGATGATATCGTAAAGTGATATGATAATGAAGGCAGAAATGCGTAAGAAATATGTTGAGTGAAAACATGCCCCACTAAACAGTTTATATTCACATTTGGCACTGGCACACTTGTGTGTGGAACTGTGGAATCTGGCTTATAAGAATGGTGTTGTTGTATAGCGCAATATAATAGACTAACATAATAATACACGAAGACAGAAGGAAAATACCTGCGTTTATTGTATACAAAACATCTGAAAATACATATATCAATAAGTCCTAAATACTCTCACGCGTAAGGCCAATGACCTTCACAATGTTTTTCCTTGTCAACGTCACGGAAGAAAATAAACAAACACGTGTAAAAATAAGTAATTTTCCTTAAAAAGTAACAAATATTATGAATGTCTTTTTGATTAAGAAATTAGTCACCTAGACCCAGATTAGTTTGAGACCCGGCGGCGTTCATGAGCCCCAACTGGTCGACAAAGTTGTACCCGTCTATTGACACGAAAATAAGGTCATAAAAGAACAACCTCGAGATGCTGTGATTTATTATTTTAACAAGCCACATTTCCTGCCTATCTGATAATCTTGTCAAGTGCGGCTTGACTCTGCAAGGCCGCGCGGTCAATTGAAATACAACACGATTGCTTTATATTATGCGACTTCCTGTTTAAAAGACCTGCCGCACAATTATGTAACTGCTTTAGTTAAGTAAACCACAGCTGGTGAATTGTATTAATAAATATTTACGAGAATGTGAGTGTATCAGTGTACAAACTGTGTTGTTGCCATAGAGACCGCAATAAACTTTTGACCTCCTTTCTGAGATCTTTGTTTTATTTTTACGATTGTTTCAAAGATTAATCTTTTGAACTTCTTTGTCGTACGCAATACATATTTTTATTTACCGTCTTCTTCTATGAGTAAAAACATTTAGTTAGTTTTCTGAAATGTTTAATGAACCTGAATTTATACTGTAATTGATCCTGCCAGCGCAGCGGCTTCGCCCGCGTGAAGTTTGATTATTGTCCCATGGGATCTTACTACCGAGTTAAAAAGTATCCTATGTGTTAGTCTAGGTTATTAACTATATGTGTGCAAAATTTTATCAATAGTATATTTTATAACGAGGGACTAAACGAAGCCATTATATACCCGAGGTGGTTTGACTCCCGAGCTTGCGAGGGAGGCAATGAAAGCGAGGGTATATTAAATTGGCGTTTAGTCTCGAGGTGCAAACTGTACTTTTCACTTCGAGTGCGAGAAAAATAGTCATTTAAAACCGAACAAATTTACATTCGACTAAAATTCTGAACGGAGCAGCAGGCAGATTTTCTTCTATCAGGTCAGTCACAGACTAACAATTTAAAACACAACACAAACTCTCAACATTCTCGCAATGAAGATGATCCACACTCCACAGATAATTATAGTACCTACATTACTGCAGCGGCTAGCAACAGAGGCATTCCACATACTTTTTCAAAATCAACGATGCACACAAACAACCATAAATTTTCCCGCGTTGAAGAGTTCATTTGTTTTTTTTTCAATATACCGCTTTCTATTTGCAAGCCAATTCGAAATTTAAATAAAACCTTTGACAAGTTACTCTTTTGTGACCATGTTTCAGAGTAAAAGATCGTTCCATTTTTAAATTACTTTTTACTCCCTAGGGAATAAACGGTCACTTTAATCCCGCTTCGTAGGGCTATAATGGCGTACTTTTAGAGCATGAGAAGTGAAAAATCCATTAGTCATTAGTCATTTATTCTTAACAAAATACATTTGTGTCGAATACAGAGTAGCACAATAATAATAATCAATAAATCCTTAATCAACGGAAGCACCACCAAAACGAGCATGAAAGGCAGTAAGTACGCTACACTGCCTCAAGTGGAAGTAGCCACCCACCGATGCCGTCTAGTACGATTCAAAGGAAAGACGATCGCACTACTCGAGTGGCAGGAGGAGACTTCATTTGCTCAGGCAAGCTCATTGCTTCAAAAGATCAGGGATTCCGGAGAACACATGCCAGTCACAGCCCGCACAATAAGCGTTGACGCGATGAAGGTCGGAGGAGAGAGAGGAGACGTCGCAGACCGCTTCGGCTGCTTAAAAGCCTCGGAACAACATGAGGTAGTCGTCTATGAGGACAGAGGGGAAACTTTAAGTTTCCTGAAAGCCCCCAGAGACCCAACAGCCATCGCGACGAGCTCCACAACTAGCACGACCACACAAAGCGGATCAGAGAGGGCTCAGCAGAAGGCAGCCGCCGAAAAAGCTGCAAAGGAGCAGAGTGCCCCCATCAGCCCAGAGGACCAAGCCAGGTCGAGGAGTCGCCTGAAAGCCTTCGGTACTTTTCTGAAAGCACTGCTCCCAAGCACCAGCCGCGCATCACTGGCCGAGAAACAAGAAGCAGCAGTGGAGAGGTTCTTCAGGAAGGCACCATCAGAACCAACCCAATGGAAGCCTACACCAACGAGAGCAGATAAAGGACAGGTCAGCCCGCCTGTCCTCGCAATGAACTCGGGCACCACAGATCACGTGAAGAGCGCTTTCCTTGAGTACGTAGCAATCGTGAGGGCGACCAGAGAGGTCAACCTCATGACATGCAGGAAGATCCTGCAGACCTTTCAAAGGAACACAGAAGGACTGCTAAAGGTACTACTCAAGGAGGCAGAGGCAGCGGTGTACGACAACGTTAAATCCCAAGTCATCAAAGGGGAAATGACAGGGTCGTACATGGCAGCCTACAGCGCAAAAAACGGTTTTGTGGCCCTTGACGAGGAGGAAACGGAACGCGTGGGAAAAATAACATTCAGAACCCCAAATGACGACCCAATAGTGGTTACCGCCAAATGTACCAAGATTATGCTGGACGATAAGATCCTTGAAATGGCACAGTCCATTTCAGGGATCCCGGACAACACAGCATCTCAGGGAAATTGGACGGTGCCCAATATCAGGTGGGTAAACGGAGTTCCCGGTTGCGGCAAGACAACCTGGGTGGTGAAACACTTCGATGAGGAGAATGACGTTGTCGCCACCACGACGACCGAAGCTGCCAAAGACCTCAGAGAGAAGCTCGCGCACCGCTTAGGAGACCGAGTAAAGACAAAGGTGCGCACTATGGCCTCAATCTTAGCCAACGGGTTCAAGAAAGAAGAGAAATGCTACCGCCTAACGGTGGACGAGGCTCTTATGAACCATTTTGGGGCCATAGTAATGGCAGTCAAGTTGTCAGGAGCGAGCGAGGTTGTCCTCATCGGAGACATAAACCAGCTACCATTTCTGGACAGAGAGAACCTTTTCGAGCTAAGGTATACCCGTCCAAATCTGGTGGCTGGCATCACCCAGGAGCTGCTCTGCACACACCGCAATCCAATGGATGTGGCATTTGCGTTGAGCGAGATATACTCCGGTATATACTCCTCCAAGCTGTCGCTGTCGCGGGTCCACTCACTGAGCGTGAAAGGTTACACAGGAGCGCAAATACCGAGCACCGCCCAAAACACCCTATTTCTGGTTCATACGCAAGAAGAGAAAGCTGTTCTCATCAGCCAGGGATACGGCTCCGGCGAAGGGTCGCGCACGCTAACCATCCACGAGGCCCAGGGTCTTACCTTCGACAGCGTGATTATCATCAACACCAAGTCTAGGAGACTCCAAATCCACGACAGCATTTCCCACGCGGTAGTGGCGGTGTCGAGACATACAGTCAGTTGCGTCTATTACACCGACGACGCCGATGACGCCACTGGCCGCTTTGCAAAGAGAGCGATGGATGCGCCAACTAAAACGGTCGTTGAGTACAACCTGAAGACGGCCATGCAGCATCGAGACACAGTCGTTGTGGAAGCTTTGCTCAGGCTAGCGAAGTCCCTGATCAGACGACGTAACTAACAAAAAACCCCCATCCTAACCCCAAAACCCAAAGCCAATACATCCCACTCCCAAACAACTCTGTTACCAAAAAGAGAATGTAAAACTGCATGGCAAGGTGAGTCTGTCATACTCACGTAAAAACAGTGCCGATGGTGGCGCTGCACATCCGGTCGCTAAGTTCCCTACAAAATGGTTGAGCTAAGCGGCGCGGATGTGCAGGTCATGTCCGTGAACGGGTGCCGACGGTTGCTGCCGGTCGACTCATATTGCCATGCAGTTATGAAACAGCTTTGTGTAGATTTTTGTTAATTTTGTTAATTTTAATTAGTAATTAAATATAAATATATATATATATATATATATATTTGATGGACTCACGTAGATCATAAGTTACTAATAATAAGCTTAGTTTAATGTAACGTGTCCAATGATGGAGCACGATCGTAGTTTTAATTATTTCTAAATCAATTAAACAATACATAAAATGTAAATAAGAGCGCGGACCCCCACGTCTGCGGTAGAAAACTAACTAAAAAAAAAAAAAAAAAAAAAAATAATCAATAAAAGTTCCAATCAATAATAATATAGGTAAAAAGTCAAAAATAGAAATAAAATATATAGGTATCAACATCGTAATTAAAATAAGAAACAAAAACACAATTAGCCTAGTCAGAAAATAAAACAAACATTCAACTTTATCAACTACAACTTAAATGCTTGCTTCTTATTCAACTTTGTCAAGAGTTAAACTTAAACTTAAACAAATAAACAAGACATACACACACACACACTACACTACACTACATTTCGTGGTTTTTGCGTGAAAGAGTAACAAACATCCATACATCCATACATTCATACTCACAAACGCATTTATGATATTAGTAGGTTAGTAGGATTTTACTAATTACCTGTTTCGTAATTATTGTAATTAACATCTAGCAATTGCCATCAAAAATTCCTTCGAGTTTTCGTGATAAAATCTAAAATTGATGGCTTAACTCTAACCTCTTTTATATTTTAATATGGAAGTGTATTGCGCTTACCGGGCTGAATAATAGCTGAAAGGTTGAACGCCTGTCAATAATTTTAATGTTGTGGGTAGCCGTATAGCAGGGAGTTTTAAGCTTCGGTCGTTATGTTGTTCCGAAATATCTTCGTCATCAAATGTTTTTATCACTGTCAAAGTAAACAGAGTCACGAGAGACACCTCTAAAAGATTATTCGCCTACCACAATCACAGTAACCCATTTCTCAAAGTCAAACATTTCGCGTGGGAAGTAAAATGGCCGACCTTTCGTTTTTATTTCTATTCCACTAACCTAACATAATTAATTTATTACTCGTCTGTGTATGGCCGTGTTTATCCAAAATTTAAATTTGAAGCCCAAGGTTTTTTTTTTACTTCCTACAATATAAAACCTCTTTATATTAATTTAAGTCCACATTCAAGCCCGAGTTATCCTTGTTCCGTGCACTAGGTGACCTAACATACAATCTAGAACTATTACAGTACTAGCATAATCGTAACTCGTAACTTGAGGATATTTAGGTTATCGTGCTGCGGCCTGTAAGTAAACAATACAAATTGTACGTGTATAGGAAGGTAATGGAGCGTTTTCGTGGCTTACTTGACCTAGAAAACAGGTTGTGTGTAAATTGTACCATAAAAAGCATACCTTCTGAATATCTCGGCGAATAATTACGTTATTATTTAGAACAAGACGTGAGTGTGGGTTTCTCAAACGGTATTTAACTTAATCACTTTTCCAGTAATTGCCGTTTAAAGCAAATTATACTCGTACGTAGATATAATTAAGCATAGTCTTAGATAAATAAAACAGATTATAGTTTATTTAAATAGGTATACTAGTAAGCTTACTATTATGAATATTAATTGGGTTGTTTGTAATAATCGTCAACAAAATACTTATAATACTGGAACAAATAACGAACGTAAATATGGAGAAACGTTTATTTAAATGCATACTATTGAAACCAGTTTTATTATAAATAGGTTCAGCTATAAATGGGTACAGAGAAACAATCATAACTTTTTAATATTCACAATTTCACATTTCCGCATTCGTAGCCATTCGTAGCGCATAGGTCTACGAAACCTACGGGATGTCTACGGCCTACGACATATTTTTCCGACATAAATATTAGTTTTTTTTTTGGTGAATGTTCTATGTGTAGGTATTTTGTGATATGATGAATGTTGTTTTTCGTGTGGCGAATATTTTACCTAGCCCCAAAACAAGTAATACAAGTTCTTCGACTTCTAGAAATATTTGCGAAAAGAGAAATCGTAACCAGTTATCGCATAAACAACAACATTTATAAGCATAGCTAAGTGAGTATCTGAAACTAAAATCTAATAGATCTCTTGGTGAATAGAATAGAGTAATTATTTTTATATAACGTAGGCAAGTTCGCACATCTCTGCATTGTGCGGCTGTGATGCAACGCGTTGTGAAAGCCGATACCACTGGAATTGGGTTAGCATTGCGCGCGCGTCGCTCGCACCGCGCATGCGTCGAAGCACGGCGCTTTTATTTTGTTAATTTTATGTGTGGCTGTATTATTGTTGTTATAATTTGGTATTTTATGAACTTCTTTCTTTTGTCTGTGGCATATCCCTGTCAACGATTAGATCGCCATTGTACCAATATATTTTTTGCGTAAAGGAGGTAGGATACTAGATTTAATGTCATGCAGCTGTAGGATTTGAAAGAAAGTCTAAAAAGAAAGTCTAAAAGTTTAAAAAAACTAACGTTGTGTTTTTACTGTTTTGTACACAACTTTAGTTTCAAACAAATTCCTTTGTATATCCTTTTTCCAATAGTTCAATGACATTTAAACTGGGTTCAAGAGCTACTTATGTTTAAATAAATCTTTGCCATGAAAATGATTGACACGGATACTTCGTGAACACGGTTTTTATTGAGTTCAGATTGATTAGTGAAATTCGCCACCATAACATAGGTCTATTACCAGTTAACCCGGAAAATCTTTCAATAACTAAGGTAGACAAATACACTACTTCTAATAATAAGGTGCAGACAAATTCAGAAACAATCACTGTTAGCAAATTAGCTTTCAAGACGGAACCACCGTATAGAAATGACGGTTTCTTGCACAACTTACTGTTATACAACAGCTTGTGGTATGTTCCGGTTTGCTATGAAATGTCTTTGGCACAAGGTCAACTGTAGGTACCATAATGTTGCAAATGGCCGCGTGGAGGTGGATCTTGGAAATAAAGTTTTGTTATCTTGGCCTAGGCTGGAAAAGAAAGGTCGTGTTGTGGGTTGACAGTCGAGGGATGTTGAAAAGAATGGGCTTAAAGGCCCACTTGCTCGAGAAATCACTTAACTCATTTATCGGTAAACGAATTCAAATTAAACCTCTTAATTACTTTTGCGTGTAGGTGTGTAGTGATGAGCGGTTCAAGGTCGTTCGTTGAAGGAATGTTTTAACGTTCGGGTGTTATTGTCTCAAAGCAACAGTAACAACCTAGGTAGGTACGTTTAAATCAACAGATTTATAATTACCAAACCAAACAAAACCAAATACTTTCGTAAAAATATGTAAAAGTGAGAGGAATTTTTCGTTCAACAATCTATTAATTAAATCTAATCGAGTCATTAAACTTAAAGTAATACTAGGTAAAATAGTTTCAACTAATAGGTATGACATGACAGTGACAATTTCATAACGTTATGCAATTCAGCAACTCACCTGACAAATCAGCAGTTTTTTGTTTTGTTTACGTATGGAAAAGTCACTTTCATGTAATCAGGATTTCTGTGACTCTAGAATTGATAAAAGTAGGTACATTGACTGACTGAAAATAAATAACAAAATGTTGTGTTAGGTACCTATCGTTTGTAACAGTTTGCCATGGCCCCAGAATACAAGATGGCGAATGATCTAGTCACCTTCAATATCATGTCCAGTGGTCAATTCGATTCTACTCATCAAAAGTACTAAACCACTTTCACTTGGAAACTCATATCCGTTTCGCAAGAACAGGTGACTAAATCGAAATGTTTGACCAGAATTTTTCGTTGATCAGTAGAACTAATCACTCGGCAAACACAGTTAGCTTTTTACGGTTTAAAACTTAAAGAAAACAAAAAGAAGAGGAACATATCGCGTAAGTGATAGTGAAAAATTCTGTAAAAGAGTTGTTAACATTTTCAGATTGATCCTGATTACGAAAAATCGTCCTACCGGCTGCACTACTAACCGAACGGAGCCTACCGGATAACGCCATTTTCTATTTTCCTTGTCAACGTAAACGAGTATGGCTATAGACTACATACTAATGAGCACTCCACTAGGCTTACACAAGGCTATAATTGATACATACCTATAAACATAAACATAATACCTATGTGTTTATGTATATCGATATTAATAGTTATGTAATTCATTTTTATATTATATTTTATAATATAAAAATGAATCGCAAAATGTGTTGGTAAGCGCATAACTCAACAACGCCTGGACCGATTTCAGTAATTCTTTTTTTGTTCTGTTTGTTATTGCCAGGAGAAGGTTCTTATGAAAAAAAAATGTAGTGGTAGGTAGGTAGTAGTAGGGAGGTAGTAGTAGGTAGGTAGTAGTAGGTAGGTAGTAGTAGTAGGTAGGTAGTAGTAGGTAGGTAGTAGTAGGTAGGTAGTAGTAGGTAGGTAGTAGTAGGTAGGTAGTAGTAGGTAGGTAGTAGTAGGTAGGTAGTAGTAGGTAGGTAGTAGTAGGTAGGTAGTAGTAGGTAGGTAGTAGTAGGTAGGTAGTAGTAGGTAGTAATAGGTAGGTAGTAGTAGGTAGTTAGTAGTAGGTAGTAGTAGATAGGTAGTAGTAGGTAGGTAGTAGTAGGTAGTAGTAGTAGGTAGTAGTAAGTAGTAGTAGGTAGGTAGTACTTTTGTCGCAGACGAAGTTGCGTGGGTCAGCTAGTTTAATATATAACAACTAGTATTTTATTAGTTGGTAACTTAACAGCTGAGCTTGTGAGAGGTGCAGGTGTATCGACCCTTACTAATATGTCTAAGGGCGAATTTCGCCTAAGAAATTTATTACGTTTACCAAAATAATTATCTAAAACTGCCCAACCAACAATTTTGCCCTATAACTAAACCTTTTATCTCCAAAAAGCTGGGTAAAAGATGAATAAAGGTTTTGGCGGTGATTGATTGTTGTGTAAAAGCGTTTGCCAATACGAATTGGCTCTATAAGTTTATACAGCAAAAACGACCTATTAGGAATTGATGTAAAGGTTTACTTCGTAACTTTGTATAGCTGTTATAGTCAGGAGTTATTGCAACCACCAATGTGACTAGTATACAACGATAGAACTTTATAACAGTGTTAACTGTCGCCTTAATGCGCCTGATTAACGCAATAAAGGTTCTGAACGTACTATAATGGGTCTTTCGTTATAGTAGAGATGAAAACTCAAGAATAGGGCGACATTGTGATATTGTGGATTATTAGATCGTCGTTATAGTACATACTACTATAGTGGGCAGAACAAATCTATGACAGAGTGATTTGGTGATATAACTGAGTTTCAAAATACATTTATGTTGCCCAACTTGTCTTAAAAAGGTTTTCTAAAGCTCGTTATAGTCGTAGTGATAAATTTATCACAAGGATTATAGAAAATGGTTTCGTACAAAATACATTTAACGTACGTAGCCAAAGAAATTGAGAATTATTTAAATATGGACAATGATTCCAGTAGTGGTTTGGTTCCCGAAGCTCAATTATTCTATTAAGAAAAATCAGCAACTGTATCACAAAAAGTCAGAATATGAATAAATATTAACTAATAAGTATGACTCTGACTTCGTAGTAGTGCTGATTTAGAAACTCATGTTTTCTGACGTGTTTAATAAAAAACGACAAAGATCGATAAAAAAAAAAAACATCACATTTATGGCACACGGACGAGCAAACGGAACCCTAATTTCATGTAATGGTGGTTGATATCTGTCGTAACGAGTGCTATAGTAGAGTTCAGGAAGCTGGAAGTATGTTTATGACTTAAAATTCGTAATTATTTAAGTAAAAGCTCAATAATTCGAGGGGGGCGTTCAAATATTGCCGTAAACCCATACAAAGTTTATCAGTAAAATAACAGTCGCACATCATTTTCCCCCTATGAGATGAATAATTTAATTACAAAAAATAAAATAATATCTAACTCCGATTCCATTTTCTGATTTCTTCGTATTCTATATCTTTTGCTATTTAAAAACACTGAAGATACTGCAGCGGTGTGAACGAATGTGAATTGAATGAATGATAAATATTAGTGAAGTAATGGAATCATGAACTCTTTTACAGTACTAAAAGGTACTATACTTGCATTGTGGTGGCTTTATATGTCAACAAATAGACTTAGCGTTACTGTAACATCAACTGTAATAGGCCAAAATGGTCACACCTGACACCGCTACAGTTGTACTATACAATTGAATGGAGATATAATTGCGCCACTTTCTTCGTAGGCGCACCTTCTTAGGCCTTTTATTTGACCACTGATTTGTTTTTACAAAACGTTCTATGGACTTCTATACAACTAACTTTTGTTGGTTGGGTGCTTTCCAGGTCTGACAATTTCAAATTTCATATCAATGATGAAATGTGCTGATTGCGTTCTATTTAATTGATGACAATTAGCAGTACAAAATATTCGTTAGTTATGTTATACTACATGATCCCCCATGCGGTTTGTAAGTATGAAACCAGGGGGTAATCTTCGGAACTCATCATCTGCCTAGCCTTTTCCCAACTATGTTGGGGTCGGCTTCCAGTCTAACCGGATGCAGCCGAATACCAGTATTTTACATGGAGCGACTGCCTATCTGACCTGCACAACCCAGTTAATACTGGGAAATACGATACCACTTGGTAAAACTGGTGTCAGACTATGGGGCCACTGACCACCTGTAGCGACTGTCAAAGATGGACAAATGGCAGCCGGGATCAACGGCTTAACGTGATTTCCGAGGCACGGAGGAAGCTCGGTATGTAAGGGTGGTCACTCATTCACAGACCAACCTAGGCAAGCCCGGCTTAACCCAAAGATCGGCCCGGATCCAATGAACGTAAGGCAGCCTCACTAGTTGCGGGCCTGTTCGAAAGAGATACCCCGCGGTATCTCTTTCGGATCTCCGGAACATAAAGAGCGAGGAAGGAGCAAGGATGGGTTTTAGTCAGTAAAAGTCTGACACTCCCTCCCGCTCCGCCCAGAATGGGAGAAGTTATTTGATGATTTCCTATCCTAAAAAAAAAGGGTGGTCACCCATCCCAAGACCAACCTAGGCAAACATGGCTTAAGCTAAAGATCGACCCGAGCGGCTGATATCATTTAGCCACGAGCTCGGAACTAAGGATCAGATTCCGAAAAATCACTCACTAATGGTAAGTTCATTGTCCCGGAATGCTATGCCGAGCGAATTCGCCGACAAAAGCTAGTTAATCACAAACCCGTGCTGGCAGTCTTATAAAAGGAAGCAACGGGGAAGGGGAACAACCAATGATTACATAGAGTTGAGAGTAAATTGCAATGAAACAGTCAGTGCGCCGCCGCGCCGCCCGGCGCAGTGTCGGTGCATCACGACTATCGTGCGCATCAAACAGCTGATTCTGTGAACTCACCGCGCACTGGATATATCTCGTATGACTTACAAGCTGACACAAAATTCAGATGAGAATTTAAGATTTTAAGAAAACTATGGGTACATAGTCACTGAACATACATGGAGGTATTTCACGAAACCCATACAAACATGGCGAGATACAAAATTTTTATTTTTTCGTTGGGTTCGGTTTTAGGCCTGATTTTTGACATGATTGCAAAAAAAATATACAGACAATGGATGTTATGGAAATAAAGAAAGAAAAGGTTACGGGAAAACGCTGATTGTGAGCGTGAAGGCCCGGTCGTAAAGGCGACGCTTGAGAGATCTATCTCTATGAGGGCCAGATTACCAGAAGTCATTTTTTTTCGCAGTAAAGGATGAACAAAGATTGCTATTAAACTTAGCATACACTTTTTTTTAAGATTGCTATACAAATGTAACGTAGTATCTAAGTGCACTGAACTATTAATTATGCATCGTTAGTTGGCCGGTAAACAACTGCCGCCACGTGGATACACTGGCTGCCAAAATATGTATAGCAGTACTCAAACGGAGACAACTGCATAAATAACGCAGTCAAGGTACGTTATACTCGGCTTGTTTGTGCAGAAATACAAATAGTACAATAGTGTTAGGTAATAGTTAATATTTAACACTTATGAATAACCTATCATCCCTACGTGAGGCAGAGAGTGCAACCACATGTCGCCCCGTGCAAGACATATGTTTACGATTATAGAATTAGGTCCGAATGAAATGAAACAGGAAGCCATAATAAGTCAATGATCATTAATAGTTTACCACATTTTTGCAGATCCAAGAACAACAATCTCCACAAGGATCAGAATCTGAGACCTTTGACGAAAAATACGACTAGAAGATTATGTCAGCGGCTATTTACATCACGAACAAAGATGATAAAAGTCTCAATGAAGGTCAGACATAAAGCACACAAAAAAGCCTCAGGAGCAAGACTGAAAGCTTATTAAAAATCCAAGTCAAAGCAGACATTATTATACAGGCCGGCTAGGTTGTGACATGGCTTTGACCCGCACGGATTTAGGTCAAGAGGAATCGATTTATAACAACCGAGTTAGCATCTATTCGTCTGATCCGATGAATTAGTAAGTGGTATCAAAGTGGAGCGGTAGTTGGGGCTGCTTTAAATTATTCGGTAGGGGTTGACTTTACCAATTGCCAAGTTGAACGTGGAGCTGCAAGATTATTGCCACTAGCTTGTTTAGGGTTTAAAGTTGGTATACACTTTGGAGATTTAGAAAAAATGTGATTATAAACAGTTACAGTTAGACGGCGTTTTAAGCGGCGAAGAAAAATGGTGGTCACGTTATAAATCACCACACTTGGCTGGTGGAGATGAAGAAATAAAAAACTTTTTGTACAAAAAATAAAACCATCTGAAAAAAAACAAAAAGTGAAAAATTACTTTAGCTTCAGAAGTCGGTGACCTCTGTTCGATTGATTTAGTTTTATTGTCAACGACATCTCAAGCTAAAGTTATTTTTCCCTTTTTCGTGTTTTCTGAAGTCAATTTTATTCTTTGTACGAAAGTTTTTATTTTTCACTTTTTAGTGGTTCACTTGTACTTAGCCCTTCACAGCGGCGTGATTTTCTGTTATGAACTGGTGTCAACAATAGACAGACATGAGATTTCAGCAATCCCAGTACATTTGGCTATCATTTATTGAGGAGTTCCGTTGCCTATTGTAATGTTTGTGTTTTTGTACTTACGTTTTTAACTATTGTAATCCAAAGTACCAGCTTTGTATCGGTTTCCCTAGTCTTAATCAACTAACCTCATCACTTGTATCTCTTGCCATTTTTCTTTTACACTTTACCCAATGCGACCTTACATTTTCCTCTCCAGGAAACTGTAACGTTACACTATCTCCGAAGTTCTTCATCAGATCTTCACCAAATTGAAATGACATCACTTCGAGAAAGTACGCTTCCTAAAATTACACAAAACGCTTCTGGTGTGCCTAGAAAATTTGATGAGTTCTGTGTATTTCTGCACGAATCCCATCAACAGATCCTAACCAAATTTTCATCAAACTACCCTTGAAGTACATCCTTTCCAATAAAATAAAAATTAATACATGTCTCGGTAATAGGCTTATCCCCAATAAATGGAACTTAACACACCTATAACTATAAAACTAAAGAAGACGGGTATTTATCGCGAATTTACCTTTAATTTAATCCCGACGTTTCGACCGGATTGCACCAGCCGTGGTCGCGGGGAGACTGAAGTACTGGAGGTACCGCAACAGCAATGTGAAGGCGTTTATTCAACTACCCTCACTCATCTTCATAAATGTTAATTAGGGCCGGTTCACACTAGGACAGCACACTACACTAACAGTGTCCGTATATTGAGGCGATTTCACTTGACGAGTACACTTAGTGATTACTGGATTCCAAGCTGAAGAGAGTTTGAAGCCGTCTTCGCGATTGAAATTAGGGTACTTCTTGATCTCAATCGCTTCCCGAACCATTCTCTATAGTGCTTCTCATGGGCAAGGATTTTTGGGTTGTGTAACTCCATCCAGTGGTTGGGTCCTGAGTCTATCACATGTGCCGCTATAGCAGACTTGTTCGTTTGTCGATTCTTGACCGCTGCTATGTGTTCTTTAACCCTTACTGTTCGCTTCGTTTGGCCTATGTAGGAACGCCCGCAGCTGCAATCGATCTTATAAACACCAGGGACCTGGAATGGTACTACATCCTTTGGTGTACGCAGACACTTCGCCACTTTGTTTAATGGAGCATAAACAGACTTTATTGAAAGCTTCTTGAAGAGGTTCCCAATTTTGTCCGTTACCCCCTTCACATAAGGCAAGAACGCTGGCTGTCTGGTTACATCAATGTGTCTACTCTTCTGCTTGCGGCTGCCATCTGGATGCCATCCATTATTCCTGAACCCGTTTCGTTTTAGAACCTCCTGAACATGTTCCAGCTCTCCGGGCAGATGTTCAGGGTCACAGAGCTCATAGGCTCTGTTCATAAGAGAAGACACCACAGACTGAAGATGTGCTGGATGATGATGAGAGGCAGTATTCAGATATCTGTCCGTGTGCGTTGGTTATGGCTTCAAACTCTCTTCAGCTTGGAATCCAGTAATCACTAAGTGTACTCGTCAAGTGAAATCGCCTCAATATACGGACACTGTTAGTGTAGTGTGCTGTCCTAGTGTGAACCGGCCCTAATTAACATTTATGAAGATGAGTGAGGGTAGTTGAATAAACGCCTTCACTTTGCTGTCGCGGTACCTCAAGTACTTCAGTCTCCCCGCGACCACGGCTGGTGCAATCCGGTCGAAACCTCGGGATTAAATTAAAGGTAAATTCGCGATAAATACCCGTCTTCTTTAGTTTTATAATGTGTTCTGATCGTGAAAGTTTAAAAAAGACAACACCTATAACTGTTGAAATCTAGGTGTATTATACACTTCTGAGTACCCCCTCAGAGCATATAGGCGTGATGTTAGGTCATGATGACAATAAACAACCAAGCGATTGCAGCAATCACTGCAGACTTGCCGTTTATTTTTGAAGAGTTCCATTTATATCTCCGAAGATCAGCGTCAGATTCGATCTTAACCGAAAAGCACCACAGCTTTCAAATAAAAAAAGAATCATCAAAATGGGTTCACCCAGTCGAAAGTCCTGATGCAAAAAAGCCAAAAAAAAAATAGACCCTATTTTTTTGTCTTTTTTGCCTCAGAATAATTGAGAACCTCCTCTTTTTGGGAGTAGGTTGAAAATGATAATGATGACGTAGTTTCATCTTGTAAACTAGAGGGACATTGTTGTTGTAGTGTTCTCGACTTCTAAAAATAGCAGCTTAACACGCTTAAGAGAGGTCAAGGTGTGTCATTTAATTTGATGAGGTTTAAAAATCAAAAGCCAACGATAAGCATACAGAGATAGACAAAGCCATTTAAAACCTGTATTGACCTTGATTATAAGCACAAAAGGAAATAATTTGCGTAAATACTCTAATCTAAAGGTCATCGCGCTGAGAAAACAAGATTTTCCATATTTTTTTTCCTTCTTTACTTCCACTTACCTTTACGTAGGTATACTAAATACTTAAGTATGTAGCTTCGTAATTATAGGAATGTTGATGACTTTGCGACTTTTGGTAACTAGCAACTAAGATTAATTGGACCTGGCTATAGCGTTCTCTTACTTGGAACTTATGTATTTAGATATATTATAGTGGACTGTAGACAAATCCTTCGTTGCGTTTTTTCTCTTTGCAATTAAATCATCAAAGAATAGGTGGTGAGAAAGTCCACATTATGCGTGGGAATCTACTGTGGTTACTTACATATATTCGATATGTTGGAGTCGGATGGGTCGGTTAACAATTACTTAATTATTTAAAATTTTAAGTACTCATAATAAACATATTTGTGGTTTCACATGATTGTTTATTACTGAAGAGCTCTTCCTTATTAAAATACCACAATATCAATAAGGTATTACCAGAGGGTATTTCACCAGGGTAAGGCCCTACTTAATCTCAGAAATCAAAAGGACGCAAAAAAAATTACCTCTACACATGTGACTATGGGAATTTGTATGCGTCATATGAGTTTAATGACTCAGACGAAAGCTATCGACCTTACTTAACGACATTGTGTTCGGAGAAATAGGTGTAAAATTGTCCGTCATAATTAGGTATAGAAAGAGAAAACGTTAGAATTTAATACGTTTATATTTTACACAAAGCTGTTTATAATAGACAAAGAAGGATACACAATGAAGAACAGAAAAAGAGAATGATTATAAGTAAAATATAATCTTCGCAAAAAGAAGATAGATTTCAATAGGTTTATTTACATAACAGACAAAGAAGGATACCCATGAAGAACAGAAAAAGAGAATTATTATAATAAGTAAAATAATATCTTCGCAAAAAGAAAATGGATTCAGAACAGAACACAAGCGTTTGAATCGTAGTTGTAAGTTAGTAGAATGATGAAAAGCCATAAAATGCAGGTCAGTAACATCAGAGATAAAAGCGATTTGACAGATAAACACTGACTTACAGATAATACATTGAGCGGTACTAAATCAAAGAACAATCGTCGTTTCTTAGTAACTCGCTCGGATCATAAAAAGCTGTTAGATTCGTAATTAATTGTACCGTTGACAATGCGACAGGAGACGTTTTACGCATACATGGTTCATTTTCACATGCCACGCTCCGGGTCAATCGTATCAGTTGAGTAATACTGTGACAATGCGATAATTACATTTATCTTTGCTCTGTAATTGAACACGTAAATACATAAGTAGGTATTATATCAAGTAGTAAATATTTACGTCTACATGTTGGCGAACTATCTGCAATGTTTGTTACTTCGTACATTTTTACAATAGAGGAGACTCGATAAATAACAAACACTGTTTTACAATTCCCTATTTAATTCCAATATTTACCTTCCCAATTCCCGTTTTTCCTCAACCTCGTATCTAATGTGTGATTATTGTTATTGTAGGTACCTACCTAAATGTATTATGTGGTATTGTGTATGAAACAATAATATTAACGAGGTAAACCGTGAAACCCAACAAATCTAACTAATTACAATACCTATTGAACTTAAGGCAAGAATATTAAACACAGGTTTAATATTAATTTGATTGTTAACTGCAATATACCGAATGCGTGCGCGCACCGTTGCACGTTGTCGTGTCGATATCGCAAAAAGTGCTTGCAACCGGTTTCGATACCAAGCCTCGCCAATCAGGTAGGTACTTCCATTGAACACACGCGACTATCAGAAACACCGTACTGTGTATGACCATCACTCTCAATTTTTAGTGTTTATAAATTAAAACTATTTAAAATGAACTAACTAAGCCATTTGAGTCTGTTACTGTTCCCAACTTAATCAGTGAGCGGAGAGATATTCGCAAATTAAGAATATTGGTTAATTCCAAGTACTTATAGACTTTACAGATAATTACGCTTCCTCGATTTATTCATAAGTCTGCTGTGATAAATTTGATAAATTACTAAGGACTTTCGCAGGGCTGTACATTAAGACCAACTCGTTTTTTAATCAAACTGATAAAAAAACAGAATCGATCGAAAATGATTAATAAACACATAATGCCACATCAACTTGACTATACAAGAATATTGACAGATGTGTGTAACCCACTTAATAAAAGTATGTTTAAAAGATCACACAATCCCATGGCTACGCTAAGCTCCAATTCGCATGTCGAGATACAGTCGATTGTACAGTGCCGACCAAAAGTCGATAGGCAATCTCACAAAGCAATAGCTTGACGTTTAGTTTGACTTACGACCTTCTACTTTCAACAAAATAGATATTGTCAGCAACTAGTTGTAGTTCATAATTTCAATGCCAATATCTAAGACATGATGGCCTAGCGGTTGGGCCCGTCCAGAATTAAGAGTGAATCAGTAAGCCGTGAGTTCAAATCCCGCACAGTTACTTTTAGACTTTTTGTAAGTTTTTACTCTACAGAAATATTATATTCTTTAACTTGTTTGCTTTGTTCACACATTTCGTAAAGTTAGGGAGGTAGATAGAAAAATAAGTCAAGAATTTTGTTAGATTTCTGTGAGGTAGACATGAACTTTATGAATATTTTAACTTGATCGGAATGAACTTTGTCGTTTGGTTGTAGTCATACATAATACACAATATAATGTGGTAGTTGATGGTCAGTGACGTGTGGTTTAATACATAGCGATATTGTTGTTGGTGTGATTCTTAAAATGCGGGCAAATATTAATATTAAGGCGGGGGCGACTATTATCGCGAATTATCCGCGCTTCATAAAAGTGGCTTTAATAGAACTGAATGTGAGTATTATAATTATTTATGAATTGTAACTTAAACATTAAAAATTAAAAACGAATGGGTATTATAAATTGTTCATTTATTTGGTGACCTGTGGTTTACTTAATTCGTTGTTTTTTTTTTCAAACTATCATGCAAGATAAATAATTAGTGTTTATTATTGGATTTATAAATGCAGAGTGAATGAAGTCACTTTAGTATTTATTACAGCTGCCTAACATCATTTTTTTTGTTTAGAGAAATGCAGTAAGTCTCTGGATCAAAAGGTATGAGGGAGAAGGGAGCCTTGCAAGTAGACAGCGAAGTGGAAGGTCGTCGCTTATTAGCGAAGCGCAGCGACAACATATCGTGGGCGAGTATGAAACCAATGGTTTCACACCTACGACACACTCGGAGTCACCGCAAACTGTTCGCCGTGCCCTCCACGCTGAAGGCTTGCATCACAGAAGATCAGCGAAAATGCCCTTCTTGACAGAAAGACATAAAGAAGAACGATTACGTTTCGCACGGGAATATTTAGACTTTGACTGGATTACTTCCATTTTGTTCCGGTTCGCGGTCGCCACTCCAGAACATTTCGACCCCATCGGCCATTCGTTCTGCGAGCAATGTGCCCAGCCCACTGCCACTTAAGTTTAGCAATTCTTCGGGCTACGTCGGTGACCTTGGTTCTCTTGCGGATGTCTTCATTTCTGATGCGATCACGCAAGTAAACTCCGAGCATAGCCCACTCCATTGCCCTTTGGGTGACTTTAAGCCGCATACGTCTACTTGACTGCATTGAAAATAATGGGGGTTATACAAAATATTAATCCCTAATGTTCTAGTTTTAATAAGACGTGTTACAAAATGTTTAGCGATATTAATAATTCCTAAATTGAGGTTTAGTTTCAATCTTCTTTTCTTCAGGAAAATGAACACTTAAACTATAACCTCAATATGAGTTACATTTATTGTGACGTCACATAAAAAACATATTCACGACTATAAATTATGTATTAGTTTTCAGTAAGCAAGCTCTGTTGAATACCGATAGATAGAAGTGGGTATCAACAATTATATTTGTGTGATTAGAATATCCTTGTTATGTTAATAAAAAATGACTTCAAAGTGGGTATACAGATACACAAAAAAAAATCTTATGAACGGTTACAAGAGAACTTCTTATATTGTAACGTTGTACGTGGTTGCTAACACATTTGAATCATACTTGAAATGAAATATCTATTTACGCTCGCAGCTGAGGGTACTTTTAGCTGGCGTTAGAGGAATCATTATTAAGATACCGTCACAAAACTCGCACACGAAACTAGTTGTGGACGAATGTTTCCCCTCTTCATACCGCACGCCTAACGTTCGCGGATTACCAACGGCTCGAGAGACAAAAGGAATCACTCGACCGGCGTGCTGCCACGGCCGGTCGAGGGTCCTTTCACTTCTCACTACACATCGGCAGAGTGATCGTGTGTGCCATTTTTTTTATTTTACCTCTGCCAATCTCCTATCGCTATTGCTTGGAGCATATTATTATAACATCTAATTTATTTGCTGCATAAATAATAAAAGTTAAAATCAGTGTAACCCCGATCGGGTGAGTGTTGCAAAACTTTTTAACTAGAATTAAGTAGGTATTCGTAGCATGACTTGGCAAAATATCGCTTTGTAGTAGTGCCAAGTTAGGACACCTGAATTGTTGATTTAAATCACAGTATTGAGCCGGTGTATCAACGGTGATTGCTAATTTAATCATCTAGTAATTTTCTTTCTTTTATTTACCGAATGTCCTTGACATTGTTGTTACGGAACATGACGGATACCTTTAAATTCTCTTCAACCTTTCATGTATGTATTTAATTCTTGATTAATGTAGTTGGTGAATTGTAGTCGATCATTGTATTGTAAATTCCTGTAAATCATTCTTGTTATTTTTCCATCTACCTCGCATTACTAGATATCATTTTTCTGCTTCATCATGCTTCTAAATTGTACCACGCTGCTTAGACTGCTTCATCTTGATAGCTAATTGATGCTAGAACACCACCTTCCACCGTAGATTCCATTTCCTACGGCTATCGGGATGTTGCAGTCAGTAGTACGAATTCGGTCATTTTCTAAAATGCCCAATTCCGGATATTCCAGGGTTCTTCCGTACCGGTCAACCTTGATTAGCTGCTGCTGCAGGGGCTGTGGCTGTACAACTCTGCAGGCTACGCGCTACCCTCAACAACCGCAAGACCGACCTACCTACCAAACATTATTCTACAAAACATCTACGTTCTGGAACCTTCAGGATAGTGGTTTTCTTTAGGCGGTCTAGAACCCAACACGAGCTCGATATATAGAACCCACACCAGTCTTTTACTGGGGTGATTATTAATTCTAATTAAGTACCCACACCTAATTGTTTTTTTACTATTATAATTTTTTTACTTTTTTTTCTATTATAGTTTGTACTGATTCTTTCGAGTTTCATTTACCGGCTGAGCCCTAAACGTTACAATGGCGCCCATGCTAGTGGTAGATATCGAGCCGTGTTTAGTTCTCTTCTGCTAGGCATTTCTTTTGGTTTTCTTGGTGATGGCTGTCTATTTCAGTTGTGTTAGTTTTAATACTATGATTACGAGCTGCCAAAAGTGAATATATTATTTCTTCACTCTCTAGTAACATCTCATTAATTATAATTATACTTTAAAAAATTTAAACTACCCTCAATTTTTTTTAAAGACAGTTTTTCACGTTTTGGTAGCACGAGTTCTTGATTTTGTTCTGTGACTGTGTAAAACTAATTATAGTTTGATTATGTGAATTTTGCAACACACACTCTCGGGTTAATTTTGGAAGTTACCATTATTTTTTTTCTCTTTTCTATTACTTATAAACTTTTAACGAACATGTCCTACCCCATAAAATTTTTATCCCTGCAAAAGGCGGATACAACGGGGAAACCGCTCAGCCAATGGCACGTTAAAGATATCAAGTTAACGAATTACAAGGACTAAATGCTTAAACTTAGTATTAAAAATACAATATAATACAGCTCAACGCAAGTCATTGATATACATACCAACTATGTTCATTCTATCTTAAACAATATAATACATAAATTAATAAAATACATTCAAATTACCAAATCTAACGTACCTACTGCTAAAACTGTCTACCCCCATATAACCAAATTTAAACTCGTATTATTTTACTATCGGTTCTACAACCATAGTAATAAAGCAATCATGGCTCTACCCCACTGATTTCTTTTCCCTATATCAATGGCCCTACACCATAGATAATCTACGGAGTGGTTCAACTTCAAACATGCGTGAATCATTCGTATCTAAATATTTTTTTATCAATAATGGATTGGTTATATATGAACTGCTCTGTTCTTCCAATATTAACTAAGAAACAAAACCAACACTAGATAAACGCGAGTGTTTTGTACGTAATTTTAAACAAAACATTCTGACTACTAGGACGCGGAAACACAGTTCCTAAAGTGTTACTGCCGATCAAATGACGAATGAATGAAAAGTGATGAATGAAAGTGGAAAGAATGAATGAGTAGCGTTGATCAAGTGTCTTCAGAAGCAGTAGCAGCGGATTTTCCTCAGGAAAAATCCTATGCTAACAAAGGGGGTACTGTAACGTTGTACGTGGTTGCTAACACATTTGAATCATACTTGAAATGAAATATCTATTTACGCTCGCAGCTGAGGGTACTTTTAGCTGGCGTTAGAGGAATCATTATTAAGATACCGTCACAAAACTCGCACACGAAACTAGTTGTGGACGAATGTTTCCCCTCTTCATACCGCACGCCTAACGTTCGCGGATTACCAACGGCTCGAGAGACAAAAGGAATCACTCGACCGGCGTGCTGCCACGGCCGGTCGAGGGTCCTTTCACTTCTCACTACACATCGGCAGAGTGATCGTGTGTGCCATTTTTTTTATTTTACCTCTGCCAATCTCCTATCGCTATTGCTTGGAGCATATTATTATAACATCTAATTTATTTGCTGCATAAATAATAAAAGTTAAAATCAGTGTAACCCCGATCGGGTGAGTGTTGCAAAACTTTTTAACTAGAATTAAGTAGGTATTCGTAGCATGACTTGGCAAAATATCGCTTTGTAGTAGTGCCAAGTTAGGACACCTGAATTGTTGATTTAAATCACAGTATTGAGCCGGTGTATCAACGGTGATTGCTAATTTAATCATCTAGTAATTTTCTTTCTTTTATTTACCGAATGTCCTTGACATTGTTG
Organism: Xestia c-nigrum; assembly: GCA_916618015.1. NCBI lineage: Eukaryota > Metazoa > Arthropoda > Insecta > Lepidoptera > Noctuidae > Xestia > Xestia c-nigrum. The sequence continues at coordinate 20,028,269 of OU745250.1, forward strand.
TTACGGAACATGACGGATACCTTTAAATTCTCTTCAACCTTTCATGTATGTATTTAATTCTTGATTAATGTAGTTGGTGAATTGTAGTCGATCATTGTATTGTAAATTCCTGTAAATCATTCTTGTTATTTTTCCATCTACCTCGCATTACTAGATATCATTTTTCTGCTTCATCATGCTTCTAAATTGTACCACGCTGCTTAGACTGCTTCATCTTGATAGCTAATTGATGCTAGAACACCACCTTCCACCGTAGATTCCATTTCCTACGGCTATCGGGATGTTGCAGTCAGTAGTACGAATTCGGTCATTTTCTAAAATGCCCAATTCCGGATATTCCAGGGTTCTTCCGTACCGGTCAACCTTGATTAGCTGCTGCTGCAGGGGCTGTGGCTGTACAACTCTGCAGGCTACGCGCTACCCTCAACAACCGCAAGACCGACCTACCTACCAAACATTATTCTACAAAACATCTACGTTCTGGAACCTTCAGGATAGTGGTTTTCTTTAGGCGGTCTAGAACCCAACACGAGCTCGATATATAGAACCCACACCAGTCTTTTACTGGGGTGATTATTAATTCTAATTAAGTACCCACACCTAATTGTTTTTTTACTATTATAATTTTTTTACTTTTTTTTCTATTATAGTTTGTACTGATTCTTTCGAGTTTCATTTACCGGCTGAGCCCTAAACGTTACAATATCTAGGTAGGAATGTGACGTTACAAATCTTATTAAAGTTGTTAATTATATGAATAAATGAAACGAATAAAACAATTTTTGTTATCTGTCAGCACGACTTTTTTTTCCACCTTCCAACACCGAAAAAATATTACACAATCACATAAATAGTTATGATGGGTTATTAACTTATATTTAAATCTTTATAAAAATAAATAATGAGCATGAACCCATTTCAAAATAAATACCTTAGTAAATAGTTTTTGCATAAAATACAAATATTAATAAAAGTGGTTACAAAAAAAAAACCCATATAATGTAAACGGGATTTGAACTCAAGACACGTTGATCGTGAACCCACTGCTTAACCTAAACAGCTATCAACACCTGGTAGATATGGTCGAATTTTAGCTATCGAATGCAAATACGATCATGCGTTTGCTGCGTGTATAACAAAAGAGACGGTAATATATATCTTTTTGTTTCGTGGAGAGCGACGCGACAGCTTGCGACAGTAGGCGACTCTGTAGCTGTGGTGTGCGTAGGTACTGTATTGAGACAGCTTACACATACAGCTGCACGGACGCTCGCCCGTGCGTTCACAGCAATATGATCCTTCGCGTGCCTGTGAACTTATGAACGCTTACTGTACCTCAGAAAGAGTGATTTACTGTGGCCCGCCCACGGCTCAGCTCCGCTCATTAAATCGATTAACAAACACTATAATTACACGAAGTTCAGCGTTCATTATCGTGTTCTCCGGAAATTAACAGCTGTTTGAGGGACAGATAAATTAATGATACGGGATAAGGATTAAAAATACCTCAACGAAGTAACTTCATTCCAATCAGTATTACTATAAGATCGGCTTTTTCTTTGCGAACCTATGAATACTTAGTTGTTAGTTGGGCGTTATATGCCCAACTAACTGAACTAACAACTGAAATTATCGGAATCACTGACCTAAGGAACAGAGTAATTCTGCGAAACAAATAATTTTCTAAGTACCTAGCAACTTTATTCATCCGATTCAAAGAAGCACGCTTTGAATCTAAAAATGGTACAAAAATAACAGTTATAGGTATTTTTTATCTGAACACTGAACACACATTTTCTATTTCAATAGAAGTTCGTCCTTATAATGTTGTCGCTGCACGATAACGTTGTTTGTGAGACCACCGCAGTTTTATTGACATTTTAACGATTTTCACTTGTTTATCTGAAACAATCAAACAACAACAAACCGAACGAACTCACATCTTATCCGTGAGTAAACACAAATATGTCCGACTAGCTAGAGATAGATAATATGAGGAAAAAAGTTCGTGAACGTGATTCAGAAGTGTTACTGTGTTGACAATAGGACTAAGTATATTTCAAATTCAGCTTTCTGTTGTCGACAACTTGTAGCTATAAGCTATTTAATTATAGAAATTTAGGTGTTTAGGTAGGTAACTATAAGTTACGAACGATGTTGCCCGATCTCTATCTTGATTGAAAACCCTAAGAATTATTATCATTATTAATCTATTGCACCGACTTACAACCGCGTCTGAATTGAGTGGCAGTTGATTGATATAAATCTTTAATCAAATCAGTTCGATAAGTGAACAGTAAATTGTTCGATTGTCCTCATTCTGTAGGAATCGATAGCGCGTCACGTCACTAAACGAAGGTTGGACAGAGCGTTGAAACGAGATATCGATATGGAGGGTGGTCGTTTATCTCTGTCGCATTGTCGTGGTCGCGGCTATCGGTCGCCGGTCGGCACTTCGGCTGTGTTCGGTGGTGGTTGCGCAAACGCAGCCGGTCAGGCGCGCGAGGCCACCGCCACTCGGCCTCATTCTCGTTAGGTACGCAAATGTCAGGATCAAGGCCGCTGTATGAACATTCAAGAATTTATTCAATCTTATTCATTAAATAACAAGAATATAAAGACGAATAGGTCCGTAATAAACACATTTTTTGCCAATACTTATATACTTAGGTACAATATTAGTTACCAAGCCAATAACGCAGCTTCTTCTACAGAAACTCGCTCACATTATAATTATTATGCTTGTGAAAGCTCAACCGTTAAGTCCACTACAATTTTTCCTCCTGACAACAGTAGACAGGATATGGAAAGTTGTTTTCAACACACTTCTTCGAATACTGGTTCCATGTTTTTTCTACACGTGTGCAGAAAGTAAAATTGCCACAGATAACTAGGTATACCTATACTTAGTCAAACTTGGTTTAATGCCTATAGTCAGAGGTGAATGTTTTTTTTTAATTTTGGCAAAGCGATCTACGTCTTTACGGCGTAAACATTTTTTAATATTCAATTTGTGTTTATAAATCCAATATCATAGATAAACATGATTATTTAAAACTAGTATTTACTTTTATAAACAAATTAACATTTATTTGTATTCTAAATTCAAAAATATATTAAAAAACCTTTTTTTTTTAATTAGGCTGTATAACTGCTTCATACCTTTGCTTTTCGTTCAACGTGGCGAAAGCAAAGCGAGGAAAAAAATAAGATTAAATCATAGTCTCGTAATAATTCATGACATAGATCACTCTTTTATTTTATTTCTTCAAAAGTGTATTGAAAAACGTCGTTTGATACACGTGGACATTTGTTATTGCAGTTCTCGGTTCAGAAACACTGCTCGCCTCCGGCTCGTGTGTCAATACCGCCTCGAACGGCAATAACAAACTTTCTCCACTTGTATAAAATGTACTATTTCATATAATAAAAGTATTCTGTGTTCTTTTCTGTAGCCTACCTACTGTATATCCACAAGAATCCATACGAATTCATCGGATTTTTACCTGTTTTTATCCGGCTGTTGTTATGATCGCATTATCGGTTTACCACATTAACAACTTACTAATACTTTCAATAAGTTTCCTATGTTTTTCTTTTTAATAAAATATTTCTAAGTGCGATGGATGGACAAGTTATAACGTTATAAGTGAAGGTGATGTAAAGCTCAACATTAAGATAATCTTCTAACATTTTAAACTTCATTTTCAAGTCTGCTTTATAGCTTAAACAAATAAGGTAATATTGTTCAAACGAACATTGTATAAGTATTTTTTCTTGGTAGTGGTCAAAGTGCACGACTAGGCGCCTAATGATGTCCTTTGTTGAGCAATAAATATTGCATTATCGTGTAGCTCTACGATTTAAATTGGTATCGCGCCATGTTGCCATGTCGTAACCGGCAACATCTGTATTCTTTTCAATTTGTACAGAGACATACAAAAGCTTTTATAGATCGTAAAGCTTGCCATCTTATTGCCTGTTACTGCTTTGTTCAGATCTTTGTAGTTTATACAAAGTGGTCTGTATGAAATATTGGTCTACTAACTTAGAACTATTAGACAAAGAGAGTCACGATCTGAATGAGTCTAGAATCTGTAATCAACACAAACTTAACCAACACGCGCGCTGTCAAACTCATTGTACAAGTTACATGTTTTGACTAAGGCTCGTTTTTACTTACTTACGTATGTCAGTTAATATGCCACGTTTCGTAGCTATCGATACTTTAGAATTAATAAGGAATATGGAATTAACTAGAATAGGTATATTTTTGGAAATAAAACTAGAACAAAATATATGTAGCGACGCTCTCATTTATTCGATCATCAGCAATTAATAATTTCTTAAATTCGGTACATTTCCTTAAAGCTGAAAACAATTGTTTGGACACATAAGTTTTACAGTCAGAACTACCGGTGCGTATCGTTCACAAAATCGTAAAGCCACACACACGTACGCCGTTTACCGTGATGGTAAACTGGTAACAAGGTTTTTCGCGGAAAAGTAATATTAACAGCTTAATACCGTATCATAGGTACCTACCTCCTTTTAAAAGGAAAGTTAGCAATGCTCGGTAGCATTTACCAATTTTCCCCTCTTACTACCTGAGAACCTTAACAAAATCCGTATAAATAGAATCTTGGGTTATTTCACGCCTATTTTCCGCTGTTTTTAAAAGTAATTAAAAAGTTTCCCTCGGTAAAAAGCGACGTGTGAAAATGGCTTTACAAGCAAACTGTCGACTGACCCGACGCGGCCGTAATACAAACAATTTCTTGCCGAAATAGCTGCAACGATCATCGAGCTTAAGAAAAAACAAGCGTTTATTTAACATCTACTTGAGCTAGTAAAACAGGGTTCAATTTAATTAGCCAAAGAAACGCGGCAGACGTGATGAGTAACAACATCTTATAAAGTAGAAAAAAAACAGAAAAAAATGATTACTTCATTTTGGTTTCAATCGCCTTCCCAGTTACTGGGTTTCGAAGGTCAGCTATGCTGTCGCTCCATGTCAATTACTAGTATTCAACTGCATGCGGAGTTCCGGATGGATACACGGACACCGTCCCTAACATACTCGTATGTCACACATGTTAAACAAATAAATGCTTCTTTATCTTCTTTATCTTTATCTTTATGTAGTAGGGAATAGGCTAAGCAGGCTGCATTTTGATTTTTCCTTTAATCTACGACTGCAGTTACATAGGTTACTTGATATATTCGCTTTTTAGGTCCATGTTCACCAAAAAGATGACGCTCTGATTATCTAAAAACAGCTGTTTAAAACACATTTTTGTATGGGAACATGTCACAGTGACAGCTGTTTTTAGATAATCAGACTGTTATCTTTTCGATGAACATGGACCTTAGCCGTTCACTCTTGGCAGAGTGGTCAGGGTATTTTGTCCGCTGCTTTCGCTAATCCTTTTCTACCGGTCTCTATTGGTTGCATGACTTGCATGGCGAGCACATTCTTCCGCAGGAATCTTGTTGGCAAAGATGGAGTCTGGCCATCAGTAGCGAGGGGTTCATTCTACTCGAAACCTACCGGCTTCCCTTCGGAACAACAACTGTACTGGAGTCTACTATTGCTAAAAGTAAAACGAATGACAATAATACGAGTAAGTAATTCAGTAAGGACGTGATTGCAAACATGAGTAAAACACAAAATGGTCCAAAATAATGTTTTTTTTAAACATTATTTAAAATATGCACCGGACCGGCTTAACTGTTACTTTACCCTTCGCTACTGCTGTCCATAGATATGTCTGTCCATCTGGTTGGTGATCGACCACGTGGTGTGGTGGCTTCTACCATGCCTTGGTACCTACTTGAAATATAAAAGCTGTTTTAAGATGCTGAAATATCAATACTGTTCACGTCTGCGTGGTGTCCCTAGCTAATTTAACTTAACTTTGTGTAGTATTTTTACATTCAAACTTTAAATGCAATGCAAACGTGAAATATAATAAAGTCGCACGGACTCATGGACTGCCGTGCCGGCAGAGCGCTCCAGCGGGCAATAAAGTAAAACTAACCTTTAATTAGTCCCAATTACCGCGGACGTCTCAGCCGACGTTATTTATTGTATAGCGTCCATAGGTAATACTTTATATAATAACTTAATGCCCGTTTGGACTAACACTAAGTGACAACCAAATGAATGCTTAAGAGGAAACAGGTGCTGCGATTTTTCAACACAAAGAATTTGATAGGAAACTTGAATACTTATACTATTGCAAAAAAAATTAACGTCAACTATAATTAAATCGGCTCTGTTTTCGATGACAAAAAATCGGATTTCGTAACGTCGATCTTGTCAAAATTCATGACATAGGTATTCGGTCTGAACCGCTGCGCTGCTGCTATCGCAGTCTACGGGGGCAGGTTCGACGCAGCGCGACGGGAAGAGTTTCTTCAAATATCTACCTCGCAGGCCCTGTTCCCTCTTAAATAATTTTGCACTTTTGTAATTTCAACTTTCAGCGCTGAGCCGAGCGTTGAAAATACAAGAATGCACTTTTGCTTTTGTCTACTGGTTTTAAAAGAGCATAATTGCTTCTACAGATAGATGAGTCTACTGATTTTGTTTCTGTTGCATTTTTTTAATTGCTTGTCAGAATTGGTTGACTCTTACCTAATTTATTTACAAAACGCGATAGTTATTACATTTTGAATATTGTAGAGATGAAAGTTCAAAACTATAATAAATAGGTATACAATGTTTATCAGTTGTAAGCAATCATAATGAACTAATTCCTTATTACACACGTTTTGAATGCTGAAAATTGTCTTTCAGGGTGTTACTGTAATTTGTACTTCAAAGTTTTGTTTGTAAAGCGGTGATCTCATCACTTGCAATCGTAAACTCATATCCTATTTGTAAAAAACTTTGTATACGCGGCGAAATAATCTCTACTGTTGTAAAGGTCTTTTTTCACGACTCGGATATGAGTTTCATAGCAAAAAGTTTTTTTTTGTATGACGTGTAGCGATTGCATGTGACTAAATTGCCACCCTTTTGATCTATAAAATTACAAATGTATGTCGGTCTGAAAAACATAATTATTCTTACATATTTTGCTACAAACGCAACTACCTACGTCGTTCTTTATTATTACTATTTTTGGACAGAAACTTAGTCAAGTCCAACGTAAACAGTTATAATTTGTATCGTTTGTATAATACCTAACCACGACTAGCTATACATACTCTGAACGGTAATTACACACGCAAACAACGTACACATGGCGACACAACAAACTATTAAGTATATAATATCCTGTTAATCCCGTATAACCTGACCTTACTTTGTATGAGCGTTGGGCACAATTAGAAATCAGCATAATTTGGTTTCGCATAGCTTGATTGGTCGCCGTGCGTATAAACCGTACCTACTGAATAAAAAATGTCAACAGCGGTCATTACGATACCTACATTTTTAGTAAATACTACTATACCAACTCATAACGTTATTTAATGTTACGACCTATGAAACACTAACAAAACCCTACAATCACTCATACATAATTTCTGCATTAAAACTCTATTGGCCTGCTTCAACATTGATAAGTTCTGATTATTAACCTATCTGGCAGATATTCATTAACATTCTGAATTTTTTTTTAAGGTTCCGTATCCAAAAGCGCATAGTGTATTACTAAATATATTAAATGTATTACTAAAGGTCCGCTGTCTGTCAGTCTGCCACAGACCTGTATCCTTTGAAACGGGTATACAGGGTATAAACCACCTCATCACGAAGCCTTCTGCACATCAAACTAAGTAACTTTACGCAACAAATATTGCTGGGAAACGACTTTGTTTTGGGGTGAAAAAACATGATTTAAGGTAGAACTCAGTGTAACGCACTTAAAACATTGTGCTGATGGATGGATTATATAATACGGCGGTCGTAGAGGTGTTTAAAGTAAGAATCTAGTAAAAACTTTATTTAAAAAAAAATCTTTCAAAAAGCTGAAACTTTGACCCCCAATATCTCCGTAACTAGAAGGTTCCCAGGTGTGGTGTAGAACAAAAAAATGATCGTAATGACGGGGAGAACAAGTGCCTTTCGGCTTCGTTAAGAGGTGTTTTACACCCTTTATAATAGGTAGACCACTTACGTACTTACTTGATATTTTCACATAGTGTCGTTATGACAACAAATAATAAATTAAGTTAAAAATTAAAGCGGTTCCCTCCCAAGTAGCACATGACAGCCGCACAGTGACTTGATAATAGAATTTTGTGTATACTCAAGGCTGTTGTAGTTTTCTACATAAGGGCTGTATAGTTAGCTACGCAGCCCTTGTAATTCTAATTTGGGCCACAAATTAACCAGCCTTGAGCATTACAGTTGCTGGTTAACGGCAGTATTATTATTGAAACAGCTGTGCAAGGCCTGTACAATGGCTTATACAGCTATACAACAGTCATTGCAGCGTAAGATTCAGCTACTTTAAATCTCTTCAACAGCTTTTAGATGTTTTGAGGCTTGGAAACAGCTTTTATTAAAGTTTAAATAACAAAAAACTTTTGTGATTGTGACAGCTAGACGACATTTATTATTCGTTTTAAGTGTGCAGGAGGACATATTTAATTGGTAAGATATTTTAAATATTTTTCACGTTGGTTTTTGAGTGTCCTTGTGTGTAAATTGAGTTGCGATTACCATTTTACTGTAAATGTGTATAGGTATTTACATCAAATATTTCACGCGCCATCAGAATAATATCGCTTTAACGAAAATATTTTACAAGATATATGGTGTAGGAATCCCTAATATAATTATCCCTCTAATTGTTGCTTTCCAACTTATTGTATTCTATTAGGAAATAAGTGGAAAATATATTGTTTGAATTAAAACCTATCAAATATCCTTGAAATCCATAAAAAAAACATTTGGATATTTAATAACAAATCGTCTGTAATGCTAAAATGGCGTCCATTTGATATCCAGCACAAACTCTCCATAAATTCTTTTGTAAAGTTATTTACTGTACAGTGGTTTTACCAAGTCTTACGTACCAGCTTCCAGCATTATGCTGGCTGGAGAAAGGATTTCAATTATCTTTCTTACTGTGTACTGGTATAAAGAGAGAGCATACAATAGCTTTTCAGGGATAAATAAATCTCCACAGAAAACCATTTCATTATGTACTTACATTGTTTGGCTTTCGAAATACCCTTGCAGGCCTAGAAGATATGATATTAGTTTTTTAAATAACATGTTAAGAGAAAGCTTGGCTCGCTCAACAGTCAGTAGCTCTTTGGAAATACAGTTAATACACTACAGGTACTTGTACGTAACAACAGGCAAAATTAAAACTTTAAAATATTTTCTACTTTAACTCCACGATACAATGATATGACGATAGATTAACAATGACGGATTGTACCAAAAAGCCCTTTTCGTACTATGTATTATGATTGCTAATTACTTTATTATTGTTTTTAGGAATAATACTGCCGTTTAAAATAATTAAAACCATTGAAAAAGGAAAGGAAAGATTAACAGTTGTTCCAAGTGGTTGGGAGCATAATGGCATTTTGAGATGGCCAGGAAAAAACGTTTCTTTAAAATTGAAAAAAAGTGAGAAATCGACGCCGCTTCCAGACTGGACTAAAATGGAGTGCACAGTCAAACGATCGTCTATTCCCACTTACGAAAAAGCTGAAGAACTTCTTGAATCAATGTTAAACTATAGTGATACGTCCATTCTTTAATGCTATTTTCAAATTCTATATTTTTAATAAATATGCATTCTTCCTTGTCTTCATCTGTACTTGATCCAAATTCGTCTCTGTCGCAATCCATTAAATATATAGAACTCTGTTTGTTCTCCAACGACGTTTTCTCTTTACTGCAGCTTGGTTCATGAAAATCCAGATTACTATAAGCATCTGCAATATTTTGATCAAAATCTATTTGTGCGGAACCCTCACTATTCGTAAACGACACGGGCTTGTAAATATCAACTGCATCAGCCTTAGTGTATTCTTTTGACAGTTTTCTTTTTACTCCACCAGTTCGTTTTCTTTTATTCCATGGTTTTAAGTTGTTCATGTTTTATTTAAAGTGTACTAAAACATACGTAGTAACTCTTGAGCTTTAATTAGGTCGTGTCGACGTTATGCAAAAACAAATCAAATCTGACGTAATTTAAACACCATTAATCTAAATTTATTCTTAAATAACGCCGTAAGCTGTAAAATAGTAGTCAGCTACACTTTATGCATTGGCATTAGGATAGAGTACGCCTACTCCAATTTACAACTAATGGTGTTTAATGATTCTCTTAAAAATGTAACGGCATTTGTAGAGATTCATATATTCACTTTTAAACAGCCATTAACAAGCTCGTTGAAGTAGAATTAAAATAGAATTAGTGTAGACCAATTAAAAGCCAGTGGCATATTTTGATACCATAATGCAGCCCGCAACATTACAAGAGAGGTGAATTTGTCATATTAACCAGTCGTTAACAAGCTTGGCCTTCTAAACCAGCTAGTAGTATCACATGCAGCCAAAAGCTGGACTAGATCATTTTAAAATTCTACTTAAATGCTTTTGGTATACTTTTGCGTCATTATAAAGTCATTAGTCAGCTATGCTGTTTAATAGTGTATAATCTTTCCATAATACAGTCTAAAGACTCGTCCTATCCTTTAGTAAATCTGCATAAAAGCTGTAGACTGTAATGTGGCCAGTTTATGACCTAATTCATCGCTAATGTGCTACTTGGGCTGTACTTGTGCGTTAGTACGGAACCCTTTGGGACCTCGCGCACTACGCGGTTTCGTCCATGTCTTGTCACATTACAGACGGCAAAACCGGACGGACGCCCGGTCGTGCGACCAGACGTCTTCTCCCTGGTTTACTCCAAATTTGTTCCTGGTTTCGACCTAAGTTCTCCCTGGTTTCGACCAAATTTCTTCCTGGTTTGCCCAAAGTTCTACCAGGTTTCGACCCAACTTCTTCCTGGGTTTAACTAAACATTTCCATGGTTTCGAACAAATTTGTTCCTGGTTTCGACTAAACTTCTCCCTGGTTTTGACCAAATTTCTTCCTGGTTTTGACCATTCTTCTCCCTGGTTTCGACTAAACTTCTCCCTGGTTTTGACCAAATTTCTTCCTGGTTTTGACCAAACTTCTCCCTGGTTTCGACTAAACTTCTCTCTGGTTTTGACCAAATTTCTTCCTTGTTTTGACCAAATTTCTTCCTGGTTTTGACCAGACATCTCCCTTGTTTTGAGCAAAAGTCGCTTCGGCAGCTAAAAGTCGTGATCGTGACCGAGTAGTGCGCGAGGTCCCTTCGTGTGCGACTCTGATTCGCACTTGGCTGGTTTTTCTTTATCTTAATGGCAGTGCCTACCCGGCCATCGGGAAACAGGCCCTGTGCATCGTGTTTTATATGAAAATCATATGCATTTTCGTTTCAAATAAGTGTTATTGACCTTTTATATCAAAGAAAAATAGATACCTAAGTGTGGTACCTACTTTCAAGCCCAGCTTCAAAGTTAAGTGCCGTGGGCTCTTTAAAATAAGTTGGGCGTTGCGTGGGCCAACACCTACACAAAGTAGCTGAATAATTAATTATTAAGGCATCCTCAAAATAGGTATCTGTATGGCTGTCAATTCGTTATCTTTTCGCAATATGCATAAAAATGAATAAGTTTTTTTGTAAAAAGACAACTATTATATTCGGAATCAGGACTCTCCCCGAGATCGATAAATATATATCCTCATTCTCTACTACGCGAAAAACATTTCAGATAATTACACTTAAACGAGATTCGTTGCAAACAAACTGTGTAAGTACTTCAATTTTCATCGTTAACACGCCTCTACCTACCAATTATATTTCAGTAGGTCAATGGTATGCCATGTCGAATAATTCATTGAACTTCGATCCCAACCTACAAAACAAAAGAGACTCGATATAAATCAATACTTTTAAAACCGAACCGGTTGTAACCTAAACTTTTCATTTATTTACGTGTTTGTGGAAATCCAATTTTCCTCCCTAAAACATTCAGGCATTTCATAAAATGTTTATTCCACTTCATGAATATACCTTGAATATTCACAAGCACATGATATTGGCATTTTTATTTTCAGTATTCTCGCTTAAAATAAACACGTCAATATCAGGTTTCATGAAGGGTATTCAGGACTCACGCGTGAGCGGGCGTTTGTTTAGGCCATGTTAAATTGTACGTATCATATAAATGTTCCACCTGGATATACCTTTATTTTGTTCTCATAATAACAGTGTCGTGTTTGTTTTCATCGTTTTTTATCTAAAAAAATAACTCCTGTTTCAGGCAAAACAAAATAATGTCTGAATACTCTCTAACCTAAAAAACTTCTTGATCTTCAATCCTTCTCGGTCGATTAAAACTGAATCCTATAATGATGTGTACGTTTATTATCTTTGGCCGACTCTGCGGACCGTCTCCTAGCAGCTGCATACACCGCTAGCTTGGAGGGCGAGGGTAGGCTGGAGTCCCGGGGACGTACGAGGGATTCCCGGGACTCCGCCGCGGGAAGGGACGCGGATGTCGGGACGGATGGAAGCTTGCGGACCGTGTCGTATGGCAGTGGTGAGCTTCGTGATGCCGTTGATGCGATGGAGCCTGATCCGTCTGAGTCCTGGAACAAATTGGTCTATTGTGAAATAACACAAGAATTAAGTTCCGTTGATGATCTGAAAGATATCTGAGTCGCTTTGGCCTACCTAATATGTAGTGACTTAGGTCAGAATACGTCGTCGATATACACGATATACACGTAGCTCTTATCTTAATAGTAAAAAAAACCTGACAAAAAACCTACGAAGTTCCGGACAACGTGCTTTCCGAGGTACGGAGAAAACTTGGTAAGTATGTAATTGCTGGTCACCCATTCATGGACCAACCTAAAGAACCTGAAGATCAATCAGAGCGCCTATTGATTTAGCCTCGAGCTCCTCTTTTGCTCTAAAACGTGGAAACCTCGCACTATTTCAATTCAATTATACTGAATAATGCACTCGATGTTATCTAGAGCAATGTACTAACAATACCTACTGCTAGCATTATAAATAAAGCGATAAATTATAATCGTGTTGTTACCATAAAGCGGCCTTGGCTTACTACAGGGCAATGACATCAATACACACAGCGAGCTTTGGCGAACTAAAATTAGTTTTGCCTTCTACAAAACTAGGAAGGATTTGTTTGAATCTTTGTAACTTTAAATAGAATTAATCTTTGTTTACGCTTTAGTACACGTTGTCACAATTTGCGGTTGAACTAAAAATAGAACAGACGAGACGTTTGACGTCAGACCTATAAGTAAAGAATATTGATGAACTTCGTGGATTAGAATTGCACCCTAATTCACTTGTAATCGAGTGGAAGAAATTGACCAATCGTGCAAATGTCGGGACTTGATGTTGGGTACGTGCAGGCCACACTCTCTAATCACCCACCTAGAAACTACGTGAACATAGCTTCCACTTTAATGACTTACTTAGTGCCTAACTAGGAGGTACCTAGATGGCTAGCGAAGCGAGTCAGGTAATGTATTCGAAGAGGCGCTAGCAAATTGACAAGTATTAATGTCGTTGAATTGTGATTGTTTAATGATTCTGTCTTGGATTGTAGTAACCGGTGGGACACTGGATTTCATGTCCTGTTGTCTGTACCTTGCAGGACGCCACTGATGATGCGAAACCTGCAGCCGAATTCTTTATCAACCCTATTTAAATTGTATATAGAGACGATTACGAATCACCTGCAAGAGAAACCATAACAGAATTTTAAAGTAGGGCAAAGAAAATGTTCACTAGGCCATTACACTGCTGTAACTTTGACGACCTTCGATAAAGCTTATCTAAGCAGCAGCACTATCGCACACGGTAGCATGTTCTTCTTCGCTCTACCAAGTATAAACGCATGGAAAAATGAGATTTCATGCTAAAAGATGATGCTCAACCCAAAACCTACAAAGGACAAAGAGCGGTTTCGTCCCATGTGTTTTAACATTTTCTTACCTATATCATTTGAAAGATCTCAATTAGTGTTATGTTTTTTTGTATGGGCGTAACTCTGTATCTTGTGCAGGGAAGATGTTATAGTGGTATCATTTATTCAAAAAAATATTGAATAAAACTTAATCAATTAATATTTTCAGAACTCTTGACACCAGGTTAGGCAACCACACGATAAATAAATAAATAAGAACATCCAGTTTTAATTGTTACTCCTCTGTTTATTTACTGACGACTTACGCTCACCTAATGAGTATTATTTGGTACCTTAGCTGGGCTAGACACCAGCCAAGCATATTGTTACCCGCAACATTTCTGGATGATATTATCATAGATAATAATCACTACTAAAAGTACTAACTAGTTAACAATTTGCATACGTTTAAGCCGTACTCTTATATTTAGGTATTATTCCTTTGTTATTTATGTATTTTAAAATACATAAATAACAGAGGAAATAATGAAATTATCATAATATGTTATTTTCTAAATGTTATTTATATATTTTCAATTGTGCGGTTATTAACAACCGTAAAAAAATAACTATTATTGCCTGTGATTACTGTAAAATTATTAAATATTAATTATGTTTTGCATGTAACACAAAATGTTATAAAGTATGATTAAAGCATTATTTAAATCAAAAACTTATTCTTCACTTGAAGCCCAATGACTTTTGACCTGCACGTAATTACAATAAATACTTGGCATATTGATCATAAAAAAGCTTAACTGAACATGTTTCTACTAGTCCCAACTTGTTACAAGGGTTGGGACACAACTCATACAATAATGCCCATTGTCCTTTATTTGCGTGAACTTATTTTTTTAAATTCATAACCGAGGACTGAAATGGAAATGGAAACCACCATAATGAAGTTATAATGCAGTTTCTTAGTTTGCGTGGGGTTTGTCCCCATTGGAAACTCCCAATTTTATTGAAACAACTGTGCACTGTACGGACTCTGATCATTGTTGCAAGCGCAACTAGTAAAGAAGGCCAGTAGTTTTTTAGTAACAATTTCCTGCTTCGCGGACGGTCAAAACACCCACCATAACAAAATACTTTATCAAGCAGACAAAAGGAGATCATCCAGCCTTCATACATTTTTGGACCATTTTCAAAAGCCAAACAAAATAAACTTATTACTTGGATAGAGCATAACATATTAAACCTTTTTTTAATATTAAACCTAAGTCGTAAATCAATTCACTGAGAAGTTATTCAACCACAAAATATCTGAAATCACCCAGATTGAGGTATTTCTTTTTTGCTAGCCAACTAACATAAACGCAATAATGAAATTAAGCTTATGGATGTACTTAAACATTTTTTGTTATGCCACCCAAGATCTATACCCAAGTTTTAATTAAGACGATTACACGAGCTAAACGCGAGTTTTATAATTAGTAAAAGTATATGATTCACTGCTATAAACAAGATCAGAAAAATATATGATATTCTTCAGGATATATGCTAGCATGATACTGTTTTGAAAACATAATACAATTAATTTGGCTCGAGAAAAAGAAATCACGAACTTACCTCTAAAGATATCTTTCAAACAATAAAAAACATACTAATATGCATGCGATCATTCTGATTTTTTGGCAAATAAATCTACAAGCAATATATTAGCATGATACTGTTTTAGTTTTTTAATCCAATCAAAAGTTTTTTTGCAAATCGATCGAAACCACTCATTTCGCGCTGTTTGGCCCGCAGTGGCTGACGTAACAACCACTTTGTAGTGCAAGCTGATTAGAACTTTATTCTAACAGCATTTCAAACGAAGTTTGAACCACCACAAATAGAGTTGCTAATTTAGCTCGTATAAGCGCCTTAACATTACTAAAATATAAATGCTACTGGTCATGGGAGATCTGCCGATCTGCTTGAAGCCCAAACTTATCAATGTGTTTATCCTGCCTACCTACGGTGCTCAAACCTAATCACTCAACTCATTGCAAAAGTTCCGCCTACCGAAGAGCAACAGGGCGCAGCATCCAGAACGAGCCACCTCTTTCTAGGCCAGCCTTGGCGGCGTCGTCCATCCTCAGGCTGATGATTTAGACGCATAAGGCATTTGTTTAGTATAGATTTTAAACTTTTTTTATTAACCTTGAATGTCCCACTGCTGGGTAAACGCCTTCCAGGTGCTCTTCTTCTGCGTCACCTTGAAACGTTGCCTACAAGATGCGCTTTCAGATCACACTACCGGGCCGGGCTCGGCAGCGCCGTCTATCTTTAGGCACCCGTTGTGTTGCGAGTTTTGCCCAGTGGTCGTTATGCATGCAGCACACGTGACCTGGCCACTCCCATTTGAGCCTAGCTTTTGCCTACGTCTGTAATTCCTGTTTTTGAGCTCACCATTGTGTTTCATAGTTTATCTGTTCTCTTTACACCCGGAATGCTGCGCTCCGTCGCTCTGTGGCAGACCCCAAGGCGGACTTATGCAATAAGTTGAGTGACTAGATCAGGGCTCAATCGATGAGTTTGGGCTTCCAGAAGATAATAATAATAAATATCGCTGGACATTAACACACAGCGCCATCTAGTGACATACTAAGCAAGGCTTGTGTCGTGGACGTCACCGTAAAATTGTCAAATACGTTATATTGTAATGTCTCTAGCGATATTGTAAAGTCTCGAAATCTTGTCAAATGAACATACTGCTTACAACAAAACGCATTATTTTGCGTGAAATGCATGCGATGGTAGTCAACTTACGCGGTGTGGAGGTAAGGAGGGGTCCCCCTTGCCCAGTGTCACAACTCTCATGAAAAGATAATGCACCATTCCTGAGAAATACCGATTAATATAACATAACCTTAAAACACTTTATATTCCCCCTAAAAATCTTAGTCGACGGAGCCCCGCTTCGCGGGGCCCCTATTTCCGAGTGCAGGGTTTAAAGGAACCTAACTAACCTAACGGGGGGGTGCCCCAAGTCCCGATTATGGGGGCAGAGATACTTCCGTATGTTCAGTTGACAATAATTCGCGAGAAAAAACACGTTATATTGTAATACTAGCTGACCCACGCAACTTCGTCTGCGTCACATGAGAGGGAAAAAGCTACCTACTACTACTACATTTTTTTTTTCATAAGAACCTTCTCCTAACAATAACAAACACCACAAAAAAAGAATCAGCCAAATCGGTCAAGCCGTTTTCATGCTATGTCGTGACAACGGAAAACGGGTTTCATTTTTATAATATAGACTAGCTTCTGCCAGCGGCTTCGCCCGCGTGAAGTTTCAAAATTGTCCCATGGGATCTTACTACCGGGATAAAAAGTATCCTATGTGTTAATCCAGGTTATAAACCATCTGTGTGCAAAATTTCATCCAAATCCGTTCAGTAGTTTTTTCGTGAAAGAGTAACAAACATACATCCACGCGACGGAAGCTTAAAAAATCAAGTAATTTCTCCCGTTTTCCCAACATTTCCTTACACTGCTCTGCTCCTATTCATTGTAGTGTGATGAAAAGTATACTATAACCTGCCCAGGAGTTCGAAGAATAACTGATGTTATTTTTTTTAATTGGGGTTGAGTGAGAATATTATAAACGTAAGAGTAAACAAATATAATAATAACAAATCTCCGAACTGCTAAGCTATCGGGAGTTACACGTGTTATTGTGAGTCAACTATAAAAGATAGACATATGCTGTCTTGGGATATTTTTTATATAATTTTATGTGGAATATTTCCGTTATACATGATTTCTATGTAGCTTTAACCATTAAGGCTGCACACGCGACGGAAGCTAAAAAAACCAAGTAACTTCTCCCGTTTTCCCAACATTTCCTTTCACTGCTCTGCTCCTATTAATGGTAGCGTGATGAAAAGTATACTATTACCTGCTCAGGAGTATGTAGAATAATTGTACCAAGTTTCGTTAAAATCCGTCGAGTAGTTTTTTTTTCTATAAATAACATACAGACAGACAGACAGACAGACAGACAGACAGACAGACAAAAATTTTACTGATTGCATTTTTGGCATCAGTATCGATCACTAATCACCCCCCGATAGTTATTTTGTAAATATATTTCATGTACAGAATTGACCTCTCTACAGATTTATTATAAGTATAGAAGAAGAAGATAGATAGATAACGTGTTTGACAATTTTACGGTGACATGAATACCAGATAGCAGATATACTACGTATATACTTTTTTGTTTGTAAATACACACTTATTATACGTATAAATATCCATGACTCGGAAACATATGTCCATGCTCATCACACAAACATTTGTTTCTACCGGGATTCGAACCGAGATCGAGATCGGCAGATATCCTTCGATTAACTTACGATAAAGCACTTTTGTTATAGTAATCATTTTTATTAATTGAAAACTTAGGTACATATTATAGAACTTGGGCGGCATCATAAAAATGTTTATATCCATAAGCTCTATTTAATTATTGCGTGTAATTGCGATGGATGGCAAAAAAAAAATGACCCCAATCTCAGATATTTTGCAGTGGTCGAATAACTTCTCGGTGAATTGACTTTCGATTTTGATGTAATAATAAAAAAGGTTTGTTATTTTATGTTCTATCCAAATAATAAGTTTATTTTGATTGACTTTTGAAAATAGCCCAATATGGGTGATCTCCTTTCCTTGTTATGATGACGGATACAGGGAAAACTACAGAGTATATTTTTTCCGGCTGGCAACTATAAGGATAATCATAACAACTTCCCCTACCTACAAGGTCTATTTTGATAACTCGAGCCATTTTGTGTCTGGGTTTTTTATAAAAAAAATATTATTATTGTAGGCTAGGTAGGTACATAATATTATTACGAAAAAATATTTGATAAATTGGCTCATAGCATCGGTATAAACACAAGATGAAATGAAAAATTGCTAGCGAAACTTCGCAGTCATAATTATAGTAGGTACTTATATGTGATCGCAATGTAGTTTCGCTCATAGAGTATATAATCACTACGTTTAGTTTCGCTTATGGTCTGACAGACGACGTCATATTGCGGACGAGAAATGGAGCGAGAAAAAGCAAAGGCAAGAAGGCTAAGGCCTTCTTGCCTTTTTGTACTAAGGTACATTACACGATTTCTCGGGCCGTGCCTGCAGGGAAGGGGATTCAAGATTCAAGATTCTTTATTTGCATGAAATATGGTGCGTTACATGATGGTCTTATAAATTAAAAAGGTTTCACATATTTCGCTGACTTCATCAGCATGCAAACTTAAAAATTAAAGTATCTAACACATTTTACTTTTAATGTAGTTCTAAATATAACAAAACATCTAAGAAGCATTAGAATGTCAATTTATCTTTGACAACAGTATTATTTTAGAATTAAAAATACTCATGTGTAGAATAAAATAAAATAAAAAAACAATACAAGGCAAGAAAAAAAGAATAAAGTTAAAATATTAACATCAGTAAAATAGGAATATAAGCTTATTTACCCATTACAAATGGGTTTGACAAAAACTCGTTTATTGTGTAGAACACGTTATTACAGAGCCACTTCTTCAGTTTCCTTTTGAAATAATTTATTGGTAATTCTCTGATTTGTTTCGGTATTTTATTGAAAATTTTGACCGACATGCTATAGCAATTGTTCTGGAAGAGAGTGCTTCTACATCTTGTTATGGCTAGTTTAGTGGGATCTCTAGAGATAAACTTTTTATTTTCTGTTACTTTAGTAAACAGGTTCGGGTGCTTTTTAACAAACATCCCTACTTCTAAAATGTATAAGCTAGCAAGTGTAAGTAGGCCCAACTTTTTGAAAAGAGGTCTACATGAATCGAGAGGTCCAACGCCGCAAATGGCGCGGATGCATTTCTTTTGGGTTATAAATACTTTTTTAACGAAGGTAGAGTTACCCCATACAAGCAGACCGTACCTGAGTATTGAGCCAACGTAATAGCCATGATAAGCAGCCATGGCAGTTTTTAAACTTGACAATTTTCTAAGCCTTCTTAGTGCAAAAACAAACTTGTTTAGACTAGAGCAGATGCGGGTTGTATGTGCTTTCCAATTGCAGTATCTATCCAAAATAAGGCCTAAAAATTTTGTTTCGGAGACATCTTTGATTTTTACGTTATTATAATATAAGCCTAAAGATTGTAATTTACTGTTATTATAATTCGAGAATTGTAGAATTTTGGTTTTAGAAACATTGGCTGTTAGGTTGTTGTCCTTCAGCCAACTCATAATTGAGTCAATGGTATTATTCAGTGAATTTTCGTATTTTATATCAGGTTGGTCTGGTACTATAACCGATATGTCATCTGCAAAGAGGATACATTCATGTGCTGTTATTTGAGGAACATCATTGATGTAGATTAAGAAAAGGAGTGAACCCAGGACGCTACCCTGGGGTACTCCAAATTTATTTATTTCAAAAGTTGATCTGAATGGGGTGGACACAAGTTTATCATTTATGTGGTTAATTTCAACGCATTGTTTTCTATTGGTTAGGTAGCTTTTAATCCATTCCAGCCGGGCTAGCATGGGCAGGGGATAAAATTTTCTCCACCTGTCATTTCCACTGACTTGTCCCTTGTCAGTGGAAATAACCGGTGGAGAAAAGTTTTATCCCCTGCCCATGCTAGCCCGGCAGTGCTTTGCCACGAATTCCATATAGCTCGCATTTATTAAGTAATATTTTGTGATCTACAAAATCAAAGGCTTTGCTCATATCAAAGAATATGGCAGCCACTTTATTACGTTTATCGATGTGTTCTGTAATTTCGATGAAATTTGAAATTTGAAATTTGCATGAAATCGGGTGGTTGATTAGTCCCGTACTTACTTCCCTGCCGCGCTGCCGATCGTGCCCGACATATCGTGTAATGTTGTAAGCCCTTAAAGAGCCGCATCGCATCGAAGTTGATCGAAAGTAGCTACAGACATATTGTGTTGCGTCCACCAGAACCCGAAGACGCCTGAACCAGAAGGAGATTTTGACAGAACCTAAAGGATTGGGCCTAAATAGCAGAACTAAGCGAAAAATCGACATGAAATAAGTATGAGTTTTGGATATCAGTTTCTTTGTTATAATTATTGTGTTCAGACGTTGATATCTACCCATCACATCTGTGAAGTTTTGCTAACTAATTTATATTAACCTGTAGAAGGCTAAGGCCTGTATATGTCACCGTAAAATTGTCAAACACGTTAGATTGTAATCTCTCTAGCGAGGTTGTAACTGTCAACTGAACCTAATGAAGTATCTCCGCCCCCATAATCGGGACATGGGGCACCCCCACGTTAGGTTCCTTTAAACCCTGCACTCGGAAATAAGGGCCCCCAGCGGTGCTCCGTGAGCTCCGTCGACTACGCTCTTTAGGGGAATCTAAAGAGTTTTAAGGTAAAGTTATATTATATTGTAACATATACACGAACGTGACATCTTTCGGTTCATCTCCCCAGAGACAAAAATAGCACTCGTCACAGTCACACACCCAAATCAATATGGCGGCTTCTGTTCTCAAACTTAACTCTCAGAGTCTCCGTAGCCAACTAGCCATTCATGTGGACTGGTAAAGCAATATTTTCTCTTACCTTACGAGCATCTCTATGTTCCAAGCGGTCGTATCTTGTATTCCTGGCAGACGGTTTTCTTGGCGGGCGCGGCAGGGCGGAGGGCGGTGGCGGAAGACTGGATGAGCGCGTCTGCTGCGAGGCGCGGCCTTGGCGCTCTAGTAGCAGGGCTTCCTCACCGCGCCCCCCGCCGCCGCGAGCACCCACTGTGCCTAACCCAGGGAAGCAGCATAGCCCACGCTGTGGAGGTTGTAAGCTTCTTATAATCTGTTCATAGGAAGCTAACGTTGTACGCAAGGCAACCACACCAAAGTTATTTTTGTAGAGAGCAAGTTTTAGGAGGGCCACGATTGATAACAAAAAGTTAAATAACGTCGCATAATATTATCACAGCTACAATACAAAACGTAATCTCGGTGTGGAGTTACGATGAGAATTAAAGATTCTTTGTTTAGGTAGGTACCTACTAATTCGTTCTAGTTTTACGTATCAGTACCCGGCGTAGTACAATTAGGTCAACAAGACCTAAGTGTACTACACCGGGTAGGTACTTTTACCTAGATACTGGACTTAATTTCAATTAAAAAGTACACTGACACTGGTATTGATGAGTCATCGACGAAGAATGGAATAACTATTATAACAAAGTAGCACCTAAAAACTTATAACCAAGTAACGTAAACTTCGCCAGGTTTTATAAGAATGACCTAAAAACTAAAATACTACTTACCTACTAAACCTAGCTGTGTAGCTGTTATGTTCCAAAATAACTTTGACGTTTTATGGCTCAAGCAAGGTTTTTGCAAATACAACAATTATTATCTATTTTGTAGTGTTGTACTCCTAGAATGAGTTGGCAACGATTTCTTTAACTTACTACGCGAGCTACGTCTCGTAGTTATCGTTGATTCTACAAACAAAGGCAGCTTGTAATCCCACCAAAAACATTTTCATGTAAAATGTTGCCCAGACGAAACCGTATGACTCGGTCTGTCAAAAAGTTATGAGATCTCATGTAGAGCCAAGCGTCTAACTCTGCACGCTCTAATGTAGCTAGCTAGTGTTGTGCTCTAACTTCACAAACTCTACACCTTAGTCAAACTATGTGGCTTGGTAATTTCGCTACATTCACATGGTCGTAAGGTGAAAAAATATGTATCCACTATTCATTACTTTTCTGTTTTACAATAGTTCTTGTAGTAACGAAACGGCATACCTACGTGGCATATTACCTTTCTTCGGCTATTTATTTTTGGCCTAGGATATGCCTCACGATATGGGCCTAGGGAAACGCTCAGAAGTATGGTTGATTTTAATATTCAATAGGCAAGAGCCACGCCCTCTGGCGACGTAACTAACGCATACGTTCATCTGTTTAAGAGTACCTACTTGTTCGCTAATACCCAACGATATAATAATAATGACACCATCATTAAATTACCCCAACGTTCTTTCAATAGAAAACCTTGTTAGTATTTTAATTATTTCAAAATAAGCTTCTGCCTGCCTGCAAATTCGGAGGCTTCAAAGGTACCTACTCGGTTATAGTGTAGTTCCCATCAGTGTTTCTCTTTTAATGGGTTGAGTAATTTCGTAGATTATATCCGACATCCAAATAAGGCCAGAGTGTAACACAACAAGAGCTCTCGTGGGGTGTGCCAGACCATGGAACCGACAACTTTTATTATATGACTTTTGTAAATTAAATACAACTTTTCTTCATAGTTTTTTTTTGTTAGTTTTAGCACACAGAAGTTCCCTCTAAGAAATAACGCAATCAGCTGCAGCAGGAAGGTAGGTACTATTTATTTTCAAGAACTTGTAGAACAAGTTATTCAGTTTAATGGTCCGGGAGACCCCACGGGAGGTTTTGCGTTTATTATGAAACACCTTGTTCAAGTTTAGTATAGACGATCTAAAAATAATTAGTTTCACGTGTGGTAACACTGTTACCGAGTTAATGAACTGGCACAATAGAACAATACGGACAAACGCCAATAAATTAGTAATTCTTACCTCATTGCGGAAGCGGCGCTGCCCGAAGAAAGTTATAACGTGATCACTCTAGTAAGACCACTCCAATTATAAATATAAAAGGTTTTATCACCGAGTTCATTATCGAATCATCGTATGGGACTATTTACAACCATTGGCCAAGCAAAACGCTCAATGCAAAATTCAGGGCCAAATTCATTATTATAATAACTATCTATGTAAGTAGGTAACGTTATTGATTGACAATACTCTGCAACAATGTAGTTTAAACTCAGCTATTGTATGACCCGCAGTTATCAGTCAAATAACACTTGATAAAAAGGAGCTTCTGTATCAGTAGGTATATTATGTAGGTACTTGTGTGAGATTGAAAGTGGCCTATTTAGAGCAGTCTTGTTATAACAGTGTCAGTGGGCTATCACTGCAACACTCCAAACAAAAGCGAATACATTAATGTTAATATTATGAGGAGGCAAATTGTTCATTGTTTATTCTCGCCTTTAATTTAGGGCAAAATCTTACAGTCGGTTTCTGTAAGGCTTAAGAGCCCTCTTACAGTCCACTAGCGCCGCCAATCGAAAAAATGTCATAACTCGTAAATAGAATCAAAAATACAAAATGTAGTCTATTATTACTGTAGAAAAGGCAATAACGTAATTTTATAACACATTGTCACCACTTGAAATATAGCTGTTTAGCTAAATCGTGCATTCAAAACATAAACGGCCGTTTTTGTTACATATTTAGCTAAACAGCTATATTTCAAGTGGTGACAATGTGTTATAAAATTACGTTATTGCCTTTTCTACAGTAATAATAGACTACATTTTTGTATTTTCCGACTAAATTGCTTTAAGTCCGACTAAATTGCTTTCTTCTCAGTCTTCGACAAAGTCATATTAATTATTATAAGGTTTGTCGTTTTTCGGTCTATTTGTATGTTTTTTTTATAATATATATTAGTTTATTTTATATGCCTATATATGTATTAGTATGTATACCTATTTATGTGTTTTAATTTTCATGCTTATAAATGGTATTTTTATTTTTATTGTACTCTATCACACACAATACTGTCTTATTTGACCCAAAGGTTGACTGGTAGAGAATGCCTTGTGGCATTAAGTCCGCCTATGTACCACTCTTGTACATGAAGTTTAAATAAATAAATAAATAATTAAATAAATATTTTTGATTCTATTTACGAGTTATGACATTTTTTCGATTGGCGGCGCTAGTGGACTGTAAGAGGGTTCTTAAGGCCAGACTTCACCAAGGTGGGGAGGAAACGTGCGGAATTCAACCAATCAAATTCTGTGAAATAAATGGGCATGTGATGCGGAGGAATGATGAAAATGTCGTAAGGAAAGTTTGGAGTATGAATGTGGATGGGTTTAAGAGTGGAGGAAGACCAAAAAACCGATGGTTGGTTGGAGTGAGAGTGAGTGAAGAATGATTACTTGATAAGGCAAGAAAAGAAGTGTGCGATGACGAAAAATAGAGAAGTTTGGAAGAAGAGATGCTGCACCGTCCCCAAACGAATTGAGATAAAGGCAAGAAAATATGACATTCTTTGAAATACACAGCTTATGATTAGTTAAATCTCGCACTACTCCGCTTGTTTCCGTTTTAGTGGAATCCAGGCTTTAGGAAGTTTCTGAATAATCAACCAAATATCAAAATATCAGATCGGTTGCCGGAAATAACAACAGCTGTCAATTCATTTGACGTCACATTTGACAGCTTGTTAATATTTGAATGAGCTGTCAGAAACGGGTAAAACACTGCCAAAGCCTTTGTGTTAGGAACAGCCAGTAAAACCACAACAAACAAAACATGATGTTTATTCTAAAACATGCTTCTAAAAATATGATTAATTAATATTACATCGAATACATCTTACAAAAATATATCTGTATACAATTCCTTAGTACTTATATTATAAAGCCTCGGGAATATCGGCGAATATATCGATATGGGTCAACAGTGTTCATTATAAAGCCTATACATGATATACAGGGTGCAATGACATCGACGAGTAAACAAAAAATAAATAAGCTGTTCTAATTTTGTATGAAACAGCTGTTTTATTTTATTTTCTCTCTGTAGAATATTGAATTATGGGCTGAATTTATAGTAACAGTTTGTTTTGTCGACGTTTCTTATACCCTGTATATTTTTATACTTTCTGAAGAAAAACAATATGAAATGTGTTTCTTTTCATCAGTAACAATCAGGTCTATTTTCGTTTGTCGTTCGTCTTTACAATCTGATCAAACTTTGCGTCGAATGGTTCGATTATGTTTACGAGCACCTGCTGTTCTATATTAATTGTTTACATTGTCAACAATACCACAAAAGGCATAGAATTTCTAAATAAATGAGATTAACAATAGGAAAAAAATATACGTTTAATATAGCTGCACGGGTTTTTAGCCTATTCATATAGCACGTTTGAAGGTGCATACAGAAGAAAGATATCCCTAATCATCACTTTATAAAGATAAAAATATGTTAGGTTAATCTCTCAGCAATCACGCGGCTTTACTTACGCTACACTGTCTTGAGGCAACTTGAAGCCGATGATACTATTAATAAATATATTCTAAAGATACAAAAACACTTGCTCGTTCAAATTATTGAAACAAAATCGAACTTGCTGACCTACAATAAAAACAAATATAATTTCAAATCCCTTTGTATGTTTTCATTTTAATTCAAAATAAATACAAAAATAACGTAATTCTTATAGCTATGTTCATTTTAAGGAGTACATTTCATAAATGGGCCGAAAAAAATAATATTATAGGTACTAACTTTGGCATATTTTTGTGACCAATGCCTGTTTTACTTCTATATAAAATCAGAATCAGACGAATATCATAAGACTTGAAGTAATTATCATTAAGTTGTTACCTTTTCATCTTGTACAATATTTGTTACAAAAAGTAAACCTTATATTTGAATACTAACAGGTCCACTGTGCTTAGTTGTCCAATTACATTTTCATAATGGCAATGTATGAAAGCATTCTATTGGCAAGTCTGTTTCTTTTTTAAATAATCTGCAGTGTATTAGGAAACATTTTTCAACAGTATTTATCTTGTTAATTTAAAAACTAAGCATACTGGTAAGTAGTTCAGAGTTCATATTAATAACGTTTCAGATAAATTAGTTTCACAGATCAAAGCTACGTTAGTATAAACACGGAACAGCAGTACAAGTACGTAGAAATCGATAGGACTCGATAAGATAAATTTGACAGTCATTCTCGATAAAATGAGTTTTTGACTCCATAAAAACTCATTTTATCGAGAATAACTGTCAAATTTATCATATCGAGTCTTATCGATTCTTATGTACTTGTACTGCTGGACCAACTGGACACTTGGATGACCTTTTTTTTTAACAGCATCAAGCAAGTTAATCTATGAGGCTGGCTTCTACTTAACCCCGACAATCCCGTGAATGCCTTGAGTGGAAGGCTGGAACTGAATGATACCTTTATTCAGGGGCTGATTTAGAACTACAGGCTCAACATCGTTAAGAGCACACGATTAAGAGTCGGCCGGGGAGACTTCGATGACCTTTATCATACCACATTTTATAGCTGATGCCGTGCCGATGTTTGCAAGTGTGCGTCACAGTATGGAATTTCCGGAAGATCCAGTGCATTGCTTATACGTGTGCTAAGCTTTTTGCCCCGAATAAAGAACGGCTTATTAATACGAACCCTTTTTATAAAAGTAAACTTAAAATACCGACACAATAACTTTACAATTACATTTATCCTTTTAAGACTAGGTCGCTACTAGTGGAGTGTAAGAAAACAGTTGTAAATGTATATTTACGGAGATTCTTATACAATATGTGGCACCAACACACTCATGGTTAAGACACTGTTAAAGGCACATCATCTTACTAAAGTTCAGACTTACTACTGTCTTTGATCAGCATCCAAAATCGTGTAACGTACTTAATGGCAATCTCTTAACAAATCCAGGCTGGGTCGCTGCTGAGACATTTCTGATGGAAAACCCATTATCACTTTGCCAGATCTGGGAAATGAACCCAGTTCAACGAAATTCATTGGCTTGGGCCACGAACCGTAAAAACGGACTTTAATACGTACGTCGCAATGGTCAGTGTCGAATAGCAAGGAATTATTATTGTCATTAGCAGTAAGTTACACAATTTTATTATGCTGCGGGTTAGGGTTAGGTAAACACTTGGTATAAAATCACACGGAACACAAAAACGAAGCGTAGTTCGTGAACATTTGTACATCGCCGGAATGTTTGTGTGAGTAAGCAGAATACTACGTGTTTATAGGAATGTTTATTATAGCCGGAAACTCGCAATTACTTGCTTGTAATTTATTTTGAAGAAGTAAAATGCGTAGTTCGAGAGATTTATTGAACGGTTGATTCGATTAAATTTCGAGACTGTAGTCGTTTTTTTTTAATGTACTTATGAATATTGTATTTTCGTTTTCGAATTTACTGAGTAAAGTATTTGACAATAAGTACCCCTAGAAAGGTCAGTGAACTGCCAGTTTTCATTGGCTAACTCCGAAATTGGGTATTTGCTAGGAGTCGTTTCTTGAGGCTTTGTCTATCTCATCTCAACTAGAAACACTTTTTTTACGTGATTATTTTTTTCCAGTGACACGACTCTCATGTGAATTGACAGATATAATAATATATACACACATTAAAGTAGATAGCGTCTGACCGCAACGCATTACACATTTTGTGTAAACCATTAGAGCGCAGGGCCGGCAGTCTCGACATAGTTAACGACATTATCGATAAGTTTAGATAGCTAAAATGAAAAAAAATAAAATAAACGTTTTTGCAACCGATTTTTCCGTGTTTACTAAAAGCTGTCCAGAAGCAGGTCCGCGCTCGTGTATGGTGTGGGCATGTGTGTTATGTTATGTGGTGTGCGTCAGTAGTAGTCGCGGGTGGCATGCGCGCGCTGTTCGGGCGACAGGTAACTCACGGCGGGCACGGGCGGACGCTCCAGGCGCGACTCCAGTGCTGCCAGCTGCTCGTCCAGGCGCAGAGAGGTACTGTCGAACCCGCAACCTGAGATAGAATACAAATTAGCATAAGTATTCACTTAGGCTATCTTAGACAAGCTGCATATGTTTGAAGAATGCGTGCTTCGTTAACGGCAAAACATAGAGATCTCTGAACTTTATAGGTATTTACACCTTTTACACCTATGTTTAGCAAATAAAAAGATTTGGATTTGGCTTCGTATCCAAGGTGGTGAATTACTCTGCACTCAGTTGTCACACACAATATTGGCCTGCTGTGAGAATGTTGCTACTAAAGTGAGTTGTCATGTGAAACGTCAAGCGATTTTGAACCATATGTGGTGCAACTCTTATCGTTACTCTGAATGATACGCTTAAACCTCCCTGCAAAACAGTTATGGAACGGCCCCAGTTCGCTGTTGCGTCTTAAGGTATTGTAAATAAGTTGCTTACTTATATCATTACCTTTGGAATTGTCTAACAAGTCAGGTCGCGTCTAGGTGCAGATCGATCCTCGCTCTGTTAATGCCCTACGCTTTCCACAAAAGATTGGTGGCCAGTTATCAAATAGATCGATAGAAGCTAGAAATACGTCATCACTTACCGCTAGAGTTGTCGTTATGCGGCGAGTAGTTCCTGCGCGCGAGGTGTCTGTAGCGCCCCGACACACTGCCGCTGCCCACGCCCTCCGCGCTCGAGAACGACGCACCGGACGATAAACCCACTGTAACATACACTATATTAGTTACTTATGAACTGTACATTCTTTATTGTGCACTACGAGCGCACGTCCGTAGCTCCGACCAAGATACAATCGTCTAGATTTCGCAGTAACTTGTAGAATTGCCAGTCGTGCGTCTTTTCTATAGTTTAACCTATGAGGAGCAGTCAGGGGTGTAATCCCGTAGTGCGCTAGGTACCTAAAGGTCAACAAGAATATCGCCGAGTTGCTGACAAACAAGTGACAACCCAAGTAACACAGGAAGCATTTTATACAACTACTAGTATCCTTATGTAGAACTTAAGGCCCTTATAAACTCTTATAAAAGTTCACCGAGTATCTTGACGCTTTATATTGGCATTTCAAAACCAATATGATGCTTTACGATGTATAACGGTTGGATAAAGGCATAAAAAATGCTTTTGTGAAGCCTTTAGTTTTAGTGCATCAAACCACAATGCAGCTGTCCTGCTTTCAGCTGTTTTTACTGCATTTGGAATACATTACACTACAATACGCTATACTACAATAGCATTTTAAGTAGTCAAATAAATGCTACAGACTGTTTAAGAGCATAAACGTGACCCATTATAATGCCACGTAAATCCAGCATACAGCTTTCAGCTGTTCTTAGTGCTTTAGGGTTTACAATATCATTTAAACAGTAAGATAATGCCTATGGCCGCTTAGCATAAACTTGTACCATTATAATGCCACGTAAATCAGGTATACCGCTTTGGGCTGTGTTTAGTGCCCTTTGCACTTTTTTTGCAGTTTTAAGTGCCAAGTAAAAGCCTAATGCTGCTGAACAGCATAAACGTGAACCAATGTAATGCTTGCATTTGTAAAGATCACCTGTGAGTTATTGTAATGCGTAAAGCTTTATATACGTTCACTTTAACGTTTTTGTAAAACCATTTGTCGGCCATATTGTCCCCAATATATAATATGGACGAAGACATGATGATGGAGATATTATATTGCTAAACAAAATACTTAAATTACAACGTTATTGTATTACGTTATATATAACATTTGTGTCATGGTATTACAGATGTATTTGCCATGATGTAGGGTTTATTTAAGGTCTAACTGTGAACACTTAAATAGCCTCAATCATTCTTTTAGAACAATCTAATGCTAGTCTCATGCTTCTGTAATGCCATTGGCAACTTAATTGGCCGTAATAATGCTTCTTTAATGCAATTGGCAACTTATTTGACCGTAATAATGCTTCTTTAATGCGATTCGCAACTTATTTGGTCACAATTATGCGAATGTAGTGCAATTAAACAAACTAAGTGTGAAAAACTCCAGGATGTTCTGTTTCGTGTGGACTTTTTTGCGTCGCTTCTACCCAAATTACCTGGGCATCTCCGAGGCATCACATTTTAGTGTTTTTCACATTAAAAAGGTGCAGATTTAGAGTTTTACTAGATTAAGATTTTTTTTCAATGTGTACTAGTTGGCTATTCATAACAGGTAAAACATACCAAGTTCCTCCCGACTGGAGTTGTTCCTGAGCGAGGCGCCGCTGTCGTACGCGGCTGTGGTGTGTTTCTGCAGGACTTTGATCATCGCGTCGCGCTCTGCCACTTTAGATTCCAACTCCTTCACTCTGCGGATATAAACAAACTTATGAGTGATAACACGCCTGTATTATATGCCCATTGCACCTGTTATGTTTAAGTCCCTTGAAACAAAGGGCAAGGCAATTGCTATCAAACGGGTTCAAGTACAGTCTACGGGCCGCAATAGCACTTTGCCATCAATAGCATTTGCGACCGCTAGTCCAGCGAAGCAGGATTTGAGCGATCGTGTATTTATAAAGAAAGGAAGACATGAGATGTTTGGCCCCCATTTTTAGAACAGTTCAAATGCGGCACAGCTACTTCGTTGTGTAGCGGCACTCGAAAAGTACTACAGCAAAATTATAACAAAAAGCGCTACAGCGCCATCTATGACAAAGATGATGAACTAACAGCGAAACACGTTAGAATTCCTACATTGCGCAAGCATGATTATCCGCTACTTAGGTCCATGTTCACCAAAAAGATAACGCTCTGATTATCTAAAACCAGCTGTTTAAAACTCATTTTTGTATGGGAGTTACATGTCAAGCCACAGTGACAGCTGTTTTTAGGTAATCAGACTGTTTTGTTTTCGGTGAACATGGACCTTAAGACTGTATATAAGAACCCGTATATACTACCCGTGTGGTCGAATCCTTCCTTTTCTATGGGGGATGGAGAGCTTTACACCCTGTTCTTCATACCCAAAGTAGTTCCTGGTCAGAAAGTTTACCCACCTGCCCTCCAGATCAGCGAGTTTCTTCTGCGCGGAGTGCAGTTCGTCCATGTGTCGTATCTTCTCGTTCCGCGCCTCCGCCATGAGGCGCTCGGACTCGGCCGACGTCTTCTCCAACGCCGCGATCTTGGCGTCCCTGAAAACGGAACTGTTTTGAGTTACAATGCTACTTCTGTTGCGGTTAGAAGCGATGGTATCGGGGTCTTGTGTGTGGAGTGGGTGTAGTAATAATTGGTGGGTTATATTAGCATTAATTAGCAACAGCATTGAACATTTTTAAATAAATTTTTCCTCATTCTTTCTGAAGATTTGGAGAAAACTCTTTTTCTTTTGTGGATGATGAAAACATGAGGCATAGACGATTTCCTATATTATTGATCGATAACGCAATAATCGAAGTCATACATCAACAAACTATTTAAAATAAATTACTAATCGGGCGAATAATATATACTGAATAGGCGACTATTATACCAAGTAACTATAATATGTGAAATTATCGGTCATTTTGTAAAAATAAATTATTCCAGTTTATTTTATTTTATTATTTTCTATTTGTTAGGGAGAACATGGGAACAAGGGAACCGGGACTTAGTGACACCCTAACACGGAAAGGTTAGTTACGAAGGGGATGGCGGGGTCTAGTGAGCGAGCGAAGTGAGCGTCCTAAGACCCCGCCATCCCCTACGTGTTAGGTTACTTTAAACTGTCCAAACAGAAATGACTGCGTTAAGTCGACGTTTTAAACATTTGTATTCGCCCACTGTTTGTCCCACTTAGTTGTTCAGTCGCCTATTTTCAGTATTTTCTACACTTTTATTTTATTTATTAATTTTTGCTCGTTTATTTACTACCCATTATTTATTAGGAGATTAAATCATAACTTTAGCGAGAAAATTGATCAGCAATTTTTTAAATTTAGCGACTGACTTGGGGATAGAAGCCGCGGATACGGCGGCCTGGCGCAGCGCGGCCTCCTCCAGATAGCGCTGCTCCCACTTGGCGCACTCCCCCTCCAGCGCCAACAAGCGCTCGTCCCGCTCCCGCACCTGCCGCCGGAGCTCCGCCTCCCCGCCGCCCGCACCCCCCGCGCCGCCCACCAGCCCACAGTTGCACTCGCGCTTCCTACACAGATAAAAGCTATGTCAGAAACATCCGTCAAGCCGGCGAGCGAATGTCTAGTTTAGTCACAAACATTTTGTAAAATAAACTTAAAATGTCAGTTAACCCGCGAACAAGGCGCTCGCAACGGCGTCGAAATATCGGGAGCTCAAAATAAACAATAATCACTGAAGATATCGGACAACGACACGATAAGTGACATTTTAAGTTCAGTTATGAACCATGATAGCTTGCAACAGTGTTTTTGTAAAGTAATAAAATAGTTATTTATGATACTAGTGCGGTAAGTTGGTTTTTACAAACGAGTAGACGAATGTAAGCCTGAAACGAAGGCTTACCATAGTCACGAGTTTGTAAATACCAATTACTGCACGTATGTCATACGACGTTTTTTAACACATTTGCGAGAAAATAATTAATTACATTAATTAACCACGCTCTACATTTTTTGTAAATCATTAAATAGCGCTCTCGCGATTTTGGTGGCAAGAAACTGTTTCTGTGTCTGTGTTCAAAATATCAGTCAGAGTAGATTCCATATTAACATCTGATTCCTCGCTTGAACTCGTATTATTATTTTGTTTATCACTCGGAATGTCGCAATAATAATCTTTGACGTTTCTATAATAAAGGCGCGAATATGCAAATGGCGCCACATGCACGTGGTGAAAATTAGAACTACTTCTTTCATCTCACTTACTCTTTTGTATTAAAGTGATACAAACGTATTGAGCAAAAGCACTTCCAAGGAGGTTCGATCAGTCAGCCTATTTATTCTCGTAATATGAAATTCCTTGGAGGAATACTTTTTTTTTGGAAATTAAAAAAAAAATCAAGGGGGAGTGCGGTAAACTAGGTACTCTCACCTAAGTACCTATTACTTAGGTGAGAGTACCTAGTTTACCGCACGTTCCGTTGTATGGTGCGTAATTTTTAATTTTCGTCAATTTATACAGGCTTCATAAATGCACTTTTTGAGCAAGCGTGTTGAAAAAAAATTGTATAAAGGGGAGTTCAGTGGATATGTCGCTCGGGGGAGCTTTTCGTACCCCATAACAACAGTGGTGATGAAAATAAATTACACTAAAAACTCAGTCACGGGCTACAACCAAAGTACCCATAAACCCAAAGTAATAAAGTTATAGTCACGGCCTCGTGTGGCTGGGCTGTTGACACAGGGCCGCCGCAACTCTCAGCAACATAACCTTTTGAATGTAAGTTCCATTACCTGAGTGTTTGCAACTCCTTCTCCAGCTGAGCGCGCAGTTTCCTCTCAGTATGCTCTCGCCTGTCGGACGCCTGTTGTAGCGACGCGAGCGCGCGTTGCAGACCCATAACACGCTCCACATAGCCACTGGCGTGGCGACACTGAATCAAAGAATGGATGTTTGGAAACACAAAATGTAACAATTTACATAGAATGCGTAATGTAATGGGTGCAGTCTAGAGTAAAATGGAACATCAATGGAGTATTTATGCAAAAAAACTTCACAGTTTTATATTTTTGTAGGCTCTGGTGGTCAGACAGGTTTCAAGTTTCTAGTTTTTTGGATAATTTTATATGCAGAATCTCAAGTAATAATATTATATTTAGGGTTTTTTTTTTATTATTCAAAAAACATTATTACATTCGCCAACTGGGATCCCGGAAACCGAAAATACCGAGATCCCGAAAATACCGGGATCCCAGACAGAAATGAAGCTTTCACAATACCAGTATTAAATTTTTGAATACCGAGATTTACGACAGTTTCGGTATTCATCGCAAAACGATGCAAGAAAATACCGGAAACACCGGAATCCCGATATTCTCCTAGACTCAATACCGAGTGTACCGGTTTTGGAAGGAGGGACCGGTATTGCGACCCCTAAATATATCGTAGCTAAATGGTCTACGGTAGTGGATAACGGCCCATCTCCGTCATTAAGGAGCCGGTGTCTTAGCAGACATTTTAGGGCTACATCTGTCGCATGCCGGAGGAGCTATGGGCTAAAGTTAACACACAATGGGTACCAAACGGCCACGCGGCAAGCCCAGAAGGAGATGGCGGGACGAACTTGACTCTTTGCACAAGGATTGGTGAAAGAGGGGGCCTTTACACAGCAGTGGGACACAAATGGCTAATAATAATAATGAAAAATAGCCTCTGATTTAAGAGGAGCTCGTGGCTAAATAATAAGCTTGTCTAGGTTGGACTGCGGATGGGTGACCACCCTTACATCCCAAGTATCCTCCGTGCCTCGGAAAGCATGTTAATCTGTTGATCCCGGCTGTCATTTGTAGATCTTTGACAGTCGTTACAGGTAGTTTAGTGGCCTAGAAAAAATTGACAAGCAGTCTTATTATCAGGTGGTACCGTATTAACGTACTAACTGGGTTGTAGAGGTCAGATAGGCAGTCCCTCCATATAAAAGTACTGGTATTCAGCTGCATCCGGTTAGACTGGAGGCAAAACCCCAACATAGTTGGGAAAAGGCTAGGCAGATGATGATAGTCTTCTAATTTAACTTTGGCGGTATTATCTACCTACAACAAGTAGTTCTGAGATAAGTAAAGGAACTCACGTCTTCCTCCAGGCGCACTACGTTGGCCTGCGCGTTGGTGAGCGCGGTGTCCAGTATGTCGATGTGCGTGCGCTGCTCCTGCAGGGTGGCGCGCTGGGCCGCCATCTCGATCTCTTGCCGCTCTTTAGCACATGCCAACTCTTTGTCTGCACAAAAGAAATGCTTGTTTGAACTCTCTTCTGTCACTCAGAACGACTAAGGCCTCGTTCTCACTTTGCGTGTCGACAGATAATCGTGTAGTGGCTTGTGTATTTAAATGGAGGTGATCACATATAGGACGACAGGAAAACTGTCGTCCATGACTTTTGCCAACTAAAAACCAACGATAAATTAATTAACCAGAAAGTTCTGGTTTGGTTGAACGGTGGTGAGAATAGCGGGATGTCCTTCCTGTAAAATATCGATCCAATCCAGCTTGTTCTTTACTGCCCTAGTATCCTCTCCCCAGCGACGCCCAATTCGAGGTCCGTACGGCTGACCCTACAGTGGTTGGTCTAACCGTGTAGTCGCTCAGTTTATAAGTTGCTCTGACTGGAGACTTGGTAATAAGAAATTTATGGGATAGCCCGGTTGGTTAACACAAAAATAAAAAACAAAAATCTTTGCGAAACGGCTCGACACATGAAACCAGGGACTTTCTCAGCATTTTTCCGAGCTATTTGTGATCTAATATTATACTTAGTGACCAAACAAATCTGATCGATAAGACCATTTCGACTTTATTTAGTGCGAACTATTGCCGACAGATACCAGCGATATTTCTAGGATAAATTACTATAATCTTACTTTGTGTGATAAGTTGTGCGATGAGCATCTCTCTGTTCTGTAACTCCTTGCGCAATGCCTCCGTATTGCTCTCGTTTTCAGTGCGCACGCCTTGTGATACCAACTCCACCTAAAATACAACATTGTACCTACTTAGAAATGCGATTTATTAAAATCTAATTCCAATGACAAAAAGATATGGAAACCAATTCTTGTATAGCTTATTCTTGCTATCGAACTATGATGAAATTTTAACCTGGATAAAACGGTAGTTCTCAAAAGCATAAATATGTAGTAAGTATGCACACCTAGGAAATTCAAAGGACATTTTCTTGAGAAATAACTATTAAAACTTCAGGGTTCCAAGATCAATACTTGTGTTTGTACACACCTCAAGTTTTTCTGGGTAAGCAATCATACAAATTCGAGGTCTTCAAATCATATAAAAAATTACCTGTTGTTTCAGCGCCCGGTTAAGATCATGCAGCCTGCGGCAGTCAGCTTGCAGACGAACACGCGCTGCTCGCTCCAGTCGCTCCCGACGCTCACATGAACCCACTAACTCTTCATGAGCAGTTCGGACCTTCTCCACTTCTTCTTCAAGCTACAAAATTAATGTTATTAGGTGAAATGTTAAAAGTGACATGGCTGTCTCTTTTTACTTGTAGTCGCAGTTGCAAGTGATACTATAGAACGGCCCCTAGGTTCAATAAGGGATTTTCTTTTTCAACTCTTCCCTAGTCGCTGGATAGATGGCGCTGATCTCGGTACGTTACTGCAAGGAACAGAACGTCACATAATTTCACTTGGTACTAATAGTTATATTCTGAAGCTTCTGCAAACGAAAGTGTCAGTCAACGAGTGTATGTGACGTGTGTTTTTCCAAACGTTTTGGCTTTGGCACCTAGTAACGTAGTCAGATCAATCGAGTTCATGGAAACTATTTTTTTTTTAAGTCTCACAGAAAACCTCTCATAAAGAGGTTGGTCAGTGCTATTGGAGATTCATAGATGACTTTTCCCTTTTTTTTCGGGTGGAAAATCATCAAATTTCTCCTCCTACTCTGGGCGGAGCGGGAGGGAGTGTCAGATTTTTACTGACTAAATCCCATCCATGTTCCTTCCTCGCCCTTTATGTTCCGGGGCCACAGTATCTCTTTCGAACCGTCCCTTAGCCCCGGCAGGCTTCGGCCCTTGCGGGCCCAGATAACTTTTCCCTGGAATGTCAATGTTGGTGTTGCCCTACAAATGATGGGACACTATATCGTGTCCGCCTGTACTGTTTTTCGCACATCACAGGACCTGATGAACGCTACTGAAAATGACAAACTCGTCGCCTTTTGGGCTGAGTCAATATGACACGCGAAGGGAGAAGTGCACACGGACTGGGCGCGCGCCCAGTTCGCTGGTAGATGTATGGGGCTTTGGAACAAAATATACAAAGCGGCGCGGGCGTTTGGCAATTTAATTCTAGAGCGCCATAGATTTTATCTACAGCGACCCGGGCGCGCCCTGTCCGCTTTGTATAACTTCTCCCTAAGAAGAAGTGCTATTGAGTTTTGTCAATAGTAGTTTCTCAGTAGCAGTCGGTAATCTGGATGAGTGCCCTGTTCATTGCACTGGGCTCGCCCTCTTTGATATAGGAGTGATGTTATGTTATGTAATGACAAAGATGTTTAGAGATATTACGACAGTAAAACATAGTGAACGCGACGGCATATGTCCACCATTCAACAAAACATGCGTGTTCACTATTTTTTTGAAGGTCATTGTCACCGGAGTGTCACATTTATAAGTAGTAACAGTTAATCGAATCAGAAATTGGCACGGTGAGGTCGGTGGGCGACTGCGGCCCACGTCATGTTATTTCGATCTTTATGATATTAGAAATCCGGTATAAAATTGCGTGGAATCGGAAGCTAGCATCATACATGATACATTGAATTTCCATTTATCATCGATGGCTTAGATCTCAAAAGCGTACACGACGTCCCCAACAGACAATGGTCCACCTTCCATGTCCTATGTTCCCTGTGGCTTATTCCACTAATCCCCCTTAAGAGAATCCCCCTTAGGGGGAAAACTGGACTCTAATGTAAGACTTATCCAGAAAGTCCCCTTTTCATTTTTAGTTATTCCACTATTCCCCCCTGAGAGAATCATCCTCAAAAACTTAACCATAATGTAATAAAATCCAAAAAACTGAAATGCTAATTATTAAAAAAAACTGAACCGTAATGAAAAAAACACAAAATTTAAATGGTAATTATTTTCAAAAACTGAACCATAAGAAAGGAACCAAAATCTAAATGCTAAATATGTCACCTGTGCACTTGATGACTATATGGCAATATCTGCAAGCGGAGTTCGCGCGGCTGAATTTCGAAGGCCAAACATTTATACTTCTTTCTATTGATACTATTATAAGACATCTACCAACCCGCACTTGACCCACGTGGTGGATTAAGGCCCACTCCCTCTTACAGAGACAAGTATATGTCCCGGCAGTGGGGAACTTGTAAGATACGTTAAGAAAAAGAATAACTATAACTTACTTTATTAGTCTTGGCGACTCGTTCGCAGGCATCAGCAAGCTGTCTCTTGAGCTGATGGTTCTCTGCAGCCAGCGCATCGAGTACGGCTGTGAATGCGTCATCTGGTTCCTCCAACTCGCCCTCGCCGCCGCTGCACCAGCCGCTTGACTCTGACCCGCCCGGCACCGCGCGTACTCCCACACTGACCCCAAGCAAATTGCATTGGACATCTCTACATAGTATAAAATGTCTTATGTCGGTTTAATAATTTCTCATTTTCCTGAGGATTTATATAAGGAGTAGTCACGTGTAATTGGTGATCCGCCAGAAAGAGCTTTGTCCTTGCAATAAAAGCGAACGGTCCGACGCGGTATCGTGACCCCTCGCCCGAATGAAGAAAACGCGAGTAGGCGACCGAAGCTTTTTTTTTTGTTTCTATTGCATGGACGGAGCTCTCTTTTTTCTGAATTAGCAATATTGTGAATCAGTTATGTTTGTGGTGTACAATTAAGTATAAAGGGTGTAAAAAACCTCTTAACAAAGCCGAAGGCACTTGTTCTCCCCGCCATGCGCCATAGCGATCTTTTTTTTGTTCTACACCATACCTGGAATCCACGGATCTAGCTACGGAGATATTGGGGGTCAAATTTTTGTTTAAACTCAAGTTTTTACTGCCATTTGTTTTTTATATAGGTACATATCTCCACAACCCCCGTACTTTCAATCCATCCATCAGCACAATGTTTTGAGTGCGTTACATTGAGTTCTATGACAAAACGTGATTTTTCACACCAAAAAGTTCTCAGTTCCCAGTTTGATTCCCAGCAAATATGGTGTACAGAATGCTTGGTTGGCGGCTTCGTGATGAGGTTATTTACACCCTGTATAGGGTGGAAGAGCCATCGACGCACAAGCGGCTAACGTAGACAGTACATTACGAACCGAAATTTTCTATGGCGGCCACATGAAAACGTTTAATCGGTTTTTTTATTTATCATCTTTATAAGGAAACCGCAGACGGCTGCGGGACTATTTGAAAGAGACATCGTGGCCTCGGAACATAAAGGGCGAGGAAGAAACATGGATGGATTTTAATCAGTAAAAGTCTGACACTCCCTCCCGCTCCGCCCAGAGCGGGAGAAGTCATATGATGGTTAAATATTACCCATCCAAAAAAAAAAAAAAGACTTTTAACTATCTGTGAAACATTTCCATGTCTTCGCAATAATGACTGTACTAAATACGTGGTAGTAGTTTGTACGCCGATGTCCGTACCACCCTGTATTCTATTCATTGCTGACCAACAGCGACTCAAGACCAGTTAACGTTGTTAAAATAATTTCTTGCGATTCTTATGATTAAAGTGTACGATGCATTCATATTTATATAGCATGCGTAGCTGCGACAGGTGGGTAATATTATGTTACTTAGTCATAACCCCTGTTCGTGTTCGTCGACCCCTATCAAGGTTATCTCAATATAAAGAACTGACGATCCCGTTTCTCTGTAAATTATTGCGATAGCTATGATTGTATTAATCGAAAATACTTTACGCAAAACATGTGGAATGGTTTCCTTGTCCAAAAATTTAAGTTGTTTTCTGGGACCGTTTATTTGAACTAGCAGTTAGTCTTGCCAAGGGGTACTGTATTAAATAATAAATAAATATGGCTGGACATTACACACAGCGCCATCTAGTGCCACACTAAGCCAGGCTTGTGTCGTGGTCACCAGACAGTAAAGTTGATAATGTTGATATACACAGTAACTGTTGCGGAAGTAAGATAGGCAGTCAGTTGTTTCAACCCAAATACAGATATTTAGCTGCAGCCAACTGGAAAAACTAGCTCAAACATAGCGGGGAAAAAGCTGAGCAGATTGTGATGATTATTTGGGGAAACCTGTAAACTAACGACTTCTAGTTCATTAGCTTATATAAAAATGTCATATTTTCTACTTCCGACTCACCTTGTAAGATCAGGCTGTGACCTCGACAGATTTAGTTTCTCTTTGCTCAGTTTAGCTTTGGAGCATTTCCCTTTAGCTTTTCTAGAGTCGTCGCGGGGAAGTGCGGGGGCGCGGGGCGATGCGGGCGGGGTGGGCCCGCGTGGTGTGGGCGACTGCGCCACTTCCTTAGCTAGATGCTTCAACACTGATGACTGGTTGAGGAAATCGTCGGGGATTTCCGTTATTTCCTGATTAATAGAAGATAGTCAAGTTAAACCTTAGAAAACCAAAATAAATGTGGCATGATTGCACAGAAGATATATAATAACTGTATTGTATCTGAACAAAACGATAAAAACAGGATCTTTTTATTGAGTAATACTGGATCGCGCGCGCAATCAGTTCCCCGTTCAGTTTAGGGTATCTATTTAATTAGAATCAAATAATAATTGATGTAGGTACGTTTTATACCACTTATTGTTTCTATGGCCAAAACATCCATTGTTTCTTGTATATCTCATATGATAAAGTAGCTACCTTCAATTATAAAATAATAAACTAAAGCCGCTCCATCGCAATGACATACTGCAGCCGTAACACGTGCACCTTTTTCGACGTTTTATAAGTGCCCATCTAGGCCAATGTGAAATAAAATATTTTGATTTTGAACACTGGTTTCTATGAACTCTATAAAATGGGCAATAGGCAGTATGAACTATATAAGAATGGCAATAATAAGCAGCATGAACTCTATAAGACTGGCAATATTAGGCAGCATGAACTCTATAAGAATGCCAATAAGCGGTATGAAGTCTATGAGATTGGCAATGCGCCATCTACTGAATAGAGTTACATGGAAACCAGTCGTGTTTGTGACATAGTTGACAGTTGCGGTTTATGTGTGTTGTCTAAACACACATAAACCGCAACTGTCAACTGCACGACAACAACACAAAATTGTACCTTTACTATTATAATCACTGTTAGTCTTACCTGAACACCATGGTCAGGTGGGCTAGTATAAATCCTCTGGCCTCCAATATCAATGTAGTTGGCAGTCATGGTCACATTTTGTTCCTTATGCGACTTGGGTACAGGTATCCCACTAGGTTTCTTCAGTCCTTCACTCTTTTTCAGTGTATGGTATGGAGACGACTGTGTGGTTGAGTGTTTCACTTCACTACTGGTTCGTTCGTGTTCTCTGTTGGAGAGAAAATTGGTTGTTGATGGTCATTGTAAGGGTTGTGATAGTCAGTGTTCAAACTGAAGCTAACCCCTGGCGGGACGATCCGCGCAATTTTGATCACCGCCGCGATTCTTTCGCTCGTAGAGATGGCCCAAAAGAGTGTATAGAAACGTGACAAGGACGATAATATCGCCGCGATTCTGTCACTCGTAAAGACGGTCCCTTAGAAGTTAGTTAACACTTTAAAAATTAGTGCTACGGAATTGAACCCTGCGCGACATTAGCCGCAGTTTTAATTTCAAAATTGCGAAATGTTAGGAACTGTTCATAATTATTTATTTGGTTGGCTGTTAATCGCTGATGCTTATTCAAAGAATTTTAATAATATGACGCAAAACGTGAAACCTCCTGTTTTCACGTTTTTGCGATTATAAAAAGTTTTTCTTTCAAGGTTGTAGACCTGAAAAGGATTTTAATCACCGCAACAGCATCTGGTTACCGTTACACTGGATGACTGGAAGCCGATCCCAACATAGTTGCAATAAGGCTAGGCAGATGATGAACTGTTGTAGATCTATAAAACTAGTACCTACTATGTAAAATTAAGTTCTTACCTGATAGGAGTAGGCCTCGGAGGCCAGGAGTCGTCCTGGTTGTGTATGATGAGAGTGTTGTAAGAAGATGAGGACACGTCTAAGGAGCTTCGGTTGCTGTTGCCACCGCCCACTGAGTCTTTGAGAGAGTTTCTATTGCTTCCTGTTACACTCTCCTACAAAGGCAATAGGTGTTACAGTTTATTGAGAAAACAAAATATTCCATTGGCAACTTCTCAGAAGTTTTCCAAATAATGAAGGTACAACTACCTTTTACTTATTGAATAAACAGAAGTCTTAGTATCAACATCTGCATTTTGAATTTACAAAATAATTATCTTCTATGCAAACTTTAATTTTACCCCATTTAAGGGATTCATTATTATCAAAATTCTTTTCTCAGTGCTTATGTTCCTTACTAATGGAATTTATGTGCAAAACATGTACATAT
Source organism: Xestia c-nigrum (assembly GCA_916618015.1). NCBI lineage: Eukaryota > Metazoa > Arthropoda > Insecta > Lepidoptera > Noctuidae > Xestia > Xestia c-nigrum. Next base: position 20,071,080 of record OU745250.1, read on the forward strand.
GGCCCTCTTTATATCATCATCTCTCTATCCTGGAATTATTTATAAGTTATGAATAACTGTCCATAACTTATAAATCATTATTCAAGTTGGAAGAGCTGCATAAAGAGTAACATACCTTGAGGGAATTCCGGTTATTGTTATTGGGCTGAGCCTGGTTCTCCTGACCCTGTGGTTCTACCCTGGCCGTGTGACGCACAACATAGCGCTCTTCACGAGACAGGTTCTCATTTGATGTTGACACATCTGTCTCGCTACCTGACAGGCTTTGAGGGAAACCGCTTGGCACTAGACAAAGATGAAATAAGAAAATAAGTGAAGACTGAGAATCAAATATATTATTAAGTATCATTATTAAATACTTTTTTTATGTTAATAATAATCATTTTAGCAATTACTACTGGAGTTGTTTTGCAACTACCTAACGGCAACCTTTAGGTAGGTTTGAACTACACATTATGATTATTACAACATATCAATTAACAAAAAACTTATTTTGATGATGTGTTTTGCACCCAACAAATACGGAAACTACCCAATTCAGTTTAAAACTATAGTGAACAACACGATTTTGACATAAATGATCTGATAAAGCATTTGCAAAAACAAACAAGGACTTATGGATCTGTGATTCACAACATAGGTATTTGGTCAAGTTTATTGACAAGTTAAAGTTACATATTTACCAGGTTGTTTCTGTGTCCTCTGGATGTTGTTAGCGAACGATAGGAACCTTCCCGTCGGTCGCATGGACCCCATATTTGCAACGTAATGACCTGATAGATTTCAACATGAAACCATTTCAATCCACCACTACACTCGCACACTCCTGTATGTTATGCGTATAGCATCTGGAAGTAAGATAAGTTACTCATGTTTATTGATACTGTCATACTGCTGTTCCGCATAGAAATAGAACACAATAAAATCACAAGGTATTGAGGATGCGTCGAGTTTCAACATTAACAGTTGACAAAATTATGAAAATTATATAGCAATAGCTTCGATTGATTAAATTACTAACACACAAACACTTACAACTTAAGAGGAGATATAAAATACGAAAAATTAAATATATTTTTGCACAAGCTTGAAAGCTTTTGATGGATGGGGTCAGCTGTCAAAATTGAGTGAGGTTACCATGTCAAAATCAAAAGTGTTCATTTTATTGCCACCTGGTAAAATATTTTTGTTTTAAAATATAATGTGCATGCTTTTATACTAGGTACCTAAGCAATTTCCTATTCTCATAGGCCTAATTTTCCAGTCATATAAAACATTATGGAAAATACAAAATGAATACCGTCTTAACCGAATGAAACCGAGACGATGAAAAAAACTACTCAAAGTAAACAAAAGTAAAACGACTGTCAATGTCATTTTATTTATCAAAAATCAGTCAATCAAAAAGTCATACAAAAAATCTGCGAAAAAATTTAAGTTATATTTTGCTTATAAGCTTTAAAAAGTTAATACGTAAACGGAAGAAGTGCTTTGAACTTTGCATAATAAATACTCGGTCGATAAATTATATCATTACAGAAAATGTTAGCGTTAGCACGGGCAATCAGGCGGTGCCTACCGTCTTCTTGTCAGACAATAAGGGCGGCGGGAACTATAAATATAAGAAAATGCTTGCGAAGATTGAATATGCCTTGTGAGTATTATGGCTACTAAGATACTCAATTTGCAGGCGCACCTGCGCACCGAACCACTCAGTAAATCTTATACATGTGATAATTGCAGGTATTTTCAAATATGCTCCATCTTCGCACTTTCCAAGTGTCACTACAATGCGTTCCTATTCCGTACAAGTGAACCTTGATGAGTTAACTGTAGATTATGAGTATGTGAAGCAGGCTACAGCGAAAATCAGTACTATAATCATTGATGTTAGAGAACCCCAGGAAATTGTGGAGCATGGCAAGATTCCTAACAGCGTAAACATCCCATGTAAGTTGTCCCTTTTCCTTAAAATGTTGATAGCAATCTAAATTAAATAAACTCAATAGTTATGTTGTTTCAATACCTAAGTATTATTATGATACTATTGTTTGATACCATTAATTATAAAACATCATCATATTCATGAAAAACAAATATTTACAGTGGGCAATTTGGCACCAGTACTAAGCACAATGCCTGATAAGGAGTTTGAGAAGGCCTACAAAAGACCCAAGCCTTTAGAAGACACTGAGATCATATTCTATTGTATGATCGGTAAGAGGTCCGGAATGGCACAACAAAATGCCCTCAACTTAGGATTCAAAAAGTAAGTTGTTATTCAATTTCTATGTTTAATAGACAGGTTGTGTGACATATTATGAGACAAGTTTTAAACAAACATCCATTGTGGTACTTCGCACAATAGCAGGGCAAAGTACAGTGCATAATCTATATTACGCACACTTGTCATGTGCTTCAATGATGGTTCTATAGTTTGTGGACAAGTTTGAGTAGACTCACTGTATAATATTTATTTAGTGTAAATCCCATGAAGGTGAGAATTCTGTGAGGAGTTTTAGAGCGAAAATCTAGAAAAACCCCACTCTAAAATACTTTTGTAGTAAGTACGCCTAGCAACAACGATCTCGTTTGTTGAAACAAAGGAGATTGTTAACTTGTTAAGTATCTGGACACAGATATCTATGTTTAGTTCAACTGGCCTTTGTTTCACTTACACAGTACTAAGGTATAATAACTAACCTATTTTTTTTTATTGATTACAGTGCAAAGAACTATCTTGGCAGTTTTACAGACTGGGCTATCAAATCTCAGTGAGACAAACTGATAATTAGTACTCTGTTTGTAGATAATGATGACTTTGTCCTTGATATTTTGCTGACATTTGTTTTGAGGCTGTAAAATTTTAAATAATGTTATTTTTTTTTATTTGTGGTAAACAATAAAAATGTAGTATACTCCTATTATGGGTTTGAGTTTACATTATCACTGTCTGTGGTGGTTTGGTTTTCTTATCAGAACATCAAACTTTAACCACAATTGTTAAGAGTCCTGCAGTTGTTAATTATTTCCCAGTATTTTCATTCTCAACAACAATTCTCACACAATTCATCCATCAACATTTAAATTCAGAATAATAATTTTTATTCACATGCATTCTCTCCTTGTGAGCATACTCAGTCAAACAACTTCCTTTCAACTCGTACCTCGGAACTTGCCTTCCAAAACTAACTCGATTCTGGTATGAAATAAAGGACAAAATAAATCTAAAAACACCATTTATTTATTGCACACTACGTTACAATCTTAACTAACAAATTACTGTTGGAAAACTTCATTTGTTGTTCCTGCGTGACCACTCATCCCAGCTCCCCAAATAAGTTTTAGAACTGAAAATAAAGAAATATAACAATTTATCATGGTTTACTGCCCCTGAGCACTAAAACATAGTCCAGCATATAAAAAGGTCGTAAAAATTACGAGCCAAATCATACGCAACTACATACTTTGGAGTATGTAGTTATATACATATAAAAATCCTATTAGAAGCTTGTAAAGGACAAATAAAAATGAAGATGAGGCTTCGACTCTCCTCAGTGTAGCCAAATCTTACGACGTACTTTTTGTTTGTTCCGTGCGGGAATCGAACCAGTGACGAAGCGCAGGCGCAACAGCCGATCTCTTAGCCACTGCGCAAACCGTGCCATTCAATAACAGAATACCAATAGTCTAATACCTTCTACAACCCACCACACCACTGGGCAGAGTCCTTCTACAACTCCCTGGTTTTGGCTGTCAAAGTTGCTGCCTTCAGACTACCCACCACCACAAATGATGGCACGGAGGGCCCTCGGCATGTTAGGTATGATCAACGAATTTGAAAAATTACCTGAAGACGAATTTTTATAATGATATTTTGCTATACACCGTGTTTCCGGGCGATATTCTTAAACTTTGACCGGCAGTAAGGCTGAGGCTACATTAGGCCGCGACGCGACCTGCGACACATGAGCGATTAAAACAAGTTAATGAATTTATGAATGCTCACGTATATGGCTACACTGTACATCAAATATTACTAGCGATCTTTGATTTCTTTATGAGATCGGAACAATATTACCCAGCTACACCAACATAGTGAAATTGAAGCGAATTTATTAGAAAATACGCCGGAATCTCGCTTGTAATGTAGCCATACCAAGTTTTTCTCGTTTCGCTCTTCCAGTCGCATCGCAAATCGCTGCCTAGTGTAGCCTCAGCCTAACTAACGATAAATAAGTTGTTCCATACATTTTGTCTAGTTAATGCGGACATAATTGTAGGAAACAGATTTCTTTTTCGCGATCCAGGGTATGGTCCTTAAAAGTTGTTCATAGTGATGAGTACAATGACCGGTCGGAGTTTATGGATATAGTCCGGAATCACGGTGTATTATGTGTCGGCGTCATCTTGTTGTATCTGCTATTTGATTGAATGACTAGCGCGTTCATTGAATGACTAGGCCGAACGTTGAATGAACAATCGTCACTCAACGTCCAACTAGTTAGCGGAAATAGAGGATTGTAACATAGCCCTTTGAACAGAGCGGGCGTAGAAAAAGTCAGGTGTCTGAAATTTAGTTCATTTTACTCAAAACAGCAAACAGCTCTCACAGATAGCACTGTATTGATATTTTTTTTATTAAATTTACTTTAAAGGGCGTTATTCGTAATAAAATAGTGTGACAGCATGGATTTACCTATTATTACGCCGCTGCCGGCTACTTTTTATTCCCCTAAAAAGCGTGGTCGACGGAGCCCCGCTACGCTACTATATGTCAGATAGATCCCATTCAACGACTTTACTAAATGACGTTCACTCAATGAACGCGCTAGTCATTCAATCAAATAGCAGATTCAACCAGATGACTGCGACATAATTATGTATAATATAAGGTATGATACGTACTTAGTATAGCCCAATTTTAGTGCCTTGTCAAGGGCTTCAGCAGACCGTCTACCGGAGCGGCAATAGAAAATGAGTTCATCATTACTCGACGGCTTCTCGCGTTGAAACTGGCTCCTGAAGTCTTCGTTTGACATTGTCGCCAAAGTGTTGTCGACATTTGACACTAAAAAAGATAGATGTGAGAGAAAAAGCTCTATAGGCAATATATAGGTAGGTATGACGGTATTTACATAATTCGTACCAAATACTCAGGGAGTCGAGTACCTGATACACAATCATACACAGAAGCGAAGCAATCATTTTTTTGTGTATTTTTATGTCTTTCTGGAAACTCATGATGTTTTTTACAAAAAGTTAAATATATTTTTAATGGTGGGTTATTAGAACGTAATTATTGAGTGTTGGTCTGTTGTTGATAGAACCAAGTCTTCGTCCAAACTTCATACAAAACGAGGAAGTTATTTATTTGACGATTATCTCCTTTTTTTTATAATATATCTAAGTATGTATAAATGTGAAAAATCAAGGTTACGTTATGGGCTATTTCAGAAACTTTTGTAAGTAGGTATCAATTATTTAAACTCATCAGAACCTTGCAGTTTTATCCTAACAAGTTTACAAATCTGTTATTGTTTGACTTAGTTTCTAGATAAATGCACACACTTCACTGTAAGTATGTACCTTAAAATTTATGATAAATAAAAAATAAATAAAATAAATGAAAAAAAAAATACAAAAATTATTACATGGTATATTTATGCTTGATGGTATCTTGCCGGTGCTGGCCACCTCATCAGGTTCCCGAACATCAATGATTACCTTCTTTGGTGCATCAATCACTTTCAGCATGTCTTCATAACTTAATACTCTCTTAGAGTCTGCCATCTTATTTTCGTTGTGGTTACTTGAATGATTTCTGCCTACTACACAAATGTACAGTGAGTCTGCAATCAAATTTTAACTGGTAAAATGTGTTTAACACAATGAGTTGCTGTTTTAATGATAAGAAATTTATTGCTACTGACAAATGATAATCTTAATTTTAATTATAATTAAACACCAACTAAAGTGCTAATACTGGTGTTAATATACTTTCCACCCCTTTATTTAAAGGCTGGCTCTGTATATTAATACCTCAAATGAAGTAGGTAAATCAATATTTTATATTAAGTATAATGTTTTTTCAGTTTTAAATTTTGAAATCACATTATTTGTTAAAAAAATCAGAAGAATATGTGAAAAATGACACACTTTTTAACACATTTATATGTATTGGCACAATAGTCAGATAATGTAAAAATTGTTTAAGCTGTGCATGAATATAAAATGATATTATGTTAACTAACCACAGAGTATGATCCCAATAATAAAATAATAATTTGTACAACATGCGAAGCTAGCTACAAGACAAACACTTGTGTAAATACAGGGTATTTTTTTACCAATATGGGTGTAGATTCTGAAATATAGGTCTTAGAGAAAAACAATAAAAGGAACCAAAGAAAATAAAAGTGAGAGAAAATATGAATATATACCTAAAATATGATTGCACCAATAAACTATTTAAGGTAGTTCCTTCCTTTTACTGTGGTTCTTTATGACCTATGTTCCTAGAACTTACCCATCCTGGATAAAAAAATCAGCCTGTACTGTGCAGAGAGATTGAGATGACAAACACAACAATAAAGTATTTGTGAATATATTAGATGCTAAAATACTCCGTAAGTTTCACAAATTTAAAGATTGTAATTACTCTAAATCTTAAACCTCAAGTTAAGTGTTACTCCCGACAGTGCTACGTTTATAATGAGGCTATGTTGATAGGATAAAATTTATATATAATAACACCCGGTGGGAAATCAATACTACAATGGTCATTCATGCATTATTAAAGAGTGAGCTCACTGATGGAGTAGATCGATAGTTTTGGTAAATTATAATGTACGAGTATGTACCTACTTATTGTTCTATAGCAATGATACTGCCTAGATACGTACGTGCGTTCGGCGTTGTAACAACGTTTTTAATAGAAACTAGAGATTTACGAAACGAAAACATCATGCATTCGCTAAGTTCCTTCACCCATCGATTAATAATATGACTTTTCAGGATAAATCAATCTGCAATAAATGAATGAAGATGCAAAAAATCAAAAGAAATTCATGTAAAAGGAAAATAATGGATGTTTGAAAAATGACACATACCACAAACCCCCCCAACAACCACACTACATTATAAATATTGGCAGAATGATAAAAAATAATCTATTTGCCTTTGTTATTTTCACCGATGACGACATTCACAACACAACAAACAAAAACAATAATAAATGTGAATTATGGAAATAAGCTTCAGCTTCAGCTTGTTGTCACTTGTCAAGTCAATTTTGATAGATGTCACTGACCCTATGTTCCGAATTGCAAAAAAAGTGATAATATCGCGAATCCGACCGAATTTAGTAGTCACAAAATATGAGGCTACTGAGTAATAATTGTGACATTGCGCATTGGTCGGATTCGCGATATTATCACTTTTATCGCAATTCGGAACGCAGGGAGAGTAATCACTCTAATCATTAAGAAACCATTTTTTTTTGGAATGGCACAATCAATATGAGTTTATTAAATAATGTCTTTATTTCAAACGTTGCTGTTATATGAGGTAAAATGAAAAATAATGAATTGTTTAATGATAAATATCTCGTATTTGTAAAACTTGTTGTTGTATACCATTGTATAGGTACCTACCTACCTAATGATGAAATGACATCTCATGTTTTTGCTAATCATTGCTTGTCAAGTAAAAGTTTTTGAATTAATGTTTGGTGAAGTGACTGATCACCTAAAAATGAGATTCTGAAAATTTGTACTACAGCTAGAAATATTTATATAACAGAGGCAAAGATTAAGTTGTCATTCAAGTTCTCTAAAATGCAGACAGACCCTTCAACTGGAGTCATGGGAGCCCCCTTCTATGTCCGTAATGACCATCTACACAGACCTCAGTATGCCCACCGTCCTTCAGTTCACGAAACACCTTTCCAAGAGCTTCTTCGATTATGCCATGAGGCACCGTAATCCCCGTGTATCCGCTAATACCCGCCCGATACGATCTCAAGATTCGCCAACCTAGGCATATCCTTATCACTCTCGATGAAACTATCACCTGCCTTTACGAGAGAAGTTTAAAAACTAGCACTCTTAAAAATAATACAGACGCAAACGCCGTCATTCTGTTCTCAGTCGAGGCCCGTCGCGACGACGCGGCGACGTCCCGGTCCTCGCCCTGCTCGATCCTTGCTCGAGCCAGCCTTCGATGCTGAGAACAGTCCCTAAATAATGGTAGGTAAATTCAGATCCAGTCTGTCCCTTAGTCGTCTAGGTTTCCCCCAGCGACACCCTAAGCCTAGGCTCGTAATCGTAATCCAAAGGGTCAGGGTGTATGGATTAAAATATGATAACATGGATTTACTAATGAATGCACCGTTATGTACGTGTTCATTGAATCCCATTAAATTACTTTTTCATGAAATCGTAATTCAGTGGGATTAAACGGGGTTATGATTGATGATTTTAATTTCGCGAGCCACCCTGGCGCTTGTAGCTCAGTAGAAGCGTAGAATGACGTGTCGACATAATTGAGTCCCCGTTGGTCTCGTGCTCGCACGCGTGGATGCCGAGTGTGGGGCCCTGGGTTCGGTTCCCGGGTCGCGCAAATTGATATAAGGTTTTTCCAATAGGAATTTTCAGTGACTGCCCAGAGTTTGGAAGTTGGCGGTATGACATGCCTCGGAATGCGTTACCGTTAAGCCGTTGGTCCTGCGCCTCTCTTCAGTCGTGTTGTGTTGCTACAGTAAACGTTCATAGTATTGTTATTTTTAAACTAGTTATGATAGTATAATTATAAATACCTTTTTATATTTATATTGGTGCAATAATATTAATAATATGTTATGTGATTATTTACTCAATAAATTTTACCTTGTGTGAACTTGAAATAGATGTATAGATTATAGTTTTGAACAAATTTTATTATTTTATTTATCTATACACTTAATAAATTATTACTAAAAATACGATTATCCTTATATTTTTCCTTTCCTGTGTATTGTTTTCACAACATCGAGAGCAGCGGTGGCCCAGTGGTGGCGGCCCCGACTTAACGTAAGTCGTGGGTTCGAACCCAGACAGGCGCATTACTTTGTGTAATTTATTTCATCACCACTGCTCTCAAAACGGTGAAGAAAAACATCGTGAGGAAACCGGCACATGTCCTAGAACCAAAAATTCGAAGACATGTGACATCTACCAACCCGCACTGGGCCCGCGTGGTGGATTATACTCAAAATACGCGCTTTGACGTGAACTGCGGACACTAGCCCGTTGTACAATAAAATACAATTTCACAACATCTTAATAATATAATTATCACCCCTGTATGCTCTGAGGGGTACGGAGATGATTAGAACACACACACACACACACACTACTCGACTGTGGCTTATATTAATAAATAATTAATCTGTATTTCGATGTAATTAAGTTTAAACTGTACCTATTTATATTTTTTCCATCCAATAAGCTGTAGGTACAGGTAGGGAGAGGAAGGTATTAAAATTCATCTGATTAATTCTCATAAATTTATTAAGAAAGTCTGTTTTTCAATTTTAAGTTTTACAAAAATAATCTACCCTACATAATTCTGATATTGTAAGTACCTACCTACTTTAGAGCCTAAGTTAACAAACCAAGTCATCTTAAATTTCACATTATTCAGTCTTTTTACTGTGATGTTAAAATCATATTGATGTGATGACCGATATAAAAAAGACTAACTATTTTACTGTAAATGTTAATTCCCGGTTTCTGGAACTACAATTGACAACAAAATTACAAATTGTCCGATGTAATTGCTTGAATAAATATCAAAAGACAATCAAACCACTTGACTTGAAATAAAATTTAAACACATTAATTATTTTCTTTCCAGAAACCAGATAATTTCAGCTCTTATATGCATATAAGAATCTATCTATAGTAATGTTAACACAGATTTTTAATTTCAATAACAATGTTAATACAATTGTTCAAGAGTATTTTGTTTTCTTATTAAAAAATCATTTTGAATTAAACTTTGCCTACAAAAAGGTAGGTCAATGGATTTTGTGGAAACAAAAATATTAACAAACACTTGTATAATGCTGTGATTCTGTCTGAAATATTATACAAACAATAAATTACTATTATCTTAACTTTTTCAAATAATAACTGAATTTGTGATATTATTGTATTTCAAAAAAAAAGTTTGTGAACATTAAGAATGTAATGTGTGGCAATTTATTCTCACATCTATTCTTACAAAATGCTCAACACACGTCTTTAATTTTTTGCCACTTTTTCAAAATACTTCTTCTTCTCATCTGGGTTTGGTATTATCTGCAAGTGATAAAAAATATGAAACATTAAAAGCTTATCTAGAAACACTTAGTGAGTATAGATTAAAAACTTTAAATTAAAACATTATCTTTTATTATCAATTTATTTCAATGATACATACCGTATCTTGGCCTGGTTTCCAGCCAGCGGGGCACACTTCACCATGCTTATCTGTGTATTGGAATGCCTGCACTAGCCTTAAGGTTTCATCAACTGATCGTCCTACAGGCAAATCATTCATTGTGATCTGCCTCAAAATGCCTTTCTCATCAATAATGAACAGTCCTCTTAAAGTATGACCCACATCTTCAAGATATACACCATAGTCTTTGGCAATGGAGTGAGTTAAATCACTTATTAGTGGAATATTAATTTTTCCAAGGCCTCCTTCTTTGCGTGGGGTATTTATCCATGCAAGATGTGTAAAATGAGAGTCAACGGAGCATGCTACCACTTCTGTGTTAATCTTCCTAAATTCTTCTACCCTTTCAGAAAATGCCAAGATTTCTGTAGGGCAAACAAAAGTGCTGGAACAAAAAAAATATAAATTTTATTTCTTTTCACCAATTACTATTTCAAAGTAAGGTACCTACTGTAATTATTTATTTTTGTTTTTTAATTTGTCACAAATCTAAGGCAATCAGTACATCATTGTCTGTCATTAAGTAGATAATAATTGAGATTTTCTTATGTAAGTAAGTACTAATATATTACACTGTAGTTCTGGTCATCTAAGGTTACAAGGATTACGATTAGATATCAATAGGCAAAACATGTCTGACGTTTACTTACAAATCCAATGGGTAGAAAAAGAACACCAAGTATTTCCCTTTAAAGCTCGTTAATGAAAGTTGAGTTATTTCTCCATTAACAATTGCAGTAGCTTCCCATTCCGGCGCCGGCTTAGAGACTAGAAATTGTAATGAAACAATGAAAAAATAAGCAGTTTTGTACCATTAATAAGTTAAACATATCTTTGTTTATTATTAACTTTAATAAATACTCACTCATTGCCTTAGTAAATTGTAATTTATGATCAATCTTTCTAGCGCCGCCGGGGAAAACATTGCCGCTTCCAAAAGAATAACAAGAATCACTTTCGAATAGCGAAGATTCGCATGAAATGCTAAATGTTAACACGAGTATAATTGAAACCAAGTTAAACTTCATTGTTTTTGATTTGTAATTAATCCTGTATTAAGTGCACTGTTAAGTTTTATTGACTTATCTGACACGTATCGTAGTGGACACCCACTAACAAACAAGTCGAACAAGTCATCCAACTCTGCTGTCAGTGTGTACGTATAGGTAGTGATTTCATTCGTGAACACCTACACACACATTCACAACTTTTATCTCGTGAAAACAATATCATACAAACACGTAAGCAATTCAGCAAGTTTCATCTACGTTCCATTTTACATGAAGTAGTGATTTCAATTTAATTTACTTACTTAACTAATTTTCGCATAGCAATAGCGGAACTAGGTTTTATCTTATAAAACCTAGATATTATTTATTTGGTCTAACCCAAAGCACAAAATACCCCGTGTTATGGAACGATACTCAAGCCTTTGATTAATTGAATCAAGCTCGATAGAAAATCGAATAGAAAATGATAATTACCCCAAACCACAGCCCAAACTAAGAACCGGTTACAGGATTTGATAATATTACAACAGAATCCTTGGCTAATAATCAGACAATAATATTATCCACCACTAGCCAAGTGAAACTCCCGCACCTGTGTTTAGAATACTTTTGATCTGAAAATGTAAATCATAAATGTGAAAGAAAACTATGTTTGTGGAGTCGGCATTTGATTGTCTATGTAAATCGATTCATAAAATGTCAAAATCCAATCGATTTTTCGTTTTACTTGAAAATAGACGATTGGGGTTTTTGCCACTTTTTCAAAATACTTGTTCTTCTCATCTGGGTTTGGTATTATCTGCAAGTGATAAAAAAATTAAACATTAGCTTATCTAGAAACACTTAGTAAGAATAGATTAAAAACTTTAAATTAAACATTATCTTTTATTATCAATTTATTTCGTTTGATACATACCGTATCTTGGCCTGGTTTCCAGCCAGCGGGGCACACAAAGTGGGGGAAAAATGTAAATCATAAATGTGAAAGAAAACTATGTTTGTGGAGTCGGCATTTGATTGTCTTTGTAAATCGATTCATAAAATGTCAAAATCCAATCGATTTTTCGTTTTACTTGAAAATAGACGGTTGGGGAACAACACTATTATGCGCTTCGTTTCGTTCGCGTTTCGCGAGTCGTATAATTTTCTGTTTTTGTGTTTTCAATGTAATTTTAAATAGAAAAATGATTTTATTACCGTATTTAAGTTTTATTTCCTAAATTTGACAAGTTTTGTGTCCATCGCAGCGTGTTGCGGTAAGTTTGGAAGTTTACTTTGGAATACACTTGTCGTTCTCGTTCATTATGGCGGTCTCATTACTTCGTTTCGATGCTAGTTGTAAATAATTTCGTCATAACCACAAAACATTTACATAAAGTGGAGTGTATAGCGTCTGTAATTCTGTATTTCCACATTTTAGATGGACGTACAGGACGATAATGTTTTGGACGTTGATTTGTTAGCTGACGATGGGTCCGAAGAGGAAGGCGAAGCCCCGCCGTCGTCAGGTAAGAATAGCTATAAATTAACTAACTTATTTGTAAAAAGTGCTATATATTGGTAGCTAGAACATGAACAATAAATATTCATGCTTTGCTACAAGTGGAACTTTCTGAATGTTTGTCTATTAGATTTTGCCCTGTGAACCTTAGTCCTTCCATTGTTTTGTTTCTAGAAGCTCTTTGGGATAATTATATTCTATTAATTCTGCTTGGAAGAATTTTCAATACTTTGGCTAAAGCAAAAATGTTATATATATGTTGAGGTTGATTGTGTATTCTCTTGTTGCATAGATGAAATTTATTAAATACAAATATTGATTTAATTTTATGTAAAATGTCATCAATGTTCAATAAAAAAATAAATCGTAAAGTCTCATATAATAATGCTCTAGAAATAATGTAGAAAAAATATTTTAGATTTCTACACAGGACCTGGATCAACCCCAACATCATGTGCATCATCACCCAGAGGCGAGGAACCAGCTTCTCCCCATGGTGGTGTGTCACAACCTGCGTTCTTCCATCACCAAACCTATACACGGCCATTCTTTACCTCTGGCCGTAGAGGACCAGGTCGACCGAGGAAGGAAGGTCCTAAGTTGGTTCGAGAAGGCAAGATAGTTAGAAGGTAAAATAAAATCAATGTTACTATTAAGGTTGAACAGTATTTCATGTAAGACTTAAGAATTTACATAAATAGGCAAATTACCAATTGATTGTAGACAAAAACCAAATCTCTCAAAATTATTCCAAGAAATTGTACTGTTGTGTATTTTCGAATTAAACTAACCAAGTTACTTGCTACTTCTTTCTAAAGACCAACTTATAGTAATTCATGAAATGATGCAACACCTTAAAAAATATAAACTAGACATATTCAAAATATTTCATCTGAGAATCACTTTTTCCAATGTAGCCAAAATAATCAACCTAGCTTATTTCCTGTTGGTTTTTCAAAGAGTAATAAACAAACAAGGGTTTTACACACCTCCAAAATATTTATTTAGTACCGTTAAGGACCACATTATATAACGTCCCTCAAGTTTAGTTTAAATTTCAATGGATCATTCACACCTTAACCCTCTACCACCTACCACCTAATCTTGTTACACAACCACCTACCATACGTCTCACAGACGGGCGAGTAAAAAGACTTTCGTATATAAAACCTAAGGGTGAAAGGTTTGTTTTCTAATTAAAATCAATTAAAATACATATTAACGTCTTTATTAAAGTATACAAGGCACATAAAATATTACATATTTTACAAAAATCTTAATTTGTTTGGAACAACTCTTAATTCTAACGTAAAAATTTTCTTATTCAAAAAACGAGATCTACAAAAATAATCACAGGACATAGGAACTTATTTCTTTCTGTTTATAAAAATACAATAATCAGCAAGTAATATAAAATCAAAACTTTCTCAATATAATCATATCTTTTGCAAAATTGCAGGGCACCAATCTTATAGATTTTCCCGACAGTGAATGCACATTTTTTGGGAGCATTCGATACAAATCGGCTTGTGTATGAAAGGCTCTTCATCTTCAGACGAAAATTCTTGTTCTGCAAGTGAAACCGGTGGTTGAGATACAATAATGTCATGATTTTCCTCATCATTTTATTCATCCCCTTCAGAATTCGATTCGCAGCTATCTTGCAATGCATGCTGAATGTCAATTTCCAAATCGACACCGCTGCCTTCATCACGTCGTCAGATTGATGTCCTAACCAACTTTGGCTCACACTATCACTAGAAGCCATTTTAAACTGAAACAGAACAAAAACACAATTTCAAAAAAGTCACGCAACCACCTACCATACGTCTTACAGACGGAACACGACCATTTCTTACTTACCAGTGACAAACGCGCGCACCTCCGACGACGACGAGCGCTTGAGCGGCACTTATGGACGCGGCAGGAAGGTACAGGGAGGTGCAAGTTGATACGGGTTTTGCTCGCCAAAATATTACCGATTTCATTTTCTTTGCGTCTGACAGACGTATGTCAGGTGGTTAAGGGTTAAGAATGTGATCAGTACTTGAGCATTGGGTTTATTCTACAATGGTAATCAATCTATACTCAGCTGAATCGAGCCTCAAGCAGAGCTGTATTTGCCTATGTATCAATCTGTCCAACCAAAGTCGTTTTCCAGTCGAAGCCAAACTCAATTTATCGGCTATCGTCACAACCATCAACCAAAGGCTTAATAACCCTAAGAAATGACAATGGCCATTATTGTGTGAGTTGTGTCCCAACCCTTGTAACAAGCTGGGACTAATAGAAACATGTTCAGTTATGCTTTTATATGATCAATATGCCAAGTTTTTATTCTAATAACGTGCAGGACAAAAGTTATTGGGCTTTAAGTGAAAAATTTGTTGTTGATTTAAATATTGCTTTAATCATACTTTATAACATTTTGTGTTACATGTAAACATAATTATTACATTTATAATAATTGTACAGTAATCACAGGCAATAATAGTTAGTTTTTTTTTTATTAAACACAATAAATTATTACATTTATAATAATTGTACAGTAATCAAAGGCAATAATATCGTAAGTCGTCAGTAAATAAACAGAGGAGCATGCATGTAGATGCACCGGCAACATCTCTCTCAATGTAAAGCGCTGTCTCATAAAATATCGTTATCTGCTCCTGCGCTTACAATATGGCAGAGTGTGGCGCGAAGTGGGAGAGGAGGTGTTGGCTTAGAGTACGCGCACGGTTACCCGTGTGGTTTTTTTTAACTTGATTTTAAATTTGTTTCAGCCCTTTTCTCATTAAAATAATAATTGATTAAGTTTTATTCAATATTTTTTTGAATAAAGTTTACCACTATAACAGCTTCCCTGCACAAGATACAGAGTTATGCCCATAAAAAAAACATAACACTAATTGAGTTCTTTCAAATGATATAGGTAAGAAAATGTTACAACACTTGGGACGAAACCGCTCAATGTCCTTTAGTTCCAGATTAGCTAAAAGTTAATAATTATGTGTAATTAATTTTTAAAAGATTGATATTTAAAGTTTTTACTGACTGTATATTACCAACTTAAATTATTACCATTATCTTCCAACATATTAAAATGAAGACCAATTCGAATTGTGTGACCCCTGCACTCTTGTGCCCATCATGCTTCGTAACAGTTCCGACGCGTGCTTTGCCCTTTAGCTAAACTAGGAAAAAAAAATTAAACCTAAAAGAACCACAATGTGGTAGGTAGATGTTGGCTAACTTTCTGCATATACTCTCTCATGAGCGGGAGCAACAGTTTCACCAACTGTATTCTGCCTAACTAGGATAAAAATGTTATGAATTCATTACAATCATCCTAAACTGACTTTTGTAAAACTCCTAAGATTAGGAATAAACTCTTCTTCCAATTATCCTATGACACATACCATTTGCTATTTTTTTTATTAAGTAGAAGCCAAAATGACGGTGAGGTTTACTATGATTTAATTTTTGTTTTGTTTTTTTTGTATATTTCCTGTTTCGCGTCGCGCGTTTTTATTTCTACTTTAAAGCTGTTTAAATTTTATAAACAGGTATAGAGGAGGTAATGCAGGTTCTCTCAGAGGAGCTAAGAGGCATCGCGGGAGTCGAGATGATTCCCTCGAAGATATGATGGATGATGATGATTTCTCTATTCCACCCATACCAGAAGAACCACCTTATATGCCGGAGAAATGGTATGTTGACTTCAAGTTGAATATTGATAAATTGTGAACTCTCAAAAACTAACTATTAAGTTTGAAATCCAATGATTTCTATGCATAAAGCCGGGTCCACGCACGCGACGTGTGTAACGCGTAATGTAATGTATCGTGAAATGTACACGATACATTACACGCATCGCATCGCGATACACGTCATAAAAGTAATAATTAGTCCATCAGATTATCAACAAATTTTAGACCCGTATTTTTTCTTCTGTTACATAAACCAAAATTGACGAAGATACGACGCTTTTAAAATTCTCAAGACGATCATCTTGGTAAAATTTTTAGCGAGTTCTGACTCCCGAGTTTTGATGCGCTTTATCTTTTTCAATTTTCATTGATTTACCAAAAAAAAAACTCGTCCATTATTTTCAAATATTCTAACTGATATAGTAATACCGACATAGTAATACCCGTAGTGCCGTCCACAATAATTAACATGTCAATTAAGCTTAATTTATTCCATATGCCTTGATAACTAATTTTTCCATATCTAGGCCTGGAAAACTATGCGCCCTCTGCAACCTAAGCGAGCGCAGTCAGCTAGGGCAAGGAGAGATGCGGCAGATAGCGTGCAAGCTGGGTGAAGGGGACGGCACCCCGGCTATATGCAACTCCGGTGGGGCCACCCCCACTAACGCCACCACACCATCGAGCACCCCCAGCACACCTGTGACCCCAGGGCTCGTGTCCCCGCCGCCTGAACTTGTGGACCCCAACCAACACCCTCTAGCATTACCTCTGAGTAGGCGTCAGAAGGCTTTCAACAAGTGCAAGTAAGTGAAAGCTTTTGTTTGTTTTGTGATTTCCTTTTCCTTATTGTCTTTTAAGTGTAGTTGATTGTACAACCAAACCAGGAAGTAGGTAATGATAAGGTATTGAATCACTAAAGTAAACAGCCGTCTTCCTTTCTTGAATAGACTTAGATGACATCATTAACAACACTTTCTAGATATTTCATTTGTTTCGTCTTTCTACAGGACTCCTCTATACAACATGGAACACACAGATGAGTTATCAATCATTGGCTATGCAGACGTAATAGAGTTATCAGGGGTGGTATCATCTGGAGCACTGTATGTCCATCGGTGCTGCCTTGAGTTCAGCCCGCCTTTTCAGGAGCATGTGTTCGCAACCTCGACTTCTGAAGAGGATAAAGACCAGTTGGAAGAAGCGAGGGTCAAAGGGATTGTGTCAACCGGTCTGACCAGGAAATGTGCCTTTTGTAGCAGACATGGTGCAAGCATACCTTGTAAAGTGAGTTTTAATTATGTGCAATACAATGCAATTCTAAAAACAAGGATTTACAGTAGGAACTGTAACATTACTTATCATTATATTGTTTTTTGTTATAGATGAGCTGCAGCAAGTATTTTCATCTGCCGTGTGTACTTGCATCCGGGGGATTTGTGGACTTCCAGACTAAATCCTCCTTTTGCAAGGACCATCTTTATCAAGTGCCTCTTATGTGTAAGTATTTTATCATCAGCCAACCAATTATGGAAATGTATTCCATGCAGGGACCAATAAAATTACCCATAGGGGTTTTGATCCAGTTATTTTACCGTGTATAAATTCGCAGGTACCGCAGACATAGACTGTAGGACATGTAGAACTATCGGCGATATCGCGAACCTGATGACGTGCGTCACTTGCGGCGCGCATTACCACGGGACGTGTGTGGGTCTGGCACAGTTACCAGGTACGTTCCATTCTACCTTCAAATGAGCCCAGATATCCGTACAGTCCGCCTTAAAAAGCTAAATAATTTGCCTTTAATTCATTTGATTGTCTGCAAAATTTGTGCCACAAGAATGTCAATTTGAAGCCAGAAAATCTAGCCTCACCGGTATCTACTTGTGCAGGTGTCCGCTCGGGCTGGTCTTGCCGCTCGTGTCGCACGTGCCAGGTGTGTCGCGGAGAGACCGGCGCGACGCTGGGCCTGCCGCCCGCCGGACACGACACGCGCGCCGTCACGTGCGAGCACTGCGACAAGGTGTACCACGCCACCTGCCTGCGCCCTGTCATGGCCACCGTGCCCAAGTATGGCTGGAAGTGTAAGGTGGGTACTAATTCTAGAAGAATAATGTCGAGCGAATATTAAAATATATTAATAATGCAGTGTGCAACGCCACATACGAACTACAAGGGTAGTTCGTATGTGGCGTTGCACATTCCTGACGTTTCGGAACGTCCTACATCAGTTTTATCCGCGCCTGTAACCCCACAACACCCGTCTGGTCTTTGGATCCTCCCTTTTATTGGAGAATGAAAAATTTGCCACCTTGTTCCTAATACTTCCTCAGTTCAGATCTTAGAATTGTTCATGTTTTCATGTCTAATGTCCTAATATCTTAATACAAGAAGAGCTTCTCTAACACTAGGCTAGTTTCCATAAATTGCAAATCTACTTAGTCCGTCAGTTAGAGGATTGGAAAATAATGCACACATATTTTTTGCTTTTGTAAATCAATGAATATTGACTAAGATAAAACATATCGAAACTCGAGAGTGGGGGCTCGTGACGCCAGAAACTCAGAACGCACTAATGTATATGTCACCGTAAAATTGTCGAATACGTTATATTGTAATATC
This sequence comes from Xestia c-nigrum, assembly GCA_916618015.1. Taxonomy (NCBI): domain Eukaryota; kingdom Metazoa; phylum Arthropoda; class Insecta; order Lepidoptera; family Noctuidae; genus Xestia; species Xestia c-nigrum. The sequence goes on from OU745250.1 coordinate 20,090,411, forward strand.
TCTAGCGATATTGTAAAATCTCGAAATATTGTCAAATGAAAATACTGCTTACAACAAAACGCATTATTTTTCGTGAAATGGATGCGATGGTAGTCAACTCACGCGGTGTGGAGGGAACTAGGGGTCCCCCTTGCCCAGTGGTACAACTCTCATGAAAAGATATTGTACCATTCCTGAGAAATACCGATTATTATAACTTAACCTTAAAACACTTTATATTCCCTTAAAAAGCGTAGGCGACCATGACCTATTTCCGAGTGCAGGGTTTAAAGGAACCTAACTAAACTAACGGGGGTGCCCCAAGTCCCGATTATGGGGGCAGAGATATTTCCCGATGTTCAATTGACAATAATTCGAGAGTTTACAATATCGCTAGAGAAAAACACGTTATATTGTAATATAACGTGTTTGACAATTTTACGGTGACATATAAAATATATAAAGGCATGACGTATTGAAAATTTTAAAAGCGGGTCACATATTCTTTGATAATCTGTCCGCCGGACTAATTAGTTTTTTTTTTTATCATCTACTCTATTGTATTGTTCGTGGTGCAGTGCTGCCGTGTCTGTTCCGACTGCGGGTCGCGGTCGCCCGGCGCCGGGCCGTCGTCCCGCTGGCACGCGCACTACACGGTGTGCGACTCGTGCTACCAGCAGCGCAACAAGGGCTCGTGCTGCCCGCTGTGCCGGAGAGCCTACCGCGCCGCCGCCTACAGGGATATGATACGATGTATACTCTGCAAGAGGTCAGTCACTAGCTAATAATCATCGACCGGTGGCCTAGGTACCACGATGTCTTAAAGCTGTATTGTTTTAATCTTATTTCAGTTTGGGAAAGAAATGGCACTAGGTGTCCTCTTTTACACACCTAGAGTGTCATTAAAACAATACTGCTTTAAGACATCTTGTTAAACCCTAGGTATGTTTAAAAGAGTAGCAGCAGACTTTCTTACTGATTATTTTCCATAAAAACGAACAATTCGAACCACGTAGCCTCTAACTTTTTGTAAGTACCCATGTAGGTTAAAATTTTGTTTCTTATTTGACTGTCATAGAAAAACGAGTAGCATTTCTATGCACGAGCAAGCAAAGGAGCAAGTAATTCACACACTTTATTGTGACGTAAACTGTCATTTTCTTATTTAATTAAAAATCAGTTCCGATATTAGTTTTATTTCGATTTAAATTCTTTTTAAATAAAAATTTACATGCTGACTAAAAAAATTTGAACCTTATGTCTATAGAGACAGAGTTGGAAATGTTATTGAGTTTTTCGCTAATAGTTAAAAATTCGTGTATTATCACTTATAAAGATTTGTCAGTCACACAGTGTAACAGCTCGTCGAACCCTTCCCTCTTCCTTAAATTGTGACGTATTTTATAGATGGCCCCTAAATGCTACTTAAATTTTGAGTGACGTTTCAGTATTCAGGGGTAAATATGGTAATTATGTTTTTTGGTATAGATACGTGCATGGAATGTGCGATCCAGACGCAGAACCTCAGCAATACAGACAGAAGAAAGAACTGAATCCATCATACGAGTACAGCTGCCCAATATGTAAGGCACAGATGCAGATGACTGGCTCTAAATCTGGATGTAAGTATACAATAAAACATAGTTGTTGCATTTCACGCACTTGTAGGCTTCAATCATTGCAATTTAAATTTTAAGTCAATGACATAGAAGTCACAAGATGTGTATGCTGTTACGACTAGAAATTACATATAAGAAGTCTCATTCATCACCTCTTTTCACAGCTTTCGACGATGACACAGTTGCCTCAACATCCCAAGACTCGTCGTTTGGTGATGAGAATTCACAGACAGAGCAGGATCCTCTTGCTATAGAACCTAAGGTAACTTCTTGCCAGCTTTCTTTTCAGTCACTTTAGCATTAAGATTAAAATAACTTTTTACTTGAGCTTGCAAGGCCATATGTTTTGGAATAATTATGTTTTCCAAGTTTAATTTATCAATACGCATCACGTTTGTACAGTTTTGCTAGCGAATTTGAAGTGAGACATGAAAACTCCTTATTTTTTCTAGCCGGATGTCGGTCTTGGCAAGGGTAAACCCTTCACAGTCTCAGCGAAAGTGGCAAAAAAGAAGATAGGCGGATACAAGCTAAAGGGCGGGTTCCCTCCCGCTGGCAAACTGGGCTTCCAAAAGAGACAGAGGAATGTTATGGACTTTGGGCGAAAGAGAGGGTCCAAACCAAAGATGAGGGGAGTTTTTGGAGTACCAGGGTTAGGACTGCAAAGACCTCAGGCGCCTGATAATAAAGCACCTGAAGATGATCCGGGTAACATTTTTTTTAATTTTTTTTTTTGTCTAGGCTGATCATTTAGTTATATGAAATATTCAAGGGGATGATTCCACCCGTCATTCTATTCTACTTTTTCAATTAAGTCTGTTTCAAAATCGTGATAAAAAGCAACTATTCGAAAATGTATTGAAACGCTTTCGGCTCTCGAAAGACGTTGATTGCCGAAGCTTATTACGTAAATCGTAGTACTGTAAATCGTTTGGTATGACGAGTAAATTCACCCCCTAAAACAAGCTAAATGAACAGTCTTTAAACTATTACCTATGGGCAATTATCATTTTCTGTTCTTCTAGGTGTGGAGAATAAATTAGTGCTATGTTCGAGCAAAGATAAATTCGTTCTAACACAAGATCTGTGTGTGATGTGCGGCGCTATCGGGACCGATTCTGAAGGGTGTCTTATTGCGTGTGCGCAGTGCGGTCAGACGTATCACCCTTATTGTGTTAATATTAAGGTGAGTTTTTCTTTTGTTATGAATCAGATATAATTTTTTTTGTTTGTGTTTGTTGTTACGACTTAACTGTAAAAATACGACCCCAATTTCAAGAATTCTTTCACCATTAGAAAGCCACGTCTTCACTGAGTAACATAGGCTATGTTTTATCCCCGTACTCCCAAACGGGAACTACGCTGCTGGAACCGCGTGACGATCGCTAGTTCTAGATAAGTTTTTAATGATGATGTCTTCATATTGTCACCTAGAATTGTGTGTATATTTTGTATTACTCGGTTGTTTCTTACGTAGATAACTAAAAAATCACAAATATTTAGATCCTTGGGCCTTTACATTCTCATCTTTTGAGAGGTTTACAAATGACAATGTTTTCAATAAAACCTGAATTCTGTAATAATAAAAAAATAAAAAAAATATATATTGATATATTAATGCTAGATGTTTTCCAGTGTTGTGAAGCTACTGGGTTAAAATAAAATATGAATAGTGTGTGTGCTCAAAAAAAATAAGTTTAAAAATGAACCTCGGGCGCCAGAGCACACACCATACTTACGGATTGTTCAGGCAGCAGGCATTAAAAACCTTTAATCTGCTAGCGGGGGGCATCAATAAAAATCGAACATAGTTATAAGAAAAATCTAACTTTATTTGCCCGTAGGCTGCTGGGCTTAAAACTAAAACAATTGAAGATTCCTTCCTAAAGAAACGAGTATTTAAAACTAAGAAAGAGGGTCAGATCATTATTGCACTTTTTGAATAATACAGTTAAAATTATACCAAGGCCAGAATAACCAGCCCACCACACACGATGCTCATCTCATGGGTCCTCCACTCAGGCGTGCGTCCCAGGTGAGTTGGTAGGAGCCGCGCGTCCAAAGTTTCAAGTTGTAGAAGGAAAAAGGAAACACCTCATTGGGTGTTTCCTTCAAAATTCAAATGATTGTCCTCCTCATGCAGGACATCCAGATTATCTATTAAGGGTATGATTCCATTGAAATAAAACGGAATCCTAGGGGGAACCATGGAAGACTACCGGCAGCTAACACATTTCGGACTAATTTCTGGTGTCTTGCAACCCGATTATACGGATTTATTATCGAGCGATCTAGATTACCACCATTCTTCCAAAATGTTCAGTCGGAAAGTGACAGTTGTCAAAGACAAACTCCACAGCTAAGAAAAATCAGTGTGACCACTACACAAAAAAAAATAATTTTAAAGAAATAAATCCGCTTTCATGTAACAGGCTTAAAAGACCCGTTACAATTCGTTAGCTCTTTGCCACAAAACCTCTCTTTACAAATCCCGTGCTGCGAAACAATATCGTAAGATGATTTCAGAAACAAATGACGGCGTGATAAGTTATTGTATATGGTATACAGGTATCCCAAGTAATAGTAACGCAAGGCTGGCGTTGCCTGGACTGCACAGTGTGCGAGGGTTGCGGCGCGCGCGGCGACGAGACGCTGCTACTGCTGTGTGACGACTGCGACACCACGTGGCACACGTACTGCGCGCGCCCGCCGCTGAGCGACGTGCCGCGCGGCCCGTGGCGCTGTGAGCGCTGTCGCCGCTGTCTCGTGTGCGGCACCCGCCAGACGCTCGCCTGGTGCGACAACTATACAGGTACACTTCAACCAGATAAGTCGACGTTCTGCAATGGAACATTATTAGGCTGGTATTATTTATACCCCATCTTAAGGTGGATTCTCCACGGTAGCCCGCAAAATTCTAATTTTCTTACGTTTTTTGCAATTGGCAGTTGAGTGTCAAGTTGTATCTTGATTAAAATATGATTCGCGACTGTAACACGTGATAGTTACAGAATTATAATCATCAAAATCATCAATAACTCTCCAAGTTCATGTAACTCGATTAAATGACTATTTCATGAAAAAGAATTGCAAAACTAACGTAAAATTTGAAATTCGCTGGCCACCTTAGAGCTTCACGAGACGTCTAAGACTGGTTGTCTGACTTTCGGGCTTCTAACTTCCGTAACAACTGTCAAAGAACTAAGAATGATAGTCGAGACCAACGGCTTGATGTGCTTTCTGGGGCTCTAAGCTGGAATGGATACTCACCTACCCTTTAGCTGCCTCACCTTGAAGGTCGATCCATGTGGCTGTTATCAATTAGCAGACTTGTTAAAGTTTTTTTGTTTCCCTCTAGAATGTGCTCCGTGCGCGTCGTTAGTGATGTGCTGCGTGTGTTCGGAGCCCTACTCGGACGGCGAGCTCATCATACAGTGCGAGGGATGTCGGCGATGGCTGCACGCGTCTTGTGACTCTATACGCAGCGAGAACGACGCCGAAGTGTGCTGTAGAGCTGGGTAAGTGTCACACAAGCTTAGATCTTGTTTTCTTCAGAATGTGCTTCATGTTCGGAGCCCTATTTGGACGGCGAGCTTGTCATATAGTGTGAGGGAAGTCTGCCACTTTGTTGGTGAGCTTTCTGTTCAAATTAATGCAGCTGAAGTCCATTACATGAAGCGGCGCAGGTGGTGTGACGATCTGATCATGATCGCGGGGCAAGTGTGGCCAGAACGGGGAGGCCTTTGGCCAGCAATGCAGGCAGCTTGTCTGATTTCCACAACCCAGTTCCAGCCATTCAGATCATGCAATCTGAGTATTTACATCATATTTATGAAATCATAAGAACACCACTACCACCTCCTCTTACAGCTGTATTATTTTATTGCTATATCAATAAGTATAGGAAAGTGATTCAAACTCTTTCCCTGAACACAAAATTGTTGATTTCCATTCCTAGATATAAATGCGTACTCTGTCGAGGACGAGAACTACCACCTCCTCACCTAGCTCGCGCCATCGAAGCCGGCAGCACTCCCGCCAGTGTGGCGGCGACGGGCGCGGTGGTGGCACGTCCCCTGCCGCGGCCCACGCCGCAGTCGCTGGGGCTGGCGGGCGAGTACTACGTGGACGACGTGTGTCTGTCGCAGCGCGGCGCGCACCACATGAAACAACTTGAGGCGGAGATGGGTATCACCCACACACGACGCAAACGGCGCTTCAAGAATGAGAACACTGAAAAAGACGCAGGTGAATATGCACCAGTGTTGTTTGTATGCGTGTGAGCTTTGCATGGTTTATTAAAAGTAGTTGTTTTTGGTTTCATATATTATGATATGCTTATTATACAACCTTTATGCTCTATTCCACAATGCCAGCTAGCATTTTTGCTTTATATTTAAACTGAGGCATAAATGACATCTCTTTTTGTTTCTATATCACATCTATGCCTTATATCTTATTATTGCTGTATGTAGATATATTATGTAAATTATTATTTAAATATTTACTTAGTACATGTAAGATGTGTATCTAACATGAGTTTTTGTATGTTCGACGCTGGCATTGTGGATTAGAAATAATGGCATCTATTGAAACAGTGGTTCAGAATGCTGACGTCGAGATGGGCGACGACTCCAAGCCAGACAGCACGGCCGAAGTTAAGGAAGAACCTGGTGAGTTTCTTCACCACTTCTAATAAGAAGTTATTTTGAAGAGAATCCGAGTTAGAGTAAGTTTGTAAGAGTCAATCATTTTATAAAGTTCGCGTCGTCGAGCAACCTGTTTTTTTAATTTAAAAAATCGTCGTACTATATCCTCGACAGAGAAAAATTAAAGTTCGTTTTCACCAAGTACTGGAGCAACCAATAGTCAGATTAACCGTGTGCGCTGTAAAAGTCCCTTTTTTAGCATGGATTTTGTATATCACATATCTTGTAAAATACAAAAATTGGCTCAAAACAATAAAATACCTCAATGAATCTGGTGAAAACGTAGCTTGACTGTTAACCTTTCATCAAACAGGTGTTCCCAACACGAACTTCAAGGAAGGGATTCTATGGAACGTCGCTAACGACGGCCCACCCCCCGAAGGCTTCACCATATACACCACAGACTCGGGCCTCACGGTGTTGCGTAGAAAGAGACAGAGGAACTTGAACAAGCTCGGCATTGGCGGCTTCGTTGTTAGACAGAGACAGACGACGGCTAAGGCGCAAGCTGATGAAGAGAAGGAGGGAGATGGGACACAGGCTTCTGGAGGTGAGATGTAGTTCGATCAGATTAGTGTTTTACGGTAACGTTTCCATATAATTATGCTTCTGCAATTTTTAAATTTAATTCATTATGGTATACGACAAAAAAACGAATTACCAGTTATTCAAAAAATACTTGACCCGTATTTTTTCTTTTGTTACGTAAATCAAAATTGACGAAGATACGACGCTTTTAAAATTCTCATTACGTCACGCCTAGGTATATTTTTTAGAGCGTATAGACATCATCCGTTTTATCTTGGTCAACATTTATTGATTTACAAAAACAAAAAATACCTGTTCATCATTTTCCAATACTCTAACTGACGGAATAAATGATTTGCAATTTTTTGATACGGTCTTCATACCTATGTTGCTGTAGCCAAACGTTTATTTTCATTTAATCTCGTACTTACGATAAAAGGAAAAAAGAAGTTTCTATTGTCTACAAAGTTGTTTGTATTTACACAGAATCGCCGAGCAACAAACGCAAGCCTCGTCGGAAACCGCGGTCAAAGCTGATGGAGCAGTTCCCATCATACATGCAAGAAGCCTTCTTCGGCAAAGATCTACTGGAGCCGACCAAAGCCGCTGTCACGTCTACAGGTAAGAATATTATGTTGTGTGTACAATTCATTTGTTGTTTTATTCATGGATATTTTTTGAAACTCAATGCAACATTGTATTAATTGATAGGACCGATTATTCACGCGCTATATTTCTTTTTACTATGTCATCAACAACGTATTTGAGCGTTGTGTCTACAAGAGTGCCGCCGTGGTAAGAAAGATTATTATTCAATGCGTTATTATTATTATTATAGCTAGCCAGCTGTATCCCACTGCTGGGTAAAGGCCTCCCTCCATTCTTTCCAACAATCACGATTCTGTGCTATTTCTTTCCAATTCCTCGAGTTCCGCTATTTCCTTCGTGGTCTGCCGTGTCCTTGTGTCACTGTTTCAGGACACCATTCCAATGCGGTATGTTTGTAATTTGAACCTTATGCCATTTGAACAGAGTCGTAAATCTCATTTTCTTCTCCAGCGAATCCTGCAGAGAGTCCAGGGGGTACGCTACGCCCCGCCACGCCGGAAGGGTACCGTGAACTGCGAGACTTCAAGTGGGAGCTCGATAACTCGGACAGTGATGGGGAGGATGTGATCACTGCGTTGACTAGCTTCAATGATCATGATGCGTCTGTCATTATATCACTAAATACGGTGAGTAGATATTTTTGGACTTGGCTTGAAAATTTGTTTGGATTTTGAGCTTCTAGGTAGATAATAATATGGGACCGGGTTTGTATGAAAGTATATGCTAGTAAGTTAACTGGAACCTATGTTTTGATCTACTATATGGATAATAAAATGGGATTGGGTTTGTATGAAATTCAACTGGAATGAAACGGGCCATGAAAGCCTCAAAATTTGGAGTACCGGGACCCACCTTGTAACGTCTTTGTGTATGTGTTAACTTTGAACTATATTTTGTTGTGACCTGGCCTCTTATTTCATGAATGTAACTGTAGATTTTTTTTTCTAATTTTGCTGAAACAAGGCAATAGGAATAATATGGTTAAATCTTCAAAACAGCCAGAAATAAGCTTTTGAAACCCTTTTCTAACCTAGCTTTACCCCCCCAACAGGACGAAGTAGACATCCTAAACTCCCTCAAACCAAAAGACGAGAAGGACGACTCTTCCAGCGCCAATGCCGATGGTAGCGTGAAGATCAAGACGGAGATAGACGATGGACAGTTGAAACATACAGAAGACTCCACGGCGCTGAAGAACGCCATACTAGGCCCGCAGCCGGCGGAGGCTGAACAACCGCCCACGGTCGCTACTGAGAGTATACCGACCGTCCATAGTACGAAGACTGAGCCGATTAGTAGTGGTGAGTAGCAACATTCTACTCCTAGGATCTACTCTCCTCGATTAAGGTCCATGTTCACCAAAAAGATGACGGTCTGATTATCCAAAAACAGCTGTTTAAAACACGTTTTCTATGAGAACATGTCACAGTGACAGCTGTTTTTAGAAAATTAGACTGTTAAATTTTCGGTGTACATGGACCTAATTACTTCAGTCGATTTTTCGAGCCTCTCCTTTTGATGAGATATCGTGAGATTTAACTGGACTTCCTTACCCCGAAAATAAAAAAGTAGCTCCTTGATTTAGATCATGATCTTTCATATTGTGCATTGTCGAAATACAATATTTTGACAGTCAACTCACGTCTGTAAAATCACGTAAATTAACGAAATCGGCAAAATTTCGTGCGTTAGTATCTATATAAGGTGTTAAAAAATTAACTGCAAGAATTTCGTGTACGTACTCGGTATCAAAAACAAACATATTCCAAATAAAAAAAACATTTGCGCTGTCGCAGGGGTGAACGACCACGCGCGCGGTGCCCAGCACGGAGCAGTCACAGTACAGTCAAGTGCGCATATTCAATAATTTTGTGTGCAGTGAAAATATTGCATATCTTTGAAACGGATTGTTACTTTGCTATTTTTATTTGTGATCCAAACAACTCCATAAGTTGCTTGCATCTAATTTTTTAACACCTCATATAGTATAGTATCCACACCATACACCACTATATTTTTGGTAATGATAGAAGTCACTTACAATAAATTACATAATTCCTTCTAGAAACGGGCGGTTCATCGCAAGCATCAACAATATCTCCTAAAGACGACCTGTCACTGCTGGGCGTGAACCTAGACGCGATGGTGCGCGATGGTCTACCTGACATGGACAGCAACGATGTCGATGAAATATTCAAGGGGGTTCTCACTGATGACTCGCAGGTTTGTAACATGTTTTAGTGTAAAATTGTTTCTTGTGGGGCTAATTTAATTAATTGTTCTCTTCATCCTATATTTCTTCTACTTGTCTGTTTTCCATAGATTTTTTCGTACCATATATTACACTTGTGTCTTTAGTACGAACGAATGATGTTGTACAGCGTGTTAGATTAAACGAGGGACATATTGAGGGAAGGTATTCAGTATTCGATTCTCAACCCAAATATGAAATCGAATCTTATAACCTTAACTTTTGACATAATAATTGTCTAATAAAATACATTACTCATGGACACTGAGCGCGCAAGAAGTGAACTCTAGGTGTCCTGCCGGGGTTACGGGACTGTTCGAAAGAGATACCGTGGCCCCGGAACATAAAGGGCGAGGAAGGAACATGGATGGGTTTTAGCCAGTTATTAGTATCATGTAAGCATGGACTATTGCGGGTTTGAATATGCCCCTCGTTTAAACTAACATATTGTAGAGTGAATGATATCCTTCATTTGATGATATATTATGCCAACCGTTTAATATACGATTATGTGTCCAGGAATCGCAAGAGTCGTCGGTGTCGTACGTAAACTCAATGGCTAGTACGCCCTACTCGCAACAACGGCAGCAACTTCAGAGCCCCATGGAATATACTTCGCCTTATCCTGAGTTTGGAGGCAGCAGGTTAGTAATACAGCTGTGAGAAAATTATATCTATACTAATATTATAAAGCAGAAGAGTTTGTTTGTTTGGTTGAACGCACCAATCTCAGGAACTACCGGCTCGAATTGATAAATTCTTTTTGTGTTGGATAGTCCATTTATCGAGGAAAGCTTTTGGCTATATAACATCACGCTACGATTATTAGGAGCGGAGCAGGAATGAAAAATGTTGCAAAAACGGGGACGTCTTTTTCCTTTAGATTTTTCTCTTATGTGACGCAGACAAAGTTGCCAGCTTGGGTCAGCTAGTAAATTTAGAAAGAACCTTATGAATATTACTCGCTAATCTTATATTGGCACTTACGGGATATCTTCCGGGATTATTCGATATTTTGAGCTCCCGATATTTTTTCACGCTAACGTTACCAATGGTCACCAATGTGTCAAAATCACCAAAATATGAAGCTTTACAATAAGCTTATTGCTTTGTCCACACAGCAGCAACAGTGCGATGAGTCCGTTGTTCTCGGAGAGCGGTAGTGGTGGTGCGGCGTGGCCTGATGCGCAGGCGCCGCCGCCTTCATACAACCAGCGCAGCGCGGACAAGATGCGCGCGGATGAAAGTACGTACTATACTATTATTTATTTCACTATTACAACAATTACTTCACTGTTTCTCTGTTACACTGTTACTAGGGATAGCTCGAATTCATGGTCTATTTTCATGAGGAACGATGTTGTACAACATTGTTTCAGCAACATGTTTTGTATGGCGAAAAACATGTTTCTGAAAGAAAAGCTAACAACTTTTGATCTTTGTTTCTCACGGATAAGGAATTTTGGTAAAACACAGTTGATTTCATAGTAGATAACTATCACTCGATAATATCGACTATAACTACTCGTTACAGCTAGCTATTACTTTACTCTTGAAAAAAAAATCAGATTTATATACTGTAACTGTGTACCGTTATAAGGTCTGTTATATTCAATCATACACCCTATAGGTCTAGGTTCAGCGGCGACAATATCTGCCGTCCTATACGCTAACACGAACCATCCGGAATGGAAAACAGAGTTCCCCAACTGGGTGGACCGCTGCAAACAAATACTGAAGAAATGGCGCGCCTTACCGTCCGATCAAAAGGCGCCATACCTACAGCGCGCCAGAGACAACCGCAGCGCCATCCGCATGAAGAAGGCTCAGCAGGTATGTCCGCTTGTGTGTCACTAGATGTGGTGTGTGCTAACCCAACTCACTTACCACCGTGTTTATACTGCGTGTCATCCACACGGGTTGCTAGAACGGCCATACTGAACCAACCTTCAGTATCGCCCTGCTAGAACCTCAAGTATTTCACTGTGCGTTGAAAAACGTATCATTGTTTCTAGAATAATTGTCTAGTTAAGTGTACGTCTATGGTTTGTCTCGCTCACGGTCGTCCTAGGAAGTGTTATCTGTTGTTAATACCGCGGTCGCTGTAGATTCTGTCGCCTGACTCAACGCTAGCACAAGTGTACATACCGCGACTGTAGGATACACCTAGCACACCGTAGTAGTTCTATGTTTTGTATAAACCTTTAGCAGTTGACCATCGAAGTGAGAGGATCTACAGTACTTGCCATTATAGTTTAGCCACCACTCCTTCTGGGCCAAAATCTAGTGTTAACGAATTTGGGGTAGTTACTCTCGGTTTCTGTATTCGGAATATGTAATACTTTTACCTCTGGTACTTTATTGATACTTGCATTCTATTGTATACCTCATGGGTTATGCATACGGGTTCGATAGCACTGTTTTATTCATCCATATTATATTTTCGTACGAGCTAGGATGTTATCGTGCACGCATTAATAAAAACACATCATAATATTTGCCACGTCGGTTCAGGGGCGCCAACTTTTGCCACGACGATCATTGTTTACCGTTGCTAGTACACCTCAATATCATCATCATTTCACACATGAGGGTAGATCAAAGATTCCCGAACCCACCGCGTAGCCAGATACGCTATCGAACTCCTTCCGACCGACCCTATCGACCTATCGCGCGCCCGAGCGAGCTTCGACCGACGCGGGCCGATACCCTAATCCCCGCGAGCGACTCGACGGGAGCGTGCGACCATGTGATCTCGCCCGGGATACTCGAATTGTTACTAAGAAGTAAAATGGGGCGCAACAGAGCTCGAGTAGCGGCGCCAGCGAACCGGACAGCGGCGCAGCACCTTGCGGCGCGGCCAGCCCCTTGCCCGCGCCCCCCGCGCCGCCCGCGCCCTCCGCGCCGCCCACGCCGACGACGACGGCGCCGGGCAGCAGTGCGGGCACGGTGCGCGCGCCCAACGTGACGGTGACGGCGGGCGGGCTCCTGGAGGCCGACGCGCACATCCGTGTGCTCACTCCCTCCGAGATCATGCGCACGCTGCCGCGCCTCGCGCACAAGCCGCGACACACGGTACCGCGACACGCGACGCTCGCATATACACTACACACCACACATCACACACCTCACACCACACCGCCTACATACAGACACACTGCACACAGACCTTCATTCCGAAACATACTTTACACTGCAACTCTCGGCTTGACAATTTATTTTAACTGTAAAAGCATCATACTTTTGTATTATACCATGTACCTACATAAATAAATTAAAACACTCCCGTGTTCATTAAATTTGTGTTCGTTAACATGACTTGATACACAAACACACCGTGTGGCGTGTATATGCGAGACACGTTTCGATTTGTTGGGTGATCGCGCGACGTCGCACCACGCGATCCTGAGCACTTCCTCCGATTTTGTTTAAATTCAGTCATCACCCAACAATACTCTTGGCTGTTTAATGGCGTTGGACGCTGTGTGATTATTTTGTTAATTTTCTTTAAGCTTTTTTTATTCGTGACCATTACCTTCCCATCGATTCCCGAAAGCCTCCCGGACTCGTGTCCCTGTTTCCGTAATGTTGATTTTATTATTTTCGCTTTGCCTTGGTAGTGTTGGCTTTAACATTGGACGCTGTTGGTGGCTGGTTGTGGTGTGCTAACAATTCTAACACAGTTCGATGTAGTTCACAGTTTATTTGCGTCGTTACGCTCTTGTATAAAGCTTTGTGATGTAGTTTGTAAGTTCACAGGTATAGATGTTAAGTCTTTATCCAACTCTATACTAAGCAAATTATCTATTAGGATTAGGTTTTATTTTACAGATAAAGCTGTTTTAATACATTCTGTATAAATCATAGTTATTATTAGGTATGAGTATTTTATTTTTGGTATTGTGTATAGTAAAAATATTAACATGAAGTAACATATCATTGTGGGGTCATACATTAGTATCTATTAAGTTTACAGTATTGCGAGTACTTATAAAGTTATACTACTATCATTTAAACTTAATGTATACTAACTATGCATCTCATAGTTCGGCATTATTTTTATTAACACATAAGCATGGATATTCCTTAATTTGAAGCATTACATACTAATAGACATGTTAAAAAGTGAAAAATAAAATATAAATTGCAATTTTATTAGAAATAGTCTTGATTTGAACTGATTTAGTGAATAATGTCAGAACTATTTATTGTAGCAGTAATTTTAGGCCCATATTCAGCAATACAAGTTTATGTGCTAATATGAAGAGCCCTTATGATACAACATTCAGATTTGTGTAAAACAAGTAGCAGTAGTTTAAAAAATACCCATAATAGTGTAAATAAAATCTAAATATTAATTTAAAACATTAACTTCATCTGTCAAACAATGTAAATTGTCAGATAGTTAGAGTTCAATAAAAATAAAATTGCCTGCGTAGTTACAGCATGTTACAGTTAATAGACAACAAGTACACGGAACTGATTGTCATTGTATAGGTTGCAATTAATCTTATCTTAGTGGTGAGGCGACTTGGTATTGAAGTATTAAAATTAATATTTAGTATTATCTCTTAGGAGCTTCATGCACCGAACGCAGTCTGGCGCGATGGTGCCATGCAGAAGGAATTGGATGATGCGTTTCATGTGGATTTGGACTGCGTGCGTTGTTTCATTCAAATATATAATAAACTTATCGCACTGATAGGCGCTGTAAGTGCAGAAGGCATAAATGTATCTGCTCTAACATTATTCTTCAGCTGGATTTTTATCGATAAACAATTTCGCGGTTATAAGCGTCTTGTGCACGACAAAAACCGTCGTCCTGTTTTGCGAAAATTCTTATCGATGGAAGCCACAGCTGGCAAGACAATACTTAGATCAGATATCTTTTATGTAAAAAATAGCTTTATTTAAACCGGGCGTTTAGTTTTCAATACGTCCGTTAAATTTTGTCCTTATACAATGACAATTGATTGCCGTGTGCTTACGTGTGGTGTCGTGTTAACCTGTGCCGTGTGACGTAGGAGCAAGAGCGGGCGTGCAATCAACAGCGCAGCGCGCGTGAGGCCGAGCAGGAGCGACAGTGGAAGCATCTGCAGCAGCAGCGCCAGCAGCAGACGCAGCAGCAGCAGCAGATTATACATGATCAGAGGATGCAAGGTACCTGCACACTACGTTAGTAAACATTTTTCTTATTCCTTCGCTGTTTCTGTAACGTTATGGAATCGAAAACATTTCAGTAGTTCTTCTGGGACGAGCTTCGTTGCCTCAGCGCTTTTTTGGTAGTCTCCAAACTGGAATGCTTATTATTTAATTTATGAATTAGGTCATTCAATCCGAGTGGTAGGTAACTCTTGGAAACAAGCGTTACTTTACTCAGTTATGTTGTCCCCCTTAAGAAAATATCATAAATGAAATGACGATACATCGCTGATAGTTTCTGTTATGCACGCACTAACCCGCACGTAAATCCGACCCGAAAGCAGCCATGCAGCGGTTACGAGCGCCGGACGGAAGCTCCCCGCCGGGTGCGGGGGCCGGTGGGCCCCTGTCCGGCCCCCAACTGGCCGGGCCCCCGATGCCCGGGGCCCCGCCGCCCTCGCCCGCGCCTCCCGCCGAAGCCCCCCGCAGCGCCTTCCCCGCGCAGCGCTTCCCGCTGCACTACGGGAACAATGATGACATCAACAGGCAGCTTAGAGACTTGCTGCAGAGACATCCAGAGAAGATGTGGCCAGGACGTAAGTTTATTCTTTTTGTGATTGTTTCTTGTGATCTGGTTAAAGCCAGACAAACCAACTTGACAGACTTAGATTTAGAACTGTGTATGGTGATATGACGAACTCCAAAATACGTGATCAAACTTCAAACATACTTATGTTCAAACCCCTCACAATACCCTGGCAATTAGCTTCGATACAGTCTGGCGCACGGCATTGGCTTATGTTATTCTCAGCTATAAGGTCAAATTTCACAAATGAAACTAAACGAGATCGCGGTTTAGATAATTATGCTGATCACGTTCAGTTTTATTCTGGAATTTGCCCTTAATTTACTGTATGATATAGTGCTCTAAAATCCAAAGTGTTTACTGTAGAGCATAGCGAGGCATCATCCCCGTCGGGCGTGGGTGAAGGCCAGCCGTTCCGTCAGCCGCTGCCAGTGACGCTGCGTGCGCGCGCGCCTCTCCTGCACGCCAACCGACCTGATCACCACCGTAAGTAACTACAACCAGTTTTTTCTACAGTTAATTGTATCTGATATAGTAATATGGCCTGAATCTTTTAAACGCATCGCATAGTTATAAGCACTGCAGCAGATTTGCATTGCTTCATCTCAAACTGTTGGCTATTCTTTCTAAAGCCGGGTCCAGACATGTGTAACGCGTAATGTAAGATTTATGTACGTGTTTGTGTGTGTTGCATGTACGTTTAATGTCCATTAAATTACGCGTTACACACGTCTAGACTCGGCTTTATGAAGGTCCAGTTCTCGACACACTTTTATATGCACTGTACCGGGAACGCTTCGGATCTGTATCAGCTAGTACAAATAATTCAAATTCTGTGAGGCGTTTCTTTCTTACTTTACTTTTTCTATGCAGAAACAGCTAATAAAATCTGTTGTATTTTTTTCAGTAATTATGCAGCAGCGTTTAGTATCTGCAGACAATAACCAACTTCATCAACAAAATGTTCAGAATTCTGCCGCTCAACAAATGGTGGAGCAGAAACAAGTTGTCCAAAATAATGGTAACTATATGACCTAACCAACTAAACTTTTTGCATTTGAGGGCTTACTAACAAGGGAGATGGAGGTGTATAACTCCGTCTTTATGTTCTTTATGGCTGTCACTCACACACAGAAGTAAGATTTAATCTTACTACTACTGCTACAAGAGATGGTAGTAGACTTTTCTGTTGAAAAACAATTTTGATCTCCACAAACGTTCTGCAAGTTGACTGAAGACATTATCAACTTGTTTTTATGATGGAGTACATTATTTGGTAATTCGTATTATTTTAAATTTTTGCCCGTAACTTTAAGTTAAATTAAATTGGCATTGATTTAAATACATGGTTACCTACATTTTTATTAATATACAGGTTGTTGGAGACTATTCCCAATTGCCATGGATTCGGTACAAGATTCTAGCTAAACAAGCCAGGATTGATTTTTTCGTCGTTTATTAAGAACGAAGATAAAATCAACCCTGGTTTGTCTAGCTTTTGTATGAAATTTTGAAAGTTCAACATCTATTCAAAGAGTCTAGAATCATGGTGCTGAATTTATGTGAACAGTCTGCACATTGAGGTTGCTTACACCATGTATAAAAATAATAGATTTGTAACTATAAGGATTTTTAATGTGATCTTTCTCTTCAGCTCCCAGTAATGAAAACAAACAAGAATCAAATCAAGAACAAGGCACAGACGAGATGGATATGGGAGACATGGACAAACTTGAACAAGATGGATCCAATATTGGAGAGGTAACTCAGTTTTTCCATACTTCTTCTTCTTTATCCAGGTATAATCGGAAGCCTATCTGCAGCTTATTGTTTGAAAAAAATCAGAAAGAACTGTTAATGACATGTTATATAGTTGACAGTCATGGCAACATTTTGGCGCTCGTGATTGATAGTTCCCTATACTCACCTGCTTAAAGAGATCGCTGATAAATACTTTTCCTTATTAATTCTGAATCTCTATTTATTTTCTTAAGGTGGGAGACATCTTGACTGGCCTGGGCGGCGAGGACGATGAAGTGTTATTCGAGACGTTAACAGCCGAGATAGGCGAGCAGTTCAATATCCTAGAGTACGCAGACCCAGAGCTTGCTGCGCTGAATGACGCGGAGCATATCCTGGATGGATTAGACTTAGCTGATGATGGCCTGTCTGAGAGACATGCCAAGAGAGAGCCAGAGTGAGTCCCTTTATGTATTTGTTTAACTTTAACGCATTATAAAACCCGTTACTTTGTATCCGTTTGTAGTAATACAGTACCAGAGACTGATCTAATCTTCCAATACAAATCAGGAACTATTTCCTTGTTTATATCTGTTCTGTGATATGGTCTACCATATCTTATTCCACGGGCATATTGCCTGTGCCTTTTTCTCAATTCAAGAATAAAGTTACAATTATTCCGAAAGCCACTTCCAATGGCAAACCGTAGCAACACAGAACATTTTTCTATGTAAATCTTTGAAAACTGTTGGTTTATGGTGACATGTTGCCTCTGGTCAAGCACGTATCCAGACTTTTGGTTCGGGGGGGATAAACATGGAAACAACCATGAAAACTGTGCATAGGCGCCGGCACAATTTTTTCCATGAAAACAGGTCGAAATTTTTTGCACTCCGACTCGGATAATCATGTTAGATTCAAGGAGTAACTTTGCCTATCTATCCACAAAGGCCCATCAATTAAAAAAAAAGTAGGATTCGAAAAGCAAGCGCAGCGGGCTTGAAAATTTTTGCATCCATCTAGAAAATTATATTTTTTCTTTTGTCTTTTATTAAAGAAATACGCCTATTTATAACGAAAAGCTTATGAACGCAAAGGGCATCAGCAACTGTCTGAGCACGCTCGTCACGTTTATTACACTCAAAATGAAGTAGGAGAAAATTATTGCTTTCTAGCTAAGTTGGTTGGTTTTACTATGTATTTTCTTGTGTAACTGTGTAAAAAATCGCTTTACTCACAGTTCTATAATTTACGTAGTTCGCAGTGGTTATAATCCCATAGGAATTGTACTTTTACTAGGTGAATCAATTTATTATCCTCTGCCTATCTTTCCAGAGATGAACACGAGCAGGCACAAGACAACAAAATGTACAATGACTTACAAAAGGCCGTTAAAAACATAGAATCTAAAGCGGAAGTGAAGTCAGAGATCGAGGACATAAAGCCGGAAGTGAAGCTGGAGCCGCCGGCGACGCCCGCGCCGCAGCCGATGTACAACGATCAGGTGCAGAGGGTTATTACACAGAACCAGCAGATGGCGCTACAGGCTAGTATTTATGTAATGACCCATTTTTTTTTGTTTTTTTTTACTTTTTACTTTTTATTTACCTCTTTCTTTTAAGGCCGGAACAGACTAAATCCATCTTCCATAGATTTTACTATGATCGCATTTGATCTGCTAAGGTCTTTATACTTTTCTTTTAGAAATAAGTTTACCATATCAAGTATTGTCTTGTTGTGTCGGTGTTGTATTGTTTTGTCAGTAACGTAATACGTTCCACCTAATTATTCAATAATAGGAAAGGTTATATAATATAATTATTTTTATTCAACTGCTACCAAACCCAAAAGAAGGGTGTTTTTAGATAGATTTTCGTTCGACCGCTAACTTAACTCTTTGCGTTTGTATATAACTCTTCTTCTACTATATGGTCCACATATTCTTCTTTATACAGAATGCAATGCAAGCCATCAAATCGGAAGTGAAACTAGAAAACGAGGACAAACCGCAAAGACCTGTGTTCACGCAAATGTTTACAAACGCACCGCAGCGCCTACAGTTACATCATCAGGTATTTAACTTATTCAGTAGCATTGTCAATTGTTGCATTGTTTTTAGGTCCTCAAATGTCTGTTTTTCCAAACTTGACCAATATGACTGCAGTTTTGAGTTATTAGACTCAAACTCAAACCATTTATTTCAACTAGACCATTACGACTGTTTTGAATGTCGATAAAACGAAAAAAAAAGAAGCTACAGTCACAGACATAAGACATAATAACTTGAAAAAGGAACAAGACGTTTTGAATTTTCTTGAAGAACTAATTAAATTAGCTGGCGAAACGTTTACAATTTATAGGTATTGAATTATTGATGCTAGTCTAATCATGACAAAACATGATGGTGTCTTTAGGGTTCCGTAGTCCGCCTGCCGGGGTTGCGAGACTGTTCGAAAGAGATACCGTGGCCCCGGAACATAAAGGGCGAGAAAGGAACATGGATGTGTTTTAGTCAGTAAAAATCTGACACTCCCTCCCGCTCCGCCCAGAGTGGGAGAAGTAATTTGATGACTTCCCATCCGAAAAAAAAGGGTTCCGTAGTCCTGACAAGGAACCCTTATAGTTTCGTCATGTACGTCTGTCTGTCCGTCCGTGCGAGGTTTTGCTCAGAGACTGTTTGGTACTAGAAAGCTATAATTTTGTAGAGATGTGTATATCAATTACGCCAAACAAAAAAATGATAAAATAAAATTCTGGAAAATATATACAAGGTGTAAACCACCTCATCACAAAGCCGTTAACCAAGTATTCTGTACATCAAACTATGTAACTTTACGCAAAAAATAATGCTGGGAAACAACTTTTTTTTTGAGGTTATTAATCATGTTTTGTGGTAGAACTCAATGTAACGCACTTAAAACATTGTGCTGTTGGATGGAATTAATAGTACGGGGGTCGTGGAGATGTTGAAAATAAAATCACACAAAAAAAAACTTATATTTACTTAAATCAAAACTTGTCAAAAAGTTGTAACTTTGACCCCCCATATCTCCGTAACTAGAAGGTTCCCAGGTATGGTGTAGAACAAAAAAATGATGGCAATGATGGGGAGAACACGTGCCTTTCGGCTTCGTGAAGAGGTGTTTTACACCCTTTATACATATGAAGTGAGGATGTTTTTACACATACAAACTTACGTACGTATAAACGTTTAATAATCCTTTATATTTTTTTTGGAAGCAATGCATCTAGTTCCTACTACTTGAATGGGACAAATGGGAATGAGTAGAGCGATAGAGGGCAGGCGCTTATAAAGCTTCATCATCATCATCATCATCATCAGCCTATAATGTTCCCACTGCTGGGACACGGCCTCCTCTCAATGAGAGGGAATGGGCTATAATCTACCACGCGGGCCCAGTGCGGATTGGTAGATGTCACATGTCTTCGAATTTTTGGTTCTAGGACATGCCGGTTTCCTCACGATGTTTTCCTTCACCGTTTTGAGAGCAGCGGTGATGAAATAAATTACACAAAGTAATGCGCCTGTCTGGGTTCGAACCCACGACTTACTGTTCGTAAGTCGGGGCCGCCACCACTGGGCCACCGCTGCTCTCCAAAAGCTCAAGCAAAGCTGCTCTCTCTTATAAAGCTTAGTAGTTTAGAAACAGAGATTAGTTTTTGTAACTGATTTATGTAGAAATTCAACAAGTTTAGTGTAATAGTCGTTGAACTTGGGTGTTGGATAATTTTGTACCAAATACAAAATTCTTAGAATAAATCGTTTCATATTGTGATAACGGGCTACGGAATTCTATACTGCGCGTGGCCCGACATGCACTTGGCCGTTTTTTTTCCCTTTCGTTTATCTTTATTAGATACAAATTTGGCTCCCGGCTTCGCTCCACATCTGTACGGAAATAAACCCAAGGAAACGTTTTAAATAGCCTATGATACTCGGAGGTAATCTAGCTTCCCGTAGTGAAAGAATTTTCGGAATCGGATCGGTAGTTCCGAAGATTATCCCTTACATACAAATTTACATTTTTTTTTATCTCTTTATAATATTAGTAGAATACCCGTCACATCTGTGGAGTTTCGCCAGCTATTTTAATATGAACTTTTGTTATTACCTTCATTCTTAGACAAATAATGGTTTTATTTTATAGCAACAGCGTCCACAGCAGTTCCAACCTGGACAGCAAGTGATGAGCCAGCAAGTCGTGCAGAGACCACAAGTACAGTTCACAGCATCGCAACATGTGCACTACGCTCAGGTATGTCCTGTTAATATAAAGTAGAAGAAATTGGTGTGAAATTCACACCATTTTTAATATACACATTAAAATATACACACACACATTGTTTAAAGAGTAACTGGCAATTAGTGTACTTAAGGGGAAGCGTCAGGGTAGCCCGCAAAATTCAATTTTATTACGTTTTTGGCTATGATTTTCAGGCCAGTAGTAGGTACAGGTCAGCTGTTCAGTACATTCATGTTCGCCTAATGAACTGAACAGCTGATTTTTTTCGCGATTTCAGGATTGGTCCCATAGTAACAGTACTTTGTTATCATGAGCACAAACTTATAATTGATCAATCTACACTGATATATTTTTAGGTTAGTATACTAACAGGAAAATGCTCTAAGGCATCATTATATATTAAATAAAAAAGTACGTTAATCGAGCTGCGGTATTTCGGACGTAAATATACGACCCTGACGAAATCGTTATGGACCCGAAAATATTTGTCGGATTAATCCGACGTAAGCGATTAAATAAAAGGTTAATAATCAATCAATCAATCAATAATTTTATTATCAGGCATCTCAAGGCCCATAGATAAAATACACAAAATAACAACATAAAAATATACTAACACATAAAAAGACTAACTTATAAGCTATAAACTATCACACACGAAGTGTGTGATAGTTTATAGCTTATAAGTTGAAAGAAGTCTAAACATGTTGAATAGAAGTCGAAACATGTTGATATATTGTGTCGGAACTCGCACCACAAACGACTTGAAGTTGGTGTTGTGACGCGGCTCCAACCTCTCGACCCTCAAGGTCCAGCTTGTCTTCACCTTCATGTACTCAACAATCTCCTCAACTTTCGTGGACTTTCGTGGATAATGGATGGCCGCATCCATTATTATTACAATTTAATAACAGTAAAAGAACTACTCTATTTAGAAAAAGGCAAATCGCATTTGACGTCATGGGACTGTCAAATATAGACGACTGTGGCGTCCCCGGCACAGACAATACAACGGTGTGATAGAGATGGGCATTACAGTCATTACAATTAATCGATAATCAACTAACACTCGAATTTTATAGAGCGCACAGTTCAGTATTTAAAATTTTCTTGATTTCTTAAACATAAAAATCAATAGCAAATGTTTTATTTATTTACTAGTGCAGAATTCAGAGTTAATTTAATATAACGTAGGTTGCCATCGAGGTCGATATTCTTGTTATATTGACTGCTACCTACGTCACTACATGTCCTGTTGTGGTGACTGGCGTCACGTCAGTCAAAATAGTCCTGAATCTATAACGAATAATCCAGTTGGAATAGTGAAAATCGGATAATCCGTGTAGAAGATATGAATATTAAACCTCTCAGTAAATGGATACCATCCGACGGACAATTTTACAACCGCGATCGCTCATTGGTCAAATCAAATAGCGCGCGTTTCCCCGGCTTCATGATACTTCTGTCTCTTTTCACGAATTCATTCCGACAGATTGCAGGGATGCGAGAGGAAAGAGGTTACACATCAAAAAGCGGCACTACGTGTGTAATATCGAGTGACTTTTCCATTTCCGATGGCATATGCTGTAGATGACGAGGGCCAAGATTAACTGCAGAATCGAGATTCATATTTTCCTCTTGTTTCCAGGGTAATGCTGGTGGCGTGAACCCCATAGGCGCGGGCATCCCGGCCAGCGCCGCCAGCATCGTGAGCGCAATGACGGCGCAGGTGAACGCGGCGTTCGCGGCCGGCAGGAGTATCGCGGCCGGTACGCGCCTCGTGGCGGCCGACGGCTCCGTGGGCGTCGTGCGCGCCGACCGCACTGTGGCGCTCGCGCATCTGCCTTATGCTGGTCAGTACTATATGACCACATACGAACACCTTGACGGCGCAGGTGTGCTGATCAGAATCAGGCATAATAGTCAGGAAAAAGATGAGAAATGTCTTTCGTAGTTTTGTGCTTTACAGGTGTTCACCCAGTTCGGGAAGAATTCGAGCGGATAATTATTTGTTTACCATTGCCTTTCGAAAAATGACATTTTATTCATCGATATTAGTGAATCTCTTTTACTAATTGTCCACAACAGTGAATAAAACTCGTGCCAACAAGAATTTGACACTGAATTTCGAAAATTACTTTGATAGATTGACCAAGGGCTGTAAACTCGGTATCTAATGAATCATGGTCACCAATCCACAGACCTACCTTGGTAAGCGTGAGATCGACCAAATTGACTGTTATTATCAACCGAGAAAAATTATATCCGTCTATTTATTTTCTCGCAGACAATGGTAAAAAGTAGGGTACACAACTCGCGGAAAAAAATCACCTAGGTTATTGTGTCCCTCGCTCCGCTCAGGATTCTGCTCTAGAATCCCTTGCTACTCTCGGGATGCTACTCTAGAATTCTTCGCTGCTCTCGGAATCCAACTTAGTCCCTTGAACTAAATTCCCTTTCTTCACTGGTTTTATAATCTACTATTTTTATCTTTTCATGTTTAAATAAACTTTTTAAAATGATGTCAAATATTTGACACTCATTTCTAAATCAAGAATTTGTAATACAAATTCGACATCATTGCTTCCTTAACTTAAGCTCAACCAAAACCCTTATTTTTCATGCTTGTCATCTGAATGTTCCAAAGTGCGTGGACATGCGATAATCTTACGAATCAGTCATGTAATGTTTATCATAGACGTGATGTTATCGCGACTGCGTTGTGACGTGTATGTTATTCCTACAGCAACAGTAGCAGGGGGGCAGGTGGGGCAGGTTGGGCAGGTGGGGCAGCAGACGGCGGGGCAGGCGCCAGGCGGAGGGGGCGGGGGCGGTGGGGCGGCGCGGCCCCCGCCCCCGCCGCCCTACCCGGGCACGCTGCGCCAGCCGCAGCCACCGCCGCCGCCCTACCCACAGGTAGGCCCCACTACACAACTGTTCACACGGACACACCGGTTCTTGACGTGACACTACATGCTATTACTTGCTTTAGTAACAAAGCATAATCATTTACTATTAAACGAATTTAATCTGCCTTTGCCAAATGGTAGCACTTTTTTTTACTTTACTATTAATAAAATAAACTTCAATTTCAAGCAAACCTTAAACCAAAAATTTGACCCACATTGACCTAATTTGACCACATTACTAACTTTTTCAAAACTTGCTGCCCAAGAAACGAACAAAATGAAAACCTACTGCAGTCAGCAATCATATCATAGTTACGTGTCACGTCAAAAATCGCCTAATAATGATTTACTTGCCAGATCTAAGATTCGATTAATGAGAACTTACAAAACTGAATGAAAACTTACGAATAAGTAATCTTACTAATATTAAGTATTTTGATAGTCTTGGAGGATTTTTGGATACATTGTCGTGCATGCAGTAATATTTTTTATCTACGTGTTTTTTGTATGAATTTGTTTCGACACGGCGACGGTGTCTAAGTAAATTCATTGGCTTTAAATGTATGCAGTAAGCTTGGGTTCACATTTACGAGTCACTGTCGATTGTCACCGAACTGTCTCACAAGAGTTGCAATAAATGTGAACTAGTAACAATATTCATCAGTCGCTTCGATATTTGATCGCATCGCAGACAATGTGAAGTTGAACGAGCGCAATCATATCCAAAGCAATATTAATTTGTCTATGCATTGGTGGCGGATTCTTTACGATTGTAAATATACGCTGAAATCGTCGCTTGGATTCAATCGTTACAATCTTAGAAGACTAATATTGCATGGGTATGCAATCGCTTACAATTCATACGACCATGTCAACATTGGCGTTAACGCTTCCTTCTAACAATGTCGTCCTTATAAAGATCATAATAAGTTTCAAAATTGTTCCACTCTAAAAATCATGTGTCGTCTGAGTTGCGGTCGCTCGTGTCGCGTAGGCTGTATGTACTTGTACGTTGAGTACAGGCGGTGTTTATTGCATGTCGGTGGTTGATGGTTGTTGGCGCTCGCCCTATGAGGCGCCCGACTGGGGCGACTGGCTGCACCGCCGCCCGCTGCTGCTGCAGGTCAGGCCCATCTCCCACACCCACACCCACACCCGCACACCCGCACGTACGCGCACACCCAACCAGATAAATATCCTTCACTCCTTGATAGCGCGACGAGAACTTAGGGGTTTTTGTTAAGTCACGTGTGTACGCAGTTAGTGCTCATACAATTTTGTACAATATTAAAGTTTAGGTCCTTCGGAAAGCGCAAAATTATTTACTACATTACTATTTATGCATCATGGTGCAAAGTCCAAAATATATTTGTGCCGTAGCTTAACCGAGTTCTCCAAGAGAGTGGTTGGCAACTTGGCAACAAACTTGTGTTACATGCAAAACACGTGTGACTTGCAGAGATTCTCTATTCTTGTTCGTACCTAAACCAAAGATATATAGAATACTATACAGAATGTCGACTTCCTATATTGGTCTTGTTCTTTATTGTTACCTAACACACTTGTTTGTTTCCTTTGTTACCGATCAATTTCAATCTTGGAAAAATCGTTATCTAAAATAAGTGATAAATGTAGATACCTCTTTAAAAAAGTCAATAAAATCTATAAATTTATTCAAGTTTATAATTTCCTCTTCCTTGCCATCCTTAGATTTCCTTTCCATAGTCTCTAGAGGGTCCGAGTCGGATTAGAGGGCCTTGTCACCGCTAACCACCTTTTTGTGTCTGTTTTAACGCTTTTTACTTGGCTTGCTCGCGGCACGCATGCGTACTGACTACTAACCTTTGTACCTTTTCAGCATCCTTCCTAACACAAAAACACTAACGATCTAAACAAACTAGCACTAAAAATAATCAAATTGTTTGATTAAATACCTTTTTTTATTATTGTAAAAGACAGTGTCGTCGTTAGGATTGGATTACCTGTCTCATCTTGTTTTAATGTTATAGTGGTGGTGGAAATTCGTTATCAATTTGGTTGTGGGCCGTAAGCTTTGAGTAGTGAACCATGATGCTATTAAGTAAGGTAGGCAGAAGCAAGATAATTGGCAAATAAGCATGAAAGTACGTAGAAATGAGAGGTCCTAAAATGAAATAACAGCAATGCGAGCATGAAAGCTCATAATGCATGATAAAGACAAATGTATGCGATATCCATACAAGGCCGTTATTATGATTAATCAGTTAAAATACTACAGAATAGACAGTCCTGGTATAATTTGTTCCTGGCCCCAGATATTGCTGGTCGCAGTATGTTTTTATAAGTGCACACGATGATATTGTCATTTTGTTGTAGTCAGTCTCTATGTCCAAACTGACCGTGAATATGGGTAGAATATTAGGTACACATCTGCCTAACACTTTGAGATCATAGGCTGATATTATGGTATGTCCACAAAATTAAATAAAACATATAAATTATGTCTAATGTAATCAGGCCAAACATATTACATTCGTAGGACTTGTAAAATTCAATAATATTGAGCAATTGTTCACATTTAAAAACATTCACGTAAAAACACAAACACAAAACTTTTATATGACTTTTAGTTTTGAATAGTAAACTTCTGTTAATTAGATTGTTGCTATTTTAAAAGTACGATTTATAAATGTACTTAGAAAATTGTAGCACTGCGTTGTAATCTCACACTTGTTATTTTTTAACAGTCTATCGATAGAGTATGCGCACCGAACTATTAGTTGATCTATCTCTTAAGGGGGCGTCCATAAATTACGTGAGGTGTTTCTTTAAATTTTCTGTCCCTCCCTTCCCCCCTGGTGACATGTCGTGAGATTTAATTCAACCCCCTCCCCCATCCCCCAATCTCACGTGAGATTTTTAAAAAGTGAGTTCTTCGTCTTATAGACGTATCTTTTGACGTATGCGTTATAAAAATCTTGGTAGCTCGTTTTAAATTAGTAAATATGGTGGTTTGGCAGTCAGTAGATGTATATCGTCGAAGTATGAATGAAATTATTTTCTTTCGAACGAATTAGTGAATGATTAAATCTTAAGCATGTACAATCTAATGGACCAAAATAGTATAATATTTTTTTGATTCAATCAGAAAAAAAATTGCGTGATATTTACCGAGACCCCCCCTCTCTCCAACGTAAGATTACATGAGATTTGACTCGACCCCCTCCCCCCCTTAAACTTCTCACGTAATTTATGGACGCCCCCTAAGTCACATCTACTAGTTTAAACTGTTATGAAGTTATTTTTCACTTCACAAGTAAAAGTAGTTTAATTTTTTCAAAATTTATTAGTAATTCTCTCGTCGAGCCGACTGAAAATTATGTAGATTGTAATTTCTTTTCTTGTAATCAAAGATCTCCAAGAATTTTTATTTATTTTTAATCTTATTTCACAGAAAAATAACGTCTTTGCTTTTATATTACTGTTTCATTCGGCTCAACACTCAAGATGAGACGGGTAAAGTTACACATTTAAACCGGTCACAAACCATTAATGCATCGATATTAGTATTGAGTGCCGCATCGTACGCACCGAGCTCGATACACAAAACGTGACGCTAGGTGACAAAACTAGGAACCCTAGGAAACTAGCATCGCGACCGGTGACGAGGCTAACGGTGTCGGCGACGGCGCAGGCCGGGCGTCGTCAACAGGCTTACTTTAACCGTCAGAACGTAAACCAGGAGCAACCGTTGCTTCTCGAGGAGCTCCTGGAGCAGGAGAAGCGCGAGCAGGAGCGCGAGGGCGGCGACTGGGCGCCCGGGGCCGCCCCGCCCCCCGCGCCGCCCGCCCCGGCCGCCCCGCCCGCCATCCCGCTGTACGGCGGCACGGCCCCCGCCGCCCCGCCCGCGCCCGCCGAGCGCGACCCCGACCCGCACGCGCGCGCGCTGTACGAACAGTGGCTCAAGCAGTACAACGCCTTCGCCGCCGACCAGCAGCGCTACTACGAGGTCGAGGTTCAGAAGCTGAGGAAGATCCGCAAGGTGAGCCGCAGTAGTGCGCTTTCGTGTTCGTGAGCTTAGTAGTGGCGAGCCGTCCTCCCGGCCGCATAGAACTTTACAGGTGGCGACTCCGGCCGAGTGGTAACCGAACCGACCTGTCACTAACTCGGGGGTTTTAACGATCGGTCTCGGCCCGATGTTACACTTGAGGCTTTTCGATTTACAGTCGCTGAACAGCAAGCAGCGCCAGTTGCGCAAGTCGGGCAACGAGCTGCTGCCCAACGACGCCGCCGAGCTGCAGCGAGTCTCCACCGAGCAGCAGGCGCTGCAGAAACATCTCGAGGCGGCGCGCAAGCAAGCCAGGCAACACAGCATGCTGATACAGGTATGCTACAACACCACATTGCATCTATATCGCTAAACACACTATTTTATAATTCATTCATTGATTTATTATCTACCCAGGAATACGAGACAAAACAGCGTCAACAGAATCCGCAATTAGCGCAACAAACTGTAATCAACCAGCAACAGATCACAAACACCCAAACCGTATTTGCTCAGAATCAGAACATAAACCAAGGACAACAGGTGCAACAGCAGGCAACACTAAACAGGCCTATGCAACTAGGGTTACAAGGCAGTACGATACAACAGCAACAAACGCTCATTAGAACACAACAAACAGTGATCGGAGCCGATGGTCAGCCAATATCTCAACAGAGGATAGGCCTGGTGACGTCACCGCTAAATACCCAAGGAAGACTGCTTCAAGGAGGTCGTACCCTCGTCATAGAGCAGTCAGGAGCTCCACAGCAGCAGCTAGTTAGACAACTGTCAGGAGTTCAGGAAAGACCGCAGTCTGTAGGCGGAATGGTGCAGTTTGGGCAGCAACAGATGGGTGGAGTTAGAACCTCTATGCAGCAAGGGCCTCAAACGCCGCGAACGCCCGGAGCTCGACCAGCGATGTCACCGTTACACGTGCAGTCGCCACACTCTCAGTCTCCGCTACATTCCCTCGCGCCTCAATCGCCGTTGCATCACTTAACGTCACCGATGCAGTCGCCACTCCACTCCCAACAGTCTCCCTTACATCATACGTCTCAATCTCCCTTGCACCCTTCGACACAATCGCCTCATCATACGCAACAGTCACCGTTGCACTCTCAGCAGTCGCCGATGCATGTGCAGCAAACGAACATGCCGCAGCAGTCGCCGATGCATCAACAGTCACCGATGCATCAATCGCCGATGCATCCACAGCAGTCTCCGATGCACCAATCCCCGATGCATCCACAACAGTCACCGATGCATCAACAGTCGCCTCTTCACGCGCAACAAACGCAGATGTCTCAGCATTCGCCCATGCCACAACAATCGCCGATGCATTCTCAGCAGTCACCGATGCATATGCAACAGTCACCGATGCATACGCAACAATCGCCTATGCAGACTTCAATGTCGCCGCAACACTTCTTACAGCAACTTCAGGCTCAGAGGACCAGTCCTCAACTTCCAACACCTAGTCGAAGTCCGCAGGTAAGATGGCCTTATTTTGTAAAGCAAATGTGGTTTATGGATTGTTGGAATAGAAATTGACAGCGTGTTTCTTTTCAGATATATCAACAATCTCAAATACAAAGTCCAGTTGCGTCGCATTCGCCGCAAATGCAAAATGTAAGAACGACTCGATATCAAATAATTTTCTGTATTTTTTTTTTTAAACTTATCAGGCATCTAAATTAATATATTTTGGTTTTCTTTTAGGTTGACTATGCCACAGGAAGGTTTTCTCGGCCCGCACCTGGTTGTTCTCCATTGCCAACGCGATTTGCTAGACCACCACACCATCAACAAGGAATTA
The DNA here is from genome assembly GCA_916618015.1 of Xestia c-nigrum. NCBI lineage: Eukaryota > Metazoa > Arthropoda > Insecta > Lepidoptera > Noctuidae > Xestia > Xestia c-nigrum. The sequence goes on from OU745250.1 coordinate 20,120,591, forward strand.
GAGTGGGAGGTCCATTCGGAGGTCGCCAACAGACTTCACCGCTAGGAAGCCCACAGCCTCTACCTTCACCTGGAAACCCAGCTAATGAGATGGCTGTAAGCAAATTTACGCTACGATCGAAATAGAAATGAGATATTAAATCAGATAAGGTTCTTCAGACTTAACAGGGAAATGTGTGTCGCTGTCGCTAGGCCACTTTTTCTCCCCAGCTTGCAAGGGGTTGTCTTATGTAATTTTAGAAATTTAAAAATTGACAATTCTTAGCCTTATTTGAGTAAAGTACTTTTGATTAGATTTATATCTTAGCAATCCGTTAATATAATCCTTTCTTTTTTGTATAGCGTCAACAAATGCTACAACGACAACAATACAGTCCGATGGGAGGCGCCCCCTCGTCCCCGTCAGTAGCGCGCTCCCCGCACGTAGCGCGCACCCCCACCCCCTCCCCCGCCGCGTCCCCCGCGCCCGGCCTGCACGAGCACGGCGGCGGCATGCACGGCCCGCACGCACCCGCTCTGCATGAGCACGGGGGCGGTATGCACGGCTCGCATGCACCCGCCCCGCACGAGCACGGGGGAGGTATGCACGGCTCGCACGCCCCAGCCCCGCTACCCCCCGGCTACCGGTACTTTAAACCCGGTCTATTCGGCGGTGCTCCCGGCTGGCCGCCCCGAGACGACGACCGACGGCGTCCCGCACATCTTACGAAAGTATCCATCTTGAAAAGACGTACCCCACCACGGCCGCGTCTCCTCAACACCCCCTCCCATCATGCTGAAGAAATCATCGATCCCAATAATTCCCCCAGCGCATCCGACGCGCGTAGTTACGTAGTATACACTCCTGATGCTCTAGACTACGGACAACGCAGCTCTAGAAGCGACGAACCGCGTTCCTCACTAACACGTTCCGATGATGACGATGACGTAGAAGAGTTAGTCGAACATCTAGATGACGATGACATAGTACTGGTGGAACCTGACGCAATATCTCCCGAAGAACGCATCGCTACTGAGGAAGATTTTGAAGAATTGATAGACAGTGGTAAACCTGACGATGAGGTGGAAGAAGAGGTGACTGAACGTGCGCCTACTCGTACTGAAACTACTACGAAAACTGTGGCCGTTATTAGCTTGTCTACTGGGAAGCAGCCGGCTAGCGTGCAGCAGTATAAAATCCTCAATCCAGGCGCCAACACACGGGCACGTCTTCCTCTACTTAGCGCAACTATGCTCTCCCCACACACAAACACCAAAATCCTTGACGAGGTATCACAGGCAACTGTCGCCTCGGTCTCTATCGCTAATCAAACTATCTCAGTTCCCGTTCTAAAGAATCTCTCCGTACCCATCGCCAGCGTCGCTAGTCATGTAGGCGGAGTAGGCAAATCGCATATTAAGAAGATGCCTTTAAACTTGACAAATCCACCTTTAACGATCAATATGTCGACACCGCCGCTGTCTAAGCCAATCAGTTCCGTCATAAGTGTGATATCGTCGAATGTACCGAAGGTCGCTAACATAAATCCACCACGCGTACCTGTTTCCATATTGACACAGCACCAGGTTAAACAAAAGATAGTCAAAACTATAGAGAAACCGATGATGCTCGCTTTATCGAACTCAAAACTGTCCAGTTTGTCTGTAACGCATGACGCAACTCTTCCTGCAAAGATATTCCAAGATGATGCTGCGTCACCTGATAGTACTGTTTCGTCCGAAAATCAGGAAAAAGAAATCAACACTAATCCTATTTCTTCGACTTCACAACAATTGTCGATGAGCTCTCAGCAATTATCGTCGTTGAGTTCTCAGCAATTATCGTCGTTGAGTTCTCAACATTTGTCATCGATGAGCTCTCAACAATTATCGTCGTTGAGTTCTCAACAATTATCATCGATGACTTCTCAGCAATTATCTTCAATGAGTTCTCAAGGATCTTCACAGATGGATCAAAGACCAGGTATATTCAAAGAACCCACTAAAGACATTGACATTGAGTCTGAAATCAGTCAGCAGACGGAATTGCCTCACACATTGTGTCTGAGCGATCGAACGCCTCTGCTCTTAGGGAAGTCTGACATAAAAAGTCCGGATCCCATTCCTGAGAAAATTCCGGATAATATAATGGAAGGAGATGATGAGGACAAGCCAGAAGATAATATACCAAGTAACTTACTGCTGGCGTATAATAAGAGTATATCTGAGCCACCGCCACCGCCTCCTGTCGCCGAAAGCAAACCTGAAGAAAACGTTGTAAAAACGATTAAAGCAATAGCCAATCAAACTAAAGAAATGGTCATAGATTCTAACATGCAGATAACTTCAGATATGGCACAGGATTCCGTTCAAATATCTATCCCCTCTCCTACACCATCACAGGAGCGATACTTGAATGACATAACGATGCAAGAACATCATGAAACTGCGGAAAACACAAAGCATGTAGAATCTTTTGAAGACATGCTCTGTATACTGGAGAATATCGGCGATGATGCCAAAACATACGGCATGAAACAACCTAACCCTAAACCTGGAAACCAGAATATACAGAACCCAAATGTTAATCCTCCAAAACCAGAGCCGAAAGAGACACCAGAACAGACTGCTTTTCCCAAGAGGGAACCGGAAAGACTAGCATTACAGTCAGCAACTGTACCTCAGCTGTCACCGCTCTCACAGCCAGCGGAACTGACGTCAAACATGGCGAATGTTTCCCAACAGCTACGAACTATTATGTCGTCACTTAACACTAACACGTCTAAAGTGGACGCACAACCTGTGATAAGAAAGAGCAGTGATGCCACAGCGCCTACACAAGTGAACTTTGAGAATTTATTGCCTTCTTCGAAAGTAGAGGTTGCAGTGTCGAGACCGTCGCCAATACAGAGAATTGAGAAGCCAGTCGCGACTATGCCGAGCTCTGATAGCATGCCTATGAGTGCAGCTCAAGCGATTGGCTCAAGAGTAAACAGCCTCTCATCAATGGGACAAATGAGAAAGTCTCCTACAGTCTCACCCATAAACTCTCCCGTTAGTTTACAAAACTCTTTAATGAAATCGCCCGCACCATTGATCTCAAACCAGTCATTCTCTCCTATGGACGATTTAGGGCCAACCTCAGTCGCGTCTCAAATCATTCAAATGCCAGCTCTGTCTAAAATACACAGTTCAACCATTCCTTCCACTATGATGCACTCCAGTAACACTATGACGACCAGCATGAGTGGATTCCAGAAGAATCAGCCGCTCCCTACTAGTATTCTAGGTCATACGTTGTTACAGCCTACGAGGCAAATAAATGCAAGTAATTTACCATTCAACCAGCAAAGTATTAGTACTAGTCAGCCGCCGGCGCTAGTCATGACTTCTAGACCTCTGATGGGAAATAAAGAACCAGCACCGAACGTAACTGTTCGCACGCATAGCATTGCTAGTTCAGGAATTAACCAAATCCAAGCTAAACCTGCCCCACCCGGCTCCATCAACTTCATCACGTCATCGAAACTCCTGCATACGCAACTGACGTCACCTCTAAAGAGGTCGAAGTCTACGGATGAGCCAAAGAGTGATGTTATCGTAGGTCACATACAACCTACGAAAAGACATAGCGTGGAAGCTGTTGTAGTAAAGTCAGAGCCAATGGAGACCGATGAACCGCATACATCGACAACCACCACTGATTCGGGTAACAAGCATACTAGTAGTAGTATACAGCAGACATCAGCTACTACGAATAAAAATGATGAGTCTCAGAATGTGTTGTTAAAGCAACTATTACAAACTACAACCACGGCAGCTACAGTCGTGCCACAACGGCCGATGAGCTTACAAAGAACCGCGCCGGCACTGGGTACTATACCATCTCTAGAAGCTCAGCTAGCCAGACCTTCAATACCACCACCGACACTATCATTAGCGCAAGAAGTAGAAATGCCAAAGAATTCACCGCGACATAACATTATGACCAGTAATGTAGTTAACTCGCCGTTCAATACACGTCCCATACAAAGTATCCCTTCCTCCACGATATCTTCTCTAACACAATCGTCGACACAGTCCTTGATGGATGTCCGCAAGCCACCCATTAAGATGTCGCACAAAGAAGACCCGACTACCCCGATCCCAGAAAGTTCACCCACCATGAAATCGATGCAAATGTATCCAATGAGTATTGAAAATCAGCAGTTGCAACAGGCTATTAAAAAAGAGATTGCTCCTCCACAACAAAGTCCTGTGCACAGACCGTTTACTCCTATGGATGTAAAAAAAGAGCTGCTTGATGAAAGTTCTCAACAGTCTGCAACATCTGGAGTGTCAACTGCATCTGATCAGGGCAAACTTGACCAGCCAATGAAAGAAGAATTCCCTGAGAGCGTCAGCATGGACACGTCATCCGAAGCGAACGCTCCAGAAACTCCTTCAGAAGCTAAGAAACGAAAGCGACGTGAATATCAACAGAAGAAGCGAAAACAGTTGCAAATGAACATGAAAGCGGCCGCTGAAAACAATCTCAATGCGGCTAATGCTAAGAAGAGACCACGTAAAGGTTCGCGGTACGAGGAAGACTACGATACGTTTATAGACAACCTCATGGCTCAGCTACGACTACTGCCAGCCATGCAAATACAAGAACCTGCTTTGACGACAAACTTCGCCGTTTGTCCACTATTCGGGTCCGGAGACTTAACAAAATTAAAAAGTAAAGACTACGATGTGCTAAAAGGCGATTTGGCTGGCGACTTTGGTAATGCGAAAATTCCAAATGTTGGAGATTACTACAACACAAAACCATTTGGAGAAGAGGAACCTTTGCCTGAGAAACCACCAGCGTCGACTCAAAGAGGATTCTATGACCAAGAATTCCAGCCCATTCTCTTCGACGATGATCCAGAAGATAAGAAACTGGACTTCATTTGTAAAGAGAGAGACACAGACACGCCTGACAGCATTGTTAGCTGTTCAAGTCCTGAGTGCCTCGAAACAGAACCTCCTAACAGATTCCCTGGTCTTAAACTCATTGATGATGAAGAGGAAGACGAGGATAGCGACTCGGCTTCCGGTAGGATATCACCGGTGATCCCCATCATAGCGCCTGTGCCGATTAGAGTAAAACCCGTATCCTTATACCAGTCGAAGGATGATGAAGACAATCAGAAGGCCTTGAAGACCCTTGACACCGAGTCCGGTAAGGTTAAAGGTGGAGATTCACCGGGAAGTACAGACAGTAATGAAAATGTCACCGTCACGCTTACTCTTACATCTGGTGCCGCGGAAGATATTCTCGGCGTACTCAAAGAGCTCGCCGGAATCCTACACATACCACCACCGACGTCGTACCAAATCATTGAAAGAACGGCAACACCGCCTTCTCATAAACTTGGCCTTTACAGGTCCAAGGGTAAAGACGGAAAAGAAGGAACCCCTATTGATATCCAAAGTATACTGAACGGAGCGGCAAAATTCTGCCGACATTGTGACGTTGTTATCTTAGATTCGGTAGTAAGAGCTAAAGCGTCAGAGTTCCCATTACTGTCCGCGAACAAAGGTAACGCTGGAGAAATCCTATGCGACAGTGACTCAGAACTATACTTCTGTAGTACACAGTGTTACGAAAGCTTCGCGTGGCGCCCCACCAACATCATCCTCGATGGAAAAACGAAGGCTGCTGTCAAAGAAGATAGCAAATCTGATGTCGATACCAATCTATCCAAAGAACGAGATGATTTCGACACAGCATCCACCGAAAGCATGGAGACCGACGATTTAGATATAAAACCAGACATAAAAGACGAGAAAATGGATTTATCATTCATGGATTCTCTAGACAATGACGAATTGATGAAAGAAGTCGGTGATGACGTCAGCGCATTGGATGAAGACCTAAAGAGTGAGCAAGACGACAAGAGTAACCAGAGTACAGCTGAGAGGGAGAAATACAGAGGTATACGTTATAAGGCGTGGTCACCCGGCTGCATCGGACCACCTGTCAAATACAAACGACCGACAGACAGGGAGCTTACTGAGCTAGTATTCCGTACTGGCGTTGCTATCATGCCAGTAACAAATGAAGACTCAAGGAGGTGTGAACTATGCGGTATACAAGGCGATGGAGTAGCTGACGGAGTATCAAGACTATTAAACTGTGATGTAAATAGATGGGTGCACTTAAATTGTGCGTTGTGGTCGGAGGGTGTGTATGAGACTGTGAGCGGAGCACTGATGAATGTGGAAACGGCGCTAGCAGCCGGCTCGAACGCGACGTGTGCCGTGTGCCGACGTCTCGGTGCCACTGTCCGGTGCTTCAAGGTGCGCTGTGGAAGTGTGTACCATCTGGGATGCGCTGTCAAGGATAATTGTGTCTTCTACAAGAATAAGACTGCGTTCTGCGCTTCTCATGCTCCGAAGGTGAGTGATTTCAAATGTTTGCTTTTAAATTTGTCACATAATTAAACTTTTCATTTATGAGCAAAGTGTATACAAACTTATGACTCACATATTTGAACCATTCACAAAAATTAGCTCGTACGCATTTATCTGGAGCGGTCGGAAACACAAACCAATTTACGAGACTTTATTATAACACAATTGACCAAAAAGGTCGCTTGTTTGCATTCTTAAAAATAAACTAAGTCAACGCCATAATATTTCTAATTTCCAATACAGAATGAAAAAGACAACGAGCTAACGACCCTCAGCGTACAGCGGCGCGTGTACATATCCCGCGACGAACAGCGTCAGGTGGCGTCAGTGATGCTGCACTCTGACACCAATCATCTCATAAGAGTGGGAGGACTCATATTCCTCTGCCCAGGACACCTACTGCCGCATCAGCTAGCAGCCTTCCACACGCCGAACTATATCTATCCTATTGGTTATAAAATTGTAAGTATTGTGTTTGTTGTATGAACTTTGTCACTCGCGGGTTCTGTGAGCTTACTATGTACCTACAATATCTTCACTAGATTTGATTGCTTCTTGATTTCAAAAGAAGCAGTATCATGGCAAAATTGGGGATAATAGATCCGTCCGACACACAATGTCAGTGTCCAGAAGTTCTGGAATATAATCCACTTACTGAAGTGTCATAAGTGTCGGTAATACGGCAATTCTGAGAACCTTATGTACTCCACTGACACTGCTATGACTTGGCCAAAAATAGCTGATTAAAAAAATACAATTTAAATCAAATAAGGTCATCAACATGAGATTTCAAAGGATATTTTATTGAATCCTCAAAACAGAGTAGTTTGAAGTTGACCCTAAAGTACTATCTTTAATCTTGCTTGATCCACACATCCATCGCGTTTCCTAGTTACTTATCGCTGCAATGTCTGAGCAGGTGAGGTTCTACTGGTCGATGTCCCGCGCCAACTGCCGCTGCCGCTACCTGTGCTGGATCACGGAGGAGGCGGGGCGGCCGCGCTTCCACGTGCGCGCGCAGGACGAGCCGCGACACGAGTGCGCCGCGGCCACACCGCGCGCCGCATGGGCCAACGTATGTACACCACACTAACCACACCACATAACTAACACCTTCCTTAGCTAATCAGATTTTGTAATAAAGTGTTTAAGTACTTCAATCTCAAGCTTGCGCTCGTAAGCCCAAAAATTGTTACCTAAAAAAAGAAGAAATTCCGGTATTTTTTTTCTTTTTTAGGTCAACATCTATGTAAAATGTAGCAAATGAAATTATGCATACCTATCTAAATTTTGTACTGAAATAACATGTTCTTTGTTGATTGTACAGTTATTGCTTTTTGGCGTACAGGGAAAATTCTCTCCCTAAACTCGCCATAAATATGCCAGATATAACATGCAACATTGCAACCATATGCAACATTTGTCGTATTTCCTTATATTTAATACCTCTTTCTGTAGGTATTAGACGCAGTGGCAGCGTTGCGTGAAGGACGAAGTGAAGACGGGGTTCTCAAGCTATGGCCCAACTACGTGACGGGAGAAGATTTGTTCGGTTTGACCGAGCCCGCCGTAGTGAGGGTACTAGAGAGTTTACCTGGTAAGTCATTCAGTAATCGTGAATATTCTAGAATTATGTATTTGAGCGTTGTTCCTATGTGTCTCTTGAAATTGTGTGAATGTTGGGCCTGGTTCAAAACAGCGACTTTGAATCTAGATAGGAACATTCCATCATTGTTACTGTCATAACACTCAACGAAAATAATATTGTTAAGAAATCCGCTAGTCTTCTAAAATGCGAAAACATATGCCATCCACCAACCCCCAATGGGTTTGCGTGGCGGATCCTGCTCAAAGAGAGGAAGCTTACGACTTACGCTTACGAGGAGTTTGAGCTAACTAGCTTTTGCCCGCGGCTTCGATCGCGTTAAGAAGTATTATTATTAATTAGGTACAGTTTTTGCGGGTTTACTTTTTCCAATCTTTAATTACAGTTCAATCAGTCGAAAATTCACTCAAAAGATTTTTACAAACTTTCATCTCTTATTTTATACCCTTAGGGGTGGAATTTATCAAAATTCAAAAAAACGTCATAGTAGCTTTATGCATGCAAAGTCTCAGCCCGATCGGTTTAAAATTTACAAAGTTTCATACAAACTTTCATCCCCTATTTTATCCCCTTGGGGGTAGAATTGATCAAAATCTTTTCTTAGCGGATGCCTACGTCATAACATCTACGTGCATGCCGAATTTCATTCCGATCCGTCCAGTGGTTTGGGCTGTGCGTTGATAGATCACTATGTCAGTCAGTCACCTTTGAGTTATATATATTTAGAAGATAGAAGATTACGCTTTTGTCTAATCTGCTGAATTAAGCTGTCAACACTCAGATATTTGTGTGGTCCAGGGGTAGAGACGCTGACAGACTACCGCTTCAAGTTCGGTCGCTCGGCCCTGCTGGAGGGCGGGCTGGCCGTGAACCCGTCGGGCTGCGCGCGCAGCGAGGCCCGCGCGCGCGCCACGTGGCGCCGCACGGGTACCCGCTCCCTGCTCCCCGCCGCCCCCGCCCCGCCGCCCGCCGCCGACCACCCCGCCTGCCCCTACTCCAAGCAGTTCGTGCACACCAAGAGCTCGCAGTACAAGAAGATGAAGAGCGAGTGGCGGAACAACGTCTACCTCGCCAGGTACGATCCCATACTGCAACACTAACTGTACACCCGAAACCGAAACCACCCTGATTTATACAATCTTTATTTTTGTGCACGTAAACTTCCTATGGTACTCATTATATTGCTGTTTCTTTTGACGGTTAGTGGGATAGTGATTTCAGATTGTACTAAAAGTTGGGAATTTAGAACTCTTTGGATGTTTAATGAAAACAAAAATAAAGCTATATTAAGCGTATTCTCCCAATATCAAAACAAACTAGAAAAATCAGGGCATACATGCAGTATGATTTTCAAAACAGACATTGATTGCATGAAAAACTAGGACCTTATAAAATGTAAATAAATTATAATCAATCTCAGCCAGCAAGTTGAGCAGTCAGCACAGGCGGGACCCGTAGAACAGGACTCAAAGTCTACCCGTCATCTCCGCCATATTAAAAGACAAGAGGCGACCGAACCCAACCAATGACGTCATCGCTTGCAAATATCTAGGAAGCATAGCGATTGTGCAGTACAAAATATTACAGTTTTAAGTATCAATCCATTTCAAAACTATATACGGTAAGAATGAGAAGAAGAGAATAAGTGTGCAACTAGGTTTAATAGCGCCTTGATGAAGCCTGCAAAAAGCAAGACTGCTTTTGTTGTCGAAATATTTCCGAGTTGTGTGTGATCTTGCGCAGTTTAGATTGATATGTGAAAGTCGTAGGTCTTAGTTGGTGATTGGTGGAACAACTATTATCGTGTTGGACAGTAGATAATGCTTATGTTTTCCGGACACTCTAAACTTATTTGATGTTTGTCTTGAACGGACGAATCCTATACTTTTATGTATTTATGGTAAAAAAAACAGTAGTACAATATTATTTTATTTTATATATATTATAAAACTTGAGCTTTGTGACAAAGCATGTCAATACCAACAGCCTGGTGATCAACTTTAGTTCTTGCTATAAGGATTGAAATGGCATCTTAAAAACTGAAAAGATTACAACAACGCAGGGCATCACTAACCTAAATAACATAATAACCAATCTTAATTATTTCTAGGTCTAAAATTCAGGGTTTGGGTCTATACGCCGCCAAGGATTTGGAAAAACACACCATGGTTATAGAGTACATTGGAGAGATCATTCGCTCCGAACTATCGGAAATACGGGAGAAACAGTATGAAGCTAAGGTAAGGCATATTGCTGGATTTTTCAAATAACAGAGTTACAAAGCCTCTTATTTAAAATAACGTAACCCTCCACCATCCATGCTGTCATCCATGTGTGATGTGTGTGACATCCATATCGGTGGCAGCGAAGAGGTCACTTTGACTGCATCTTTTGAGACATAGAAGGCAAGATAGGACACCTTCGATTAGGCCACAGCTCCACATCAACAACCATTATATTTTAACAATATAACAACATTTCCAGAACCGCGGCATCTACATGTTCCGCCTGGACGAGCGGCGCGTGGTGGACGCGACGCTGTCTGGCGGGCTGGCGCGATACATCAACCACTCGTGTCAGCCCAACTGTGTCGCCGAGACCGTGGAGGTCGACCGACATATCAGGATCATCATCTTCGCTAAACGACGCATCGCGCGCGGGGAAGAGGTAAACTATTCCATCCCGTGTTAAAACATTTTCCTAAATCCCTTCTTTGTCCTGAACATTGTCTATGTCACCGTAAGATTGTCAAACACGTTATATTACAATATAACGTGTTTTTTCTCGCGATATTGTAATGTCTCGAATTATTGTCAACTGAACATACGGAAGTATCTCTGCCCCCATAATCGGGACTTGGGGCACCCCCACGTTAGGTTAGTTAGGTTCCTTTAAACCCTGCACTCGGAAATAGGGGCCCCGCGAAGCGGTGCTCCGTCGACTACGCTTTTTAGGGGGAATATAAAGTGTTTTAAGGTTATGTTATATTAATCGGTATTTCTCAGCAATGGTGCATTATCTTTTCATGAGAGTTGTGCCACTGGGCAAGGGGGACCCCTCCTTCCCTCCACACCGCGTAAGTTGACTACCATCGCATGCATTTCACGAAAAATAATGCGTTTTGTTGTAAGCAGTATGTTCATTGTAGCAGTATGTGACTTTACAATGTCGCTAGAGATATTACAATATAACGTATTTGACAATTTTACGGTGACATTTATACTAAATGGATAATACACTAATCTTGTGTATTTTATTTCCAGTTGGCATACGATTACAAATTCGACATCGAAGACGACGCTCATAAAATAATGTGCATGTGCGGCGCGCCCAACTGTCGCAAATGGATGAACTGAATACACACACAGGACTGACCTTTGACGATTTGCCACCGGAGACTGAAGGAAGAGCAGAAGACGACCCAGTGTGCGACCAGCACCATTACTACAGTTGTATATTCATGTGTAGACGTCGACGCATTCACCTCTATACATGCACATACAACCGCACTCGGTTTAGACTTTTAGCATAGGAAAGGCTATGATAACTAGTTTTATGTACCAAAGTGATTGTACTACATGTAAGTAAATGAATCATATTAGACTTATTTAAGATTTCACTCTGATAAAGCTGACGTGTGATCATCAAATAAGACAATATCAACAGAGTTTTACCAGTAATCTTGAATTTTATAACTATATTTAACTGCTGCGGTAATCAATCGGAACGTTTTTTTTTTTGTAAATAATATTAAATCGATATAGAAGTTGTTATTGAATTTAAATGTTTTAGACGTGAACGTTTTACGAGAGTAGAGTGTAGGTTAAGTATAATTTTATTATGTTAAACGTATTTTATGGATGTTTTGTGTCGCCGTTTTAAATGACTAATAATGAACATTTATTTCAAAATTATCGCATCTTAGTGTGCGTCCACAGTGCGAGCCTAACGCGGTTGCGACGACGAGCGCGAAGTATCAAACATATGCTTACGTCCATAATGTAGTGACTAAGGAGAAGCCTAGCGCGATGGGCATGAGCGAGTAAGCGCGCGTAGTTTTCAAACGTTCCTATCTGCGCGATGCGCGGGTGCCGGCGGTATCAAACCAATTCGGTGTTATCGTTCGGTGTAAGCACATCTTCAATTTTTCATGTTAAAATCAATTCAATCATTTTTTCTCTTATTATCTCTAATTTTCTAAGTACAATTTCAATTCTAAGTAAAAAAGTACTATTTATTTTTCTGTGTTTAAATATATTAAATAAGTGAAACACATCTTATATTCAAAACCTCCTATCACACAATCGGACAAGGTCTAGTAAAAATACTAGCAACGCCTGAAAAAGTATAACAGCATCTGTTACAGGCCCTAGTCGCCGCGCATTCACTGTGGACGCACTCCAAGTCGTCACAGTTATCAATATTTGCGTATACCGAATGTATACTTGAAAATCTCAGCAGTGACTAATTGTTAGGTTAAGTTACCAAATAGACGAGTCTGCATTTAGTATGCATAGAGCACAATTTATTTAGCGATGTAAATATCCTCTTTATTAGAAATTATGTAGGGCCCAGTGTTAGGCGACACGCGTTTCTTGGAACAGGGTAGTTTATAATAATTTCTAATGGAGCGGCACGAGACGCCACGATGTGCCTGACCCGTTGTTGTTTAACGTCGTAGCAATGAGCTACGGATACCGCAGCGCGCCTTCCGACGGTGGACGTGAATGTATACCTGTTGGCTGAGTGAATGTATGTGTGAATGCCCGCGTGCGTACTTTTATTCACATGGTTTATAACATACACATATTCAGCTGGAAAAGTATTAGGAAAGAATAGGTTGATATATATTTTTTGGAGAGAAGTCATGACAGTTAGTGATGAAATTATTTTACGAATATTTACTCAAAGTAATGGTTTATACATAGTTCCACCGTCTAATTTAAATGGTGTGAATAAAACAACGTGCACATAGTAGTTAGTGTAATTATTTATATAATAAATTTAATACATAGTCCCAAATGTGATATTACCTCACATAATTTCGCGTGAACTTCACACTGTGTAGTGGCCATAACCTGTTAGGTTAGCTTATTGCGTTACCGCTACGCGTTGCATAATCAATGGAGTGCGTTCAAGACGCTTGTAAGATCTGGTTCTAGAGAAAATATTAAATAAGTGTATGTAGCTAGCGCAAGGAATTATTGTACAGCAGGTCGCCGTCTACCCATGTTATGAATTCATGCTAAGTAATTTTAAGTGTTATACGTGCAATATCATGTCTTGAGTACAGAATGTAAATATGACAGAAGCGAAGCGAATCAGTGATGAACAGTTTTAATGTAATCATGGAATAGGTATGTTTTATGCATCGTTTTGTAATCAGTTATACACCTCATTAAATATTTCCATCGATTTTATTTAAAGCATTCCCATACATTTTGCTCCATAGTTTGACTCAAATTATTATTTTCATGAGAGAACATATTGAAAGTTGTAAAATTATGTACTTTAGTAATATTCTATATTAGTATTTTTATTGCATTATTTTCCTATTATTAAAATTTTAATTAGTATAAAACAAGTTTTTTATTATGACTCCTAAAGGTGTAAAGGGTGTAAAAAAACCTCTTAACGAAGCCAAAAGTCGACCTAATCAATTTTACGACGAATTCCTGAAGGATACCGCCTCAAACCTATTGGATAGCTTCTTTAGAGTTCCTGCAGTATGAGCCCTAGCCCGCTCATCCCATATGTGTTCTATGGGATTAAGGTCAGGGCCCCTAGCTGGATACTCCAAAACAGGAATATCGAACTTGTGTAGATACTTGCGAACTGATGCGGCAAAATGTGGTCGAGCATTACTCTGCCTGAGCATGGATCTTTCGACTATAAAACCAGCGTATGGCATAACATGCTGCTCCGCTCCAGCACCTCCTGAATGTAGCGGTGGGCAAAGTGCCAAGACGAGGCCCGGTGACGAACTCGACTTTCGTTTTTTTAATCCATAAAGATACCGCCCCAAACGGTGCGGAACCCTTGAAAAGTAAAAAAAATGTACATAGTGTATCAGTGAGTATGGACGACTACAAACTTTGGTTCTCAGAAGGGTTTCGATTTCAACGTAGGTTAGTTTGTGAATGTATTCAAGTTACCTAAAGTTCCTTTGAGAAATGTTTAAGGTAGACTCGCACCAAGTCACCACCTTGAAGAATAAATAAATAATAAGTCGGCGAAGCATGTCTTGTAGGTGCATTTCTATTACTCCTCATCTCGTCAGCACGCGTGGCATGACCAATTCCATCTCAGTCCAACCAAGAACAACCAAAGCCCGAGATTAATGGGGTAGACTCGATCCGAGTTTCTATGAAGACAAAGACAGAAAAATAATTTCCATAGCAACGGCTAGTGATGTAAGTATTCTACGATTTCTAGATTTACTTTTCTCTGAATGGCAATGTAGGTGGGATAATTCCATCAAGGGCCTCCATCCGTTCGTGAACGTAGATAGGACATGGCTGGAGGTTGATCACTGCGCTGCCCTAATTTCTCACGGGTCATGGTAACTTTAATAGTAAATTATATTCCTTCAAGCTTGTTGACTGGCCTTTTTGTCAATATTCCAAATCTGACTGCGAATATGAACTATCTGCATATCCTTTTATGGGAGTGCAGTCTTTGGCAAAATGAACGCAATATTATAAACAGGTTACATCCGGAGTTATTAACTATACGGACCTTGTGGACACTAGAACAAATTTCCGTGCGTTCAAGCGTTTTTGCCATACTTATTATATTGGAATCAAATATAACAGCTCAAAACTTAGGACCCATTAGGACTAGACTTATTTATCCGTGGTGCTAGGCAACTGGGTCTATTCCAGTTGTAAAGGTTCCTTTTGTGCCTATTGGCCTTGTTTCATTCTGTCTCCTGCTTATGTTCGGGGGGAAGTGGAAATTACGGTATTTTCTTCCTCCGTCGCTATTTTCTGATTGATTTCGTTGCGGAATCCAAGACAGTCAAATTCATTCTCAGGGACTTCGTCGAGCTTCATTGTCTCGGCACTTTCTGGTGGTTGCCACTGTTGATTCTGGCTGTCAGGAGTTAGTGGTTTGGGTAGTGTGGCGGGCTTGTCCAAAAAATATCTACGAATCTCGACTGTCATGTTACTTAGTGTTGGTGAAAACGCAATAGGCATTGAGTTAGGTGTCATTAGGTCTTAGTGAAAACTAGCATTCGGTACTGAATACGTGTCACTTTGTGTTGGTGAAAACAAGAATTAGGCATTCAGTTAGGTGACTTTAGTGTGGGTGAAAACGGGTATTAGGCATTAAGTTCGGTGTCATTTAGTGTTGGGGCTTATTTTTGTCTAAACTTTGGGGTTCTAAAGTGTCTTTTAGAGCCCCTTTTTTGTATTCTATACCTATCTTACAAGAGAGGGAATTTGATGTACTATAAACGAAATAAAACATCGTTATTTCATATAAATTTTATTACAAACTTTTTTTTTTACTTAAACTGCAAATGATATACCAAAGAACATTGTCTAAGTAAAGCTGGAGATCCAGCACACGTTGATCGCAACAAGGTTATGATTGGAAACGGCTCGTCTAGCGAAACGACAGGCAAACATGTCACGAGCTTCACGTGAATTCACTAAACACGAAATCTCTCACTGATGTGATGCTCAACATAAATACATGGTTGATAATGATCAGACCGATTGTGCTTGAAAATAAACTGAAATGATCAAATACTGTTATGGATTCCATTTTACTGCACCGTCAACTAGCATTAATGGAAGATATTTGTATAATATAAACCTTAACAGAGTAAGTATTAAAATTCATTTCATGTCTCGGCTACCACTAACGTAGACTAGCCGTTTCTTTATAATTGTCTATTTAAAGTTAAACATTCCGAAAAATTCAAATGATTGAAATAATTTACAAAAATATAACATTCGTCACTTTTAACACATACAACACACTGAGCTTTACTTGATAAATACATAATCGAGTCAAAATTATCACTCAAGCTGGAATGAGAATAAGAAAATAAATATTATAATTTGAATTAAAATTGTATCTTACACTCGACTCGAACCAGAGACGGAGACTGTGTCTGTATAGCTATATAGAACTAGATTAGAGGACATAAGAGACGACAAAGTCGCTTGTACAGATAAGTGCGGCTCTGTCTCAAGAAAAGAAGATATTTGGCGATGAAATCATACATAATACCAAAATTACCATGCTTTGCACCATTACCTTATTTATATAGACACAAATTTATATGGTTTCACAAACCTAAAGAACTTTGAAGAAACCCCTGACGCAATCGTTAGACTTACGTAAAATTATAATTGTTGTTTCAGTAGTTTACAGCCAAAAACAAAAATCACTGAACAATACAGCTAGCAGCTATTCGTAGCTGAGATATCGTGGGACCGCGTCACACACACATCGCTGACTAGTAATGCTGGCGCCACCGACTCGCCCGCACTTACATTTTGTACTTTAACACTAGTATTGCTAGTAACTAAGTACTTCAATATTTGCGTCCTTATTGGAAGCGGCATTTAAAACCTCATTGTATAACATACAGAGGATTGATCCCAACTTAGGGCACTGCCGAATTAGTTACTTAACCTAGGAAAAAGAGGCAGCGTATTAAGTATTATTTTATTGAAAGTTGATCCCTAAAATAACAAATGGATTTGTTTATTATATTTTTAGTCTCGATATCGAGATATTACAAACATATAAAGCATTACTAGTGAGCGATAGTTAGGCTGCTTACAAACGGGCGCGTTTCGAGCATATACACATCTGAGAAACGTAGCCGCTTATTGCACTCTAGCTATACAATCGCCTCATGAATATGAAACGAAGTTGCCGTAACGTGTTAGTCACTGGCAGTTCAGAGACCAAAGTTTGGTCAATAGTACAATGTTAAGATAAGCATCAGTCATCAAAATATGTACAGAAGAATCAAGTCCAGTTAATCTTCAATTTGTTTTAAAATTCGTGACAATTTAAAGTTAAAATGATAGACAGGCACAGAGTATATTATTGCGTTTGGGCGGCTACGTTTTGACATTTATATGAGAAGCATACGCGCGTGGAAGCCAGCCTCGCGGCGGCGGGCGAGCGGGCGCGCTCAGTCGATGTACTGCGCCAGCCAGCGGAAGCCCTCGCCGTAGCCCTGGCGCTTCAACACCGAGCACATGAACAGCTCCAGGGGCCGCCCGGGCAGCTCTGATCTGGATACTTTGCCCTGGAACAACACATTATCATGTTATCAACAAACAAATAACTGAAACTCGTTTTGGAGTAGCCAAACCAGTGTTTGCTGAATAATAATATCCCTATCGGTTTTACGTCCTATTTCCTGACCTAAAGAGGTTTCCAAGCACTACAGGTACTATCTTAAGAGCTTAGCAAGTATTAATGTACTTATTGTGTAATTTTAAGATCACACTTGAAGCCATATCAATAAGATGCTTGTTAGGTAGTCATGTACAATGTACATTATTTCGGAAGAAGTATGATTAAAATGCGATAGACCTCTATCGAGATCGCGTCTAAACATATCCGGCAACAGGTCGAGATTATAAACATTCACATAAATTAATAAACCTTGACAAGACTGCATACTGAATGGGTATCTGGTAGATATTGCAATTATGTTAATGTCATTAAAACTAGGCTCGATTTATAAATGCGATATCATGATGACTTGTATAAGAACAAGTCTGTTACTGTGTGATTGTTATCATTTTAGTGAACAATAAAATATATCAAAAATGCATTGATTTTTTATTAAGATCATGCTGCAGTATTTTCAAGGCACTTATATTTTTCCAATTATCCACGATTCTGATAGAAGTATCATAATTACACATTTATTGCTCAATTACATTAGACACACTAATTAAAACATAAGGAACCATTTAATTTGCAAGAAATAATCGCAAGTCAACATGACTTGTTTAAAAATGACTATTCTTTGATAAATAAATAGCGAGCACGTTAATACATTTACGATGCGATAAAGTTACAAATAAATAAATAGTAGATAGTGTGTGGGGACAAGGTCTACTGTGGTAGTATGTTATGGTAGGAAAGATTGTATCATTGCATTGCACTACATGTGAAAACTGACTGATACAGAAATACATTATTGTTGCAGTATGAAGACTGACTTCCGTACGAAAATATTGAGATACATACTAACATAATCCCTACTATTATATAAATGTGAATGTAAGTTTGTTTGTTACGCTTTCACGCGAAAACTACTCAACCGATTATCATGAAACTTTGTACACATATTCTTGGAGGTATTAGAAGTAACATAGGATACTTTTTATTTATAAAAAACGAACCCTCGCTCGCAGACGAAGTTGCGCGGGTCAGCTAGTATTATATAAATGTGAATGTAAGTTTGTTTGTTACGCTTTCACGCGAAAACTACTCATCCGATCATCATGAAACTTTGTACACATATTCTTGGAGGTATTAGAAGTAACATAGGAAAAAAATTAGCAACAGGATCCGCGTACGAAGTCGCGGGTAGAAGCTAGTAATTTATATTTATCCTACCTAAAGTAAGATTGCAATATATTTTAAGCATGAAATAGTCAGTCGATGTTCGCGCTCCTGGAGCAGTTGAGAGCGAGTGAGCGGACTATGTGGACCCAGTGACGGGTTGGTAGAGGTATCTACGTTTTTGAATTTTCTGTTCTAGGACTTTATGGTTTCTTCAAGATGTTTTTCTTCGCCGTTTTACAATTGTTGTTTAAAATAAACATAACTGTAGTAGTGACAATTTGGCGTGTGTCGCATAAAAATACTCCAGTGATAAGAATATAGTAAATTGGGTCAGTTGGTCGCATGTTAATTTTGAACAGGATGATAGTGTGAAGTAATGAACAACTTAGCATATAATTATTTAGTTCTTACTCATGGTTTACGACATTGCGCTTGGGCCACTGCTGCACTCCCTTTTATTATAAAACTTCTAAACATGTACACTTTCGATATCTCATGCCAATTTTTTAAAGCATTTTCATCAACATCATCATCACTCTATAGTAGTCCTCTGTTGGACATAGGCCTTGTCAATTGCACGGCATTCAACGAGATTCTGGAACTCTACAGCTACCCTGCTAAGAACATCGCTCCACCTAGCCTGACGTGTCCTACCCTACATTTGAAAGTTTAATTGAGGACCTCAGGAACCGGACATAAGTATAAAGAAGAATACATGGGTGACCAACCTTTCCAGTAGTCTGTTGGTACAAGTTGAAGAACTGACGGAGCTCATCTTCACTGGCGGCGCCGGGTTTGTCGATCTTGTTGCCGAGGATGAGCACGGGGCAGTTACTGAGGGTCTCATCAGTGAGGAGGGAGTCCAACTCGGCCTTGGATTCGGGCAGACGCGCGCGGTCGCAGGCGTCTACCAAGAACACGATGGCATCTACTGCTGGGAAGTAGTCGCGCCATACTCGCCGCGCCTGTTGATGCCCGCCGAGATCGAACGTTGTGAAACGCATACTGCCTATTGACAGCTCTTCCGACGCTGTGGAAAGAATAGGATGTTAGTGAGGATATTGCGTTTATTAGAGCCACATTACATATGTTTTAGAATACTATGCTACCGTGCGGCGCCGGTACAAACAAACGAACGTCCGTACGCAGTACGATAAACGCACCGCTTCGGCGACGCAGCGGCGCGACATGAAACGTCTAAATTGAAAGCGCCCTGAGTTTGGGAAAAGAGAGCACTTATGCCTACACAAATGTGAACTGCAATTTCTCCCGCCTCGATGGCTAATGTCCGATGAGCTGGGTTGTCATGGCCGGAATTCGTTCGGAGGACTATATTATTAGACAAACCTCTGAAGAAGTTTACAACAACGTATTTGATTTAATGAGTTATTAGAAAAAATAACTACTGTTGTTTTCATAATGAGATCAATTAATTATCAACCTGCGTCAGAGGTAAAACATAATAATTGCATTTTAAACAAAAACAAATTATATTTGTCCTTTCGTCGTGGAAAGTTGGAAATAAATGAAGTTGTGAAGTTCGATGCCTGATATCACAATGAGTTACATTTTTTATTGGCATGCAACAGTAATATTTTATGTGGCCTACTTACTGTACAGTGTATTATTAGTTTATTATATTTGCTTGGATCTTATACTCTTTGTATAAATTAACATTAATTACTAGTAAGTAATTTAAATACCAATGTTTATCCATGATATGATAGCAGACACTCACAATATATTTTGTTTATCAATTAGGATACTAAGTGACATACTAGCCAGGAAATCGATAAAAACAAAAAATGTTACGAAATAAACAGGCCGAACTATTTAGTCCTTGCATCCTTTAATTATTAACATTATATCATCTCTTACTTACAATTTACGTAATAGGTAGGTACTTATTTTTAACATCGTCATTATTATGCCATTCAGCATGACGCTGCTGCCTTTAATATTTGTAAAAATAATTGATTCAAACAGGAAATTAGACTGCTCAGTGGCCTTGAGATCACCTTTATTATTAAAATTAAAGACCTCTTTTCTGGCAGATTAAAAACGAGTTTGGTATTATGTAAAAACAGTGTCATTTTAACTAAGTAAACAGTATTTTTGTGAGACAACATACATTCATGGACATAATGTAAACTATAAATGGAAAACTGTAAATGCAACTTTTATGAGTCTTGAATATAAATATATGTTTTATTAATATTAGTATGACCTTGTGGTACAAACTAAAGTCATTTAAAATTGAAAACAAACTTTTTTTATTTAATTCATTCAAAATGAGTGCTATTATTAAATAATTCTTTGAAAAAAATACTTTTTATAATCATATTAATTCTAATAAAAAGGAAGATGGAATAATCTTCAATGACAAAATTAGAATGAATTAATGCACAAGGTCTGATAGCCAGTTTTATTTGGCCATTTACCTTCCGCATTTTAAGTATGAACTATTCTAGTAGCCTAAAACTTTGATAGTCACAGATGTAAGATACTGATAAATGTCTAGGAATTAGCAAGACCTTTAAATCTTGCAAATCAAGAAGGAAAATGCAACAGTCTTATAATAATCCATACTAATATTATAAAGAGAAAAGATTAGTATGTTTGCATGTAACAAAAAAACTTACAAACTACTAGACCTATTTGAAAAAATCATTCAATAATGGATAGCTACATTATCAGCAAGTAGCATAGACTATATTTTATTTGTGTACTCTCATGGGAACAGGAACTAAGCGGGTGAAACCGCGTGACGTCTGCTAGCATCCTATATAATTGTATGCATTAACCATGTCATTAGCTGTTGATCGTAAGAACTGGAAAACCTAGGAAAAAGCTTTTGCACAGAAGCAGATTAGAGAGAACAGAACAGTAAATAAGTGTGCATTTGTTGATGTTGAAGCTACAATCAATGGTATACTCGGAAGAATTCACGGTCAGTAGTTCTCTGTTTTATTGACCATCAACTTTGGGTGAATTTTCCAATCACAGTGAATGTTATGAGAGTATTTAAACCCACTGACAGCTATTATTGAAAGCTGTTTACAGTTGTGGTAACCACTGTTGTTTAATCAATTAACAAAAGTTTTGTATAGTTTTAGACATGGCTTGTCAGCATAATTTATTCCAAAAGCTTATCTGTGCAGAACACAAAGATATCTGTAGCAGGTTTTATCATACTTACTGGGATGCAATGTGGGTACATGTTGGGCCAATCTGTCATCCTTCAGCATGTGAAGTAGTGTGGTCTTGCCAGCATTGTCCAAACCCAGGAACAGTAACTTGCCTGACTTCTTCCATAACCCTGTTGGACAACCGACCTCATTAGTTACTTTAATACTTATTACTTAATTATATTCTTTCTTGGTTTTGTAAATACAATTTAATTAATTTGCATCATTGTTCTAGAAGAAGTTGTAATTTATTATTACTTCATTAGTGCTTCATAAACAAAGATGCCATATATTTTGACTCAGGAAACAATATGTCAGCTTAAAAAGGCTCAAGTATTGTTTGTAGGTCAGTGTGTCAAGCTCACTACTGGCAACCTTCAAGTTTTCATCAATTAGGTAATAGTAGCCATTGTTTGTTCTTCAATTGTCTATGAATTGTTTACAATTGTTGCAGTTTTTCTGAGGTTAGCCTGTAATTGAACTAAAATAATTACAGGTACAAATAGAAAAAATGTTATTATAAACAATGTTGTTCTGATAACTCACGTTTACACTAGGATCAATAGTAATTAAAATGGTATTTGTTTATTATTGAGCAAAATATAATGCCCCTGGCATTTATAATGTTTGTTCCTAAGTTATCAAGCTGGTAATGATATAATTTATAGATCTTTGACTGAGGAAATTTAAGTTACTATTGATTTCCAATAACAATTACAGTAGCATGTGAACAAGTTTTATTGGTAGCATTGTTTTCTTATGTTATTCATCGTCTTACTAGATTCTTTACCAGTCTGCAGTTTCAAACAGTTTTAATATTTTGGTCAGTTTGTTAGAATCCTGGGTTATAGTTTTACGAAAACACTACGAAAGTCTAATAAGAATAGTACTCACCAAGGAACCCAAGAACGCCAGTAAACCAATCCAAGATAAACATTTTGAATCTGGAACGTAGGAAATGATATTATTTCAGGACATCTCCGCCTTCATCACAAAGAAGAACGTATCAGCGTATGGGATGAGTAATGACTTGCAAATCTTTTTGTTATCAATTACGTCGTAGTAGCCAGCAGTGGAATATCACTGAGCAATGCCACAGCACATCAAACATGCCGTCAAACTCGTTAAGACATCGAAAACGTAGTAAGAATACAATAATGAATTGAGTAACATGAATGACAGAACGTCATTCGCGTACTTGAAACTTCGAACTTGAATTACACAAAAACGCAAATGAAATACTCACTTTTTAAAATTGAACTAGTTTAACTAATGCTAAAAGGAAGTTTATCACAATATTTCACACTTATTTGCAATATGTTACGTCGCTAAAACCGACGATTTTTCTCAGCAACGAATATGCGATGAAATATGAATCTGTTGGCAATGACGTACGCTATTTCCGGATGTTGTCACATTGCTTTAGGGATGTGATCATACATTACTTAATTTACAACTCCTCGATTTCTCATAGATTTCTTTCCAATAATAATATAATCGTATTATTATGATCTTAGATTTATATTCGTAACTTGTATTGAACATTATCAAAATACTTGATCACTTCGCTTACCCCACAATATTTAGCCCTGTCCTGCTTTCTGATAAAAAAGGGTCTACTATCAACCTTGATTTTATAGAAGTCTATTTTTACAAACACTTTGGTCCATGTTACCAAGAAGATAACAGTCTGATTATCTAAAAACAGCTGTCAATGTGACATGTTTCCATTCAAAAATATGTTTTAAACAGCTCTTTTTGGATAATCGTCCGTCGTGGATTAGAGTGTTAGATTGTTTTTTGGATTATATTATTTTGAACACACCATTATGCATGTTGCCATATTCAAGTTGTAAAGTGATGTGGTAATTTTGTAAAAGGACAAGAATCTACTAATCGACTTTTCTCTAATATAAAAGAAACCGTACAAAAATTTTACAAGTTCCTAATTTCATAGCGATTTTTCATGTCTAGGTGATGTAATTATAATTTTCCGAAGCTTTTAACTAATAGTAATAAATTGTGCTGTTATCATACTAAAATGCTGGCAACATTCACATCCGGATTTCTTTCTAGTTTTTGACAGCTTTCAAAGCTAAAGGTATATTCGAGTTTTATTAAAAAATGCTTTATTTTTAACGATTTACAGAGAAATAATCCCTGTTATGAAAAGTTAAATCACTCATATAATATCTAGTTATCCGTACGCGGTAAACAGTGTGTGGATTACTCGGATTTTGTAAGGTTACAAAAGTGGTTCTGAAGACAGTGTTGTTATTTTCAGGCTGAGCCATGGCACCAAGGAAAAACAAAGTAGCGAAAGAGGAGGTCCAGGTTACCCTCGGACCCCAGCACTTGGTGGGCGAGACAGTGTTCGGAGTAGCTCACATTTTTGCCTCTTTCAACGACACATTCGTACACGTTACTGACTTGTCCGGCCGGGAAACCATCGCCCGTGTCACCGGTGGCATGAAGGTTAAGGCTGACCGTGACGAGGCTTCACCCTACGCCGCTATGTTGGCCGCTCAGGTTTGTTTACCGCCCTTACTTCATGATAGCAGCATTTAGATGTCACTAAACATTTTGAGGTTAGGAATGTATTTTGACTGATGAAAGCCAGTCAAAATATCTATCATATTCCTACTTGAAGTCTATGAGTAGCCAAGGACTAATATTGCATCAGCATCAAGGAAGCCTTAGACAATTCAACTAACTTTGGACTCACTTTGTCAATTTCTTAAATTATTCAAATAACAAATTAAAGAAATTATAGAACAACATGAGTATGTACTGTAAAAATGTTTCCAGTTTCTTGTTTTGCCTGACTGACAGGATGATTTTTTATTTCAAAACAGCACAACAATATTTTTTTGTATATCTGATGAAACTCACTTCAACCTATCAGCCCCTTGATTTGTTTACTCACTTGGTTGAAAAGATATAGGTAATGTCACTAACTTCTTTTCTAATGCATTTTCCAGGATGTTGCTGAGAAGTGCAAGACTCTCGGCATCACTGCCCTGCACATCAAGCTGCGTGCCACAGGAGGCAACAAGACCAAGACTCCTGGACCCGGTGCTCAGTCTGCACTCCGTGCTCTCGCTCGTTCCAGCATGAAGATTGGCCGCATTGAGGATGTTACTCCCGTGCCCTCAGACTCTACTCGCAGGAAGGGTGGCCGAAGAGGTCGCAGGTTGTAATCTGTTAGTTTAAGCATACTGTGGACTTTAAATAAATAAGTTTGCGGTATTTTTGTGTTTTATTATGGTTTTGTTTTTGTGTAAGGTTATGTAGCATTGCTATATACCCAATTCTGGTAGATTTTAAGATAACATTGTCAAGAAAAGGAATAATTTATTATTTTGTAATCCTCAGGAAATAACAATTCCTTAACAATTTGCTTAATACAGAGTTTAAAAATAATAACACTGATGCAAGATGTTTTTTCTCATAGAACCCACATTCAGTGTCCAGTATTCTAAACATTACATGCTCAGTGTTACAATTATTTATGTGATTACAAAACAAAACACTTGGTTGCTGAACCTTCCTGGGTTGGGTGGACCTACCACCAACAAAACTTTAAATTCGTCAATCCACAGTATAAAAAGTCGGTAAATATATGTCACCGTAAAATTGTAAAACTCATTAGGTTGTAATATAACTAGCGAGATTGTAAAACTCATTAGGTTGTAATATAACTAGTGAGATTGTAAAACTCATTAGGTTGTAATATAACTAGTGAGATTGTTAACTCGAAAGATTGTCAAACGAACATACTGCTTACAATTTAACGCATTATTTTTCGGTACATTACAAGTTGTAATGTACCGAACAGTTTCACTTCGATAGATCGAAGTGAAACCGTAATATTGTGAAATGCATGCAATGGAAGTCAACTCGCGCGGTGTGTAGGAAGGGGAGGGAATGGGGGGTCCCTCTTGCCCCATGTTACCACTCTCATGAAAAGACAATGTACCATTGCTGAGAAATACCGATTAATATATCCTAACCTCAAAACACTATATTCCCCTAAAAGGGTTAGCGACTAACTATAGCGTGAGGATGCCCCAAATCCCGATTATGGCGGCAGAGATACTTCCGTCGCATTTTACAATATGACGGTTTCCCTTCGATATGTTCAATTGACAATATTTCGAGAGTTAACAATCTTTGCTAGAGAGATTACAATCTAACGTGTTTGACAATTTTAAAATTGTACTTAAACATCTCACGTCCTTTTCGCAGAGGGGAAGGCAGAAACTACGATAAGTATCATCATCACCTAATTATACAATAATCGGATATCATAATCCTAATATGAAGAAGGACATGGTCACCGATGCGCTGCAAAATGACTAGAAAGATTTCTATCGTCGTAAGCATGGCTATGAAGAAAAGTAACGTTTCTATTCTTCAGTTGACAAATTAAAGTCTTCAACATCAACTGTTGGTCAAAGTTGACACTTGGGGATGGAAACATTATTTCAACCATAGGACCAAGACAAGATTCTTTTATGTGTTTAGTGACCTAAATAAAATTGATTTTAAAAACATGTCGGGGTCACCGTCGCCGTCTCCTCAAATTTATGCCGTGATAGTGGAAGTAGCTCCGAAAGGAATGCTGTACGAGTATAAGTATGTCTAGGTTAAGCTGGCGACAACCTGTATGAACTGCGAGATGCCATTCTGAAAAAACGAGCACAAGTGACACCATGGTGACACCTAACTCATTATTATAGGATATATGACAAAAAAATCTATTTTGCATTTTTTCACATAAATTAAAAATGAAGACACGCATTTGAGTACTTTTTACCGGAAAGTGACGTCACAAGCCCCCATTCATCTTTGACGCGTTTTATCTTCGTCAACATTAATTTAATAAAACAATAAACACGTATCCAATATTTTTCAACAATCAAACTGATGGACTAAACAGAATCATTTTTTTTTGTCAGGAATCATCCCTATTGCCCGTGTTCACAAACACTAGTGTCACCTAGTTAAATGCCTAATTCCTGTTTTCACTAACACTGTGACGCCTAACTAAATGCCTCATGACCGTTTTCACCAACGTGTCACGTAACTGAATGCCTACTTCCTGTTTTCACCAACATTAAGTGACACCGAATTCAATGCCTGATGCCCGTTTCATCAACGTCATGAATGTAACTGAATGCCTACTTCCTGTTTTCACCAACACTAAGTAACACCTAACTCAATGCCTATTGTAACCATCTGTAATAGGGAATATGCAAGAAATACAAAACTCTTTTTATTTATAAAAATGCCTTATATTGGCACTTAAAAATATTGCGGTACACTTGTTTAAGTTTCTAAAACATCACTTATTTTACAATTTTATTACACATCGTCCTCGATAACGGCGGTAATGCCGATCAAAATCTATATGTCAAAAAATTACTTTTATTTGAAATGTAGCTAAGTTTCACAAAGATTTTATTATAATATCTCTATCGCAATTTTTACTTGAATATAGCACATACAATTAGTAAAATTCCTTTATTAAAGCTAAAAAAATAGATGTAAACAAGGTAGATTAAATTGTGATAAATGACGTCATATTCTGGCCGCGACAATCACGATTTTTTGAACTGTCATAGAAAATTGCAGGAGTTTAATATTATTTTTGAGCAGTAGTTCAAATTAACTATTAAAACTTTTCTTGGGTTGATCATAGTGTATTTTATTGATTTAAGTGAAGAAAAAAATACATGCATAATCCCTATTACCTACATTCTGAAAAAAAAATGACTATTCTATTCCCGTTTTCACTAACGTGTCACGTAACTGAATGTCTACTTCCCGTTTTCACCAACAATAATTGAGACTTGAGACGACGCAACATTCGTAGAGTAACTACATCACTAGTTACTTCTCCGTTGCTATGGAAATGTCACCATAAAGTTGTCAAACACGTTAGATTGTAAAATAACAACAATAAAACGCATTATTTTTCGGTAGATTGTAATCTATCGAAGTGAAACCGTAATATTGTGAAATGCATGCGATGGAAGTCAACTCGCGCGGTGTGGAGGAGAGGGAAGGAAGAAGGGGTCCCCTTTACCCAATGGTACCACACACATGAAAAGAGAATGTACCATTCCTGAGAAATACTGATTAATATAACCTAACCTCAAAACACTTTATGTTCCCCTAAAAAGCGTAGTCAACGGAGCCCCGCTATGTGGGGCCCCTATTTCTGAGTGCAGGGTTTAAAGGAACCTAACTAACCTAACGTGAGGGTGCCCAAAGTCCCGATTATGGGGGCACATACTGTCGTCGCATGCATTTCACAATATTACGGTTTCATTTCGATAGATTACAACATACCGAAAAATAATGCGTTATATTGTAAGCAGTAGGTATGTTTACAATCTAACGTGTTTGACAATTTTACGGTGATAGAAATAATTCCCAGTCTGTCTAGAATAGAATAGAAACTATCGAGTCTACGGGTCGTCCCATGCTCGCACATAACGAGTTTTATAGAAAGAGCTTTAGCTATTCTTGGGAGAATAGAGATGAAATGAAATTGGTCATGCGACGCGTGCAGAAAAAAATACCAGTTCTAGATAACGGATAAGTCGATCCTTTCTAAAAGTATTCTCCGTCAAAAATGTGGGCAATTGATTTTTATTCATTTAGACTAGTGTCGTCTTCGTTTGTTTCTGTCTTTGCATCGAACAGAAAAAACTTCGGGTCCATAACAGGGAATAGTACATAGGTAACAAAAACAAATTGAGTGTGAGAACATTGTTTGTTATTTAACCATATATTAATATTTCAGATAAATAAATAGTTACTGTTTTAAAATATACACACTACGCATTTCTACCGTAAACACTTTATACACAAGTACTTATAAATTTTGAAGTGTTTCGTTTACATAAACTTCTGGTAAATAATATTTTATATAAAGTTATTGCACTAAGTTGTTAAGGACCGGCCCGCGGGGGGATACTCCGCCCTTTACACTATCCGTTTATAGACATGTTTAAAGTGTTAGTAGTAGTACATACATTATTCTAAAAAAACCCTTTATAAATTCAAGTAGCTGTTTTATATCACACAAACACTTTATTAATTCGGTTGTTATTTCTGTTTCCATTTTTTTTTGCCGAATTTTTTAATCTTTTCTGAAACATGCCATTGGCATAGAAATATTTGTGATTGAATAGATGAGCACTCTTTGAAATTAGCTTCCTGCCAAATTTCATAAATGAGATCAATAATACATTATATGTTAGCACTTCTTGAAAACTGCTCAATGCGCATTAAACTCATCTACAGTTGGGATGTTCTTTATTTAGAACTCACTGCAAACAATATTTTTTGTCTTTGTAAAATCTTAAAGTAAAATCTATATTTTTGATAAATAAATATTTCAATCCTTATGGATCATAAAACAATATACAGACTTCCAATTTTACCTATTTTAAACGATAAAAATTGACATAAAAAACATTATGCTAAAGAACACAAAAATTTAGTTCGTTCAGTCAACATAATCACGAGATACAAGAAGTTATTATAATTAGCAATGAAAATAAAAATTACAACAATAGCTCACATTAGTTTAAATAAAATATAAGTGTTATTTATCAACTGTCTAAACTCGTACAGGTGGGATCGCAGTCAAGACTGATATTATCGTAAACATTAAAACGAGACAATACACTAGCTAGTAGCTAGGTCGAGAGGAAGGAGTTAACACATCACACATAATTTTAATGGCATAAGTTACCTACTGGCGTCTGATGCCCCACACAGTGTTGCCAACGTTCGAGATGATCGGGTAAGAACTAACGAATGGCAGTGTAGTTACCGGATGCGTCGACCGTCTGCCACGAAACAGAAAACCCAATGTTGTATTTTCGATAGGAATTTGTGTTTCGCTCTTCATGGCAGACGTTCGCTCATTTCACACGTAATTTTCCATCCTAAGTCCGAGTGTACGCAGGGTGGAGCTGGTGGAGGCGAGGGGAGCTCGGGGCGCGAGGGGAGCGCTAGAGGGCGGTCTTGAGGCGGATCTTCTTGAGGTGCGGCGGCTTGTGCGCCACGTAGGAGCGGCGCTTACCGGCCGCCAGCTCGTGCGCGCCCAGCGCCGTGCCGCCCTGCACGTCCTCCCACGCGCTGCCCAGCAGCTCGTCGGACGAGGAGGACGCGAGGGCGCGGCAGCGGGGAGGGCGCAGGGGGCGCGTGAAGCATCGCTTGCTGAGCTTGGCGGACACGACGGAGACGCGCGACGACTCGGCGTCGTCGGCCGAGCGTCGGCTCATCTTCGCCTTCACGACGCCGCCCGCCACCTGCGTCTTGCTGGAGTTAGGTTTGCGTATCGATAGGATGTTCCTGCGCTTCGCCGCTAACGTCTTGGGTTTGGGCTCGTTCTCGCTGAGGTAGCGGGTGCGGGACGCGGTCTTGACGGGCTCGTTCTTCTTGCCGAACTTCATGTTGAGGTTGATGACGTCGTGGGCTGCGCGCGGCGCCAGTACGGGCGGACTGCGCTTACGTTCGGTGGGACACTTGGCGCCGAGGTAGGTGTTCTCCTTGCGCTCCTCGGTGACGCGGATCACCTTGGTGTTGTTGCGGGTGTACGGCTGCGCGCGGGTCGGGGATGACGTCTTGGGCCGCAGACGATACATCGCCAGCTAGAAAGAAACGAAATCAAAAGCATTTACAGATCTCGTGGCAATTATGATTCACAAAAGGTGAATGATAACAAAGAATTCTACAAAACTCCACTCGGTAACTTTAGTATTTATACATTTCGGTGAATGTTAAATGATCAGATCGAACGGCACACTTCCACTCCCACAATTATATTCTTACCACGACTAGTATAAAACGCGTGTTGTGTTTAGTAGTTTAACACTGAAAATTAAAGACGTGTGTTACCAACAGAGAAAAGTAAGTAAAGTATAGAAGCGTGCAGCGTGTAAGTATAATGTGTACAGATAATTATAGGATTGTGTTGGATAGATTTCTGATTGATCGTTGCAAGTCGAACAAATAAGAACTGCAAGCCCGTTGATACAACCACTAATACTTCAAATCGAATATTACAAAATGTACGTAGTACCTAGTAAGTTGACTGGCATCCCAAAAGAATCGATCAAAGAAGTTATTTTTAATTTTTGAAACCCATTAGTACATCCATCGTCACTCACATAGCTATTCTATTTTAAAAACCTTGCCTCCAATTGATATTATTTTCACTTATTAAAATGAAAACCAATTTCAGCATGAAACTATAGCTAGTGTTAAGTAGTGATTTCAGAAACACCAGTACAAATATTCATCGGCAAACATTGGAAACAAATGTATTGTGCATTATAAATACAATTACCAAAAGTATTTTGGTCCGAAAACTAACAAATTTATCACAAACAAATTAATGTCAATGGCATTTCATGTGTGTTTGAATTTCATGTAAAGTCATGTCATGTCGAATATTGATCAATATGCAGCACAACTATTATAAAACGTTTGAAGTTGTATTGCAATTTGAATTTTATGTGACGATTAAGGTGAACGCACCGTGCCGAAAGAAACATTTTCTCATCCGTATAACGTTATCGATTCGTTCGATTCGACGCGGATAAGTGTGCGAGGTTTTCATAGGATTTCATACAAGTAATTCTAAGATTCTTTCGGTTCTTTCGCTTCGTTCGGCTCTGATTAGTGCGCGTTCACCTTTAATGTCGCTTTCCTAACAGTAGTCCAGCTACATACCTGCGGGCGCATGGTGCGCGTGTGTGCGCGGAGCCACTCGCGCACGGCGGACAGGTTGCGGTGCTCAGAGCAGGGGATGCGCGAGTTGGGATGCTGCCCCGTCAGGTCCAGGATCGACGCGCCCAGGGACCGGCCCACCTGTGTGTGCGAATGTTGCTGTATACTTACATACTAAGTTCAATCTATTCATATTTTTGGTAAGGTCTTTAAAGTTTGATCAAATCTCAGGAGACTGTTAATAACCAGGTTATTTAGAAAAATATAGGCGTATTTTATATTTAGTAAACACTGAAATAACCATATGAATAAAACGTAGGTATGGCAGCATTTTTTTTTATAATACACCGATTTTTCAACGCTGAACCGTCCAGATTCTAGAATTATTTATTATTCATTTATTTATTACACAGAACACCCACACCCACACACACACACACACACACATTCACACACACACACACACACATTTCACATTTCATTCATTACATTATGATACAGAATGTCTTTATACCACATGAACCTGAACTATTCATCATCGTGAATGTTTTGTGTGACAAAAAGCTATAAATTTCATCTAGAATTTGTTAATCAGATATTTGATCATACTTCTTTGAACGGAATAGCATAGTATCTTGTCAAGAAGGTATTTACACTAAATATCTATTACTAAAGGGGTACACCTCTCCTCTGCATAACCTTCCGTGGATTTCAGGCGTATATGTATGTACTTACAAAGATTGTGGTCACGTCAGTCACCTTGAAATATCACAAGTTTTTGAAGAATTCAATATAAAATCAGTGGTATATAAACAGCACGTGTTAATGTTATATCTGGAGATTTTTGAAGAGGTATCTTACAAAGCATGAATGTACTAGAGCAATGTTCAAACTACTTAAAGCAAATACATACAGGCGAATATATGAATATGTTACAAATTATGTAGACATATGATATTTTTAAACTAGTTGTACGTTCTTACAATGTAATTGTTTGTTGTTCGTATCGAAAAACTATAATAGTATAATTTGTACAAATAAAATATAATATGGTAGTGTATATGTCACCGTAAAATTGTCAAATACGTTATATTGTAATATCTCTAGCGATATTGTAAAATCTCGAAATATTGTCAAATGAACATACTGCTTACAACAAAACGCATTATTTTTCGTGCTATGCATGCGATGGTAGTCAACTTACGCGGTATGGAGGGAAGGAGGGGTCCCCCTTGCCCAGTGGTACAACTCTCATGAAAAGATATTGTACCATTCCTGAGAAATACCGATTATTATAACCTAACCTTAAAACACTTTATATTCCCCTAAAAAAGCGTAGTCGACGGAGCCCCGCTTCGCGGGGTATTTCCCGATTATGGGGGCAGAGATACTTCCGTATGTTAAGTTGACAATAATTCGAGAGTTTACAATATCGCTAGAGAGAAACACGTTATATTGTAATACTAAGTTCAATCTATTTTACGGTGACATATACAAGGTTTAGGACAAACCTCGCCGGGGGGTATCTCTTCGAAAACCTCCAGATTCTTTGCGCGAGACTGTCTTACCTGAAACGTGTTCACACTCTAAGGACCGTATTAATAAACCGTAATAAAATAAACGTTGGTTTTGCTGCAGTTTTATGCAAAACATTTAATAGGTATAATTTTCAGGGGGTACAAGTTCTTTGTTATGTAGATAAAGAGCGAATATGTCATAAAGTAGATATGTGGGATAGCAAGTCTTGTAATTTTGGTACTATCGGGTCGGGTGAAACTTGGACTTCAGTTGATTGTGAACAACAAGAGCCTAACAAAAATGTAATATCGGAAAGAGATACTCTTAATACTGGGTCTAAAAAGTGTCAAGAGTGTCATTGTTTTGTCTACTTTTATTTATCTAACTACGGATTATTATCTACTTTTATTTATCCGACTATTTTTATTATAAACTGCTTTCACTACGGAACAACTGCTAATAAGCATATTTTGCTTTCGAGTTAATAATTCTCAGGGATGGCTGGTTTATTAATACGGACTTAAGTTGTTTCCATCTGTGTGTTTCTACAAGTTACAGTGACACTATAAAGTACAATACATCGACACTGCGAGCGAGGTGAGTTAGTTAGGAGAAAGGAATGGAAATCACAATTTCAGTGGAAACATTAACAATTTCACAGACAAATATTGATAAAGATGCATACAAATTAAGATGAGCGTTCTGGAACGGTGTTCAGTCACGAATATTAATTAAGATCTTTCAATGTGGAAGGTCTGTCAAAGTTGATTGTAGATGGCGTAACTATAGCGAAGTGCCAATCAGGCCAATGACGTCCATCTTTTTAACCAATGACGATGCTCGAAACGCTAGCGCCATTAGTTTCACAGTTACCCACTGAAAATTTTGGCTATAGTCCCAAAACATGATTTTAGAACATACGTCTCCCCGTCTCCCAGTGCCGAGGGTCCAACGTTCAACGCTTCGCAACATGTACCTAGGTGACGTGCGGCGCACAAACCTGGAAGGGGTTTACCTCTTCGAAGATGTGCGGCGTGTACTTGGGGGGCAGGGGCCCGGCGGGGGGCACGGGGGCCCCGGGCCCCTCGCGCACGGTGGGCGGCAGTACGTTCACCAGGCGGCCCGTGTTGTAGTTGCACTCCAGTGTGTACGAGCGCACCAGCCCCGTGGCCTTGTACACCGCCACGCGACCCGAGCCCTCGCGCGACATGCCGTCGCGCCGGTCCCTGACACACAACCTTACTTTAATATCTTGGAATCGGCTTCCAGATTATAAAGATGCAGCTGAATATCAGCTTCTAGATTAAGTGACAGCCTGTTGGACTCCAAAAACTCAGTTACTAAATAACACAATATCTGTTTTAAGACTGGTTAACATTTTATTTTAATCCAGTTTTCAGCAATAGTTAGAGTAATACAAGAGGAAGGTTTATATGTATATGTTGCACCTATGCGAAGCCGGAGCGGGTCGCTTGTTCCATAAAAATCAATTAATTATAAAACTTTCCTTTTGTTGTAGAAATAATAACACAGTAGGTTTTCTTCGTTTTTTCTATTAAGCTGTTGTATGTTCAAGCCCCGAAGGCACCCAAAAAGCAGATTCCTGCCGGCTTCCCTTAGGGAACAAGGTCTATTGTAGTCAAATATTATATTACATACACATATGTGGGTTACATCACAGTACAGACAATTTAATACATCATAGGATTGAAAAATTTGAAAAAACGCCAACATTTTTTACGTCAACGAAAGAAGTGTCGTCGGGTGTCAGAATTCAGAACTAAATTCGTATGTACGCGGACACGTGATTGATTTCGCGGCTGGAGCACCGTTATGTAGGGAACTAGGTAAGACGAAGATTATAGAGCTACTACTGATGCTAAAAAGGAAAGCTTGCAAGTTTTAAGCTACTGACGACAATGACAGTCGGTACCTATAGCTTAACGTACATTCCCAGGCATGGAAGGCCATCGGTATGTTATGAATCCAAGCGTCGTCCTCAGCAAGCTTTACTTTGAAGATCGACCCGTGCGGCTCGTTTTATTAAACCATCATCTGCCTAGCCTTTTCCCAACTATGTTGGGTTCGGCTTCCAGTTTAACCGGATGCAGCTGAATACCTGTATTTTGCAGGGAGCGACTGTCTATCTGACATCCATACCCCAGTTAGTACTGGGTAATATGATACTACTTTGTAAGACTGGTTGTCAGACTTTTTGGGCCACCGACTAGCTGTAACGACTGTCAAAGATCTACAAATGACAGCCGGGACCAACAGCTTAGCGTGCTTTCCGAGGCACGGAGGAAACTCAATATTTAATGGTGGTCACCCATCCACAGACCAACCTAGGCAAGCACGGCTTAACCTAAAGGTGGACCCGAACGGCCGTCATCATTTAGCCCTGAGTACCACTAGCTCTTTTCTAGCTCTTTTTATTAAACCAAGAACACAAGTACTCACTTGAGATACATATTCCGCTCAGTAAAGTTGCAGGAGGAGAAGTGGAAGTGCAGGTTGTTCATGGACATGATGCGAGGCAGCAGCATGCACTCGACGCAGCTCTCTAGCTCATCGAAGTGGTTGCCGTACATGAATATACCTGCGAAAAGGGTTCATCATCAAATTGGAACAGTTGTCGGGAATAATCACTCTTATCGATGCTTATTCGGATAGTCCGGGAGGTATCGTTGTATTTTAGGTAGTGTTTTTACTAACAAAATATGGATCACTGTTATCTGAATTAAACGAATTTTATTTATTTATTATTTACTAGGGATGCCTCGATACGCCTTTTTGCCGATACGATACCGATACTGTTATAAAAATATCGGCGATACTGATACCGATACCGATACGCGTATTGAATTAAAAAAGGAAGGTAGAATAAATAAAACACAATTAATTAATAGTTTTAGTAATCAAAATTAACATTTATAAGATTTTTATTTAAAAAAGTTTTGCGGGCAAAGGTGATTTCGCAAGTCTGTTTGAATAAGACCTGCGGTGGAAAATAGTCCCTTAGATGCGACAGAACTCATTTGGAAACTAAAGTACTTCTGCGCCATTTTTTTCAAGTTTGGGTATAAGACGTCATTTTTAAAGCGTGAAATTTGAAAAGTATCGTTGAATCTAACCTTAACCATAAAAATATCGCCGATACCGATATATCGGCAAACCCGAAGTATCGCCGATATATCGGTATCGGATGCATCCCTAGTTTTTAAGACAATCGGTTGCCATCTTGTTCAATATATCGCGGATAACAGATAAGTAAACCCAGCGTCAGCTGACGCATCGGCTGTGGGTGTAGGATTACGAAAGTTGTGCAAAAAAAGTTTAACCTTAGTACACCGGCTGAAACTTATTTCATAAATACTTTACAAACAAAATTGTAAATGATACAGGTCTGATGAAAAACTAAAAGCAATGTGTCACACACTATCTACTTGGTTGTAGATTCCTTTTAGTTTTTCATCAGACCTGTATCATTTACAAGTTTGTTTGTAAAGTATTTATGAAATAAGTTTCAGCCGGTGTACTAAGGGTTAATTTTTTTGCACAACTTTCGTAATCTCCCAATCCTACACCCACCGCTACTTGAGCGGCTGACGGTTGGTTTACTTATTGGTAATATAAGATCAACCTTCGATGACAATATCAGCCGGCTTACTATGACTTTTTTATTTGCAACGGTACCTCCCAGACTAGGATAGTGCCGGTCAAAAACATGAGCGTGGAATATCTTGTCCGCCTTGTTCAGAAAGGAAGAAAGAAAGCACAGAAAGCTGTCAGAATGTTATTTGAATTGTATGCATTTTTACCTGACTACGGCGAAGCCAAAAGGAAGTGTTTTTTTTTTATTAGCCCGAGCTGTCCCACTCCTGGATAAAGGCCTTCCATTTCCACTTTTCTCGTTGTTGTTTTGATTTTAGCAGTCTATTTATGTTTGTATTTACATTTATGTTCCTTCGTAGCGCCTAAATTATTCAACTGATTTGGATAAATAAGGTGTCAATCAATTCGTTATTATGGCTCGGGTAGCATAGGTTACATTTTAACCAACAAGTCGATTTTACCTTGTAAAACCGGAATTTAATTATTGTGATTGTTCAGTGTCGGGTAATTTAGTTGTACCACACAAATTCTTGGTTATCATGGTAATGACAAAGTGATGCGACCCTAGAATAACTGAATTTTGAGACATGCATTGCAACATTTTGTTTTACAAAAAAGTGGCAGTTCATTTTTACCTTTCTTCGAAGCATGTCCATGCAGATCTATGTACAAGTACAGGCCGGACTCGACTTCCTTGGGCGGCCCCAGTGCCGACGAGACCTTCGCGGGCAAGCCGTTGTTGGAATTGGAGCTAGGCGCAGGTGCGGCCTTCTTCTTGCCGGCCTTAGGAGGCGCTGACTTGGGCTTCTCGGCTTTTATTGGTGGGCGGAAGGGCTGGGGACAAGAATAATGTGGAATAAATAATACATTTCATAACATTTAGCCTGTAACACCCATATTTCGCTGGTTATGTTTCCGTCCCATGGGATGAACCTATTGCCATCAAGCACGAATCTAGACGCATGGCTGCTACTGAGAAATTCCTAATGAAAAAACCCAATAAAAACGGCAGACCCGGCAATCGAACCCAGGACCAGATGCTCGGCAGTCGCGCTCGCGACCACTCTAGTTCAACCAGGCAGTCATATTCTCATTTATTTTTAGACGTGGTAAGTTGTTGTTGACCATGCCACTCACGCGTAGGAAACAATAGAAGGGCGTGTGAGATAGACAGATAGATAGAATACTTTTTATTATGTACACCATAAAAATTACTGATACGAAAATATGAAACATTTTACAAGGGGTGACACAATGGGCGGCCTTATCACTAAAAGCGATCTTTTAAAGACAAACGACTTTGTTAGGCGCAAGAACAGCTTTATACGAGTTGCTTGTGTGACATATTAATCGAAACTGGTGGTGAGAAAAGCCTCCTCTCTTTTACCGACATGGGACTCACAATCTTTTGTACGTTTCTTAGGGTGTGAAAATAACCGATACTCAGTAGCAGGCGGGCGTGGAGCTGAGTGACAGAACGTGGTAGATACTCACGATGACGGGCAGCACCTCCCCCTGGCTGACGGCGGGCGTGGAGCTGAGTGACAGTACGTGGTAGATACTCACGATGACGGGCAGCACCTCCCCCTGGCTGACGGCGGGCGTGGAGCTGAGTGACAGTACGTGGTAGATACTCACGATGACGGGCAGCACCTCCCCCTGGCTGACGGCGGGCGTGGAGCTGAGTGACAGTACGTGGTAGATACTCACGATGATGGGCAGCACCTCCCCCTGGCTGACGGCGGGCGTGGAGCTGAGTGACAGAACGTGGTAGATACTCACGATGACGGGCAGCACCTCCCCCTGGCTGACGGCGGGCGTGGAGCTGAGTGACAGTACGTGGTAGATACCTACGATGACGGGCAGCACCTCCCCCTGGCTGACGGCGGGCGTGGAGCTGAGTGACAGTACGTGGTAGATACTCACGATGACGGGCAGCACCTCCCCCTGGCTGACGGCGGGCGTGGAGCTGAGTGACAGTACGTGGTAGATACTCACGATGACGGGCAGCACCTCCCCCTGGCTGACGGCGGGCGTGGAGCTGAGTGACAGTACGTGGTAGATACTCACGATGACGGGCAGCACCTCCCCCTGGCTGACGGCGGGCGTGGAGCTGAGTGACAGTACGTGGTAGATACTCACGATGACGGGCAGCACCTCCCCCTGGCTGACGGCGGGCGTGGAGCTGAGTGACAGTACGTGGTAGATACTCACGATGACGGGCAGCACCTCCCCCTGGCTGACGGCGGGCGTGGAGCTGAGTGACAGTACGTGGTAGATACTCAGGATGACGGGCAGCACCTCCCCCTGGCTGACGGCGGGCGTGGAGCTGAGTGACAGTACGTGGTAGATGCTCACGATGACGGGCAGCACCTCCCCCTGGCTGACGGCGGGCGTGGAGCTGAGTGACAGTACGTGGTAGATACTCAGGATGACGGGCAGCACCTCCCCCTGGCTGACGGCGGGCGTGGAGCTGAGTGACAGTACGTGGTAGATACTCACGATGACGGGCAGCACCTCCCCCTGGCTGACGGCGGGCGAGGAGCTGAGTGACAGTACGTGGTAGATACTCACGATGACGGGCAGCACCTCCCCCTGGCTGACGGCGGGCGTGGAGCTGAGTGACAGTACGTGGTAGATACTCACGATGACGGGCAGCACCTCCCCCTGGCTGACGGCGGGCGTGGAGCTGAGTGACAGTACGTGGTAGATACTCACGATGACGGGCAGCACCTCCCCCTGGCTGACGGCGGGCGTGGAGCTGAGTGACAGTACGTGGTAGATACTCACGATGACGGGCAGCACCTCCCACTGGCTGACGGCGGGCGTGGAGCTGAGTGACAGTACGTGGTAGATACTCACGATGACGGGCAGCACCTCCCCCTGGCTGATGGCGGGCGTGGAGCTGAGTGACAGTACGTGGTAGATACTCACGATGACAGGCAGCACCTCCCCCTGGCTGACGGCGGGCGTGGAGCGGACTGACAGTACGTGGTAGATACTCACGATGACGGGCAGCACCTCAACCTGGCTGACGGCGGGCGTGGAGCTGAGTGACAGTACGTGGTAGATACTCACGATGACGGGCAGCACCTCCCCCTGGCTGACGGCGGGCGTGGAGCTGAGGGACAGTACGTGGTAGATACTCACGATGACGGGCAGCACCTCCCCCTGGCTGACGGCGGGCGTGGAGCTGAGTGACAGTACGTGGTAGATACTCACGATGACGGGCAGCACCTCCCCCTGGCTGACGGCGGGCGTGGAGCTGAGTGACAGTACGTGGTAGATACTCACGATGACGGGCAGCACCTCCCCCTGGCTGACGGCGGGCGTGGAGCTGAGTGACAGTACGTGGTAGATACTCAAGATGACGGGCAGCACCTCCCCCTGGCTGACGGCGGGCGTGGAGCTGAGTGACAGTACGTGGTAGATACTCACGATGACGGGCAGCACCTCCCCCTGGCTGACGGCGGGCGTGGAGCTGAGTGACAGTACGTGGTAGATACTCAGGATGACGGGCAGCACCTCCCCCTGGCTGACGGCGGGCGTGGAGCTGAGTGACAGTACGTGGTAGATACTCAGGATGACGGGCAGCACCTCCCCCTGGCTGACGGCGGGCGTGGAGCTGAGTGACAGTACGTGGTAGATACTCACGATGACGGGCAGCACCTCCCCCTGGCTGACGGCGGGCGTGGAGCTGAGTGACAGTACGTGGTAGATACTCAGGATGACGGGCAGCACCTCAACCTGGCTGACGGCGGGCGTGGAGCTGAGTGACAGTACGTGGTAGATACTCACGATGACGGGCAGCACCTCCCCCTGGCTGACGGCGGGCGTGGAGCTGAGTGACAGTACGTGGTAGATACTCACGATGACGGGCAGCACCTCCCCCTGGCTGACGGCGGGCGTGGAGCTGAGTGACAGTACGTGGTAGATACTCACGATGACGGGCAGCACCTCCCCCTGGCTGACGGCGGGCGTGGAGCTGAGTGACAGTACGTGGTAGATACTCACGATGACGGGCAGCACCTCCCCCTGGCTGACGGCGGGCGTGGAGCTGAGTGACAGTACGTGGTAGATACTCACGATGACGGGCAGCACCTCCCCCTGGCTGACGGCGGGCGTGGAGCTGAGTGACAGTACGTGGTAGATACTCACGATGACGGGCAGCACCTCCCCCTGGCTGACGGCGGGCGTGGAGCTGAGTGACAGTACGTGGTAGATACTCACGATGACGGGCAGCACCTCCCCCTGGCTGACGGCGGGCGTGGAGCTGAGTGACAGTACGTGGTAGATACTCACGATGACGGGCAGCACCTCCCCCTGGCTGACGGCGGGCGTGGAGCTGAGTGACAGTACGTGGTAGATACTCACGATGACGGGCAGCACCTCCCCCTGGCTGACGGCGGGCGTGGAGCTAGAGTCTGACTCGCGCACCTCCACGCTCTCCGCCGACACTGCTACGCTTTGTGTTGACACCACGGAGCATACCTTCTGGGTAACACACAAACTAAGTTAGTGAGAGGTTGCAAGATTTTTACAAGTGTGGCCTGCCTAACTGCCGTAATTTTATTTTATCTTCAAAATAGCGGCCATTTAAAAACTGGTATTAATCAAAAGCTGGTATCAATTCATAAATTTATTTTAGAGAAAACATCTCATAAAGCGTTACTTAGATTTCCGAAATATAAGCTTATCCAAGTTGTGCTGAAGTTGTGCTGCTGGCGAAGATTGTAACTTTGATGGCTTCAACGAGCATATAACATATAGTGTAGAAAATGTTAGTTATTTTGTTTCAAACCAATTCCGCCAACTGACAGCTACTCACATCTGCGTTCCCTGCGCTCTGATTGGCTGACCGAATTTCAAATATAATACTCTAGAGATGGGGGTAGTGCGCATGCAAGTTTTATCGATATCGATAACCAATGCATCATTATAGTAGGAATAGTGAATAAGTAATACTAGGTAAAAAAAATATTTTAAAATAAATTTATTGTTATTAGGTAAAAAATAACACATTGATTCACTCATTTTGAAATTAATTTATTTCGTATAAATTCTTCTGACCGCTTGTATCTCATTATGTCTTCCTTTTGCTGAGGAAAGCTAGGCTCATGTTTCTCTCCTTCTGTCATAATAGGTTTCACAATCTTTTTAAGATACAATTTAAATAAAATTTTATTAAAAAAATTACTCGAAACCAATATCGATACAAACCTTGATTCTTGGTATGCAACACTAGTGATAAGAGCATAGACTAGAAAGACATTGTTTAATACGGATTGTGTTATGTGGAAGCAACTTGTCCATTTTGACTTGAGCCATGAGAAAATTTTAAATAAATTACTTTTTACCTGTGTTTTACCGATTAAAGGTTATTCCGTCTGTTTTATAATTTAATCTTCTGCTGTTACACCACCGAATAGAACAGCACGCCATTGTGAAACTATTTGATCGAAATTTAATTTCGGAATATGAAGAGACATACACACAGATCCAATACTGGTTTTGTACATGGTCAAATAAAACAAGGTCTGGCATTCCGGGAGCGTCTCGTATCTACGTCATTATTCAGTTGCCACTTTATTGCAACAAAGCACAAAATCATGGAAACATTTTCAGTCACCATTCTGTTAAAAAAATATAAACTGCATTTAAATTGTTGTTTTCGTTTGCTTGACCAAACAAAATAATTCAATTTAGTCATAAACCAATGTTATTGTTAATTAAAACTTCAATGTTTGATCGGATTCGCACAGGAATTATAGGTGGTTAGGGAGTTATTCTTTCACACTACTGGTAACACTGAAACGGGTTGTCTCATTGACATTCTGACAATTCGTCGTGTATCGCTATTCTTTTCTAACATATGTGCCGGTCTCGCTCAGTGCCACTAAAACAGTGATTCCCAATATTATTTTGTGGACTTCCAACAAATTTGTTTTTAACCGATTTCAAAAACGA
The DNA here is from genome assembly GCA_916618015.1 of Xestia c-nigrum. Lineage (NCBI taxonomy): Eukaryota > Metazoa > Arthropoda > Insecta > Lepidoptera > Noctuidae > Xestia > Xestia c-nigrum. The sequence goes on from OU745250.1 coordinate 20,163,220, forward strand.
GAAAGTTAGGTATTCAATTCGATCTTATTTTTTTTTGTCCTATGAGTGTTCGTTGTTTATGACATGTGTTAACGTTGCTAACACGTGCCGGTGACGGCGGTGACCCAGTTAATGCCACAGAGTTGCGCAACTCAACTAATTGTTCGCGCAAGTCTGCAACGGTGTTCTGGGATGCAGCCAGATTTCTCTGCACATCAGCCAAACTAGCCTTAAGGAAGACAATGTCCTTCAGCAGGCTCGTAACATCGACGTGGTCGAAAGTGACTGGAGGTAATTTGGTTAAATCCCTCGCCACAAACGTCGGCACGTCGTCAGGGTCGGTCGCTTTCAGCAGCGTGATGATATCTTGCAGGCTTCTCTTTGTCCCGTCACGCCTACGGGACACCATCTGGTCGATTTTATTGAGCGACCGAAACAGCAGCAGCTTCGCAGCAGCAATGTCTTCTTCACTGAAGCTCGATCCACAGATCTGGATGGCGGACACCTCGTCCATCACGTCCAGTTTCTGTTGCAGGAACGCCAGCAGCTCGTTTGCCACAAGTGTGTCACTCATGGCAACAAAAGTTTCGAGCGACGGCTTGCGCCGCGCTATACTATAATAATTATATTATTACGTATCACCAACGTCCGCCTAAGAGCGCGGAACACACACGAATGAATTATATCATTGTTTTACTAGATTGAATTTCCCCAGATTATAAAGTTTGAGAACCATTGATAGCGCTTATGACGTAGATACGATACACCCACGTGACTTCTGTCTCTCGGAATGCTATACCTGGCGAAGTATATTATTGTACCATGGTTTTGTACTGTTTTACTGACAGCGAGCGTCAATATTTATAAATGACAAATCATATAATAGTTGCGGAGGCGGCTGGCCTGACATTACCACTCTATAGGTTATGTACTCGATGGATGGCTTATATCTTGGACCGTGACGCTATAAGATTTGAATTGATGCCAGGTAGTCATTAATACAGTCGATATTTCACTACATATTATAAAACAAAGTCAAAAACTTCTGCACCGATTTTCATGCTGTTTTCGCCAATGGATAGAGTGGTTCTCGAGGAAGTTTTGAGTGTATAATTTGTACGCGGGAAAAGCCGCGGCCATCAGCTAGTTGAAAATAAAACAAAATGGCAGAATTTGGGAAGGCCAGATAATGCAAAGCCTTTTCTAACTCTTAAATGTATGACTTCCTTGATACTGCCCCATTCACACCCACTTTTTCCTTTTTTTTCGTATGGGAAATCATCAAATGACTCCTCTCACTCTTATCGGAGCGGGAGGGAATGTCAGACTGTTATTGACTAAAACTCATCCATGTTCCTTCCTCGCATTTTATGTTCCGGGGCTACGGTATCTCTTTCGAACAGTCCCGCAGCCCCGGCAGGCCCATTCTCACCCCTAAAATGGCCAATTACAAGTTATTTTTGCTCATTATAAAACATATGAATACAGGTATTTATCGCGAACAACAAAATTTAACATTTATGAAGATGAGTGAGGGTAGTTGAATAAACGCCTTCACTTTGCTGTCGCGGTACCTCCAATACTTAAGCCGATCGAGTTACTAATTTTGTGATTTCCGTCATGGATAAGTTTATCTGCCCACTAGAAAAAATATAGTAAAGACTTACGATTTCTTGGTTGCCCTCCCCGATCACGTATCTCTTGAAGCAGTTAGTGCAGAAGTGGATGTTCTCGCTATTCACAATAGATTCTGTTTCCTGGTTCTGCTGATAAACAATAAGAATAATGCTTATAATTCCCCTTCGGTAAAGTTTCTTTCAGTGTACGTGTCATGCGTGTGACACAGGCAGTTTTAGGTCCATGTTCACAAAAAAAATGACGCTCTGATTATCTAAAAACAGCTGTTTAAAACACATTTTCGTATGGGAACATGTCACAGTGACAGCTGTTTATAGATAAATAGACCGTTATCTTTTCGGTGAACACGGACCTTAATAGAGCTACATTCCAGCTACTCTCTATGGCTTTCAAGTGATAGAAATACTATAGTAAGTATGTATATGCTTTGGGAGGATGTTAAAGCCAAATTAGATTACTATTCATTTAATTGCGAACGACGACAAAACACAAGTTGAATCGATTGACAAAAAAAAGGTTCCGCGTTTTTGCGATTTGGCAACGGAACCCTAAAAAAGCAAATGCATAATAATATGTATTGTGAAGCGAGTGGAATAAAAGGCTAGTTGAGATACACTGAATAAATTTAAAATAAACATGATTAATATACGTAATAGTGGACACATAGGTACTACACCTAGAGATCTTTCTGTTAGCCATGTAGTATCATTAAGATACAAGTCATTGAAACAAATTAAATGTGCAAATCTTAAAATGTCTCTTACGGTATATCTTTCGTAATTAATTTTATTTTTGAGCTCCCGATATTTCGACGCTGGTTTTCAACCTGGTGATACTGTGAGTGTGTTTTGTGAACTATGTCGAGTTCCAGTAGTGGGCGTAGCAAAAGACAAAGAAAGAGGGTAGACATATTTGTCTGCTCCTAACAATTATTTTCATCCACCCGCATTCTCCAGTCAACCCGGGATCATGGCGGATCATGCAACAGCGTCGAAATATCGGGAGTTCAAAAATAATGTTTATCACGAAAGATAGCCCGTAAATATTTTAAGTTTAGTTAAATAAACCAATGTTTTAATTAAATGTGCGTTCTGTGGAGCATTCACGTGGGCTGTTTTTTGTGTAATCTGATCCGAGCTGTTACTGTTAGCATGCCTCATAATATTACATTGCTGGGTAAAGACCTACCCAAGATGCTGTCCTATTTAAGTTCTTACAGATACGATTACAGAGTCCAAATTACCTTCCTCAATTGTTGCTCGGTGATCTGCTGTTTCTGGTGTGTTCTGTACTCGTCTATGGTAGTGTGGTAAGTTATTGGTTCATGGCGATTCTGGGAGAGGAAACGGAAGTGGGTTGGATGGGATGCGGGGATAAGGAGGATACTAGTCTATGCTTATTCTCACTATCGGTTGATTTAAGACCGCCCCAGACTAATGAGACTTAGCTTGTTGTTAGTCTGTACTGTCCCACTGCTGGGCAAAGGTTTCCTTCAAATCCTTCGATATGCTATTTTCGTCAAATCGTCTCGCCACCTCTTTCTGGGCCGGCCTCGGCGGCGACGTCCGTCTTCCGGCAACCAACGTGTGGAGAATTTTGGCAAGCGGTCGACGTGCATGCGGCTGACGTGACCCGCCACATCCCACTTTAGCCTAGCAGACTATTTAGTCTACTAGGCTAAACGCTAACGTCCATTAAGCCTGCTACACTAAGCGTCCTGCTTAAGAGGCCTGCGGAGCATGCGAATTTCATACAAACGTAATACCAAAATAATATGAAAATCAAACATTTTCTTAAGGTATTGTGTATATGTCACCGTAAAATTGTCAAATACGTTATATTGTAATATCTCTAGCGATATTGTAAAGTCTCGAATTATTGTCAAATGAACATACAGATTAAAACAAAACGCTTATTTTTTTCGTGAAATGCATGCGATGGTAGTCAACTTACGCGGTGTGGAGGGAAAGAGGGGTCCCCCTTGCCCAGTGGCACAACTCTCATGAAAAGATAATGCACCATTCCTGAGAAATACCGATTAATATAACATAACCTTAAAACACTTTATATTCCCCCTAAAAAGCGTAGTCGACGGAGCCCCGCTTCACGGGGCATTTATTTCCGAGTGCAGGGTTTAAAGGAACCTAACTAACCTAAGGGGGGGTGCCCCAAGTCCCGATTATGGGGGCAGATACTTCCGTATGTTCAGTTGACAATAATTCGAGACATTACAATATCGCGAGAAAAAACACGTTATATTGTATTATAACGTGTTTGACAATTTTACGGTGACATATATATTTCGATTGTATTGTAGAATATCTATGTTCCCAAATAAATATTTTGAAAGGACAAAGATATAAAGACGAGATATGAGGATTATAACATTTTTATACAAAATGTATTTTTCTCATAACTCTTGTTTAAATCGGTGTACATTCTAAATATGTGTTTGGGAACCTATATATTTTGTAATCCAATCGAAATAAATAATTGATAAAGTTTGATTTAGAAATACGTTTGTATGTAATTTGCATGCTCCGCAGGCCTCTTAAATATTTAAGTTTATGCAATACGTACCACAGTAGCAGTATACCCAGGCACCATGTTAGTGATGCCGGGCATTGCCACTTCTAACTTGGAGACGGCCACTCGGCAGTCCTGACACCAACCTATCTTCACGTTGGATATGCGAGAGTCCCGGCCTGTTAGGCTATCACTGTGAACGATTAGGGTTTATTTAACATCAAAGAGGGATATAAATAATAAACAAATTGGGAATGAACTGACTGCTGGTTAGAAAGATCCTCAATAAAATTGAAAAGCCCGACGCGTTGTAGAGTCAACTTGTCTGAACCAAAACGAGGCGACTTATGTCCGTGTTGGCTTATATTGCGTGACTATTTGCATGAAGACATAAGCCTATTTCTGGACGAATAGTCTCGATTTCACATCTATAATGGTGGTAACTCTACTTATGTCGCGAAATTTAAAACGACCCAGACATGTTGCGTTTCGCGAAAAAACTAGGCTAGGAGGGATGATGCTGTACGAAACCGGAGCGGTTTTGCAGCGTAGCGCAACGATGAAGACTAACACCAAGCTCAACGTCAAAGTAAGTAGCGCTGCATTGCAACACCGCATTTTTGCTAAGAACGGCAACACACCGACAACACGTAAAGCGGCTTCACTCAAACAACTGAAGCTAGCAATTTGGCCAGCCCACTCATTTTCTAGTCTAGGATTTATTTTTCATATTTACCCTGTAACACTTGAAGACGACTCCATAAGTAGACTGATGCTGTTCTTCAGCGTATCCCGTAGCGGTCTTAGCGGATTGGGAGTCTGAAAGTTGAGCTCGTCACTGGTGCTCAAGTGAACCGGGGAGCCCAAACATGTCCGCAGCATGTTGTCGTTTAGTATGGAGACCGTGTCATCGTTTGAACGCTTGGATGAGTTGCTCGTCTGTGATGGCTGTTCTTGGAGTTTCATGTCGTATACCTGAGGGAAATGAGGCTTGGTGAACAATTTGTGTTTTTATCGCGGTCCACTATTGACTTAACGGTTTTTTACTAGGCTATGCCTTTTTCCACTTTGTACAAATAGCATAATTGGACCCTAGCTTTGTGTCGTGACCTGTAAATGTCAGAATAATTCCGCGTAGATAAGGCTAAATAGGCTAAGTGTTTACGTTGATCTACTAAAAGTTACTCTAATTCAGGTGCTATAGAGTTCCTTGTTGAAAACTGGCGATTGGATCAATTGTTTGTCTTGTCGAAGATTGGTTGTTTTTATTGAAAATGACTTTAAAAAACGATAAATATTCCGCGCCCCCCCTCGCAGTTAAGTAACACAAGAATCGAGGTTAATCTGTTCAATTAATTTGTTATTTCACTATAAGACTATGTAAAAGTTAATTCTTACGTCAAAAGGTTAATCAGATCGTGTTTTAATTATTAATGAGAGGATATGAAAGCTCGTCATAATCCGCTTGAGATTCGCTTCGTTGACTTTATTCCAAATTGAGTCGATAAGCTTTACTTAATCATGCATTTTTCACGGATCGCTTGACGCAAAATTAATTATAGAGTGGGTTTAAGTTAAATGTCAGAGCATGCTGAAATTAACTATCGGTAATCCGTTATACGTTTAATTTTGGTATTAACAACCGCAAATGAAAGGTAGAAAAGAACATTTGCCTTGGTACCGCTATACCAACGATTTGCAATTGTTTGATACTGCCGACTCATGCCTATTACAGATAGATTAATGAACTACATAAAAGTGTGGGCCGTAGAAATTTTTACCCCGGCTCAATTCGTATTCAAGACATACTTTTATTCCCCCTCAAAAAATGTCAATAGTTACTCTACCCACGAAATCATATTTCTTTCGCAGTCAATGTACCATTTATTGCCAAACTATTTCAGGCAGAGTAAAAAACAATTTCTGTTTTTAAATGATCATTATGGGCGAGTGCCATTGTAATTCGGGTACTACAATAATGCAGTGGTTCTAAATATACAACTGTGTAGGCCATTATATTGTCAAATAGTTACGATTTGTTAGCATTGCCCACGCGAACTAAATGTAAGTTGATTTTTTACAGGCGAACTTTGAGGCTAGGGTTGCCAGGTCGCCAAATCTAATAGCCGGATAGAGCAGCCAGTTTGGCCGGACAAAGGCCGGACACCCTAGATTATTGACGATTTTGTGTCTCAGTGTACCAATAGGTACGACAAAATAAATGTATGTAAAATCAAGCTTTTTTGATTACTACCAAAAATCTTGCTAAATTCTAATGAAATATAAATAAAATCGAATGCAATCGAATTATTATTAATCAGTCAGGTAAAGTCATCATTCGAAATTAAATTCTAGATAAACATTTATCAATATTTTTAGATTGTAATGAAAATCAATTGCACAAATAAGACTTATTTACCCGCTGTTACTTCCCAAAGCAAAACCCAAATAAAAAAACAATCTAAACAAAACCAAACTTCTCTTTAAGTTAGCAAAAAAGCCTAACGAAAGCCGGACAATATGGACACCGTTTATTTTGGCCGGACACGCAATCAAAAAGCTTAACTGTGTCCGGCTTTATCCGGACGCCTGGTAACACTATTTGAGGCGAACGATTTGTTACAAAACATCTCCAAAATCGGTAATTTTGTTGAAAGCCTTCTTCAACAAATATACCGTTTTTGGAGATGTGATTGATGACTGATGATGATTTGGGACTTGATAAAATTTTACATCAATGAAACATCTCATAGCTGTTTAAAATCATAAAACTATTAACGACTTAAGTAACCAAGGTTTCACAACTATAATCTGTAAAATTGCAACCCAATAATGCTAGCAGAAGACTCAATTTTCTGAAGCAAATATTTTTTTATATAATTGGCACTGCATTTACCGTTGGACAATTGTTTCAAATCACCAGCGCGTTATGTCACTTTTACAACTATTTTTTATTGTCAATGGCATCTTGCAGGGCAAACTAGGAGGTTGTCTTCTGTTTAACGGGACTATCCTGTGGGTGCCCTTTCATTGTAACGCCTCCAGTCAGGGGCAACTATACAGCCATAGGCATAAGATTCAAATTACAATGACATAAAAAACACATATTTCCATACTAACTTGGTCAGCTAAATGCGCAGCCTCCCCGCTGAGCGACTTGATATCTTTCTTGGTGTTATCCGTTGAGGTGGACGGTGCCTTAATTGTGGTGGACGACTTGTTACTGGTCATCGGTTTGGCGGACTTCTCCCTCTTGTAGTAGTCCCCGCCCTTGTACGGCGTGTTCGCACCTTTCCTCAGTCCCTTTATTTTTATGTCGAGAAGCTGTGGGACAGGGACGGAGATATGAGTTTAGATCATGTGGGAGAGAGATAATGTAGCCCGAAAAATTTGGTTTGGGGGAAGCACCAGGGTAGCCTGCAAAATTCTGATTTTCTTACGTTTTTTTTTGCATTTTGTCGGTAAGTAAAGCCTGGCTGTATGTTGGACAAAATATCATCATTCAAATCGTAAAATATATACTACTTGTGTACCTGTACTTATAACTTAAGTTCTTATAAGTTTTTAGTCTTTGACTTTTTCATGAAATGGTCATTCAATGAACCTACGAGGGATGATTTTCATGATTATAGCCTTGGATTTAGCCAGTAAACATATCTTTCTTTAGCGGGTTCAGTAGACAAATTAAGACACATTATTACTTACGGATTTAAATATTTTATTCTTGTAGTATTCTACAAATCCATATGTCACCGTAAAATTGTCAAACACGTTATATTGTAATATCACTAGCGATATTGTAAACTCTCGAATTATTGTCAACTGACCATACGGAAGTATCTCTGCCCCCATAATCGGGACATGGGTCACTCCCCCGTTAGGTTCCTTTAAACCCTGCACTCGGAAATAAACCCCCGTGAAGCGGGGCTCCGTCGACTACGCTTTTTAGGGGAATATGAAGTATTTTAAGGTTCGTTTATATTAATCGATGTTTCTCAGGAATGGTACAGTATCTTTGCATGAGAGTGGTACCAATGGGCAAGGGCGACCCCTCCTTCCCTTCACACCGCGTGAGTTGACTACCATCGCATGCATTTCACGAAAAATAATGCGTTTTATTGTAAGCAGTATGTTTGTATGACAATAATTCGATACAAAATCGCTAGTGATATTACAATATAACGTGTTCGACAATTTTACGGTGACATATACACGAAGTTGTTTTATTAAAGATTTACCTCAGCACTCTCACTAATGTTCTGTATGCTGTGCGAAGTAAAACTCTTGCTGTCATCACACAAATCCTCCTTCTCACAGCCGTAGTGGTAGTACCTATAGAAGAATAACACACTCTTATTTATTTTCTCGAATATTATTTATAAAGCATCTGTAATGAAAACCATTTTTTTTTCTAGCTTTTCTTCGTAACATTTTTTTTTATCTACGAGTAGTTTCGTAGTAATCGCTTTGCTAAACATTAACTTCAAAATATGTATCGCAACTTACTCCAGAGATATTAATAGATATGAGTCCAAAGTTCTTAGATATATTTTTATCTGTCGTCTTCCGAAAATTACTTTTATTATTAACCTTTTGGACGCCATTGTCACATATACGTGACAAGCAAGCGCGTGCCCTGTATGCCAAACCACACAAATATGTGACAAAATAGTAGATGAAATTCACGCGCGTTTTAAAACTACATGGGGATATTACTCACCTAATCAACGCCCTAGAAGCATACACAGTAGGATGCAGATGTAACGAGGGGTTCAAATATACCCTGTTCAAGTTGACCCCCCTCGTGTCCGTCCTATAGTGGCCCCGGGCGACTCCGTCAGGGTTCAGAAAAGGTATCATCTTGAACACATAGAGCCTCCTTAGTTGTATCGCTATGGGATCATTCCGCGTTAGCAGGAGGTTGAGAAACCCGTTGAAGACAAAGCTTGATGGCGTCTCTCCTGGATGAACTCTGGCTGATATGAAGATCACCTGTTGGGAATTTTTCTGTTAGGTATGTCCTGTTTGTATGGCTGCATCTATCTCTATCTGTTTATATGTATAATAAGTAGGGATGCCTCGATTCGCCTTTATGCCGATACGATACCGATACCCATAATGTTATAAAAATATCGGTGATACCGATACCGATACGCTTATTGAATTCAAAAAGGAAGGAAGAATAAATAAAACACAATTAATTAATAGTTTTAGTAATCAAAATTAACATATTATACAAGATTTTTATTTAAAAAACAAAGTATTCTTAAGTTTTGCGGGCATTGGCGATTTCGCAAGTCTGTTTGAATAAAACTTGCGATGGAAAATAGTCTCTCAATGCCACAGAATTCATTTGGAAACTTAAGTACTTCTGCGCCTTTTTTTCAAGTTTGGGTATAAGACGTCATTTTTAAAGCTCGAAATTTTGGTAAATATCGTTGAATCTGCCATAAAAATATCGCCGATACCGATATATCGGCAAACCCGAAGTATCGCCGCTATATCGGTATCGGTATCGGAGGCATCCCTAATAATAAGTATGTATTTACAAACAAAAAGTATATAAATGTAGTATATCAACTGTCTGGTGACCACAACACAAGCCTTGCTTAGTGTGGCACTAGATGGCGCCGTGTGTAACGTCCAGCCATATTTTTTTTTATTCATGGTGGTGTGATAAGGAAGCTCGTTTATCGATGTCAGTTAAAGTTCAACATTATGCTTCAAAGTAAGGTTTAAATTGTGGGACACTGTATACCAGTTGTGCCCCAGCTCTGTAATCGGTCACAGGTATATCTATGCCTACTGCATTGTGTTTTTCAAATTGTTTATACCAATTTTAAACTTCATAATTCTCCTAATGATGAATTATGAAGTCTAAAATAGTATATTTTATAACGAGGGACTAAACGAAGCCATGGTATATTATATTGGCGTTTAGTCTCGAGGTGCAAACTGTAATTTTCACTTCGAGTGCGAGAAAAACAGTCATTTAAAACTGAACAAATTTACACTCCACAAAAATTTTGAACTGAGCGGTCAGTTTTTCTTCTATCAGGTCAGTCACAGATTAACCATTGAAAACACAACACAAACTCTCAACATTTTCACAATGAAGATGATCCACACTCCACAGATAATTAGTACCTACATTACTGCAAAAGCAACGATGCACACAAACAACCATATTTTTTTCTCGCGTTTAAGAGTTCATTTGTTTTTTTTTTTCAATAAACCGCTTTCTATTTGCATGCCAATTCGAAATTTAAATAAAACCTTTGTCAAGTTACTCTTTTGTGGCCATGTTTCAGAGTAAAATATCGTTCCATTTTTAAATTACTTTTTACTCCCTAGGGAATAAACGGTCATTTTAATCCCGCTTCGTAGGGCTATAACGGCGTACTTTTAGAGCATGAGAAGTGAAAACGCTTATATCCCGCAGCCCCGGAACATAAAGGGCGAGGAAGGAACATGGATGGGTTTTAGTCAGTAAAAGTCTGACACTCCCTCCCGCTCCGCCCAGAGTGGGAGACAATTTATTCAATTTGAAACTTACGTAAAAGAATGTCTACTTAGTTTCCTTTAATAAATATTGGTCATAGATGTTGTACATTCAGGCTATCGCAAATATAAGGTGGTCTATATATTCAATTCTGAATGTATGTTGTCATAGCCAAACAAGCCATGTTTAATAACATCAACATAACTTTCATAACATCCAACCATTGTTTCCAATACGCTGCCTAATGATTGTGAAAAAATACTATTCTTATATCATGACAATACTCGCAAACCATTTGCTATCCAAACTCAATAAATTGCATTAATATAAAATAATTGCATGCGTTCCTTTGATAAAGAGTTGTTATGCCTTTTTAGCGTGAACCCAAAATAAGAAAAAACCGGCCAAGTGCGAATCGGACTCGCGCATGAAGGGTTCTGTACTTATCGTAGTCGGGGAGAGCCTTTAATTTATTTTTGTTGTTATAGCGGCAACAGAAATACACATTATGTGAACATTTCAACTATCTACCTATTACAGATCATGAGATACCGCCCGCTGACGGACACATGTACGGACGGACAGCGGCGCTTAGTAATAGGGTCCCGTTGGTTACCCTTCGGGTACGGAACCCTAAAAAAGGAGGGGTTTTCGGCTATGAATTTTCCATCTAAGTCAATATGGCGTGCAAATGTTTTGGCTATAAATGAGAAGTCAATAAATAAATCTGGCTGAATTCTAATAATAATGCGGCAACAATATTTTAGCGATTCAGTATTGCTTTAATAAATTTTGTGCATTATGCTCATTATTTTTCGATGGAAAGTTATATTGGCATTGTCCTTGCAGCATGTCCCAAAAAATCAAGATTTGATTAGAAAACCTGGCTAAGGTTTGTTATTTTATAGAGGGTTAAAAATCTTTATGGAATGATACTGCAGGGATATGTGTCACCGGGGCTGCGGGACTGTTCGAAAGAGATACCGTGGCCCCGGAACATAAAGCGCGAGGAAGGAACGTGGATGGGTTTTAGTCAGTTAAAGTCTGACACTCCTTCCCTCTCCGCCCAGAGTGGTAGAAGTCATTTGATGATTTTCCATCCGAAAAAAATAGTGCGTGGAGTCCCTCCGCGCGCAAGGATTGAAACTTCGTAATGAGGAAATGAAAATGGGAAGGGGGGGGGGGGCTTCATGATAGCTTAAAACGTTTTACGCAAACTTGTTGGAAGTCGGATTAGAAGTTTCACTTAAAAAAAAGGGATGTGTCAGATCAAACAACATGACATTAATTGTTAATATAACTCTGAATCACTCACTCTGTCTCTCTCTCTTTATCAGGCATGAGCAATTGAGGTCATCAACAATGCTCATGATGTGTTCTCATTTTGAGACGTGACCTTCGTATTACAGAGACAGTCATAATCTTCCTGCCCTATTCTACTATGGAGGTTTTGGTTTCCGCACTTAGTCCCTAGTGGAACATTGTGCGTACATCTTCCAGCCTTGTCCCATTGTATTTGGGGTCGACACAACATGTTTTCTGCTTTCTTAGTCCCGTGTCTGACGTCACTGCAATACCTACTCCTTTTTCGTTCTTTCCTCACACAATGCATTCATATTTTTCTTTGGCCATCCATCCATTCATGTCTATCACGTCACAGTGCATATTGCAGTGAGACAGTAATCTATTCTGATATTATAACTGAAGAGTTTGTTTGTTTGGTTGAACGCGCTAATCTCAGGAAGTACTGGTTGGAATTGAAAAAAAAATGTTGTGTCCGATCGTCCATTTATCACGGAAGGTATATGCTATATAACGTGACGTTACGACCAATAGGAGCGAAGCATAAAAGAAAATTGTTGCAAAAAAGGGGAAAAAATATTATTTTTGTGAGCTTTTTCTCTCTTATGTGACGCAGACGAAGCTGCGTGGGTCAGCTAGTAAAGCAATAATAGAGATGACTTACTTTTTTATTCGCGAACTTGTGTGGTCTGTCCTGATTGTCAGGGAACAAGTGCCTAAGCCTTGCCTCTCTCTCTGCCGTCAGCCCATGGTGCGACGTGATGGTCAATAGATCCACACGCCTTCCTGCATTTACCAAATAAAGAATTTAATCATATCTCAATATGGTTAAATAAATTATGTTATTTTAGTTGTATCATTGTGGGAATTGTGAGTCACAAACTAGCCAGAAACATTCAAGTTAAGGTCTTAGCCCAGTTAAATGAGTCCGCTCCCACCCGGAAAAAAGAATATAATTTAAAAATGGGCTTTAAGTATTCATCTTTAGGTTATAATTTACATTGGCAACATAAATTAGCAGACAGCTCGCTGTCAGCGGGCTTACCACCGTCAATGCCAATGTAAAGTATTTCTAAAGAGGAATACATAAAGCCCATAATTTTAATTGTATTATTTTTGTTGGGTGGGAGCGGAGTCGTTCATGTGGGCTAAGAGCTTTAGTTGTCCTCTGACACTAATAAAAACTGCAACCTTGATGTATCTAGAATAAAAGATGTTTGATGACAGACTTATCACTGGCAGTTACAACCATATTGAACCGAGAATATAGATCATTGTGATTCCTGTCATGTGGACTGTTGTCGCTGCTATTTGCGACTTCTAAAGGTAAAGAAGCGACAGAGCCGAAAGAATCGAATTTCGCACCCTTATCCGCGTCGAATCTGACGAATAGGTGACGTTATATGGATGAGAAAAAAATATTTCGGCGCGCGGATTTATTTATTTATATTTATTATTTATTTATTTATTTATAGTCCTGCATTATTTTCAGTACCGTTTGCTATTCTGATGACATATTAAGTGACATAGATTAGTCTATGACGAAAGTTAAACAAAAGTAATCCTTACTTTCCAGAGAATAAATAAGACATTCCCTCGTATAGTAGATATCGTCCAAAGACTGCGGTGGTGCTAACGGCAGCATCTTCAGGTCGATAGAGTTGAGAGCAATCTGCAGCTCGGCGAACGAGAACGGGTAGGTGAACGCGAAGAATGAAGTCGCTTTCAGGTTCTCGGGCGTTCGGTACTTGAAGCTCAGGGTGAAGGTGTTGTCGTCCGTCTGAAAGAGACTTTTGATGAGTATGTTTGTCGTCGTGATGGTATAATTCCGAGGATGGACGACGCCCTAACGCATACGGGCCTGGTTCAATTCATGGTCCGGAGCGAGAGCATGGGAAGCCATCACCTCCTCCCGCAAAGCAGTCACGCAGGCGAAGGATGTGGAAGAACGTGAGAGGGAGAGAACCTTATGCCATCGGTGATTTGATGATTTCCGATCCGAAAAAAAGGTACTAATCTAAAGGTCACACAACCGCAGTGATCAGCTGCCAAGCAATGATAGACCGTGGCAATAGGCGCAATGACATCATCTAGTCTCTTCTATATCAAGTATCTTCGAGTCGCTGACTGTATAATAGCGTGTTGGTAGCGATAACTATTTCAGGATAGTGAATTTTCATGATACATCCAGTTACTTTATCAAAGAATATAGCGATTATGAATGCCATTTTCCAAGCGTGCTAGCACGCGTTTATGCGCGCTGTTAAAAACGGTTCTATGGCTGATAGAAGTAAAGCAAGGCCAGCAGGAGTTCATTTTGGAACTATGCAAAATTGACATAAGGGTTTCAACTTTATGGCTGCACTACTTAACCTCACGTCTGACAAAAGATACCTATTTGCCGAAAAATAGAAGAAGGCAGACTAAATTAAGGCAAGGAATCCGGGGCACTACAAAAATATTGAATTTGTTGCACACATACCGAGTGTACGGGGCGATCCCTGATCCTCTCCCACTGAGGCTTGCCTGGCAGTGTCCGCGTCACCGGAGCCATGCCTTGATTGTACATCTTGCCTTGTTTGTTCAGATTTATGAGATTCAACCGCACCTGTTAACATAATTTGAAATATAAATACATGTAGCTGTAAGTGTCAAAATTGCAGGTGTACATATTGTTGTTTATAGACAATCTTTTGTTCGCGGCTTCGCTCTCGTTATGTACGGAAATCACGGGAAAGCTTTGTAAATGTAGCCTATAACACTCGGGATAATGTAGCTTAACGTTAGTGAAAGAATATTCGGAAACGGAACAATAGTTCCAAGAAACTGTAAGATCCTGTCCGTTTTTTAGAGAAAATTTAGATTAGTATAGAAGTATAGATAATATTTATAGCTAGCCTGTATTACCCCACAGCTAGGCAAAGGCCTCCCCTCCATTTTTCGAACAATCACGATTTTGTGCTATTTCTTTACAATTCTCAATGAAGACATCCAGATTGTCCCGCCATCTCCTTTGTGGTCTGCTGCGACTCCGTGTCACTGTTTCAGGGGGCCTACAGTTTGTTTAGCATTACATTAGTTGTTCATTTTGTGGTATATAAATATGAAAACAGTTTATATAATTGAAAAAAATAATTACCAGTACTCCAGATTCACTGGCCTGCACTCCAAAATAGAACCAGGTGCGGTTCCCATTCTCAAACTCTGTGCCCGCACAGTCGGGCCGAGTCCACAAGTTAAATTCATAGTCTGGAGTTTCAGGAGCATTCAACTTTGTGTTTAAGGATGGAGCTGCCACAAAGAAATCTTGTTATTAATAAAAAGAGAGAGAGATAAAATCTAGAGAGCAATTTTTATAAGAATGCCTGTGATTCAGATTAGTTAAGTTTAAGGCTGAAAACTTGACTAATCTGAATCACTTGCTTGGTATAGTTGCTATTACAACAGTTAGGATAGAAATAAGTGAAAGGTGTTGAACAATATTATTTTAGTATATTTTCTAAATTGCTGTTTAGAAAAAAAAAACAAATATTGTACATAGATGAATGGATACCATTTACAAAACAGTAAAGACCAGATGGTTTGTTATGAGAAATAAACTAGTTTACTGGAAAATTCCATTTGATTATATTAACTTTCTTTGCTGTGCTGTCATTACATCTTATCTGTGTCAAGTCAATATTGAATGAGTTGGTGCAGCAGGGCACTTGAAATGCATTGAAATGTTCTCAAATCTATTTAGAGCACTCAACAATAACAAAAAGTCCGTGAAAAGGGCATAAAATTGGCAACTACTCCCAAAATTATTGCAGGTCTTTGGACTTCGCGATTTCGTGTTAATTATTAAAAGAATGAGCTTACCTACTAGCTCCGTGGGTACTCGTTCTACATGTCCGAGATTTCCAGAGTCAAAATTGTGTATAAAATAAAATCCGCCGCACTGAATTATATTGTTTTTATCCATAACTAAAATATTTCAGCGGACTACATTATACAAAAAATCACAGTCGCCAAACTTATTAGTCGCTGGTTACACATTACTTTATCAATTTGCCCATTGAAACATAGATCCAATCCTCATGTTTGATTATTTCAAAATGACACTAAAAAAACGGAGGCTGCACTGTTTTTCTAAACAAAATTATGTAATTTTGTTGACATCGATTGACGGATAACAGCTGATTTGTTTATTGGAGATCTTTTTAATTTTTTGAAGTGTTTATAACCAGTTGGTATTATCAATTTTTAGTTTATAAATATGCAAATTTTTATGGTAAGTTTTAACTATTTCCCCGATTGCTATATTTGCTAACACTTGATATTTGGAAAGACACATGCCATTATGAAATGAGATTCAAGATGGCCGACATTTCATTTCAACTCGCTGGCGCTGCTCGACTTGCGTACAAAGAAAACAAAACATGCCAGTACGAAAAATGTTTTTAGCAATGTATACTTATTTTTGTGTTTGATTAGTAGATTTTTCTGAGTAGTACCCGGCATAGAGTAAAGTAATATAACGGGTAGTACCCGGGCTACGTTACGTACTTCAAAGTAACAAGTAAGCTGTTAATTTCAAGTTCTATATAATTTCCCGATGTTATCTTCCCTGTTCCAGACCAATGAACTGTATGAGCTTTAGATAACTCGTAACTCTAATTACATAAGTATATTAAGTGTAAATCTATAAATGATTAGCTAAATATCACTATTACATTTTTCGTTGATGAATCAATAGAATCTTCAATATGGCAACACCTACACATTTGGGCGTTTCCGTCCGGTTTTTTATGTCAAATTATATCTTCACGCCTCCAGGGTGGGCAGTCTCGACAGAGATAACGACAAAATCGCCAAATTTCGGTTGCTAATTACTAACGAGTAAATTCGGTTGCAAAAATGATTGCGAGAAACGCGTCTAGGATGTAGAGACTATCATTATTCCCAAGCATCATTTTTGCAACCGAATTTATTCGCTCGTTTTCGTCGCGCGCTGTCGCCCAGGTATCAGCAATGATGAAAGCTGAGTTCTACTAAAATAATGGGTCGAGGTAATAGATTGTGTCTGACTGTCTGTTTGTTATAATTGCTCTATATAACTGTAGAATTTTTGTTCTGTAACTCCCGTAGGTGCAACCAAAACCAAGAGGAACCAACTATAGTTGACTTAGTTGGGTCTATAATCTTATCAATGTTTCCACCTGTTTCTGAATTCCATGTGTATTAACGAGAAAGGGACAGGTGACAGGTAACAATGTGCTTGTTTGGGGTTGGGGGATGTAGATACCTGCAAGTACATAGTAGGTACATACCCTACTTGATGTAAGTGCTTCTATTGTTAATATTGTTCATAAATAACCCTTTTTTTTTGACGGACGGACGTCTAGCTATCCCATAGCCAACCATCCACAGGCCCGCGTCTACGGTGGCCGGTGGCCCTCGACGCCCGGTGCGTCTGCCGCGGCGGCTGGGAAGAGAGGCTCTCTCCCTCTCTCGTTCCGCCACCTCCTTCGCTAGCATGACTGCTTCGCAGAAGGAGGTGACGGCTTCCCATTCTGTCTCGCTCCGGACCATGGATTGAACCAGGGTCGGACGCGAGAGGGCGCCGCCGCCGATTGCCGCTATGAGGACACGGCGGTGCTCCGCCCACGCAGGGTAGACTTCCACGTGTGCTCCACCGTGTCCTCCGGTCGATCCTCGCTGTGCAAACACCCGGGCGTTTCCTCCCGCCCGGTTCGGTGCAGGTACCTCCCGAAACATCCGTGTCCGGTGAGGACCTGCGTCAGGCGGAAGGTGAGGACGCCGTGTCATAAATAACCCTTACGTGTAATCCAGTAAACGGGTGCATTATGTTGGGGTTTTTATCCCAGAAAGAAAATAACATCACAGGATGACATTTTACGTCCCTTTAAAATAGCATAGTAGATCTATCTATTGTCGGGGACTTGTTCAACACACATGTAGGTAGTTTTTAAGTTTCTTTAAATAATAAAGGGTGTAAAACACCTCTTAACGAAGCCGAAAGTCACTTGTTCTCCCCGTCATAGCGATCATTTTATTGTTCTACTCTACATCATAATAATATGAACCTTCTAGTTACGGAGATATGGGGGGTCAAAGTTCCAACGTTTCGACAAGTTTTTATTGTAAGATTTTTAATTAAAACACCTCTACGACCCCCGTACTATTCAATCCATCCATCAGCACAATGCTTTAAGTGCGTTACATTGAGTTCTACCACAAAACATGTTTTTTCACCCCAAAAATAAAAGTCGTTTCCCAGCAATAATTATTGCGTAAAGTTACTTAATTTGATGTACAGAATGCTTGGTTGACGGCTTCGTGATGAGGTGATTTACACCCTGTATATTCTCAATGACTTCGACTTTTTATGGGTATTTTGTCTACATAGGAGGCTACATAGGTAGGTAAATAAATATTAAGTACTAAAGTAATTTTTCAATAAGAAAGCAAATAATATTCATAAGATATTATTTATTTAAAAGGTTTGAGGGAAAGTAACTACGTAAGGTACCATTAATACAATATAAATAAAAGGCTTCGTTTTTAACTCGTGTTTGTATTTTCAGTTTTCCTTCCTTACACTTATAACAATATTAAATAAGCTTATTTTAAGTATACAATACAATATTATAATAGATTATTTAGGCGTGGCACTTACCTACGGATTATAAAAAATTACATTCCATATAATTTCGAATAACTTGTTGGCCAATACGTGCCTCATCACAAAACTTATAACTTGATAAAGTACCTATGTACCAATAGTTACTAAATTATACGTGGACTACGTTTTACCTACATCCTTGTTTCCTATACAATTGTCTTTTCTGAGCACAATTAATTAATTTAGTGTGAAAACAAACGATCATACGAGACACATGGACGCGACGAACTTTATTTTGGCATCTTCCTTTTGGCTCATACACCAAAACAATGATTTATGATTCTACAAAATAGGGAGGTAAGTATATACTTTATGTACAAAATGATTTCAAATTATATTGATCATGATAACCGCAGGAAACATTAGAAAACTCTTTCTTCCTTGCATTCGTATCTTTTGTTTTCTGCGGTGGCAACACAGTTGCGATTGCATACCTACAAGTCAAAAGAATGAAAAAAATAAAAAAATATCACAATCGGAACTATATCTAGGGCACGTGTTTTGTATGTACTCTTACATAATTTACTTACACTAATATTACGTGTAAATGAATGTGATGGACAATTTCCTATTAATATTATTTAATTTATGGAATAGTAATCCTACTGAGCCAATACATTTCTTCTACCGCGTACATAATATATGAGTAAGGTATATTAATTACACCATCAAAATATAAGATAGAACGATACGACTAGAATGCCGACACAATGAGCATTGGGATAATCATTATACAAATATACAGCCTTATTTACGTGATACTTTAGAACTTGGACCGTGAGAAGATTAATTGGGTAGCTGCATTTTTCCATATAAATGCCTATTGAAATACTTACAATAAAATTGATAAAGCACGTAGGAGATTGGCTATCGCAGTATATTTGTCTCGACAAAGACATCATTACATGACATTGATTCAATAAATAGTTGACTCATCGATCATTCCCTTTGTGTTTCTTTCCGACAAATCTCAGTATCACATAACTAAGGCTAATTAAACCTAACATGCATAATGTAAAATGAACGAAATGCTCTGCTCAGTTCAAAATAAATGGAAGCAAAAAACAAAATAACATTTAATCACTTCACCATACATAAACATTTGACATACTCGTAGACATTCTTAATCCAATCTCTCTTTACACTTATGATATTTGGCGCAATATATTGCTACTATAGATAGATTGTGATATTTATAAACTAGGGTAAAACATCCAACTCGTAGTCTTATATTATTTGACTGAATATTTGGGAAAACATAGTCCTTTGTAGACGGTACATACACGACCCAGAGTTGACCATCACACCCTATTTGTGTTGTAACAGGTAATAAATAAAAAAATCTGCACAAACGTAAATGCAGCAGCTTTTTGTGTCAATCAAGAATTACTATGATCAATTTCGAGGTGTCCAATCCAGTGGGCAGTAGCGGAAGACAAATCGTGATCGTTTGAGCAGACGAAAGTTAAGAAACAATAATATTGTGGTCCTTAAAATAAAACAATTTTTATGTACATCGTTTTTTATCAGGGTGCGGCCACACTAGGCGTATCGTGACTGTCCGAGGGCTCACGACTAACAACAGTGAGCATAAAACTAGTATTACACACACATACGCCCAATTTGGTCGTCGCCAACCTTACGCCAAATATTCGGAATAGCGCATTCTAACTCACTTTGAACAATATTAATTAAAAAATTGTCTAATCTAAAACGTGTCGTTAACCTTTCCCCTCGTCGGGTATCGTTATCGAGACTGTGTTGGGTCTCGTGTGTCTGTTGGCGCTATGTACACTAGTGTGGTGTGCGGCAGGGTGCACCTCCTCCGTCGTAGTGAGCTTGCACTCCACGACGCGGTAGTTACACGTCGGTGAGCCGCAGTCGAAGTCTGGACGTATGATCACTGCGTTCGGTATGTCCTCCAGACATTTCGACTCCTCTTTGAATGGTGGACAACTGTAATTAGGAAAGGATGTGTTAGAAATATCTAGGATTTGGTACTATTAGGGGTGTCTATGCCAACCTTGCACCCACATTCGCATTTCTTAAAGTACAATTCTTCGTTCCGAATTGGGCCAAACCCGTGAAAAAGCTCAAAAAATGAAATGGAATTTCACCAAATCCTGATTTAGACATACACGGTCTTAAACGATAAAGTTAAAAAAGTATACAAAATATTTACCTCAATGGTGGCGGTGTCGGCGAGCGTGATAGAGGGAAGCTGGCGACCTCCCGCGATATCGCGAGGGACTTGATGGAGCCGAACGTCTGTTCAGGACTGAGAGGAGCTCCAAGCACTGATGCCATGCCTCTGTAATGATGGAGTGCATTTATTAGAAATCGATAGAGCGTAACGGAGTAATAATTAAAGCAGTTGTATACTACTTCAAACACAGCGCTAGCACGTGCTACAAATTGGCGGTGGGCTCGCAGCATCAGGGTAGAGAAGTCAGTTTAGTCCCTTCAGAGACATGGGTATTAGTAGGTCCATCTTGGCCATCATACTAGTATGTGGACCAAATAAGGTTCACAAACCCAACAAATACGGAAGGAAGCAAGCATGTACAAACAGTGTATGATGATGAGAAGGTTGCCAAGTACAGTAACGCGATCAGAGGTTGCGGAAGACGTATATTGTATTTAAACTTGCACAGAATTGAATGATGATGATAAAGAGGTGGCAAAAGTAAATAGGATTACTTACACGACAGAATCCGATGGCACCAAGAAAGGTAAAGGTGGGGGACACGGAGCGTCGGCGCGTGCCGGCGAGGCGGGTTCCGCGGAGCGAGGACAGCGCGCGGCCTCACCTTCCTCCACCATCCCCAACCAGCTGCGCATCCAGCGCCACAAGCCCGAAGGAGTGCCTGCAACACCCATCACTAATCCTTAGCATACACTTATACCTTAAATGAGGCTAATAATGTCCTTCACTAGTTCTAAACTTTAAGAGGAAAGAAGTGGCGCAACGAACTCCCTAATATCGACTGTCAGAAAGCATCACAACTCTCATTTTAGACAAGTTCTCTGGGTTAATTTTTCGTTCTTGGTTGGCAAGATTTCATTGTTTAAGCAAAGTTAAGATTGCTTCACTATGACCTAAAATAAACTTATATTGTCAGTTACTACAGAATATACTCCGTAGTTTTTTCATAATTTTGAGCTCCTGATATTTCGATGATGTTGCACTTGCAAGCGCCATAGCGGGAGCCCAAAATAATAAACAATCACGAAAGATGCATTTTAAGTTCAGTTTTAAACCGTGAAAGTTTTTAACAATGTTTTTAGAATAAATGTTGATTTAAGGCTCTAAACTGCTCATTAACAAACGAATCCATAAATATCGCCTATTATACAAACAATTAAGTAAAGTTCAGAAGCATTAAAGTCTTCACTCAAAATACATAATTGCTGAAATCTAAAATAAACAATGCTAATAAGGTATCTCATATTCAAAGCTAGCTTAAGTACTTACGAGAATATTTTCTGCTATTCTGGGGGCTGAGTGGGTAGAAGTCTCCGTGAATAGGACAGTGGAACGCCAGTCTTCGTTGGCGACGTTGGGCTGCCCGCATTAGCATGCATAGCACGATACCTGGAATAGACAATACATTCATTTTATTAAGCTGTTGTGTTAGTGAGTACCTATTATGGCGCCATTACGTAGGGAGGTCTGATGTGGTTTGTTTTACTGTTCTGCTGTTGGATATAGATTTTATAAGGTGAAGTTCTTGGCCTGCTTAGTGCTTTGTGTCTTACTGCAGTTATCGAGGTAACGAGGTATCGGACAATAAAAGATCCCCCAGATATGGCGGTATGGTCTACTTGAGTAAACCCAGAACAGGTAGCCTCGCAAAAACGCAGAATGATTGTGCTTATGCATAACATAACAATATCACACCCGTTTATCTCCGAAGGGTTTGGTAGATATAACTCGGAAAGAAATTCTTTTTTTGAAAGTGCCTCTAAACGCCGATACGATAAAAATAAAATAAAATAAATAAAGTTGAACATTACACACAGCGCCATCTAGTGCCACACTAAGCAAGGCTTGTGTCGTGGCCAACAGACAGTTGATACACATATATACTTTATACGAACACGATAAACGAAGGGAAGACATTAACGTTACTGCCATTGATTGATTTAACCTCATGAGGTAAATCCCGGCTCCATCCTGCTAAGGCATTCAAATCATGCCCGAACAGGCTAATTATAATTACAAATAGTACCTAAACATTGAAAGAATGTTAGCACATGGCTTTAGTACATTTACACATGATAATCATTGCTTTAATTATAATAATGTGTTTGTGATTCTCTAACGAATGCTAATGAACGTCTAAGTTCAAACAGGGCTAAATGCGATCGATATCTGATGTGTGTGTGACCCTTTACGTTCATTGTGACCTCGTCTTTAAGAGCACTTTGGCTTTTATAGCCACGGCTCTTGGTTAAAAAATAAAGGTTATTGGCTAATGACTGGGACACAGATCTTAAAACGTTACTTAATGGGGATGCACACTGTGGAACTAATGGCGCTAGCATAGCTGCTTCCAAGCATCGTCATTGGTTAAAAATCAAGGAATGACATTTCATATTATAAAATGTCTTGACCTCATTGGTCAGATTGAGTCCAGCTATGGTGGCGCCATCTACAATTAGCTTTTAACGGTCTTCCCCATTATCACGTTTTTCTTGCACTTGTTGTTTGACAGTTGTACGACAGTGAAAGGAATAACATTTAGGGTGGTTTTACATAATCGTATTTTCAGCGCGTATAGGATCGTTTTTGGAATCGTGTGTACGGGCGTGTTCTCGTGCTTTTGTACTTGTACGATCGTTGACGCGCTTATGAGTATGAGCCACGAGAGAAGAGAAGCAACCGCGCGCCCCACTCACCCGGTATAGCGGAAGCGCGCGTGCAAGCGCGTAAACTAATACGAGCTTATACGCGCTACAAAATACGCTGTGTGTCTGAAACCGCTCTTAGAGAAATTAAGTGGTCTAACTAAGTTTTATAGATCTCAACCTTAAAGAGAGTTTTCGATCGATAAATCTGGATTGGTAGTGTTTGGAAAATAAAGATGTGATGTTTGGTTTTTTGATTGTGTTGATTCTAACATTTTATGTGTGGTTATTTAGTTCCGGCTACTACCTCTAAGTACCTAGTTAAACTAACCATTTGTGACGCAAGCACAATCAGTAAAATTTTCAGCAAATTACTCTGCCTATCTGAAACGGTCTGACGAGACGTATGACGTCACGTCTAATTGTGGCTGTAGCGTATAATCAAGACAACTCTGTCGCCCATGATTGCCATAATCACTGGTTTCCGTTAATTAACTCTGCAAGTCAAGCTGTTAGCGTTTCCTGCGCGAATCTCTAATTTAGTTTCACTCTCGTTAGTTCTTATTTGGCGGATGCGCTTGTGTGATGCTGAAGTACAAGTTCAAGTATAATTAACTAGACAAACTCTTCAGATTTGATGGGTGGAAAGGGCGAGGAAGGAACATGGATCAGTTTTAGTCAGTAAAAGTATGACACTCCCTCCCGCTCCGCCCAGAGTGGGAGAAGTCATTTGATGATTTCCCATCCCCAAAAAAAATAAAAAAGGTATGGGTTCTGCCCTGCCCTGCGAGACTGTTCGAAAGAGATACCGCGGCCCCGGAACGTAAAGGGCGAAGAAGGAACATGGATGGGTTTTAGTCAGTAAGAGTCTGACACTCCCTCCCGCTCCGCCCAGAGTGGGAGACGTCATTTGATGATTTACCATCCTAAAAAAAAAAAAAAAATTGGGTATCGAATTATCGATCGATGTTTGAAATTTTGAACATGGCAAAATAAAAATACCCCTTCCCTTTTTTTTGTTGTATTACCTATGTGTCCTACTGCTGGGCAAAGGGCTCGTCGCCGTCGGTCGAATAACATTAGAAAAGTTTTAGTTTTTTTTTATTTCTTTAGGTTGGCCAAAGTGTTATTCTTTTTTTTCATCAAGAATTGCTCACTAACAGCCACGTAGCGTGGAACTGCGCCCAGTTGATGACAACAGACTCGCTCCCTATTACATGGGACTTAAACATAACTGGGGAAATGTGGGTGTATTATTATTGGTTCAATTTTGCCTAACCGTTCAGGGAATAGAGGCGTGATGTAATGTTATGTGTGTTTTGTTTTATATGAAAAACTTAAAAAAAAAACTGATTTTTCAATTAACCTGCGGTCGCCCCAAAAATATAAAAAAGTAATCATTATTTTTGTTGTTATACGCAGTTTAGATGATGCGAGTCGCACAGGACCAAGCAAAGTGGCGACATTTGGGAGGCGTATGTCCAGCAGTAACGAAAGACGGAGACGGTCTCGTCTTTCGACTGACATGACGATGGTGATGACCCGGTTTAGATGGATATCTTAACCCATCACGACTGCAAAGTTTCGCTAGCTAATTGATCTTGATCTTGAATAAGAACAAAACGACCTTGCAAAAGAAGCTACCTTCGTAGTCTGACCATAAATACATCTCGCAGGGCCACGAGCCACATGATCGATTAGCGCTTAACGATGCCTCGTTCTCGCTATCCACTCTAATCAAAGTCATGATAGGCACCCTTGACGCGATATTAGGGTTGAATCTCATCCGGCAGCGCGGAATTGCCCTTTTCCATACTCCTATACTTTTCTGTCACTCAGAAATGTTGGCTAGAGCAAGAAGTTAAATGATTCACTATAAAGTTACGTCTGTAGAAAAAAACAGCTCTTTGTAATTTTGAGTCATTAAGTCATCACGCTATGTTTTTGTCAACATTAAATAGTAGTTTATGCGACTGTGCATAATGAAGGGCATTACAACACAAGTGTGGGTTTAAGAAACGAGCCGAAAGGCGAGTTTCTTAATAGCATCACACGAGTGTTGTAATGCCTAATTATGTATAGTTGCATACACGACTTTATCTACCCAAATATCATAAGGGCTCTATGATGGGTTCAGCAACCATAGGGAAATGACCAGCATTGTTACTTGGCCCTTGATTTTTGTGGCAACAGGTTATTGCATTCGTAGCTGCATTTACGATATCTGGCGGAGTGTTCATGTCAATTTCTGAGTCACTATCACTCATTTTCGACAGAAATAAAGAACTTATCAGATTTGTCTACTCGTAACTGGAAATAAAAAGCTAACGAACAAATGACAGCTCGAAATGGCGGTGTTTCAGATATCTGTATTTTTTTTAAATCATAGGCATACGAACAAAGTCACTATTCTTGTGTCACTCGAGATCAAAATGTCGTGCGATTTATAATTAAAATCATACTGAATTGGGGTTTCGTATCGATATCTGATTTAATGTAGATAGGTACTAGAATAGCACACTCACTTGAATTTGACACCTGTTCCAAATTTAAACTCATAACCTACTGTTTTCAGTAGGTTATGAGTTCATTACAGTTCCGTTTATTTCTGCTGGTTGGTAAGGTAATGCTGGTCATTGCCTATGGTTAGATAAAAACAGTTGCTTTGTTTGGAAAAAAAATAGTCATACAAAAAATATTTTATGTCTTGGTTAGTAGTGTGATAATACAATTAGTTAGCATCCCGAAAAAAGGGGTGACTAACAGTTTAAGGGTACATAACCACCAAAAAGTTACATTGAAATCGGTCGCAGCAATTAAAATAGAAGTTGCCCAAAATGACATTGCTGGCCACTAACTAGTCGCGTCTGAAATTCGAAATTCAAATACATTATGCAACCGAAAATATCCTTCACATTTACCTGATATAGTTTTTTAGTAATACATACCAGCAATAGTCATAAGAGCTCCAGCGACGATGCAGACTGGACCGAGCACCCGCGAGTTGCCTGTGAAAGCGATGCGCGCCGCGTAGTGGTCAGGCTCTTCATTCTCACCGCAACCGCGATACGATGCCGCTGTAACAAAGTAGCCATGTTACATTATGTGCCATTTATATAATGTGCTAAAGGTACCAATTAAGTAGTTAATTTAGCTAAATACTGTTTACCGATGGGTACGGGATCAACTAAGCGCCAGAACATCCAGTTATCCGCCTAGTAAGTTCCCGTAGGAGAAGCCGCGGTCAAACGATAGTGCTAAATAGACATATACCTAGATATCCGACTAAGTCAGTCTAACTATAAATCTGTGGGTTTCTGAATGCAATAATCAAGAGAACAATCGTAGGGTTGTGTGAGACGGCGCGTTCGTGTTCCATGCGCGCCTCAAAGAGATGTCAGCATAAAGAGAGGGGTCCGAGGCTTCGGCCCTCGGGCCCCTCTCTTTTCGTAACGTAAAGGGCGAGGAAGGAACATGGCTGGGTTTTAGTCAGTAAAAGTCTGACACTCCCTCCCACTCCGCCCAGAGTAGGAGAAGTTATTTGATGGTGTCCCATCCGAAAAAAAAAAAAACAGGGTTGTGTGAGATAAAATATTGTGTACTATGACGTGTTCGCAGAAACACGTCATAGTTGACACTTTCGTCTCTCGTCACTACGTGCTACGATGCGAAAAACGTTCTGGAAGTCGCACATAGTCCATTGACGTTTTGTTATGTGCCTTGATATTATATGACTATAATATGTGATTTTGAAAGTGCTAAGTCTAACAAAGAAGCCCCAAGCTAACATTATGTTAATAATATACTTAGTTCCTAAGAAATAAATATCAGCTGTACCTCGGACATATCCGTGAAGATGCTAGCCAACGTGAAAATTATACGGGAAGCGTTTATGTTCCTATCATAACATTTTGACATCGTATTGATGTAAACACGTCATGTTTGCCTGGATTCTACGCAATTACGTTGCGAAAACTTTCGGAAAAGTGCTGAAATACTGGGAAGTGATGTAAATAACGTTCTATGGCTTCTAGAATGGAGAATTCCGGCAGTCCGTGTCAGTTCCTTTATTGATTCATTATAGCTAGGTAGGTTCAGTATAAAACCGAGTTGAGATGGGCGTGGGAGTGGGTACAATATGGACATCTATTTTCAGTTTCGATACGATTTCTAGTTCGTTAGATACTGTACCTACACCTACTGATGGATCTAATAAGTGTAGGCGGAGATGCAGTTTCCAATATCGTTATGAAATCAAATAAAAGCTTCTATTTTGTTTTAATCTGGCTAGTGGCTACGACCCTGAAGAGACGGAAATCGGAAAATTTATAATATTGGGTTTGGAAGATTTTTGATTTCGTATCTGTTAAACGTCTAGGTAAAAATATGGAGCAATTTCCTTGGATTAAATTAATGATCGGGCTCCATTGCTTTATTGGTTTCTCAAGTTCAGGTTCATTATGAATTATTATTTAATAATATTATGTATTGTGATAGTAAACAGTTCAGTATAGAAGAAAGATTGCTTCCTAAAAATGTTTGTTTTGATGTGAAACAGTTACCTAAGTTTAATTTCAGATTTAGCTTTTCGTTGGAACTAAAGATCTATAATGCGTCGCGTTCGCGATTTTAAGCGTTTCTTTAGATGCTGGTGAAATTGTGTATAAGTATAAATTTCAGCAAGGTCTCAAATACGACTGTATGTAGGTATAACATAGCAGATCCATAAGTGCTAGGGTCTATCAGCTGATCGACCGCCTGCTTGTTGAAAAACGTTAAAACACTTACCAGTTAACACACATCCGACGAGCATAAACAGGAATCCAAATATAGGCAGTACTATCTGGCAGTTAGCTGCGACCACGACGCCAGCGACCGCCAAGCCACCTTCCACTTTCTCCACGCGGAGACGCGATATGGCTGGCGGACATCTTGGCTTCCCCACTGGGGCCCGCACCAAGGGCTCCCCGGGAGGTGACGTAGTCCTGTCAACAAAGAAAAAAAGAAAAATGACGTTCGGTTTTTAAAAATGAGTGCTCTAGTGCCCGTCTGTCTACTGATGCATGACAAAACACAAACGGTATAAAAAAACAAAACAATGTGAACGAAAAGTTTATACACATGGCTGTATTTTCAAGTGCTTTTACTATCTGGTTTTAATTAAATCAATAAAAGGTTTTCAAGTACCAAAAGTTGCAGAAAACCTAATTATTTATATTCAAACACTTACATTTAATTCTTAACAATTTAAACCGGCATAATTAATCGTCAACATAAACGACTTCCCCTTTATTTGCTTGTTCTATTTATCAAGCGAAAACAATAGAGACAAAACATTTCGCCGCCTCTAATTATTATTTAGCAAAAGCAAATATTTACTGGCGCTGTTGGAAGTATCTAATGTAATCTAGTTTCAACCTTGAAGGTTCAACGTGGACCAGGGACCAAGCTATTTCTGTTACCGTCTCGTGATAATTGGCACTTTCATTGCTCATTATAGTTTCGGGTCTGTTTCGTTTTAGCATTCGCCATATTGCTTTACGCATGTGAGCTTTTCCAGAACGAGCTTTTCATTAATGTAAAATCAATTTATGTAGGCACTGAATATAGCTAGTGCGAACTTATCGAATACGTGGAATTTTGATACGAGTGGGAGGTTCATAAGAGGAAAGGTTGAAATTTTGACTATATAAATAATTGGTATAAAAATACAATCACTACCTGATATAATAGTGATAAAGAACATGATGACGTTGATTACAACTTCATTCAAGAAAAAATATATTCTTACTATTCCGGTTTGAATTTCTTGATTATTATTTTGCCGGGCTCTTCCACTAATCAATTTTCCAGTATTAAATTTAGGTACTCAATTTAAAAATATCCGGAGATTACACAGTTCAATGCTATTTGAATGACATAAAACGTTAAAACAAAAAGAACTAACAGTATTTTAAAAACGACAAAAAACAGTAAAACCGCTAATCTATCAGACGTTCCGTTTTTACGAGGCTGAGCAAATCGTAAACCATGGCCAGATGCAATGAAGACGTTAATAAAAAAAAACTTGTAAAAACTCATTAAAGTCCAAACAACAGAAAGCAGCCAGGGATTTGAACGTTTAATGAGCAAGAGCTGGAGCGCTTTACAGCGTAAGTCATATCATCACCTTCGCAAATTATGTACTGACTAACTGTGTATTTAGACTACCTTGTGTCAGAATGAAGCTAGATTTTCGAATGATATTTAAGAATCTAGCAGTTGTTACTTAATAACGTTGCTGTTTTAACTTCTTTCTAAATATTCGTATGTTCTTTCTGTATTTAGAATTGTACTTCAATAAATCTTTCCTATTTAAATGAGCCTCTATCTCTATATTGATTTTGTTTACATAATTTAAATAGCTGTCCAGTAGGACAGCTATTTAAATTATGTAAACAAAATAACGTTGGCAAACCGGTTTCATTCTGATTGATACAGTCTATGTAATCATTTTCACCAATATTAGTTTCTCCTTGTCCAAAACCGCCGAATCCATGGATGGTGTCAGATTATTTTTGTTGAGAAATGAGCGCAGTTTAGCGCGGGCCTAACCTCGGCGCCCGAAACATTAAGTTTTGAGGTTACCAACATGAAAACATTAATCATTTGGATTTGCGGAAAATTCTCTGCCAGATTTGAGCAAATGTTTTGAAATGAAATGTCTGAGATGAGTTTCAAGGTGGTAAAAATTAAATTTACATACAAGAGCATTGCTAAAGTATGAATATTCAAACTTATTTGACTACTACGTCTATATATGAAAACTTTAGGAGTCATGTTAACAACCTTTTTAGTTTGTATTACATAAATCTCATAAATCCAACCTACGTAGGCCTTTAATAAATTCAGTACCATTTAGTCTACAAATAAACAACCGCTCCCACTCATTCCTAGGTCTAAATTTTGAAATGTTATCTTCCGAGAATATTATACTAGCTGCGAAGACAACTAATATCATAAACACTAACACCATTGTTCGTAATGGTGTTTTAAGTACCCTTTCCATCTTATTATAATAAGAAAATAAACGTTTTAGAAATTGGTCTCAGGAGGAGTGTTAATAATAAGTTGTTTGACATTGTTAGTGAGGTGGATCATCGAATGTGTCAGCGGTTGTTACCTTGCGCTTGTTTTGTTTTAATCCGAGTGACTGATCCAATTGTTTATCTTCCTATACTGTGTAATGCCATAACTGCTGTGGAGACAGCTTCATTTGTTTTAAAGTAAGATGCAAGCAAGCGTAAAACTACTATAGCGGGCGTATGATGCGCAGTCGACGCTAGGCCATAGTTTAAGGTTTTCTCTGTTGTTTCATCTTTCACCCTATTTTCAATATTTCCTCTACAAAATAAAACATTTAGCTGTATTTATTCCTCATTCTCCTGGTTATTATGTCTATCGCTAGTCGCTTTTAAAGCTAGACACATCTGAGCGCCATCAACAGGTGATAAATCATACACTTTTAGCAAAAAATAAAAACTGCTCCATTTATAATTCTGGAGACACGTGGCCCTCGACGTGGTGGAGAGTTCTATTATCGTGATGCGAGTTTGGCACTGAACTCGTGTAACTCGTGTTATACGACTATTGGCCAATATAACGGTCTGTGTGTGTCACTGTTTAAAGTTTAGTGCCATTTTCCAAGGAATTGATTGTTACTAAAGTAATTCTGTAGAGTGCAAACGATAATTTCGGTTCGTTTCTGTTTGCTTTGAAGGGGACGTCATCAAACGTGTTTTATTGATTGACTGTTGGGTGGAAATCTAATGTCAGACGTTGAGTTTTAGTATTTAATAGGTTACGGTAGAGTTCTAAATTGATAGTTCACATAATTCCTATCGTATTTTTATCACGATATTTGATTATCTATAATTTTGACTGCTGATGTCATAGCTGTCATCATAATCATCTCCGAAACGTTATTCATCGTAGTCGTCAATTAGCTATACAAAAAAAATACAGACTATTTTTGTGTATTTTAAAACAAAGCGACGCTCAATTACCTTTGATATAACGCGTAACGTGCGTTGATTACAGTTAATTGGAGTTGAAATTTATATTTCTATATTTGGTATTTTATCTACTACAATAGTAGTATAATTAATATCGTCCTTAACGTTTATTTGGTGGTATTATAAGGAGGAATAGTTTCATTCAAAGTTTGGAAGAAGATAAGTAGGTATCACTAATCAACTAATAGGTATACTAATTACAATCAGTTCCATATAAAACCAAAGCAGTATTCATTGTATCAGCTTACTATTAAGGTTCTTGATTATCATAAAGATTAAGTCTTACTTTCTAAATGGATGCAGACGTCAAATAATTGGATATCATTGAATGACTGCTTTGCATACAATAGTTCAATATGTTATAGGAAGCATTCAAGTTATTATTGCTCATATTTATGCCACTGTTGAAGCTATTCGTGCCTAGATTTGTGTGGTTTTGATGAGTTCATGAATAAAAATTCACGAATTTGGTACTGAACGATTGTATCGACGATAAAGTTAATTTTGTTCGTTGGAAATTGAGCGGCTGTCCCTGTCAAATCAATATTGATCCACAACTCAATTAACATATCAGAGAACACCACTGTAACTGGATTTAAGGTGTGGTCGTGAGTGCCCTGCCGGGGTTGCGGGCCTGTTCGAAAGAGATACCGCGGCCCCGGAACATAAAGGGCGAGGAAGGAACATGGATGGGTTTTAGTCAGTAAGAGTCTGACACTCCCTCCCGCTCCGCCCAGAGTGGGAGAAGTCATTTGATGATTTCCCATCCTAAAAAAAAAAAAAAAAAAAAAAAAAAAAAAAAAAAGGTGTGGTCGTGAGAGTTGCCAGAAGAATTAATACAAAAACCAGACACAGACATAATTAATTGTTCCCTTTGTACATTCTTTGTCGTCTGTAGCAATATGAGGTTGTAGCCTTGGTACATTAGGTACCTTCGCTCCCTACCAATTTGGAGAACAATACTCGTGTAGGACGCTAAATTATGTTTACCCACTGGTCGTCACTTCCGTCGCCAGCCAGATTAAAATGCGACTCATATTCTAAAATAAACGAATAAATAAATATTTTAAATAACGTTTTGAATGATGTGTCTGGTCCACTGCCATTGATTCGAACTCGCGATTGTCAGTTTTGACCATTGGTATATTAAAAAAGTTTTGACGCAGTTATTTTGTGAAAAATGGAAAAGTTTTCAACAGTGACCTTTTGACGTTGCGAACTTGCGACCCTAAGACGTAAAGCGGTCCTTATATCTGGCGGCACGTCCCTAACCTAAATATACACACACAATAAATTGTGATTTACTGTTGACACGACAAAAAGGATTTGGAGAGCAAATAGGGATGTTATTTCCTTTTTTGTTGGCTTCTAGGGGTCTTTCGCTTTGTTATTTGGCTTGTGATACGACGTTGGAACGAGCCGAATTAATTTTGTACTAAAACCTTTCATTACTGGTTTAACCCCAACATTTTGTTCTATTACGTTATTTATTCACATGTTTAACATAGATATTCGGTTGGCTTGTTTTGGCAAGTTATACTAAACTTCAAAATTTGTTACTTCATGAGTGAAATGATGTTTGATTGTATGATGATATCTAATATCTATGCCAGCCGCTTTTAAAAAAAATATTTGAATTATTATGTCTTTCCTGAATGCTTCACATGGCTAATTCAGTAAGTAATTCTGTTAACTAGTTATAGTAAAGAGAAAATAAAAGTTTCCAATGCAATGTCCAGATTCCAGCGTTCCTTTTATAAAAAAATCAATTGGCGGCCATGATGGTAACATGACAAGAGAATAATGGCGGGAACTTAACGGTAGTTCCGGTTCGGCTGCGTCAATTAACCGTGGTTTCCGATCCACTGGCCGTGGACAAAGTTACGGTTTTCTATTATGATGGATTGTGTACATGTTGGGCGATATTACGTGTTGCAGCGGCGGAATTTGAATATTTTCTATTTTTATCGACTTGTAACAAGGTTATTTTTATGTTCTTTGAAGTTATTTTGGATGAAAGGGGAGTTATTTTTAAAGCCTTTTAAAATTCTTCAAATAACCCCACACGTGGGATGCGAAAGCCGATTGACAAGTTCTGACTAAAAATAACCATTACAATCAACAGTTTCAGCAGCAATTCTTAAATTAGGTACTCGATTTAGATTAAATAAAGATAATTTTAACTATAAATGAACTGTCTGCTACCTCGTATGGCTCCACGCTACGTTTATTTCAGTTGGTTTATTCTGGTAGACGCAGGGGGCAATTTGCCGTCATTAGCTGTAGTCTGACAAAAATAGTCCCCGTCCCCCCACACAATCAAGCAATGGAGGACGTGACGAACGAACGTATCCTGTAGGTATACGACCTATAAACACCAATGAGAAAGGAGTTTTGCTTCGTAAAAAACTTATTGACATTTCCGCTGCAGACGTCCAATTTGAATTTGGAGTTTCGACGTCCATCTATCAACGCAAATTGCTTGATAGTAAATCACATAATGTATAATAGTACAAATAATAAACAATATAGGTAATACGATATTTACGAATAGGAATTATAGTTTCTTGCCTATTGTGCTATTTTCTTTTATTAGTCATCAAGTAATGACTAATAAAAACATAATAACAATGCAACATTACATATACTTATACCTAATTCAGTTTTTATACATAAGATGACAAAACAGTCACTGTAGAGCGTTCACTGCGTGCAGATTTTATGAAACTTTACCTAAGATGTTCGGAAAATACAATAATTTTTGGTATTCCTCAATTGGAAACAACATCACAGTTGTACTTAATGAAAAATATATCCAATCCTACAAACGAATGACAAAAAAAGATGTATCTCGTCGCGACTCGTGTGACGCACTTGGCTCACTCAAACCGGGAGAGTTCTAATGAATATTTGACTATAGTAAGTTTATTTTTACTCACATACGCACACGTAACGATGGGTCTAAAAGTGTCTTCTGTGAAACAATTTTCCTGAAATAAAACTTTACGCCTTCTACATCCGACTCTTTTTATTGAAACAAACCCGTAGTAACCTCAAACGACTGATTTGGGATTGCATAAAACCAGGTGGATAATAAATTACAGCGTTTACGGAAGTATAAATTCTTGTTTATTTTAAAAGCCAATGGAAACTAAGCACGAATTTTACAGCGATTAGTAAGTCGGTAATTTGCATCAACTGAAATCATAACATTATGATTTACTTATTGCTTTTTAAAAGGTTGTACGATTGGAGTGTCTCGTTTCTCTACCAAACACGTGTTTCGCCATCATCAAAACAAATTCTATGTTATTTAATTTCCGAGTTGTACTTCCAAAAAGTTCCGGTTTACTTGACACGCGGGGATCAAATCACGTTCATAGAGACTCCATTTCGTATGCGTACCCAGGTGCGTTGATTGACAAAGGGCTGTCACGTCAAGCCAAAGCTATATGTAGAACAAACGAATTCTCTGAAGGAAATAAGAAAGTTCCTTTTCCACGAAATCTTAAAGTCGTTTTATATTAAAGCGACACCTCAAGGTTATACTCTCAGGATAGCAGAGAAACAAATAAAACACAATTTTCCGAAACAAAATGAGAAACAACAAAGAGGTCGGATGGAGCTTAAGTTAGAAGGTAACGGTTTGAGACTTAAGCTCATTTTATTCTCCAATCCTGAAGCTTAGGACAGAAAGAAGTGCCGCCTTAAATACATAATGGCCTCATACGAGTCCGTCGGAAGCTAAAATTAGATTAGAAAAGGCATTCCAACTGGTGCGAGAATGCCATAAATGGCCACAATAGAATAACAACGCAGGAATTCGTCTCAAAGTATGGGAAAAGATGGAACAAATAACAATCTGGGAAGTAAGGGGAAGTTGTGGAATGTTATGGGAACAATTTGATCCCACGTCAAGGACATCCAGGTTTGGCTTATTAGATCCTTTATTCTAACTTGGAAGTTCAAACTTCAGAAGACTGTCTTTAAAACTTCTTGAGTTCTTGCTGATCATAGCCACGCAATCAAATACCGCTTCTGTTGTCTATAAATAGTTTCGTCACGTGTATCTGTCTGTATCCACAAACTTCTCTTAATATTTAAGTAGTTTCGACCAATGTCAAGTGCTGGGAATACCAACACTATTTTTGTACATCATGGACCTACGCCATTTCTTAGCCAGAAGTTATTATATCAACAAATGTAAGTATAATCTAATATTGTGATGTTTCGTACGTATTTCGCTTGCATTACGTAAATTGATGCTGATGTAAACAGTATGTTATGTACAATGTTTTTGTATCTAGCGGGAGGAACAGATGGGCTAGACTAACGAGCGGATTGGCCCCTCTTTGTGGCAGACAGAAAGGAGTAAAAGAAATTGTATGTGGCAACACCGGTAAGCTATGCTTGCCCGTGTTTTCCAGACAGAAAAGAAGCAAGACGAGGGGTATTTGCCTAAAAGGAGAAAATACGGGATTGGACTGGAGGGCTTGAGATAATTAATCTGTGTTAGCAAACTATATGGAGTTTGTTTAGTTAGGTCTTCGTTTAACGTACCTATCGACTTTCTGATTTTAAAGCTTAACATTGATGAGTGAGATGTTATTTATGTTGTGAAAGCAGGCAATAAAGCAAACTGTTATTGGTTTCTGAGAATCTAGAGAAAAACGTTAAAATATAATAAACATTTATTATCTGCTTTTTTCAAGTCAAGTGGTTATCATCAGTTGAAGTGAAGGTCGAGGACTTTATTATAAATCCCAGGTTGGAAAATGTTACAGATTTTATACCGGTCCTTTTCTTGTAGCTGTTATAAGGCTCAGAAATATTTCCAATACATAATAACAGGGTTGTTAAAAATATCTAAAAATCTGCCCTACATAAACCGACGCTGGAAAAATAAATTCGTGGTAATAGAAAACTATTTAAACGAATTAAAAAGGCTACAACTTGAAAGCTCAACAAACGGTCTACCAACTAGCCACAAACGATGAGGAAGCGAAGAGGCAATTAAACACAATTCACTTGAAACGGAACCTACAATACTATTGTACTACAGCGTACAGATTTCCTTTCCGAGCGGAACTCTCTGCGTTATCTGAATGCTAATGAGAAGTGGTGCCGCCCACCGATCGATGGGCCTGAGTTAAGGCGCGGTCAGACGGACACAACAAAACAAGAACAGAATTTACTGAAATGTTTTAGAGGTTCTGTTTTCTGGTTTCAAATTCCAATGGTCCTTTATGGGACGAACTCGCAAATATGTAAAAACATAGGTACCGTTCTTTTTGCAAAAATGCAACGCAAGAGCCATGAATGAAACAGCTCAAGAGTTTTTTTCCTTTATTTTTAAGTTGACCCCGATGTAAAAGCGGTCCGAATCTCCTGAAAAATTGCCAAAGAATTCAAAGTCAGCCTACTTTTAGTGTAATTATTGCAAGTTAAACAATTATTTCGTCGTGCGATTGGTCTGGTGTGAATTTATATAAATGTTGAAAGAAGAAGGTGAGCAAGTGTTTAGTCTGAGTGCGTAAAATTAGTGATTATTCTCCGGATGCGGTCGCTATTCGGCTTCTTCAAAGGTTTCTTCGTTTTGATATGCAGTAAATATTTAACACCTAAGAGCATGAACAGGATGGGACACCCATTTACGTGACGATCGTAAGGTTTAATGGACTTTAGGTCTGCGAGGGAACGTGCTAAGTACCTATTTGTATTCTAGTTTGGTGTTCTTGGACTTGCTTTGTCTGCCATCGCCTTTAGTTTTGAATCGAATCGTACTTAATTTAATTTTATCATACAACAGCTGTCAAAATAATTTCGAAAGCACTTAAACTGTTGCTTTTTCATTAAGTTTCAAAGCACTAAATTTTGATGAGTCGTTTGGAGGACGTTCAACGAAACTGCAATGTTACTCGTGATTATTATTTGCAATAATATCTGAAGTTTAGTAACTATGTACTACTTTTGCTGCCCGCTGGAAATGTACCGTGAAAGTTTTATTATGTACGTTTGCGATGTCCATAACACGTTTTTGTAGGAAAACTATTAAGTAATGGGTCGTATGAAAGTCGTATCGTGTTTTGCTCTGTTATCTTCTAATAACAAGATTTTATCTTATCCAAGGTTTTATCAGTCTTATAACAATAGTTGTACCTAGTACTTTAGTAGATATCTTTTAACCTATTATAATCTCAATTATCTTATCTTTTGTTAGGATAGTGCCACTGTTTGGTTTAATATTTGAGGTTAGGAAGCGGCCATCTTGGTATGTTATAGGGGCAACACTAGCAACAAGAAGCCAGACACACGATGACGATTAATGGATACATAAGATCGAGCTGCTAAGTCAAGTCAAGGAATTATGTTCTGTTAAATTGCAATTACATTTCAATGTGTAGCTAAGTATGTAAAACCTTTTCATAGCTGTGGCACGTAACATCTCAAAAGTTATTAACATTAAAATGTAAAACGAATTCTTATGCATAAAGGGCGTTGCTGTGGCGTGTATACAGCTACTAACATAAATAAGTACGTGTGTATTTGCATAGTAATAAGTTACGTAACGTAGAATATCGGTAAGCTTGGAACTATATTTTGTATACGCCCACGTGCACAGTTTCTATTAAACTTTTTACGTGTTCATCTCAGCTCAGATGATATTTATCCAATCTCCAATTAAAGTTCCATCAGGTGTGAATTACGTTCCGACAACTCGATGTAACGTGTAACACCGAGATGATAATCGAGTGCGGCAGGTGAATGAATAGTGGCAACACTACCAACGTGCGGAAGCGGCGGAGTGGAAACCAGACTGGGTTCAACGTCCCTGTCCCGGTCCCAGCGGCGGCGCCCGCGCGTGGTTACTACACCACAGCTAGGGTTACCATTTAGAAATTGGAATAGTCGTGATAAAAAGCCTAGGAAGATGTATAAAAGGCGGTTAAATATTTGCAAACAATCCAGACATTTATCTTTTAACTTGGTAGTGTTTAAGTTTTTGGTTTTCTCAATTGTAACTTATTCAAATTAGGTTAAAAATCAACAACGTCAAACAAAATAAAAAAAAAACAAAATGACGACAACCTTCATTGACGGACGGAGGGCTAAAGCTAAAGCGGGATATATCGGACCAGATGGTAAATTGGTAACCCTATTGGTGCAACACTACAGCACCTTATAAATATAAATACAATGCACTTATACAGGTTATGGAGTAAACAAAGGCTAGACGGTGCAGCGGTGCCGACGAGACGGAGCCTCAGGAAGCTGTTTTGAATATTCAAAACTATATAGAAATTAGTTATACAAAGTTCAAAGACTGCAGTTATTTAATTTGCAAATAAGCTGAAGACTTTTTTGATGACATTCTAGATTAGACATGCTTTTTGTATTTAGTTTTTATATTGGCAACAAGTTGCTTTTTAATTTTATTTAGAAAAAGGTTATACTTATGTATCGTTTCATTTAAATTAGGGATGCCTTGATACCCTTTTTTGCCGATACGATACCGATACCGATACTCTTATAAAAATATCGGCGATACTGATATCGATACCGATACGCTTATTGAATTCAAAAAGGAAAGGAGAATAAATAAAACACAATTAATTAATAGTTATCCAAAATTTTATTTAAAAAAACAAAGTATATTCTTAAGTTTTGCTTGCAAAGGCGATTTCGCAAGTCTTTTTGAATAAGACCTGCGGTGGAAAATAGTCTCTCAGATGCGACTGAACTCATTTGGAAATTAAAGTACTTCTGCGCTATTTTTTTCAAGTTTGAGTCGTCATTTTTAAAGCGCGAAATTTGAAAAGTATCGTTGTTTCTGCCATAAAAATATCGCCGATACCGATATATCGGCAAACCCGAAGTATCGCCGATATAACGGTACCGGTATCGGTATCGGATGCATCCTTAATTTAAATATGTAGGTATACTATAGGAAACCAGCAGCATCCTAGAACTAGAGGATCGAATGAGTATGACATCTGACCCACACTAGTTTGTGGTCTTCTTCCTCCAACAAAGGAGAGGCCGGTGCTCTAGTCTAGGCTCCCAGTAGAATTTTGCATAACATGGATTGCAAAGTAACCCTGGATTCTATTACTTTTGTAATTTAAAAAAACATGTTAAAATGTATACAGTTTAAACGAATAACAGATTTTGATAAGCATGAGAATAGATCTAGACAAAATAACAGTCAAACTAAAAAACGTATCATAAACACGAATTCTAATTACCATCGGCCGCTGAAGTTAATTTATTGGCCGCAATCAAAATGGCGCGTATTTATAATTACGGGAATTTTTTTTCAAATGTAAACGGGGCTAATTTATGAGTTCACTTGTATTGTAATGTCAAGGATACATAGGCAGAATGAGAGGTATTATTTCAAATGAAAAGGGTTGGAATTATGAAAGTTTATAGGACATTAGATGGACGGGTGAATAGAATATTCATGATCGTGCAGTACTTAGCATTACCTAAGTTATAGCTTTAAAATGTCGAATAGTCTCAAGGAATGTAATTTATTTATTTTTGTTTTTCTGAAATTGTCTTTCAAGCTTTTAGTGAAATAAAATTAATGTAAACGTTATGTCCCACTGCTTGTTGATTATGGGAATTTCAGTAAAAGCTTTGGTAATAGGATTATTAAATAATATGATTTTCAGGCTGATATGAAATTAAATTACTGTTCAAATGAAACATCTGCGTGTAAGAAACAGTCTTGTAGTCATTTCTACAGCTGCATAAAATCAATATTTACCTATATCTAGGTACCTATAGATGATAAAAGAATTTGTTATTTTCCATTGTACACAACAATAAACAGTACAGCAATGTAATGTAACATTAAATGTGTCTGCAGAACATAGCTTCAGTTTATGACGTCATAGCATATACCTTTCACATTATTTACCGATAACCGTGTTCTTGATTGACGCTGATGTTCCGATTCGTGTGATTAAACCATTTTTCCGACCTAGTGATTGGCTGTTAGCCAATTAGTAATCTCAATGTACCTATTGTTAAGAATCTGAGAACAAAGTTGCATGATTCTTTTGGCGCTTGATACCGAGAGAAGAGCGCTGTTGGCAAATAAAGGGTGTAAAATACCTCTTCACGAAGCCGAAAAGCACTCGTTCTCCCCATCATTGTGATCATTTTTTTGTTCTACACCATACCTGGGAACTTTCTAGTTACGGAGATAAGAGGGGTCAAAGTTACAACTTTTAAACAAGTTTTTTTTGTAAGATTTTAACACCTCCACGACCCCCGTTCTATTCAATCCCTCCATCAGCACAATGCTTTACATAGGTATGAGTTCTACCACAAAACATGATTTTCACTTCTCATGCTCTAAAAGTACGCCATTATAGCCCTACGAAGCGGGATCAAAGTGACCGTTTATTCCCTAGGGAGTAAAAAGTAATTTAAAAATGGAACGATATTTTACTCTGAAACATGGTCACAAAAGAGTAACTTATCAAAGGTTTTATTTAAATTTCGAATTGGCTTGCAAATAGAAAGCGATTTATTGAAAAAAAAATGAACTCTTCAACGCGAGAAAAATTTATGGTTGTTTGAGTGAATCGTTGATTTTGAAAAGTATGTGCAATGCCTCTGTTGCTAGCCGACTAATTATCTGTGGAGTGTGGATCATCTTCACTGCGAAAATGTTGAGAGTTTGTGTTGTTTTTTAAAAAAATAATCTGTGACTGACCTGATAGAAGAAAAAACTGACCGCTCAGTTCATAATTTTTGTCGAGTGTAAAATTGTTCGGTTTTAAATTACTGTTTTTCTCGCACTCGAAGTGAAAAGTATAGTTTGCACCTCGTGACTAAACGCCAATTTAATATACCCTCGCTGTCATTGCCTCCCTCGCAAGCTCGGGAGTCAACCAACCTCGGGTATATAATGGCTTCGTTTAGTCCCTCGTTATAAAATATACTATTATAACCTCAAAAAAAAAGTTGTTTCCCAGCAATATTTTTTGCGTAAAGTTACTTAGTTTGATGAACAGATTGCTTGCTTAACGGCTTTGTGATCACGTGGTGTACACGGTTACGCCCTGTAATGTGTGAAGTTGTATTGAAAAAACAATAGGATGGAGTTAGTTCTGATTTTGGCCACGCGCCAAAAGATCTTTGCACTATACGAATATTTTAATTAAAGCATGTCATGTAAGATATTAGGGCCTTTGTTCAAGGATGCGAGTAATGAGGTTTTAATTGGGGTAGTAGACTACCTACATTTCACACATTTTAAGTCGCTTTTACTTGTGTTATCTGAAAATACACGCTTGAGAAATTCTAAAAGTCTTTTTGAGGGTTCCCGCGACAGTTTTTGTTTGTTTTAGCGATATCTTGCGTATTTTGTTGAGATTAAAGGTAAAGATAATTATTACTTCATACGAACAGGGGGGAAATAATACTCTTGATGATGAGAATGTACCCCCGACTTAATTAAGAGCACCTTTTAGAGCAGAAACAATTTCGAATTTTCGATATTAATACTGCTCGAGTTTAGCTAATCGACACATCGTCTATGAATTACATTAGAAACATAATTTTATTCTTGTACTTTGAACGGGTGGTTCGTCCAGTGTTATTCACGGTACGCAAAGGTCTAACTAATGTGTTATTTTAATCAAATAAAGTTCTCACAAAAGAAACAGCCGTCATCGCCTGAATAGACGTATCTTTACATAAAATCCCCTTTCCTGAACCTTGATTTCGAAACCTATTGTGAAAGAACTAAGCGAACAAAGAAACGCCAATAATAGAATAAAAGATAAGAAAAGGTAAGGTAGGAACGTGGAAAAATATAAGAAAAATGATGCCTATTTACAGAAACGTAGGTAATCTGTTTTTATCTGTAAGAAGTATACGAAAAGATTTAAAAAATCTTTGTTGAAGAAGCTGTTTTTGATTATAATCAGATAAAATATCTGCATTATGATTTATGTTTAGTCTTAAAGTCTTAGGAAAACGTTTGAAAACTATCGAAACGTAGCGCCCTCTTTTTTGGTGAGGCTACTCTATCTCTGACATACTGGCAATCCAGGTATTTTGAATAAAGAACTAAAATAAATAAAATGGCGTCGTCATTCGTTTCTTTAGAAGAACAGGTATACAACACGTTATACAACTGTTAAAGTTTTTCTCACGATGTGGGACATGGAATACATTCGAGGAGCTACAAAACTCGTTACGATAAGTAGTGAGCAGCGAAACGGCAGGACCTTTTCACCTTTATTTCTTTTTTACATGAAAATAAACGTTCTTAAGAACACTGTAATATTCTTTTACTTTTCTAAGTAGACTGGAAGAAAATTCTTTGTTACGACGTTACGTCTTTAAAGAGCCATTGTAGGAAAATAAGAATGTTATGTGTGCTACGTCATCGGGCCTTGGGAAAAGCTTAGGAGTCCCGAATTCCATGTGCCTAGTTACAAGGGTTTTAGACGATTACCTAAAAGATGGGCTCACGGTTTCGATTGCTCGTAAATTAAAATCTTTCACGCAAAGGTCATTGTTTTGGTCAGCCTTCAACGAGCACGTATCCAGACTTTTGGTTCGGGGGGGGGGGGGGGGAACAAACATTGAAACAACCGTGTGAACTGTGTAAAAAATGGCTCTAATCATTGTATTTTATTTTTAATTTACATACTTCGCAGTGGTTATGATCCCGTTTATTATAACTATTATAAGTCAGATTTCGGAGGGGGGGGGGGGGGATACGTGCCTTAATCTCAGTTGTGCTGTGGCTGAACAAATTGCCATGACTTAAGACTAGTAAAAGAAAAAACACTTTGTTGATTTTCACCTAAGGTTGGAAATGGATTTAAACGTAAAACAACGATTTATTGTGTCTTTACATGACGTAGAATTATCAATAATCTACCTACTTTAGGAATAATAATGTTTATTTTGACGCAAACATTTGGATTGCAGCGCGAAACACGTGAACAGGTAGTGATTTGCAGTTTAGAATTATTTAGCGTCCTCCAGTCATAAATTGTTTGAATACACAAACTAATTCTTTCATGCTGTGTTACGTGACGTGAGGATTATTTCACGTGTTGAGTATGTACGCATGGCGACCAGTCAAACTACAGAAACCAGTTAATTCGGATCTCTCATTGTTTTGGAAATGTGTCCAAAGCAAGGCCATGTTTTGCTGGAAATGCATAGGTTACCGGTGTGTGTGTACCTGAATTAATTTCTAGTTACAGCCAGTTCGGTATGAGTTAGTTATATTACTCGTAATAACATTAGTTTCAGTAATCCTAAAATAAACAATACTAAATTGGATTATAATCCAATTTAGTATTGTTTATTTTAGGATTACTGAAACCGTGTCCCCGCACGTGAGTTCTTTATTTATAAATAAAGAACTCACGTGCGGGGACACGGTTTACCTAATAACACCGCATTTCGTCCAATAAATAGGTAATTTGAGATCCAATTACTGGCAGTAAGACGTAAAGTAAGTATTATCATGAAGCACGCCTGAATCGAATGATCCGATTAATTTCAATCACTCGAAAATCGAGATGGTCGTACGGAATCGAGTCAAATCATAACGAGACATTTTATTAGAAAATCTGATTTGAGTGGCTGAGTGCGTGTCGTAAATTTCTTATAGGTATAGTGGAATATATTGGGTTGGTTTATTTTCTCGCTTTTAGTGTTCCGCACTAAAGGAAACATTTATGGCGCGATTCGATTATCGAGAGGCTGTCAGTGCTGTCACACACGATTACGTCGAAAAGGACTCTCTGACGCTTCGGTTTTTTTTTTATCGAGCATGTCTTTGACGACAAATTGTATCTCTTCAAATATTTTAGACGTCGAATATTACATTGGTGAAAATACTTGTACAACATTTTCGTTCTTTTTTCATAAACAAAGTGGGTTTAGACAAAAAGCAATTACTTTTAAAGTATAATACGTGGGTATTTCTACAACGTCAGGAATGGTATAGCTTTTCGATAGCTTTATGTCAATCCGATAGCTTTTGTTTTCTCTATCTTCATTATCGTTATGACCGAAGTCCAGAGTATCCAGATCTATAAAAAAGTTTTCAGCAGAAAATTCCGTACATTTGAAGAAAAATTCCAGACTTTTTTCTTCCCAGAAATCTTTTTTGCTTATACTATTTTTTTTATAAAGCTGTAGCGAAAGTTTTGTACAGATCGACACATTAGAATTATAAACGCTTCCTATTTACATTTATCTCTAAGCACGTGGATCCTACTTTGTTTTTAATATGTACTTAGTTTTCCTCT
The DNA here is from genome assembly GCA_916618015.1 of Xestia c-nigrum. Taxonomy (NCBI): domain Eukaryota; kingdom Metazoa; phylum Arthropoda; class Insecta; order Lepidoptera; family Noctuidae; genus Xestia; species Xestia c-nigrum. The sequence continues at coordinate 20,208,061 of OU745250.1, forward strand.
CTCTAATTTTTGTGAATTCCGGATGCTTTAGAATTCCTTTTGCATTCCGGAAACTGAACTAAAATTCTGTCCGGAAAATTCCGGACGTATGGCCACTCTATCACGGTCTCTTCTGGGACTTCATAGCAAAAGAATTTACCGTTACTTAGCCTATTAATATAGATAGTATTCAAGTATTGAGTGAGGCACAAACCTTCTAAAGTAAACGGTAAATCAATCCGGGGCTAATATTTACTAAGTTTTATAGGCATCTGGATAGAATGTCAGGTCAATATAACGAGGCGCGCCGACCTTAAGTAGTTGAATTGTAGTGAGGAATTTTGGATTCAAATCCCCTGGCTGTTTTTGTGGATTCTCAATTATTGATTTGTTACAGTTAAAGAATGTGCGTGTGAAGATATATGTGCTGGCGATTTCTTTGGGTAAATATGTATGTTAAGATAGATACCTATGTTGAAAGGTTTACCATTCCAATTTTGCGCCATAAAAGTGTATTTAATTACTATTTACACAAATGTAAAAGCATTTGTTATGTGGTGTGTGTTAATTTGTTCTCTAGAGTCACCTTTATCGCTCCATATTTCATAGGTAAATAGACGTTTACGCATCGTCAATTTACGTCAATGGCCAATATACTGTCGATTAATACCTACTTACCTACCGGTAATATAGACATCTTTACTATTGGTAATTTGAAGAGGGTAGTTCAATGTCACCTGTGCTGTTCTCTATTTATAGTCCGAGTCCTACTCGACGTTCACGTCCCGACTATACATACTCACCTACTCGTACTTCTTTTGTTACTGTCGAGAAGTTTCGTCAAGAAGCTGTCTTTGTGGAGGTGACACAATATAAATAAAAATATAAGTACGTAGGAAAGCCTTGGCAACAGAAACTGGAAGTAATAAGTATGTATTCAGAAGTTTCTTAATCGATATCAGGCCAATTGGCGAAAAGTTTGCTGAAAAAATAAACAACTTTGTATTTCAGGGTTCTTTTTGCGTATGAAATTGAAATCGATATAATAAAGTATATAGCTAAATAAATTATACCGAATAGATAAGTAAGTACTGAATTTTTGTCTGACGCTACATCGCATGTTTCCGTGATATTTGATCCTACCATTGTCATTGTCAACCCAGAGGATTAATTGACCATTCTATGGAATATTCCATAGGTGCTGGCGACCTCATAGATATTACCGACACTACTTACCTACCTACAGCATTTATCCAGTAATATGAAGCGCTCATCCCGCGCTAATCACACCTTCCGGTTCAGATGATTGGCGCTGACGACCATTGTCAATTATTTGTAATGGCAACATCATTACATACTGCGTAGTAAAGCAAAAAAAAAACTGAACTATTTATTTTCGAATTTGGAAAACGAAATGCGCAATGACGCTTCGTTTCACTGTCTCAGAGGGATAGTGATGTAAATAAAAAAAAATATGTTGAAATTCAACAGAAAAATATCATAATTTGTTTTCTTGCTGTCAACATTGAAAAACCTTCAGAAACCTTTCACAACCATTCATTGCACTACCGCGCAACTAATTACATTTCTTACGATGCCTTTTTTCAATTCGGAACATCACTCAGACACACAATCTACCTACGCATTCAAATTGTATTTCGAACATGTCACCGCATTTAAATGAGCCGGCAAATACGTCAATAGTAAATCCTCTTTACTCGTTAAGCGTGTTTAATACTGTTCATGTATTGTGGTAGTTCATTATGGGGCTTACTGAAGGCACTGAAGCCCTGCAGGGTTACGGCCGAGGTCGCAAGTGCGCCTTACACGCATGACCGTATGATTAATGTTGCCAGTTAGAAAATATTTTTTCAGGAGGTTGTTTGGAAAGAGTATGTAGGTTGGTGTTTTTTATCAGGTAATTAACACGTGGCGGAGTCGTGTTAAGCTTAAGGCCAAGCGAATTACCCGAGTCGGAATGAATTAAAGAAGTTTGCCTACTGAATTTTGATTGAGGTAAAACCTGTTCAAATGACGATGTTTTTTTTATTTGTGCACGACCTTTCTGAAAAAAAAACCCATGTAGGTAATTCGTTATCAGTTACAAAAATCAGACTGACCACCGGGGCCTCATTTTCCGAGCGTGATACTTTTGAAATCTGTCGGATCTCTCGGTTAGCTGAAGTATGCATAACAATATTAGTTCATGATAACAACAGACAAGAGAATGCGATGATTGATTGCAACTCGCAAGTATGTTTTTATCCGCAAACATTATGTCGGCCATCGTCTTTTTTTCGAACTTTACAACAACGGAAAAAATTGAACTGCGGTCTGCATTATACGTAAAAATATTGTTATCAGACATTAACCTGAAACTACTCCAGTCGACTACTTTTTTAGATAAGGTTCGTAATTACTTATAATAGGTAGATCCCCTTGGGCGTAGCCTGGAAAATGCAATAATTCACAGCGTCCATATACTGAATACTACTTAGATAAACAGGGCTTTCTTTGCCAAGCATTATTGGGACATCAACATAGGGTACAGAATAGAAATTTGCATAACATCTTTGATGACGTGATCTCGTGATCATCTTTGATGCAGCCAAGCCATTATCACAAAATGATTAACAATGCCCACCCCGACACCCAAATATTATTAATATAACCGGGTGTCCTAATAAAATTATAAATAAATCTGGCGTCTCTCAGGGTCGAAATGTAGGGCAGAGTCTATCTAAAATTAAAATGTAGGGCAAACCACGAAACTGCAGTCGCTGTTGGTCAGTTTAAAACTGTTCACTTTATTTAGATTCAAGTGACGTCAGATGTTCTTTAAATAGATTATGCCAATGTTTGGATGCAGGTGTATGCAAATCTTGGAAGAATCGATAAGCTTTGCTGTTGAACTTGCTGAACTTCTATTCGCTATGTTCAAGAAGCATAAAGGGCCAGTTTTACCCAAGAAAGAAACTGCGTTCAAGAGCTGTCATACTAGCAGCCTAGTGCAATCAGAATCTCTTGAGTGCGATTTATGATTTGATTGGGTTCAGTAGGAATACTGAAATTCGCCCAAAATTATACCTTACATAAATATAAAAAACTATCTTTTCAATTACACTAGCTAAGCTAGCAAGCGAAGTATTCGATAATAAATAAAGACTATCAAATGAATTTGAGCAATTAATCTTCTACAATGCAATGAACTTTATTTGGCAGATGGTAGACTTGATAACCCGTTTAACCTCCATATCCTGCCGTAGCAATTCTTCAAATGATTTTGATTGGTGAGTAAGCTTTTCCTTTAACACATCCGTTAATTTTGCTAAAAGAGAAGTGAAAAAGACTAGTACAAAAAGTATTTATGCCAAAATGATGATTAATTCCGCTCAAACGCCTACATTTCATTTCATTTTGAAGATTTATAATATCTAGACTACTTTATTAATTCACACATTCATAACCACTCTCACATAAATCTTACGATATCTGATCAAAGAATAGTATAAAAAAAAGAAATATTAAAGCTATGCGGCAGGAAAAAAAATTCTCGAGATTTTACCAAAGACACATGTAACAGAAACATTAATAATAAAGAACTATTACAAACTTGAAAGAAAGAACACTAGATAATCTATTTCTATTATTAACTATAAATTAAATCTGCTTTTCATGTTCGACTGCTAATCACTTGGTTCTTTCTAAACCATGCAACAGATTTTGTTGATTAAATATCATTTGGAGAGAATTTATCCCGAAATGGTTTGAGATGGCACGAAAAACGAGTTCTGGAAGGAATTTGAGGAGGTCTTTGTCCAGCCAAACAAAAAATTATATTAAACCCTAACATTGAAGAAGTCTTGATGATGATTCAGTACCACACCCAGCCAGGAGCAAGCCTGACCCGGACAAGCCGCATACACCAGGGGCACGATTTTGTAAGGAAAGATATGCTCAGGGATGGGAGAAGCCAGACCAACCGCAGCCAGTCGGGCACAATCAGCCAACTATACAGCCTAGAGCCAATATAGGAATAGTGGTAAAGACGGGTACAATCCACAGGAATGAGCATTAGTGTTTTGACCCTAACATTGAAGAAGTCTTGACAATGCGAAAAACGCGCGAAGCAGGGATGGATCACTTTTATCAATAGAAAAACAAAAAGCATGATTAGGTAAATCAGATAAATTGTGACGAACACAAGATGATCATTTATCTTCCTGTCTGGAACCTGCTTTATCACGCTACAGCGGGCGATTAATAAATTAACCATTAAGTAAGAAAGCTCCAAGCTTACGCGTTCAGCAAAATCGTTCAGGGTCATGGCTTTCGTGTTAACATCTTATTAAGAACTTGCCGTAAGAATTACTAGGCCATCGATTACTATGAGTTTACGATAATCGAGTAAAATTTTTGAGAGGCTAGTGGTGGCCCGGGCGTAACAACACTGAAATCAAAATCAAAATCAAAATCAAAGCATTTATTTCAAGTAGGCCAGTTACAGGCACTTTTGAATTTTCGAAACAAAAATGAACAATTAAAGTAGCTACAGTCCCAGTCACAAGACATAAAAACTGTGAAAGTACTGTAGTTGCCCATTCCCTAACGTAGATCTCTATGGAGAAGAACGGGCAAGAAACTCCATGGACACTCTTTTAAATCAAAATATTGTTACAAAATCTTGGTTACATCATTCTTGTTGAGATGGTATATTATGTGAGAACAATGTAGCAAGATGTGCACGTTAAAAGTGTCCATAGCAAAACAAAAATAAAATACAACTCAAAAACAAAATAATTAATTCAAATAAACCATGGCGACTAAGAGATGACCAGTCACAACTGACAGCGCCCGTTCACGAACATGAGGCATGGATCAGCACTATTCAGCTCAACCATTTTGAAGGGAACTAAATGGTCCGACACACGCGCCACCATCAGCGAGACATTTGAGAGAGCATGACATACTCTCAACCGCCAGGGCACATTCAAGTCAAAAAATAAAAAATGAAAACGTAGGTTTCCAGTGAATGATAGCATTCTAGTACATGGCACTCACACAATATGGGATATGAGGTTATATAATACTAAAGATATTGAATTTATACAATGCAAAGATAGTTGTACAATCTTCAGCAGCTCCAACAATACCATTTAATGGCATTACGAGTTAGGTTGTGGGTTTGAACTTCGAACTCAGGCAGGTGGAAACTTCTTTAGACGCTTTGAGCACTTTTTGGGTGAACAAAAATCATGGAACTCGCGTGACCGTCACCCAACGCTTCATAGCACTCGTAGCCGATACAGATTACTTAGTTTTCACTTCTATCGGCAGTTCCCAAAGATTGCTCGTTTGTTTTTGCCAGCCTTCTCTGTTGCATTCCTGAGCAAAGGTCTCGCTCCATTCCTTCCGTTTCTCACAGGCGGGCGCATTACTTTGTGTAATTTATGACATGACATCACCACTGCTCTTAAGCGGTGCGCGGGAGATCTTTGTGACCAAACCGGAATGACTTAAAACCAAAAATTCGAAGATATGAAACCCACCACCTACCAGCACACACTGGACCCGCGTGGTAGAACTACTCGCGCACTACATGTTGGTGGATGTCGGCCCGCTCCCTCTCATATAGAGGAGGCCCTGTGCCCTGTGTCCCAGCCGTGGGATCATTACGAGTAGTATTTAAATGTTCTTTTTAGTCTACGGAGGTGCTACGTTGCTACGTCTATTGTAACAGGTTTCTGCTTGTCTTTGCGCAATTGTTTTTTTCTTTTACGTAACTTTGTAGTCTCGTAATTGTAGGAGTTTTTATTAATTCAGGTGTCTTTTGCGTGATAAGTGTCAGTTAGGTTAATTGAGTAATATTATGGAGTGGGTTTAGTTGTTGCTGTGTTTGCAATAAAAGCTATAAAACAAGCGTTTTAATTACTATTGAAATAAATACTAAAATATCAAGTAACACGAATAGTAACTACTGTTTCGGTTAAAATTTTCGTAACGCTTATTAAGAGATCAGAATAGATCAAATAGCGTGATGTGGAGCTATAACAGACCGATGTTTATTTATTAGATGCACTTGGTAAAATACACATTTTATTAGCACATTGCCTGAAAACGTAAACCAATAAAAGAACAAATGATTCCCTTGCTCAAAATAGGTTGACTGGAGCTAAAACCTGGTTACAGCGGTTACTGCGATTATGTATTTTATTCAGGGTGTCGAAAAGGCCACATCTGCGGAGCATGATATAAATAAACATTTATTCTATCTTCAAAGACACTAAACTAGTTCGAGTTCCCGTAGTAGAAGTACACGATTTATTTCGTGTTTTGCAGACATAATACGGTAAGTTGTGAAGTCGTGGCGTGCTAAAGGAACAGCGTTGAAAGGTGGTTCTCCTGAAATTAGTCGTGTTGCGTGAAAGCCATGACCCTCGTTGCGAAGGTCGGTACCGTGGCAGTCGGCGACGTTGCCTTTACCTCAAGTTATAACTGAACACGGAGACTTGTGTAAATTTCTTATACATGCGCTTTGGATGTTTGTTTCTTTTATTTAAATAGTTATACATTTAAATAACTTACTTTGCAGTAGCATAGTTATAACGGTTCGATGTGGGAGAAACTTTAAACAAATATTAATGTACTGAAGGAAAAGTTGAACATAGTTCCAGCTAGCCCGTGTCTCATTTTCCCAGTGAGATACAAGAAAAGTATTACAAATTTATAAAATCTTTCAGGCAGGTTAAATGAATACTAGTAAAATGCATCCAGATACACGCACGACAGTATCTAGGCTAAAAGCAAATGGTGTTATTGTAACAGTATTAAAATAAAATAGGCCGAACATAACGCTAAATGTTTTCTTGTTTTATTTCTTTTATTACTGACGTTAGATTGAAGGTGGTATTTGTATCAAGGAGAAATATTTTACTGTGAGAGTGTTGAAATTTTCCAGAACTACCTGGAAACCTTGTTTAGGGTCCGTTTCAAGACCAATTCCACCAATAAAACTGAATGCGATCAACACATCTAAACCGAGTTCAAAACTTGCAAATTTGTCACTGTCATAATTGCTATTGCTACGGAATTAGCTCTTAGGTACAGAAATTGACTAATGTGACCCCATGTGATGAATATTTGGCCTAGATCCATTAGAGGAAACGGATGTTTATCAGTTAATAAACCTTTATTACTTTGATGATTTGATTACTGCTGCGGTTCTTATATCTTTGGCGGAAACGAATCGAGGTGTAGATATAAATATTTGGGAGTTCAAACTTCAATTGATATGTACTCTCTGGGAATTCGAGGTATGCATACAAAATAGGTGGGTGGGTGTAGGTACTTTAAACACGTGTTTCTTGATACTGTTTCTAATACTTCTCATCGTGATTTAACAGATATCTTGATTTAAATCAAAGCTTATAATGCAAATGAACTTTTATCTATAATCCGATATTAACGGGAAATAAATGATAAATTGATCCAACATGCCAACAATTTTGTTGAGAACGTTGTACAATAATAAATTAAAAGTAAGACCAAACAAAGAGAAATCCACAATTACCACACCAGAAAATGATCCAAAAGAAAATGGACAATAAAACCTGAAAGAACATCATTTGCATTTATTTAACATTTTTGTGTTTTATGCAAATTGGATCTGTAGTACTACATTCCGCATTGCGATGCTTAACACGGCAAAGGGCAGATTTCACCGCGCTCGGTTTAAACTCTAACACGCGATTCTCGTTTAACGTTTTCCCGGCGATTTTCTCACACGCATACTCTTAATCACCAAATTACGTAAGAAACAAAACACGCCAGATTTAAAATGATCGATGGAAGTGAAAACGACGTGTTTCAAGATCTTCGTAGAAGTCTCTAGAATTGAGTTTAAGGTTAAGCGTCCTGAAAATAACATTGTTTTCATCTCAGTGTTTATAACTTTTACCTTAAACATGTACTGATGTTTTATTCCAATGCGTTACAATATTTTATAACATGTGTAAACACATTTGCTTCTCGGCCATTATGGTAAGGTGATTCACTGACGTTCCGGTTCAGCATTCATTTAGGAGAAGCCAGTTACATCGTGCCTGTATTTCCATTTGCGGTTAGCAAATATAATAAATCAAGTACCTACTAGATAAGCGATCTAGCCCTTTCTTATCGTTCAAAGCATTCTCGAGCCGCTGTTGTTTCATGGCCAATGCGAACGATGTGTTACGTCTAGCGCAAGACTTCCGTATGTAGTAAACCTTTATTAGTAGGTAGGTAGTTATATCAATCTCTACTAATATTATCAAGCAGAAGAGTTTGTAGGAACTACCGGCTAAAAATTGAAAAATTATTTTTGCGTTGGATAGTCCATTTATCGAGGAAGGCTATAGACTAAACATTACGCTAAGACCAATAGGAGCGGAGCAGCAATAAGAAATGTTGCAAGCGGGAAATATCTTCCATTGAACAGGCGATACGTTGCGGTATCAAAACTTCGAGCGAACGAAGTCGCGGGCAGAGGCTAGTTCCTGATATTTTCATTTTCTACCACACTCAAAGCATGTCAAACAAAGCTATATAAAAAAATTGATATAAATTAAACGGAGCAGACTACTTATTAAAAGTTTGGTCTAAATATAGAGTTTATAGGCCGTGGGGGAGTCCGCCCAATAATATCTCTTGTTCTACTTGTACTAAAAATTGGTTTCATTTTCATAATATCTACCGTATGACTTAAACTTTAGCTTAAATATACGTTATCGTGTGAATTGGTTCAGTAGCCACAAATGAATTCGTCTTAATGAAGGAAAGTCAAGAATAGGACAATACTTTATTATTAGTTTCGTGAAGTTTCAGACACGGTTTTTAATTATTTTTCTGACTTTATCCTCCATCACAAAACTTTATTATTTTTTCTTGTCTTGTTAATTGCTGGTTTGAAGGATCTAGTAATCAGTTTAATTTATTATTGAATTCTTGAAAATACACGTGTACGTAGATAGATCATTAAGGATCTTTGATCATAGGTACCTACGTTTTGCCTTTATTCGTCATACCACCTGCCAACCGATTAGCACTTTGATTATCTTCAATGAAATTGATTAATGAATGTTAAATTAAAAGTATTTAAATATTCACTTCAAATAAACAATATACTTAGATGTTATCTATTCGGTTGTGAAGATAATGAGATGGAACAAACTTGTTTGTCAGGAGATATGGCGACGGTGGCGTGTCTGCCAACAGTTCCTCCTAATACATAATATATTGCCCAAGCTTATTGTGGGAGTGCAAAGTTGCTTCATGCTTTATATAATGCGCTTTATTACTTTTTGAACTGTACTAAGAGGTATTAAGTTTAAAGTAAAAGTAGGTACATGAATCATCGTTTTTAAATTTTGTTGTAAAGGAAGTATGATTGATGTTTTATAAACATAAGAAATCAGTATTATGTCCAAGAGCTTTATACATACATATGTACATACATAATTCTCTTTACCAAAGTTTAATATCTATTACAAAAGTTCGTCCACATTCACTGACCTGTCTGATAATAATATAACTTCCGCGGAATCGAGGGCATTGAACGCAAATAAATTACTTTTGAAACAGCTAATAACTCATCATTATAACATTTTGAATAATTTATCTTCCAATTCTTTTAAGTGAAGCCAGTACCAACATCGTATCTTTACTGGCTGTGAAGCTTTTGCCAACTGCCACTAAAAGCAAAAAAAAAGAAAAAACGTGATTTGACGCGGCAAAAAAAGGTTCAATGACCTCGGGCAATGGATGGATAGTCTGATAGTCGATGCAAGTTTGAGTGCCTATTTCATTAGTAATACCAGTTTTTCTACAAACGAATTTATGTGAAGTTTATTGGATTTAGACGACTCTTTTTGTTAAGATTTTTTATCGTGGAAAAATTTATTGGTAGAGCTTTAAAAACAATTTATATTATTACATGTGACTTCATTAACTTTTTGCCCGAATCATATTTTTTTCAATTTATTCCAAGTTTTTGTTCTAGAGTTGTTGTACAAAGTTCAATGTTCGAATTTAATTTTTGGCTTGATAAATTGATTAATAATCCATTTGCAAGCTATAACAAACTACCTTCTAACAATCGACAGTGCTTGTTAACATGTTTTATTTAAATAAATCAATAAATTATTTATTACACGTCGCGTCAAAGAAATGTTGCTGTTAAAGAAACGTCGCGTCAAAGAAAATCTGGAATACCTGTTGCAAAAGGTTCTGTAGCTGTTCCAAATAACTATTATTTTATTTGACCTGTAACGAAATACATACTTCTGGCTTCAGAGACAGCAGAGCAGGTGGCCAAATGAATTGAATTTCCATTGGGCCTGTAATGTAGCAATGTCAGCAGGTGTTGTACAAACAAACATAATTTATTTACTTCGGGTATCCTCCATTTGTATTGTTTTGTATTCATTGGAAGGAACCACGTACGTCCGTGAGGATACTTTAAATATAACAGGGAACATCTGCAAACACGTTCCAATTATTTTTGTGCGGAATATTTACAGCTTCTGTGTGTTGCGCGTAGGTACCAATGGGAGAAAAGTTGGTAAAACAGAAATGAAATACATTTTTACAAATCAAATTGAGCTGAACTCAACGTTGATTGACACATTTCTTGATATGTTTCAATCTTTCGTCAGTTAATTGGCCTGTCGACTCGAATACTTCATATTTCTAACCCACACATCAAACTAAGAAGTAAAATGACCCAGAAATCTCAATCAGTGACTCGGTTTTCGGCTCAGTGCGATTTTTTACACCTCTAACGGTAATTCGGTTGAGGCAGTGGCGTTTATAGACCACATTAACTATGGTACACTGGCTGGCGAGAAACTAGAGTCCGACCGTTCAGGCATAGACCACAGATAATACCTAATTACGTTTTATGCGCTATTAAGGTTTCACATCGATATGAAATCCGATGATAGGTTTGTAAACAGTAATGGAAACGATTTTATAGTTTGTGTAGTTTACTTAACATTCAAATGAATCATGGAGACGTTGTACCACGTACCGTGTAAGTACACGTCGTTAGCTGACTGACTTTTATTAATTTCTTTGTAAAACATTGTATGGTTTTCTTCTTACGTTAATTAGCATAAACAGGAGAAACTTTGTTATGACTTTCGTTTTTTAAAGCCTTTGTCTTCTCTATGACGCGAACGTGAAGACATTATTCACCTCCAATTATCGACAAATCGGCCTCAAATCTCGAATTCGACACCCTATAAATCTCGGATGGACACCTAATAAATTCAAAGTCTGCTCAGTGTCAACGAACGTGGTGGAAATATCCATTATTTTGTTTTTCTACAAAATGTTTGACATGTTTTTGCGGCCATGACCAACGCCCACGGCCCACATTTACCATAGATACACTTTCGCTTCGATTTACGAATTCAAAGATTTCGCGCGATGTTTGCGCGGGAAGGAAGTTGACAGTAGATTCATACGTTCATTACTTTCCCACGTTTGTAGGAAGTTTATTGTAATTAGAAACAACCAGATTCGTCACTAGACTACTTTTCATTCGGTAAGTACTCATTTATTAGTCCGTTGATCTTATCATATTAATCTAAATTCTAAAATTGTGTCTATTACTAAGGTTGGTTCACCGTCCTGACCGTGCTACTCTAATTGACTAATATTAGCCCCAGATTCCCGTGAGTACTGTTAGAATTGATAGCCTAGTTGAATGGTTCGTAATTACTCTAATAACTCCTAGGGTCATACACGACGTTCATTGTGCGTATAGTAAGTAGTCTCTGGTAACTGTAAACTGATGTGAAATAACGGTTATATTTGCGTATGGGCAACATAAAAGAATGAGTAACGTCTTCGGAAGAGTTATAAATGTTGCGTTGAGTTTATTTTATTAAGACAGGTGGTTGAAAATAGACAAAATAGTTAATTAAAAGATGGAGTATGATGTTAATTAAGACAAACGAGGTTACAGAAGGAGAAGTCACTTCACTTTAATTCTCGTTGTCATAATTTTTGTATCAGAGGTTATATTAAAAAGTAACTTGGTACAGATACTGCATGATTATACAAATACACATTTGTAGTACCTACCTATCCAGAACCATTAGTTGTCTACAAGTATATAATTTATTTTAGTTGGTTTATTAAAGAGATTACAGCCACATTATGTATACATGTGCATACATAGACATATCGATTAAAATCATCATATTTTTCTGTGATCTGATCTGATTTAAAAAAAAACAGCAGGTTATAGATTTTTTGGCGTCCGAATGACTTTGTCAGGTGGCGCTATGAATCATCTTTGCAACTGTTTTAAAAAAAAAAACAGTTCTACTAGTTCCGTTTTTGGCCACGCGTCAAACGATCTATGTACAATTGTACAGCCTGTCTATACTTCAGTCGAACCTAAATTTATACCACATTGACAATGAATTATGACACAATTTCTGAACTGACCTATGATATGCGCAAGTACGAATTCGAATGTTATGTCAAAATATTTGTTCAACAAACTTTGTCTACCGAGCACCTCATAGGCGCATAGGTAGAGTACCTAGGATTGTTTGCTTTGAACGCAAAGGAAGGCTAAAGGTGAAATCCTCTAGCTTTTAGCATTGAAATTATAAACCTGATATACCTATAGGCATTATTTAACGCATCGAGCAATGTTTATTCAACTGAGAAGATGTATTTAAAAAGTTTTTTTGCCGGAAACAAGAAACTATACTTACATAAAAATATGATCCTGCAGAGTGAAATTCGTTTTCATTTCTTTTATTGTCGATGTAGCCTTAGAAATGATAAGCACTTGCATGCCATCATGAAAGGATTGTTTTATTTAATTTTGAATACCAAACTGAGACTTTCTTGGAATAATAATCGCATTTTAATTTACGATTTTGGATTGTTCAAATTCTCAGAAAAATGCTTTCATCGATTCAAATATTTCATGTGTTTAGGGTCCTTTTATAGAACTGGGTATTATTTTCTTTATAGTCTTAGAACTGTAACGAAGAGGTCACTAACACTATTACATACGAATAGAATATTGTATATGTATGTCCTTGTAAATTTACAATAATAATTCTACCAGTGACAAAGGCTAGTGATGTTTGTTCGTACAAACGTCGTTTATTCTGATTATCTCGTTCATTTCATTCGGTCTCTGTTCGTTCAACCGAATAATTGAATGAATATTTTATGTGTTATTTATTTATTATTTGGAGTAGGTTTACAAGGACATCTTCTCTATTTATCTATTTATCTCTCGTTTATTTATTTAATATATCTTTTTTGGGTTATTACATAGGCCAGTAGCCTGTATTTTTTAACTTCAGTAGAAAGCACACCCTCAGTTCCTACGTAGCTACAAAACTGATACATAGAAATATACTAGGTGACCCACGCAACTTCGTCTGCGTCACGTATGAGAGAAAAAGAAAACCCGTTTTGGCAACATTTTTCATTCCTGCTCCGTTCCTAATGAGTAGCGTGATGCTATATAGCCTTCCTCGATAAATGGAGTATCCAACACAAAAATATTTTTTTAATTTTATCCAGTAGTTCCTGAGATTAGCGCGTTCAACCAAGCAAACAAACTTTTCTGCTTTATAATATTATATAGTAGGTATAGATTAGAACACGCTTTATTTTACAGTGGAAAAAAATTATAAAACAATGAAGTTATGTCCATTATTTAACAATCAAGACGTTCTTGTTTATCTTGTGTTCAAGAATGCTGTTTTGCTTTTAAGATAAAGTGCTGCACATCGTGTGCTCTACATTCCGGAGTTTATTTGTTAAGAATTCTCGTCCAAGTGGTATTTACCATTCCTCATTCATCAGTATTGAGAACATTACATTAGAAACTTTAAGAACGTCATTGATTGTCTTCCATCTTCCACACTCTACTAGAAGTTTTAAACATAAGCTTCTGATAATATGTAGAAACCACTTTAAAATATTGACATTTGATGCTACTTTTCAGTACTTACTTACCTTTCACATTAACTAATAGTGTCATTAACTTATTTCACATTCACAGTATTAAATTGTTACCCATTCCCGAAACATAAAAACCAAAAATGTCAATTGCGTTGGGGGTAATTATTAAAATATCCTTTATTACCAGGAACAGTAGCTGTAGAGTTATTAAAATTCCCGGGAAAATGGCCTCCATGTATGTACATTAGTATATGGAAATATATGTCAAGGAATGCGGTCGCGACCTACAAACGTGACGTTGACCCTTACTTTGGATTACAAACTTGAGGAGCTAAGCTATAAATTGTTACCTGTGACTATTTATATCGTCAATCAATAGTCAATTGTTTGTTTTATTTAGAACGAATAGTTCATGGTGAATTAATAATAGAAGTGAGGTAATTAAGTTGAAATGATGTGTAGAGGTGGAATTAAGGAAATGTCACACAATAAAGTTTTAAGTTTGAATGAGAATGTCGTTAAAATCAGAAGACAAGATGAACGGATGGTTATAAATATAGTGTCGCCAGAAGAAAGGTAAACACATATGGCAGCTAGAGGTTTTAAGAAGAACTAGACCAAGATGAGCCGATCTCAAGTAAACAGGGATAGCAATATGATGATGAATCGATAAAGTACGAAATAGTTCAAGGTTAGAATGTCGTGTATACTAGTTGTACCTAAGTCTATAGGTACACTTCAGTTGATTTAGGTTGATACGAGAGAATTGAGAGAAATCAGCGTAATCACAGAGTGGGTTGTTTATAATAATGATACGTCTGCTTGGCTTGTCATCATTTCTGATGAGGTCGATTGAAAAATTTGTAACTATGAAGATGAAGTCATTATTAAAGCGAGAGAACTCGAACAGTGCACAGACAATGTATCGATGCAATTAGATGTGTCTACTTTTATATTACGGCAAAAAGATGACGACCGACTTTTCCTGAGAGATTTTATATTAAAAAGTAGTCGGAAGGAAATGAGGGAGTCAAATTAGGTTGAATGCAACTAACAATAAATAAATGTCAGTAAATACCGTCTGGCAAAGTATTTCCGGAGAAAATGGTCCATCCATTTAATATAATGTTTTATGTCTGATCAACGACACAAGTTTAAGCTGCATCCGGTGAGACGGGAAGGCGACTCCAAAATTATTTTGAAAATGGCAGATGCTAGCCTAGCAATAACCTTATTTTGATGCACATTTTGTACTCAGTGTCCTTTTACATGCTATTGAACTTTCAACTTAAAGACCCCCAAACGATCTTTATACTGCATGATTCTTTTTTGCGAAAAAGCCATGGCTGGAGTAGATTTATCGTCGATATGAAAATCTGCGTTTGTTTTAGTGCCATAACTCGGTCATTGCACCTTTCATTGTTTCGCAAAAAAAAACATGAAAAACAAGTGAATTCTCTTATCGTTTCGTTAGAAGGTTTTATTGGTCATTTTGTCAGACTCGGTCTTATCAGAGTACCATCTCGATTCAGATTAAGGTCGGTTAACAATGTGATAAGAAAAAACCTCAATCTCCTCACCGATTTTTTATCTCGTTTTCTGCCCCGTAGCGACCATCAAAGGCCTATAGAGGTCACGACCTAAAGCCATTAGGGTACTTTCTGTTATAAAAGGTCGTTATGGCGGAAAATATTATTTGTAAGATGTTCGCGGTTATTTCCTTGTTGGCAGGGAGAGATAGGGGAAAAATACGGATTTATCCGCAGAGCTTTTGAGGGTGGAGTCTTTAACGAGTTATGTTGTTTATACTTTCCTGTTTTATTTCTTTCTTTATCTTTATGATGTGTGATGAAAAAAACATGGTGAATATTCTTAGCTTTAGCCTCACACATCATGTCCTTTTTTGTCATTGTCAATCTAAACCATCTTCTGTTTGTATTCATAGTCATCATCATTTCTTTCTTTCTTACTCGTTTTTTTTTGTTTTTTTCCCTCTGTTCCCAAGGCCAAGTAAGGTTCTTACTATACCTGTAATAAAGCCTACAGGCCAGCCTACGTCATCCCCATTTATACTATTCTATTTTGGAAGTGCTAACACCGTTATAGCTTTAAATCAATTATGCTCTCCCGTTGCAGTCAGCGTTGCCATCCATTCAATTACATGCAGAGGAGTTCCCGAGCTTCTCTAAACATCGTTTATTTATTTATAGCAATAGTTATTTGCATTTAATATTCCGTTTTGGCAATAAAGCCTTGTTGACAGTGCCTGCCTCAACTTTGGCCTTTATGACGAGTTGATGGTATATCTAGCCCGGGGTTTGTTCGACTGTTGTGTTTTTAGCAAGTTTTATTTGTTTTGCAAAGAGCGAAAGAGTAAAATCTAGCGTGAGTAAATTATGAAATGGAGTAGCTTAGATAGAGAAACGAATTACAATATTCCCAGGAATCCTAACAATATTCACAAAGAGTGTGTGATGCTACTATTAATCCTAAAACCTTGTTTTACACAGTTTAACGTGTCGTCTTCACCTTGCAACACTTTAAATTGTCCCTTGCGTAACAGTAGAATGTCACAAGCACGAGTTGGCGAACAATGGGCAGTGCTCGTCGACAATTTTAATGAGACTTGCTAAGAAAAGGGTTCGCTACAATGGCCCCCTTCCTGTACCAGTGATGATGACAAATGACAATTACGTTCTCTCCAAAGGGGATTTTAAATTACATTCCATTTGACGGTAACGAATGAAGTTTTTTCTTCATTTTAGAATGATGATTCAATTTTTAAATTAGGATTTTTTTTAAACATTATTAGAACGTTGTTTTTGTTTATTCCGTCTCTGTTCTCTGTGGTTAGTCTACACTGCCAGACAAATTAATAGGGTAACTTCTTATCACCAAAAAATGTTTTTGTCTGTGAGCGGCAATCCAATTCGGGATCTCTCCGTAATCCTATTTTGTTCTTCTTTTATAGTGTCCTTTTATGACGCATAGGTTAACACACGGTTCACGGCCATATTTCTTATGGATGCCATTCAAATCGTAAGGAATGTCGATAAGGGATCGGGTAACATGGACTTTGTTACGAGCACAATAGGGATTAAAAAGGTGAAATCAAAAGTATTTAAACCGATCCCCTTCTACATCTTGCTATCTTAAATCAGGATCTTTATGTTACAAAGTTTTAGGTAAAGGAGAAAATAATCTTATTGGCGAATGAAGAACAGAAAATGGTATCTAACAGGATTCGAATAGCGATAACATGAAACCTTTTAGTGGCAATGATGTTTCCTTAGGATGTTTTCAAAGATAAAAAAAAAACATTACTGAATTGAACCAAGTTCCGCGCTACCTAGACCAGTACGATCGGATGAGTTATTAAAAAAAATGCAAGTCCATTCAAATACCAGCAACAGCAAAATTTTGATTCCATGCTTTTATCGCCAGAACATTTTACTACACTATGCGTAGCAGCTAAGAATTTTGGAATACAATTTTGACGTAGTTGCAACGAAAGTAAGAGATGTTGGCAACAGTACAAGTTGAGTACAAACGAACTCGCAAATGACCGACGGATTTATTTGCAACAACAGCAGAACAGCTGACGGATAAACGCTTTATTTTTGATAACTACAGCGGTTTGCGCTCGACCGTTGTTACGTCAGCTTTCAAACAATGTTTTCACATGAAACTGCTGTTTAACTGGCTTATAAGCGGTACTTGGGCTGTTTTGTATCCTCCTTTTTTAAGAACTATTAATCTCCCTCTCTTCCATAAAGAGTTTATTTTCAAGGTTTCTGCTAAATATCTGCATGACGTATGAATTTAAAGGGACGTCCCGTAAAGTCGTCGTCTTTGCTGAAAGCAATTTAGATGCAAAAAACACATGTTACGGATATAAAACATAAACAAGCATGACAGACAACACATGACCAAAGCCCTCAATAAGGAAAAACAATGATAAACTAAATATAGCTAACACGGCACTTTACTTTCTCAAGATTTGCATCGATACCTATATTGAAATGTAGCAATTGTGGAATATGTTGCGTTTATTGTTTCAATTCAATTTGAATTGTAAGGCAACGTGGTAGCCGTGAATTTCACATGACCAGCTTGTATAGAAGTAATTGTGAGTCGTGACCACAGCACCGCAAGGTCTCTAGATACATCTGCAGATGGCAGATGGCACTCGATGGCGGCACGTGCTTGTTCAGGGATCTATTTACCTTTCAGATGATGATTTCGTGGAATTGTGATTGATAAGCTTGTTCCTACATGTGTATCTATTGTGATTTGTGACACGTGTTGTTATGTTTGAATGATGATAAAGGGTTCCCCAGGGATCAATTGTCGGGTTAGCATTATGCGGTTTCTATGCAATATTTGAGAGGTTCCGACTAATATTTAAATGGTTGTAACAATATTATTACATATATGTATAGGTAGGAGTAGTTTTCGTCTTACTTTAGAGATCAGAATTATATATAACACATTAAAACTTAGTCAAGCTAGGGTATCACATGTAACAATATTGGCAGCGCAAAGCCATCAAAGGCTTCTGAGGAATTCACGTGTTCCTAACCTAAGAAGGATTTCTTTAGAATTAAACCCTGCACTTACTTTTCAATTACGTTCTTTGTGGAGTGCTAGTACACAGTGCAAAAATTTAATCATGACATATTTTGGTGTAATCAGGTACCTACTTAATGAGTAAGATAGTGTTTTGGTAATGTGACAATCGAGAATGTCCGCTGAGATATTGGGTCGTAGCACGTGAGGCTGGACAATGACCTGCCGATACATAACACAGCAATCATCGTTTACTTTCAAAGTATAGCCATCTTCTACTAGATATATTTTTCAACGGAAAGACATTTTAACTTTTGGCAAAATTAAATAGGAAGAGCCAGAGGGCTGTCAGTTGTTGTTTAGTTAGAAATCGCTCTTGAACTTTGAAGACAAATTATAATTGAATTACTTTGAGAAAATCCAGATCAGTTAGATTTGTCCGCTTCATCTAAATTAAATCAGAGCCAATAAATTTAAATCGAGAGTTGGATTGGAATGGATTTTGAACTAAAAGATTTTATCCTGTTTATAAAGAGAGCAGAGTAAGGATTTGTTCAACTCGTTATCGACTTCTCATATCTCGAAAAGGTCTCGTGAATTTCCTACCAAATTACCCAGTTAATTAAAAACAAACAAAAGTTAAGATATGGAAGTCATGTTCTTTAAAGTAAAGAAACATAATCCACAGAGTTATCTCTATGTAATAGGTAAACAATTTACCGTCATTTACTTCTCGTTACGAAGTAACACACACTAAGTTTGATAACAGTCATACAATTATTGTAAACGAAGTAATTTAACATAATAACATTATCATTAGGGTAATTGAAAACGAGGTAGATTTAGATGCGTGAAAACTGTAAATTAATTCATAACAAACCAGCTGCACCTACTTTTGCATCCAGAAGTCATTTAAGCAATAAACGGGGGCGCGGAAACTCATTAATTACATCTAATGGACATCGCAAAATAATTTATAAAGCGACATCAAAGACGAATAATTTCAAACCAATCAAAGAGAGTGACCGTATAATTCGATTACACCGAACACCGATAGTGTCGAACGTAAAAACAAACGATGGTGTACAAATACTTGAAGCGAAATATGACTAGAATATTAATAATCTCGTAAAACCAATTTTATAAAAGCATCTTCTATTAATTCTGGCGCCTTTGTAATCGTAATCGTATTCATCGTGTGCCTCATTGTTAAACGCACATTATGTTGAGTTACTAACGAAACTCCCAACGTTTGACATCAACGTGTCTGCAATTATGTAATGTTGCTAAGAAATAAAAAGCTTCACATTTCGTTGCGTGGCAATAAGAGAGATGAACTGATATACACAAACAAAATCTTTAACGACGTGATCCACATACATGTTATGATACTTACTGCTAATTTAAACTCACGAGCTAGGCAAAAATAAATTTAAAGCGCTACTAAAACTGCGGACGATGGACAAGTACAACATAATGGTCTAAGCTAAGGGCTTTCTATTCTACATGAGTGTGGATCGGGAGGAGATCTCACCAAACCGGTTGGCCCTTCATGCCGGCAGTAGTCCGTTCGAGTGAGAGTAGCGCACGCAAGTGCATCTCTCCTTTCAGCTACGCGCACAAATCAACGCATACCATTTTTGGCTGCAGCAAATTTCACCGGTCATCTTCTTTATCAAACACAGCACATGTTCCAAAAAAACAGATCTCACTATATCGTCAGTTGAATAAACGGAGCACCCGCGATCGCGGCTCGACCGCGCCGTGGCTTACGGACGACTAACCGAGCTCGGCGAATACACCCATCTCGCTACGGAAAATAAACGGGATTGTGCGCAGTGTGTATATGGCTTAAATATAAACCAAGCAAGCCAATATGAACTCTATTGCGATAAAGACAGAGATGATGAAGAAGATTTAACTGAAAAAACATGTGTTGTTTTAACCGGCCATAGAGCTGGTGATTGTAGCCAAAGCCCGCTAGTTGCAGTGGAAAGAAAGTAGGTGCATTTCCCCGTGTTGGATGCTGCAGGCTGCGAACCGAAATGCGGCCAGTGTCGCTGCTGTTTCATGATTTAATAATGTGACACAGAGTAAGCCCCCGCCCTCATTGATTTTGCTGGGGCCGGCAGTTAGCAAACGTCAACATCTTCTTTAAAAAATTACCTTATTGGAAAGAAAAAACTCAGTTTACAAAAACACTCGTGTTCGATAACAACTGCATTAGTAAAAATAAATTAATATACTACCTACATTTAAATTTTTCCTGCAACGACTCCATTTTTAGAAATGAAGCTCACAACCACAAACCATGTTCCAGTATAAATATTTTCGTTTTGAAAGATGTTGTTCTAGTTACCGGAATATCACAAGCTGGTGCAGGAGCGCGGAATATTTACCTGTAAACAAAACAGAATAAAGATATAAGTGGATTATCTTAATGAATGCTCTGACTCTGAATGTGGAAGTGAGTTCAAATAAAAAGGAAAGTTGATCTATTGGAACCATTGAACCGGTTCTAGCGACTTGTCCGTTGGTGGTGGTACTGAATGTTTAGCGGTAAGCCGTTGCAGCTGTACAGCTGTTTCAACATTAACATCGGGTATTCGACAGGCCATCGGACTAACATTAAATATTGACATTAAAGACATTACACAAGTTTCATCCATATGGAACGATCCCTTTTGAAATATTCTGACTCAAACGGTAACATGGATTAACGAAGGCGAGGATAACGTACCACGTATATCACTGTAGAGAGAGGAAATCAACGTAATACGCATGTCATAAACACGGTTCTGTTGCTCAGTCTACTATACGGGATGTTACACGATACACTACTATGGTTCCGACTAGATGGTCTCACTGATAGTCTTCGATTTTACATAATCAAAATCACGAATCTTTTCTTTTCTCACGAGATTTGCCATTTTAGAATGATAAATCTTGGCCGCATTTATGTTCCATATTATGATGATCAGTTACAAATAACTGAACACGCCAAGACTATATAAAACTGAGTTCTCATTTATAAAGGACATTGTTGAGGAAAACCCCGCACCATAAAGAAAAAAAAATCTGAAAAGAAACAGAATCCTTTGGTTAGGGAAGATACTAATGGTGTTATATCCGATAACCGTAAAACCAAACTGTCTCGGGAAGGTAAAAGCGAGTTAACTGTAATCCTTTATAATCTTATAAATTCTACATGTACCACAGTATTGTATACTGTTTGTCTTTCTTTGATGAGATGAAGTGCAAGACATGGCGATGACAGTTGACAATACTTTACGCTTACCTACACCACAAGACGCCTCCAGCCTTGACGGAGTGATTGAACACATCCTAAACATTTGTGTTATCATCATCTTTCAACAATTCTATGGAAGGTGCGTTATAATCTAAACATGAATGTAAGTAGACTATGAGCTATCCAGATTATTTTGTTTTCTATTCTATTATATGTCTACATTGATTATATGTCTCTTTTACTGTAGAATCTTTTGTTATCATGTGTGTATTGACTGAGTGTGAATTTGAACACCACTCTACCTTATCGTCAAAACCATATAATAGGAAGTCTCTAACTGCTTCAAGTAGCGGTGGTATTTCCACAAAGAGTTAAACAATCTATTTACTTTCAACAGATAAGATTCTAGCATCAATGTTTTTGGGTAGAACTCATCAACTTGGAGTTCTTTCATCAACTCCAACATTTTATTCTATGTAAGATCAAACCTAGTTGCACTTTTTAGCAAAACTATTAATTGCTCTACTTATGTGACTTCATATCTATCTACGAACTATCGGAGCAGTTCATTAGCAGTATTTAACATAGCAATTATCAGGTCATGGTGAGGTTGTTAGCCTAGAAACGAATCATTGGTATATTTTTCATTTAGGATTCAGAATTAGCATGGGAAAACCAAATTTATGAGTATGTAAACCTAATTTAACAAAATTTATCTTCAAACTCATATATCATCCTAGTTTAGTAAATAAACATCGAATACATATTCGGTCTAATTAGCGTTAAACCCTTTGATTCCCGTGATTATTAAACTCATTATGTTGAATTCCCTAGCGAATTGATACAATATTCTAAAATCGAAATTCGTTTTTTTTTTGTGTCATGATTAATTTACGAGCTTTGTGTAATAATAAATACGTCAATGTTTTTATAATCATGGGTATATAATTAGGAGTGCCACTTTTTGTTGGTTTGTGGTTGTTGCTAACGCAAGTAAATAATTATCTTCGACTTTAGAAGCTTTGGGATTTACATCAGTTTTTTGATCATGTTAATGTTGGATGGCCCCTGTTCCAGCTCTTGTTCTTTGTTTTTTGTCGATTCATTTTATTTTTATCTAGTGTGTTTTGGGTGTAAGCAGCAGCTATCTTTGAATTTAAAACATGTTTTTTTTTTTATATATAGCGAACGTTAGAGTACCTTTTTTGGGCCAGTCTTTGCCAGTCAAACTCATAATAATTGGGCCTCCAACCGATCATCATAGTTGGTTAGTCAGAATTTCTGACACCATATTATTCAGAATGTAATATTTTTCATACAATAGCTTGAGAAATTAAAGGCTATGGAAATTAAGGCTCGCTATTGTTGACATTGCAACCTTGTTCTCTTCATGAACTTGATTTGCGTGCACAGATAAGCATTCGATGGCCCTTTTTTTGCAGGCACGGAAACCGAAATACTATGCCAATAACCTAGCTAATCGGCAAAAAAGAGGCCATGACGTAAAACAAATGTTTGTCTCTGTCAACAATGTAAAGGAAGCGTAAAAAATGAATGCAGTGGCTATATGTTTATTTGGCTATGCCTCACGCGATGGTTTACAAACACAGAAGAAAGAGAGGTCATAACTTGTGACACGAGACACGAATGACAGGCTGTAGCCATGTGTTCCTTTGTCTTTACAAATGAGTGTTTCTTGCACTGAGTGCCACCACATGTCCATATTACTTCGCGACGCAACAAAATGTAATACGTTTATCTCGTAAGTAAACCGCCTTTTGTGTATCATTTACTTTTTTTTTAGGAAAACAACGGTTATAAAAGGCAATGTGTTCAGACGTCACGCGGGGTGATCTATTGGTCTGTGGTTTTTGTTTTATGAGATGAAGGTATTTTCCATTTTTGTCATAACATGACATAGGCTGGTTTTATAGTCACGCCGCTAGACGCGCCGTTGGACAGAATTTGAAACGCTACTACCTACTACTCCAATACAAATTCTGCCCAACGGCGCGTCTAGCGGCGTGACTATAAAACCAGCCTATTGGAGTAGTAGGTAGTAGCGTTTCAAATTCTGTCCAACGGCGCGTCTAGCGGCGTGACTATAAAACCAGCCTAAGTGTGGTGAGCTAGTCTTTTCCTTTGTTTTTTAACATTATAGCTATCTTCAGAAAATGGTTCTGCTTACTCTCAAGACATATTCAACCATATTTTTCATCTCTGAATACATAGTATAAATAAATATCGCTGGACTTTACACACAGCACCATCTAGTGCCACACTAAGCGAGGCTTGTATCGTGGATACCAGATGGTTGATATTCTACACACTTATATACTTTTTTATTGTAAATACACACTTATTCACACATCCATGACTCGGAAACAAATGTCCATCCTCATCACACGAACATTTGCTCCTACCGGGACTTGAACCCAGGATCCTAAGAACGTAAGGCAGCCTCACTACCGCTACGCGATTCGGGCCGTCTAATTAGTGAAGTAGTGAAGAACTAAGTATGAAATTTACCTATCTATTGATTGGTATTTACTAGTTGTTGGGTATTAACTCAATAATTCATGCAACCTTATTTTCCGTGGTAAACTTGTAAGATACTGTGCAGATAAAAAAAAAAGAAAAAAGAATGTGTGTGTTTTTATCGGTCATTATAATCGCCCCCACATCTCTACGTGCTTAGCAGGTCGACTCAGAGGTCTATTTTTAATTCATAGGCGCTAATTTAGCTGTCCTTGAAGATAACATATAGACCTTGGGCAATGAGGGATATTCCCATAATTCAAAGGTTACCTATTCTTTAACTTTAGCTTATCTTAACCGTGGAAGTTTGGAGGACACTTTATCTTGAAATATGGCGTAAAATCTGCTGAATGAGTGAACACAGCCTGTTCGAAGATTTCATTTCGAAGATGATTATCTCGCTCGCCATGTCTGAAGAGCGAAATTTACATTTGAATTTAAAATGTATGAAGTACTCATTTGGACAGCTACCGGTGGATGGTTGAATTATCAAGCATTGTAACCTAAATAAACGTGGTTTAGTAGAATACTAAATAATAAGAGAGGAATATTGAAAATTCTATTATTAAATTTACAAAAAAAAGTGTCCTGCTCGTTGGTGGTATCAAATGTTTCAAAGCGTATCACTTTCAGTTTGCAAACAATGTAACACAATACAATAGACACACAATTGTGTGTGGTGTACATGCACGTGCATTTTCAATATTGAGTTTGCAAATTATTGATGCTACTGTTCACCGTTACACAGTCAACATCATCCGATAACTCGCCCATTTCAATTTGGAATGGAATCGGGTCTTGTAGAATCGAGTAAGTATACTCGATTCTACAAGACCCTATTCTTACATAAACAAACATCGGAAAGTTTATGTAAGAACAAACTATTCCGTTTTTATGTAATCGATCATTATTTTGTTATGATGACACGTGTAAGAGATTATCATAACATAGCCATGTAAATCGTTTAAAAAAAAACAAAAACTTCCGAGGTAGACGATGATTTATACGTACGAGTTTGTCTGAAACAAAAGAAATGGAAAATACTCAAACATATAGTTTATCGAGTTTTATTATTATTGAGAACCTACCTACATATTTATCTTTTTGCTCTTTGTATGTGCTTTGTAATATATCGGAAATTATCGGAAAACCTGCCCTGTTTTCATTAGTAACGTTTGAGCTCAAAACCGGGTTGATGAAGTATTAATTGATTAATGAGAACAGGTAACTTTACACTTGTGTTTAAATTGAAACGGTGTTACCTAGATTTTGGAAATAAAAACAAGACTTTTCACACTTATTGTACACGTACAGTAAGTGCGAAATATATCATCATGTCATTAACAGTCAGACGATAAGGCTGGACGAAAAGAATTCGAACACACCGACTCTTCTTTTAAAAAAAAAACTTTTTGGGACTACTTCTTCTTTTTTGTAGGCAGACAAGACTTGTTTTATAATAAAACCGATTCATATTGTTGGTAACGGAAATAGTGCTGTCAGGAACATCGCGATCCATAAAATGGCGGGACGAAGTTAACGAATTTGTCGCTTTTCCGAATAAAACAAAAATGAGGGTTTTTAGAGCGTCGAGCAATTTCCCGGATCGTCGACGCCTCGGGGCAGGTTGGGAACGTTATGTACCTACGAAAATCCACGAAAGGCCTCCAAAATGTAGGAAAATCTGTGAAAATCCATTCGATGAATGTTTGGTGGGCGCCGCCGGCAGTGGACACGACGCCGACGTACCTATTGAGTTTCGATTCGGTGCGCGATTTGAAAGTGGATTTTGATGTGATCGCATTCCCATCGAACGTGCTATTCAGTTTCCGAATGTGAACGTTTACAGCCTAAAGACATTTCTTTTCATGGTTGCTTTATGGGTTTTTGAATTATATTAGTTAGTCAAGTTTGTCGGTCAAAATCAAAATCAAAATATTTTATTTCGCATAGGCCTGGATGGGCACTTATAAAACGGTGATTTAAAAGACTTACTTTGCGGGTGACAAGATCAAGACGTGCGTGCATCATAAGGATATAGCAAACGGCTTTGGTGAAATAAAAAATTTAAGAACCACTGAATGCAATAGGGAATCGAACCGACGAATATAGGAATATACCCATGTGTTAGATGGAATAAGAGGAAACTGTGTTTTACTTAGGTAGGTAAGCTACCTTCAATTTTCCTGTAACGATGGTTACCCGTAATTGACAAAGTTTTGTCACAAAAGCAATTGCGAGGCGAAAGCAATTTAACAAGAAGGTAGCAAAGTAGGTACATTCATAACGTTAAACAGATTATTAATTTATTACTACCTGGGGCGACGACTTTAATAAATAGGAAAGCTCTACAGAAAATCTTTCAGGCGAATCAAATAAGCTAGGTATTTGAATTGTCGAAATTGATTGGAAGTGTCATTGACTGGAGTTTTTGTAAAGAAACTTTAGCTACAAGTGGATTTAGTACAGAAATAGACTTCAGAATTACTAATATTAGCTTCGTCGAGTGGACTTACAGTGTCGCAACGAGTTCAGCGTTAAAATAAACTGTGACATTGAAGTGAAGTTGAATGCATATTCAAGAGATGTAACTGCAAAGAAATTGCATTTAGTAACAGATAATTGGTACTTCGCTCTACAAATACGGGGTCTAAAAATCCATACCACTATCACTCCTTAACAAATTGTAACGATCGGAATTGGATGAAATTTGGCTGGAATGGCATATGAGATTCGTAGTTTTTATCCCGATAGTACGTTCAAGCAGTGTAAATTTCCAACCTACAAGCGATCGAAGCCGCGGGCAAAGCAAAGCTTAACATATGTTTGTAATTTCTGAAACTCCATAAAATATAAACTAAAACTCCACTCTGCTAAGGTGAAATTAGCGCGAAGGAAGCTTTAACGTGTTCATAAACATCACGGAAAAGTTTTCTTTGTCCTCTCTTGGTCATTTAGGTAAGCATTTTTATGGGTACTGTGCATACAAGCCTTAAGCTCCCCTTATTTTCCCCCTTGTTTCCCCGCAAACACAACCGCAACGCAACCATCCTCTAAATTAAATGAATTATTAATAACACTGCGCCAGCCCGCATTCAAGGACCCGGCATTATATTATTCTTTATAGGCGCAACGTTGCATAGACTTTAATCCTAAATAAAATTAAATAAACATAGCTTAGCTATCCAATTTTATTTGGATATTATTCCTCTTGGAATATAATTACTAACCTGAACTTCACCTGGCTGGCCTTTTGAGCTTTACAAAAAGTTCAACTTTGAAAAGCGTCGAGCTTGAAAGTGTCTTTTGCAAAGCTGGATAAGTTTTATTTGCGCGTAGACTTGTTCACAAGATTCTTCATCCTCTTTTTAACACTTGATCAAAAAGTTTATCCCTATTACGATTTTACTTGTCCACGATTTTCATTGTCGGTTTGAAATGTTGAAATCTTGAAGATGTTGGAGATATCAACGGTTTGTGATGATCCAGCGCGGTAAAGGCGGGTTTATCTTCAAGTGGAGCTTGACAGTCTTCGGACACAAGGAGTACTTGAGAGCATCTCGAGAGTATTGTTCAGAAGGTTCCGACATCACAATGAGGAAGCTTTACCGGGGACGTAAAATTAATGTTACGCTAGTATCTGCCCGAAGCTTTGCTCGTGTGGATTTTCAAACTCATCCGAAATGGAACGGGAATAATGAAACGTGAACTATAAGGATAAAAAAATGCCTTTTGTCACCAGATAAGCCTGGTTTTTAAGGGGGAAGAACGGGTTGTTAAGTTCCCCCTTAAAAAACGGGAGAATCCTCCGACGAGCCGAATGTTGTGTCCGGTGGGCTACTGTCTAACGGTTATAGTCGGTTTTTTTATCATGATAAATATTCAAGATTTTGATGTGAGTTCGGTATTTGCGTCAATGATGTCTATAGTGTTATTTTTGTCAACTTAATTATGTCCGCTAGGTACAGTTTCATTGAAATCCGTTTACCTGAAATTTAACAGATTGGCGGTGTCATATTTGCATGAATTATAATGAATTATCCTGAAATTACATAATGAAAACTATCAATAGGTATTTATATAATATGTTTCATTATGTAATGAACACCTGCATTTAACCCATCACAAATAAACGATTTGATTTGATTTGAAATTTTATGTTAACTGATTAAATGGAACATAATGTATATGGAACTTGTTTTTAGCTAGTATTTTCGAAATATCTGGCAGTGGCAGGCTGGTAAAGTGCAGCATTCGAAAAAGCTGCAAATTGTTTGCCACGTCCACGTGAATTGACACCTCCACAGAGTGCGTTTGACGTCGGCCGTATAGATAGCCAGTTATATGCTATTATGTGCATTGAATTTGTGGATATCTGGCGTTGGCACACTGCTCTCGCTTTTTTAAAACCTTTTTCTGTTTTTCATAAAATAAAATTTTGTTGTTTGTTTGTTAGGTTCAGGTGGGTGTTCATATCATGTCTGTAAACTCGAAAATAAAGGAAAACCTATACCTTTATTCAACACATATCGATAGCTTTTCGGTATCTTACGTCAACGAAAGCAGTTTTGATTTTAAAAGACGTTGTAGAAATACGAAACGTTTTGAAAACTACAGAAATTTGTATTCATTTGCTACATAGATTCGTCATTCTAGAAGGAATCTCCTCAAGTCGGCTGTTCTTTAGTCCGAACTGTACTTTATAATAGAATAAATAAATATATATGTACACAATAAACAATTACACGAGTGCAAAAAAAATCTAACAATCTGGATAAAGGCACTAAATTACGCAGACACTGAGGCACTATTGCAACACTCACACACACTCACACACACACACCCACACCCACACACCCACACACACAAACAATGTTTATATCTAAGGAACCAAATAAATTGTATTTTGCTGTGGAAGAGCGGAGTCTACCAACACAGGCATTACTTGCTTAAAAGGAGGCTCCAATCACCAACTAATGCAAAACTTTTTGGTTTTAAAATAAATATTTATAGGTATATATATTATACAGTATTTAGTTTAATATGTGTTTATATAGTTGTATGTATGTTTATTATAAATAGCTATATTTTAATTTTAGGGTTTTAATTAAATTTTCCTGTTTTGTCTTTACTTACACACTGTGTCTACATTTCTAATTCAACTGTCCTCTCGCAGGTCTGCTGGAAGAAATTTCTTATGAAATAAGCAGTACCTTTGTGCTCTTCTTTCTTAATGTAATGTCCTACTAAGTATTTTGTGTGTACATAAATAAATAAATAAAGAAATAAATAAATATTTTATATTTTGTATTTTTGTATTTTGTAACTGTAAAGATCAAAATCTCACAAACCCGGTAGAAATACATTAGCATTACGCAAGCTTAGTAACAAGGGCCGACTGCCGGGTTCGTATTGGTTACATAAAACGAGTAGGAAACGTTTGGGGACGCGGGACGCGAATAAACTCACGTTTTCTCGTATCTCAGGCGGCCATGTTTTTCTCTATGCTTTACGTACACGTTTTACGAGAAACGTGCTTATAATTTCGTATGAAAAAGGGTTGGGTGTAAAAGCTGTTAATTTGGTTGGTTATTTTTCACACTTTATACACTGTACGTAAATTACGTGCTTGTTTTTCAGTTGTTCTTATTGCTTTTTACTGAGATTGTTGTTTGGGATATAGAAACACTTTTTGTGTGATGGATGACACTAGTAAAACAGAGAAAATATGTTTTTAGGTTAACGGAAGATACAATAATTCACATTTTATTCAGTACAATACAAATAATACACAATTTGATCGTTCTCATCATCATCTTCATTATTTTGCCCTTATCTCTATTTGGGGCAGCCGGCCGGTCATAGTTGGTCACGACTGTCATTAGTAAATCTTTGACATGTATTTTTGCCAGAATCAATTGCTTTTATTCAGGCAACTGCAGTCTTAACAAATACTGCAGTTGCTAAATAAAATTGTGTTTCATATGCCTCTCTCTATTGACGTACCAAACATTCTCAATTTACCTCCTCTTCGGAGATAGCATCAGCAATTTCGAAAATGGTACTTTTATCCGAGAATATGGCATAACAAGAAATAACTTATGAATAGATACTGTCTCAATATATCGTCATAAAACAAATGACGATACGGCCCGAAAACTAAATCGATATTTAAAATGGTTCTCTGAGTAATGAATCAGTTTATATTAAGTACGAGATTATGGCGTAGGATGCCTCTGACTCAAGACCTCATAAAACGTTCAAAACTAAACTAGCTATAATCGAAATAGAAGATTATTAAGATTAGATAGTCATATTCTTTATTTAGATGACTCATTTGTGTATGCGTCTTAGTATGTTGGCGTGGTTTTAACTAATGTGATCAAGACTTACCAATCGAAATTCTGATAGACGTTCAAAATTGTAATGAATTAACATCCCTCAGCTGTAGGTTTAATTTCTGTCAAGTCTCATTCATCCGTCGCGTCGTTTACTTTCTGTTGGCTCTTTCAACAAACCATCAAGCTGTACAAGGATCTATGGGGCGCATGGCCAAAATCAGAACTAATGCCGCCTTTTGTTTTTTCCATCAGAATAACCATGTAGCGGAATAACGTTTACTATTCACTGCCTCGCTTACCCTTCCGGGGAATACAAGAGCGATGATAATGTTGTATAACTTGTATGTATGTATGACTAATCTACTTCAAAAACTACGTTCTAAAAATACAGCTGCTTATCTAATCACAGTATTTTAGTCCAAATTCCGACAACATGGTTTGTATACCAACAAAAACATGTTTTTGTGCTCGAATCTATAATTTGGGTATCCACCATGTTCTGGGAAAAAAATAAATCATTAAACCAATATTAGAAACCTACGTGTTTGTTTTGTCAACATCATAAAGGATGCTTCGTTGTATTCTACGATAACAGCTGTTATTAGGACATGCCTAATATCAGTACCCTATTGTAACGTGGGAGTAAGAGGTCTTTAAGGGTTAAAACCGTCCAGGTTTTTTCCAGAATATTTCAAATGTCATTATGGGCACTTTCAGTGACTCCTTGTTATAAACCTACTTTATTCAGTAGTTTCCGGTCAGACTGATGGTAGCCAACCCCAACATAGTTGGAAAAAGGCTTGGCTGTTGGTACATATTAGCACCTACAGTCTTTACACAGTTTGCTTTGTGACTGTAGTTTCATCTCTTTGTTTTTGACCGATACTTTGACAATTGTTAACTGAAAAAATCGAATTAGTCCTTCACTTAGATTATCAAAAACATTTGACCCGTATTTTTTTTTTTGTCACAGAAACCAAAATAGACGACGATACGACGCTTTTAAAATTCTCAGTACGTCACTGTTGGGTATCATTCTTAGTGAGTTCTGCCGTCACGAGCCCCCACTCCCGAGTTTTGATGCGTTTTATCTTTGTCAATATTCGTTGATTTACAAAAACAAAAAATACGTGTCCATTGTCTTTTTTAAACTTTCACGATCAGAACACACTATAAAACTTAAGAAGACGGGTATTTATCGCGAATTTACCTTTAATTTAATCCCGACGTTTCGACCGGATTGCACCAGCCGTGGTCGCGGGGAGACTGAAGTACTGGAGGTACCGCGACAGCAAAGTGAAGGCGTTTATTCAACTACCCTCAATCATCTTCATAAATGTTAATTAGGGCCGGTTCACATTAGGACTAGGACACCACTAGGACACAGCACACTAGGACTAGGCACTAGGACTTCAGTCTCCCCGCGACCACGGCTGGTGCAATCCGGTCGAAACGTCGGGATTAAATTAAAGGTAAATTCGCGATAAATACCCGTCTTCTTAAGTTTTATTACGTGTCCATTATTTTCCAATACTAACTGACGGACTAAATAGATTTGCAATTTATTGATGGTGGAAACTAGCCTATTAAGCTGGTCTATGTGGAATAAATGCTTTGAGCTTGAGTTGAGTTAACCCTAAACCTATCAATGCCTGAACCTATGGTTAAGACTCGAGTGGGTGGGTTGTTATGTCAGCTAGTCGATGGCGTTGGATTACTGATTGTACGGCCGGTAATTGGACGAGTGGTCACCTATCTAATTAGGTACCAGCCGAACAACATCTCATCTTTCTGTTGTGAACTCGTAACTACTCGATTCGAACCCGATACTATTGATTGAGAATCGATGATTGAAGTTCGTTCATTACTGAGTATCTACTATGCAGGTGGGTTTTCATGATTGCGAATTTGAAAAAGTTCAAACGTTCAACTTAATAATAATAAGTTTGGCAGCTGGATCAAGGGCTTGATTCAGAAAGCAGTACTTCTGGACTCGGCACGAATTGTTAGGAGGTTCCTGTCAAGAGCCCTGACTATAGGCGGCTCGGTCCCTGTTCCCAGTGCTCGACGCTCTGGTGGGTTACAATATAGGTACATATTTTTTAAATGTTTTTATTAATATGGTTTTTAGAATATTTAAAAAAGTAAATTTTATGTAACGGAATGGCTAAAAGAATTTATAAACTCTAAAGCTAAACGGTTTTTACATACAAAAACTATCGTACTGCATAAAATTCTGTCGATTTTTTAAAGTTGAACGACCTCGAGACGTGTCGCATAAACATTATATTTTTAAACAAGAGGATACCGACTACGGACAGTTTTATTTCTGTTTCGTAACTGCAACGTAGCCGGTGTTAAGTATCAATGAAGATATATATATATACACATGAAAAAGTAAGAAAAACCTCTTTCGTCTTTGCTATGTTACA
Organism: Xestia c-nigrum; assembly: GCA_916618015.1. Classification (NCBI taxonomy): domain Eukaryota; kingdom Metazoa; phylum Arthropoda; class Insecta; order Lepidoptera; family Noctuidae; genus Xestia; species Xestia c-nigrum. The sequence goes on from OU745250.1 coordinate 20,241,153, forward strand.
TTTATAATACGATACGTTAAATAGCTGTTCATCTCATTTTCTTTGTAAACATTTATTGCTCTGAATAAGTAAAAATTAATGGATTTAAGTATTGATTTGTGTCACTTATTGAACTATTGTTCTAGATGCTTTACAGTAATAAATAAAAGGAGAGATGCTACTACTTATCAACATTTAATATGAAACACTATAAACCTGTAATATAAAACCCACCTTTGCATGATGCAGTCATGGAACAAATTCAATCGCATGGCAATAAACAACAGCGGTGCTAAAACGAGTGTCAATCTTTATCAGGTGCTGCATGTTAAAGGTGGGAGTGGTTTCTATTGCAATCTCAGGCCATTAAATACGTTGAAAATATGAACGCTCATACTGCTACGGTAAATAAGTGCAAGAGATATTTATCGACGGCATGTGAAACTAAGTCAGAGGCCAGACATAAAAACTCTGACACCAGCCCGCTTAGCATGACCACCGAAGAAACGAGAGAGACTCGACAAATTTTTTGTTCTTCTGTCATTGAATCGACAAAATGACAGATGAACAAAAGATTTGTCGACTCTCTGTCGTGTCTACGGTGGTCATGCTACGCGGGCAGGAAGCCTACCATGATCTGATTAAAAACGTTAAACTAACCACACGATAAAGAAAGAGTAAATAAGTGATTATTTTAAATCTAGGTAGAAGGTACCTTAGACATACAGGGTGTAAACCACCTCATCACATAGCCGTCAACCAAGCCTTCTGTACATCAAACTAAGTAACTTTACACAAAAATTATTGCCGGGAAACAACTTTTTTTTAGGGGTGAAAAATCATGTTTTGTGGTAGAAATCAATGTGACGCACTTAAAACATTGTGCTGATGGATCGATTGGATATAACTTGGGTCGTAGAGTTGCAATAAAAACAGGTTTAAAATAAAAGTTCTCCCAATATCTTCGTAACTAGAAGGTTCCCAGGTATGGTGTAGAATAAAAAAAATACCGCAATGACGAAGAGAACAAGTGCCTTTCGGCTTCGTGAGGTGTTTTTTCACCCTTTATAAGGTAACCACGACGGAAATTCAGTAAAGCTTCAGCCCATTGCTCCACTTTATTTTCTGTCCCTTCTAAGTAATGTTGCCTATTACCAATTACTCCGGATAGAGGAGAGGCATACATAGCAGGCATGGTCATTAAAATGAAAAGTTAAAATAACATGACTCGAACGTTATCATCACACAACCTACAGACTACGCAAACGTAAGGCAACGGACGGCAGCACGGTCAGTGGCTGAGCGGTTGAGTGCCGCGTTGCGTGTCGCAGATTCGATTCCCGCTCATGACAAATATGTATGGCCTTCAAATAGTTGTTCCGGGTCTGGCTGTTTGTTTAAGTGAGTTTAAATGTTTGTAAACCCACACACAATACAAGACAAATTCCCAGGAGGCGGGCCACGTTGTTTTTAAAAAACAAAACAAAATATACTTCATAGTACGCAAGTGTATGGCAAAGTTTCGAATGTTTTGTTTTCGCAGTTTTGATCATTCATTGTCAGTGAAACGGTTTGGTTGAGTCAGATTTGTCACGATAAGATTTCTGGAATTCTGACGATGCTCTACGAAAATAGTCGGTGACAAAAATTAGGTCAATTTGGGATGCCATTCCAAAGAAATATTTCACAAGTGATATTTTGGAGAATTCAAATCATACAGCAAAATTGTTTTGAATCTACGAGTTCAATATGTGTCACACTATTTGGTTCGCTGTGTAAAGATTTGGCTCGGGAATCGTAAAAGGCGCTCTTGTTAAGCAATATGACGGAATTTTGGTGATTTTTACAAAATGCGACGTTCTACATTGTAGCGTCACTGCGATCATTTTTTTTTTGCAAAGCGTACTTGGGAACCTCATAATTACGGAGATAATCATCATCATCTGTCTAGCCTTTTCTCAACTACGTTGGAGTCAGCTTCCAGTCTAACCGGATGCAGATGTATCTGACCTACTAGTTACAGAGATATTTGTTAAGGTTTTAAATGTTATAACTTGCTTCACGGCCCTCGTAGTTTTCAATCCATTCAACAGCACAATGTTTTGAGCGCGTTACGTGATATTTCGCCACAGAAAAAAGTTATTTCCCAACAAGTTTTTTTCGTAGTGTTACTTAATTTGATGTACCGAGTCACACCTTGTATTTATGTCCTGGGTTTATGGTTAAACTATTTCTAAAGTTTCTCTAAAATTAACAATTAAATCTTTACGCTCTTTAAAAACTTATCAGCATTCAAAATCAAAATCAATCAAAAAATCAAAATCAAACTCGTAACATCACCTCCTCAAACATATTAACAAACAATAGAAAAAACTAAACGTATCTACATAAAATGGCACCTATTATGTAAATAAACTACTTCACATTCCATTTCAACGACGTGTGTCGAATAAAACTGTCTAATCTCCCCATCTCGAGTTCTCCCGACACTTGAAAACTCACAGGATGGATGTGGAATGCAGAATAAGCGAATTTGGATATTCTCGACAAAAGCTATACGTAGTATACGTCCTGCATAGCTTCGTCTCTCACACTGGTGTAAGATTAAAGTAATGCGTCCTATTACCTACTTCTAAGTGAAACTGGCGACGAATATTGCAGGAAAGTTGGAGAGGTATTTACTTAAGATTTGAGTGCTGTCACTAGTTTAGTGATTGCCAGTGCTATTGAGCATGAGGTATGAGTAGTAGCCCGGAGTCTGGAGACGATTGCCCTATTGTTGGCTATAGTTAGTGCCCAATTACATAGGACTTGCATAATGCGGGTGTATTACAAGGTACACATCCGTCTTTCCCTTCGGGAGATCTGTTATGAGAATAAAGAAAAGGTCTTTGTCAAATATTCAATTTCAGTGTCCTTTTGCTTTTTACATAGCATTTCGTTAACAACATCTTCATCTGCCTAGCCTTTCCCCAACTATGTTGGGGGCGGCTTTCAGTCTAGCCGGATGCAGCTGAATACCTGTATTTTACTTGGAGCGGCTGCCTATCTGACCTCCAAATTCAGTTAGTACTTGGTAAGACTGGTTGTCAGTAGACTTTTTGGGCTACCTTTATCGACTGCCAAAGATGTACAAATGACAACCGGTACCAAAAGCTTAACGTGCTTCTCGAGGCACAGAGGAAACTCAGTATGTAGGGGTGGACACCCATCCACAGACCAACCTAGGTAAGCACGCCACAACCTTAAGATCTACCCGAGCGGCTACTTTAGCCATGAGATAATAACAATAAGCTAAAAATGATTCCTTCTTCTATAGGAACGTAATTATTTTAAAAAGTAACGTTTCATCGTCACTTGTTAGGTACATTAACCATTCGATCTTTAACTTCATTAAACAACATTACCAAACACATTAGTGTCTAATACACTACTTAGAGTGCTTTATTCTGGAAGGGAAGCTGGGAAGAATCGGCTTATAAGGAGCCTTCGCGCCTGGGCAAACAAACTCTAAAAACTCACTTAATTCTAATTCCCTTTAATCTAATTTTCTACGTCATCCTCTATTGGATAGGATTCATTCCCTCGCGATCAGACGGCTTAGTAGTAACTTTAGAACCTATTAGTTGGTACAATTATTTACACAGCTTTTCACACTTAGCTGAGGTCACCGCACTATAAGGTCTAAGGATGACGATCGAGGATTTAAAAGGCTTAAGAGGCATAGAGACAGAAGCATTCATGCTTTCCTCTAAAGCCTTTTAAAACCTATCTTTTTTCATGAAAAGGAATTGTAAGCAAAAGGAAGGAGTTTATAAGCTGTATTCAGGCTGAATTATTTGATATTTTGCTGAAAGGGTTTATTTATGTCGATATTGGAATATAGCAGAAATATTATATCAGAAAAGTAGGCGGAGGGAGATCATTGGCTTTTCAACGTTCAGTCAATCAAACTAATTGCTTTTAGTTGTGTGTGTGTGTGTGTGTGAAATCATCTATACTACACTGAGAAAAATGTAAAGCCGAATGTTTCGTAACGAGGGCGGATTTATTAGTAATGAAGGCGAAAAAACGACCAAAAGTCAACCGACCAAAAACGCCTTCCTAGGTTGGAGGCGTTTTACGCCTTAAGCGAAAGGCGCAAAAAATAAGCAGCAATATACTCTCTAATGTGTATTTTAGACGTAATTATTAACGGATAAGCCTTAATTCAAAAGCTATAAACGTGGTAAGTCAGATAGAATCGTCTGATTGACGATGTCATTTAACTTCCGGTAAGGCGATATAAACGGTAAAGGGACGTGCTCGGGTCACACACACAAAACTTTCCGACGTATCACTGTCCCAATTGACTTCTAGTAAGGCGTTTTATGTATTTTCTTACTGTGGTTTATCCTGTCCACTAAGCGCTTTTACAGTTTATCGACTTCTAGTAAGGCGTCTAACGTCTTACCTTACTGTATTTTAACCTGTTCACTGAGCATTTTTAACGTTTCCTAAGTCGTAATCGACTTTTATTAAGGCATCTTAAGTCTTTCTTTACCATGGTTTAACCTGTCTAATAAGCGCTTTTAATGTTTTTTAAAGTAATAATTGACTTTTAGTAAGGCATTTTAAGTCTTTTCTTACTGGGGTTTAACCTGTGCACTAAGCGCTATTGATGTTTTCATAAGTCGTAATTCACTTTTAGTAAGGTGTTTTACGTCTTTACTTACTGTGGGTTTAACCTGCCTACTAAGCGTTTTCAACGTTTACTTAATCGCAATCGACTTCTTTTAAGGCGTTTTATGTCTTTCTTTACTGTGGTTTAACCTATCCACTAAGCGTTTTCAACGTTTACTAAGTCGTATTCACCTTCTAGTAAGTTGTCTTAGAATGTTCCATACGATTAGGTAAGTCGTATCGTAAGGTAATTTCTGCTTTCTTTTCGAGCAGAAATGTTTTATGAAGACCGGAAAAAAAGCCTTCTAACGGCTGGTAACGATTTTCCCTAAGGGCATGATTGACTTGCTTTACTATCATTTATTAGTTCATATTAAGGGCATTGGGCCGCTCAAAGTCCGCGTTCACTCTAAGGTAGCGCGAGCTAATATCCTTCACATGAACTTCATGATAGTAGATCAGCCAACCGTGCCTTCAGTGAATAGCGTAACCTGCTGTTCTCAGAAAGCTGTTCTCCCAGTCTTTGTAAGCTTCTGCAATCAATAGAACGAAAATGTATAAAACACTTCAATAATAACTGTTTACTAAAGAAACATACTAAATAGATTAGTACCTCCTCAACCCAACATTACAACCTCAACCTAATAATAAGCCGATAGCGTCTGTATCTTATAGGAATGATAGTGCATTGCAATAAAACCATTAAAAAAAATCAAAAAAATCTGTATTAGAAAATAGAAAATCAATTAAGATACATTACTATATTTAGATACTTAAAACAAGATAAAAAATATAGATACGGTCACCAAGCTATTTGGTTTACATTTTACAATGTAACTTGCATGTTCAAATGTAAACTAAATAGCTTGGTCGACCGTTCTTAGTACACAAATTTTCAATATTTTACATTGTAAGTTATAGGTTTGACGGAACCAAAAGGTTCCGTCAGTTTTCAACTTGATTTGTTCAACGTAACGAGCATGTGCTCGTGACGAAACATGCCTTTTGAAAGAAGAGAAAATAATGTTAAATAACTATTCGTAATCAAACTTCAAAATTATTCAGGTCAAAGTTGTTTGACTGTTTATCTTGTCAAAATGTCAAAGCGAAAACCGACTTTATGGTGACGAACCTTTTCATTCCGTTTACTGTACCTATAGGTAAATGAACTTATATCAATCTAAAACTAAAACAGAGGTCCAACTTAGAGTAAACTTACGAGTAATCAGACTTTTATATCAACAAGTAGTCATTGGTAAGAAAAAAATAACATAAAATTAAACTTTAAATAAAAATCAATTATTATTTACTATTTCATTTTATTAATTATTTAATTTAAATAAAATTTGAAGGGTGTGACGAACCTTTTCATTCCGTTTACTGTACCTTTAGGTAAAAGAACTTATAACAATTTAAAACTGAAACAGAGGTCTAACTTAGAGTAAACTTACGAGTAATCAGACTTTTATATCAACAAGTAGTCATTGGTAAGATTAAATTTAATTAAATTAAAAAAAAAATATTGTTCTTGTTTTATTAATTATTTAATTTAAATTTAATGTGAAGGGTAGGTTATGATTAGGGTTGCCAACCGTACTCTAAAATAGAGTACCTATTGTACTCTACATATATCAAGTAGGCGTACTCTATAATCTATAACAAAAATAGAGTATGCTAAAATACTCTTTTTTACACAATGTTTACTATACTAGTGCCAGTCATGTAACATTATGCAAATCCATTATCATAACCAAAAAAAAAGTCTGTTTACTGTTAATATGTGCAGCAAAAAGTACAAAAAAATACCTTTTTAAATATATAAAATAAATGATACCCAGTTTTTGGAAGTACGTACTCTTTATTTACCTCCATAACCTCAGCAGGCCTGGCAGAAGACGATGATGGTGGGGACTCGTTCTTGGTTGCCTGGATTGCGTTAGAACTTAATATTACTACATACTTTTAAATCGAACATTGTCAATACTGTTAAGCGTAAAACACTTCACTTCACAACTTCGGTTTCTTCACTTTTTTCCACTTATGCACTCACAAATCTTCTTTCGGATTGAATTGTACGAGTATGCGCCTAAACATCTTCAGCGTGAGCTTGGTCTCTCCTTCCGGATAGACGCTGCCTCATCCTTCTTATAAATGCAGAATCCACTTGCTCGTCTATCCATTTGTTATGCTTTTGTATGATTTTCTTATAATTATTGCAAGAATCACAATAAACAACAGCACCAAAAAGGTCGTCATCAAAATGTTATTTAGTTTTATGTGATTTTCTTGCTATTTCACTGGCGCTGTTATTGCCTCCTGAAGCGTTTTGGGCGATGATAACCTCCTTATCCTCAGTCTTCGAATAACTTTTTCCAATTTTCACTCGTGCTATAATATTCCTATTGTTTTACATTGTAACTTGGTGCACCAAGGCACACAGGAATCCGCCGCTTTTGCACTTTGCGCCCGTTAACGTATAACTTGCCAGCGCAGTTCCCGAAACGTGTGTGGCAGGGTCGCCATGAAGTATGCAGGTAGAATCAAACACGTCTGTTCAATACAAGCGTTTATTACTGACTACCGTAACATAAGGCTCTACTTATTCTAAGTACATTTATGCAATTCACTAAGGTTACCATTTGATTCGTCGTGATCTAAGTATATTTCGCCTTATGATAAGACAAATTTTGCCAAATTTACGGTTGCATTGACCAAATATTTACGTCGTTATATGAAGAATTGTTACCGTTCAATCAGTCGTAACTTGACCATGTTTTGCCTTATGATAAGGTGAATATTGCCATGTTTACGTTTATATGTGCCGCATATGTACGTCGTTATATAACCTAAGGTTACCATTTGATTCGTCGTAATTTAAGCATATTTCGCCTTATGATAAGACAAATATTGCCAAATATACGGTTGCATTGACCAAATATGTACGTCGTTATATGACGTAATGTTACAGTTCAATCAGTCGTAACTAGACCATGTTTTGCCTTATGATAAGGTGAATATTGCCATGTTTACGTTTATATGTGCCGCATATGTACGTCGTTATATAACCTAAGGTTACCATTTGATTCGTCGTAATTTAAGCATATTTCGCATTATGATAAGACAAATATTGCCAAATATACGGTTGCTTTGACCAAATATGTACGTCGTTATATGACGTAATGTTACCGTTCAATCAGTCGTAACTAGACCATGTTTTGCCTTATGATAAGGTGAATATTGCCATGTTTACGTTTATATGTGCCGCATATGTACGTCGTTATATAACCTAAGGTTACCATTTGATTCGTCGTGATCTTAGCATATTTCGCCTTATGATAAGACAAATATTGCCAAATATACGGTTGCTTTGACCAAATATGTACGTCGTTATATGACGTAATGTTACCGTTCAATCAGTCTTAACTAGACCATGTTTTGCCTTATGATAAGGTGAATATTGCTATATTTACGTTTAAATGTGTGCCGTATATGTACGTCGTTATATAACCTAAGGTTACCATTTGATTCGTCGTAATCTAAGCACATTTCGCCTTATGATAGGGCAAATGTGGCCACATTATACGTTTATATTGCCGAATACATACGTCGCTGAAAAACTTTATGTTTACGTTTAAATTGTTGTGACCGAAGTATATTCCGCCTTATTATAAGGTGAATATTGCCCTGCTAAAGATTATTTATGACGCTTTCGAAAGTTTGTTTATGACTTATGTTTACGTTTGTTTAGTTTTTATTGAAGTATATATCGCCTTAATTTAAGTTAAATATTGCCATAATTACGGTGATATTCACCATATATTCGACGTCGTAAATTTAAAGCGTTTTTTGGAGTCCATTTCTGCTGTATTAACAGTATAAAGTTAAATTCCAAGACTGCCTTACGGTAAGACATTTTTGTCGGTTAGTGTTTATCATAAAAGACGTACCATTTTAACGGAAACGCCTAGCTAAGCCAAAATAACCGTAAGCGTTACAAAATCGCCTCGCGACATTGCAATTTAGCCGTCAAAGGCGGAATACACCTTAAGCCAGAAATCAATTTTTCTCAGTGTAATATTATAAAGCAGAAGAGTTTGTTTGTTTGGTTGGTTGAACGCGCTAATCTCAGGAACTGCCGGCTTGAATTAAAAAAATATTTTTGCGTTGGATAGTCCATTTATCGAGGAAGGCTATAGGCTATATAACATCATGCTATGACCAATAGGAGCAGAGCAGCAATAAGAAATGTTGCAAGCGGGAAAATCGCTTCCGTTGAGCAGGCGATGCGTTGCGATATCATAACTTCACGCGAACGAAGTCGCGGGCAGAAGCTAGTCTAAGAAATGGCGACGAATGAAATTAGGTACGTTCTCTTCTATTTAAGCGATTAATACGGTTTTTAATAAAGTGACTAAGGGATCAAAGGCGGGTCTGTTCGAAAGAGATACCGCGGCCCCGGAACATAAAGGGCGAGGAAGGAATATGGATGGGTTTTAGTCAGTAAGAGTCTGACACTCCCTCCCGCTCCGCCCAGAGTGGGAGAAGTCATTTGATGATTTCCCATCCCAAAAAAAAAAGGGATCAAAGGCATAGACACATCTATTAGTATTGTTGCGACATACCATTGCTACTTACTTTACCTAGGTGGACAGATACAAGTTTACACGTGTCGTGTTATCGACGTGTGCTGATTATTATGAATCAAATGATCATTCATTATACAGGCCATTAGTAGTCAGCACTGCTATCAATCTTGCTAACTCATCTTTTTACGGTATGAGAGCAAAAGAATAATCGGTGATTTGAGTGCCATATCGAGTTTATTTATGTGTAATTATAATCTTAACTGAAAACCTTTTGAGGGGTCAATGTACTAAGGGTATGTGTTGTGTGTGTATATGTAAGTAATTTTATAAAGTTTATATGTATAGGGAACGAATAATTATATTCTAAAAATTACACAGGCAGAAAGCTACATTGGTTTTTGGTACTATAATTATACAAGGTGTAAACCACCTCATCACGAAGCCGTCAACCAAGCATTCTGTACATCAAACTAAGTAACTTAACGCAAAAATGATTGCTGGGAAACAACTTTTTTTTTTTAGCTTATAAATCATGTTTTGTGGTAGAACTCAATGTAACGCACTTTAAATATTGTGCTGATGGATGGGTTGAATAGTACGAGGGTCGTGGAGGTGAAAAAAAACTAGTATTTAAAAATAAACTTAGGTATGGTATAGAACAAAAAAATGATCGCAATGACGGGGAGAACAAGTGTTTTTCGGCTTCGTGAAGGGGTGTTTTACACCCTTTATTTGTAACATAGGTACATTTACAGCCGAGCTATGAATTTTTGCAGACGAAGTGTTAGTTATTTTAAAAATCAGCCGGTCTTTGCAAAACAGTTGATTTTAATTAAAATCCAAGTTATTATTCAAAATGATGAATCCAGCGATTCTTAAGAGGGTTTCAGTTATTCCAGACACCTTGCATGTTTATTTACTTATTCCGATACCTATTGAGTAATATCAAAGGAAGTGAGATGCGAATAGAATTCTGATAACTTTCGATTTCCAGAATATAAAGATAGTCTGTTTCTTATCACCTGATCTACTTTGATTTAGTGGAAGAATGATTCGTAATAGTAAAATTCGATGTGTTTTCCTATATAAACACTTACAAGTCTTACAACCCAAGTATAAAAAAAACAATAACTACTGCGAACTGCTTCACAAACTGGAGTTTTGAGATAATACTGTAGGGTTTTTATTAACAGGAAGCAAGAAGCGATATTTCGAACTGGGGGCCTAAAATGGCCGCTTTAACAGAATCATAACATCACGCCTATAATCCCCGAGGAGTTAGGCAGTGGTGTACCCGTTAGTACATCAATATTTCGCTAGTTATGTTTAAGTCCCATGTACTAGAGGGCGAGCCTTATGCCATCAGTAGGGCGCAAATCCAGACTCCGCGTCTACTACTGAGTACCTAATTCCAGACGGAAAAATCAAATAACACTTTGCCTGACCATCTCGGCAACTGTTTGAAAACAAGCACTGTCTGCTTCCTTTATTATTTTTAAATAAGTATTTTACTATTAATATTGTACGCACGTTTTGGCACGCGTGCGAAAATGTGCGTGTATTTACATGATGGTTAATAGAATATGCCACGATCAAAGTCTAGAGAGTGGTCATCGGCGCCATCATTATAATGATGATGTTTGATGACATCCGCACTAGACATAGTTTTATATACCTAGATGCTGATTTAGCTATATTCTATTGGTACTCGTACGATGGGATTCTAATCTATAGTGACATAATTACCATAATCACATTCTAGTAATTAGTCACTCGATTTTTATAAACATTCAGAGTATTAAATGCCTGAAAGTGTATTAAGTAAACGTATTATTGTGTGATTAACTTGTATTATATGAGTATGTGTGACTTCCCGAAAACAATAGATTATTTCTAATCTATTGTTTTCGTGAGTAAAACGTGAGTAAAACGTTGATAAAAATTACTCATTCCAAATAAGTCATGACGATTAATTTATCGTTGGTTTTTAGTTGGGAAAAATCTTAGACGACAGTTATCGTGTCGTCCTATATGTGAACACCTGCATTTAAACACACACGTCACGACACTCAAAACTACACAATTATCTGTCGTCACGACATAGTGGTAATAGAGCCTCATTGGCGCCTACAAAAAAAAAGTATTCGTCCTAAAAGTTCGTTCGTCTAGTTTCACAGGGGCGCACAGGAGCGGATTTGATACGTTGGCTGCCCTAGGCCTAACGAAAGATTGCCGCCCGGGCCCCTATGTGCTGTAAAGCATGAAAAACTAACAAACAATAGAAATTAAATTAACCTTGGAATAAACTAGTAAGCAAAGATTTAGTTGGATGGGCAACACTTCTAATAATCATCAATCAATCAATCAAAAACTTTATTTCGAACAAGAGTCCATATGGGTTAGTAGCGAGTAACACCATACACGCCATACATGTATTTTTTTTTGCGGGATGCTTGCTATGTGGACACACATTACGTACATTTTGCCGCCCGCTAAATTTTGCCGCCTTAGTCCCGGGCCTACTCGGCCTATATAGGGAAATCCGGCCCTGGATGCGCATAATTGAACAAAGAACATAATTAACATTTGAAACGCGTTCGGACTTCGGCGACGACGCTGGCATTCTTGCAATGGCGGCGTTGTGAATCAGTGCTGTTACTCTCGTCGATTTTTGGTTGAGAGCCAAACGAAACGTGGTGATAATGAGAAATGTTTTAACTAACATCCCGGACGTTCTTAGAAACTTAGTCAATCGTCGAATGATTCGAACGCTTTTCTTATAATACAAGAATAATGAGTATTAGAGAAATCCCGCCACACTATTCCCAAACCACTGTAACTCTTGTAAGTCAGAATGAACAGTGGCTACCACCAGAAAAGCGTCGATACAATGGAGCTTGACGAAGTTCCAGAGAATGAATTTAATTGGCTTGGATCCCGGAACGAAATCAATCAGAAAGTTTAGCGGGGGAGTCGGAAAAAACCGTAATTTCCACTTCCGAGTAATAGAGAGTATGGATGAAGAAGACTGAAGCGCCGGACCTCTGATAAATTGAGCAAGAGAATGATGATGAATTTAATAGTGCTTTTCCTATGACTAGAGAGGAGAGTTATCCCATCTTTGCTTGAATATGGCGACGCGACGACGTGTTTACCCGGCAAAGAATAAATCAATTTTCTTCTACGTGGGTGCCGCAAACATGTGTCTAGTTTTTGATTTATCAGTGTTCGTCTAAATGCTAGAATCATATTGCGATTGCCAAATCTTCTGTCTAGTGCATAGAATATAGACCCAAGTGCATTAATGATCCTCAGATTCTTTGGACACGTTACCCGCAACAATGATTCCATGGAGCGTTTGGTAATCCAGGGTAGAGTCGAAGGCACGAGACTACGTGGTCGATCACCAACCCGTTGGACAGATTCCATTAAAACTGTCACCAAGATCCCTCTGGCGGAATGTACTCGCCATGCGCCCAATAGAGACCGGTGGAAAAGGATCGCGAAGGCAGCGACCGCAGCTGTGAACGACCTCTCATGACCACGACCACTCTGTCAAGAGTGAACGACTGAGAAGAAGACATTAATGATGACTTTCAATTTGAACGCTCATTAAAAGTTTATCAAATGACAAAAGTTAGGCGATTTTTATAAAGGTTAAATTTAATTAACTATCCAAACTTCACAGACGCGGTATCGATACTCGGTTATTTAAAAAAAATACTTCAAGAGTCAATGGGTCAACGGCCATCAGATAGGTAGTATTACTTGAAAATATAGCTTTGGTTAGCAATTTTTATTTTATCGTCTTACGAGTCCTGCGGAGTAATGCGAATTTCATACAAACGTAATACCAAAATAATTTGTTAATCAAACATATTCTTAAGGTAGTGTGTATTTATTTTGATTAGATTACAGAATATCTATGTTCCCAAATAATTATATATACTTTGAATGTACATTGATTTAAACAACTTTCTTCGGACTTTTTCTTGTAGTCGCCTTAACAGTCATCGATACCCTGTCTGTAGAGTCGCGCTAGCTAATTTATATTACCCTGTATAATTTAAGTTCACGAAACGTGACAGTTCACGTTGAAGAATTCTAGTCGGCTTTACTCACGCTCATATTTCGGACTCAAGACTTTATTCATGAGCTCTTCAGCCGTTCAACGAGGTCGAAAGTCGGCCTCGGTTCAAGTGAAGCCACACACTCGTAAACTTCCTGACTTTGCAGGAAAATCGCTGTTGGGAACTTCAGAGAAATCTCTACTGTCATACTATACGGGCTTCAACACTTCGTATGTATTTTTACGAACTCGTAGCTACCTGTGGGTATGCCATAATTAAATCTGTTTCCAAACTGACGCTACTCAAAATAAAATTGGCTATTGTTAGCTACAGGCCTGGACAAGTCAACTGAGAAACGGAAAATTGCAATTCTTCTTCACTTAATCGGAGAACGCGATCTCAATATATAAATTTAATACATTTACAATCAACAAGGTCGAGTCCAAATTCGAAAATTTCTTCGAGCCGAGGAGAAACGTGACGATGCCGATGTGCAGATACTTATTCTTCACACGCAGACAAGAAAAATCATGGGATTTCCTCACGGATTTGGAGATTAAAAGCAAAGAATGTGAGTTTGGCACACTCAGGGAATCGCTTATTAAATATATTTTTATAGCAGAAGGCCGGCAGCGAGCTTCCAGTCGCAAGAGTCAGATTCAAGCAGACGCCAGTCAACTATGAGCAGTCGGGGTCCAACTTAATCTAAACAAGGGGGATGTTGTAACTTCACTATTTAGTATGTAATTAGTCTATACTTCACTATGCATTATCTATGTCTTAATTGTCTATGATTGTCGACACTTCCTTAATGGCTTTCTTACTGTGAAGCCCGTCTGTGATTCTCTTACTATGTGACCCTCGTGATAATAAACCAAGTCTTCTCAACGGTATCTTTTATTCAACTAACTGACGAACACAACAATATGTACTATTAAAAAGTTAACAATTTGACGTTGTAGCGCAAACTGAACTTTATTTGTTTAGCCACTTTTATGGCGGAACCATATACTTAGTGACTTAGCGCTAGAATTCGTTTTTCCTAAAATATATAATTTTCTTTATAATGCCAATAGTTGGAATTCAAATTGCAAACGAAGGATTTAATGGTACTTAAGTGGATCTTTGATTAAGTATTTGAAAATCAACTTACAATTCCAACTCAATGTATTTCAATGAGAAATGTTATTGAGTCATAGAATGTGTTTAGGATGCAGTAAACATCAAACACTTCCTGAATCTTTGATCCCATAACAATGCGCGACAAAGTTATTAATAATTGAAAACTGTGTCGTCAGCCCCCTCATTTTTATTCAGCGAATAACTAAATAAAATAACGAAATAAATAAGCAATGCTTACAATGATAACAAACATAGGTACGTAATTATTGTTGTGTATTAAAAGAATAAAAAAACCAACACTTTTTTTGTATTTCAAAATAGACCTACGCTTGACCTCCATTACGTCTGATGGAAAGCCACGGATGAGGTAGAAACATTTATTTGTGTTTTCCGTTCCTTTGTAACACCAACAAATATCAAATTAAATCTGTTAATACCTAGCTACTATCAAATTATTATCAGCCAGTCGAACGATTTCCAATTTTTGAAATGCCATTCCAATTTCAGGATTTCTGAAATAAATACGATGTAAAATCCCGAATTACGAATAAAAACAGGTTTTTCAGAAATGGGACCACAGGAAAACGAGTTTCAGTTTTATTAAGAAGTCGTGTTCATGAAATTCAGGAATCGTCAGATCGGTAAACCATGTTTCCGGTAAAAATAAGATTTCCTTGAATTTGTTGAAAGAAGTGTCGAATGAGTCAGTAATATACAGACCGAATCTTATAGTTTGTTTATAAAATGCTTACTAACCTACAAGTATTTCAAGCGAATTAAATTAGGTAATTCGCTCGTCAATCTTAATAATTCTGTTTTATGGGGGAAGATATACTGAAGTTTCTTTTACACAGAGTAGTCTTTATTGCTGATCATTGTCGATTTTCTGCAATGTTTAAGGGCATCAAGGCCGAAGAAATCTGGTGCTTTATGTGATCCACGTGGCATGGACAAAATCTATTCATTGTTAAGGACATTGGTCCCTAACTATGATTACATTTCGTGCTCTGCGTTTAAGTGATATAAAAACACATTAATAAAAAAAAATGAAAAAAAAAACAACTTCCAGCTATTATTTATTATGATAGATAGCAGCTACACTCTTAAGTGTAGCCTAATAAATATTACAGATTTAATTAAAAATATTGTTGATAATATTTTTCCGGTGTTGTTTGTTCCATTTTTTAGGAAAAATCCCAAATAAAATGATCATAAAGAACATCGAACAACAAGTCTGTGTGAGTCATCATTGAATTATGTACCTATAAAAATGTTTCAAGATGTTATAATCTATGTAAACACAATTGAGATCCTACTTATATTTACATAGTTCATAAATATTCAACCAAGAGACTTCTCGAAGGAAAACAAAAGCTTATTTTAGACATTCGAACTTCGATTGTTTTTAGTACACTTAACTTTAGCTGGAATAGTACATTTTGATAGTAGGAGAAAGTTTGTTATTGTAAGCAGTTCGAGGTGGAATTAACACACAAGCCGTAGGCAAGGGTATTTTTGAGCCGAGAACTGCAATAACAAATGTCCACGTGTATCAAGCGGCGTTTTTCAATACACTTTTGAAGGAATAAATTATAGGAATGTACCTACCTAAAATAATTGTGTCATGAATTATTACGAGGCTATGATTTAATATTTTTTTTCACTCGAAAACTGGTTATTTTCGCATTACGATTAGATTCAAAATCCAGTGTATTTCAAACGCATGCATTTTTCATGTTTTTTCTACACATGTGCAGAAAAAACAACAAAAAAATGCACTACACCTAGTCCAAATTGGTTCATTGCATAATTTAAAAAAAAAACATTCACCTCTGACTCTATAGTCAGAGGTGAATGTTTTATTAAATTTCGGATAAGCGATCTACGACTTTAATTTTTTGAATATTCGAATTGTGTTTATAAATTCACTATCATAGATATACATGATTCTTTTAAACTAATATTTACTTTTATAAGCAAATCAACATTTATTTGTGTTCTAAATTCAATAATTAAAAAAAAAGATATATTAGACTGTTGACCTATGCCTCTCCTTCAACCTGGCGAAAGCAAAGATGACAAGAGAAAAAATAACAAAAACGTACGTGTGGGAAATACACTGCATTTGGAACCTAATCGTTGTGCGAAAAGTACTAGTTTTCGAGGAAGTGTATTGAAAATAAAGTTTAGCTGGAAATACAGTTTCCGGCTAAAGTTTACAATAGTAGAAACAAACAATATGAACGCCATAGATACGATATGACATGTAGTTATTCGGATTGTTTCTTTGTTGGCCCCTTTTTAATTTTCCATCAGAAACCTAGATAGCCTTTTATTTATCGTATGTAATAAAAAAAAAAACAAAATTATAAAACAATTATCAACACACTGTGATTAGCCTAATCTAGTTCGATATAAATCGGACAATACTTTGATAGTTTAAAAACCATACCCGCTAAACGTCGCACTGACTTCAAATTATAAGTTCGAAATGTCATAATCTAGTTTGACGTCAATCCTGAAATATTTTTGAACTCGTTATACCTAAATTGAGTTCGCCCATTTGTGGTGGATGGGAGTTAAAAACTGGTATCCGTATGTGCCACATTATTTTTGTCATGTCAATCAATAGGTATACTTTACCTAAGTAATTATGAAGCAGTGTTATTTTTGGAAACCACAGTTAGACAGCCCACCAATCGAATACTAGGTAGGTCTAAGCCACTAATTAGAATCTTTTACGGCTGATTAACATTATCTGAATGAAATATAGGGAATTAGGATCCTTGATGTTGTGATACTTCACAATCAGAAATGACGCGCAACTATGGTTCTTCTGATTTACATTGCAAACACTATGAATTCTTGTTGCAATAATTAGGTATGTTCCACGGCCACTGATAAGTTTGTCAAACTATAGTCAACTTTACTATCGACGCAGTACCTAAGGTTGCTGAGAAATTGCTGCTGTTGGAGGTAAAATAACTGATGGAATTGAACTTGATACTTATCTTAAATGCCAAAACCAGTAATGGCGTTTCAAAACTTCTTGTGTACTATATTTTTCAGATGTACGTACCTGAGAACAAAACAGAGATTCGAAGATTAGATAGAACAGTCGTTTTTTTGTGACCTTAATGTCAAGACAAATTGAAGTGTAGCCAATATGTTGGAGTCGGCTTCCAAATAGATGAAACAGAATTTAAATACATACTTATAAGAATTAAGTAGGTACTATAAACAAAACAATATCAGTATACAACCAAATCCACTAACCAACATAACCAATATCTAAGTAGTATTGCAATATTTAATAGCAGAGTGGCATCGTGGTTTGGCTGCATACAACAGTGGTCAGTGCCTAGCCCGCCATTTGGCAAGCCACCAGATACGATACACGTTGCACAAAGGTCGCTTCACACTGCGGTGTAACTGAAAATTATGGTCGGGTCGGTGGTTAAAGGATTATCTGAGAGTTTATGGTTGAGGTATAAAGCTACTGTTAGTGTTTTGTGTTATTAAGATTGCTAAGGTGGGGTAGTTTTTTAAGGCGGAAAATCTATAGTTTTAACCATAGATATAATAAAAGAGATATGCCCGTTAAACGAAAATGTATCGGAACCCTGTGTCTCCATTTTGCTCCTACTACACATCAACAACTACACATGTAGTTCAGTAAAAGCAATAGATATATACGTAGCACACCCGCATTTCTTAAAACAGAACGTAGTACAAATCAATTATAAACCTTATGCCATCAAACACATTTATGCACCGTACAACTTACCCACACAAAAACATTGGTACACAATCACATCAGTAACTCGTCGCAAGAAGCAGTGGCCGCACTACGCGATGCATCCGCTTATTGAACTATGGTTTGGTGATTTTTTTTACATTCCTTGTCTAGTCACTTAGGTAGTAGTTGGGTATCAATGTATTTATTGCAAAATAGTATAGCCATTTGCTGATGACTGGGCCTCTTATGCCAGTCGTGCGGGCACCAACACGCCCCCTAGCCACTTCTCCTGTTTTTTTATATTTCTATGGTTATAACCCAGAATAAATTAAAATCAAGGGATTTTCTAATTCTTTGCCACGTTTTTTATGGCATGTACTGTTATTGATCTTGTTATCTACTGCTCTCATCTTCTTTTTTTTCTGAGCCTAGTTGTAGTTGGTGGTAAAGGTTAAGGCCTCTTATGCACAAAGTTGTGGGTTCAAACCAAGACAAGTAACAATTTGAATAAAAATAAAACATCGTTAGGAAAAACCGGGACTTATAATTATTATAAGTCTGTAATCGCCAACCCGTCTTCGAGTTAAGCGTGATGATCAAAACTCCTGCCTTCTCTGTATGAGAAGAGGCCCCAGGACAACATTTTAACACGAATCGTAAAAAGGTATAACTAACTAAAGCGACTATAAAAAGCGAGCTAAAATTAACCGTAGCTGGCCGCAGTTTTCAGTTCGTTCAGTGCAAACCCGTGTACCCAATTAAGCACAACAATAACTTTGATTTCGCAGACGCGACAAACCGATGAACTGCTAATTTCTTGTGCAGTGCGAACAAGCTTCAAACTGACTCGATACACGTGACTAGACTACGTAGTTGTGTAAGGAGTCTCTCTATAATATGAATGAACTGTGTGCAGGTAGTATTTTGATGTATGACAACATAAAGATCTTTTTTTTTATTCAAACGTGAAATCTGATTCTTAAATCAGCGCTTCTTGTTGGTAGAGAAAAGCAATAAAAAATTTGAATGACGAACCCCTGAAAATAATATAAAAAAAGGTCTAATTTACCTATGATGCCAGTAATGTGAGTTAATGTATACCTAATTATTATAAATTAATTTTAGCTCTCGTATCTTAACGTTCGCAGGCAGATAATCAACAGTGGTTAATTTGTTTTTCCTTGATATTAAAATAGCTGAAGTCAGTTTTTAGGTGACCATTAATATGGTCACCTCGTAAATGTCCACCCATTTAGGTAGCTAGATAAATTAAATAAAATTAAATAAAATTTAAATATGAGACGGAAAATTTTCTTTGAGGAAAATCCCACAATACTTTTAACGTGACTTTTAAGAGCAGGACGAGATTTGTGGGAATGAGCAAATATGCACGATTCTCACGTTCTCTATAGTCTGCGATAACCGCACTAAGTGGTTAGGCAGCACTCCAGCACCAGACCACGTGCACTCGTAGTGTGGTTGCTAAACGTAATGGATGTACTGTGATGGTTTGGTTATTACTACTCATAAATCATAAAATGATGTTATGAAATGTGGCTACATAATTACAGCCACACAAGTCGATCTGCAAGGTTGGGCCGCGCTTGCGAAGGGCGGTCTGTAGATGGGTCACCATCATTACGTAACAAGTTTCCTCCGTCCCTTAGACAGCATGTTTAGTCCGCCGGTCCCAGCTGTCATTTATCGATTTTTGACAGACGTTGTTAGTGGCCTCAAAGTCTTCGAACTCTCCAAATTTTATATGAAAACGTGTTGCGATTTTGGTATTTTCTACAACAAGTGAAGCATTTGCGTTTGATAATAACCATTCTACCATCAGATCTGATGATGAAGCCAAGAGTCACGGAACTCCATAATGAAACAATGTACCCTAGTCGTGTTTGGGCTTGTTGTAATTGTAACGGTATGCACTTTCCATGTATATCAAGCACATGTGAACCACTAAAAAGTGAAAAATAAAAACTTTTTTGCAAAAAATAAAACCGACTTAAAAAAAAAACAAAAAAGTGAAAAATAACTTTAGCTTCTGAAGTCGGTGACAAAAAAACTAAGGCAATGAAACAAAGGTCACCGACTTCAGAAGCTAAAGTTATTTTTCACTTTTTTGTTTTTTTTTTGAAGTCGGTTTTATTTTTTTAGTTTTCTTAATTTGAAAACAGGTCGGTCCGATTTCATTAATAGTATCTAGGTAGGTACTCCTACATCAGCAGGCTTTCTATTAAATTTTGATTTCGATGTCGTCTGGGTATACTGGTATAGTGCAAAATTGATACAAAAAGGCTTTTTATACTTTAACCTATTATTCTTGAAAGAACTAAAACTATTAACAATGTTACAGGCGAACTAATAAGTATTATAAGGCGAGACTAGAGCACCTACTCTGATATTACTAGCCACCAAGCTTTTATAAAATTTAATAATATTACTTAGACATAGCTACGAGTAGGTAGAAGAACTTCTTTTATCTAGACAGTGGTGTTCGAAAGAAGAAAAGAAATGACAGTCATCGGTCACCTTGGGACCCTCACGTCTGTAGGTTACGCTAAGAAAAGATTGATTAGTGATCGATTTGAGTAGCGTTTTGATACTTTGTGCTCGGGTACGGCGAGAGAGGCTTATAGTGCATTCATAAACGAAGGGACACTTGCTCCAAAGATACAGGTACTTAAAGCTGGTTTAGAATCCAGCAGCTCTGGATCATTAATTTAAATTAACCCCTGTTTGAAAAAGTGTAAATTTGCTTTTTGGAGAAATATATGTTTTTCATTGTTGTTTTTGGTAACTTAAACCATCCATAGCCAGTTAACAACCTGAATCAATTATCTACCGCGTTGTTTGAATTATAAGTTGTTACGTAAGAAGAAATTAAATTGGTATTGCTTCACCATTCCAATTGTTGTACTGTTGGAATGTCAACTCTTATAGAAATAGCCTAGAGTAACTGAAAACCAGCATTATTCCCAGTCGATAGAGTGCATAATATTATTTTACGAGGTATCATTCTATGGTGATACTCAAATTGTAGCATTTTAATCACTTCGATCATAACATTACATCGCGCCATATCCGAGGTATATCTATAATAGTACAACAATATTACACCAGCAGGTCAGCCTATAATTAACATCAAACAGGCTCTACTTCAAACAACAACTATATCAAAAGTACAACAAGTAGATACATTTGATATAGTTGAATAAATTAAAGCATAGATTAAGATAGATATTAAGATTAAATAAAAATGATTAAATTAATTATTAGATATTAAGTATTAAAAACCAATTCCGAGTTTGGGATAAAACTCATCACAATATCGCTCGAGCTTACGAAGTTAAATTGTCTGTCGACTATCAGAAATTTAACAGGATTCCCATCATAACTCCATCCAATATGCTCTGGGAACGTGATTACTATTCATATCATTTGCATGTAACAACCAAACATCCATTCATCTGTTCTGTCTGCAATAACGAGTAATTTATTCATTCTGATGTATATCTTGAGCTCACAGCTTAATGACCTGAAAGTTTCCCAAAGAGTAGATAATTTTGGATAATGTCTTTTTCTTAATTTGGCTTCGATATTACACGAGCTTTTTTAATGTAATGGCCAGTCATTTGGTTAATTGTGTTCCAATATTATTCATTTTTATTTTATTTAATAAAATATGATCGTGCCTTTATTACCTCGAACAGTAAGGCAGAGGTGTACCATAGTGCACCAACATTACGAACCTATAAACATCAACTGAGCACAAATCCTAACTCCCGAGTTGGTACTGCGAAATTCCTGTTGGAACAATCAAAAAACACTTTCCGATCCGGGAATCAGCGACCAGGACCTGACCAACGAGATATTTCATTAATTTATTGTAGTACCTACATACCTAACTATAATAGTCACGTTATAATAGTCATGATACTGTATCGGCCTACGACAACATCCAAAATAGAAATAGCATTGACCGCTTGATTGGATTAGTAGCCGTAAGATCTAAGAATAAGGTTCTACGTTAGGTACATTATATCTTGTGTGATTAAAACGTTTGTTTCTGTAAATTCTCAGTTGTACCTAGTAAGTGAAAAGAGAATTGTATCCCCATAAACGACATTTCATTACCCACTTTTAGTCATGACCTTTTTACTTGGTGTAAGTTATTACCTAATACTAATCACATACCGACCACTTACATCCAATCCACTTGTCCCTAGAATCACAGTCGTGACATGACACATCCTCTAATAATAAGCTACTTGAGTCATTATTGCATTTATCACGTAAAATAGAACACTCGCCTTAACTAGTCACCAGAACTGCATCTATTTGTACGACAGCTTTCAGTACTTGCGATACTATTTTCTTCTTGTGGTTATGACTAGACAGATAGGTATGTTAATGATATTTCAGAAATTTATGACGGTTGAAAGTCAGGGTTTGCCAAGACCCTAGGGCTAGTACCCTAACACCGTCACAGACCAGACGTAATAAATTATGTCTTACACTACATACTAGTAGCGACATCTGTTGCGGCGAGCACGCACTAAATATTAAAGGTAAACATCTACCAAAGCACTTTAAGTGTCTGATTTACACTCTGTATTCAAATAAGTGTCTTTCTAGGAAGTAAGGTATAATCGACTATGTGAACCGATAGTAGGCAATTTTACAGAGCAGGGTTTACATAAACCCGCACCCCATTTTGCTTACGAACGGTAAATGTGTTCTTAAACAGTTGATGACTGTTATTAGTATTTATTAGGCCAAGCATAACGACGATGTCATCCCAAGAATCTCAGCTATTACCTCTTTGTTAAAAATATTATGAATTAGATTATTGAAGTTGAGATAACATCCTCGTGGTTTACGACCCTAGAGAGATAACGTTTCTACGAATAATTATCTAAAAAAGCTTTTATTTTATTTATATTTTATCTCATCTGATCTCCCTTTTGCCTATAATCACCATTATCGTCGTTGTTCGAAACATGTTTTTTTTTAAATAAGTACTCCGTTATGTAGGTACTTATTGTTTAGTGACCTGAATGAAAATTATTTAGGTAAAATTATAATGGGGATCGTACATACACAAATGCACATAGGTACATAGGTATGCACATAGGTATAGGTCACACATTGAGCGTCTGTTAATAAATTATGTAGTTTCTACTCTCAACTTCTGTTAGTTTTATTTGGGCAAAGTAGGAAGTGTAACGGCACTACAACAAAGTACCTATTACAGCGCCATCTACGACACAAATGGAAAACTAACATCAAAATAGGTAATTTTTCGGCGTCTAATAGAAAAACTGAATTATCCCAAACCCGACCCGAACTCTTAACCTGGTCGCGGGTTAGGTTAGGAACATAGAAAAACAATGAATTTTATTCCAAACGTACCCCTTTTACTAACCTGACCCGCTGCTAGTAAATAATAAAAACCGTAGTGCCCTGACAACAAAACTGTTGGGCAGTACCAGTAGCCCACCGGACTTAAGAAACACCCGTCTGGTTGGTGGATCCATTTTTATAGGGTATGAAGAACTTAACACCCGGTTCTTCATACCCTTAGAGTACCTTCATCCTGAGGGATGACAATCGGAGGTTTCATAGACACAAATCAACTCCGACAAACAAATTGGATCTCGTAAACAAATACCCACATTCCCTTGGATTTTAGATACGTATCGATCATCCACCAACCGGTTATCAGTCCCCAGTCATCATGATTCCCCTCGTGACCTCGTAACTATTACAACAATAGTAATTCGCACAAAACCATTGAGTAGAAGGAACGTAGAACTCGGCCCATATTTCCCCCTGACAAGTTATCCTGGTAGGTACTACCGCGTTCACTGACTGTCGTCTAGTTTTCAACCTTGTTACTAAAGGGCCTAAGGGTCAAAACACCCAAACCTTCAGTGAACTTGATAGTAGGTACCTACTTCATAGTTATTTAGGTCGGCACGTTGGCCAGGGGAATGACAGAATTGTGGCGAATCGTCGTCCATTAATTAAACTATGTCGGACGTACCCTGTTTGGATAAATTAATGGATTAGTTTCTTTGGTAAGGTGTCCTGATGTTTATTCCCTGGAGCGGTGAGAGAGCTCAAAGAGAAGTTTATAATTTAATAGCGTAACAACTTATTGCTATACTATCTGATTCAAGGTTTGTTTTTTAGTGGATTGTTCTAAAAAAAACAACAAACGAAAGACCCAAGAAACGAAAAATAGACTGTATGAATGATGAAATGACAAAAAAAGGAGGTGCCTCTGTCTGATGAGATGATAAGTATGGAAGAAGAAGACATCATGTCTTCTTTTTCCATACTTCTGTCTTAGACATGTTGCGGCGACCTCAAAGGGCCAAAAGAATAATGATGTTGTAAAACATCAGAAAGATTACGTTTTGTAAGAAAGTATCACATGGAGACAATTTGTTTTTTGTACACATATTAGGATGATTCCTACGAAGTCGATAGGATAGGAAGTATAAAGGGTGTAAAACACCTCTTAACGAAGCCGACAGGCACTTGTTCTCCCCGTCACGTCATTCTGATATTTTTGTTTGTTCTACACCATACCTGGGAACCTTCAGAAAAAGTTGTAACTTTGATCCCCAATATCTCCGTAGCTAGGAGATATTGGGGATCAATGTTACAACTTTTTGACAAGTTTCTTTCAAAATACATGTTTTTATTGTAAGATTTTTTACTGACTTTAAATACCTCCACGAATCCCGTACTATTCGTTAAATCCATTCATCAGCACAATGTTTTGAATGCGTTACATTAAGTTATAGGTACCACAAAACGTGATTTTTCACCCTAAAAAAGAAAGTTGTTTCCCAACAATATTTTTTACGTAAAAAAGTTACTTAGTTTGATGTACAGAATGCTTGGTTGACGGCTTAGTGATGGGGTGGTTAACACCCTGTAGGTAACCGGCTCATTAGTAAATTGATCCCGCTCATTTTGGTCCCGCGGAATAACTATCTATTATTACTATGTGTCAGAATCTTATGCGAATAAGACCCAGCCTATTCACTCATCGGATACAATTACAACCCTCCCTTTTTTTTCGGATGGGAAATCATCAAATGAGCTCTCCCACTCTGGGCGGAGCGGGAGGGAGTGTCAGCCTTTTATTGACTAAAACCCATCCACGTTCCTTCCTCGCTCTTTATATTCCGGGGTCACGGTATCTCTTTCGAACAGTAACGCAGCGGCTGCAGCTCCCGAGCCTATCGATACCTCTCAGTAAGATATTGAAAATGGCGGTTTCTTACTTAATCTCTTTCGAAAAGTCCAGCAGATCACAACTCTCAGACTAAGAAATACTACCTACCTAATTATACCTGCAAAGAAAATCGAGTTTCTAATTATATTTCCATTTTAACCGCTTGAAACCAATCTTACCTTTGACCTTCTCCATTACCGTAATTAATTATGGTTAAAAATAAAAGCCTACGGCAGCGTCGTCGGCAGCTTTACATTTAAATTTTAAAAGCCTGGCTTGACTTGTTTATCGGTTGGGTGCAAGCCGACTCGATTCATTAACAAGTTAAACCCGACCTACTTTTGAGGCTGAATGTTCCAGGTAGCTGTTGACACAACCCAGTTCTTGCTTTCTCGCACCAAGTCTCATTTTCAGTTCAAAGGCAGTTTGAGTGTGTTTTTGTTAGTTTCTACGTAATTATGAAAACTTGCAAATTAATTTTGGTTTGAGTTTATTACCATTGACGACTCGAATGGCGTAGTGGCAGTGAGGCTGCCTTACATTCTTAGGGTTCTGGGTTCAAAAACCGGTAAGAACAAAAATGTTTGTGTGATGAGCATGGACATTGTTTCCGAGTCATGGATTTAATAAGTATGTATTTACAAACAAAAAAGTATCTATGTAGTATATCAACTACCTGGAGTCCACGACGCAAGCCTTGATGAGTGTGGCACTAGATGGCGCTGTGTGTCCAGCGATATTTATTTTATTTATGTATTTATTAAACGGACTGCCTCGTTGGTCTAGTGCTGAGGATGAAGTCCTGGGTTCAATTCCCGGGTTGGACAAAGTGTGATTGGGTTTTTTAATCAGGAATTTCTGAGTAGCAGCAACGGCGCCTGTAATGACAATGGGCTCGCCCCTTATTACATACTAGCTTCTGCCCGCGACTTCGTTCACGTGAAGTTTTGATATCGCAACGCTGTTGGAAACATTAAATGGTCTATTGCCTTTTAAATATTTTTTTATCTGTGCCATTCTCTTATAAAACGTTATTGTATTATCTATGGCCCTTCCTGAATAAACTACGAACCTGAGCACACACATTTTTCATATGAAAAAACTAAATTCCTCCTACACGAAGAAAAACCACCTAATCGGTCTTCTTCAAACGCATCGCCTGCTCAACGGAAGCTTTTTTCCCGCTTGCAACATTTCTTATTGCTGCTCCGCTCCTATTGGTCATTATAGCGTGCATTGATCTTATAAAGCCTGTAGCCTTCCCCGATAAATGGACTATACAACGCAAGAATTTTTCAATTCGAGCCGGTAGTTCCTGAGACTAGCGCGTTCAACCAAACAAACAAACTCTTTCTGCTTTATAATATTTAAATTAGTATAGAAGTATAGATGGGACTTAAACATAATTGGCAAAAGTTGACACACACAGATTAAAAATAATACATGAAGGTTATTTCGAATTCGAACGACGTCTTCTAGAGTTAATCTCTTGGCCATGGACCTAAAAAAAAGCTCTTTTAAGAGAAAAAAGGTAAACGTATAAAGTAGGTACTTACATCTAAAAAATCTTCTCGTTGCGTAAATGGCACATAGCTTTGGGGTTTGGGGTTGGATTAATTACATAGTCAGTCGACTTAATCGGACGAAAAGCGTAATTAGGATTTTCCGTTTGATAAAACTTAAATGGTCACCTGGAAATGGAATTACACTCTTGGTTGGTCAATTGAGATAGACGATGTGAGAAGCAGAAAAGAAAAGTTATTTTGGCTGTAGGTACATTACGCCAAGAGTACAGGTACTGGAGTACAGCTACTGGAGTACAGCTACTGGAGTACAGCTACTGGAGTACAGCTACTGGAGTACAGATACTGGAGTACACCTACCGGAGTACAGCTACTGGAGTACAGATACTGGAGTCGCGCCACAACGTCAATTTCAAGGCGTTTGTGGTGCGCATCCCAACGTGTATGCTCCATTTGGTGATGGAAAAAAGTTTTTGGCCGCAGGATGTGGTGCTCTGTCGCTTCCGCGGACAAATACCAAAAGAACGCACAAAAGATCGTGCAATTGAAAATACTAACCAAAATGTAATTAGTATGTGTACTTAGGTTAAGGTATTTATGTATGAGTCTTTGTTACCTGTAATAAATGGTTTATTATTACGCCTATTTCTCAGAAGGGTAAGGCAGAGTTGTATCTTACGAGTCATGTTTCGCTACTGTAACAGTAGGAACCTATTGCCACCGAGCATGCAGAAATCCAGACTTTGTTTATGTGAAATTCCATATGGAACTCCAAACTTACACTTAGGTAATCCGAGCTGGTTATCGTACTCAAGACCTCAGCAGATACTCAGCAGTATAATGGAGTAGAACATAAGTACGTTCGTAGAAACACACTTTTGAAGATTATTGGGTCAAACCTGTTATCAGATCATTTACACTTTACTATAAGAGTTACCTACTGGTGACAATTTGACACATCCTTAACGAGAGTTGACGATTGTAGCATCCTGTGGTACAAATAGTACGGCCTTGTGGCCTTTAATCTGTTTGCTGTTAGGGGACCTAAAATGGCCGCTTTTACAGAATCATAATTATAGGATAACAATAAAATAAAAATAACAATATGAGCGCGTTACATTCCTAAAATGGTGACAAAGAGACAATTCATAATATGTATTAACTGCGTCTGTGACCATTTAAGAATTTTAACGTGATTCATATTTATCCCATTATGTTGTTTATTTTATACTAAATAGACTTGCGTTTGGCTTTGACCGCAACTCGCCTGATATGGGCACGCACTTTTGCCTAAAAGAAACCGATTCACTCGAACTTTTAAAACATCAAGAATACGTGCCAGGGAACAGAGAAATCGGCAATGAATTCCATAGCAGTATAAAGTATAAGTTTTTATGTTTTTCATTTATTCGACTGTTAATTATTTTTTTGTAAAAAGTAGCTATTGTTATTTTCTTTTTTTTTATGTTTGTTTTATTACTACTGACGAAACCTTAGTATTGTAATATAATTTTAAGTTTTTCTACACAATCTTTTTTGTTAAGAAACAAGTGACTTATGACTTAACCGGCGGGCGCTTTCCAGTTCCCTTCCCGTTCCCAGTTGATTCTGCAAAAGCGGGCATTTTAGGCGCCTTGGACTGAGGCCCCCCTGAGCACAAGCTTGTGAGTCATCTAGAGACGAAGACGGTAAATAGCGAGAGATTTGTTGCTTTATTTGTTTTCGTGTCATTGAGTGCCAGGCGCTTAAGACCTTGAGATTATAGTGGAAGGATTGCAATAATATTATAACTTATGTAGTGTTATAGTGTTTTTGCAGTAGTTAAAGTTAAGTTCATGCAACGTTATTTGTTTTCTAGAATCGGGTATTCAATTTTTAGGATGGCGAAAGCATTTTGTTGAAGAAAGCATCAGATTTTTTTTTCTGTGATAGGTGTTCACTCCTTAGATCAGGGCGTCCCTACCAGTAGAGCCGTTTCTCTGGGGCCGCATTCAGATGGCAAGGAGGGCCACATGGCCAGAAAAAATTCAGTAAGAATTTCTAGAAATTTAGGCCGATTTGGCCATAAAAGATGACTTCCATGTCTTGACATTTGAGCAGTTTTGGATCAAACGATTCCATGTGGCCGCTCTTGCTTTGCAAGCACTCGTTCCGTTTCATGTCACAAAAAATAATGGGATTTTAATTTAGGGGAGTCTCCACCCAAAATAGGTTGGGAAACCCTGCGTTATATAAGTACTACAAAGGATTAAAAAACATATAAACGATTTGATTTGAAAAAAAAAAATGCATAGACTATTCTAGGGTAGCCTGGAATGTTCAGAACCATCTTCCTGTTCTTGTACCTAACTATAATATTGTCCTTTTTAAATCTAGTAAGTCCAAGAAACCATTAACTAGTTAACGTACCTACCTAATAAATCCTGTATTTCCCTGTCTATACAGATACACTACAGACAGTTACAGAGATAACTCGCGGCAGTAAAATAGCTCGTGATGATATCTACAAACAGGGTTAGAATAAATTTAGTGCTAAACCGGTGCCTTATACCGTGGAGCAGGAAATATAGCACAATGTGAGCCATGTCGTTAAATAACATTGTATGTTGTGGAGTCACCTATACCACAGTAAACAGCATGATTCTGATCCTTTCATAACGGAGGTGTCCTCGGCCAGGAAGCGCCTGAGCCTTAGTTTTTTTTTTAGTTTTTATTCTTGACATAATCATCATCATCATCACCACCATCATCGTCATCATCATCATTTTCATCATCACCATCATCATCATCATCATTCTCTTGCTCTTATCCCAATTCATTCGGGGTCGGCGCAGCCAGCATGTCTTCTTCTTCCAAACTTCCCTATGTTTTCGTCATCTCATCAGACATTTCTTTTCTTGCCAATTCATTCTTTACACAGTCCATCCATCGTTTGTTTGGTCTTCCTCTACTTTATACTCATCCACATCCATATTCATAACTTTCCTCAGGACATTTTCCTCATTCCTCCGCATCACATGCCCATACCAGTCTTGAATTGAATGTGAAATGTGAAGTGTAAATTTAGTTTACGCTTGCATGTTATTCTGTGTTATTCACTCTCTTTCTAATATATTTTTAGAAGTTAGGACTTTTAATTGGCTGCCAGCTTCACTTATTATTTATTATCTACACTAATATTATAAAGAGGAAAACTTTGTTTGTTTGGTTGTAATGAATACAATACAATAAAATACAATACAAATCTTTATTTTATAACCAAAAAGTTTTACATTAGTTGGTGATTGGAGCCTCCTTTTAAGCAAGTAATGCCTGTGTTAGGAGACTCCGCTCTTCCACAGCAAAATACAATTTATTTAGGTCCTTAGAATAAACTCAAAAACTACTGTGCCGTTTTAAAAAAATCTTTCACCATTGGAAAGCTACATTCACCCTGAGTAACATAGGCTATATTTTATCCCCGTAGTCCCACGGGAACGGGAACTACGTGGGTGAAACCGCGTGACGTCCGCTAGTTCTGTATATTTTGACGACCCGAATGGCGTAGTGGTAGTGACGCTGCCTTACGATCTTAGGGTCCTGGGTTCGAATCCCGGTAGGAGCAAATGTTTGTGTGATGAGCATGGACATTTGTTTCCGAGTCATGGATGTTTATACGAGTATGTATAATAAGTATGTATTTACAAACAAAAAAGTATATATGTAGTATATCAACTATCTACTGTCCACGACACAAGCTTTGCTTAGTGTGGCACTAGGTGGCGCTGTGTGTTAATGTCCAGCGATATTTATTTATTTATTATTTTAGCTGTTAGACTTCCAGTTCAAAAATCTTATAATAAGACATTACTATTGTCCGTCCTTATAACGAGCGTGGGCTCTAAGGATTTTGGATAATTCATTCTGCAGCCGGGCTAAATAGGGAATGCTTTGCACAGAAGGTCGTATTCTTTTCGATTGGTATATCTTTTACTGTTCTGTGAGAAATCCATTTGTGTACACGGCTACTTGCTGTATGGGCGTTTACTTTTCGTCGATGGTGAATTTCAGAGAAATTGCTTTTCTATCTTCGTTGTGAAAATGTTCTATAATTATTGGTGGATATGAATATCCTAGATTCACTAAAGTTAGACACAGCACAGGTCGTAAGGAAAATACTTGTGTTGAGCAACTGATCGGATAGAATTACTGAGTATAGGGGCGTATATCCTAAAAGCTTTCTATATAAAAATTACTTATTAAAAAGATCAAGAGAGTTTTTATCTGAAAATAACTTTCAGCGCTTGGGACATTTAAAAGATCATGATATTATGTACTTATAACTTAATTTGTAGAAAATTTATATTTATTTTAGCACATATTTTGAAGATACTTTAACAAGTAAACATTTTATAAGTAATAAATGGCGTCGCGTCGTGTCAAGAACTCTCTTTGAAGTTACGCTTATGTTCTCAAGGAAATGAAATATACGTGTTTTAAAAGTAAGTCTAAGTACCTACAAGGTATACATAAATCATGAGGTACACAACCAACAAGTACCTACCTTTTTGAGTTTTGCGAAATAACATTTGTATTTTTGTAGAGCTGAGAAGAAAGAGACTTTTTGACAACGAAACTGACAATAGTCATAACGAAATATTGGCAGCACGCCAAATCCCTGAAACGAACAGCCCGGCCGCATTTACACCGAGACGAGCGTGAGTGATAGAGGAGCCTCCATCACTTCGCACGTTCGCAGCTTTTCATTAAAATGGTAATGACAGCGCGAAGGATTCCCTTCAGTGTAATTAAAGACAGAACTCCTTGCTAGCTAGATACTTTTGGGGATTTCTTTGTCTGATATTTGACCTTATTATCTTACTGTGTGAGAGGAATCCTAACTAGTGAGGGCAAGGCTTATAGTAACTCTATGGACAACCAACTTTAATATTGACGGTACTCATCATCAGCCTATAATGTTCCCACTGCTGGGACACGGCCTCCTCTCAATGAGAGGGAATGGGCTATAATCTACCACGCGGGCCCAGTGCGGAATGGTAGATGTCACATGTCTTCGTATTTTAGGTTCTAGGACATGCCGGTTTTCTCACGATGTTTTCCTACACCGTTTTGAGAGCAGCGGTGATGAAATAAATTACACAGTGAAATGCGCCTGTCTGGGTTCGAACCCACGACTTACTGTTCGTAAGTCGGGGTCACCACCACTGGGCCACCGCTGCTCTACTAGCTGATGATGATGCTGGTACTATTCGGTGATATTGAGGATATATTTTTTGTTGTATAATGTGATCCACGATAAATCGCCAGAGGTTTATAGAAGCCATAAAGTGTGGAGAATATTGTAAGTAGTGACAGCGTATTAGCTAACTTCCTATTGTTTATAAAAACAGTGTGTGTGCAAATATTTTGTTTTGGCGTATTTACGTGAATGAAACTGTTGAGATTAGATTCGCCTGAACACTAGGTATGTTACTAAGACCAGTTGTTGCTGTTGAGGTTCAAATGTTAAATTATTTGACAGATTTGATTGTGGACTTTAGACAGCTGTTAATTAAAAATATTTTAATTTGACTGTTTTCATTTACTCAATGTTCTAAGTTGATCTTAGTTAGCCATCACGTTTGTTAATGTTTATCCTTAACAATGCCATAAAA
This sequence comes from Xestia c-nigrum, assembly GCA_916618015.1. Classification (NCBI taxonomy): domain Eukaryota; kingdom Metazoa; phylum Arthropoda; class Insecta; order Lepidoptera; family Noctuidae; genus Xestia; species Xestia c-nigrum. The sequence goes on from OU745250.1 coordinate 20,273,746, forward strand.
TTTGTGTTTTTTTTTTCACATTTATTTATCCACATAGTATTCAAGTTAAAACCTCAGATTATTTTGTTCTTCCATACTGCATTAACAACTACCGACACTACCGTGCATCCACCGATGCAAAAACTATAGCTCACAATACGCCCTATAAAACATGAGTGATGCGCACTGCGCTTTACAACCGAGCCGAGATGACAGCACAAACGTCTCGTAAACAAGTCAGTCACACTTACATACAGGGTGTATTTCACCTCATCACAAAGCCGTTAACCAAGCATTCTGTATATCAAACTAAGTAACTTTTCGCAAAAAATATTGCTGGGAAACAACTTTTTTTTTTGAGGTTATAAATCATGTTTTGTGGTATAACTCAATGTAACACACTCAAAACATTGTGCGGATGGATGGATTAAATACTACGGGGGTCGTAGAGATATTTAAAGTAAAAATCATGCGATAAAAAGTGGTATTTAAAAAAAAGCTTGTCAAAATCTTGCAACTTTGACCCCCAATATCTCCGTAACTAGAAGGTTCCCAGGTATAGTGTAGAACAAAAAAATGGTCAGAATGACGAGGAGAACAAGTGCTTTTCGTATTCGTTAAGAGGTGTTTTACACCCTTTATGACTGATAAATAGCAGCTCTAGGCTATTTTAAGAACACTATTTCTACACTCCTTATGATAAGGGTGTTTATTTATAAAGCAGAAGAGTTTGTTTGTTTGGTTGAACGCGCTAATCTCAGGAACTACTCGTTCAAATTGAAAAAATATATTTGTTTTTATCGAGGAAGGCTTAGGCTACATAACATCACGCTACGGCCATGAGGAGCGGAGCAGGAATGGAAAATGTTGCAAAAACGGGGATTTCGTTTTTCTCTCTTTTGTGACGCAGACGAAGTTGCGTGGGTCAGCTAGTTATAAATGATTTGATTTTGATTTTGCTATTGTAGCATGAATGACTTACTGAAATGCGTATAAACAGTTCCTGACTGCCTCGTTGGTCACTATCATCATCATCATCATCCTCATTTCAAGACGTCCACTGCTGGACAAAGGCCTCCCCCAAGTGTCGCCACATTGACCGGTCCCGTGCGACTCTCATCCAGCGGATTCCTCCAACCTTCACAGACTTGGTCTTCCAACACAACGTCTCCCGGTTCGCGGTCGCTACTCCAGGCCCCGTATTCACAAACGCTTGTAATTTCGATTCGACAAGTCGTATGTCTATCCTTTTTAGGCATAACAAAAACGAGGGAGATAGGCATACAACTTGTCGAATCGAAGCCTTGTGAATACGGGGCCGAAAAGTTCAGGACTTTTCGGCCCCATCGGCCATCCGTTCTGCGAGCAATGTGCCCTGGCCCACTGCCACTTAAGTTTGTCAATTCTTCGGGCTACGTCGGGTCGTCGGTAACCGTGGTTCTCTTGCGGTTGTGTTCCTTTTTGAGGCCCTACTCCCTAACGTTTCCTCCGTATATTCGGATCTGTGGTGTTCACTCTGACGCTAGTTAGGGTTTGGAGTAAAGCCACCAGCAAGCAGCAGCAGCAGCAGCAACCAGGCAGCAGCAGCGATCAGGGTGGTGTCTTTGTTCAGGGTTGTACAATAAAACACAGTTTTCAATATTACTGGGTTAGGCGTGCTGTCGCTAGGAGCTAGGACTGCTTGTACTAGACTCAAGACTGAGCGCGGCGCATCGCCCCGCGCTCCCTCCAACGCGCATCCCCCACCACAGCACGCATAACTCATTTATTAAACGTCACAGGATCTATCCGTCTCTCTCGCGCATGTCTGCAGATGAGTGCGCGGATAGATCCGAATATAAGGACGAAACGTTAGGGAGTAGGGCCTCTGATTCGATCACGCATAACATAGGAAACTCCGAGCATAGCTCTTTCCACTCTACTGGAACTTTATTAAAATGTGCTCCGCTCAATCAAAGCCTCTTAGCGTAGTTTAATATTGCTGAGCAACCTAGAGGCGATCTACCAGTATTCATTGTACACATATGTACGGGTATCCGACGTCGTGAAGGCATATTACAGAATTTGACATATTCTTGAAATTGTGCCAAGTCATACCACGTGTTGTGTGGATACGTGGGCCAATATCCATAAACGTTACTTAGCCCGAACTCGGATAAAGCGTTATTTCCGTCATTGTCGAAAAACTGTCAAACTACAAGTACAAGATAAAGATGGGATCACGGGAACGTGTCTAATACCTATTTAGGTGTGACATAAAACACAAAAACAAAATCTGATAATTTATCTAATTGGTGCCAGTTAAAATCGCAATAACGGTCACTGACCCACCTACATTTATTAAAGTTCTTAACTTTGAAATATAAAATAAGCCTGTTCAAGAATCGTCATCTATACATATAGTGATCTTCGACTTTTTTTCTTTTGAGACATGTCTCATTTGTTTTGGTTCCTACAAAGAGATATTAGGGAAAGGGCAATGACCGCTTTTGTATATCAACTGGCAGCAAGTATACGCGACTCTCAAGTCTCTCTCACGACAAGCAGGACGCTTGGTTAACTTGGGAGTTACGTGTAATGTGTATATGTCACCGTAAAATTGTCAAATACGTTATATTGTAATATCTCTAGCGATATTGTAAACTCTCGAATTATTGTCAAATGAACATACTGCTTACAATAAAACGCATTATTTTTCGTGAAATGCATGCGTTGGTAGTCAACTCACGCGGTGTGGAGAGAAGAAGGGGTTCCCCTTGCCCAGTACCATTCTCATGAAAAGATACTGTACCATTCCTGAGAAATACCGATTAATATAACATAACCTTAAAACACTTTATATTCTCCCTAAAAAGCGTAGTCGCCCCTATTTCCGAGTGCAGGGTTTAAAGGAACCTAGCTAACCTAACGGGGGGGGGGGGGGTGCCCCAAGTCCCGATTATGGGGGCAGAGATACTTCCGTATGTTCAGTTGACAATAATTCAAGAGTTTACAATATCGCTAGAGAGAAACGCACGTCATAAATAACATTTGTAGATCTCAGTCTGAAATGCTTGGATGTTGTTGTTTGTTTCATAGTTCATTAACTTGTTCGGAACAAAGTAAACGAGCGTGAAGATTTGACTGTATCAGTGTAACAAAATAATAAACTATGATAAATGGACGAGTGTTTAAACAAAGGTAAAACTGTGTTTTCAAAAACGTCCCTTGTTTGTTAGTTTTTGGCATTGTATTTTATAGAAGTAATAGTTTATTTGCAATCTTCATAATACAAACAATTTGTGTGGTGTTATGAAAATACTACAACAAAAAATCAGACTACAGAAAAATCACGCACTAATTAAAATCGGGGTTTATAAGGTAAAATGGACACCTCCTCGGTCCTTCTCCTTCGTCGGTAAAAGTGAAACCTACACCCGTTACCCGTCATCAGAATCGGATAAATAGTTTAGTCGTTACGGATTAAAATACAAACATACATACATAGACTGCTAAAATCATAACACTTCCTTTTGGTTTCACCGTAGACGGGTAATAAACAAATGTCCACTAAACTGAAAATAATGAGATGAAGAGGCAGAAATTTAATGACACAGTACTTTTCAGTCTTTCCTGTTCTTCATGCCAGATGCAAACATTTCAAAAGGATTTAAAAATGCTCATTAATTGTTCATTTCAGACATTTTAAGCGCCCAGCCATCAAAAAGCATGGCTGGAAGCTTCTGGAAGGCTTAAATGTCTCTGGTATTATTAAACAAAAGCTAGTGAAAGAAGAAAATGACGGAAAATTAACATTTAACAAGCAGAAACTTTGCAGAAATTATTAAGTTTTCACGGAAAACTGTTTTCGTTTGAGATTTTTATGGTTTTAAATAGGTACACTACTATTTTAATTAGTGGGCATATAGTTATTAAGTTTTTATTCGATTCATTGGCTAGATCATTATATGTACCTACTTTGGATTCCTACAGCTTACATCATAAGCTCAGCGTTAATTTTGATTACATTTTGTTATGTTTCTAACATAGTGATTGTGTGTAGGGTGCTATGCTACCAAATGATAAACCTTTTATATGATTAAATATAAACTATATTTTTATCTTTGTATAAATTAAAACATGTTTTTCTTACAATCTTATGTCAAGTCGGTTCTACTGAAAATACATCATTTAGAATTATTTCATTCTATTCAAATATTTTTATTCTACTATAAGCTGCCAGATCTGGACTATGGTGGCGTGATGATCTGATCACGTTTGTAGGGCTAACATGGCCGGAGATCGCACAAGACGGAGAGGTATGGAAGGAGAAAGGAGAGGCCTTTGCCTAGAAGTGGGACACCATGTAGGCTAGCAAAAAAAAACAAGAAAAAAGCTGCCAGTACCAACTAGTGGCCAGGACGATGTGATATTATCATAGAACCTCTACACAGCGCATACAACATGTAGTTGTAGGTACCTACTTTGTGTTTAAAAAAAAAACTATCAACGAAATCCAGCAAGTGGCAAACCACAAACACTTCTTCCAATGTTGATTCATAAGCTCATGAATATTTCAGCAAGAAATTGTGTTGTTTATTGCAAAAACAATTCCCCGATAAATGTAAAATGTTGAAGGAGTTTAATTTGTGACTTCTGTTTCGCGGAAACGTCCATCGCGACTGCTCGTTTTTTCTTGTTTATGTAGATTTAAAGCTTCCTTTCAGTATTGATTCAGATTAATAGTAATGGAAGTTTCCGCTGTAATGTGGTGATTATTTAACAAATCATATTAATGGAAAGTATTTGCTGAACATTAGTATTGAAATGTCTTCAGCACTTGTCGTATAACCTGCACATAGGATGAAGGACGTAAACAAGTAACATTATTTTAAAAATTCATAAATTCATGACACATAGGGTCATAATTTCAAGGTATTCCCGGATTTTGGTGATGGCTCTTTCATTTAATACCCTTATTAAGGGAGTTGTGAAAAAAATATATGATTCTCAATTTTTTGGTGGCGGCCATCTTTCATTTGAAATTTATAACAACTTCAAGCACAAGTCAAGTCCTTTCATTTGATACCCATATTGAGGGAGTTGTTGAATAAATCTGCCATTTTGTGGCAGCGGCCATCTTGGACTGATTTTTTAAAACATAGCTAAGAACACTCCCGACTGATTCACCTTTCAAACAAAAAGTCATTGCCATATAATTTTTTAACCCCCGACGAAAAACGACGGGGCGACCTATTTACTTTAAAAACCTCGACTACCCCCGTACAGTCACGTCTTATAATATGTATACACTCTCCTTAATATTATAGTAATTTTTACAAGAAATAACGATTGTAACTAGGAGATTGGATTTTTATCATAAAAATATGAGTTCCACAATAACATTAAATTTAAATCAGTACATTAGGAGAAACACAATTTAAAAAAATCTTAAGTGTTTACATATTATTAGACGTGACTGTACAATTCAATCCATCCATCACCACAATGTGTTGAGTGCGTTAGATTGAGTTCTATCATAAAACATGTTTTTCACCCAAAAAAAAAGTCCTTTCGCAGCAATAATTTTTGCATACAGTTACTTAGTTTGATGTAAATAATGCTTGGCTTCGTGATGAGGTTGTTTAGACCCCTGTCTAAGAGTTAATTGTCGAATACAGATAATATTTTTGGCCAACACAGATACTGAAAGGATCATGAGGGATACACTGCTCTGTAATGTAACGAAAAACTGCTTGACATGTCATTAATAAGATTTGTTGATCGGACCCAGATAGGACCACTGAGAACGGAGAAGGATAAATATCTATGAAATCAACAAATAATGGTCTAATTTGAAAATCATTTCAGCTAACTGCTAAGGTTTTTTTATGCATGTTTGATGTCATAAGTATGAATATCAAAGAAGGAAATACTAACAAAACACAGTATTTCAGTTAAGAATGAAGACAACCATTTTCTCTACTAGTATTTACCCAAATAATACCGCCTACCTACTCAATACTTCTTTATTCTAATGTTATTCACACTATATGACTTAGCGTGCGTGCCCCCAGAGCCCCGAGTTTATCATAGTTTGTCTTTATTTAGCTCACAGACGCAATATACGAAATACTTGTCTTAGTTACGTACGACGTAAGAATTATGATTTTAGTAGTGTACACAACAGTTCTGGATTGAATATTACTCGTATGATTGAGAGGAATTCGTTTGTCTTGATAAAAACATGAAATGAGGGATGAAACGCAAAGTCTGCCCTGCGTGGGCGGAGCTCCGCCGTGTCCTCGTGGCGGCGATCGGCGGCGGCGACCTCTCGCGTCCGGCCCTGGTTCAATCCATGGTCCGGAGCGAGACGGAATGGGAAGCCGTCGCCTCCTTCTGCGAAGCAGTCATGCTAGCGAAGGAGGTGGCGGAACGAGAGAGGGAGAGATCCTCTCTTCCCGGCCGCCGCGGGAGACGCAACGGGCGTCGGGGGCCACGTGGTGGCTACCGGCCACCGTAGATGCGGGCCTGTGGACGGCTGGCTATGGGCTAGCTAGCCGTCCGGCCGTCTAACGACGACGACAGGCCGTGTCGACGGCGCGTTCGTGTTCCACGCGCGCCTCAAAGAGTGTCAGCAAAAAGAGAGGGGCCCGCAAGGGCCGAAGCCTGCCGGGGTTGCGGGCCTGTTCGAAAGAGATACCGCGGCCCCGGAACATAAAAGGCGAGGAAGGAACATGGATGGTTTTTAGTCAGTAAGAGTCTGACACTCCCTCCCGCTCCGCCCAGAGTGGGGGGGGTCATTTGATGATTTCCCATCCTTAAAAAAAAAAAAAAAAAAAGGGATGAAACGCATGTCACTAAAACAGTGATGTACAGGGTGTTTGGCAGAACGTTGAACATACGAAAATGGTGGATAGGTGGGGTCATCTGCTACTTACTCAGCCCTAATTTATTTGGCCCTGGCCCACCGGGTATTTAAAAAGATTTTTTTTCTTTTTTGTTGTTTCACCACTTTCTTAACTATAAAGTGTATTTTTGATATGCTTGAGTGGGCCAGGGCCAAATAAATTAGGGCTGAGTAAGTAGCAGATGACCCCACCTATCCACCATTTTCGTATGTTCAACGTTCTGCCAAACACCCTGTATAATAAGATGAAAGGGAGAGGAAGGTCAAAGAAAGAATGGATGAATTGTGGAAGGAATGTTGTGAAAGATAGGAGTAAATGATTTCCCGACGTCTGACACCGTCGCGTCGTACCACCGTCTGACCACAAGTGAATTGGAAATAAAGGCAAGAAAAGTACGATCCGTAGTCTCGGCTGAAAGCCGACCATATTTCGCATAATCAAACGATAAAATTCCCACAACTGGGACCCAAGTATCTTACGGACGTGTTCTGTAACTTATTACTTACGGGTTATCATTGGTTAATCTTAACGTCCGTAACTATCTATTTATTTATTTAACAATTTATGTACACACACTAAATAAAGAGAAGAAGAAAGGATCAGAAAATAGTACAAAGGTGATGCTTATTTCTAAAGAAATCTCTTGCAGCATCCCTGCGAAAGGGGATCCTAAAAAAGAGATGTAGACCTAATGTGTAAAAGAAGGAGAGAAAATGGAATATATACAGCACAAAACAGAATAAATATATGCAATCTAAGAATGTATACTCATATACTACAAATATACTATACTAAAATATAAAAAAAAAAAAAAAATAATAACTAATAATAAATACTTATGCAATTATGACGAAATGGACAGGTAATGTTCTTTCACTCTTCTCTTAAAAACTGCAACAGTTTGGCAGTCTCTAATGTCAGGCGGAAGTGAATTCCACAACCGGACGGCGTGGACAGAGAAGGAATAGGAGTAGAAGTCGGTACAGTGTGGAGGGGATTTAAGGAGGTTCCTAAGATGCGACCTGCAAGGTGCATCAGAGGGACGAGAGTAAGAAAACCGTTCCCGCAGATAGGATGGCGTTTTAGGGTTGCTATCGTGTTTCTTTCTATTAACAAAGTTAACTTGAATTATCCTATCCGTGTTACCTACCTGTCACTTGATTCATAGAAAAATCAAAGAAAGCTTTTCTGTGACGTTTTGTTTCTAACCGTCCGAAAGGTAAAATTAAATGTGAAACAGACAGAGCCCATCGATACCTTTTTTTTCGGATGGGAAATCATCAAATAACTTCTCCCACTCTGGGCGGAGAGGGAGTGTCAGACTTTTTCTGACTAAAACCCGTCCACGTTCCTTCCTCGCTCTTTATATTCCGGGGTCACGGAATCTCTTTCAAACAGTTCCGCAGCGGCCGCAGCTCCCGAGCCTATCGATGCCTGTCAGTAAGATATTGAAAATGGGCGTTAGTCGGAGAAAATAGACTGTAATCGTATTGCAGGCTTGTGGATTGTCTTCATTTGTCTTCGAATTAATCATAAGACTGACAGACACGGTTTCCTCACGATGTTTTCTTTCTCCGTTTTGCAAGCAGTGGTGATGAAATGAATTACATTCACCACCTGTTACATTTTCTTGTTTGCTCTAAGATTAGTTTTGTACCTACCTAGACTCATTATGAAAAAGCTTTTTCGAGAAAGTACCACTAACCTATTTTTATGGAGCTCAGTGAAATGGCAACCAGAGAGTTTTCTACTTTGTTTCTAGGTTACAGGCGCAATGCAATGAAACGTACCACACGTCCTAGGTGTATGTGATCTTAGTGACCTACGAGGCTTTGTAAGTACCTACATACCTACCTATATAACTGATGGCTGGGGCCCATTTACTAGATTGACTAATAATCTACTGAAAGAGCTGTCTTGAATTCTTTTGAAATACAAAACACTGTACTTTGACGGTACACAGCGGTAGCCATTTTGTGGGCGAATTAGATCAGTCTCTATTTTAATAGAAGTTAACTATTAAAGTATGTAAGCGATAATAATCTTTGGAGCTACTGATTCGATTCCGATATTCCTTTCACAAACGTGAAGCTACATTATTCCCAAGTGTTATAAGTTACATTTAAAACGTTCCCGTGGGTTGGATTTTCGTACCTAACTCGAGCAAAGTCGAATATATCATAAAAGCCAAATATATCGTTAGTAAAATGTATCGAACAAGAAGAAGGGATTCCCATTTCACCAGGCTCTCTGAATAAAGTAACGCATGGAGAAATTTCTTTATCACCTATCAAAAACGTTGTCAATACTGATAGAGCACTTTCTTGGGTCGCACTTAAAATGGCGAACTGAGTTACGCACACACTTGGCCGTGGGACGCTAAGTACCGTCCTAAAATTGTTGTGGACATTAAACGCGTGTCCCTAGGAGATATTTGGGAACATAAGTGTTTTCTACTAGCACAAAGCGATACCAAAATAAACTCCTATACACGCTGAAATTTTAGTGGTTGTTTTCCCGAAGCCTAATGAGTTTGTATCGGTAATACAATCGATTAATATATTAAAAAAAAATTAGACTCAATAAATGGCAGATTAACAATGTGATAAACAAAACTCGAAAGCGACTTGAACCAACAGTAATATCTAACGCGGAACGCGGGCCGGGCGCGGGTGTCTCCAGAAAAGCTGCGCGGTCGTTGCATTTCGCGTATAAATCAGCTGATCACTACTCCTGACTTAATAAAACACAAAACCCTATAAGTTATAATCTTTTTTTTTAGTTTAACTTTGCGTTTCGATAGTGCTACTGATGGGTAATCGTCTTGCCGCGGGAAAACAACCATTAAAATTTCACGCTGTATGTTTAGCACTGGGCCGAGTTATAACTAAAACGTCGTGTTTATTTAGGCACTAGCTGTTGCCTTGCCTGCGAAATTAATATAAAATATTATTACTAGAGGTATGTGTATCTTGGTAGTAACATCGCATTGTCGTTATAGCAGTTAAGGTGTTATTTACATAATTTTAAATAAATTGCCGACCTTTTTTGTCATAGCGTGATGTTTTATAACCCTCGATAAATGGGCCATAAAACACTAAAATAATTTTTCAATTGACAACCAAACAAACTCTTCAGATTTTATAATATTGGTATTGATAATATTAGTGCAGATTATAGTTATAGCTAATTTAGCTAATCTTAGTTAAGATGCCATACTATGATACCATAATATGTAACGTCACTGAAGTATCTAAGCTCTGGTAAATGAGTCATTTCAACGAGTTTTTATGTAAATAATGTAGCACATTATTTACATCAAATAATTACTTACCTATTGTAAAGGGTGTAAAACACCTCTTCACAAAGCCGAATGGCACTTGTTCTCCTAGTCATTGCGATCACTTTTCTTGTTCTACACCATACCTGGGAACCTTCTATTTACGAAGATATTGGAGGTCAAAGTTGCAATTTTTTGGCAAGTTTTTTTTTACTTACATGTTTTCATTCTGAGCTATTTACTTTAAAAACCTCCACGAACCCCATACTATTCAATCCACCCATCAGCACAATGTTTTGACTGCGTTACATTAAGTTCTACCACGAAACGTGATTTTACACCCCAAAAGAAAAAGTCGTTTCCCAGCAACAATTTTTGCGTAAAGTTACTTAGTTTGATGTACAGAATACTTGGTTGACGGCTTCGTGGGGAGGTGGTTTACACCCTGTATAGAACCACCCGTGTTTTCAAAGCAATTTCTCTTAACATTTATTGAAAACAGCAATCCCACTAGTACTGACGTAGACTGAGAGCGCAATATGTATTGAAGTGCTCGCTGGCCCAGTGCCTACGAACTGTGTGCTACAATCTGTGCCTAAGTTGTAACCTACTTTCTCGCAATCAACTTTCATGTCGATAAGCATATTTCTAGATATTCCAGGTCTATCAGAGAAAGCATTTTGCATATCTTTATATACATGTTAATCTTAACTAATATTACTTAAAGTTGTAAGTTTGTTTGTTACCTTTTAACGCCTTAACTCCTGAACCGATAATCCTGGCATTTTGCCGTTAACAAATGCACAGATACGGAAAAAACTCTGTTTCCGAGGAAAATAATAATCATTTTCTTATGATATTAGATGGACCATGTGTCTTTCGAATCATGATGCCGCGGGAAAAGCTAGTCTGCTGCATAAACATTTGCTAGATAGTAGATATGGGCATGGACAATTATATATAAAACTATAGATACGTTGCCCGCACTCTGTAGTGGCAACATGAATGCAGGGCAATTGCCGGAATTTCATTTAGTCGCGTACCAACCAGTGCCGCGGCAGTACGTGACATTAAAATAACTTTTGTGTATAACTTCCTCAAACAACGAAAAAAAATGCCGTCCTGTGTTTTTAGGACATGTAAAAACTATACTTTGACTGTGAAAGATAGAAAAGTATAATTTCATGCGTAAGTATCGAGAAAAATGTATTTTATTTTATTTTTTTCGATGCCTTCTAATGGCGCCTGGCGCCTTTTGTTCGGGCTCGGCCAATGAGCATGCATCACAGAATGACAACGGAATTAAAGAAATATATTTATCTCTCTCTAACAACAAAAATTCCGTAGATGACGTTTAATTTTCTTTCCCTTTCTTCGTGCGTCTAAGTATTTATCTAGCTACCGACAGTATTTACGCTGTTTTCTACAGCCGTGATGTTCATGAATGACGCGTCTATTTATAATACGTCATTGGGCATGGATTTGTTTATGTCGTCATGTATATTAGTTGGCCCAGATTCAGGCAACTACGTAATATTGGTAAGGATCTAATGTGTTGAATAGCTTCTGGCTTAGACAAAACAACAACAACAACAACAACTTTTTTTAACAACTCAAATTACATTAAAACGATTAGGAATGTATAATAGTATATTCTATACTAGCTTCTGCCAGCGGCTTCGCCCGCGTGAAGTTTGATTACTGTCCCATGGGATCTTACTACCGGAATAAAATGTATCCTATGTTTTATGTGGGTCATAGCGTGATGATATAAACGTAAGAGTAAACAAATATAATAATAACAAATCTCCGAACTGCTAAGCTATCGGGAGTTACACGTGTTATTGTGAGTCAACTATAAAAGTTAGACATATGCTGTCTTGGGATATTTTTTATATAATTTTATGTGGAATATTTCCGTTATACATGATTTCTATGTAGCTTTAACCATTAAGGCTGCACACGCGACGGAAGCTAAAAAAACCAAGTAACTTCTCCCGTTTTCCCAACATTTCCTTTCACTGCTCTGCTCCTATTAATGGTAGCGTGATGAAAAGTATACTATTACCTGCTCAGGAGTATGTAGAATAATTGTACCAAGTTTCGTTAAAATCCGTCCAGTAGTTTTTTTTTCTATAAATAACATACAGACAGACAGACAGACAGACAGACAGACAGACAGACAGACAGACAAAAATTTTACTGATTGCATTTTTGGCATCAGTATCGATCACTAATCACCCCCCGATAGTTATTTTGTAAATATATTTCATGTACAGAATTGACCTCTCTACAGATTTATTATAAGTATAGATTTTAATAGAGGCAAGGAATAACGAGATTTTTTTATTAAAATTGGTGTCTTGATAACCTCAGGCATATTCTTCCGGTTTGATAACTTTATCTAAAAAGTTTTTGTAGCAAAAAGTTATGTGCGTATTAAGTAAAAAATATGGCTGGCAGGCGTTCAGAGGCGCTGGGTTTTACGAGACAGATCTGATGAACACTTTGTAAGTCGGACCTAAACGAATTATTAAAGATAAAATGAGTTTCGTCATATTCCTGGATCCCATCCAAAATCCAATAATTTTCCTAATTAGGATAGAAACTTGAAAGATATGATATCGGTAGCACAAGCTTCGAACGAAACTCAACGTAATTCAGTGAATATTATTATAGGTAAGCGTTTGTACCATAGTAAGCCCAACGATCTTTCAGTAATTAACATATGATCAGAAAGTTTTTTAATTTGAATGGTAGACAACATTGACATCATTATGAAACAGGCCGTACACAGTTCTTATTTGTTTAGATTTCGGCAATGTTTTATTCATAAACAGCCTTACGAAAAACTACGTTTGCTGTATAAAACCATCAGTTTCCAAATACGAGAACCGCGTGCTGGTACAGAACGTAATTTTTACCTTAAATTACGCAAGCTTTAACGCGGAAAAGAGGTTAACGACGCTCATAAACACTATGTTTGTTTTAAAGTTTTCTAACGCGTTGTTGTGGTTTACTGGTATCGTATAATACGGTGTTGCCATACCATGCAGAGTTTGGTTTTATGACGATCATAATAACGCTGATTTTATTAATACTAGCTAGGTACTATGTAAGCACAATACACAAAATATATCCGAAGGAAAATCTAACACAGATTACACAGATGGTCCAACATTGTCGGAAAAAGTGTTGGATCTAATTCGATTTGATGGGGGTGGAGAACATCTGTGCCCTTGGATTTATTGACTGTGTTCCTTGTTTAATAATAGCCACGTCATAACACATAACATAACATCACGCCTTTAGTTTCCGAAGCGTAAGGCATCACGGTAGCAGGTTAGAACATCGTTACAAACAGTACCTTTTTATTTTTTAGGATGGAAAATCGTCAAATAACTTCTCCCACTCTGGGCGGAGCAGGAGGGAGTGTCAGACGTTTACTGGCTAAAACCCATCCATGTTCCTTCCTCGCCCTTTATGTTCCGGGGCCGCGGTGTCTCTTTCGAACAGGCGACAAACAGTACCTAATGTATCAAAGCTGGGATCAAAGATTTAAAACGAGTCAACGTCAAAAAATACCTAATCACGTTTAGTATTGTCTCGCCCACTCTAATGATCTAAATACTAAAAATCGTAACTATCCTTGAGGTGTGAGCCAGGTCACTCTCCGTAGTATACCCGAACTATTTTTTGCACGACCTACGTAGGTATGTGCTGTGGCTGTGACCCCCATCTAATGACTGAAACCTTTGTATTTGGCTGCAGTCACTATCAGTTCGACTATTGCAACAACGCTTCACCCATCTTCCAGTTTTCCCAGAAATGTATATCTTCTCTAATCCAAAAATACTCAGATGCCTGTATCAAACGTACGAGGTCATGGAACCTTTGATACAGAACAGCTCCTGCCATTCTCTCGCCCTAATCTGGGTCACATGATAATCCCCACGTCAGCAGGGCTTAATTCTGGAATGAGTCGCGCCTATGATGAGATTGTGTCGTAAAATGGGGAAGTAGATTGTTAAGGTATGTAAGTACTGTTTGTTGTTAGGAAGGATTTTCTTCTGAAAAGTGTTCATTTCTTGTTATTAAAACTAGTACGCTGTGTTGTCATTTTGGCCCCTTTTAAAATAAATCACGCATTAATCGTAGGTGAGTAGGTGGGTAGTAAGTATCCATGGTGCAATATTGCTCCTAGCTGTCATTTGTAGATTACTTAGTTACGGGTGGTCAGTGACTCGAAAGACAACCAGCCTTACCAAGGGCTATCAAATGGGTTATGGAGGTCGGAAAGGTAGGTAGTCGCTCCATGGTATTCAGCTGCATCTGGTTGGACTGGAAGCCGACCCCAACAGAGTTGGGAAAAGGCTAGGCAGATGATGATCAATGGTGCAATATTGCAGCGTAATTTAAAATACTGGATTAAATTCATATTTATTTACGCACATTCATTGTCTCTTATCTTTGATTTCGAAAGCTTGTTTGCTAAGATTGGGAAATACTGTGCAATAGGTAGGTATACTGTGGGATAGCTACCTCCTTATAAGGTACGCACACTAGTAATGTAATTTTAAACTAGATTGCCATAATTTACTTATGCTGCGCTAGGCCGCATTTAAATTGCTTTCTTACTCCGAACTGCATTAAATAAGTAGTCTGTTTTGGTTTTGTAAGTAATTCATACATCTGTATCGTGTCCCTTTTGTGTATTTAAATTGTCAGATTGCAACTATAAGGCAAAATAAGTAAGCTTACAAAAAACAAGAACCTGCATTTTGTTATACCCGATTTTGCAAAATGTAATGATGTCATTACACAAGAATCTCAAGATAGCTTGTCGAATGGAAGACCTATTATTCACTCAACCCTCTGTTACAGAAAATGGAGCAAACTAAGTTCTGAACAATTCAGGCCGATAAGATCGAACTTAGTTCTTCTCCTCCCTCAATTGTTCGTAACTTTGCGAGTACTTGACGTATACGTCAAGTCAATAAATTTCTTAATGTTTCTTAGTGTTCTTAATTTATTTTTTAATGTTTGTTAGAGAGCTTAGGAGTTTGTTGTCGCGTAACCGTCATAATTTGGGGGAGCTTGATAATTTGGGGTAAAAATGGTATGTTCCTTTTTCTAAAATCAGACTAATTTCACTTTTGTTAGTTGACAATTTAAGTGTGAAACTTGGAACTTTAAGTAGGCCTGTCGCCCTAGTTTTCCTTAGTTTTAATATCAGTTACAAACGCTAGGGTTTTCCGACTGTTAAACATAATTATCATTACAGTTTTTTGGCACGTGGCCTTAATCGGAGGTAGCACCACTGTCTTGTTTTGCCACAGATAATATCTCATTTTTTTTATCACAAGCACCCTCCTGTCATGGTAATTTTTTTTTTGTTTGATGACCCGAATGGGGTAGCGGTTGTGAGGCTGCCTGACGTTCTTAGGGTTCGAATCCCGGTAGGAGCAAATGTTGGTGTGATGAGCATGGGCATTTGTTTCCGAGTCTTGGATGTTTATGTGTATAATTAGTATGAACAAACAAATATATCAGCTGTCTGGTGTCCACGACATAAGCCTTGCTTAGTGTGGCACTAGATGGCGCTGTGTGAAATGTCCAGTGATTTTTATTAAAGCGCGAAAAATTCAGTACTACAGGCATTTTGTAGAACAAAAAATGAGGTATACCACTAAACAACCAACTACGGAAAAACCACGTTCTCGTTCAAATTAGGAATTTACAAGGTAAAATCGTATCCTCCTATTGTCTATTTAAAGTCGGTTAAAATGTAGCCGGCCCATATTAACGAATCGATTGACATCTTATTCATCAAAATCGGATGAATAGTTTAGGCGCTACGAGGGGAACATACGTATACAAGTTGAAAAAAAGTGAATGATCTTATTTTTATTTTTCGGATGTGAAACCATCTAACTTCTCCAACTCTGGGCGGAGAACCCCTCCATGTTCCTTCCTCGCCCTTTATGTTCGGGGCCACGGTATCTCTCGAACAGTCCCGCAGCCCCGGCAGGAAAAGTGACTGCCTGAACTAAGTATTAGGTAAAGGGCCGGACTATAATTATAATTAATTATCATAGCTGAATAACACGTTTTCGGGAATTAGAGACACGTGACCAAATAAACGGGTTCGTCATTGAAACGTGCCCAAACCTGTTACCATTGTGATAACAATAGCTTATCTATTGATTATATTGATACAGAAACAGCGCACAAATAAATATAAAACGTATCAACTGATATTATTTTCGGCCCGCAGGTTTCAATGGTGCAATACCTCTAAACCCGTAATAATATGAATACGAGAAAGGAATTACCGACTTAGCTCTTCTGTCTGTGTGGTGGTGATCATATATTTTGAGTAAGGACAATTCAATAGGTACAATTCTTTTTTTGTCGGAGCTTTTATTACTACCCAGATTCTAGTGCCTGTCAAACAGGGACATCAGCATCACATGATCATGACAGGTCTACTCGTGTTAAACGTATCCTATTCCCTCTCACATAAGGATTATACCCAGGATACTTTTTACTATACCGTAGTAGTAAGCTTTCGTGAAAAACGAAACTGCGAAACACGGGCGAAGCCACATTTAAGAGCTAGTAACCAAGATCTTCACGACTGACAATTTTGTACCCACCGATCGACACACCTATTCAGATAATGCTGTCCACCTTGCTATCTACCTTGTCTCTTCGACAATCGTGAAACTCACGCTTATTTGCATCTTATTTTGTTTGTGAAATCTTATCAGGAGCATAAACTACTCATAGATATGTAGATAGAGCCCAAGATAAGCCTGAATGAATTCATTGAGCAGTATCGGTGTATATGTCCTAATTAAATATAATTATGTTCTCAAAATATGACAACATTAGAAGCCTAAGGTCTTTTACCCAAAATAGAGGAAGTCACTAGGTGTCGTCGGTGTCCTGAGATCCAAGAAAAGTGGCAATTAGAAACTTATTTCTGCAACGATTTCCCATAGGGTTGGCATAATCTTTTCTGATACTTCGGAGGTGCTAAGCCGTTTACTTGCTGGTTATGTGCTCGATGGCTTACGGTGACAGATTGAAGGCTGTTTGATGCCGACGAGATGAGGGCAAATCCATTCCGTGCAATTCAGTGCATTGCTTATGTACGTTAGCGTTGAACTTAAGCGTTTCACCACATCGAGCAGCAAGGAATGGCACTTTTCCATGCTTCTTCCTTTTTCTGTTGCACAGAAACGTCATTTGCTAGAGCGGGAAACAGAGTGGGAATACTATCGCTTGCGCCAGTATCGGCGATGCGGTCAGCGAGACGATCTGTGCAAGCTGCCAGATGAAGCGCAACAGTTAGTCTCTATCATATCTCACCATGAATATCGCTTTAGTATCTCTCAACGTAGACATCATAATCCCAAAATAAAATAAACGAGTGTAGAAGCACCTAAAATCAAAACATTCTCCTAAGCAGACATCACAAAAGTCTCGCCGATTTTGATAATATGTTGATAACACAAGATAATGTCTTTAAATATTTATCTCAAATACAGTTAGTTAACTTCCGTTGTTTCGTTGCAAAGATTCGGGATAGTTCTCTGGTAAATGCATTCTTATCTCTTATCATCTTATTTTAAGTTATAATTAATATGAGTTAGCAAATAATTAACGTTAATTATGAAACTATTATTACTCTGTTTGTTGTGCTTCTGTATTTTTCCACTGAAGTCGTTCATTCATTTAGATAAGAGCTGTTTTTCACTCAGCCGAAAGTAGTTTCAACCATTTCCGTTTTACAGAAAGTGCTCATTTAACTCAGTAATACTTTGAGGATATTATGTTTTGATTTCGGTATTATACTTGTGACTATTCGACGAAATATTCTCAGCTGGTCGTATAAAACTGGTTGGCCTGTTGCATCCATGGAAGTCGACACAATAAATTCTAGCACGTCATCACTCAAAGCAACACGTGGTCAGCCATCTTTTCATTCCCTAAGGGTGTGATGTGACGAGAAGCGCAACGCAACGTGTAAAGTGAGTCAACGAAAATGCGTTGTAGTTTTATTTTCTACAATGTTGCACGTGCACGCTGAACGCATAGACTGCAGTCAATCCAACCCAGAAATTAACGCAAAACTATTGTTATGAGATAAATTACCTACTACCGATTAAACCACACAATAACTTTATGAATCACAAAACAATTTAAACTTAATCACAAATACACTACAGTCCACTATTCACTTAGATATCGCACTTCTAGTTCACTTCGATTCGCTTCGTTGTGTAGCCAAAACAAGACTGACGGTCGCGGGCCTGAGCGATGTATTTATACTCGCCAACAGATACACCAGAATAACCATGCACGAGTATTCTCGAGGGTCATAAAAAACACTAACAAAAGAATAGTAGGTAGGTAGGTAATAAAAGTAGTAGGTATAAGCTACTTGTACAAACAAATAAATATGAACCGTATGCCCTAAGCTTATGGTCGAAATTCTAATGTCTTTTTATAAATAGGTCGCGAGTTTGTACCTACCTAACTTTAAAACTAATAATAACGGAAAGCACTCGAAATTCCAACGTACACATACTGTAATCACGTGCTTTCTCGAATGTTCTAGTAGGTCCGATGTTACATTATTCTAAACTAGCCAATGCCCGCGGCTTCATCCTTGTACAAATTCCTTCCTGGAGAACCACTCTATCCATTGGTGAAAACACCATGGAAATCGGTGCAGTGGTTTCTGAGTTTATCGCGAACAGACAGACCTACAGACTCGGCGGAAGACTTTGGTTTATGTAAGAAATAAATAAATAAATAAATATCGCTGGACATTAACACACAGCGCCACCTAGCGCCACACTAAGCAAAGCTTGTGTAGTGGTTACTAGATAGTTGATATACTACATATATACTTTTTTGTTTGTAAATACATACTTATTATACATACTACTACTAACTAATACTAGCTTCTGCCAGCGGCTTCGCCCGCGTGAAGTTTGATTATTGTCCCATGAGATCTTACTACCGGGATAAAAAGTATCCTATGTTTTAATCCAGGTTATAAACTATCTGTGTGCAAAATTTGATCCAAATCCGTTCAGTAGTTTTCGTGTGAAAGCGTAACAAACAAACTTACATTCACATTTATAATAATACTAGCTTCTGCCAGCGGCTTCGCCCGCGTGAAGTTTGAAATTGACCCATGGGATCTTACTACCGGGATAAAAAGTATCCTATGTGTTAATCCAGGTTATAAACTATCTGTGTGCTAAATTTGATCCAAATCCGTTCAGTAGTTTTTGCGTGAAAGAGTAACAAACATACATCCATCCTCACAAACTTTCGCATTTATAATATTAGTAGGATAGTAGGGATATAGGATAGGATAGTAGGGATGTAATGACGTCGCAAAAGTGCTCCTTTGGAAAAGCGACAGTAATCTTCCTTATACCAGTACTTTATGGTCTAGCAAAATTGACACCTTATGTCAAGTGGTCACAATAACAATTTCAAAAATAGAACTGTCAAAGAACGACAGTTATTGTCTTTTGAAAATACGAACAATATGAGTTGGTAGTCAATTATTTTCTCTGACTGACATAAAAGCGACGATGAGAGGCGGCGAAGCCGTATTTCTGTTGAAACCAAGTTGCTTTAGCAATTTGCTTTGGTTTAGAAACTTGCTTTCAACAGAAATCCGTCGAATTTCAACAGCATCCGGATAACATTCAGCCAGTTCCAGCTCGTCCGGACATGCTATCTATCGTAATGTGGCGGCTAATGGAAAGTTCAGTGAACAGGACAGGCTGATCGAAAGCCGGGCTACTAAATATAGTCTAGCAAAGCGTGCATATTGGTACGGATTGCTGCCAAAACCATTACCTAGGCCAATATTGTTTAGGATTTTACAGCAAGTTTTTTAGTAGTTGCGATCGATAGATCGGAATGCAAATAGGCATATGTATCAAAATAACTGCATACAACACCATATTATCGATACTTGGTTTAGGAATACATCTACCTACTATAACATGACTTAAACATATAAGGCGACTGGCAATTAGGGTACGATACCTAAACACGTGATTCTGCTCATGGTATCAATAGTACATTGTTACCCTAGGGGTGATAGTTCACACGGTGGAGGTCTGCCCTGCGTGGGCGGAGCACCGCCCGCCGTGTCCTCGTAGCGGCGATCGGCGGCGGCGACCTCTCGCGTCCAGCCCTGGTTCAATCCATGGTCCGGAGCGACACGGAATGGGAAGCCGTCACCTCCTTCTGCGAAGCAGTCATGCTAGCGAAGGAGGTGGCGGCACATGAGAGGGAGAGAGGCTCTCTTCCCAGCCGCTGCGGGAGACGCACCGGGCGTCGCGGGCCACGTGGTGGCTACCGGCCACCGTAGACGTGGGCTAGTGGACGGTAAGCTATGGGCTAGCTAGCCGTCCGTCCGTCTAACGACGACAGACCGTGTCGACGGCGCGTTTGTGTTCCACGCGCGCCTCAAAGAGATGTCAGCATAAGGGGAAAGGGGGCCGCAAGGGCCGAAGCCTGAACATAAAGGGCGAGGAAGGAACATGGATGGGTTTTAGTCAGTTAAAGTCTGACACTCCCTCCCGCTCCGCCCAGAGTGGGAGAAGTCATTTGATGATTTCCCATAAAAAAAAAAGAATGGGTGATAGTTCGGGGACTAAGGTCCATGTTCACCGAAAAGATAACAGCCTGATTATCCAAAAACAGCTGTCACTTTCCCATACATAAATAAGTCTCTAAACCGACTGCCCGAGGTTAACCCTGTGCTTTTCATTACGAATACAAATCAAAATAAAAACACAAACAACTCGAAAAAAAAATGAAGATCGGATTGCCGCTTTTCCGCCTATTTTGTTTTTTTTCAGTGGCCGGCTATTCAAGCTTTATTTTTCACTTTCGTCACTGAAAAAATATAAAATATTTTGCCCAAATCTCTGTTATTTTAAAGAAATATTTGTAACTAAATTATAACTAAGTTTAAAAAAAAAACTTTAATTGATACTTAATACTTATTGAATTTTATGTTATTTCAATTAACATCGCGCTGTGATTTAGAGGCTGTATAGAAGTCGGAACATGTTTCAATAGAAATGTGAAAATAGAACCAGTGTTTATTGTGACATTTGTTTCCAAGTCATAGATATACGTATAAAAAGTATGTATTTATAACAAAAAAAAAGTATCTTATGTAGTCTATCAACTATCTGGTGTCCATGACACAAGCCTCGTTGTTAGTATAAGTCGGATAAATCGAAGTTTAGATTAGCTGACAACATGAGATCAATTTGAACGCTTACTTCGAAATAAATCGCGTCAATAAATGTCACAAATCATTTATCGGGCTTCCTCAAATAAATCAAACTTAATTAATTCGTACGTAACCGATATTCAACTTACGTAAACTGCCAGATCAATAGATAACGTGAAACCATTAAAGTTCATTGTTGCTAAAAAAGCCTACTTATTATATCTGTATAAGACTATGGAATAATTTTATTAATTAAATAAACTTACGAACTAAATCAAAACAAGGAGTTCTTATAGTTTGAAGTTAGAACAAAGAGAACTTTACTGTAGGAATTGAATATTTGAACAAATACTAGCCATTTCTTTGAAGGTACTACATAACATAACATAACAACACGCCTGTTCCTAGAGAGGGGTAAGTAGAGTTGTGCACAAGTCCATTATGAGGGCGTTTACTTTTTATACTAAGCTAGCACGTAAAAATAATATACTAAAATCTTCCTCGAGAACCACTCACACATGAAAATCGATGCAGTAGTTTTCGATTTTATCACGAACAGACAGACAGACAGATGCGGCTGAGGACTTTGTTTTATAAAATGTTGTATAATATGATATAGGTTTGCTTTTGGCCGCAGCTCGCATTTGAGCGAGCGATTTGAGGCTTACGGAGCATACGAGTACTTGTCTAGAAGTAACCTATTAAATCTTATCTTATCTGTATATTTGATTAGATTCTGGTCATAATGAACAAGGAAAAAAGAAGCCGGCAGTGATCTTCACAGAGGAATTCCTGCTGTAAATATCCAAATAACCGGTTCAATTCCCAGAACCCAAAACTTCGGGCGCAAAAACAGATACTTATTAAACGAAAATCTAAAATTCCCTTGTATAGACACTTTTTTTCTGCTAACAGTTTTTTCTTTTTCTCGCTTTGCACGGTTTCAAACATGGAATAGTTTCAGTAATACCAAAAAAAAAGGAAAAAAAACGTTATACAGCCAACCAGTGGTGGTCGCGTTCAGTCAGAATTAAACGCAAATTGGTGCGTTCAATTCAAAGCTCCAATATTTTCATGAAAAGAGTTCATTAAAACTGCACGCTGAAGCTGAAATGCTTCAGCGTCAGTTTCAGATGAAAAATGTACTAATAACTTTAAAAACGTTTAGTAGAGTTCCGTAATACAGTTGATTGCTTTGACTTTTTTTTTCGTGAAGGATTGCTTTTATTCAGCAGTCCTGAGAGGAATTTGATTCAGTAGTGGGGGTTTCCGTCTTAATGAAGTGGTTCAAAGTTTAATTATATGCGACTTTTTTTTAGAAGAACTGTGAAAGGTGAAACAAACGAACGTGGATGGATTTCTGATTATCCAGAAACAGCTGTCACTGTGACACGTTCCCAAACAAATTAAACAGCTGTTTTTAGATAATCCGTCCGTCATCTTAGTGGTGAACATGGCCCTAATTAGTGCGGGCGTCGTGGAAGTGGTTAAAGTTTTTACATTACAAAAATGTACCTGATTCAAAAGAACTTGTGAAAAAGTTGGAACTTTGACCCCCAATATCTCGGTCTTGAAAAAAAATTATCGCAATGGTGGGAAAAACAAATGCCTTTTGGGGTCGTTACGAGTCTTTTTACATCCTTTATACAAAAGGCAGCTACTTACTGAGAAATTCAATTGATGATAATGATGTATGCTATGGGGAAATAGTGTTAGCGTAGATGAACTATTCATATTACAAAAGAAGTGTATAAGAATTCTAGCCCAAATAGATAATACAGAGACCTGCAAACCATACTTCATAAAGTATCAGATCCTAACTTTGCCGTCAATATACATACTTGACATTTGCGTATTTGTTTTTAAAAATAGCGACAAATTTACTAAAGTTGAAGATACACACAACGTCAACACTCGCCATAAAAAGAGGTTATGCGCTCCATCTTCAAGAATTAAAATGTTGAGTAATAGCCCATACTATATGGCAATAAAAATATATAATAAGTTGCCCAACATTTCAAAAGAGGCTAAAACTGTACCTCATCCAAAAATGTTTCTACTCAGTAAAAGAATATTTAGAGTCTAGCTTAAAATAACGATTTTCTCTCATATACGAAAGTGGCGATCTGTCCTATTTAAGCAGTAAGATTGAAAACCTACATAAAATTTAAATTCCTACATAATACCTATTGCAGAATAATTGTATTAAATCCACTATTAATGATGTTTTATTTTGACATAGCTAATATTAATTGTATTGAATTCACTATTAATGACATTAAATTTTGACATAACTATTATTTAAATTATATAAATTTCACCATTATTTTACAAAAATTTGACAACCATTATTTAAAATTGTATTAAATTCATTATTATTGACATTTAATCTTGACATAAATATAAAATTGTGAATTGTACTACTATTAACTAATATAAAATAAAATAAAAATGACGTAATTACAAATGTTGAATGCATGCTTGAATGCATGCTAATTTAAAATGAGAAGGGCAATCGAAGGAGAAATTGCAATGCTTGTAAAAGGCCGCTAAGTCATAAGTACTACCATACCATAACACCACATTGTACACTTGGTTCGCAATAAATGTTTTGACTTTGACTTTGACTTTGACAAAAACGTAGTACTACAAAAAGAAGTGTTGTATGTGTTGTAAGGAGAACGCGGGCCGCGGAGGCGAGAGGTCGCCCGTTCTAACACGGCGGCCCCCAAACAAACGCGCACTTATTTGCCAACACGCGTCCATCTCAATACTGTGTCTGTGTCTCTGTATCTACTCGATGAATTAACCTAATGCATTATAGTAATGTGTTGCAACACACCTAATCTGATTTGTTGAAATATTTGACTGTTGGACCATTAAGATAAGTAATAGTAAGATTGGATAAGTTCAGGATTACTCAATTGAAACAGAGATTACGAAAAAATAATAGAATTGAATTAATGCGTACTATTTCAATGGCTGCTTATCAAACTAGAATAATTCAAAAATCCAAATGACAGAACGATGACAGTTGTCAAAAAAAAAACATAACTGTAACGGCCAGTAACAACACGTCAGTTGAATATCGATTACAGCGACATTGATATAAAAACTCGAATAAGTACTATAAGGCTAACATACACATTGATGAGCAATAACTACCTATATTCTACACAACACCTCCTTTTTATATCCATTAGCAGATACATTATGTTGTTACTTTATATGCACATGAGTTTAATGTTAAAAGGACATACAACACAAACATAAAACGCAATCTATGATAGCTAAACAGAAACGACGCATTTTAATTAAAATTAATTTAATTAAATAAAGCACACCTACTTTGTTATCGTTGATGTATTATCAGTGATTAATATATACCATGTTAGTTATTTACAAGTGTGTACGTTATGTACATACCTATCCATGTATAGCAACTAGCATTTAGCTCGCGACTTTGTCCGCATAAATTGCGATATCTCGGCTATATGCACGAAATAGATATGTCACCGTAAAATTGTCAAATACGTTATATTGTAATATCTCTAGCGATATTGTAAAGTCTCGAATTATTGTCAAATGATCATACTGCCTACAACAAAACGCATTATTTTTCGTGAAATGCATGCGATGGTAGTCAACTTACGCGGTGTGGAGGGAAGGAGGGGTCCCCCTTGCCCAGTGGCACAACTTTCATGAAAAGATAATGCACCATTCCTGAGAAATACCGATTAATATAACATAACCTTAAATCACTTTATATTCCCCCTAAAAAGCGTACTCGACGGAGCCCCGCTTCGCGGGGCCCCTATTTCCGAGTGCTGGGTTTAAAGGAACCTAACTAACCTAACGGGGGGGTGCCCCAAGTCCCGATTATGGGGGCAGAGATACTTCCGTAAATCCGTATGTTCAGTTGACAATAATTCGAGACATTACAATATCGCGAGAAAAAACACGTTATATTGTAATATAACGTGTTTGACAATTTTACGGTGACAGATACAATATAATAATTATAGCCTATTGTACTCACAACTAATTTCAATGACATACAAATCAACTGACTTACGTACTTACCTACTTTTTAAGAGCTGTCAAAACGCGGTTCTCATAGATTTACAACCTGAATGGCGTAGTGGTGGGTGAGGCTGCCTTACGTTCTTAGGGTCCTGGGTTCGAATCCCGGTAGGAGCAAATGTTTGTGTGATGAGTACGTACATTTGTTTCCGAGTCATATTTACAAACAAAAAAGTACATATGCAGTATATCAACTATCTGGTTTTCACGACACAAGCCTTGCTTAGTGTGGCACTAGATGGCGCTGTGTGTTAATGTCCAGCGATATTTATTTATTTATTTAGTATGACAATAGCACGCTGTGACGTCACTGTTTAGTCAACTCAATGACTCAACTACTTATTGTTTCAAAGCGAACTAAAAATCGAAATTGGCAATTAATTGAGAAAAAATCTGGTTTTCAGGCTCAAAATAACGTTTTGTTTTAGAGATATCTTGGAATTATTGTTTTATGGTGTCATTGCACTAACATTAGACTACATAACTATACTACATACGATTATACTAATAGACAACGACTAAATTAATAGTCTATATACTATATGGTCTAATCATCTTTATAACTTCCGGAGATTACCCCTACATACAAAGTTACAAACATATATGTATGTAATATTATATTCCTCTACATTATATTAGTACCTAATTATAGACTAAACATAAATGTACATCAATGTATAGATGCACTACACGTGGCATACATATACGTTTTAGATATGCAAATAAAGACATGCGCCGAGCCAAAGTGCAAATAAAATGATGACAATGGCTAATATGATTTTATGGACAATTAGTTTTAAGTATGGGATCTGTCAAGTAAGTAGTAATGTTGTTAAAATAAAGGTCGGGTAGTAGTCGTCGCAGAGCCTGGGGTTCGATTTCCGGCTCAGGCTAAGTGTTATTGGATTTTTCATTCACGATTTTTCTCAGTTGCAGCTTCATAGTCTGGATATGACCTTACCAAATCTCAAAATCATTTTAAACGCGATCGCAGTAAAGTGTAAATGTAGGTAAAGGATAGAGACACCCACGCATTTATTGTTAGTATATTTGAATTTAGGTTTTCGAAGTAAGTAAGACAATTATTGCAACCCGAATGGCGTAGTGGCAGTGAGGCTGCCTTACGTTCTAAAGGTCCTGGGTTCGAATCCCGGTAGGAGCAAATGTTTGTGTGATGAGCATGGGCATTTGTTTCCGAATCATGGATGTTTATACATAATTATGTACCTATAATAAGTTAGTATTTACAAAAAATATATATATATGTACCTAGATAGCAACTATCTGGTGTCCACGACACAAGCCTTGCTTAATGTGGCACTAGACGCTTAATGATGCGCTGTGTAATGTCCAGAGATATTTATTTAATTATTTTATTTACTTTTTTTGTGATACACATCTAAAAAGGGATAAAAATGGCCAACTTCACAACTGACAGCCGTTAACCATTGCGATTTCTAGTTACTTATGCCGGAGAAAACATAATGGACCCATGCCTACCAACTATAAATAGAATAATCTCACGTACATTGTTTTCCATCAATTATCGATAAACTAATTAACTTGCTTGTAATCTAAACGCCTGCTAATTGTAACCGTCACGTTGGCACCAGCGTGTGAACGCCAGCTAATCAATGCTGGGCTACTGCAACTCATGGCGTAATTAACCATGCTGCGATGTTGATGATATAGATAGCGCTCAGACGAGCTAAATTAGCAACTCTATTTGTGGTGGTTCAAACTTCGTTTGAAATGCTGTTAGAATAAAGTTCTAATCAGCTTGCACTACAAAGTGGTTGTTACGTCAGCCACTGCGGACAAAATAGCGCGAAATTAGTGGTTTCGATCGATTCCAAAAAAACAATTGATTGGATTAAAAAACTGAAACAGTATCATGCTAATATATTGCTTGTAGAATTATTTGCCAAAAAATCCGAATGACCGCGTGCATATTAGTATGTTTTTTGAAATATTTTTTAGAGATAAGTTCGTGATTTATTTTTATCGAGCCAAATTAATTGTATTATGTTTTCAAAACAGTACCATGCTAGCATATATCCTGAAGAATATTATATATTTTTCTGGTCTTCTTTATAGCAGTGAATCATATACTTTTAGTAATTATAAAACTCGCGTTTAGGTCATGTAAAAGCGTCAGTATAGTCGCGAAAATCATCTTTTCTTACGTTTTTTTTTTTGCAATTTGCAGGCCAGTGCTTGGTTGTATGTTGATGAAAATATATTACACGGCTGTAAGACGTATGTAGTTACAGAATTATAAACATTACTAGACCTTTATGAACTTGACATGTGGCAGACCTATGAACGTCTGTTGGACTTAATATTCTGAATACGGAGTCCTTAAACTATTCTCCCACTATCCTTATATTCTTCTAAACTTCGCGTGGCGCAGCTAGTTGTAAATAAATGCATTTATATTAATGTATTTAAAGTGAGTTAAGGTATTTTTAGATTTATTTTTCGAATAGTCTGTTGTTAACAAGATATAACCTCTAAAACTTGAAACTGGAATATCTTTAAATCCTGACTTCCTAGAAAAATATGACTAAAGACAGAACTCTTCAGGAATTCAAACTCTATACTATTATATAACTTTCATGGGCAGACGCTAAAATAAAATATCAACAAAAATTTGTTCGCGCTTTGACCGGTGTTCTTTGGAAATTTCCTTTAAAAGTGGAAATTGGTAAATTTATAGATAGACCTACCACAAAATGATCTTCATGTAGGCTTTCTTTAGGTAAGTGAAAATGAATCAATGTAGAGTTCTATGCATTTCAATCGCTTTAGGAGTTTCAAGATTTCTGCGTTCAGGTATATAAGTATGTTTGTGTGTTTCTTATTCCACCGTAACAACAACCATATCGATTTTGATGCATGTATCGTTATTTTATCTCAAAAAGGCGGAACTATTCATTTAAAGATGTTTCAATAAAAATGATTTTGGAAAAATCCATCACTTCTCTATCCATCCCCAACGAATAACGCTGAAAACACGATTCAGTGAACTAAAACATTGTGCCTATCCAACATTCTGATAAAACCCTACCCTGAGGACATGTCGTAACATTTTATCAGTTTTCATAGACTTTATTCTAGTAGAAATGTATTCCAAGCTAAGTTTAAGAAAGGAAGTTAAGCTGACCGTTGTACATAAGCTATATTTTTAATTTTTGTGTGTAATAAAGAATAAGAATAAGATAAAAAGTTTATGAAGGCAGCTAGCTTTATTACAATACAGTACGTCTGTAGATCAATCATATTGTTTTGTAAAAATCGTGATTTTTATTCAATAGTGACAGGTTTATTGTTGAAAGATAATGTTCAAGGTTTTTTTATCTAATCGGCGCTTAACAAAGTTCAATTAAAAGGTGTGACTGATTAGGCTCAACAAAGGCTCCTTCAAATTAAATGTTTCTTAATGTTTACATTCATGTAGGTACGCAGGGACGATTTTCATTATGACTCAAATACTTAATTGTTCGAGTACTAAACAATGAATGATTTATTTACAAAATTTCATTAAATAAGGTTGATATGAATTCTCAAAAGTGTTCAGTTGAATTTAAAACAACCAAACGAAATATCCCATCGTGCTTTATGTCATATTTCTTCTAGAATTTTCAGAGAAGCAGTGATGAGAGTTTAATGTTGATTTGACGAGTTTATTACGGTACCAGAGGAGGCACAGAGGTTGACCCCAAATAACTTAGAATCAGGACAGAAAATAATGATGATGAGGAGACACAGAACAAAATTAAACCTTAATGTCCATACATTTAGCAAGTAAAGTGCTATAAATACGTACTACTTTAATTGATGGAACTACACTTTGATTCCGTTTGACACGTTTGATAGGTAAGTGATGATGAAGGTCCATCATCACCTTCCTAAAGGTGACCGACCCTGACGACGTGCCAACTTTCGTGGCGAAGGAGCTACATAAGTTACCTCCCGTCACTTTCGATCACGTAGACGTCACCAGGCTGTTAAAGGACATTACATCGATGAAGTCAAGCCTGGCCGAGGTGCAGTGTACCTGGTGTGTGTCCTTTATGCCTAGGTACGTAATTTATAGTGGTACAATAAGACGAAACCTATGCATTTTAATATCTATGACGTCACTCTCGTCTCGGTACTACCGTCTTTTGTCTGTTCTTTCTTTGACGTGCGTCATTTGTTACTTTTCAAACATGGCGTATCAATCGTGACACTTGACAGTTAGTCAATGAAAATTGTGTTGAATGGAACGTAGACGGTTCCAGATGTTTCAAGGTAGTAGCGGTTGTTTTTCTCATTTTAAATTATACTTATACGTTTTCTGAATTATTCAAATAAGATTTTGTTTGTGACGTGAGAAGATAATATGCCTATTGACGATATGAAATTGAGATGAAAATACTCTTAGATTTATGAGCCTGTTTTTATTCGTCTGCAGGATAAAGAAACAGAGACGTCACGTTATGAAACCTTATGTTTTCCGCCAATCAGGAACCGGTAATCTAAATGTGCAGAAGCAAGCTAAACTTCTGGATTGCCAAGATTTTTGTAACTGAGCACCTACCTACAATAATCAAGGCCTAAGGTTACAGGCCAGCCGCTCTAAAACGATGAGGAAAAACATAGCGAAGAAACCGGTAGCTCTAGGTCTAGGTCTCAGAACTAAATTCTTGTTACCATCATTAATTCTTCATCCATTGCTGGGTTTAGGCCTCTCTTTTTTTGTGCCAAGCTCCACGTTCTTGTACCAACCTCATCCAGAATATCCCCGCAATAGTAACAATATCGTCTGCCCATCTATTCGCCGGATAACGAACACTTCTCTTTGTAGTCCTATGCCACTTGGCCACAGCTTTATATTTTAGGGGCCTTTTTGTGAAGATATGCTGATGGGAAACGGTTTGGAACTGCAATAGATGGAGACAGAAGTATTTGGGCAGGGTGATAATGAGCTACAGCCTCGAGCAACCGGCGGTGGGTCCAGAAATTTGGACTACTGTTGACGTGAATATAAAATGAATGAACAATACGGTGAAATTTTATCAAGGAAGAGTAAAGTCAAGAGAATATTGAATTTCATTGATAATGACTGTAAAATTCCTTTGCTGTAGGAAACTGCAAGAATTTCTTTTGTTAGAAGATAACAAAGGTATAAGGAAGTAAATAAGGTGTAACGAATAATATTTAATATAGGTACTTAAGTATAGGACTGATTTGTAAACAGAAATGATAAAACCACAACGCAATATTACAAAATTAAAATAAACAACTGATTGTGGGACCAGAAGATATGTTATTTTCCGTTTAAGATAAGTGCCTAGATACCTTATAACTATTCGTAAATAATGTAAGGACATAGGTATATATGTAATGAAGTTTCCTTATATTAGTTGCGTCATATCGTTTTCTGAGATACGAATCTGTACGTGGAACAATCTTCCAACTCAATAGTCATAGTGATGATGAATACCTAATGGGAGACTAGGCAACTAATATTATAAGGATATTCCTTATTTTAAGCACTATTCATGTTCTGAGACTTGGCTTGGGTCTGGGTATTTGTGTATTTGACTTTAAAATGTTTGTAAACGCACTCACGATACAGGAGAAATTCCTAGTGTGACCCGTAGGTGTCCCCGACTGGAAAATTTTGAGATCTCAGGAAGACAATTGTTCAATAAACATTGTATGAAAAGGGATGACCGTTTCAGTATGGGCCACGTGGATTATAGCTTACTCCCTCTCATAGAGAGGAGGCCTGTGTTCCTGGTAGGGTTGCCAACCGTACTATAATATATAGTATTGTACTATATTTCTGGTCTACTTATATACTGTTGAAGAAAAATATAGTACGCAAAAATATATTTTCAACACCCAAATCTAACAAACATTTTAATTCCGTTTGCTTCATTTAAAAAAATATACACGCGCAAAAAAAATAATTCATCAACAAACATCTGTCAAAAGTAAAAGATTGTAGTGATTCGAGTTGTTGACAAAAGTACAGGCCAAAAATAGAGACGTTTAAAAAAATATCAACAACAACTTACCAAAACAATAATTTTAGTTTTGCTCTCAATTCCCGTCACTTCGGCATTCTCGGAAAGGAAATTTATGGTTTTGAATTCGAAATGGCGAGTAAAAAGAAACAGAAGTTTTAGGTATTTAAGTAGGCAGGTTAGAAAAAAGGCGATATATGTATTTTTTTAAATTTATGCAATGAAATGACGCATACAATATGATATATTTTTTTAAATGCAAGAAGTGCAACAATTTTTTTTTATAAAATAAATCAAGAACAACCGAATTTTGTCTATTTTTGGGTTTTTTCCTTAAAATTCAACATCTTTTTTGGGTGTCCTGTATTTTTTGTAGCTTATTTTGAAAAATACTATAGTTTGCTGAAGAAATGTTGGCAACCCTAGTTCCAGGCCCCAGCAGTTGGAAAATGTTAGATGCTGGTTATGGGATCCCTTTCGGTTTCTACAGCTTTGTATACTAAGTTTCCTATATGCTCTTCTTGTGAAGTGGTTACAGGTTCATTATTCGGGTTTGGTTGTTCTCCTAGTCTCCTGCCATAATCAAAATAAAGATAAGCGCTACTCGTCAGGCAAGCTTAGTAGCAAGTTTCGTATTGCTATAGTGAGAGCACAAAAAACGCAATTGAGAAGCGAAGATAATTTGGCGCATAAATAATTTAAATTGCCTAGCATAGCGTGCCTTTAAAGAAATTATGTACAGTTATTGGTATCTATAGATGTAATCATGTCGGTAGCCCAGTTATCCAGTTTAAAATTTCGCTCTAAAGTTACCAAGTGGGCGGAGGATAATAAGTCGGTACCTACCTAAATCGTTGTCGTAAAAAGCTGGGCACATTCCTGAACAGTGAGAAGTCAGGCCCTGCTAAACCTGATATGGAACTCGTTGAAATGTCCCTACCATAATAATTTGAATACGCACTGTATGCAGGTACCCCGACCTTCTCATTTAAAAAACGTGGAACAATGAATTAAATACCAACCGAATTAATTTTAATCAGTTTGAAAAATAACATTATTTTTTCTCATAAATAATGTTGACTGGAAAAGAAAAATACTAAGTAAAAAAATATTATGTAAATAATAAAAACAAATGATAAACTTACCCAATATCTCTGGTATCCAAGGAGTTATTGGAAGACCTGGGCACCAGGGGCCGGTAGCTAGACCTTGTCATGATGAACACCTGGTCAGCACCTCAGTTCACAACACATCACTAATCACAATATAGTTAATTGAGCAATCGACGCGCCTGGCGTAGCGAGCACCATGCAACATACTGATTAACATCCACTGTTTACTACTCCACCGGCTCTTGATAACTTATCTATACATCGAGGACATATTCCTCATATCGACGACTCAAATGATAACAATAAACACGCCGAATACGGCCGTGTATTTACTGTTGCATTGGTACTGTAACCCACGATCAATAAAGTTTTAGCTAGGGTGAAAGCTCTTTGAACCACGCCTCGGGGGGCCGGTTTCGCGAGCTTTCTTATTGTTTAGTTTAGTGCCATCTATCGGTGGGCTCTTGAACTTCAATTTCATGGGGTGAACGCCTGAATGAGTCTATTATTGCTAACTAGTGAGCTCTCCAGTCGAGTATTGATTGCGCGGCCAGCTGAGGGAGTTAAAAATATAACCTAGGGTTGGTTTTTTGGGCCTATTTTTCGTTCAAATGCCAGGATGATTTTTCATCCTATAGAGCAGGGGTTCCCAAACCCATTTTGTCTACTGCCCACTTTGAGAATACATTATGTTTCAGCGCCCCTTTTTTTCTATTAAAACTGCAATTCCTTAAAAATTCATTAAAAAATAAAAATAAAATTTTTAGTAGGTACATTAAATTAAAAAGGAAGTAACAAACTGCTAAAAACTAACAACTGTTATGTTAGCTTAGCTAGCTATTATAGCTTTCATTTAAATTATTAATTTAAAGTACTTATTTTTTTACTTTTTTAATAACTTTATTCCTTAAGTACTTATTTAATTATTTTGCTTTTATTTATTCAATGAAACAGGACAGATACATTATGAACTACACGGGGAGAAATATCGAACCGAGTTAGTTTGAGCAATCTCATAATTTAATATTAGTTGATGTCCAGAAGTTGTAGTCGTAAATCGAGAGCTCAGTTGGTGTCTAAGAGTCCTCCCAGGTGCAATTATAAATCACCCCCTGAGCCTCTCACACAACGCTACCATTTTTCTGCCCACAAGGCAGAGGAGGATGATGACAGTGTGTACCAGAAAGGTTGGGTCATATTGCATTCAGGGTGAAATTTAGACTATCAAGATCAAGCTGATCAACTTTCTCCATGTGATCACAATCAAAATCGGTACCTAACGAAAAAAAGGATTAGGGATTTTATAACTCAAAACAATAATCACTACAAAAATTGCCACCAAATAAACGGCCGAAATCAGTGATTCATCCAGATAAAATGCGACCATTAATTAGCTGCCAGGCACTGAGACAAACTTGTTGCGACTTGCTCGCAGCGATGAGTAAGAAGACGGTTCTTTTTTTCTAAAGTCTATAGCAGGAACTGACCTACAGCTGACATTGAAAAACAACTGTTGGACGTGTGAAATCTAGATCCATATTGAGGATTATATCTGTAGAGACATCTCGTGTATTGACCGATGTCTAAGCACTGTATGCAACTTTTAGGTACCTACTTACTTAGACTTCTAAACAATACTTTCTATCATATTATATCTACCTACTACAATACTTTCTTCTTCTTTCGTGTGGTTACCTAAGGGCCTCTGACTTTGCTTTAAGTGCTGTCGAGAAATATCTCTCAATAGCCAGACCATGGGCTGGCTTGACTTCATCTCACAGTTTACATCGCAATAATCACTTAAGCGTTAAAATACTCATGCACTCACTAATTATAATATTAAATATACCCGTCACCACTTACTATAGAGGAAGTGCACAATTGCACATGCATCAACCACCAAGCCCGGTGGACTGTGAACCGCTGAGTGAATTCAACCGTGA
The DNA here is from genome assembly GCA_916618015.1 of Xestia c-nigrum. Classification (NCBI taxonomy): domain Eukaryota; kingdom Metazoa; phylum Arthropoda; class Insecta; order Lepidoptera; family Noctuidae; genus Xestia; species Xestia c-nigrum. The sequence goes on from OU745250.1 coordinate 20,308,343, forward strand.
ACCCAGCTGAATGCAAATCTGCAGCTTACTGCGTACATGACTGAATTCTGAATCAATTTGGAGATTGTGTTGTGTAAACCAAAATACATAGCATAGGTAACTATGTAAATGTTATACCACGGTATGTTGTAGAAAAATGGTGAGAACTGAATTTATAATACATTTTCCTCGCTTGGAATCTTACGTTCTTCTATACGTTCTTGCAAGTATTGGAAGGTTTTCCTTCCTGCTTGTCCCTACGAAGAATGGCCACGACTGACAACTTGTACCTAGGACACCGGTTTTATTATATCTATGGTTTGGACCCAGACAGGCACCTATTTGATTATATTAATGTCTGCAGCTCTTACAAACTTTCGTAGAGAGAAGCTAGTGGTTTCAGCGCGCCGCAGTGGAAACATACATAAAAGGCTCCTCATGCCAACTCTTCAAAGAACAAATAATCTGCCTAGCTTTTTCCCAACTTTGTTAGTGACGGCTTCCAGTCTAATCGGATGCAGCAGTACCTATTTTACTTGGAGCGACTGCCTTTCTGGGCTCCACGGGCATGATATTATAAAATTTACTCATCAGCGGCTTTCTGTGTGTAAAATAATATGCTAATAAGCAATTAGTTGCGAAACATATTCAACTTCTGCTCATGATTCACTCAGTCAGACGAATGAGAAACATTTGTCGCTTCATTTTAGGTATTAGTCATTGATGGCCAAAGTTAACAAGACTGTACCTAGTTATAGTTTATGGTCTGATAAGAAACATCATTATAATGATGATGACATTTATCTGCATGATTACATTTTTACAGCTTTTTTACGCACACCTAAAATACGCAATAAAAGAAAATTCGCGGAAGGTTTTCTCTAATGCTGGAATCAAACATAACATCGTTCATAATATTACCTCACGTTTGTAATTCCTGATGGGTTAAGCAGGGGTGCACACAATAGTAGGTACCTACACCCATATTTCGCCAGATATGTTTAAGTTCAATATAATAGGAGGCGAACCCATCATGTACAGCTAGAACTTTCTCAAGTTTTATGCCTCAATTGTGACTGTGACTGTAGCTTTGATTTTTGTATCAACCGGGCACAAACCAGACTTCGTGGCTTCTACTAAGACATTACTGATGGAAAAACCTAACAACACTGTGCCCGAACCGGGAATCAAACCTGGGACCTCCTGCTCAGCAGTCGTTTGCGACAACTGGACCACCGAGGCAGTCAGGCTGGTTGAAAGAAATCAAAACTTCTACTTATTGTGTAAATACATACCGACATACATACCTACCAAGGTTACAAAAAAAAACAAACATTAGAATCTTTTTTGTAATAAATATATAGTTAAGCAAGTGTGATTGAAAGTTGTAGCCTTTAATAAAGTCCTAAATAAAAATCATAAGTAGTTGAATTTTCAACGCTTGGGTCATGGCCGAGACTTGAAATTCCAACACGGCTATGATGTTTAGGTGACAATCGGCTTTCAATGCATCAGAAGTTTTTTCTACTAACTGAACAAAATATTAACTACTTATCATTCAAAATTATATAAAATTATAACTTATTTAATAACTTATCCGTACACGTTATCGGCATAGTCGACATCGTAAAATATCGATTTCACATAACCCTGAAAAGAAAACGTAGGCACCTCCTCAATTAGTATTGTTTTATTAAATAGTTTTCTTGTCTTCAACAGCAGGTGGTGTTTCTGACCTTTCTTCATCCACAGTCTTCGTTTCATTAATTGATTCTTCTTTAACTTTCTTATTAATAATTTCATCATAGTTCTTATTAAGCTTTCCATCATCATTCTTATCAAGTTCTTCATCATCCTTCTTATTATGCTTTTCATCCATTTCTTTGTTCCATTCTTCAAGTTCTTTTTCAGCATTTTTTATGTCATCTTCGGTTACGTTTAGGTCTGGATACCGCCTCTGTAAATTGTAAGAACTGGTAATAAGTTTCTATCAAATGAAATAAGTGAGAGGAGACCTATGTTCAAGTTATGGCTTCGCATGAACTGACGACCAGAAGTGCTTATATAATAATATTGCGGCGTTTTGGACCTTTTAAAAGCCAGTGACGCTTTTATTGGCATGGCTATTGGCCATGTACTAGGCCAAACTTATTTAAACAGTACAGTCGATACGAAAATATGAAGAAGTCGGCATTTTTAAGAAATAAACATTAACAAACTACTGCACCCATAACCGTCCATATCTTCTAATGTTTTACGAAAGAAACTAGAGCTTTAATGATTTCATAACTAATTAAATTACCCCTTTGCTCCTTAGTAACCAAATCATGTAGGTAAACCCAAACATGAGTTGCTAGCTGAATATTTCGATGTAAATAAACAATCCTGCGTGATCGATGATAGCAATTGGAATATTGAATTTATCAATTACAGTCATTTTATCAATAACACTACCTCTAATATTGAATTAAAACGGTAAACCTTACTTCCGGAAAACCCATTGGTAAACGTAGAAGGACAACAAGCAATAGGTTTCTCGTGAAATAATTCCTTTAATCAATATTTGTTTTACTGAATATTAGATAGCACAAGACAAATATTAGGAGTGTAAAACAAATATTAATGTGTGATTAATAAAGTTAGAAAGTGTATTTAATAACGACAGAGATAAGGTTGTAACTAAATAAACCTGGTACCTATAGTTATTTTTATACCTTGGCATTGATATATGGCACGAAAGGAGGTGTCTGATGAGATGACGAGTAATAAGAAATATGGAAGAAGAAGACTTGCTACGCCGGCCCCAAATCAATTGGACAAGGGCAAGGGAATGTTGATTATTATTATATCTTTGGAACTGCGTTGAAATAGCCCTGTTGGATGAGATAATGATTGATTCAAGGGTTCTAGGGACGCGGGAACATAGACATTCAACTACAATGACGACGGAAAAGTCCAAAAATGAATTGGAAATCAAAATACTTCTTTCAGTCCTGTGGAAATCGTTGTAGGTAGAAATGTGGCCGCTTGTCGTTGATGGAAAAACAATAGAAAAAAGAAACACTCTCAAAAATATTTTCTTTAAAGTGTCATATAACCGAATAAAGAAGGCAATACGCTACGTGCAAGGCCTTTGAATTGAAAATTAGCCTCTCTATTTACTTACTAACCTGAAACTCTTCCAAGGTGGCTTGTATATTCTCCTGCTGCGTCCTCAACCTCCTTGGCAACGAGAACACAGCATTGAACAGCCTCATCATTATCCATCCCAGCACGGTTAAGACCCCATACATGAGCATGGACTTTATCATCGCCCAGTAATCTACACTGACTTGCTGATGCTTCATTTTCTCAGTGAAAAATGGGCCGAGGGTGCTGAAGAGCAGAACTGATTTTTTTTGTTTTTCTTATTCGATATTCGAAATATTCACGAGACTTTTGGTTTTCTTATTCGAATTTCAAAATTTTCGCGCGTATTCCTAGTGCATAGATATGAGGAATATGTTATGTTCTTATTGAAAGTGATTTATGTAGTAACAGTGGTCACGTTAGTATTGGACCGAAAGAAACGGCTGTGTTTATGACAGTGACCCATTTCACTATCGATTCTATGTGGACGTTGCCTCACGAATAATTGATGCAGGCAGAAGTGGTCAACTTTTATATTGAAGCTAGAGAATAAAAGATTTTTAATAGGATTTAGTTCATCATCTGCCTAGTTTTTGCTAATTATTAGGTTGAGGTCAGCTAAATATTAGGAGCTCAAAACAATGAATAATCACGGAAGATATCCCGTAAGTGACAATATAAGTTTAGTTTTAAACCGTGAAAGCCTAAAACAGTGCTTGAGCTGAATATCAGTATTTTATATGGAGCAACCCTTTCATCAATAGCATCTGGGTAACACGGGTTTTTTTCTTTATCGTGGGGTAGTGCCCAACCTGTTTATGCCACTCATGGGCCCATGACTTCGCTTGCATGCCGTCGGGAAATATCTCTCTGGCATGCTGGTCTCCCTCTCCGAAGCAAGTTATAGTAAAACAACCCCCCTCTTGGTCCTGGTCTTACCCCTGGGTAAGACTGGTTAACATTCTTTAGGGTTTCTGAGTTCCTGTAAAAAGAACTGTTGTGACCTTCTGTATCCACCCAAGTTTCCAAGTGTTTGATTCCTACTTTTCCATCAATGTTATACTCCTGAGTAAATGTCTAGGGTTTCTAGGGTTTAATTTTCATCAGGATAAACTAACAAGATAAAACCGCAGTCCGTAATTATAATTTCCACCGGCTCCTATTTATTTTCTCGTTCTCTTTTTAATATTTAAAGAAATAACCGTACATTTGTTTGCTAAATAGCACTGCAGGTAGTAGGTACTAAAGCCGATTTTCATGGCTTCGTAAAAAGCGACTGCTCCGTAAATTCTTGTTTTGCTTCAGAACTTAACTGATGTTTAGAAGAGGTAATGGCAAAACAAAAACGGCATTCCTTTATAACTTTTCGTTTTTCTATAGAAATACGCCTTGCTACCTACAGATTTCCTAGGAGACTCAAATTTAGCACCAACCTGTTTTGGATATTTTGTCACCAGCACGGTTCCGAATTAGCATGAACTTCTAAGCAATAAAATACAATTATGTTACACAGCTGGTAACTGATGCAGTGTTTGCATAGCTACATTTCCATTTTCAGATGGAAATAATCTCTATCGTACCTTCTACCCATTGCCTTATTTCAGATCTTAAGATCCCCAAAATTTGATCAAATCTAACACGAAGTAAACAGTCTATACTTAAGTTATTATAAGATCACTTTATGAAACAAAAGCGCTTATTATTTTATGACACAAAGCTGTTTACTGTCCTCCTTACAGTTGGTAAAGTCTAGACCTCTTAACTTATCTGAACTGGAAGTCAGTTCGCGGGGTCAACGCCCGATAAGAGCCGTTGGTCTAATTCCGATGTTTACAACATCTCATAAACTTCTTGAAGTAAAGGCGCTTTCTATTTGCTAAAACAGTTATGGAAATCTTGAAATTTTGTCACTATGGAACGACGCATGTTTCTCTATTTATTTATGTAAGGTCAAAACTTAAAACACTTTTTCATTCAAATATGTATTAGGTAAATAATAGCTAAATACGTGTGTGAGAGAAGCTTGTGGTAAACAAATTACAGCTTCACGCTTACCTTTTTTTTTCTTTTTTTTTCGAATGGGATATCATCAAATAACTTCTCCCACTCTGGGTGGAGCGGGAGGGAGTGTCATTTACTGACTATTGCCATTATTATAAAACCCTTACTACAAATACTTTTCGAAATCTACTACTAAATGCGAACTCATGCCAGATTGTATTCTAACATTTTTCAATGCAGTGTCAGTGGTTGACCATTGGAAAGTCATAAATGACGCCATTGTATTAGTAGATAACCAAACTAGTCAAAACTTGACCATTATGAAATCAATGAAAATCAATTCTGACACTATTGGAATAGCAGAGTTGAAGCCCAGATAGGTAGTCACTCCATGTAAAATACTGGTATTGAACTGCATCCGGTTAGACTGAAAGCCAACCCCAACATAGTTGGTTGGTAGGTACCTTATCATAAATAAGTACGTAGACATTAATTACAATAGCACTACTGCAAAGTCACGTGTAATATTACACGCTGTAGGTGAGTGTTAATTATGCAAATAAGTATGTAGCAGTTGCAGGCTAATCTCGTCTCGTGAGGATAGATAGTAGGTATCTTTATCTAGGTAAGTAAGTAGTTTATCTTCTTAGTCATGGGCACGAGATGTGTAACTAAAATACCTTTTATTTAACATGCATATAATCATACAGGATGTTACAGAATAAGCGCATTACATCTTTCGAATGTGGCCAGAGAAAATTGGCCATTTCGATGGTCTGAGCCCCCACGCTCAGACCATCGAAATGGCCAATTTTCTCTAAGCAAAATGGGTTAAAAATATTTGGTTGGACTTCTCAAATAAAATATTGTATCGGCTGACGCAATAGTATGAAAAGTCCAAAAAAAAAACATCCGGGGCAGTCTTTGGGGACGATAGAAGTGAAAACTAAGTAATTTATATCTGCTACGGGTTGTGCCCCGCGCACGCCTAAGTGGTGCTACACCGTAGTGGATCGGCTACGAGTGCTACGAAGCGTTAGGTCACGCGAGTACCTTTTTTTTTCCACCCAAAAAGTCCTCCACGAGTCTAAAGGTTTTCGCGCCTTTAGGTACATAAGCTTCATTGTTTTGAAATGGAGAATGGGATCTGTGTTCATTGCTTTTTGACTAAGGACGAATCTCACTATCGAAAATGGAGCACATCAAATCCACGTTCAAGAGCAGCCAATGCCATCATTGTCGTGAAAAATTGACAATGATAGCTCCTGAACTCAGACGTGCTGATTGCGTTCAGTTACACGCAGAAATATTTCAAGCATCTCAAGAGCTGACAGCAATAGAATGAAAAACGACGCAAAATGAGACCGAACATAGGTATTTCTACCGGAGTCTGGCCCCTATTAATAGATACATTCTCATAATTCTTCATTCTAAATCTATAAGCCGGCGTTTTGAAATTGGTTGCAAGAGCCGATCTGCCATTCCTTGAATTGTGTGGGCATGAATTGCAACAGTATAGACATTTTGAATAGATCTAGTACCTAACTTCGTTGTCACCACCCACTCGTTTGCGTGCCATTTTCCTAGCTTTTTAAGCTAATGACTGAAAGGACAAATTAAATTTGGTCTATTTTAGAAAAGGTTTAAGTACATAACTGCACAAAATTACATTGACATCCTTATCATCATTTTATCAGCCGCAAGACGACGAGTGCACAAGTTCATCGGTCCTTGTGGTAGACCATCCAACGCTGCGGTTTCCGGTATGCGGTCGGCACTTCAGAACTTTGCAACCCCATTAAAAAGAAGCATCAAAAGCAAACAAGTTCCCTGCCCACTGTCATTTTTTGCGCTACCTTTTGGATCTGCTCCGTTTCTTTTGATTTCTGATTCGGTCACACGTGGAAGCTCCAATCGTAGCTTTCGCCAGTGCCCTATTATTAGGTAGGTGACTTTCAACCTTCTAAATGGACCCATTATGAGCGATCGTAAATGACTGAAAAGAAATCCCCGTCTAAATATATTGTCCCCCCGTCTAAATATATCCCCGTCTTTATATATGTACCTATTTACAAACAAAAAAGTATATATGTAGTATATCAACTATCTAGTGTCCACGACACAAGCTTTGCTTAGTGTGGCACTAGGTGGCGCTGTGTGTTAACGTCCAGCGATAATTATTATTATTATATTGACGGCTTAGTCGCCTGTTTAGTTGCAGGTGTACCGAACCGGTTCAAAATCCTCCGACGCAAATTCAGATTGAACATAGGTAGTGTAGGTACTACCTACATAAAATATCAAACTATACAGCAACAAAGTTCTTGCAGCTGTTTGTGTACATCTATCGCAATAGAACATTGTTCTTTACACTCCTGATATCTTCAGGTTTCACAATAGATAGGTACCCATGCAGTAACACAATATCGTACAACGACATCTGCTCACCTTGCAAAGACAAATAGATGCGTCTCCGCGTGTGAGCAAATAAAATTGTTACCAATTAGGTACTCGTACCTACGTAATGAAAATATATTATGGGCCATAGTTATCTTTATCGAATCCTTGAAATTATCACTGAATAAATTGATAAGTAGGTAGCAGCCAGTTATTTTGTTATTTTTAGGTAGGTACTTAGCTATTTTGTTCTCAATGTGTGTCAAGGAGTTATATTATTCTAAATAAGATAAGTTTTTTTTACAATCACTTTTATTTGTATCTAAGCTTATCGAGTACCCCACTGCTGGGCAAAAGCGTCCCCTTTCTCGTTCCAAACCTCTGATTGTCTGCCCAAGTTCGTCCCGCAAATAAGATCAGATATTCAGATCGTCACACCTCCTTCGCCGCGGTCTTCCTCGACGGCAATTTCTTCCGATAGTGACAGGCGCCCATTATTACCTACTTACATTAATATTAATTACTTAGGTAAAATTGTCTGAAACCGAGTACATAAGTACTTTAACTTTGGCAGTAGATATCGATTTAGGTACACTTGTGGAAATCTTGATAAGGTTAGGTAAGTACCTACGTGATAGTCGAATCGTGATCGTTAGATTTTGCTGTAGAAATTAAGAGCCCTCTTACAGTCCACTAGCGCCGCCAATCGAAAAAATGTCATTACTCGTAAATAGAATCAAAAATACAAAATGTGGTCTATTATTACTGTAGAAAAGGCAATAACGTAATTTTATAACACATTGTCACCACTTGAAATATAGCTGTTTAGCTAAATCGTGCATTCAAAACATAAACGGCCGTTTTTGTTACAAATGCACGATTTAGCTAAACAGCTATATTTCAAGTGGTGACAATGTGTTATAAAATTACGTTATTGCCTTTTCTACAGTAATAATAGACCACATTTTGTATTTTTGATTCTATTTACGAGTAATGACATTTTTTCGATTGGCGGCGCTAGTGGACTGTAAGAGGGCTCTTAACTGTCAACTCTAACTGTGTTGTGTGTCCAAGTCTACTCGTACCCTGAGAGATTAGAAACTTAGACAATACGTTATCACTTTCGAAGTTTTGAGTCTTTCTACGCCTTAATAACAGGATTAATATATCTTTTTCGGTAGAGTCAATCCAATGCTATTTTGACTTTTCCTCCATCGTACACTGAATATACTTACCTCCGATCTGAGGAACAAACCAACCGTGAACCGTCAATAAACGCTCTTTATTATAGAACCTTCGTCACATAATCCTTGACGACCTTGACCGTGCACCGCAGTTAATGGTGTTGTTAAACACGTATGCAGTTAGTAACGCATGTCTCAAGTTTCTACCTACCTACGTTTTGCATGGCTGACGTTTGAGGAAAATTAAGATCTAAAAGTAGATATTATAATTTATTTATCAAAAATCTGGTCTGGTTTTCTTCGGTAAACCATGCATGATATAAAAGGTAGGTCTTCACGACGATGTCGACGTTTGTCCGAATTGCACCAAATCCGGCCTGCAGGTTGTCGATTCATATGGCATTAGCTGCTGCCTGTTATTTCGCAATGAGTTCACAACAACTTATTGTAAACGAACTGTTAGCATTCATACAGAATGCTATCGATACTATGGACGAGGTGAGCATCATGCAGATCTGCAAGTCGAGCTTCAATGAAGACGACGTCAGCGCGGGCAAGAAGCTACTCTTCCAGTCGACTGGGAAGCTTGATCAAATGCCATCTCGGAGGAGAGATGGTACTGAGAAAAGCGTCCAAGACATCATCACCTTCCTAAAGGTGACCGACCCTGACGACGTGCCAACTTTCGTGGCGAAGGAGCTACATAAGTTACCGCCCGTCACTTTCGATCACGTAGACGTCACCAGGCTGTTAAAGGACATTACATCGATGAAGTCAAGCCTGGCCGAGGTGCAGTGTAAGTTGGAGAAGTCTGAGAATACCATCCATGAACTACGTGCCGAGATAGTGTTGCTACGCAGTGCGGTTTCGGAAAGTAGGACAAATAACGATGCCAACATAAACACGCGTCGTGGTGCAGAAAATGCTTCGGACAGCAGTTTTGCGTCGGCGAAATTGGATTCGTCGTCACCCATTAACAGCGAGGGCGATGCACCGTGCCCCGCCGCCCCCCGCCCCTCTGCTCCGGCAGAGAATACGACACGCGTAGCTACGTTGTCCCCCAAACCAGCTTACGCCGCAATTGCTGCCTCAAATAAATCAGCTGTAATTCAACCTAAGCAGCTGAAAGGGGGAAAGCAGAACCGTCGCTGTGAAAACCTTGCGAGGGATCCGGTACAGCGCTGTCCAGCAAAGCAGGACTGTGATAAGGATGGCTTCACCTTAGTTCAGAAGAAGAGGAAGAAGCCTACTTGTCGCAATCAATGCGGTACTGGACTGTCAGGACCAAATATGCTGCTGCGTCCAGCGACACCAACGACGTTGCTGTATGTGTCCCGACTGCATCACTCCACGAAGGTTGAGGAGATCGTTGAGTACATGAAGGTGAAGACTAGCTGGACCTTGAGGGTCGAGAGATTGGAGCCGCGTCACAACACCAACTTCAAGTCGTTTGTGGTGCGAGTTCCGACACAATATCTCGACATGTTTTTCAAGGAAGAGTTTTGGCCGAAGGGTGTTGTCTACCGACGTTTTCGCGGCAGGCTACATGACACCGCACAGCGTAACACGACGCCGCCACTTCGTGTGAGATAGTTCATAGCTTATAAGTTAGATTTCATATGTGTTAGTTTATTTTTATGTTGTTTATTTTGTGTATTTTATCTATGGGCCTTAAGATGCCTGATAATAAAAAAAAATATAAATTATTGATATGAATAGCCAATGTGTTCCCTACGCAGACAATTAGGTATACTGAGTTTCATATTTTGTCTCATACGATGACCTTTTAGGACGTTTAACGGGTTTCGATGTGTGTTCACTCCAATTCACACCTTTTTCTGACAATAACGTCAGTTTTCCTCTATAAACCAGTTATAAAAATTTCCTAAACAATACTTTCAAACATAAAATGTTACGAGCCCATGAAATCGATAAATCAATAAGTTAACCATCGCTGGCCGGTAATTATCTACGTGTGAACTCACAGACCGTACAACTGTGCCATACCATATGGCGCCTTACTGATAAAAAAAAAATACGAAAGCTGCTGTCTGTCTGTAACGTTTTGGATGAATGTATTTTTACCCGGGAGCTAAAGCTGAAAATCCAGCGTCAAAAAATAAAACAAAACGTAAACCTAGGTAGGTTAGGTACCCACCTAGTTTAGCCACCGGGCCTAATTCTGCTATTTGAAAAAATTCGTCACTCCAACACGATTCCATTCTCATCCCATTGTCATTTTGCTTAAAGTTCGTAATCTGCTAAATTCACAATGGTCGATCATTGGTCGGTCAATGTTCTCGTAATAAAATTGTGTTTTAATGGCATTGTCGTATTGTCATTATTATAAAACCCTTAGTACAAAACAAATGGTTTTCGAAATCGACTACTAAATGCGAACATTTATTCATGCCAGATTTCACATACGAGATCATCATTCTTTGACACTTCTTTCACTGGAGTGTCAGTGGTTGACCACTGAAAAGTCATAATGGCGCCATTATGATAGTAGAATTAACAAACTTGTCAAAATTTGACAGAACTTGACCATTATGAAATCAAGGATCGACTACTCTGACACTATTGTAATAGTCGAATCGGGGCCGTCTTTATGCTGAGCTGTGGCCCAACTGGCATAACCCATTTTTATAACAGTTTATGAGGTTCCATTCGACATTTGTTTTCTTTTTTCGACATTGTTTATGCGTTGGATTTTAGTTGGCAAATGTCATGGACAACAGTAAGTTATCGTATGAATACGGGTATTTATCGCGAATTTTAATGTGTTCTGATCGTGAAAGTTTAAAAAAGACAACAGTTATCGTATCGTCCTTTAAAGGGTGTAAAACACCTCTTCACGTGATGAGGTTGTTTGCAACCTTTATGTGAACACCTCCGTTTAAATGCACAAGCAAATATACTCAAAACTACACGGTTATCTGTCGTCACGACATAAGTGGCAACAGGCGTTAGGTCTTAACGAGGCGAAGACCTAGGCACTACGTTCCCATGGAGTCATATCAACTATCTGGTGTCCACGACCAAAGCCTTGCTTAGTGGTGCACTAGGTGGCGCTGTGTGTAAATGTCCAGAGATATTTGTTTATTTATTTTATGGAGTTCAACATCAACGCAGGAGTAACCGCAGATAAAAGTTAGTATTGTATAAAATGTTCAACATTTTTTTATACTAGATACTACCGCATAACATTCATATTTTATCAGGGTCTTCCTTTGTCTCGCTTCGTGGGAACTGCAAATTCTAACTTGTATTGATTAGGCTGTTAAAAGGAAATAAAATAGTTTGTTTTCTTTGTCCTTGGCCAGTTGTAAGTTGTTTAGCAAGGACGTGCCTATAAAGGGCGACGGTGTTTGAATAGAATAAACGTGGTTTACTACACTCTGTAGTCTGATATGAGTTTGTAACTAATGAAGTAATGACTTTCAAATCAGAATAAATGACTGTCTGATAAGTGTATTTTGGTGTCAATGTGCCATATAAAGGTGACTCACGCGAGACAGCCGGGTCCGAACTGAGTGTTGACCGTGCAATTTTGTATGGACACACTCAGGCTTCCGAGCCGCTACCGACAACGGACAATGGATTTTGCTTAGGCCGACACTTGGCTCGGACCCGGCACCACAGAATACCAGAACCACATAATAAAAAAGTACAGAAGTAGCACTCCTTTGATCTTAAGTACTAAGTCGATCCAAATTGTGCCTTGACGGCCGCGTTAGCGTATACAGTTATTCGGCGTCGTAGGGCTGCCGCAAGTACTAAAAATAAAATACTACCAACATTTTTGTATTTTAATGTAATATTATTTTAAGATTAATAAAAACTTATAAAATTACAATTGTTTTACTTTAATATTTATTATTTTGCAACTTCGCGCCATTTTCATAGAAACGACAAAGATTGTTGCGACTTTCCGACTGATAAACAAAATAATAATTTGAGTTCAAGCGAGGAATCAGATGTTAATATGGAATCCACTCCAACTGATATTTTGAATGAGGTGCAAATTGCAGAAAACAGTTTCCTGCCGCTAAAAACGCGAGAGCGCTATTTAATGATTTACAATAATTTTCTCGCAAATGTGTTGAAAAACGTTGTATGACACACGTGCAGAAATTGGTATTTACAAGCTCGTGACTATGGTAAGCCTTCGACTTCGTCTCAGGCTTACATTCGTCTACTCGTTTGTAAAAACCAACTTACCGCACTAGTATCATAACAGTTATTTATGATACTAGTGCGGTAAGATGGTTTTTCATATTGGTTGGTTACAGTCGGAAAGTCGCAACAATATTTTTGACGTTTCTATGAAAATGGCGCGAATTTGCTAATGGCGCCACATGAAAATTAGTACTACATTTTTCATCTCACTTACTCTTTTGTATTAAAGTGGGACAAACGTATTGAGCTAAAGCACTCCCAAGGAGGTTCGATCAGTCAGCCTATTAATTCTCGTAATGTGAAACTCCTTGGTGGAATCCTGTTCTCCTTTTTTTGGAAATAAAAAAAAACCGTAAAGAATACGCACGGTGCTATACAAGGAGCCCCCCCCTTGTATAGCACCGGCACCGTGCGTATTCTTTACGGTTTCACCGTGCGGTAAAATAGGTACTTAGGTGAGAGTACCTATTTTGCCGCGGTCCGTTGTATGGTGCGTAATATTCAACTTTCCAACAATGTATAGGTACAGGCTTCGTAAATGCACTTTTTGAGCAAGTGTGTTGAAAATAACTATTAAGTCACCCTGATAGATTTTTTTAAAATCTTCAATGTATGTACTTACAGATTTGTTGGTCTCAAGACCAACATCATATCAATATCTTCTTCACAGTTAGTAAGTGGAGAGTTTTTCAACATATTATGTGAAAGAAAGGATTTAAAAAAAAAAACTCTTAGAAATTGTATACCTAGCTGTAGGTAAAATACTGGTTATAATAATATCTCTATGCTGTAGGGTTTCGGCAGTTTCCACCCTGTTGTCTAATGGTGCCAAAAAAAATTCTAGACTGTCTTGATTGAGACGTCTCGTAAATACGTAACCAAATCCTTCTTCCTTCAAATCATTGCATAGCATTATTATAGATTGTGTAGTTATTTGTAAATTTTTAAATGTTTGATTCAGTTAGTATAGGTAATCGACACCTTTTTTTGTATCAGTGGCTCTTTTTTGCTGTAAACATAGTATGGCATTGTTTAAAACATCAAGTTGGTATTGTTTTAATGAAAAGGCTATTTAAAACTTATTGGTTGATTTGACTGAACTTGAATTTAAAACGTCAAACAAATCGTTCATTTTCTTAACGAATTCGGCTGTTGCTGTTGCATCTTCAGGTAGACTCTTTTGAAATAATAATAATATATATATATATATATATATATTTTTTTTTTTATTTAACTATTTGGGAAAACAAACAGTTACACATTACAGCATTAGACAGAACTATATCTAGGGTGTGAGTAAATGTATAACCAACGACATTTTCCACATATTATAATAACAATTTGTTCTAAATCTAAACACGATGCGACTTGCGCTATCAACTAAATGCGAAAAAAAAATATAAAAAAACATAATGCGTGAGTGTTAAACAAAACAGGCATACAAATTAAAAAGAAGTAAATAAAGAGAAAAAAAATACATGAAATGACATTAATCTAGCTTATGAGTTGAAAGAAAAACAAAAGAAGAACAACACTCAATCCAAAATGGTTTTACGAACAAGACCTTTGAATTTTCCTATAGGAACAGCAAAGATGTCAACATTTTCGAACAGATTGTTGTACTGACTAGTTGGGCGACGTAGGGGTGCTCGTAAGCCCGTGTTCGTACGACTAGAAGATACGGCAAATAGGGGTCGTGCGCGCACCCCACGGCCCAATCCGGCCCATAGTTGTTCTAGGTACCACGTAACAAATCTTATTATTGATGTCCATACAATCACACACGTTATTACATTTAAATCATATAAAAACATTGTCTCCAAAATTATACGTCTGGCTTTAAGATTATGTAGTTTATACTTATTCAAAAGATCACTATAAGAAGCATAGGTATGAAGACTGACTTTGAACTTTTTCGATCGCATCTGAGTATTTCTTGTACCTAGAAGGGACTCCATACCGCAACAGCATACTCTAACTGGGACCTGATTAATGATTTGTAAAGGTATAAATATGTATATGGGCGGACAAATTCGATGGCTGATCTCATAACGAATCCATACATTCGGAAAGCATTATTCACTATTTTACTAATATGAGCGTCAAGGTGTAATTTGTCGTCCAATAGAACTCCAAGATCACGCACTAACGTTTCTCTTCTTAACATTACATTATTTAAGGAGTACGTATGCATGATAATACTTTTGTTTTTTGTAAAACTTATACAGCAACATTTATTTATACTAAGTTGTAGTTTATTAATTGAACAGTATACAGAGAATCTGTCCAGGTCTTCCTGTAAGAGTAAGCAATCTTGCGAACTCTTAACAGGCCTAAAAATTTTGAGATCGTCTGCATAAAGTAACAATTTTGAGTTTCTAAAACATTTGTTAATGTCGTTAATAAATATAACAAATAAAAGAGGTCCCAAAATGGACCCTTGAGGCACTCCAGAAGTAACACTCAGAGTGCTGGAAATGAAACCATTAATGACAACCCTCTGAGTCCTATTAGACACGTAAGAAAAGAACCATCTCAGAAGGTCCCCACGTATACCTACCATTAAATGCTATTTTACTCATTAACAGCTGATGGTCCACCTTGTCAAAGGCTTTGCGGAAATCGGTGTATATAGTGTCAACTTGAATACGGGAGTCCATGTTGTTGAATAAATAATCCACGAAAGTCACCAGGTTGGTTGTAGTTGACCTTCTTTGGACGAATCCATGTTGTTGTTGGATGATTATAATTATTGTGCAACAGTGGGTATATTTTATCATGAACTAATCTCTCGAAAACCTTTGACAAAGCTGACAGAATTGATATAGGACGGTAATTCTGCACGTCGTCCTTGGGTTATAAACTGGTGTTATATTTGCAAGTTTCCATGCTTGAGGAAAGCATCCTTGAGATATAGAGAGGTTAAATATAATTTGCAGGGTTATACATAAGTTAGCAGCAGTATGCTTTATAAAAATTACTGGTAGACCGTCCGACCCTTTAGCAGGATCCAATGCTTCAAGTGCATTAAGTACTTCGTCTGTAGTAAACTGTATATCGCTTAGTAGAGTACAACTTTCAGAACAGTCGTTATACGTGGATGGAATATTAGATGAAGTGGAAGGTTCATAAACGGACTTAAAAAAGTCTGAGGAAAGATTACATATGTTTTCTGGGTCGCTAGTTGACTGGTTGTTATAATTCATTGTGGATGGAATACCAGCTGCACATTTTTTCTTATTGGAAATGAAAATCCAGAAATGCTTGAAATTTTGCCACAAAAAAATTTACAATAACATATTATATGACTTGATAGGCTTAGTATATACATTTTTAATATGGAATCCTCTGATTGCCGTAATATAAAGACATTTAATGCAGCATAGAATGTGTGTGATAAAATGAGAGTGAAATGTGCCGCAAACGTATTTAGTAAATAGGTACCGGTGCGGCATATTTCACTCTCATTTTCTGAAAATTGTTAGTTGTGACCGTGTGATATGTGCTTCAGTGTTTTTAGGAATCGTCTTTAAATTACTCTCTCGCTGCTTTGAATAGACAATGTATCAATATTTTTCCAAGAAATCTTTTTGTCATCATACACAAAATGGTTCGTGAGCAAGTTGTTCCTTAGACATTTGATTAAATGTGGGACGTCGAAAATGTAGTATTTTTTTTTTACTATTTAATATAGAGTAAGGCTTTTCCTTTGTAACGTGTTTGATTTGCTTGGCATATTTGTCGAAGTTTGACCCTTGATCGGACACGATTGCCCTAACTTCTATCCCTATATTTGAGAGTTTCAAAAGAACTTCATCTAACCAGAGTTCCAATCTTTCATAAAGTTTTGGGGATCCTAGGAATAATAATATGCTATAGGTTGCTTCCAGTTGACTACAACGCCTCGGAGCATAATCACACAGCCATGAGAAGCTATTTCAGGTGTCACTTGACCATTAATATTATGAAGACCAGTCATTTCGTCTCTTTTAGTGTCATAATGTAAATGTCGTTTGATAACCATTTCATCCAAACACAAAGTAGGTACAATACTTGGGGCACTTACTTTACTTCGGGTAAAGATATAAATTTCGCGGGTAAAAATTCTAAGGTAACGATTCTCAAATCATTTTAAATCTATGAAGTGAATTTTAATTTGGCAGCGATATAAATGATTTTAAACTTCTGTAGGTCTGCGGACTAGAAAAATAGAGATTTAAAGCAGATATTTCAAATTCTGTAACTATTCTGTGTAACTTCATCCTTATCTTGAACAGTCAAAAGCTCAAAAGATTGTAACTCCTCCGATTGAACTTCATTTTAACTCATTTTGAAGTCTTCCCCTTTTCAGCTTTGAATCCTTCAAATCCATTTTAAGTTTTCTTTTTCTCGGAGTGTTGGACGACAGGGCTTCTGTACTTTTCAGCTTTGAATCCTTCAAATCCGTTTTAAGTTTTTTTTTTCTCGGAGTGTTGGACGACAGGGCTTCTGTATTTTTCAGCTTTGAATCCTTCAAATCCATTTTAAGTTTTTTTTTTCTCGGAGTGTTGGACGGCAGCAGGGCTTCTGTAGTTTGTACGGATTCAGTTTTCATGTCATCATGTTTAACAGTGACGACTGATAATGTTTTAAGAGTTGAATAATTGGTTTGTGTAGAACATTCTTTTGTTTTCGTCTCGTTTTTGGAGTTCGATGTGGTTGGTGGAGATGGGAGTAATTTCGTAGGCATAGCATGAGGTTGTAATTGTGGTATATATTTAATCACAGATTCATCAAAATGTAGCGAACACACAAAATGAACACTTCTTTTCGTTTCTGTGCTTGCTAAGTCCGGTCTGTCAATTAGTTCTATCCAGGCTTTGCGACTGAAAAGAAACAAGCTAAGTTTAAAATAAAAAACAAGTTTTATATTTTTTTAGTGAAAAGTACTACCTAATATGTCTTTAAAGACAGAGAGAGCACTCGACAAGACGAATCATACAAGTCAAACTCGATGGGGTTGCGTCGTTTTATTCCTATGGCCACCTTCCAGACTCATGTCATCATAATAGACTCTCGACTCTCGATAACTGCGATAATTCGAATCACTCTAGGTATAATTCAAAGTTATCACGAACTCTCTAAAAATATCACGAAATCTATATGTTATGGACCAAGTGATAAATAGGCCGTTATACATAATGCCTGGTCATTATGAAAAATGGCCTTTATGAGAGTGCAATTTGATAAGAATTATTCAAATAATCAAATTGACCGGGCATTAAACATATTGTCCATCACCTTTTGGGCAGAGTAATACAATACATATTTAACTACTATTTTTTTTATTGTTATTGTCGTTTAACTTAAAATAAACGAAATATTATTTTAAATAATCAGACTCATTATTTGGATTCATTATCAAGGACTTCTACGTTAAGAATCCACTAGTTTTTGCATTTAAAAGTTAAAGAAAGTCATATTAAAAATATAACATCAAACATATTAAAAAATAAAAATTTCACAACATGTCTTAGCCTAATATAGAAATGACTTATTATAAAACATAAAATAACCGAAAGTTTAAGCAATCAGTCTCATTATTTGGCATAATTAGCATCTTCTCTTAATAAAATAATGAAAATCTAGGTGAAATAGAACATAAAATTTAAAACAATAATTAAAAAATATGAAGCAAGTAACAGATTTTTCACTTCTCATGCTCTAAAAGTACGCCATTACAGCCCTACGAAGCGGGATTAAAATAACCGTTTATTCCCTAGGGAGTAAAAAGTAATTTAAAAATGGAACGATCTTTTACTCTGAAAAATGGTCTCAAAAGAGTAACTTGTCAAAGGTTTTATTTAAATTTCGAATTGGCTTGCAAATAGAAAGCGGTATATTGAAAAAAAAAACAAATGAACTCTTCAACGCGGGAAAAGAAGAACGGTCACGTCCCATACAAAAAAAAACCCAGATCCGACAGAAAGGTCACATATCTCAGTTTTTTTGTTATTATTTATATAATCATATTATATAGTTTTTATATTCGAAATCAATGGCTAACACCAAAATATTGCCTTATGTTTTTGTTCAGGGTTAACACAAAAAAAATACAAAATGCCTACTTATCTACACAATTCGTAATGTATGTAACTAAATGACGATAAATAGTTATGGGATGTATCCAGGAGACCTGGAGATACAGCTGTATTATATAATTTTTGAACTCCTAGTACAACATTCAACTTAGGATTTTTTTTTAAGGTGGTTTAAAATCATCTAATGACATCTCTCGCCCTTGGGTGGAGCGAGAGGGCGTGTCATACTCTAAAAACAAGTTTTATATTTTTTTAGTGAAAAGTACTACCTAATATGTCTTTAAAGACAGAGAGAGCACTCGACAAGACGAATCATACAAGTCAAACTCGATGGGGTTGCGTCGTTTTATTCCTATGGCCACCTTCCAGACTCATGTCATCATAATAGACTCTCGACTCTCGATAACTGCGATAATTCGAATCACTCTAGGTATAATTCAAAGTTATCACGAACTCTCTAAAAATATCACGAAATCTATATGTTATGGACCAAGTGATAAATAGGCCGTTATACATAATGCCTGGTCATTATGAAAAATGGCCTTTATGAGAGTGCAATTTGATAAGAATTATTCAAATAATCAAATTGACCGGGCATTAAACATATTGTCCATCACCTTTTGGGCAGAGTAATACAATACATATTTAACTACTATTTTTTTTATTGTTATTGTCGTTTAACTTAAAATAAACGAAATATTATTTTAAATAATCAGACTCATTATTTGGATTCATTATCAAGGACTTCTACGTTAAGAATCCACTAGTTTTTGCATTTAAAAGTTAAAGAAAGTCATATTAAAAATATAACATCAAACATATTAAAAAATAAAAATTTCACAACATGTCTTAGCCTAATATAGAAATGACTTATTATAAAACATAAAATAACCGAAAGTTTAAGCAATCAGTCTCATTATTTGGCATAATTAGCATCTTCTCTTAATAAAATAATGAAAATCTAGGTGAAATAGAACATAAAATTTAAAACAATAATTAAAAAATATGAAGCAAGTAACAGATTTTTCACTTCTCATGCTCTAAAAGTACGCCATTACAGCCCTACGAAGCGGGATTAAAATAACCGTTTATTCCCTAGGGAGTAAAAAGTAATTTAAAAATGGAACGATCTTTTACTCTGAAAAATGGTCTCAAAAGAGTAACTTGTCAAAGGTTTTATTTAAATTTCGAATTGGCTTGCAAATAGAAAGCGGTATATTGAAAAAAAAAACAAATGAACTCTTCAACGCGGGAAAAGAAGAACGGTCACGTCCCATACAAAAAAAAACCCAGATCCGACAGAAAGGTCACATATCTCAGTTTTTTTGTTATTATTTATATAATCATATTATATAGTTTTTATATTCGAAATCAATGGCTAACACCAAAATATTGCCTTATGTTTTTGTTCAGGGTTAACACAAAAAAAATACAAAATGCCTACTTATCTACACAATTCGTAATGTATGTAACTAAATGACGATAAATAGTTATGGGATGTATCCAGGAGACCTGGAGATACAGCTGTATTATATAATTTTTGAACTCCTAGTACAACATTCAACTTAGGATTTTTTTTTAAGGTGGTTTAAAATCATCTAATGACATCTCTCGCCCTTGGGTGGAGCGAGAGGGCGTGTCATACTCTTACTGACTAAAAAAAAAATAACTTAAATTAAAATATTTTTTTTTTCTTTTTTTTTTTTAATACGTGATGTATTATAACTACTTACTTTTCTACGTCATTTAGTTACATATATTTACGAATTGTGTAGATACGTAGGCATTTAGTACTTTTTTAGTGTAAAGCCTGAACAAAAACATAAGGCAATATTTTGGTGTTAGCCATTGATTTCGAATATAAAAACTATATAATATGATTATATAAATAATAACAAAAAAACTGAGGTATGTTACTTTTCTGTCGGGTCTGGGTTTTTTTTGCCTGTTCTTCTTTATGGTTGTTTGTGTGCATCGTTGATTTTGAAAAAGTACGTGGAATGCCTCTGTTGCTAGCCGCTGCAGTAATGTAGGTACTATAATTATCTGTGGAGTGTGGATCATCTTCATTGCGAGAATGTTGAGAGTTTGTGTTGTGTGTTAAATTGTTAATCTGTGACTGACCTGATAGAAGAAAATCTGACAGCTCGGTTCCGAATTTTAGTCGAGTGTAAAGAACACCGGTCAAAGCACGAACAAATTTTTGTTGATATTTTATTTTAGCGTCTGCCCATGAAAATTATATAAAAGTATAGAGTTTGAATTCCTGAAGAGTTTTGTCTTCAGTCATATTTTTCTAGGAAGTCAGGATTTAAAGATATTCCAGTTTGAAGTTTTAGAGGTTACATCTTGTTAACAACAGACTATTCGAAAAATAAATCTAAAAATACCTTAGATCACTTTAAATACATTAATATAAATGCATTCATTTACAATAGCTGCGCCACGCGAAGTTTAGAAGAATATAAGGATAGCGGAAGAATAGTTTAAGGACTCCGTATTCAGAATATTAAGTCCAACAGACGTCCGTAGGTCTGCCACATGGCTCACATGGGCAAACACACGAGACATAATTAGGTACTTACCTACCTAAATAAATGATCAGAAGAATATTTATTTAATTACCTTAGTCAACTATCTATAGGGCAGTTAGATAGAGATATATTTTGATAAATAATTCGCCAACCCGTCTTGAGCAAGCGTGGAGATCAATGTTCGTTATTATTTTTCATGGTGAATACTAAACTTACTTTTAAAATCAATTCTGTGAAAGTAGAGAGAAAATGGGATGTGTTGTGATTAGTCATTTAAAAAATAAAACAATTCTGTTAAAACCATAAAGTAATTTATTCTGTCAATTCTTATTATTGCCTACCCTAGCTCTAAATCACAGCCTGCATTCGATTATTCATTCATCTGATCAGGTTTTTGACGGTGCCTTGAGGAATTCTGTCCCACCCGTCTGTTAACGTGGCCTTCAATGCTTTTATCAACCATTCATTTCATTTTCAGGCATCTTAAGGCCCATAGATAAGATACATAACATTACATTACAAATTAGAAATATACTAATACATACAAAATATAACTTATAAACTATGAACACATGAAGTGACGGCGTCGTGTTACGCTGCGCGGTGTCAAGTAGCCTGCCGCGAAAACGTTGGTAGACAACACCCTTCGGCCAAAACTCTTCCTTGAGAAACTTGTCGAGAAATTGTGTCGGAACTCGCACCACAAACGACTTGAAGTTGGTGTTGTGACGCGACCTTCTCGACCCTCAAGGTCCAGCTGGTCTTCATCTTCATGTACTCTACGACCTCCTCAACCTTTGTGGAGTGATGCAGTCGGGACACATAAAGCAACGTCGTAGTTGGTATTGCTGGACGCAGCAGCATATTTGGTACTGACAGTCCAGTACCGCATTGATTGCGACAAGTAGGCTTTTTCTTCTTCTTCTGATCTAAGGTGATGCCGTCCTCATCACACTTATGCTTGGCTGGACAGCGCTGTACCGGATTCCTCGGAAGGGTATCACAGCGACGGTTCTACTTTCCCCCTTTCTTTAGGTTGTTTTGCAGCTGAATCGTTTTATGGTTGAAGGGACTGAATTTCTGCCCAGGACCCTTCTCTTGAGCTCGTCCCATAAGCGTTCGATATTAGACTATATCTGGATTCGACCAGTCCACCGCCCGCATGTATATTCACTTCATTTAGGAACTTTCGAATGATACGCGCCGTGTGACATCTTCGGCCCCTTCAGGCGCGAAAACAAGCGTGGTTTTTTCCCCTAAAGAAATACCAGCCCATTATACTACATACAATACAACTCACACTTTATTATTATTCTATGTACTTATTATGAAAAGACAATTCGTGACACAATACAATGATGTATGTGATGGAAGGCCATAACTCTATTTAAGGCTTTTCACGGCCGATAAGGCCTCAAATGAAGATGCGGATTTCAACAAGTATGCAAACTATTCGTAGAAAACATCGTTTTTTAGGCCAAACGCCCTTCTATCTAAGTGTATCTGGTGGCTACGGGCGACTTATACAGAATTTCTTTCTGAATTCGAATAAATGTTTAACTGAGATTTGGCAAAAATGTTAGTTACGGCCTTTCACCGTATGACGGTACAGCGCATGTCATTAAGCAGGTTGACAAATAAAATGTCATGTTTCTTTTTTGGAGATGACATTAAAGGTGGACACACACTTATCAATAATAAAATAAAAAAAGCAAGAAATATTTTTTTCTCATACGTATGACGTCATCTATTCGTACGATTCGACGCGGATAAGTGTGCTAGGTTTTATAATATTTCATACAAGTTATTCTAAAATTCGATTCTTTCGGCGCGGTCGATTGTTTCGACGCGGATGAGTGTGCGTTCACCTTAAAAGTATCTTAGCCAAAAGCCATGAAGTCAATCCAGGAAAAAAACAAGTAAGTCATGATTATTTTTCTCATTCTTCATTATTCTAGTCAATTGAGCTCATAATAATGAGGAATTTTTTTAGAGACTTCGTTAGACCTTAAGTTTGATTCGATAAATCTTAGTAAATTATTTCGTAGGCATCTATCACGGTGACATACGTAGACGCTCAATAATTTCATCAACAATTGTTTCGCCCGGGTTCTTTGTTCGGTTTTAAATGACTATTTTTCTCGCACTCGAAGTGAAAAGTACAGTTTGCACCTCGAGACTAAACGCCAATTTAATATACCCTCGCTTTCATTGCCTCCCTCGCAAGCTCGGGAGCCAAACCACCTCGGGTATATAATGGCTTCGTTTAGTCCCTTGTTATAAAATATACTATATTTATACAACTGCCAACCGTGATGGCATTTTGAGGTAGGCTTTTTAGGCTTTGCGACAACTACATTTATCAGACTTCTGGAACACGGACTCTAAGAGCGGTTACGCACTACGTCCGTTCCGTACCAGTAAAAAGTCAGTCATAAGGTATGGTATCATGCCATGGGATATAAATCCAACATTTTATTTGCTTGTTTGTGTGCCCTCACACCGCACAGACTGGTATTTGGTCCTAAAAGTTGGCCAAAATTACTTTTTTTTATATTAGTTCTACTCCCTTTAAGCCATTGTTTTCAAAAATTAGTATAACCGCTCCAAATAATAACAAAAAAAACAAAGCGCTAGTACCATCCGTCACGTGGTGAGTTCAATCGGAAGTTACCGTTCGCCTACAGTGTCCGTGTGATTGTTCGATGCGCACAAATTTCACTGTTTTGAAATATTTGTTATCTTGTGATTTAACGATTTTGTGTTAGTTTTCACTGTGAATTATGCACAACCAGGTATGTACTTTATTTGGCACTTAATTTTAACAACTAATCTGTAGCCTTTCTTGATTTATGTCCTTGAAATGTAAGCACCAAAAAACTGCTTTAAAAAACACATTTTGGAAGATCAAAGGGGGTTTTATTGTGTTTCTCACCATTTCTAAGCCAAAATTCTAATTGTTAGTTATAGAGTAGACTTTATAGGATATAATTTAGCACAAAACAGCCACCCCAATGCACCCCCCTATTTTTGGTGATTTTTTTCCGTAAGCACTTTCGAAACTCTGTAAATTAATTTTTACTTATATTTTGTGTATTTTTGTTATAGGCTCTTCTGGAATGAGGGTTTTGACTCGAAATGATTTATTTAATATTATGGAATGCTCTCATTGCTCAACATTTATCAAAAAGTTGCAATTTATGGAGTGGGAACTAATCAATCAATATGCAGAAAATCACCAAAATATTGATGATGTAAAGCAAAAACTGTCGATTATCATAATAATTTAGAGAAGGCCAAGGCTTTTTAAGGTGTTTCAAAACATGGAATTCGGCTAATCTTTGTAACATGCTCGAATAAGATTTTTTGAGAGCATTTTACATGTGGCCGGTACATAGATTGCCCGTAAAATGGAATGTACGCCTTACTGCCGAAGAAAAGCAAGCAGTGGAAAATAAAAAAAGAAATCCAAGATAAGTTCCGAGAGCAACCTGGTCTATTGGTGGATAAGCCAAAAGCCAACTTTGGTAATACCAATGACGGAAACACCAGTAGACGGTTTTTTGAGAACTTAGAAATATCGGCGGCAATTACTGGGATAGATCTAAATTTGATTTATCGATTTGAAGTAATTTTGGACACATTGTGCTATGGTTTTAAAATAAACGTGGAGGCGTTTGAAAGATATTGCCAAGAAACGGCTAAGTTATACGTTTCCTTGTATAACTTTTATCCAATTTCTCCAACATTACAAAACGTATTGTGTCATGGGGACGAAGTGGTAGCGGAAGCCATTCTTCTCATTGGACAATTGTCCGAAGAAGCAACAGAAGCACGCAACAAATACATTAGAATGTTCCGGCTCAACTACGCTCGGAAGTTTTCCCGGGTAGCTTGCAAAGTTGCAACGCTGATGCTCAAAACAGGCTCCTCTTAACATCTGACCCTGTTCTGACGGGCATGAGAAAGAGGAAGAGTAAAACAAAACTCTCACTTTCGGACGACGTTCTAAATTTGTTACTAGAAATCGCAAATTTTAATGAAAATTTTGAAGATGACGACGAAAATGACGTATAAATGCTTGTATATATTACGTATGCCTTTTTTTAACCTTTTCCAAGCTAAAAATGAAATAAAACAATGTTAGAGAGCCATTAAGGATATAAAATATTTTTGGCCAACTTTTAGTACCAAATACCAGTCTGTGCACCGCGTCAAATTTAGCTTTATTATCAAATTGCCCAATTATCATGTAGCACTATAATAATGACCGTGCAATGTGATAAATAATGAAGTTAAGATAGTATTAATCACTTAGCCCGATAGAGCTAGACATTATTAATAATGCTCGTACATTATGTATAATGCCCGCATTAATCACTTGGTCCATAACATATATACTTATTTCAAACTAAATCAATACAATGTTATGCACGTGAAAGTTGGGAAAAATGTATCATTGAAAAGAAAAGATTGATATGTATCTTTCGATCATTGGGAATTGGGATATGTATCACTCTTTTATATCTTTGTATCCTTTTGAATCCGCGCATGACACGTAGCGATATTGTACTGTTGCTCACTTGCTCAGCGCGGCTCGCTTCGCACAACTCAATCCAATGAATCAGTACGAACTACGAGCAATAGATTGGTTTAGGTACGTTACGTACCTATCTTTCTGTTCTGATTTATTGAATATGTAGGTACCTATATTCACTCCCTATCCCGAGCTTAAACTAAAGTAAATGAAACTGATATTTTGTTTAATTTTGTAAATCGTTAAACCCTTTTTTTCTATCTTGACTTGATCTCAAAAACGATAGATTTATGACCGAAATTAGTTTGCCTATTTAAATAAAACTTTAGGCACTTGAAGGAAAGTGCACGACAAAACCAAACCAGTATAATAATTAAAATGTTCAAGTACTGTTTTACAACTTTAAGCCGTAGGCACTAGTTATAGAGTTATCAATTTTTCGTTTCGTGCTGACGTATATTAGTTTATAATGGTCAGTCAACTCATTCTCTCGCTCTTGCGAAAGCGAGACAGATCATTCTAAACAGGGAGGTGCGAAAGAGACGTCTAGACTTCGAAGAGAGCCGAGTCGCCGGCCACTAGGTAGGTGTGCGACACAATACACATCACTCAGATACAAAAAGACGCCGATTGAACAAGTTGTAAAAGATACACTGATACATTCGGATTCAAAGTGATATAAAGAGTGATTGAGTGAAACGGAATGATACATATATTTTGTATCTATCTCTCCTGAGTTACCCATCTCTTTCAAACGAAAAAATCATCGCTACGTAACAAAGCGGCGCGGAGGCTCGGGCGAGCATCAAACACTCGACAATTAATTCAAGGTTGCAGAGAGAAAGTGACAAAGATATAGATAGACAAAGATATAACTATTGTGTTTTGTAAGTTCAAACTTGTATGATCGTACCTATACGACAAACCTACAACTATGTATTTAATAAACGACAGACCTATTAAAATAATTGTAGGTAAGTAAGTACATGTTTTTCATAACAAAAATAAATAGGTACTTACATTTCTGTATCACGAGGAAAACTGAAAAAAGATAAGTTTTTATCTCTTCTCTTGCTAGATCTACATCCATCCACGGCACATAATATACCAGTTGTAGCCATATCGATTTCAAAACTATCGTCAAGTCGACCGAAATAGGCGTACATGCACGGCGCGCGGCTGTTGACAACCCACTGCGCTATGGGTTACCGGTTACCCGGCGCCCGGTAGGTGGTTAGCGCGTGTAAGTACCTACATATAGTGCAGTAGGTATCTGGTAATCTGTGCCGGCACGGTCTAGCGTGCGTCATCCTTAAAGCAATTTTACATAACAGACTAAAGATCTGCTGTCTGAATGAACTAGAAATGTCCTTATTAATCTAGTAATGCAGATAAACTCGAAGATGAAATCGACCGAGTCAAACATGATTACGTTGATGGATGTGAACTCTGTTACGATTGCAATGACAGTTGAATAGTGTTGTCTCGCTCTTTCAATAGTACATTGTTACCCTAGGGGTGACCTGAGACACGGGGTTTGGCGCCCAAGCGTAGCGCCAATAGTTCGAGGGACTAAATAAGTCTTTAACCCGAGGTAAACACTGTGCTCACAACGCTTGAAACAACTCGAAAAAAAATGAACATCGGATTGCCGCTTTCCCGCCTATTTAGTTTTTTTTCGGTGGCCGGCTATTCAGCCTTATTTTTCACGTTCGTCTCTGAAAACATAGTAAATATTTTGCCGAAATCTGTTATTTTAAATAAACATTTGTAACTAAATTATAACAACCTAAGTTATTTAAAAAATATATATTCTTTAATTAATACTGAATTTTATGTTAAATCAATTTTACATCGCGCTGTAATTTAGAGGCTTTATAGAAGTCGGAAAATGGTTCAACAGAAATGTGAAAATAGAACTACTTTTTATTTAATAATTTGACAGCTGTCAGTTGAAAGCGATTCTCCCTAGGGCTGAAAAGTGTTACTTTCAACCCGCTCCTCAGGCAACTTCAGACCTACTTTCCGAGTATGAGTAATGAAAAATGGATTTCGTGTCTAACGTTCTTTTCCGGATGTGAACTCTTTGGCGTGTTATTAGGGTATGTTTCCGCCCACCGACGCTTTGGTTGCGTCAATAATACCTGAAAGCAATAAAGATACAGCAGCCCTTTATTCAGTGACATCAATAAAATGCACGAGTAATCGAGTATTGAGATTGGTGGAAACGGATCCTTCCGGGCACTTCTTACGATTTCCATTTTCCGTTTCAATGCGATATTAGAATTGAAAACCTCTGCATGACGTAGGATTGTAGTTATTATCCATTCTGCCCCCGTATTCACAACGCTTCGATTCGCTTCCGATTCGGAAAGTTGTATGTCTATCTCGGTCGTTTTTGTAATGCCAGAAGCAGACAGATATACGAGTTGTCGAATTGGAAACGAGTCGAACGTTTGTGAATACGGGGTCAGTCAGGTGTTGCATTCTTTGTAGGGTCGTTTCGCCGGTATCGCGACCACCTTCAATAGGCGAACATTTGAAGGACTAAGTTTCTTTAAATCAAGATAATAGTATTTGCAGAGGTAAGTAATAAAAAATAAATTGAATATGCTTTATAAATAATTAAGAAATAAGAATTTATACAGTTGGAAACAAATTGGTTAGCCCACAGCCAAAAAAAAATTACTTAGTGCGCGTCTTTATTCAGTGCGCGGTGCGCTTTATTTCGGAAAAGAGATCTACGTCTTTTTTTATAACATTTTTTGAATATTCAAATTGTGTTTATAAATTCAATATCGTAGATAAACATGATGATTTATAACTAATATTTACTTTTATAAACAAATTAACATTTATTTGTGTTCCAACTTCAAAAAAAGAAAAAAATGTATTATATGTAAAAGTGTATTGAAAAACGTCGTTTGATACGCGTGGACATTTGTTATTGCAGTTCTCGGCTCAAAAACACCCTCGCCTTACGGCTCGTGTGTTAAATCGTCTTGAACTACAATAACAAACTTTCTCCACTTGTATCAAAATGTACAATTCTCGTCATCTTATGTGGGCAACCCAGCTAACTGGTCGCTAACCGGCGCAATGCCTATGTTTTCTGGTTCAATGCGCTGCAATTATTGAATTTAGGTTACGGTTTGGTTTTGGGTTGTTATACAACGTGTAAAGTTAAATACGCAAAACATCAGACACCCCAAATGATTTTAATTCAGCTGACCTCATTTTGAGAGAAATAAAATATTTAAAAAAAACAACTACAAACAACAACAACAGTTTTACTGACAAGAACTATTATTATTCCGCGTATGAGTAAATTTAAATTGGACAACCATTTGTGTTTGTTTTATTTACATATTTTGGCGTGTTTGTGCACGTGATGGCTTGACCTATTAATAAATAGACAGGGCAACATTTTTGATGAAGATTTTTTTGAAAAATGTGACTAATGTATTTTAAAAAGTGGTTCAAATGATTCTGCTCGTGATACTTATCAAACTAGGTATTTATAGGTTTTGCGCATTTAACGTTACACGTTGTTTATGTAATGTGATGATGTTTTTTCTTTT
Source organism: Xestia c-nigrum (assembly GCA_916618015.1). NCBI lineage: Eukaryota > Metazoa > Arthropoda > Insecta > Lepidoptera > Noctuidae > Xestia > Xestia c-nigrum. The sequence continues at coordinate 20,337,947 of OU745250.1, forward strand.
TTTTTTTATCAAAAACTGATTGCAATCAGAGATAATATGTTTACTCCATCCATTCTTACGGGTTATCACAAAAAAATTTAAAGGGTGTAAAACACCTCTTAACGAATACGAAAGGCACTTGTTCTCCTCGTCATTCTGATCATTTTTTTGTTTTACACTATACCTGCGAACCTCCTACTTACGGAGATATAGGGGGTCAAAGTTGCAAGATTTTTACAAGTTTTTTTTTCAATAGGTACCACTTTTTATCTCATGATTTTTACTTTAAATATCTCTGTGACCTCCGTACTATTCAATCCATCCATTCGCACAATGTTTTGAGTGCGTTACATTGAGTTATACCACAAAATATGAATTATAACCTCAAAAAAAAAGTTATTTCCCAGCAATATTTTTTGCAGAAAGTTACTTAGTTTGATATACAGAATGCTTGGTTAACGGCTTTGTGATGAGTTGAAATACACCCTGTATAATATAGGTATTAAAAAAACAATAACCAATCAAACCCAAAAATAAAAAGTGTATTGAAGTTTATTAAAAACTGATTATAATCAATACTTCAAAAAAAATAATCAACATAAATTAAACATAGTCAACACAGTATAAGAATTTAAGTAGAATAGAACAGAATATAATTTCATTTTGCAAATATGGGTAATACATAATAGTTCGTAAGATTACAATACATTATACATAATTATATGACATACAATGTTTTTCCCTTTACAGGTCAGCAGTGCAAGTACGTAGGATTCGATTAGATAAATTTGACAGTTATTCTCGATAAAATGAGTTTTTGACTCCATAAAAACTCATTTCATCGAGAATAACTATGTGCGCATGTGACTGGGTTATACATATAAATAGCAAATTCTCGCAAATCGAAATTGCTTGGTGTTCGAAAAAAGTCAATTTTTCATACAATTAACCATACTAGGTTTCAGCTGTTAACAGTTGCTGCCAATCAAAATCGCAATAGCGGTCGTTGACCCCCCATACACTTATTGAAGTTATTAACGTTGAAATTCAAAAATCTGATCAAGTCTTGAATCGCCATCTATCTGAGCTTAAAAATATTTTATAATGAAAAATGATATATGGTTCATTTGTTTTGAATCGTACGAAGAGATATAAAGGAAAGGGCAATGACCGTTAATGCGATCTTCACTCGCAGCAACTATACTTGTATACTATTTATTTTGCAAGAATTATTTTTTGCAACATCTGCCATAAAATAATTAGGTAAATATTAATAAGTCTTGTGGTAAATAACACTCGTTTCAGATACTATTTAGTTACGTAATATACATTTTTTAAGAACATTATACACCTTTGGTTGTCTGTAGTCTGAAGAATAGGAATGTTGGATTCGATTTTTTTTTGTTGTTTAGAGTAATTTAAAAAGAACCAATTATTTACATTTAGTAGATTTTTTATTTGGTTTATTATTTAAATAACATTAATTGGGACATTTAATTGCATTTGGGACATGCATTATCGGCGGAAAGGGTCAAATTGATAACAATAATGAATTGAGAAATACGACTTAAGATAACTAATCGAGGTAATTAGGTACAACATCAAGGAATTGCGCATTTGCGATTTTCCTTTCAATCATTACCTTAGATATCAAGGAATTGTGTTCTTTTAAATTCCCAAAGAACTACATGTATATTTATTTATTTTTGTGATAATCTTTGGGATCGTTTTATAATGGACAATGGACAGTGGGTAAATAGTAAATAGCAAGGATTTAACTGGATTTATTAAATATTTTTTACTTAATACGGTTATGTACATAAATCTAGCTAGATATTTGTCTAACAATTAGGTAAAAGGCATATTAAAACGTTTCTGGAAACTTCCAAATCGATTTTCAAAAGCAAAGTGGATTAGCCTACGCACGCACGGGCGGTTTTACAAGGGAAGGGTTTTTTTACCGCGCATTGGATTTTAAACATTGAGTTTAGCCCTGAAACCAGAAAATGGGATGGAATATAATTTTAACGCGTTGGCGGATATCCCGTTTCTGTTCGATTTTCAAAAAGTGCTCGTGTGTTTATAGGTTAACCTACTTTTTGATTCGAAAAGTTGGGTCTTACAGTTCAAATGCATTGACTCCTGCACGAATCTCATTGGCCCCTAGAACTCAATATACCTTATTTGAACATTTAGGTGTTAAATATATTTATAATGGTATGAGAAAACAATGATTGCGATCAGTAGGCCAGACAAATACTTTTTTATAAAATTATGAATATACATTTACATGACTAATATGTTTTTTGATATGGAATGGGTACGATCTATTTATACAGAGTGTAAATGAACCCTCCACGGAATGTAACGCACTCGAAAATATTATTCTGTGCTGATGGATGTACTGAATATTACAAGGACTATAAAGTTAAAAACATAAATTGTTGGAATTTTCAATATCTCCATAAGTATGCAAAGTAATGACGGGAAGAACGAGTGTCTTTCGGTTTCGTTAAGGGTTTTTTTTACTCTCAGTTTTACTCAATATTATATCACCGTAAAATTATAAAACCCGTTAGATTGTAATCTGTCTAGCGAGATTGTAAACAGTCGAAGTAATGTCAACTGAACATATGACTTATGACTAAGTCATAAGTCATTTATTCATTTGTTTAAGGCGGAGGTTTCTTGAAAACGGTCCAAAAGGCAGTTTTTAAAAGCAGTGTATCTCTAAAACTTTAAATAATTTCGACAAATAAAAAAAACTCTATATTTTGAAGTCCTTTTTGCATACACTGATGGAACTCAAAACATAATTTGACAAACTTTAATGCACCAAAAAAATCTTCAAACATACCTCTTAATTTTCTTTCAAAGCAGTTTAGCCATTTATTGACAATGATAATTATAATTAAAAATATAACATAAAATTTCAAATGCTAAACTACATCGACTGATGGATTAATTATAATTAAATAGTTAAGTTCTAGTTAAATCGATCGAAAATACTCATTTCGCACTATTCGGCACGCAGTGACTGAAGTAACAACCACTTTGTAGTGCAAGCTAATTAGAACTTTATTCTAACAGTATTTCAAACGAAGTTTGAACCACCACAAATAGAGTTGCTTATTTAGCTGATGTCGTCGCCTTAACATAGGTACAATAATAATGGTGTATCAAGAGAATAAAAAGTGCGCCATGTTATGCAGGGAGCGTACAAATGTTTGTAAACATTTCACAATTTTACGGTTTCACTTCCACAGATTACAATTTACCGAAAAAGAATGAGTCATATTGTAAGCAGTATGTTCAGTTGACAATATTTCGACAGTTTCCAATCTCACTAGATAGATAACAATCTAACAGTTTTTACAATGTGACGCTGACATATAAAGAAGAACGGTCACGTCCCATATAAAAAAAACCCAGATCCGACAGAAAGGTGACATATCTCAGTTTTTTTGTTATTATTTATATAATCATATTATATAGTTTTTATATTCGAAATCAATGGCTAACGCCAAAATATTGCCTTATGTTTTTGTTCAGGGTTTACTCTAAAAAATACAAAATGCCTACTTATCTACACAATTCGTAATGTATGTAACTAAATGACGATAAATAGTTATGGGATGTATCCAGGAGACCTGGAGATACAGCTGTATTATATAATTTTTTAACTCCTAGTACAACATTCAACTTAGGATTTTTTTTTTAAGGTGGTTTAAAATCATCTAATGACATCTCTCGCCCTTGGGTGGAGCGAAAGGGCGTGTCAGACTCTTACTGAATAAAAAAAAAAAAAAAAATTACATTAAAATAACTTCCTATACGAACATTTTTTTTTTTAAAAAACGGGCTTTATTATAACTACTTACTTTTCTACGTCATTTAGTTACATATATTTACGAATTGTGTAGATATGTAGGCATTTTGTACTTTTTTAGTGTAAAGCCTAAACAAAAACATAAGGCAATATTTTGGTGTTAGCCATTGATTTCGAATATAAAAACTATATAATATGATTATATAAATAATAACAAAAAAACTGTGGTATGTTACTTTTCTGTCGGGTCTGGGTTTTTTTTGCCTGTTCTTCTTTGAATATTAAAATTATCATACAATTTTAACACATTGACTGAAATCTCAAAACTATATAAATTACAAAATTAAATAAACAATTCGATGTAATTATAAAATAATTATATGATTTGATTATAATAATGATTGCAGTCACGATTCTAAGATACAGAGTAAAAAAATACTATAGGTAGTATTTTTAACAATTTTTCTTTCACAAATGAGTATAAACCACAAAATTATCAAGAGCTAAAATATACAGAAGTTGTTTCAAAACTGAGTAAGTTTATTACTTTTTACCTTCCATAGTAAAGCTGCCAGTACTTCCCTAACATGTAAAAAGCGTGTTAAAACAATTCCTAGTTTCGCTGTTTCGGAGGACAGAATTTAAATTCCTTAGCCATCATCATTTTCTTGGCCTTGTCTTATTCTTTTGGTTCACCGCAGCATGTCTTCGCCTTCCATACTTTTTTATTTTTCCTTATCTCATCAGACACTTCTTTTCTTACCATATCATTCTTAACACAGTCCATCCATCGTTTCTTTGGTCTTCCTCTACTCATATACCATCCACATTCATACTCAAAGCTTTCTTCACGACATTCTCTTCATTCCTCCGCATCACAATCGATTATCATAAAACTTTTCAATTACGCCGCGCATCTTTCAGACGTCCTCTTATATACTCATTTCTTAGTTTATCCATTCGTGTAACACCACACATCCCCCTTGGCATTCTCATTTTCGCCACATGCAAATGCCTAATTTAAATTCTTTAGGCACTTATTCAAATGTCTATGTTAGAGTTGTGTATTTTAAGTTGATTTTTCAGTGACCATTTGTAGTAAAAAAGTCCTATTTTTTTTGGTTAAAATGGACTTTGGACTTTTTTATTCGAAAACTATATCTAATAGTCTGTATTTCTAAATTCAAATATATATTGTTATGATAGCCTTACTTACTCAGTCTTGAAACGACAGAGGTTCTACTTATAAAGTGAGATAGAAAAGTAGTAAGACTAATGTTACGCACAAGTACGTAGGTACATTTGGTATAAAAACTTCTTGGTGGGGCTTACGGCATGTTCTGAAGGCATTCCTTGATCTGCGTCCATGCTTGTAGGTTCTGAGAAATAAAAAGTTTTATTACTCAAAGGTACTGGTTATTGGTAATGTAAAAACATTCTGGTTTTCATTTCATTAATAGAAAACTGAGAAAATAAATTCTGCCATGCAAAACAAAATTTGGATACTTGGTGTAGCACAGTTTACTATTCAAGTACAAAAAAAAACTTTTAAATTTGGAACAGGTGTCAAATTCAAGTGAGTGTGCTATTCTACATTAAATCAGATATCGATAAAAAAAAAACCCAATTCAGTATGATTTTACGATAGCACGACATTTTGATCTCGAGTGACACAAGAATAGTGACTTTGTTCGTTTGATTTGACAGCTCGAAATGGCGGCGTTTCGGATATCTGTAATTTTTTTTTAAATCATAGGGATTTAAAAAAAAATTACAGATATCCGAAACGCCGCCATTTCGAGCTGTCATTTGTTCGTTAGCTTTTTATTTCCAGTAATCCAGTTACGAGTAGACACATTTTCTGATAAGTTCTATTTCTGTCGAAAATTAGTGATAGTGACTAAGAAATTGACATGAATACTCCGCCAGATATCGTAAATGCAGCGACGAATGCAACTAATAAACTGTTGGCACAAAAATCAAGGGCCAAGTAACAATGCAGGTCATTTCCCTATGGTTCCTGAACCCATCACAGAGCCCTTATGATATTTGGGTAGATAAAGTAGTGTATGCAACTATACATAATTAGGCATTACAACACTCGTGTGATGCTATTAAGAAACTCGCCTTCGGCTCGTTTCTTAAACCCACACTCGTGTTGTAATGCCCTTCATTATGCACAGTCGCATAAACTACTATTATTAAATCAAGGCGCTCCATCGCTCTTGGTTGGTTTGCCAAAGAGCGATGGAGCGTGGCACTTTAAACATCAAAGTCACTGATTAAATGAATGCGCAACAGCACAATACGCCCCAAGACTGGCGTCGCCGACGTTGGCGATAAGGCGCAGGACAAAATACAAGAGGCGTTGTGCGGTGGCGCGGCGCGGGCGAGGTGACGGCATGGTGCAGCGCAGAACAGGCGCGCTAACGGTGTCGGAAAAGCGAGTCGCGGGCGCATTCTCCCTGTGCGTGCCACTGCTAATCACGGATGCGCCGAGGGCGAGGAAGCGGCGCTAGCACCAGCGCCACGCCCGCGCCCCGCCTTCTTTGTATGTCTCGCGCCACACCTCTGCTATATATTTTGTATGAAATATCAAAGAACACGAGCCACACCACCGCCCGACGCCTTTGTATTTGTCCCGCGCCTAAGTCTACGAGGTTAAAACGGGCCTGGGCGGGTCACGTTTCCAGGATGGGTCAGGATGGATGTGCCAGAATCGTGTTAAGACGTTTAAGACGGTTGCCGTCACCGACCGAGGCAGGCCAAGAAACGCTGGCGTGACGAACTGATTGGCCAGAGAAGGCATGACACCGGGAGACTTGGAAAGGAATGGGGAAGGCCTTTGCCCAGCAGTACGACGGAATAGGTTTAACAAGAAAAATAAAAACTGAATTAGGTTTTCGTGATTGTAAGTGAACTAACCTTTTTGGCCGCCTTCACCTGCAGAGTAATAAAGCTAACGAGTGATTCGTGGAGATCCTTGTCTTTTTGTTTTTGGAAAAATTCTATCTCTACCTGCGCCTTCTTCGTGAATTCTCTGCAATGAAGAGAAACGCCATCAATAATGGTATTAAGATAATAAAGTAGAAATTCTGCAGAGAAACAATTAGTTTTGTGATAAAAAATTAGAGTAGGTAATTTTGAAACACGTTTCATCAGCATCTAGAGTTAGTGTTTTCTCAACTGTGTTGGAGTCAGCTTCCAGTTTAAGGTGAAACCGTCAGGGTGGCACGTGAAATTAAAACTTTTCTTACGTTTTTTGCAATTTGCAGGCCCGTGATAGGTTGTATGTTGATTTCAAGCCTTGTTTCCACTAGGCAACATTTGGCGCAAAAGATGTTGCACAAGATGTTGCTCAACGTGTTGAAAGTCAGCGTGGAACTTTTGTTTAACAACTTTAGTATTGTTTTGTCGTGTTGCACGCCAGCTGCCGACGTCACGCGATGTTGTGCAACACTGCCGAACATGTTGAGCGTCACGCGTTGCGCGTCAATTGTTGCCTAGTGGATACGAGGCTTAAATATTGTTCGCGACTGTAAAACGTATGTAGTTACAGAATTATAATCATCAATACAACCCTCCAAGTTCATAAAGGTTTAGAAACGTGACCTTAAAAAAGCAGTTCCTCGACTTTTATGAATTTGTACGGTTGTGTTGATGATTTTAAGGGGCCGGCGGAGCGTGCGTCGTTCATACTAACGTAATACCAAAATAATTCGTAAACCAAACATATTCTTAAGAAAATGTGTATTTATTTCGATTGGATTACATAATATCTAGGTTCCCAAATATAATTTATGAATGAACATTGATTTAAACAAGATATAAGAAAAATAAAGTTTTCTATGGACATTTTAAATTCCTCATATCCTCCGAAACAGTGAACGCTTTTTTACATGTTAGGGAAGTACTGGCAGCTTTACTATGAAAGGTAAAAAGTAATAAACTTACTCAGTTTTGGAACATCTTCTGTATATTTTAGCTCGTGATAATTTTGTGGTTTATACTCATTCGTGAAAGAAAAATTGATGTTAAAAATACTACCTATAGTATTCTTATTCATATTCTTAAGAAAGTGTGTATTTATTTCGATTGGATTACATAATATCTAGGTTCCCAAATATATATTATGAATGGACATTGATTTAAACAAGATATAAGAACAATAAAGTTTTCTATGGACATTTCAAATTCCTCATATCTTGTCTAAATATCATTGTCCTTTCAAAACATACCTAGATATTATGTAATCTAATCGAAACAAATACACACGTTCTTAAGAATATGTTTGGTTTACGAATTATTTTGGTATTACGTTTGTATGAACGACGCACGCTCCGCCGGCCCTTTAACGCTCAAAATTCTTGAACTACATAGGTACGTCTTACATTCGCGAACAATATTTTCATTAATTTATTAAAACATAGCACTGGCCAGCAAATTGCAAAAAACTTAAGAAAATTTGAATTTCGTGGTCTACCCTGGAACATTAGCCTTAACCAAATGCAGCTGAATATCAGTATTTTACATGGCGCGACTGCCTATCTGACCTCCACAACAAAGTCTTCTTCTCTTATGTTAATGGCAATCTAGATGATGTTGCCCAAGAGCTGAGCAAATAGTTTGGCGCTTTCGTATCAGTTCCTGTAGTGAAAGGAACAAACAACAGGACACGCCGGGACCAGATACAGTTAGTACTGGCTACTGGGTAATACGATAACCTTTGGTAAAACTACGAAGAGGTACTGACTACTTAAAAAATCAAAATCGAGGCATTTATTTCAAGTAGGCCAATAACAGGCACTTTTGAATTGTCGAAACAAAGATGAAAATTAAACGTAGCTACAGTCCCAGTCATAAGACATAAAAACTGTGAAAGTACTGTAGTTAATTTTGAAAGACGTATATTTGTTAAAAATTAAATATGTTAACTAGTCAAACTAAGCACCGAAAATAAATCGTTACCAGTGGCTTAATTGAGCTGCGTAACGGTAAACGCACACTTATGAGAGCCGAAAGAAGCGAAGGAGCCGAAAGAATCGAATTTCTTGTATGAAATCCTGTGAAACCTCGTACACTTATCCGCGTCGAATCAGACAAATAAATAACGTTATACGGATTAGAAAATGTTTATTTCCGCGCTGATATGTGTGCATTCACTTTAAGGCGGAATATCGATATGTTAAAGTAGGGAAAACGCTACAGGCACAACTTAGCGTTCTTACATACGAGCGTCACTGTGGCAACGGCATATACTGCAGCCGTCGCCACCTAACGATGCCACGTCGACGGCAGCTGCCGAAGCGTCTATTTATCTGCCGTTGGCAACGTGCCGCTCGCATGTCACAGCCTTTAGGCTCAGCGCAGTGGAGAGGATTTTACTAACGCACTTGAAAATAAACTTTAAAATTATTACAATACAGTGCATAAATGCTTGAACCTGACCAAAAATGCTCGTCCTCGAAGATACGCTCGAGCATACGCGATCCGTTAAGAAAATGCCTAAGACCGCGCGGGGATTATTCCTCTCTGTCGGCGCTGACCCTTAGAGTGGCCCCAGAGCATAAGCCTTTCAAATTGCGCGCTATCCATCTGTTAATGCGCTAGTCGTAATCACAATGAGTCAGAGTTTCTTGGAAGCGTAATTTGTCTTGTAAATACTTACTCTAAATCCATCTTCGCCTTCTCTATAGTGTCCTTGTCTGTGAGGATCTTGCCGTCGAGCGCGCGCGTGGTCTGGTCGCGCACGATGTCGGGGTCCGTCGTGCCGAACAGTCGCGACATGATGCCCGACTTGCCCGCGGCCGCGCGACTGCGCTCTGATACCCTGGGAGATGATAGTGGATTAGTATTAAGAAATTAAACAAGACTACAGGTGGTGGCTTGTCAACCAAGACATCTACTGCTGGAAATGGAAACTAAATGGATCTTCGGTGCGTGGCCATAACCGGAACTAAATCCACGATCTTGTTTTCCATACGATTTTATCAATGAAACATCCTTTATAGAAAAAAATATATAATAACTTTTTCAAAAATTAAAAAGAGTTATAATAAAAAAAACATAATGAACGTATCCTTCGCGTTCTTTATCGTTCGCTGCAACGTCTTGTGCTTACTGCAACGCGCTCGTAGAGCTGCTACTGTAACAGTCTGCTCACTTGATAGTGAGCGTGTCTTGTGCGTTCGATGCAACGTCTCGTGGTTGCTACAACGCGCTCGTAGAGCTGCTACTGTAACAGTCTGCTCACTTGATAGTGAGCGTGTCTTGTGCGTTCGATGCAACGTCTCGTGGTTGCTACAACGCGCTCGTAGGACTGATACTGTAACAGGCTGCTTACCTGTTCGTGAGCGTGTCCTGCGCGTTCTCTAAACTCCGCTGCAACGTCTCGTGGTTGCTGCACAGTTGCTGCAACGCGCTGGCGTAGAAGAGGTACTCTTTTAATTGGTCTGCTAGCTGCTCTTCATCTTCCGCTACTGAGTCTATGCTGTCAGCTATTGAGTCTGCGGAAAGAAATTTAATAAAGTAAATAAATTGGTAAGGAAGACAGTTTATTCAGATTACAAATGGATATAAGTTTCTAAACTGACATGGTCACTAACAAAACAGAACAAATAGTAAATATCCCATTTCTAGTGTTTACAAATGGATGTCTATGTCTAGCTAGAGAACCATTTATGATGCTAGCTTCTATGACAAGATTGAATCATTTTAAAAATTATGAATTTACACTAATATTATAAAGAGGAAAGATTAATATTTTTCTATTTTTCGAATAAACTTAAAAAATATTGGACCGATTTGTAAAAATCTTTTGGCAATGGATAGCTACATTATCAGCGAGTAACATAAGTTATATTTTATACCCGTAGGTACTCCCACGGGAACGGGAATTACGTCATTTATAAAAAGAAAGAAAGCGGAATGATGGTTGGGCAATATTGAGCAAGTCTTTATAAAAAGCAAATAGTCTATAGTTAGAATGAAACAGATAGTCACTAACATACCGAAGTAATGCCCTGCCTTCTGCAGTCCATCGCCCATCTCCTTCTCTATAACGCTCCACTCACTGAACAACTTGCCGTAGTTCGCGTGTAGTTTGCATAGTGCGTAATTCTTTTCTATTATTTTTGATCTGAAAACATTCATGAATAAAATAGTGCGTGGAGTACCTCTGTACGAAAGTGAAACTTTGTAATGAGGAAATGAAAATAGGAAGGGGTAGCGGGGCTCCATGGTAGCGTTAAACGTTTAACGCAACCTTGTTGGAGGTCGCATTAGAAGTTTCACTTCAAAAGTAACAATATTTTCGATATTGATAACGCTATGGGGATATGAGAATCTAGAGAAACTAAATATGATCCTTAAATATTCATTTCTTTGTCTGTTTTCAGTTCATCATTAATCTTTTGACCGCCACAGCATAAACGCTCGCGCGTGCCCGCCACGCCAAGCCTCAATTTCATCTACTATTTTGTCACATATTTGTGACGTTTGGCGTACAGGGCACGCGCTTTGCTTGTCACGTATATGTGACAATGTCGTCCAAAAGGTTAATCACGGTAATATGTACCTTCTGCCAATAAGGTAGACGACAAAAACAATCAAATAAGTCCGTTAGTTAGATTATCAAAAATATTTGACTCTTATTTTTTCTTTTGTGACGTAAACGAAAATTGACAAAGACACGACGCATTTAAAATTCTCAATATGTCTCGCTTTGTCCTCGTATTTTTAGTGCGTTCTGACGTCACGAGCTTTACTACCGAGGTTAATGCGTTTTATCTTTGTGAATATTCATTGATTTACAAAAACAAAAAATACGTGTCCATTATTTTCCAAACTGACGGACTAAATAATTTTATAGATTTGTATTTTTTTGATAGTCTATTTTCTATAGGAAATGACGTGACTATACGTGTGTGTGTGTGTAATATAACGAAAGGCAAATACAAATTTTAGGAGAAAGACTGAGCATGAAGCTCAAAGCTGTGTGTGCAGTTGTAAAAATGCCATTAAATTAAATGTATTATTAGTATTTATTTTCAGAATTTCCCACTAAGTAGAGTATCTATTAGTCACAGTTTTAAAATTAAGCAGAACAATTCACATGGAAATCTATTGTCTTATCACCTAACACAAAGAAAAATGGTGGAATGTTAATTTGAGTCATGGTAACTTATAATGATTGAATATGAAAGGTGTAAATGAAATCTTCACTAAGCCATCAAACTAAGAAACTCTAGGAGAACAATTTATATTTTTTGTTGGGTTTGTGTTGAGTAATTTTAAAACACACTGGTCTTAGTTAGTTGTTGTTTGGATACTTATTAAAATATACATTTTTTGTTTTCCTACTGATAACAATTTCTTTGTTTGCTTTTTTTGTTTTATGTTGAGAGTAACTTTAAACACACTGGTCCTAAGTATTTAATTTAAGGTTTGTTTCACAATTAGTTATTAATATATTTTGAAATTAGCATCAATAATACTTTAATGTTTGCATGCCAATTTTATGACGAAATGTGTCATTGCACTACATATTATTTTACCATCTTTTGTACCACATTTATTGCAAATAAATATTTTTGACTAGTTCCTTTCAGCTTTGATAAGGGAGCTCGGGTCGATCTTTAGGTTAAGCCATGCTTGCCTAGGTTGGTCTGTGGATGGGTGACCACCCTTACATACCGAGTTTCCTCCGTTCCTCGGAAAGCACGTTAAGACGTTGGTCCCGGCTGTCATTTGTCCATCTTTGACAGTCATTACAGGTAGTCAGTGGCCCCAAAAGTCTGACACCAGTCTTACCAAGTGGTATTGTATGACCCAGTATTAACTCGGTTTGTGGAGGTCAGATAGGCAGTCGCTCCATGTAAAATACTGGTATTCAGCTGCATCCGGTTAGACTGATAGCCGACCCCAACATTGTTGGGAAAAGGCTAGGTAGACGACAACGACGATTTTATAGAAAAGACAATAGATTTTACGTAAAAAAGCTCAAGTGGAATTTACACAAAAATACATGAATAATAAAATCATGAATAATATCGTACTGAATAATAATTAGTATCCATTATTTTTCAAACTCACCTAGTATAAAGAAAGTTTCCTAAATTAGTCTCTAATTGTTTCCCATAATTTTTAACACTTTCTATCTCTGGATCTGGCTTTTTTAGTCTGATTGATACTGACAATGATTTGATCTTGTTTTCAGCCTGAAGGATATACCCTGAAATCAATAGCATAGGTTATAATAACGTAAACATCATTATTTATCAGGCAGGCTGAAAATGTATTTTCAAAAAAATTGCTTAACATCGACATTTTGTTATATAAGGGTCAACTCACACCGAGACGCGACGCTGCGCGCACACTTTAATAGAGCGATTCTAAATTTAACTTTATTTATTACACGAAAAGATACACACTCCATTGCGATACCCCTGGCGGCGCCGTGCGGCGCAGCGCAAAACCACTTCAAGTCTCGGTGAGAACTGACGTTTAGTATGACAATATTACTAAATTAATATTCACAGAAAAGGGAGATTGTCAATAACAGGACACATAACTAGAGAACTACTTAGAATTTCCCCGTAGATATATCCAACAATACTTTGCGCCAATATTATGGCAGGATATGCTGGAACCAATATTGTAACATCTATTTTGTACCATATTCTAACAAATAAACATTTTTGATTTTGATTTTTTTAATTTTCCATATCCATCCAACCTACAAAATACTAAATCACTTTTACGGACCAAAGTCTTGGTGAGATAATACTTCTAATTAAGCCTTACTAACCGCTATCAGTAATAGTTTCCCGCCATCCGTGCTCCTGCTGCAGGAAGTTGATGAACTGGTCATCGAAGCAGAGCCGAGGGTGCGACGCCACTCTTAGCAGGAAGTTCTCCAGCCCAGCGCGTCTTCTCTCCACAAACTCAGGGTCTGTAGTGTCTGACTTCCTCCAAGCATATAGGACCTGGAAAAAGGAGTTCTCTCAAGTCTGATATATCAACAATCTGCTGTGGCCTGTGAGCAAGCATGGTGGTGAATGCACAATCCTTACATATAGGAAAAGCTTTTAGATTGTTGTGTGACAGTAATCGTCTGAAATTATTTTTTTTTTTTTAAATGTAATCTTTAGACGGAAGGGGCTACACTTTGCATGGGGATACAATGTATAAGTGCAACTGAAATTAGCCCTTTGCGATGCCCCGATTCGAACCCTCCCCGTCCCTCACTCGTGACGGCCCGCGCTTAGTATGTAAGTTCGCCCTAGCTGGAGGCCTCACACACTCAAGGCACCCACAGGATAGTCCGGTTAAGCAGACGACAACCTCTCTTGGTTAAATTGCGATATGCCATTTCGAAAAAAAGCCCCTGAGGTTCATCCCCATTGGTGTTGGAGTATGTATTTCTGAAGTGACAACTTCTTTAGGCGTATTGAGTACTTTTTGGGTGAACAAAAATCATGGAACTCGCGTTATCATCACCAAACGGTTAGTCAAAATCAACTTTATACAATTGAGAACTGATTTTGAGATAAAGTTTATTTTGGCTACTTAGTTTTCACTTCTATCAGCAGTCCCCAAAGACTACCCTGCATGTATTTTTATTATATGGGAATGCTGTATGCCCAAATATGTACAGCGGGTAAAGTCTAGTCAAGTACTTAATGTTACATCTAAGTTGGTAAATTTTCTTTCTCCTTCAAATATTTCATGTAAACCGCACTTAATAGAAAAATGTTTGTGACCACTGTCAGTAGGTAAAGAGGTCATTGTACGAAATTCTTTCTGCATTGCGTCCGGCCTTTAGTAGGGATTTTATTTCACTAAGGGCCGGTTGTATAGTCCCTTTTCGGGTTTTATTAATAGGTAAGGATAGATACTAATAAAACTAACAAATAAGTTTATAAGATATGAAATAAGTTTTTTATTATGTATAGGTTTAAGGCTTAAATAAATAAGTAAGAGCCGGTTGTTTCAATCGGCAGCTAAGTTTTATCCAAAAAATAAGTTTGAAATTTTTTGGACAGACACTGCCAAAACGTCAGATTTACTCTTCAGATAAAACTTATCTAATGATTGAAAAATCGGCCTTAAATGAATCAGAGGGCCTGTAATTATTTTTGTTATTACAAAATAATTCCAATTGATATTAAAAAGTTTTCTATCCTAACGATTTGTACCCATTCTGTGTTATTTTCATATGTTTAAATACGTGATAAGGCCATATTACTTCAACTTGATAAGAAGATAGATAATAATCTATATATATTAAAATGAATCCCTATTTCCCTTGGTCACGGCATCACGCGTGAACAGATGGACCGATTTGACAATTTTTTTTTTGTTGTATTTGTTATTGTAAGGAGAAGGTCCTTATGAAAAAAAAAATGTAGTAGGTAGTAGTAGTAGTAGTAGTAGGTAGGTAGTAAGTGACAGGACAATGTCTGTCGGGTCGTCTAGTATTTTACAAATGTTTACAAATAAACTTTAATAATATTTAAACTTTAACACTATTATTGTTTTTATGAACAATAGCCATTTATTTATATTTAACTTTCCAATGCATGTTTACTTTCTAGTCTTCTATTTCATTATCAACATGCTCTTCAAATATGCAAGATAAAAAAAAGATCTTTACTATGGTTAATGTTGAGTCTTAAACTGTACAGTTTTGTTTTCCTATAACTTACAGGAATACAGGTTTTGTAAGTAAAACTGCAAACTGAATCATTTATTTCATAGGAAAATGCTAATGCAATTATTTACTCAGAAAATTTGATGACGAATGCATGATACCAAGTTGTTGAACACTTTCCTCTGTTTTAAATGAGCCAATTATACAAAAAATATAGCTCAGCATAACATAAAATATTGGCCAGTCAGCAATGTGGAAACTCTGTCTACACTTAATAATCTATTTATGTACTTAAAGCCGGGTCCTGACATGTTTAATGTAAGATTACGTGTAATGTACTTTCAAAATTCTGGATAGCACATGCAACAACCACTCAACGTGATCGTCCATGTCGACTCGCAGTGTTGTCTACACACAGATTTCACAGTGCATAAAGCAACAGTGTACATAAAGCATTACAAACTTCTGGATCCAGCTTAAGACCTACCCACACTAGGCCCATGTGGTGGATAACAGCCTTTCACAACCAGGTTGCCAGTGCAAAATTGCAAGGTGATTAAAAATAAAGCTATTGTAAAAAAACTTACTCTTTTCTCAGGTAGTGGCGGTATGATAACATGTGGGTATGTTACAAGGAGGTAGTCGTGAATCTGCTCAAACTCTGTGTACCGTCTCCATATTGTACTGATCTTTGACTGCACCAGCCTGTAATCTGGGTCGGTCACTCTGAAATAATAATTAGGAAGTATGATAATTTAACTAATATTTTAGATGTATTATCAAAATAGTATTTGATAATCACCACATATTATAAAAAGAAGTCTCCCGCCATGGCTGTCTGTCCCGATGTATGCTTAGATCTTAAAAACTATGCAAAGGATTTTGATGTGGGTTTTTTTAATAGATAGAATGATTCAAGAGGAAGGTTTTAGTATATTATTTTATGCAGGCAAAGCCGCGGGCATGGGCTAGTTAATGAATAAAAATGTTGGGTGGTATTTTCCTTTTAATTCTAGTGCATTTTTTTTAATCATTATGGGTTTGTTATTTCATTATTCTGATAAATAATCTACCAATTTAGATTTGTTTTGAACTCAAATGAATTTATAAGTAGCATCTAACAAGGTGCGTTTATCAATAGGTTTTTAATACAAAAATTCATAGATGTTGAGGGGATTTCCCCACGGCCAAGGCCATGTCTTTCGTGATTTATGCAATCAGGTTTTGCACGAAAAACACCAAAAATAGAAAGCAAGTGACCATGTTATTTGAACAGAAAATGACCTAGTTAACAATGACATTTTAATCACAGCTTCTTGCCACGTTTGGAAGCGGAGTCAGCACCAGTAATGAGGCTAATTGGCGCACTATGGACGGCTAATTTGATGAGAAAACAATAGAATTGAACCACTTACTTCAGATCGATTAGATATACGGTGTAATGATCACGGACGTGCAAAGTCCCATTAGCGCGCTTTTCTGACTCCACTATCGATATATCAACGTGTTTCAGCAGCGTATCCTGGGTGAAATGCAAGGATAAATAGAATTTACAGTATAAATTGAGAAAAGTAGGCGTAGTATCATCACAATACCTGGCTTTCGAAATCTGCCGCTGTTTCAATAACGCTTGGCGATCTAGACGCTTTGACCGGCGAGTTTTGTGCTGACATTTTAGTTTTCAATGTGATTACACGAACAGGGTAAGCAATGAGGTATTTATTAGCAAATCATTTAAAATTTTAGACAAGAAAACAGTGACAAACTGACAAATGCTAATGACAAGTATGACAACACAAATATTAAATTGATACAGATAAAATATAGGCCGCGTTCCGTTTTACGCTGTTATCGATTTGAGCGTCCATAAACCCGTTCCGAAGTACCGTGACGTCAATACATGCGCCATCCGATTACACTGACCAATCTGACCATGTCCCAGATAAATATCACCATGAGTGCTGTCAAAAATGACAGTTGTGTTCAAAGGTTGTGTTGTAATGTTGTTTCGAACTTAGGAGTCACATCTAAGTATTCTATTCATTAATAATTGCAATCATGAGTATTCAAGTGAACATAGCAGACGAGCTTAACGAACATAACTTCCATTTTCAAAAATAGGCCATGTGAAAGGTTTGGTTTGGGGTTATGATCACTGTGAACGCGTTCACGAGCGTTCCGAAATAACAGCTCTTAGTTGTCAATATCGTGATATCTAAATCGGAACGCAAAATATGGATACAGTGAGCGCTAAATATGTAAGCTGAAGCCGGAGGATGCAAAAAAAAACCAATTACTTTTAACTAATTTATTGAAATAGTAAAATTACATTTATTGCTGACTACCTTAGGTGACAATTGGTCGATGGTTGTACCAAGAATGACGAAACGTGGAAAGCGGTGTCGCAATCTGGTACACGTTTGTAAAGTGCTGCGTCGACGCCTCGGGCACAGATATTATAATACTTCGCCTCGGGTAAGTAAGTTGCCGCGATGCACAATAATGGTGTCAGGTAGTTAGCGATCCTAGTGTTACACCGAATCGTAATATCGGCGTTCTCTGTGTGGCACCGTCACGTAACGCGATGTAAGCGATAATTTTGTATTTCGGAATGTAGCCATAAAAAAATAATATAATATTAAGCAACACGCTTGGCAAGGCTAGGCAGCCCTGGCCTGTGGCCCTGGCTGGAGGCCTTAAAGTATTTTTTGGCCACCACAGGATAGTTCGGTTAAGTAGTCATAGTTAATGTTACTGACGTATCTATCGCTTTGCCGAAATTAAAAAAAAAACATTCACCTAGTCAGTCTAGTCAGAGGTGAATGTTTTTTTTTAAATGTTTGAACCAGTTTTGTAATAAGTATAGGTATAGTTATCTGTGGCAATTTTGCTTTCCACATTATGTGTGACGAAAACACGAAAAACGCACGTGTGTGAAATACACTGCATTTTGAAGCTAATCGTAGTGCGAAAGAACCAGTTTTCGAGGAAGTGCATTGAAAACTATGTTTTTGGTTTCGAAATCGATTGTAGATCATGCCCCAAGTATTCTTTTTATAAAATATTCAATGTAAAGTTTTGACTTTCCTACGATTTTATTACTTATATGTAATAATAATAATAAAATAGAATACCTACACGATTTTTTTTTATGAAAATGTGTAACTTTCAAGAAAGAGAATGGCACTATCGTTATACATAAGCAAATAATTAAAATATCTTACTGCTGCTGAAAATTACAGCGTCAAAAATCATGAATTTGCGGACGCTGTTGCAAGCATCATGATCGTGGGTAGACCTAGCGCTCGCCACAGCGTCGAAGTATCGGGACCTCAATGAAAATAATAATCACGGAAGATATCCCGTAAGTGACATTATTTTTAGATTATGGGCGAAATTATTTGTTAATGCTATTGGGCCTGTCTGGCGGTTTCACTTTCACAAGAGGTAAGTACCCACAGTTTCTTTATTAAGTAAATGTGGGTTCGTCTGGCAGACAGTACCTACCTATACCTACTTTTGGTCTTGGGGGTCTACGACTAACATTTTCATTTTAATCTTAGTCTAGTGTGGGAAAGACACGGAGCTATACGTCCTACATAGCTCTGTCCTTTTCCAGCACCGAATTATGACTAAAATAGAGGTTGTTGTAGAACCCTATTGGGCTGTTCGACAGTTAGAACTAAACATCTAATTTACGACCCACCCCAGCCAAACTGAAGTCCATTTGTTACTTATCTTCGGTCGGTTTGGACGTTTTAACAGCTTTTATTCTCCAGGAGATAAAATACGATTAGTCCTACTAACGAAATACTAAACAGGCAGTAATTTACTTGGCTCTTGAGAGATAATATTCTGCAAATTCGGGTTATTTTTTTATTACCTTCTTATCGATTTGTCCGATTTTCTAGGTTTTGTTTTCCATTTAATAGGTACCTATGTACTAATCGATACCTAAATGATTCCAACTTGCGCGTTGAAATCCTTGAATTTAAGTACAAAGGTAATACATCGAGTAACTAGACTCTATTGGCTATATACTGTACTTATTTCGCATTTTCTTTTAATAAATAAAAGTAACTTATGTATGGATCTAATAACGAGATTATACTGAGAAAAAAATATACAGGACCTACATTGAGGTCCATAACAATCGCTTCAACAATTTAGGTAGCGGTGAATTTGAAGAATTGGGGATACTGCTAATAAACTTTATTTTCGGTAACTTAACACGAGATAAGGTACGGTCAATTTCACTAACTTTCCTAAGGGAATACTTAAGTGGCGCTTAGGTTCACCCCAGAAGTGTAATTCGTAGTGATAATAAATTTCTCACGAGGTCCCGAAGGCGTTTAATATTTTACAGAAGGGATATAAAACGTGGATAGTTGTGGTTACGATCTCTAGAGTGTGTGAGGCTGCATTATGGGGGATTATTCGGTGTATCCGTGTCATAGTATCAAAATAGCCAGTAAATCAGCTTTACATTCAGAAGATCGCGGGTAACACGTGGTTGAGATTCGTGCAGATCAGAGTAGAATGTCACAAAGACGAACACGGCTGCCAATGCGGCTGAAAATGACGAAGATTATGAAACTAACTAAGCCTTTGTTAGTTGAAGTTTTTAGTTACTGCCCTTTTTGTTATGTTGAACACACACATTTAGGTAACCACTTCTCTCTGTGCGGCAGCCCCCGACTTTCGAGTTACCTGTTACAATGAAGTACCTAAGCAAATATATATTTCTTACACAATTGCACATGCTTTGCAGCGTGTGAGTTGATTCTGACCTTTTGTTCCAAGTTGAAATACTGCAAATATGTTTATACTACTATTAAGTACTACTACCATTGTGTCGCTGTAACCAGAGATGCGACTCGCACATGCTATAAAACTTTAAAGCGCTCACTTCACTCGATTGTTTTACCAGATTTAAAAGGGAATACAACACAATACATATTGCATGAGCGACGCGAGGCCATGTTCTTCCAATGGGAAGTTTTCTTCCTTCCAACCTTACCTTATACCTACCTACCTATCTACTTCTGTATTTTAAAAAACTACTTATATTTTATTGTTGTTTTTTAATCCATGCAGTTGATTTTTGTAACAAAACATAGTGCACATAAAGGGTGTAAAACACCTTTTCACGAAGCTGAAAGGCACTGGTTCTCCCCATCATTGCGATCATTTTTTTGTTCTACACCATACCTGGGAACCTTCTAGTTACCAAGATATGGGGGGATCAAAGTTACAACTTTTTGACAAGTTTGTTTTTAAATGCTAGTTTGTTTTTTGTAAGATTTTGACTTTTAACACCTCCACGACCCCCGTACTATTCAATGCATCCACCAGCACAATGATTTAAGTGCGTTACTTTGAGTTCTACCACAAAACATGATTTATAACCTCAAAAAAAAAAGTTGTTTCCCAGCAAAATTTTTGCATAAAATTAATTAGTTTGATGTTCAGAATGCTAGGTTCACCGCTTTGTGATGAGGTGGTTTACACCCTGTATTTTAGACGATATAGGTACTATCGGTAACCATACCCATGTTTCACAAAATAAATAATTGATCGATTGATTGATTGACACGTTACTAAGCTTAGTAATTAATATTTTTATTGGGTAAACAGATGAATGAAGGTCGGTCTCCTAGACTATTTAATTGAGTGCGCGAACAGAGAATGCGTGTTCGCTGACTCAAGTCCATCACTACTACGTGTGCTCTCACAAATTAATGTGCGCGAACATTTCGGCGAACACGTGCATGTTTTGTTCATGATCACTACAACGAGTCCACCGAAAGAAACATGTGGCACACTGGTAGAACGTCTTAGTCGGACAAGACGTGTAAAAAGGGTGTTATTAAAGTATTTAAAATTGAAATGGATTAAAAATAATAATAATTCACGAAACTGTTTACTTTGATTTTCCCCATACCTTTGACCGTTTTTTTTACTTTTTATTTATTTATTTAAGGATCTCGAACAAAAGATATACACAAAGCATTTTTAGTTACTAAATTCTTTTTTCATTTGAAAGCTGGCGCTTTTCGTGTGGTCTCATTTCAATTTGGTTAAGATCTGACGCTGATCTTCGGAGATATAAATGGAACTCTTAAAAAATACACGGCAAAGCTGCAGTAATTGCTGCAATCGCTTGGTTGTTTATTGTTTATGTAACATAGTGACGTAACATCACGCCTGTATTCTCTGATGGAGTACGCAGAAGTGTACAATACACCCAGATTTCGACAGTTAGATGTGTTAAGTTCCATTTAATGGGATCCTGGAGAAATGGAGGGAATTCCTTAAATTTTATAGGCACACCAGAAGCGATTTGGGTAGTTTTAGGAAGAGTACGTTCTTGGAGTGATCCCATTTCAATTTGGTAAAGATCTGATGAAGAACTTCGGAAGATAGGCAACGGGAACTCCTCAATAAATGATAGCCAATGTACTGGGATCGCTGAAATATCATGCCTGTCTATTGTTTACAACAGTTCATAACAAAAAATCACGCCGTCACGCTGTGAAAGCACATATGAACCATTAAAAAGTGAAAAATAAAAACATTTTTGCAAAAAACATAACCGACTTCACAGAAAAAAGTGAAAAAGAAGTCGGTGACAAAAAAACTAAATCAATCAAACAAAGGTCACCGACTTCTGAAGCTAAAGTTATTTTTCACTTTTTTTGTGAAGTCGGTTATATTTTTTTGTAAAAAAGTTTTTTTTAAGGTTGACTCACACTTTCTCTAACCCTCACTCGCAGACGAAGTTGCGCGTGTCAGCTAGTAGGTTTATTCGACTTGCCAAATTGTGATGGCAGCATTATGTTTTATGCCCCTAATCTTCAAATAAATTGTGTTTACGTACGAGTTTCGCCACGTCTGTTACACGGATCGATAGAGAAAAAAGTCAAAATGGCCAAAATACGCCCTTTTGATCTCAGAGGTATCGATATATCGGAGCCCATTCTCTTTTTAATCAATTTAGCCGACAGATCGAGTTTGGTTGAATTTGGTTACTACTATTTGTAGCTATACTTACTTTAGCCAAAGCCAATGTGTAAAAAAAAGAGAAAAGCTTGGGAAATTTAAAGTTTAACTGATGTCAGATAAAAAATCATTCCATGTACCTACCTACCTACTTTACCTAATTAGTATGTATATGACATCTACTTATTTAAAAGTTGGGTACTTTGTACGTTTGAGAGTGTCATACATATACATACTAATTCATAATAAATATAAATATTTTTACAAAACATGAAACAAAAATATTTAATATCGTAATTTTTATAGCAGACGCGCCTGCCGCAAAAAGTTAAGGAAATGTTCAAAAAGATGCAAACATTTTTTTTCTGAAAAATAATAGGATTAAGTACTGTAGGTATGCCAATTTATTTTAGGATTTCATTTTTAGAATAAAATGTACAGTAGGTAACATAGATAAAACATTTTTTTGTATATTTTTTAAATTAAGTTATTTAGGTATAGATAGATTAGGATTATTTTAATATATTTACTTGATGTAAATAATAAACAAGAATTATAATTTTTTTTCCATAAAAGGAATGTATTTTCTTAACTTCTATATGCAACATAAGATTATTAATTAAATGTCAAGGACAACAGTAGGCGTTTCAAACCGACATACTTTCGAACTAATAAATTACCGAACAAATGAGCAATCTTTGTAGGGTTTTTCGTAACAGGATTTTTCGCACAAACGTTACATCGCACCAATAACGCATCGACGGAATAAAACATCGTACAACTGAATTATCGACACACCGTGTTCGATATAATAAAAATCGAACCATCAACTTTCGAAAACAAGAAGGGAACCCATTGGTAACAGCCCTAATCTGCTAGACCAAAAATAAACAAAACCTCAATATTAAAGGCCCTTGTGCTGGGCTCGCACATTCTGAATTCCTCCCTGAATTCTGAGTTGGAAATCATATTCGTATTCGTTTCGTACCCGTAACTGCGTTTAATTTTGAGAAAATCATAATCTGACAAAATCTGAATGTGTGGGTTAATTAAATTGTATGCATTTACGGGCTTTCTTATTAATCTTACTAATTCCGACTCCGAACGAGTCCAGTCTCAAAAGAGAATATAATAAAAAAAAAACCATTTTAAAAAGGCTGCATTCGTGTCTGTACTGGCCACAATTTGCAAAAAAAAGAGATGGAAGCTATTACTTTAAAGTTAAAAAAAAAATGTAATGGCCTCACATAATTTTTTTGTGAGGTAACCGCCAGTGGCTTTTCTATTGAAAAATAAGTACAACCTTTTTACCAAAATTTAGATTGTATTCTTGAAGAAAAATATAATTTCAGACTTTTTAAAGAATGTTGCACCGCTTCGTAGGTACTTTACATATGAATCCTTTTATCTAAAATAGAAGTCTAGACTTCAAGTCATCAACTGCATTATACTAACTCAAAGTAGTACTTCTCTACTCGAATATAAGTACCACGTGCAAAAAGATACTCTGTTATTTATGTGAGTGTCTTTTCTACATTTCAATATTTTTTTCTATTCTTTTTTTAAACATTTAAATGATTGTAAGTATTCTTTGTATAGACGTAGGGTAAATAGCAGACGACCGAGTAAATAGATTTATTTTCATAACTTTATTGGGCAGATTAGCTAGTGCCTTTACAACATTAGGTATGTACGTAAGTTTAGGTCATAGTAAAATATTAATGATATTTATAGAATCAGGTGGCAATGATAAAAAGCAGGTGCGATGCGTGGGTGCAGAATATATTTGATCGTGTGATTTTGAATAGCACGACTATTTTCAATACCGAGCACGAAATACCGGGCGTTGTCGTCGATGGTATTGAAAACGAATGTCATACCAGTTGTGAAGTGGTCCATCCATGTGACTTATTCGTCAATTGGCGAGTGTAAAACTCGTGCGTGCTCGAGTTCCGATTTTTAACCGAATTCCAAAAAGGAGCTTGTCTATTGGTCTGTTTTTGTATTTGCGAATTTTTAAAGGTGTCCGCGCCAATTGTGCCGGTTTTTTTATGATTCTTCTTTTGTGTGAAGAATATTATTCCGCGGTGTTACTGTTTGATTTGGCGATGATCTGATGCTGATCTTCGTAGATATACATTTGTATAATGGAGCTCTTCAATAATAGACTGCAAATCTGTCGGGATTGGTGCAATCGCGTTGATTTTTATTGTTTGCACAACATCATAACATAACATCATGCATGGATGTTCTGAGGGGATAAGCAGATGTATACAGTACAACCAGATTTCGACGGTTAGGTATGTAAGTATTCATTTGATTTGGGATAAGCCTAGCTATTATAAAAATAATAATTGGCTCAAGTGGCTTAGTAGTTCACACACTTGCCTGGCATCCCAATTCCAGTCATCCTTAGAGTCTGGGTCCCTACCGCAGTTTCTAACAACAGGCGTTACCCACCTGATCCATAAGTCAGGTAGTCCCGCGGAACCCAAGAACTACAGACCGATCACGTGTTTGTCGACGGTCTATAAACTTCTTACATCCATTTTGAGAACGAAAATTAATACACACATTGACAATAACTCTATTATGTCTGCCTCTCTAAATGGATGTAGGAATGGGTCCCGCGGTACTAAGGAGCTACTCCTCATCGACATGGCCATTAGCCAACAGGTCCGTCGATCCCGCAAGGATCTGTCGACATGTTGGATAGATTATAAGAAGGCCTACGACTCGGTGCCACATTCATGGCTCATGAGGGTGCTGGAGTTGTACAAGATAGATGCAACTCTACGCGCCTTCCTTGAGTCATGTATGGGGCAATGGAGGACGGTCCTTCGATATCCAGGATGTCGACAGATCCAGGGGAACGATGAACCTGTACGGATTAAACGGGGAATATTCCAGGGCCACAGTCTGAGTCCACTTTGGTTCTGTTTAGCTTTGAATCCTCTAAGCACATTGCTGGAGAATTCAGAGCTAGGCTATCGGTTGAGGAAAGATAGTCAGGTCATATCTCACCTGCTTTATACATGGATGATCTGAAATTCTTTGCCCCCAACAAATTGCAACTGATGGAGCTACTGAAAGTAACCGAAACTTTTAGTAGCGCCATCAGGATGGAATTTGGTGTGGACAAATGTGCAGTCATGTATGTAAAGCGAGGGGAGATTATGGTATCCGAGGGACTTCAGCTCTCGGATTCCATACACCTAAGACCCCTTTCCTCATCCGAGAGCTATAAGTATTTGGGTATGTCGGAAGCGTTAGGCATTAACGTAACTGACATGAAGCAATCGTTGAGGGAGCGCTTCTTCGGTCGCCTAAAGAACGTATTAAATAGCCTTCTTTCAGGTGGGAACAAGGTGCGCGCCTTCAACGGTTGGGTCATGCCGGTTTTAATGTACTCTTTCGGTATACTCAAATGGACTCAGACTGAACTTGACACCCTGGATAGAAGAGTTCGTACACTGCTGACCGAAAACCGGATGCATCACCCACGGTCATCGATGATGAGACTGTACATCCCGCGGAAGTGCGGGGGTCGAGGCTTTTTAAATGCGAAGACCCTCCACAACCGCGAGGTGTGCAGCCTCAGAGAATATTTTCTAAAAGCCGACGTGGGTATGCACTGGGATGTGGTCGCAGTGGACAAGGGACTCACCCCGTTGTCCATGGCTAAAGAGAACTGGCGCAAACCTGTGGTACTTACTACTGATGACCGTAAGAAAGAATGGCAGGGCAAGGAGCTTCACGGGCGCTTCTACCGGGCTCTTCATGGGCCCGATGTAGATTTTATAGCGTCCGTGTCCTGGCTACGTTTTGGTGACCTCTTTGGGGAAACTGAAGGTTTTGTCTGTGCGATTATGGACGAAGTTATGTTGACGAACAACTACCGGAAATATATTATGAAGGACGGGACGGTTGATGTGTGTCGGGCATGTCACCTTCCGGGTGAGTATTTATTTATTTATTTAAACTTCATGTACAATAGTGGTACATTGGCGGACTTAATGCCACAAGGCATCCTCATCCATCAGACATATTATTTCTGGTTGTTCTCGTCTGGCTAACGGCGAGTATTTGCACAGGGACAATCAAGTAGCCAGGATTATTCACCAGCAAATTGCTTTGAAATTTAATCTTGTGGAATTAGAGGTACCGTACTACAAGTATGTGCCCGACCCAGTTCTCGTGAAAGACCATGTTACGTTGTACTGGGATCAGTCTATCATTACTGACAGGACTATTGTCGCCAATAAGCCTGACATAGTGGTGATAGACCGATCAGCGCGCCGCGTAATGATAATCGATGTTACCATTCCGCATGACGAGAACCTCGTGAAAGCTGAGAAAGAGAAACAAATAAAATATCTCGACTTGGCGCACGAGGTTCGCGACATGTGGAATATGGACTCGGTTATCATTGTGCCGATTGTCGTGTCGGCCAATGGCTTGATAGCCAAGAGCCTCGACGAACATCTGTCGAAGCTCTCTTTAGGCGGTTGGATCAAGGGCCTGATTCAGAAGGCAGTACTCCTCGATACGGCTCGCATTGTGAGGAGGTTCCTGTCTCTGCAACCCTAACCACCGTTGACTTGGACCCTGCTCCCGACACCGGCGGATCCCTATTTTTTATATGTTTTTATATTTTTTAAGAAATATTTAAAAATGTACAAAGTGAGATGGTAAATGAATAAAGGAGATAATAATAAATGCTTTATTACCAAATTTACAATTTTCAGAATAGCACTATGTGGATACGACTATATAAACCAAAAAAAAATAAAAATACCTCTGAATTTAAACCGCTGGCACCCAAGCTAAGATTAAACTTGTGTTATGGGTGTCAGGGCTTTCTCTATATATGTCACCGTAAAATTGTCAAACACGTTATACTACAATATAACGTGTTTTTTCTCGCGATATTGTAATGTCTCGAATTATTGTCAACTGAACATACGGAAGTATCTCTGCCCCCATAATCGGGACTTGGACTAACCTGTTAGGTTAGTTAGGTTCCTTTAAACCCTGCACTCGGAAATAATCGAAGCGGGGCTCCGTTGACTACGCTTTTTAGGGGGAATATATAGTGTTTTAAGGTTATGTTATATTAATCGGTATTTCTCAGGAATGGTGCATTATCTTTTCATGAGAGTTGTGCCACTGGGCAAGGGGGACCCCTCCTTCCCTCCACACCGCGTAAGTTGACTACCATCGCATGCATTTCACGAAAAATAATGCGTTTTGTTGTAAGCAGTATATTCATTTGACAATAATTCGAGACTTTACAATATCGCTAGAGATATTACAATATAACGTATTTGACAATTTTACGGTGACATATACATTGCCAAGATAATTTAAACAAGTTCGGAGTTACATAGTGATTAGTGTCACTAGCGATTGCTGGAGCAAGCAGTATTTAAGGAAATTAAAACTATGGACTGTAGCCATTTTCGGAGTGTGTATGTATGTTTGTGTACGTGTGTGTGTGTGTGTGCGTGTGAGTGTGGGAATCTGTGCGTGTGTGTGGAGTGCAAGAGTAAATTAATAAGAGTACTTTTAGAGTAACTTTTCTAATAAATTGGTAGCTTTTAAATATGGGTACATATCTAAAAACTATCACAGACGCCTAGGCGTAATTACCGTCGAAGACGAGGAGTACAAAACAACAGTCAATGTACTCACTACATACATCAAATTCCCGCGACCTTTTTACGACGAATTTATACGTGACTTATTAATAGACATGAATAATTAAGTATGTGGGCGGAAAGCTGAGAAAATCCTTCTGCTTTAGACTCAATCTGGATTAATAGGGCTTATCGTAATATTAACATGTTAAATTTAGATTCACATAAATCCCAGAGACTGTCAGAAAACAACTGTGTGTCATGTTTCATCGAAAACCTTCGCTGTCAAGCTGTAATACAATATTATATTTTGATAAAACCGTAAAAACACGCTTTAAAGTGACGTCATTTTATTTCATGATAATGCATCAAAAATAACTGGTCCGCCATCTTTGCCGTCGACGATATTGAATTAAGAATAACATCACTTAGCTAACCAGTAACCATGCATTGTCATCAAAACTTCATTTACAGTTCAATCGGAAACCGAGAAGTGGGTAGTACATTGTGATACAAGGGGCTAAAATGACCCATTATAGACGAGGTAGTAAATAGGAACCGAGTTATAATGGGATTTTAGCGCCGTGTGTTACACCGTACTTTTCACTACGATTGCGAGAAAATAAAATACAATCGTGTCAGAAAGGACTGTGTGCCTAAACACATAATTTCTAAATTTCAAAATAAAAGTCCGAATACATTTTTTATCAATTGACAGCCAGGAAGAATCGATGCTGAATAAAAAAAAAACTGTCTATTGAAGGCAAAGTAATATGTCAAACTGCCACTCCCTGTGCCCTTACTTTGCCGCTTAAACTGCAACCTTATAGCTGTATAATTATATTGCTTTAGACGCAAAAAGCCATGTCAGGAATGTCAGAGTTATTACACACAACAAACATGCTAATGGCGGCTCGTGTCATGGGGAATAGGGATAGGTATATTGTTAGGTATAAGTGGTTTCTGACACTCCGCCGCCTCGCTTCAGTTGCAGATATTAACTGTATTTCTAGACTTTAGTTAATTTAACCGTAACTTTAGTGTATTTGGCAGGTATGACAAGTGAACTGTTATGATGTTACTTGGGCTTTAGGCCGCGTTCCCGCTATGTCGTGACGATCAATTTATCATTGATATTTAGTTGGCACGATTCATGGACGACAGCAATCGTGTCGTCCTTTATGTGAACACCTCCATTTAAATCCACAAGCCACGACACTTAAAACGACACGACTATCTATCGTCACGACAAAGAGGGAACGGGGCCATAGAAATGTTTGGTTTTTCAGGATTGACAGAATGCGGTTGTCTATGTGGTGTTCAAAAACAGCTGCTGTCGAATATCTTTGGGACTCATTATTAAATCACGAGCATTATTTTACAAGCTTCTGCCATCACAATAACGGTCGACTTCGATCCAGAATGCAGCATCATCTACCTACTATGTGCACACGCAGGGAATTCGAAAATTACCATGCCATGTAACCAAACCTCCACGTGGCATCATCAGCAAAAGATCTTGACTCGACCATACAAACCAGTATCTTTTTTTGCGAAATTAACACTAAATAATGCATGTAATGTCATGATTTTCAAAAACTAAAGCTGATTCCATAACTTACAGACGTGTCCCAATTTTAAAGATGGGACAAGAACCTATAAAATAATACAGGTACCAAAAGGTACAGGTACTTTATCGAAAATAAAGATTTTTAACCGACTTCTAAAAAAGGAGGAGGTTCTCAATTCGGATGTTTCTATTTTTTTTTTTTTTTTAATGTTTGTTCGGGCATAACTCCGTCGCTTGCCAACCGATTTAGAAAATTCTTTTTTTGTTGGAAAGGGTATTCTTTCCAAATGGTCCCATAGCCACCAAATCAGGATCTGATGATGGAATCTTGGCGAAATCAAGGGAATTCTTCAAATTTTATATGAATACGTGTTGCGATTTTGGTATTTTCTACAACAAGTGAAGCATTTGCGTTTGATAAGAACCATTCTACCATCAGATCTAATGATGAAGCCAAGAGTCACGGAACTCCATAATGAGCTAGACAATGTACCATAGTCGTGTTTGGGCTTGTTGTAATTGTAACGGTATGCACTTTCCATGTATCAAATAGGTACATGTGAACCAAAAAACTTATTTGCAAAAAATAAAACCGACTTAAAAAAAAAACAAAAAAGCGAAAAATAACTTTAGCTTCTGCAGTCGGTGACCTTTGTTTGATTGCTTTAGTTTTTTTGTCACCGACTTCAGAAGCTTTTTATCATGACAACTATCTAGTGAATAAAGATACCCGAGGCCTTATTCACCAGTATTGGAACTCTACTAAAACCGTTTTCCCGTAGACAATGATTTTCAGATCTATTCAGTGGGCGTCGATTTACGGGCGCAAGGAAGCGAATAAGATGCCCATACCGTTGTTCAATAAGCTTGCAAACAAGAAATGCGCAACGTAACGTGAAATAATGATCCTGTCTGGTTATCTGAGTTGCGCCATTTTTATGGATAAAGGTGAATGAACGGACTTTTTTTTAGTCTGTGGCAAAATATTTTGACGTGATTTGTGACGCAGGTGGAAGAATCGTTTGAGTTGGTTTTATGACGTCAAAGATGTTCTTTTCTGCATTATTTTCGTTTCGTTATTGGAAAAGGGTAAAAATTGACAAAGGGATATAACGTAGCTGGTGTAACTATGTACTAGAGTAAAATTGCAATTAACTTTTTTTGACAGAATTGAAAGCTAAAATCACTTCTAAGAATTGGTTCACAGGAAACGTCCGATGTTGGTATTAATGACATAAGTAACCGATAATAATCAATTTCAGAAACCTTCAGAGGAATACCTATACAGCTATTTTCTAATTTCAAAGGTTTCACTCGGCTAAGAGGAATAATTAACGTAATTTAATCATGGGTATTTATTAGTACATTATCAATTGTCGTGAAATTGGTGAAAATAATAATATAACCAATTTAATTTACTTGTGTACCTACATACCTGGTTAATATTACTTTTTCACTTCTCATGCTCTAAAAGTACGCCGTTATAGCCCTTCGAAGCGGGATTAAAATGACCGTTTATTCCCTAGGGAGTAAAAAGTAATTTAAAAATGGAACGATCTTTTACTCTGAAACATGGTCACAAAAGAGTAACTTGCCAAAAGGTTTTATTTAAACTTCGAATTGGTATGCAAATAGAAAGAGGTTTATTGAAAAAAAAAACAAATGAACTCTTCAACGCGAGAAAAATTTATGGTTGTTTGTGTGCATCGTTGATTTTGAAAAGCAATGCCACTGTTGCTAGCCGTTGCAGTAATGTAGGTACCAATTATATGTGGAGTGTGGATCATCTTCATTGCAAAAATGTTGTGACTTTGTGTTGTATGTTCAATGGTTAATCTGTGACTGAGTGGTCAGTTTTTTCTTCTATCAGGTGATAGAAGAAAAAACTGACCACTCAGTTCAGAATTTTTGTCGAGTGTAAATTGGTTCAGTTTTAAATGACAATTTTTCTCGCACTCGATGTGAAAAGTACAGTTTGCACCTCGACACTAAACGCCAATATAATATACCCTCGCTTTCATTGCCTCCCTCGCAAGCTCGGGAGTCAAACCACCTCGGGTATATAATGGCTTCGTTTAGTCCCTCGTTATAAAATATACTATAACATTTTCCTCTAGCAAATTGTGTACCTCCCATTTATAATATTATCTCCACTTGGTTGACTGTTACGCATTAAGCCTTAAGTCCGCTTCTGAAGTATCTCTGTAGCCTACCTTTTGTCTGCGTAAAGTATAAAAAAAAACAAAAAGCTCCTAAGATGAAATGGGACTGGACTGGCCAAGTCGGCCGCTTGCCCAATGAGCAGTGTGCCAAAGTAGCAACTTTCTAAAACCCTGACACAGCCAGTAGACGTCGCGGCATACCTCATATAAGATG
Source organism: Xestia c-nigrum (assembly GCA_916618015.1). NCBI lineage: Eukaryota > Metazoa > Arthropoda > Insecta > Lepidoptera > Noctuidae > Xestia > Xestia c-nigrum. Next base: position 20,369,995 of record OU745250.1, read on the forward strand.
GCGGAGCGAGCTGCACAAAATCAAAGGTAAACTGAGACCTGGGTAGAGGAAACTGGAAGTCCTGGGAAGAGGCCTTTGCCCAGCAGTGGGATGACGCAGGGTAACAGGATCAGTGATCTTCGATATCTAAACCGATAAGGCCGATTTAGCAACGAGTTTGGCACTTTTAGTAGCGTCTATTTATAGCTCCACTATTGTAAGGTAAGACACGATTTCAAGTGTCCCATCGTTTGTACGAAAACATCACATTTTCACTCCAAGGACTGACATTAAGAAAACGCAACTGAACAGGTATTCTCTGCTTCGCCCAATCTATAATATCTGTAGTCTAGTACTCGTAAAAGGCTTCCAGCCATGGTAACTCGTGTCCAGGAGGGAGATTATAAATTATAAGCAAGTGGCACAAATGGGTTGGGTAGGCAAAACACTTTCATAAAGATGTACTTGCAAGAGGTAAGTTACTCGTATAATGCATCTATCAACTTTTTAGGATTATCAAGACAACCACTGGTGTTACTGCTTATTGATTAAAAAATTAATAAGCTATAACACCATAAAGGGGGTAGATTGATAGTTAGTTGGATGGCAGTGGATAGATAGTTATTTGTCATCTACCCCCTATATGGATAGGGGGTACCTAGATGACAAATAACTAATTAGTCCATCAGATAATATTTCTAAAAAATATTGGGCACATATTTTTTATTTTTTCACGCAAACAAAAAATGGAGACGATACAGTGCGTTGAAAACTCGTGTGACGTCACATTTGAGTACATTTTTTACGTGAAAGTGACGTTACAAGCTCACGCACTCACGCGTTTCATCTTCGTATTTTATTTATTAATTAGATAAACTTAAAACACGTAAGTAGCCTCAATATTTTTGGATCATTATAAAACATATTATTTTTAGTCATGAATCATCCCCTTTTGCCGCACTATACCAACTTACTAAACGGACCACTCTAGTCGACCGCTGCAATTGGCTGACCATGCGATGACGCGACGGCCGGTGAGCCAATCAAGGGACAGCAGCGCGAACATCGTGAGAACCCCGTGCGCCAACACCTTGTACATATCGATCGAGATCGCCATATTGACCATTGCACCTATCTTTGTAAAAGTTTTAATTTAATATACTGAGTAATATTCTGTAGTCAGTCTTCGCCTTATTTTACCTATCTCAGTCACCCCAAGTAGAACACACGCGCAGCTACATCCCCAATAAATAAATAATAAAATACAAGCGCTGAAAACTCCAAAACATCGTGGTCTATAACATGGAAAAGTTGTTGAACATAGTTGGGAAAAAGTTCCCCTACCTACCATCTGTCTGCAAACTTCGTCCCACGCATCCCGCCCACGCTGAAACTCGATCAGCTGTTGATAACGAATATTCAAGCGGAGCCTCGGATTATTAGCAAGTTATGACAGAGCCGCAATGTTAATGAACTGACGTCATAAATTAAAAGAGGTCGATGTTGGTTGACTTTTTTTTTCGGATGGGGAATTATCAAATGATTTCTCCCACTCTGGGCGGAGCGGAAGGGAGTGTCAGACGTTTACTGACTAAAACCCATCCATGTTCCTTCCTCGCCCTTTATGTTCCGACGCCGGCCGGCCGCGGCCGGCTGCGGTATCTCTTTCGAACAGGCCAGCAACCCCCGGCAGGCTTCGGCCCTTATGCTGACATCTCTTTGAGGCGCGCGTGGAACACGAACGCGCGTCAGGCGGAAGGTGAGGATGCCGTGGCGCCTCTCAAGCCACTCCTCAAAGAGGGGACTTACCGCCACTATAGTGGCGTGCCCTGTGGGTAGATTCCTGTAAAAATGTAACTGGTTTCAATTATTCGTAGCGCTGTGTAAAAAAATTTTACATATGAAATTTCCCTCAGTTACAGCTGCTTCATTGAGGGTTTACAAAGTTTAAATTCTGCGCTCACATCAACATATCTTTATTAGAAGTCTTAAAATATATTTAAATAAAATAAATAAGTTAGAAACCTAAGAACGTTATAAAACCATACCGAAATGTTCTCACAAAGTTTTTTTAAAGATCGAATCGATATACGGACTTGCACGCGGACCACATTGTTTTGTAACAGGCAGCCGATTATATTTTGAAGGTCAGACCTTGAGGGAATGACCTTGGTTCAATGGAGAGAGATGTTCACTTTCATGCTTGAACCCTACCCTTTAGGTAATATGGGCACATTTTCCAGATAAGCGCTTTAAAGTTCGTGACGTAACCACCTTTATTCACAGAATTAGACAACCCGTATCATACGTCAGTCGGACAGAAAGTTTCACCGCAAAGGACTTTGTGGTCGAGTACACGAAGGGACTCATTTTCCGCGCTTGCTATTCAAACAAGCGTGAAACGTGGCATTTTAAAGAAGGATTAATCAGAGACGACCATTGACAAAATGTTTTTCATCCCCCCTCTCGGAAACCGTATTTTTATTCTTCGATATCTGAGTGCAAAAGCCGTTGTTATCCTCTAGAGGATTAAAGTAAACTGACTTTAGATCATCGTGTGCACTAAGTTTGTGAATTTAAAACATCATTAAACCTATTTACGTCTACCTCCATGGTGCCGAATTCATCATACAACCTCTTTTAATTTGTTAAAAACTCAGACGCGGAACCTTTTTGGGGCACCTTTTTTAAAATTTGCTTTGCGCGTGCCATTTTCTTTTCACGTCATATTGTTAAAACCTATTTTTTTTTTAGGATGGGAATTTATCTAATGACTTCTCCCATTCTGGGCGGAGCGGGAGGGAGTGTCAGACTTTTACTAACTAAAACCCATCCATGTTCCTTCCTCGCCCTTTATGTTCCGGGGCCGCGGTATCTCTTTCGAACAGGCCCGCAACCCCGACAGACTTCGGCCCTTGCGGGCCCCTCTGTATTGTTAAAACCTTAGGTTAAAGCAAGAAACTTGAAAACAAGTGAAAAACCTAAAATGAGTGGTTCTAGCGACGAGGAAGTTTATTTGACGCCAACAGAATAGACTGAAACGGTTTTTCTCCATGGAATCGACCAACGCGAACTGTGCACCTTTTTAGACGTTTTATAAGCGCCCATCTAGGCCTATGTGAAATAAAATATTTTGTTTTTGATTTTGAAAAAAAAGGCGCAATTTTTTTTTGCGTTTGTTCATTTCCTCGCTGAGGTGGGATGAGAAGTTACGTGTTGCACTCGAGTGCAAAGATTTTTCACCTCGTGCTCTTTTGATTCCCTCGCTCTCTTGTATAACAATAACAAATAACTATTGTCAATCTTTTCAAGAGCTGGGCGTGGTCTATTTTTGTAAATCTTTTCTTAGTTTTTTTAAATTATGAGTGGCTGTACCACCTCCGAACACACTAAAGGTTTCTAGTAAATACTTAGTTTCATGTTTCATGTCTATTTTGTTCCTTAAGTATTATGAATATTTTTAATCTACCTACGAGTACAATATTTTGACATTCTACTTGGTAGGTACACTCCCGAAAACATCACTAACCGCAAAACCGCAGCGATAAACCCATGATTGATTTCTATTTAATTTTATCAAAAAATGGAGACATTTCCACCTGTCACCTACTGTCCTTATCATGAAAATGAGCCCAACTTGAATCCAAAATTCAAAAACAATCAAAGCTCGGAATCTGTTTCAATAATGCCGTAACTATCAACACATACGGGCTTCAGATAACTGAAATCAAACTTGCAACACCGACAAGAATCAATTCTATAACAATAGGGTCTGATTGTGCACGACACAATACCTAGGCACTACCTACATATTATTTACGTCCGAGATATAGCAGGCTGCATACTGCGAACGGCAAAGTCAGAAGTAACGCTTCAACTGGTATCCTTAAAATAATCCTCTTTATAATATTCTTCGAAAAAATAAAAAATAAATTATTCTTCTTTTTTTTTCTTCTTCGGATGGCCGTTGGGGCCGAAAAGTTCTGGAGTGGCGACCGCGAACCGGAAGACGATGCGTTGGAAGACCTCCTACTAGGTGGACCAATAACTTGGTGAAGGTTGCAGGAATCCGGTGGATGCGAGTCGCAAGGGACCGGTCAATGTGGCGACACTTGGGGGAGGCCTATGTCCAGCAGTGGACGTCTTTCGTCTGAGAGGATGATGATGATGATTATATTCTTCTTTCTGGAACATAATTATAAATTGTTAAAGAAGGGTTGAGGAAGTTATAGAGAAATTTAAATGGAAGCGTTGGTTTTGGAATGTGATGAAGAGGGATCCATCACGTATGATGAGAGTGAGGAATATGAATGGAGGTATTAATTGAGTATGGCATGATATAAAAGAAAGTGAAGTGGATGATAAGCGTAAGGAATGACAGAATAGAAGAAAAAACGTGTTGAGCCGACCTCAAGTTATACGACACAAGGGTCAAGAGGAACGTAAGCGTATAGAAATCAGCATGGACGACCTGAGAGGTTTTTGCCAGATTGATGACAATATGTTCCCCTTTAGGAACTTAAACATAATTGGCAAAATGTGGGTGTAGAATTAAGCACACTTACTAAACCCTTACGGGTATGTTGCTATACGCTACTGTAATCCTTCTGAATCGCCTGTACCATATCAGATAAAAGCTAGAGCTACAGATGATACCAATTTCGCGCCAGTCCTGCTGCAAAATAGTGAAGTAGTCTTGAAAAGTATTGGCTCGGCGATTTGAAGTTCTCACATATTGTGCCCGATGTGACTTGCTTTTATCAAAGGTGTATGAATTAGAGTTTATTCGGGACGCCCGGTTGTTCCCTTTGTAACTTTTAAAATGATAAATGATAAATGATCTTTATTTTGTAAGTAGGTTTTCACAAACACTTTTACACGTCAATTTTTTTTAAACTAGATGGGGCCGGTGTTTCGTACCTGACTACTCTGAGAAGAAACAGCCGAAACAAACTCAGAGGTCATAGTCTCTTTTGAAGTCCAGACATAATCTTGCTCAATTCACATGAGAATCATGTAGATGTTAGTGTCTGAGATGGTCTTTTGAAGAAAGAACCATACAGATTTGAGTGAACCTGTCCAGTCAGTGCAAGCATTTGTCAGTTATCGTGTAGCTCGACTTATAACACAAGGAGCTCAACGAAACGACGAACAATACCAAGGAAAGGACATTTGGGTAGGTCGCTTATAGAACTCAAACTGCCAGACGGTTGAGGGAAAAAAAAATAACCCACATGGTCCTCACATTCACAAAAACGCAAAAAAATAAAATGAAATTAATAATAATTTACAAAATGAATGTCAATAAAAATACGATATGTCAAATACACACACATAAAACAATAAAAATTAACTAAAAATGTAAAAAATAATAAAATACTGAACTAAGTATTCATGTCAAGTCATTAAATGTCAAAAATCACAAGTAAATATTCATGTCAAATACACACACACACACACAAAATAATAAACAATAAAGTAAAAAAAAATAAAATAATATGCATTCATGTCAAAGTGTATAAAAGAAAGGAATCAATAATAAACAAGCGAAGTCCGAAATTTCTATATTCGCAGAGCAAATTTCGTTGGAGCAGCTTAATCCCAAGCCTTTTTATCATCGAGGTAGTGATTAACATGATAGTAGGCTTTCAGGCATAGCTTCCGTTTTATAAACGATTTGAATTTATTTAGACTAAGTGCTTGAATATGGCTTGGAAGTTTATTGTAAAAGCGTATACATTGGCATCTGAACGTTCCCCCTATTTTCTTGAGCCTCGTAGCAGGAATAACAAATTTGTGTTTGTTTCTCGTATTTATGTTGTGGATATCACTATATTTTTTAAACAAATTAATATTTTTGTGTGCGTACAAAAGATTTTCATAAATATATTGAGAGGGCATAGTAAGAATATTAATCTCTTTAAATTTTTCTCTGAGGGAGTATCGGGGACTTAATTTATAAATTGAACTAATTGCCCTTTTTTGCAATACAAATATAGTCTGAATATCGGCGGCATTGCCCCACAAGAGGATACCGTACGACATCACGCTGTGGAAATAACTAAAATAAACTAAACGGGCTGTTTCCAAATCAGTTAAATCACGAATTTTTCTAACGGCGTATGCTGCAGAGCTAAGTTTTTTTGGGCCCCACTGAAGCTTGGCATCCAAAGTTATGCCTAAGAACACTGTGCTGTCTTCCGGTTTCAACTCTTCATCCTTGATTACTACACTAGTTTCCACTTGTCTTACATGGGGTATCGTAAACTTAATACATTTGGTTTTTTTCTCATTCAGGAGTAGATTGTTAACATTAAACCAATTAACGATTTTTGCCAGGGCGCTATTAACATCATCCGTAACTAACTGCTGACGTTTAAGTTTAAATAAAAGAGAAGTGTCGTCTGCAAACAATACTATATCATGATTGTCCTTTATGAGGTAAGGCAAGTCATTTATATAAATGAGAAACAAAAATGGACCAAGAATTGAGCCCTGGGGTACCCCCATTCTTACTACGGATCCGGGAGATCTTTTCCCGTTAACATCAACTCTCTGAATCCTATCACTCAAATATGAAGTAAGAAGATCCAGATTTTGAGTTTTCAATTCATTTTCGGAACGTGGACTTGTCGTTCGTTCGTGTATAAGAATGCGCGCATGTTCGCGTATTGCTGATGTCATAATCAATCAAAATCAATCAATCAAAATCAAAATCAAAGCATTTATTTCAAGTAGGCCAGTTACAGGCACTTTTGAATTGTCGAAACAAAATGAACATTTAAAGTAGCTACAGTCCCAGTCACAAGACATAAAAACTGTGAAAGTACTGTAGTTGCCCATTCCCTAACGTAGATCTCTATGGAGAAGAACGGGCAAGAAACTCCATGGACACTCTTTTAAATCAAAATATTGTTACAAAATCTTGGTTACATCATTCATGTTGAGATGGTATATTATGTGAGAACAATGTAGCAAGATGTGCACGTTAAAAGTGTCCATAGCAAAACAAAATAAAATACAACTCAAAAACTAAATAATTAATTCAAATAACCCATGGCGACTAAGAGATGACCAGTCACAACTGACAGCGCCCGTTCACGAACATGACGCATGGATCAGCACCATTCAGCTCAACCATTTTGAAGGGAACTAAATGGTCCGACACACGCGCCACCATCAGCGAGACATTTGAGAGAGCATGACATACTCTCAACCGCCAGGGCACATTCTAGTCAAGAACTGCCGTAGGCTTCCAGTGAATGATAGCTTTCTAGTACATAGTACTCACACAATATGGGCTATGCGATTATATAATACTAACATTGAATCTATTCAATCCAAAGATAGTTAAGTACAATCTTCAGCAGCTCCAACAATACCATTTAATGCTATCAATTTATGCGTCCCTGTCCTTATGGAGCAGGACCAGCATTGAGTCAAGCATCTCTATCAGCGATATAATCGCTCAACTTGTAATATGCTTGTTGACAAAGTGTGCGTTAATGCATGTTTTAAATTTCGTCTCATTCAGTTCAAGAATACTTTGTGGAATTAACAACATATCAACTTGTTAACTGTCTTATTATTTCCAAGGGGTATTATACTGATTATACACAACTTCGACCATTGTAGGTACTCATCTTTATAACCAACTTTTACTATGGCACCAAACCCTGAAACGCGAAAAAAAATCTTCACGTTCCCTATTATTATGTTCGCATTAACTTGACAAAATGTATGGAACAACTGATTTATTATTGGCGGTTCAGGGTTTGGTCTCCATATCTGGATTGTGGAGCTCAGATAAGCAGCCACTCTATGTAATCATCATCATCATTTCAGCCGAAAGACGTCCACTGCTGTACATAGACCAATATCGCCCAGGTGTCGCCATATTGACGGTTCCCGTGCGCCTCGCATCCGGCGGATCCCCCAAACTTGACTAAGCCATCGATCCACCTAGTGGGAGGCCTTCCATCGCAATGTCTTTCGGTTCGCGATCGCCACTCCAGAACTTCTCGGCCCCGACGGCCATCCGTTTTGCGTGCAATGGGTTGCCTGCTGCCACTTAGGTAAGTTGGCACCTTGGTTCTCATGCAGATGTCTTCTTCGATCTTTCGTGGATTTCTTTCGGTCCAATCCATGTAAAATATTAGTATTTATCTGCTTCTGTTTAGACTGGAATACGACCCAACTTATTTGGGAAAGAGCAACGTGGTGACGATGACAAATCGTTAACTGTCATCGTTTGGGAATATTAATAATTTAGTTTTAATGTAATTTAATTAGCACAAGGATTTGGAATGTACAGAACGAGTTGAATTTTTGCAGGTATTTTTCCTCATTGGCCACTGTTTTTAGGTGCAGCGGCCTGTCAGAGTTAGTATTATTAATTTTCAGCTTTATAACCTTAAGATTGATATTCTCAGTCTCTGCCAAAATCGTGGTATACAGGGTGTATTTCACCTCATCACAAAGCCGTTAACCAAGCATTCTGTATATCAAACAAAGTAACTTTACGCAAAAAATGTTGCTGGGAAACAACTTTTTTTTTTGAGGTTATAAATCATGTTTTGTGGTATAACTTAATGTAACACACTCAAAACATTGTGCGGATGGATGGATTGAATAGTACGGGGGTCGTAGAGATATTTAAAGTAAAAATCATGCGATTAAAAGCGGTATTTAAAAAAAAGCTTGTCAAAATCTTGCAACTTTGACCCCCAATATCTCCGTAACTAGAAGGTTCCCAGGTATAGCGTAGAACAAAAAAATGATCAGAATGACGAGTAGAACAAGTACCTTTTGTATTCGTTAAGAGGTGTTTTACACCCTTTATATCAAACGCAAGACATATTTGATTTGATCGCTATCCGGAAACTGAATAGTTCATTTAATTGAATCCGGGGGATTATTCGCTAATTGGGTTTAGAATTAAATAAGGGATGATGACAGATTACAAAGCTTTTATGTTAATACGCTTGACTATACGCAATTAATTGGTTCCTTTTGGCAACTAGAACGTTGGCACTTGTTAGGAGCGCCTTTGTAATATAGATTGATTAGGACCTATAATAGTAGGTACACGGGTATTATGGCACGAGACTTTAATCGGAATTAACGCTACCATTTTGATTTTCATCACAATTTCGAAAAGTTTTAACTAAATTACAGCGTCTCTCTGTCAATGTCACTGAAGCTTCAAAACAAATAATGCGGCACTGCTCAAAACGTTTTCTTGTTTGAATTTCAATAATAAGACTGAATTAGACGCTGAAACAATTTATTATAAAAAGCATTTGAACAAAAGTGACATCAAAATTCATGCAATCAAATATCCTGTTCTTCTCATACTTTCTTTTGTATAATTGAATTAATAAAACGAAGTCTGTAACTTTAAAGAATCTTTTATCTTTCGTTTTATTGCCTGTGTGGTTGAACTACGGCCATTTTCAAAAACTTACAAACAGGTAACAGAACGTTGTAATCTGAGATAACAATCTTCTGTTATAACTTATCTCTAAGTGATTGACATGTAGCTTACGGAGCGTTAGAAACAACACGTCTCAGAAAAGCTTTTTTTTATGAATCACAGTCCTTCGAAAGACGCGGTAGGTAGGTGACGCGGATAGGATATTCCAAGCTAACTTTGTTAATAGAAACACCGAGAGCTACAACACGTAGGCATATTAACTAACAGACAACTGTTAGTAGGTTGATACTTATGGCTATGTTAGTAAAATTTAAAATAATTATTGTTTTGGACATGCATGAGCGACCAGTGCCGCAGAATTTGGCTGTCCACCCTATCCGACACCACACTCAGAAGCGTGTTGGAGCTACCTTTTACTCGAGACCACAGGGAGGCTATTCTTTTGCGAAGCACCGCCTGGAAACCGTCCGTGCTGTGGTCAGCAAACATGCCGGAGGCACTACACCTCCAAGGGAGCCCTAGCAGGCCCCTGAACGCGTTGTTATACTGGACGCGCAAAGCATTGGAGGCTTTTTTAGTGTAATTACTCCACAGATTGCACGTGTATAATGTTTGGCAATAGCTTCTGAAGAGTGTGATTTTAACGTCACGTGGGCATCGCGCAAACCTGCGAGAAAGCATATTACCCCTTACCGACAATGCTCTGCTCTGTTAGTTAGTGTGCCGTATAGAAAACGGCTGCTAGTGTTCTTGGGTTTTGTTATTAGGAATCTTCAGTAGCCAACATGCAGGCAAGATGAGGGTGTACTATTAGAAAGGTTATAATATGTACTTATTCCGATTAGGCAGAGGCGTACTGCCTAATCGGAATAAGGACATATAGAATGGACGGATGATATTTATATCTCTATTGTGCTACATACATTAAGACAAATAAAGGGTGTAAAAATCTCTCAAGAAAGGCCGAAAGGCACTTGTATTTCCCGTCATTGCGTTCATTTATTTGTTCTACACCATACCTTCTACTTACGGAGATATTGGGAGTCAAAGTTCCAACTTTTGGATAAGTTTTTTTTTTATTGTAAGATTTTTACTTTAAACAACTCCAAGACCTTCGTGAAAAAAATCGATTCCCAGCAATAATTTTTGCGTCAAGTTATTTAGTTTGATGTACAAAATGCTTGGTTGACGGCTTCGTAATGAGGTTGTTTAAATCCTGCATATAATTAAAACATGCTATGTTTGATAACGTAGTGCAATAATTTGTCAAAGTAACAAACAGGATAAAAATAGGTTAAAACAAAATCATGGTCTTATCAATATTGGTAGGTTTTTACTGTACCTACTTAGGCACTAAACAACAAAGTAATTGAATTTAATAATTTTAAAACTTTTGTAATTCAAATTAAAACTTGTTTGAGTCGTATAAGGGTAGGATTAGATTATATGTAACGCCCATCTAGTGGCAACAACAGATAACCACAGCTGATGTCTATCTGCGGATACTGCATCATAACTGACACATTGTTAACCTTATGAATTACGAGTATATAATTATGTTTTAGTTGTTTATTATCCTATAATAAATAAAAAAAAAAAAAAAATTACAAGTTCACACTGCTACACGTAAAGCTACATACATTTCGAGTGTAACATGGCCTCGTTTTGTTCAGATTTCCCGCATAAACTGATTTTGTATAGCTTGATTGGTGGCCGTGCGTGCCAACAAAAAGCTAATACTTAAAACACAAATACAACACAAACACTACTTTATAATTATATTGTAGTTGTTTATCCTATAATAAATAAAATTAAAAAAATATGGCATGTTCACACTGCTACACATAAAGCTATACATTTCGAGTGTAACACGGCCTCGTTTTATTCAGATTTCCCGCATAAACTGATTTTGTATAGCTTGATTGGTGGCCGTGCGTGCCAACAAAAAACTAAAACTTAAAACACAAATACAACACAAACACTACATATGTCTTGAAAAGTGGATTAATTGGACCAAAGAAAGAGGTGGATTTTGGGACGGATGATGTTAAAGAAAAAGCATATAGTAGGTAAGGGTCAGTTCACACCGAGACGTGACGATTCGCTCTATTAAAATGTGCGCGCTGCGTCGCATCGTGTCGCGTCTCAGTGTGAATTGACCCTAAAAGGATAGCGAGCGTCATAAAAAAAAAACACAGTAGATATTAAGAGGGAACAGAGGATGAGATTCTCCATACAAGTGTATTATTCTTTATTTTTTAGTCTTTTTTTCTAAGGGAAAGTACAAGTAGAATCTCAGTCATTCAATAGTATCTTTTTTTTTTTTAGGATGGGAAATCATCAAATGACTTCTCCCACTCTGGGTGGAGCGGGAGGGAGTGTCAGACTCTTACTGACTAAAACCCATCCATGTTCCTTCCTCGCCTTTTATGTTCCGGGGCCGCGGTATCTCTTTTGAACAGGCCCGCAACCACGGCAGTTCAATAGTATCTTTTTTTTTTTTTTTTTTTTTTTTAGGATGGGAAATCATCAAATGACTTCTCCCACTCTGGGCGGAGCGGGAGGGAGTGTCAGACTCTTACTGACTAAAACCATCCATGTTCCTTCCTCGCCCTTTATGTTTCGGGGCCGCGGTATCTCTTTCGAACAGGCCCGCAACTCCGGCAGGCTTCGGCCCTTGCGGGCCCCTCTCTTATGCTGACATCTCTTTGAGGCGCGCGTGGAACACGAACGCGCCGTCGACACGGCCTGTCGTCGTCGTTAGACGGACGGACGGTTAGCTAGCCCATAGCCAACCGTCCACAGGCCCGCATCTACGGTGGCCGGTAGCCACCACGTGGCCCCCGACGCCCGTTGCGTCTCCCGCGGCGGCCGGGAAGAGAGGATCTCTCCCTCTCTCGTTCCGCCACCTCCTTCGCTAGTATGACCGCTTCGCAGAAGGAGGCGACGGCTTCCCATTCCGTCTCGCTCCTGACCATGGATTGAACCAGGGCCGGACGCGAGAGGTCGCCGCCGCCGATCGCCGCCACGAGGACACGGCGGAGCTCCGCCCACGCAGAGCAGACTTCCACCGTGTGCTCCACCGTGTCCTCCGGTCGATCCTCGCAGTGGAGACACCCGGGCGTTTCCTCCCGCCCGATTCGGTGCAGGTACCTCCCGAAACATCCGTGTTCGGTGAGGACCTGCGTCAGGCGGAAGGTGAGGACGCCGTGGCGCCTCTCCAGCCACTCCTCAAAGAGGGGACTTACCGCCACTACCGTGGCGTGCCCTGCACGGGGTTGCGACAGTCGCTCTCTCCATGTCGCCATGAGATCGCGCCGGAGGTCCGTCCGCTGAGCGGCAATTTGCCGCGGCAGCGGAGTTTCCCCCCGGCGTAGTACCTCCGCGCGCCACTCATGCAGGCGCGCGAGGACTATCGCCTCCAGATCCCATGGCGGCAATCCGGCAAGCAGGCCCGCCGCCTCGCGAGAGATCGTGCGGTACCCACGGACCATCTTTACGGTCACCACTTTTTGGGGCGCGTTCAGATAGTGAGCGGCACGCCGCTTCAACGAACGCGCCCACACTGGGGCCCCGTAAAGGGCCATGGACCGCACGACCCCCGCGTAGAGCCTGCGGCAGGAGGCGTTTGGCCCCCCAAGGTTGGGCAGGAGCTTCAATAGTATCTTCAAATACATATTTTTGGCCCGGTTCCCACTTAAGAAATTGATATAAATATTGTGTAATAAAATTGAAACCTATAGTTTCGAAATTAATGACTATGTTTTTGTAGGAACCTTATCACCTCTTTTGTTAGGTGTAACTAACGGTTTTCCTTAATATCGCCTCACTATAAATACTACAGGATGCATTGCATTTTAATATTATTTATCATTCATACTTAGTTCTGTAAACAGAGAGCACAGTTTATTTTGAAGTTCGTGCTTTAGCTAGTCATTACTACTTTCAATACAAAATGCCAAACATATGTATTCAGATTATGTTCGCACTTCTGGTGAGTCTTAATTTTTACTTTTGATGGTTTAATAAGAAAAAAAAAACTTTTTTTTTCAAATGCATTTTTATGTTTAGGTCGCTCTCCACATGGGCTCAAATTCAGTGAAAGCATCACCTTATCTCGATGAGGGAGAAATATTATTTGACTCCAGCGATCCTGACGAATGTAAGTTCCATCTATATTTCCGTTCATCCATCCACAGGCCGACTTCATCCACTGCTGGGTATAGGCATTTGTTTGTGCCAAGCTCCACGCTTTTGTGCCAACCTCATCCAGGATATCCCGCAATAGCAACAATATCGTCTGCCCACCTCGCCGCCAGACGACCAACACTTCTCTAACCATTCTTTAGACGCCACTCGATCAGAGTTTTACTCCACTGCCATCACCGTGTCTTGCTAGGTGCCCTGTCCAACTCCATTTGAGTTGCATAACTCGATTTCCAATATCGAAAACTTTCAATATTTACTTATTGTGTAAACTTCATTGGTACTAAATTATGTCTACATTGACGAAGCTACAGCTCTTATGTTGAAGCACTAAAAATCACGTTGTACGTGTGTTAGGGCGAGGCCACAACACTGAATTGCGGCGTCGTACCGCAAAAACGACGTCACACAGCAATACAATGCGATGACGCAACGCAAAAATTTCATCGCATACGACATCGTACGACAAGACGCTAACCGTCAGTTCAGTTTCTAGTGAGATATACTTTTGTGCCAAACGACGGGACGTTGCTGAACTAAGGATATCAGGTAATCCATATCGTAATCCGCCATCATGAAACGTGCGCACCAAATTCGATGTGGACACTAACTAAGAGGTAGCGCGTCGTCGCATTGCAGATTTGTACGTTGCGTCAGCGCATCGGAAATTTCCACGATGCGTTGTGCGGCGTCGTAGATTTTTACGATGCGACGCCGCAATGCAGTGTTGTGGCCTCGCCCTTAGACCTGAATTCTTGACGCGCTGACGGTCGCATTGTCGGTCGCGCTCGAGTATACATTGTGTACTACAACTATACTGCGACGCTGACGTCAGCGGCGACCGCCAGCCGTATTTTATTCTCGCTGTCGTCACGACTGACCGTACGCGACCGTCCGTCAGCGCTACAAGAATTCAGGCTGAGGCTTCAGCAGATTTCATACAAGCGTCAGAATCGCGACGAGAACCGTTGAGTGGTGTTGTGAGAATCGCCTTAACTTATATGGTCTATAAGCTCTCATTTTATGTGCACAATAATATTGTCTCCATAGTATGACCGAGTCTGTCACTATTCTTATCAAGAATTACGAGTCATTTAATGTCATCAAGACACTAAATGGCAAACGCAATTTATGTTTAAATTATTTTCAAATTATCCTTTTGTAACTGCTAAAGGTGACTAAAATGAGGAAAAATTGAACCAACTATATGGTTTACCTTGGCTTTGTAGAGCAGTCCTTGAACCGCTGGGATATTTTGACACAAATAGCCGTTCATTTCGGACGAGTCTTAATAAAGTCCTACTGCAAATAGACGTGCAACGTCAGTATTCTCACTGACGTTGCACGTTGTTGTGCATTATAATGCCCATTTCCCATGACGCAGTCATGAGTTCAATTCCCAGTTCGAGCTAAATAGTTTTTCCCATCCGGAACGTTTCAATAACCATTTCATTGCAATAGGCTCGCATCCAATTGCATCCATGGGTTTGAAGAACCAGTGGTATTTGTTTAACAAAAATCAATTTGCAACCTTGGAGTAGACAAACACACGAATAATCTATAAACTGTATTTTCGTCATCAGAATCGTTCACAGAACTTGTAGTAATTAGACAAAAAATGTTTTGAATTCACTAGAATTTTACTAATGTATGGTACAGTCAAACACTACCACAGAGCCAGAATGAAGCAAAAAATCAAAATCAAAATCAAAGCATTTGTTTCAAGTAGGCCAGTTACAGGCGCTTTTAAATTGTCGAAACAAAGATGAAAATTAAATGTAGCTACAGTCCCAGTCACAAGACATAAAAACTGTGTAGTTGCCCATTCCCTAGCGAAGATCTCTATTTACGAGTAGAAGAACGGGCCAGAAACTTCATGGAAACTCTTTTAAATCATAATGTTGTTACAAAATCTTGGTTACATCATTGCTGTTGAACATTGGTGCATTATGTGAGAACAATATAGCAAGATGTGCACGATAAAAGTGTCCATAGTAAAAACAAACAATAACAATTCAAAAATAAAATAATTAATTCAAAAAAAGCCATGGCAACCAAGAGCTGACCAGGCCCAACCGACAGCGCCCGTTCACGAACATGACGCATATATCAGCACCTTCTTTATTATATCTATGATCAGCACCATTCAACTCAACCATTTTGAAGGGAACTAAATGACCCGACACATGGCACGCGCCGCCATCAGCAGGACATTTGAGTGAGCATGACATACTCTTAACCGTCAGGGCACATACAAGTAAAAAAATAAAACGTAGGTTTCCAGAGAATGATAGCATTCGGTAGCATCATTCATCATCATTCTTTTGCCCTTAACATAGTTACGAGTAATTTTGGGTCCCCGTAGCATGTTCTTCTATCATACTTCTCTTTTAAACACTGTTTTAGGCTTTCACGGTTTAAAACTAAACTTATATTGTTACTTACGGGACATCTTCCGTGATTATGGACTTAAACATGATGATACTGTGAGTGCGTTTTGTCGTGACTTAGTGTCGAGTTCCAATAGTGCGCGTAGCAAAAGACAAAGAAAGAGGGTAGACAGATTTGTCTGCTCGTAACAATTTAATTTCCATCCACCCGCATACTCCAGTCAACCCGCAATCATGGCGCTTGCAACAGCGTCGAAATATCGGGAGCTCAACGTAATAAATAATCACGGAAGATATCCCGTAAGTGACAATATAGGTTTACTTCTCTTTTACTCGTTACTAATATCTGACACCTCATTTCGGACCATGTCATCCTTCACAAAGTCAATCCATCGTTTCTTTGGTCTTTAGAATGAACCACATACGAATTATATACCACTAGCTGACCCACGCAACTTCGTCTGCGTCACATAAGAGGGAAAAAGCTACCTACTACTACCTACCTAATACTACTTTTTTTTTCACAAGAACCTTCTCCTGACAATAATAAACACAACAAAATAAGAATCAGCCAAATCGGTCAAGCCGTTTTCATGCTATGTCGTGACAACGGAAAACGGGTTTCATTTTTATAATATAGATAAGATTAAAGTTGCTAAAAACAGCTGCCACTGTGACATGCTCCCATACAAAAATCTGTTTTTAGATAATCAGACCGTCATATTTTATAGATGACAAACTATTTCGTTTTATTTATAGATGAGATGCCACCAGCTTGTGTAGGGAAATCGTTCTGCTTCGAAAAGGGCGACAACTACCCTGACGAGAAGATTGAAGCTCTCCTCGCAGACATGCGTGCATTGGTAAGAAATATTATCATCATAATATCTAGTATTTAGGACTATACTTTTTTAGTTTGAAATCGTAGATGATCTAATTAAAATAGCATAAATAAATTAGACACACTTGTATGGAAACTACATTTACCAACAAAGCCTTGATCAAGAAAGTTTTAAAACATTCAGAACAATGATTGCGGAGGTTCTTAAAAACATGCGTGACTTGGTAAGGAAAAATTACTTAATTCATAATCGAACGTTTATTGACAAAATTGTCAACAATTAACCCAAAGAAACGGATGATTGAATATTTTGACCAGCCTACCTTTCCATCGTTTGATTTCTTTTTAAATGACGCGCGGTCAAATGGAGACAGAACAGCTGGTAAAAATACAAACAGTAATTTCCGAGAGATTATACTTTTTCATTGTACTTTTAAAAGTTAAAATAAAATGGAAAAGTCAGAAAGTTGCTGGCACGAGCTGACTGGCCGTCATTGGGTAAAAAGAGTAAATAGAGTGTAGATTATCTTTTGCATTGATTTATTTTTGGTTGCAGGTAGTGAACTACCCTGAAGCACAAACCAGCATTGGGGACCGCAAAAAGCGTGAATCGGTAAGCCAAAACTACTTCTAGATGCAACATTTATGGAGGGTGTGTCTACGCTTTGTTTTAATATTTGTTGTAGTAACTACGAGCAATAAATAGTGCCTTGAGCCATATTGACTGCAGCATTATACAGCCATCAATGCGTGTACAGAGAGAGCATAACCAATTTCTACATTGATTAATTATTATTTCCTTTATTCATTATCTTACATATTTTTAACATGTTTAAATATTGTTGTATAAAACACTATAAAAACATTTAAAAATGAAAGAAATAGTAGCCCATCAGCACTGGGTTCCTCTGAACCCAGCAGCAGGAACCTCCTAATAATACGTGTCATGTCCAGAAGTACTGCTTTCTGAATCAAGCCCTGGATTCAGCTGCCAAGCGAGAGCCTCCTTAAAGATGTTGGTAGAGGCTCATGGCTATTAAGTCATCGGCCGATACGACTATTGGCACAATGACTGCTGTCTGTATAAATAATATTATTCTCATTACAGAGAGAGGAACGCCCGACTTTTGATGGGCCCGACTGTCCGTCCAACAGTACTGTAAGTATATATCATGACACTTACTAATTCCAGCAAAGGAGATTGTCATAGAGCGGGTTGTGGCATTTCAAATTAATTTACATACAATTTTATGAATAGATTTTTTTGTATTCATCATAATTCTCTTGCCCTTATACCAATTTATTTGGGGTCGGCGCAGCATGTCTTCTTCTTCCATACTCCTCTATTTTACATTAAAATATTTAATATAAATTATTACATTTTAAATAATTTAAATTTTGTTGCAAACTTTTGATCTTTATTTTAGTCTGAAGCACTAATTAGTTTAAATCATAGATATAATAAAGAAGGAGATATGGCGTGGAGTTCAAAATGTATAGAAAACCGATGAAGCCACACTTGCCCCTCCATAAAGCTAATATTGCACACAGAGCTCTGTCAAAACAATACTACGAACAAGTGCACACACGCGCCATTGATAACTCCGTCATTTAAATACAAACCTTATTTGTTAAATTACAGCGTACTCTTTCCGTATAATTTACTCACACTAAAACAATTATCATTGTGTGTTGTCGGGACACGGGGGCGGATACGACACAGTCCTTGACTAAATCGAAGAGTTATCGATAAATATATCGATTATTTTTATAAAGGATTTGGAAATAAAGTAAATAAAAATAATATGAAACCTACAAACATTATTCAATGAATAAAAATACTTTAAAATCAATTAAAAATCAAATGACACAGTTACACGTAGTTCAAAATCAAAATCAAAGCATTTATTTCAATTAGGCCAGTTACAGGCTCTTTTGAATTGTCAAAGAGAAAAAGAAAATTAAGCATAGAACCACATCGGCCTTCCAACCAGATTACAAGAGTTAACAAATTGAAAAAAAATGTGAAATAGTAATATAACAATTCGCAGTCCACTTTCTTGTCGACAGACTTTATCAAACCTCCACGAGTACATCACTAGCTCGCGCTCAAATACGGCGGACCGGAGCAGCGGACGCACCATGCGACATGACGGCTTAATGATGTTTCGTTATGTCAGGTGTACATTGCTCGTTCAGTCACTCAGTGACAGACTAAGGTGGTTGTAAAAGAGCAATGTATTTAATGCAAACATAATACAGTCGGAGTAATACAAGAAAACATAAATCAAGTAGTACAAGTCAGATATATTTTAGGGATTATGGTTTTTCGTGATTTTAAGACAAATATTGTAAAATACTTGTTCTAACTTGTGGTAACTGATGCCCTGTCTTCTAAAGTTTTTGTCTTGGCTTCTATTTTTGCACGAAACCACCGAACAAGACGGCATAATCGTTTTGTTTTACGAACGCGGTTGACAACACACTAACTCGCGGTTACGGCCATTTTTTCAATAGCTGAGCGACGCGGCCAGCTCCACGTGGTCACCGACACGCCCCCTTGCCACTTCTCCTGTTTTTAATATTTCTGTGGTTTTAATGGTTACCATAAGCGTTAAAACGGGAACCTATTACTAAGACTCCACTGTCGGTCTGTCACCAGGCTGTATCTCATAAACTATGACAGTTGAAATGTTCACAGATGATGTATTTCTGTTGCTACTACAAAAAATATTATAAACCGAACAAAATACGTATTTAAGTAGAGTTTCCATACTTATAAGAACTTTTTTTCTGTTTTTTTTTGCTCGATAATGGTACTGTTATGGTAATGATCCGTGTGGGAGTCCGACTCGGGTGGATTTTTTCATGATTTCTAATTCCCCGGTGGGATTTACACTTTATTTTCGAATTAAAATAAAATGTTTCCGGATTTACAGATTATACATATTACAAATAGCCATACTGGTTAACAACAAAACTTTTATTTTTGTTTTCAGGAAAACCCTATCTATTACATAGTTGATACCAACAATAAAGTGCGAGTGGTTGTACAGTCACCAGAAAAGTTCATGCAAACCTACACTGTTAGGTGGTGTGTGTAAGTATACATTATTTAAGAAATTCTCGGGACACTGAGTGTTTAAAAGTTGATGAATTCTAGAAGGGGTCCGATTTAGTTAAGTTTACTATGTAGACATCATTTTCATAACGAATATTTTTATTTTTTTTATTATTCCTTTAATTCAGGCAGCTATGGTCCATACAAAACACAATTCAAATATTAAAATAAAATTACAACGTAAACATATACTACAAAATAAATAATCCATACAAAATATGACTTTTAACTGTAATATTGTGAGGTATTAAATAAAGCCTTCTATGGTTACGAAGAATCAAAATTTCATGGAAAGAAACAGTCCCAACTGATTTTCATCTCAAAAGATAAATCGTTAAAAAGTTCACTAATGAACTAATAATATAATATAATTAACTGACATTAATGTAATTGCAGAAACGAAGGGCGGATCACATCGGACACACCACACTTTAAAATAAAACTTTTCAGCAGGTTCGCAATTGAATGCGTTACTACAACGATGGACTTTGAATTCTTCGTGTTGAGTGATGAGGTGGATCCTAACACCAATATGCCAAACATGGAGATGGCTAGGCCAAAGGGAGGCATCCCCGTGTGCTGCAAATGTCGGTACGACACTATAGAATAACGTTAGAGATTTTCTCAAGCCAATAACGGTGCAAGCCTAGTATATATTAATATAATAAACATATTTTAATTTCGTAAAAAGATATTTAATTTATAAAATACATTTTTTCAAATCAACCTTAGCAAGATTAACTTGTATATTAAAACGAAATTAGACTAGTTATTAGTGGGAAATTGATGTAGTTTCATTATCAATCGTTATTTAAATTGGTCTATACAATGTGTAACAGAAAGGGTATAGCTATACGGAAGGAGGTGCTACAGACCATCAAATTGAACAACTTTATCCATGGAACCACCATCGTAATCGTAAAAAAATATCAGCTGTTTCATACATTTGGTCGAGTAGGTATTGGAATTCTGTATGGGGCCGTTGATTTTTTTTTGGCGATTACGATGGTGGTCCCATGGAGAAAGTTGTTCAGTTTGATGGTCTGTAGCACACTCTTCTATATGACTATTATACCCTTTCTGTTATACGTTGTATAGAACATTTGTAACTACATCTGTAAGCACCCAATTAAAAAAAAAAAACTGTGTATTTTACTTGAAAAACCATGGAGTAACGATTCCTGCCGGGTTCCCTTCTGTAACAACGCACTCTACGTAGTGTCTACGTTAGACACCTGTAGTCAAATAAGTTATATTTAGGGTCATCCATACAGCCCTGTATGGATGACCCTAAATATAACTTATTTGACCTTTAAAAATAACGAGTCTGACCTTGGTAAAATCGTTCATCGACCTTTATGAACTTCGAGGACTGTACCTATTGATGATTTCGATGATTGTAATTCTATGTATAACTGCACACGTCTTACAGTCGCGAACAATATTTTAATCAATATACAATCTAGCACTGGCCTGCATATTGCAAATAAACGTAAGGAAATTGACGCTTTCACCTTAATCTGTGATCCTCGACCGAATCGGTCTGCTGCTATTATTTAACTATTGTGTCTACTTCGAAAACAGTAAATGAAAAATATATTACATGTGATTAACACAGCATTTTATCTCAAATCGGTATTAGCTTTCATAAGAGCATTATTGAAATAGCAATGACTGCTCGAATAGAGTAATTTATCTACCCAAATATCATAAACGCTCTCTAATGCGTTCAAAAACCATAGGCAATGACCAGCATTACCAACCTGCAGAAATAAACGGTACTGTAATGAACTCATAACGCAACTGTAAACAGTTGCGTTATGAGTTTTAAATTTGGAACAGGTGTCAAATTCAAGTGAGTGTGCTATTCTAGTACCACTACATTAAATCAGATATCGATAAAAAAAAAAAAAAAAAACCCCAATTCAGTATGATTCTAATTATAAATCGCACGACATTTTGATCTCGAGTGACACAAGAATAGTGACTTTGTTCGTTTGCCTATGATTTAAAAAAAATACAGATATCCGAAATGCCGCCATTTCGAGCTGTCATTTGTTCGTTAGCTTTTTATTTCCAGTTACGAGTAGACAAATTTTCTGATAACTTCTTTATTTCTGTCGAAAATGAGTGATAGTGACTCAGAAATTGACATGAATACTCCGCCAGATATTGTAAATGCAGCGACGAATGCAACTAATAACCTGTTGGCACAAAAAATAAGGGCCAAGTAACAATGCAGGTCATTTCCCTATGGTTCCTGAACCCATCATAGAGCCCTTATGATATTTGGGTAGATAAAGTAGTGTATGCAACTATACATAATTAGGCATTACAACACTCGTGTGATGCTATTAAGAAACTCGCCTTCGGCTCGTTTCTTAAACCCACACTCGTGTTGTAATGCCCTTCATTATGCACAATTGCATAAACTACTATTGTGTACATTATATTATTTATTTATTTATATTATATAAAGCTACAATACCACTCACTGACTCACTCACTCATTGACATGCCGTTTCTCGGAATGGGTGAGAGATGGGTTAGGGGTTAGTTTTGAACAAATATAAAGTACTTCCGGTCGAGTAGAGGAAAATTATAGAGGAGATTCAAATCCAAGATGGCGGCCGAGTCCATTTCCGGTTTCGGCGAGGAAAGGACTTGGACCGATTTCGACTCGTAGGTTTTGTAAAAGGTCTAAAATGATTTGAAAAAAAAGTAAAAAAAAAAAAAAAAACAAGATGGCGGCCGCGCTGGGACGTTTTGAAATTGGCGACTTTTTTCACTCGACTTTGACAAATTGTTTTGTTCTAATGATTTTTAAAGTCGGCAACATTGACCTCGCCAATTTGTAGGTCATTTCAATGGCAACTGTGAAAAATTATGACATTTTGAAAATCCAACATGGCGGACGCTGTGGCGGCCATTTTGTAAAATGGTGGAATTTTCGACTTTTTTTAAATGCATTTTTCGTGTAGTTGGCAACATCTGACGGGTTCGAAATGTACCGAGCGGTCGTGTGTTTTGTTAAGGAGTGTTGCCTGGTGCAAAAATTTTCCCCATTTTTAGGGTATTTTCCCAGATTTTCCCCGAAAACATGAAAAGTAGAAATAACGACATTTTGAATGGAGACTTTGTCTAGCTGGCAACTTTGAGGAGCCCCAAATGACATTTGACCATTTTCATCACTTTCAACTGGCAACCCCAAAAAATATTAAACTTTTTCATTTTTGGGACTTTTTCACTTTGGCGAATTACTTTGTTCTACCAAACTCAAAAGTTGGCAACACCGAGTACACCGGTCGGTGGCCAGTATCCTTGAGATTTCCAGAAAATTATGAGTTTTCAGAAAAACAAAATGGCGGCTGGTGTGGCGGCCATCTTGTGAAATCGACGAAAATTCACAAATTTCGAGACGATTTTTCGGGTAGTTGCCAACATCTGACGGGTTCGAGTTGTACCGAGCGGTTGTGTGATTAGTTGAGTAGTGTTGTTTGGATTAAAAATTTTCCCCATTTTTAGGGTAATTTCCCAGATTTTTCCCAAAAACATGAAAAGTAGAAATAACGACATTTTGAATGGAACTTTTACATAATCACCAAGAATGGGACGCCCCAAATGACATTTGACCATTTTCATCACTTTCAGCTGGCAACCCCGAGAGCCACTGGGCTTTGAATTTTCGGGTCAGACCTGATTTTGGCGAATTACTTTGTTTTACCAAACTCAAAAGTTGGCAACACCGAGTACACCGGTCGGTGGCCTGTATTCTTGAAATTTTCAGAAAATTATGACTTTTCAGAAAAACAAAATGGCGGCTGGTGTGGCGGCCATCTTGTGAAATCGACGAAAATTCACAATTTTTGAGACGATTTTTCGGGTAGTTGGCAACATCGGACGGGTTCGAGTTGTAGCGAGCGGTTGTGTGTTTTATTGAGTAGTGTTGCCTGGATTAAAACATTTCCCCATTTTTAGGGTAATTTCCCAGATTTTTGCCAAAAACATGAAAAGTAGAAATAACGACATTTTGAATGGAACTTTTACATAATCACCAAGAATGGGACGCTCCAAATGACATTTGACCATTTTCATCACTTTCAGCTGGCAATCCCGAGAGCCACTGGGGTTTGAATTTTCGGGTCAGACCTGACTTTGGCGAATTACTTTGTTCTAGCAAACTGAAAAGTTGGCAACACCGAGTACACCTATCGTTGGCCTGTATCCTTGAAATTTCCAGAAAATTATGACTTTTCAGAAAAACAAAATGGCGGCTGGTGTGGCGGCCATCTTGTAAAACTGACGAAAACCCTTATTTTCAACACGATTTTTCGGGTAGTTGGCAACATCTGACGGGTTTGAGTTGTATGAAGCGGTCGTGTGTTTTCATATAAAGTGTTGCCTGGTGCAAAAACTTACCCCACTTTTAAGGGTAATTTTCCAGATTTTCCCCAAAAACATGAAAAGTAGAAATAATGACATTTTGAATATAGATGTTGCATTACTATTAAGAATAGAGTGCATCAAATGACATTTGACCATTTTTATCACTTTTAACTGGCAACCCCGAGAGCCACTGGGGTTTGAATTTTCGGGTCAGACCTGACTTTGGCGAATTACTTTGTTCTACCAAACTCAAAAGTTGGCAACACCGAGTACTCCGGTCGGTGGCCTGTATCCTTGAGATCTCCAGAAAATTATGACTTGAAAAACAAAATGGCGGCTGGTGTGGCGGCCATCTTGTGAAATCGACGAAAATTCACAAGCTTCGACACGATTTTTCGGTTAGTTTGGCAACATCTGACGGGTTCGAGTTGTACCGAGCGGTTGTGTGTTTTATTGAGTAGTGTTGCTTGGATTAAAAAAAATCCCCATTTTTAGGGTAAATTTCCAGATTTTTCCCCGAAAACATGAAAAGTAGAAATAACGACATTTTGAATGGAAGTTTTACATAATCACCAAGAATGGGACGCCCCAAATGACATTTGACTATTTTCATCACTTTCGACTGGCAACCCCGAGAGCCACTGGGGTTTGAATTTTCGGGTCAGACCTGACTTTGGCGAAATACTTTGTTTTACCAAACTGAAAAGTTGGCAACACCGAGTACACCTGTCGTTGGCCTGCATCCTTGAGATTTTCAGAAAATTATGACTTTTTAGAAAAACAAAATGGCGGCTGGTGTGGCGGCCATCTTGTAAAACTGACGAAAAATCCTTATTTTCAACACGATTTTTCGGGTAGTTGGCAACATCTGACGGGTTCGTGTTGTACCGAGCGGTTGTGTGTTTAGTTGAGTAGTGTTGCCTGGATTAATATATTTCCCCATTTTTAGGGTGATTTCCCAGATTTTGCCCATAAACGTGAAAAGTAGAAATAACGACATTTTGAATGGAACTTTTACATAATCACCATGAATGAGACGCCCCAAATGACATTTGACCATTTTCATCACTCTCAGCTGGCAACCCCGAGAGCCACTGGGGCTTGAATTTATGGATCAGACCCTACTTTGGCGAATTGTTTTGTTCTACCAAACTCAAAAGTTGGCAGCACTAAGTACACCGGATTATAGCCTATATCCTTGAAATTTCAGAAAAATTATTACTTTTTAGAAAAACAAAATGGCGGACAGTGTGGCCATCTTATAAAAATGACGAAATATCCAAATGTTCGAAACGATAAATGGGTCAGTTAGCATCCCCCAACTGGATTATGTTGTATGAACTGGTTGTGTGTTTTGTCAAGGAGTGTTGCCTGGTGCAATTATTTTTCCCAGTTTTAGGTTTTTTTTCCAGATTTTCCCCAAAAACCTGATACGTAGAAACGTCATTTTGAATAGAAATGGTGCGTAACCACTAACAGTGGGGTACCTCAAATGACATTTCACCATTTCCATCAATTTCAGCTGGCAACCCCGAGAGTCATTGGTGATTGAATTTTCAGGTCCGACCCGACTTTGGCAAATTCGTTTGTTCTACCAATTTATGATTGGGTTCCTTCGAACGGTTCCGACCGAATGAGGATTGATTTTTTACATAGAGGGGTTTATTAATATGGTCGATTTTAAGGTTCATTTGGTGGTGAAATTTGTGTATCCTTCCCATCTCTCAAAAACCACTCCTCAAATAGAAAGGGCTGTAACTACATTACGGTTAGAGATAGCCGATAGGTGTTTGGACAAATATTATAGTAGTAATATTATAGCGAGCCGGTGTGCCCGTAGCGTGGGGTTAAGGTCACGGTAGCTTTCCGTCGGTAGGCAGGTCCTGAGTGGAGCGAAGTGGGGAAGTGGCGAGCGTAGCGAGCCGTCGACTGAAAACCTGTCCGGTGGCGGTACCGCTAAAGCGAAGGGGGGAGGTGGCTAGCGAAGCGAGCCGGTGACCCCATAGCGTGAGGATGAGGTCACGGTAGCTTTCCGGTGGTAGACAAGTCTTGAGTGGAGGAAAGTGGGGAAATGGCGAGCGTAGCGAGCTGTCGACTGAAAACCTGTCCGGTGGTGGTGCCGGTAAAGCGAAGGGGGGAGGTGGCGAGCGAAGCGAGCCGGTGACCCCACAGCGTGAGGATAAGATCACGATAGCATTCCGGTGGTTGGCAGGTCCTGAGTGGTGTGAAGAAAGGAAGTCGCGAGCGTAGCGAGCCGTGAACCAAAAGCCTGCCCGTTGGTGATATCGGTAAAGCGAAGCGGGCGTCGACGACCCCGTAGCGTGGGGATAAGATCACAGTTACTTTCCGGTGGTAGACAAGTCTTCAGTGTAGGAAAGCGGGGAAATGGCGAGCGTAGCGAGCCGTTGACTGAAAACCTGTCCGGTGGTGGTGCCGGTAAAGCGAACGGGGGAGGTGGCGAGCGAAGCGAGCCGGTGACCCCACAGCGTGAGGATAAGATCACGATAGCATTCCGGTGGTTGGCAGGTCCTGAGTGGTGTGAAGAAAGGAAGTCGCGAGCGTAGCGAGCCGTGAACCAAAAACCTGCCCGTTGGTGATATCGGTAAAGCGAAGCGGGCGTCGACGACCCCGTAGCGTGGGGATAAGATCACAGTTACTTTCCGGTGGTAGGCAGGTCCTGGGTGGAGCGAAGTGGGGAGGTGGCGAGCGTAGCGTGCCGTCGACTAAAAACCTGTCCGGTGGTGGTACCGAAAAAGCGAAGGGGGGAGGTGGCGAACGAAGCGACCCGGTGAACCCACAGCGTGAGGATAAGGTCACGATAGCATTCCGGTGGTTGGCATGTTCTGAGTGGTGTAAAGAAAGGAAGTCGCGAGCGTAGCGAGCCGTGGACCGAAAACCTGTCCGGTGGTGATAACGATAAAGCGAAGAAGGGAGGTGGCGAGCGAAGCGAGCCGGTGACCCCGTAGCTTGAGGATAATTATGGTCATTGTAGCATTCCGGTGATTGGCACGTTCTGAGTGGAGTGAAAAACGTAAGTCGCGAGTGTAGCGAGCCGTAGACCGAAAACTGCCCGGTTGTGATATCGGTAAAGTGAAGCGAGAGGTTCAAAGTTTGTATACCGAAGGGTATTCGAATCGCCTCTCCCCCACCTCCCCTAAAATTGAAAGGGCTACAACTTCATTACGGTTACACATAGCCGTAAGATGTTTCAACAATCACTATAAAATGCGTTGAAATCTGGAGATGAGGAGGTGGCCAGCGAAGCGAGCCGGCAATCCCTGTATCGTAGGGACAAGTTCAAGATAGATTTCCAGTGGTAGGTAGGTCCTGAGTGGAGCTAAGCCCAGAAGAAATCATTAATTGTCGGCCCAAAAACCGCGTTACCGGCCAACGAAAAAAACGTTACACCAGTGTTTGGGAGGTCAGTCTGAGTATTTTTTACTACTGCCCCAATTCTTTACAACCATTCGTTCAGCTGATTTTTTGGGTTGAAAAATCTGGTTTTTCGTAAGTTTTATTTGACTGTAATCTTTTCTTCTGCTGGCGAATAAGTGATATGAGTTCGTTGAGATGATGATTTTGGTCAAGGATTTTACAAACCACTTTAATTAGCTGCTCTTTTGATAAAGCTGGGAACTAAGGATTCAAACCTGAGACTTTTGCCCATCTTTAAAAGAAACGAAATGACTTTTTTGAGAAAAGGTCGCGAATGTGTCTTGCAGAACTTTTCACATTACATCTGGGTTATTTTCAGCCTCCCGAACAAGCCGGATTCCTAAAAGGCAGACCACATAGATATGTCACTGTAAAATTGTCAAACACGTTATATTACAATATAACGTGTTTCTCTCTAGCGATATTGTAAACTCTCGAGTTATTGTCAACTGAATATACGGAAGTATCTTTGCCCCCACAATCGGGACTTGGGGCACCCCCCCGTTAGGTTAGTTAGGTTCCTTTAAACCTTGCACTCGGAAATAGGGGCCCCGCAAAGCGGGGTTCCGTCAACTACGCTTTTTAGGGGAATACGTATAAAGTGGTTTGAGGTTAGGTTACATTAATCGATATTTCTCAGTAACGGTACAGTATTTTTTCATGAGAGTGGTACCCACTGGGCAATGGGGACTTCCTTCCCTACACACCACGTGAGTTGACTACCATCGCATGCATTTCACGAAAAATAATGCGTTTTATTGTAAGCAGTATGTTTGTACGTTTGACAATAATTCGAAAGTTTACAATATCGCTAGAGAGATTACAATATAATGTGTTTTACAATTTTACGGTGACAGATACATATAAGTACTGCGGTATACAGAAGACCGAAAAGTATAACCGGCGTTGTTGTTTAGCCTTTATGGACTACGAGATATCTTTTGATTTGATCGAGACGTGGGCTGTACTGCAGTCTCTCCAACGCTGCCAAACACAACATCGAGGTTTTAAAGTGTTTGTACAAAAACACCACATGTCATTCCGACTTCATTTATTTATTTTAACAACACATACAACTATTATTACAGGTTTAGGTACCTAATACAATAGAGCAGTTATATTTAAAGTAAAATTATTTATGTTTTGAATAAATTGAATTGAATAAATTAATTAATTTGACAAACTAAAGTAATTGTGCAAAATGCGGCCCGTGTGAATTCGCTCAGTGTACAATTGAAGCAATCAATCTGTTGTGACACCATATTGAGTGCACGCAGCGCGCGCGTCAGCGGCGCGTACTGCAGTAAGTTGGTGCGAGCGGGCGGCACTCACAGGAGCGGCGGCCGCCTCCGTCGCCCCACGTACCTATCAGGTACACACAACCCAACCGTTCTTAGAACGCCTGGGTTATGTATTTTTCCACGCAAAATCTTAAACAAGTAAGTGGCGAGAGCTACTTCCCTTCTTACTTCTAATTTATAATAGCCCACCATGCCTAGCACAAATAGGGTGGGATATAACAGTGGATACCCTGGATATACACCATACAGCTTCAAGTACAGGAATCTGACAAACTTGTTCTGAATACGTTCCAGCATTAGTTTGTACTTGGCTTCGTGTGGTGACCATACGACAGCATTGCATTCCAAGTGACTTTTTACAAGCGCTTCGTACAACGATCTCAGAGCACTGATGTTCGTGAACTGGTTTCCTATCCGTAAGACCAACCCTAAATTGCGGAATGCTTTTTTACAGACATCCGTGGCATGCTTACGAAAATTCAAATCAGTTGTAAAGCGCACGCCCAAGTCCTTAACTTCCGAAACACGTTGCAGTTGGTCTCCATCCATGCAATATTGATAATGACGAGGATCGCGGGCACGGGAAAATGATAACACCGAGCATTTGGCCACATTTAAACACAACTTATTGCTACGGCTCCACTCTACTACCCTATCAATATCCTGCTGCAGTATTTCGTGATCAGTCTCCTGTTTTATTTCGAGAACCAATTTCAAGTCATCCGCGAACAACAATGGTTTGGCTTCATTTACCACTTCCGGCAGGTCATTAGTTGTTAAAATGAAGAGAAAAGGCCCATGTTCATGATCAAACCTCGGAACCTATCCTACATCAGCGAGGTATGAGATAGGGAGATATCATAATTATTTACGAAACTGTTCTTGCGCTGGAGGATGTCTTATACTCTCCCCTCCCCAGCTTTATAACGATTCAGGTTAGCCATTAGGTGTTTGAACAAATATTATCGTAGGCGTCGAAACCTGTCCGGTGGTAGAGATAGGGTCATGATAGCTTTCCGGTAGCAGGTAGGTCGACAAACAAATTGTATTGTAATGTTTTTTGTAAGAGAAAAGGTTTTTAATGGGAAATCTTCAAATAACTTCTCCCACTCTGGGCGTAGCGGGAAGGAGTGTAACTTGAGAGACTTGGAACTTACTTTTTCACATTCATAAACAGCGACAGAGAGGTGGCCAAAATCATTTTTCAAAATCTCTTCTCCCGCCCCTTCACCCCGCCCCCCATCGTATCTCGAAAACCGGTACACATAGTGGTTGTTTTTAATTCTCACCTAATACTATTGAGGATCGTTGAAATTCGTATACCCTCTCCTCCCCTCCCCAAACTCCCCTAAACTTGAAAGAACTGTAACTTCATAACGGTTAGGGATGGCTATTAGGTGTTTGAACAAAGATTATCATAGGCGTCGAAACCTGTCTGGTGGTAGAAGACCTTTCCGGTAGCAGGTAGGTCGACAAGCAAATTTTAGGGTAATGTTTTTTTAATGAGAGAAGGTCTGAGTTTTTAAATAAGTTTATAGATTAATTATATTAGGGGTTCTTATGGGTTTCCCAAAAATTTTAATTAATTCTCAAGTTTAATTTTATTTAAATATCTATTTTATATTTAATTAGTTTTCAGAATATGTTAGGGGTTCAGACTGATTTAAGGATTCCTATTGGTTTTCAAAATAAACGAAAAAGTAAGGAAAACACTTAAAATATGGGTAGGTATCGTTATTCGAGTGATTTGAAGATGTTGATTTACAATGATTAGAGCTTAATCAAGTGGAAACGTTTAGTCCTTTTGGGCTTTATTTGGCATTTCAATAGATTTCAATAGAATCTGATAAGTGAAACACCTCTTTTAGGGTCATGTTTAAGAATGAATAGGTTTTAAAAGTGAAAAAAAAGCTACTACCACAAGCACGCGAGCTGCTTGCAGCTCGCGCAGCACGCAAAAACTAGTTTATTTATAATTTATTTATATTTATTTTATATTTATATTATATAAAACTACAAGACCACTCACTGACTCACTCATTGACATGCCGTTTCTCGGAATGGGTGAGAGATGGGTTAGGGGTTAGTTTTGAACAAATATAAAGTACTTCCGGTCGAGTAGAGGAAAATTATAGAGGAGATTCAAATCCAAGATGGCGGCCGAGTCCATTTCCGGTTTCGGCGAGGAAACGACTTGGACGGATTTTGGCTCGTGGGTTTTGTTAAAGGTCCAAAATGATTTGAAAAAAAAGTAAAAAAAAAAAAAAAAACAAGATGGCGGCCGCGCTGGGACGTTTTGAAATTGGCGACTTTTTTCACTCGACTTTGACAAATTGTTTTGTTCTACCGATTTTAAAAGTTGGCAACACTGACCCTGCCAATTTGTAGGTCATTTCAATGGCAATTGATAAAAATTATGACATTTTGAAAATCCAACATGGCGGACGCTGTGGCGGCCATTTTGTGTCATGGTGGAATTTTCGACTTTTTTTAAATGCATTTTTCGTGTAGTTGGCAACATCTGACGGGTTCGAGATGTACCGAGCGGTCGTGTGTTTTGTTAAGGAGTGTTGCTTGGTGCAAAAATTTTCCCCATTTTTAGGGTATTTTCCCAGATTTTCCCCGAAAACATGAAAAGTAGAAATAACGATATTTTGAATGGAGACTTTGTCTAGCTGGCAACTTTGGGGAGCCCCAAATGACATTTGACCATTTTCATCACTTTCAACTGGCAACCCCAAAAAATATTGAATTTTTTCATTTTTGGGACTTTTTCACTTTGGCGAATTACTTTGTTCTACCAAACTCAAAAGTTGGCAACACCGAGTACACCGGTCGGTGGCCTGTATCCTTGAGATTTCCAGAAAATTATGACTTTTCAGAAAAACAAAATGGCGTCTGGTGTGGCGGCCATCTTGTGAAAACGACTAAAAATCCGAATTTTCGACACGATTTTTCGGGTAGTTGGCAACATCTGACGGGTTCGAGTTGTACCGAGCGGTTGTGTGTTTTGTTTAGTAGTGTTGCCTGGATTTAAATATTTTCCCATTTTTAGGGTAATTTCCCAGATTTTCCCCAAAAACATGAAAAGTAGAAATAACGACATTTTGAATGGAACTTTTACATAATCACCAAGAATGGGACGCCCCAAATGACATTTGACTATTTTCATCACTTTCAACTGGCAACCCCAAAAAATATTAAACTTTTTCATTTTTGGGACTTTTTCACTTTGGCGAATTATTTTGTTCTACGAAACTCAAAAGTTGGCAACACCGCGTACACCGGTCGATGGCCTGTATCCTTGAGATTTCCAGAAAATTATGACTTTTCAGAAAAACAAAATGGCGGCTGGTGTGGCGGCCATCTTGTAAAAACGACTAAAAATCCGAATTTTCAACACGATTTTTCGGGTAGTTGGCAACATCTGACGGGTTCGAGTTGTACCGAGCGGTTGTGTGTTTTGTCGAAAAGTGTTGCCTGGTGCAAAAATTTTCCCCATTTTTAGGGTGTTTTCCCAGATTTTCCTCAAAAACATGAAAAGTAGAAATAACGACATTTTGAATGTAACTTTTACATAATCACCAAGAATGGGATGCCCCAAATGACATTTGACCATTTTCATCTTTTTCGACGGGCAACCCCGAGAGCCATTGGGGTTTGAATTTTCGGGTCAGACCTGACTTTGGCGAATTACTTTGTTTTACCAAACTCAAAAGTTGGCTACACCCAGTACACCCGTCGTTGGCCTGTATCCTTGAAATTTCCAGAAAATTATGACTTTTTAGAAAAACAAAATGGCGAACAGTGTGGCCATCTTATAAAAATGACGAAAAATCCAAATTTTTGATACGATAAATGGGTCAGTTAGCATCCCTCGACTGGATTATGTTGTATGAACCAGTTGTTTTCTGCGTTGACGAGTGTTGCCTGGTGCAAAAAATAATCCCCATTTTTAAGGTATTTTCCCATGTTTTGCCCAAAAACATGAAAAGTTGAAGTAACGACATTTTGAATGAATATTTTGCATAATCACCAAAAATGGGTTGCCTCAAATGACATTTGACCATTTTCATTACTTTCGGCTGGCAACCCCGAGAGCCATTGGGGTTTGAATTTATGGGTCAGACCCTACTTTGGTGAATTGTTTTGTTCTACCAAACTCAAAATTTGGCAACGTAAAGTACACAGGTCGATGGCCTGTATCCTTGAGATATCAGTAAAATTATGACTTTACAGAAAAACAAGATGGCGGATAGTGTAGTGGCCATCTTGTAAAATTGTCAAAAGAACAAATTTTCGACGTAAATGGGACCGCTGGCATCCCCGACCGGATTGTGATGTATAAACCGGTTATGTTCTTCATAAACGAGTGTTGCTGAGTACAAAAATTCTCCGTCTTTTTGAGTATTTTCCCAGATTTTGCCAAAAAACATGAAAAGTAGAAATAACGACATTTTGTATGGAAATTTTGCATAACCACCAAGAATGGAGTGCCCCAGATGACATTTGACAATTTTCATCACTTTAAGCTGGCAACCCCGAGAGCCGTTGGTTCATGAATTTTCGGGTCAGACCCGACTTTGGAAAATTCTTTTGTTCTACTAAAGTCAACGTATAGCCACCGTTTTTCCACTGTCACTGTCATGTAGCTTTTATTCTGATTAGTTTGGAAAAATTGAGAAATTTCAAAAATTCAAGATGGCAGCCGTGCCATTTCCTGTTTTCTAAACCTTGTCCAATTCGGGTCGTTCAAACGGTGTAAGAGTTATTTTCAAAATTTAAGATATTTAAGGGGTTTCGAGGGATCTTAACTGGTTTTAGGGCTTTGCCCCTACAGGTATATTTTGTAGATGCAAGCTGCTCGCGAACGAATATTTTACGATTGGCTTCCTTCAAACGCTTTCGAACGAATGAGGATTGATTTTGTACATAGAGGGATTTATTTATATGGTCAATTTAAGGGTCCCCCTCAAAATAGAAAGGGCTGTAACTTCATTATGGTTAGAGATAGCCAATAGGTGTTTGAACAAATATTATAGTAGGCGTTGAAACCCGTCCGGTGGTGGTTAGGGCGAGGGAAGCGAGCCGGCGACCAAGTTGCATAAAGATGAGGTCACGGTAGCATTCCTGTGGTAGGCAGGTCCTGGGGGGAACGAAGTGAGAAGGTGGCGAGCGTAGCGCGCCGGCGACTATTACCGGTGGTGATACCGGTAAGGTGAAGGGAGGTGGCGAGCGAAGCGAGCCGGTGACCCCGTAGCGTGGGGTTAAGGTCACGGTAGCTTTTCGTCGGTAGGCAGGTCCTGAGTGGAGCGAAGTGGGGAAATGGCGAGCGTAGCGAGCCTTCATCTGAAAACCTGTCCGGTGGCGGTAGCGGTAAAGCGAAGTGGGGAGGTGGCGAGCGAAGCGAGCCGGTGACCCCATGGCGTGAGGATGAGGTCACGGTAGCTTTCCGGTGGTAGACAGGTCTTGAGTGGAGGAAAGTGGGGAAATGGCGAGCGTAGCGAGCCGTCGACTGAAAACCTGTCTGGTGGTGGTACCGCTAAAGCGAAGGGGGGAGGTGGCGAGCGAAGCGAGCCGGTGACCCCATGGCGTGCGGATGAGGTCACGGTAGCTTTCCGGTGGTAGACAGGTCTTGAGTAGAGGAAAGTGGGGAAATGGCGAGCGTAGCGAGCCGTCGACTGAAAACCTGTCCGGTGGTGGTACCGCTAAAGCGAAGGGGGGAGGTGGCGACCGAAGCGAGCCGGTGACCCCATGGCGTGAGGATGAGGTCACGGTAGCTTTCCGGTGGTAGACAGGTCTTGAGTGGAGGAAAGTGGGGAAATGGCGAGCGTAGCGAGCCGTCGACTGAAAACCTGTCCGGTGGTGGTTCCGGTAAAGCGAAGGGGGGAGGTGGCGAGCAAAGCGAGCCGGTGACCCCACAGCGTGAGGATAAGGTCACGATAGCATTCCGGTGGTTGGCAGGTCCTGAGTGGTGTGAAGAAAGGAAGTCGCGAGCGTAGCGAGCCGTGGACCGAAAACCTGCCCGTTGGTGACATCGGTAAAGCGAAGCGGGCGTCGACGACCCCGTAGCGTGGGGTTAAGATCACAGTTGCTTTCCGGTGGTAGGCAGGTCCTTGGTGGAGCAAAGTGGGGAGGTGGCGAGCGTAGCGAGCCGTCGACTGAAAACCTGTCCTGTGGTGGGACCGAAAAAGCGAAGGGGGGAGGTGGCGAACGAAGCGAGCCGGTGAACCCACAGCGTGAGGATAAGGTCACGATAGCATTCCGGTGGTTGGCAGGTTCTGAGTGGTGTGAAGAAAGGAAGTCGCGAGCGTAGCGAGCTGTGGAACCGAAAACCTGCCCGGTGGTGATATCGAGAAAGCGAAGCGGGAGGTGGTGAGCGAAGCGACATGGCGACCCCGTGGCGTGGGGATGAGGTCATGGTAGTTTTCCGGTGGTAGGCAGGTCCTGAGTGGATAGAAGTGGGGAGGTGGCGAGCGTAGAGAGCCGTCGACTGAAACCCTGTCCGGTGGTGATACCGGTAAAGCGAAGAGGGGAGGTGGCGAGCGAAGCGAGCCGGTGACCCCGTAGCGTGAGGATATGGTCATGGTAGCATTCCGGTGATTGGCACGTCCTGAGTGGAGTGAAAAACGTAAGTCGCGAGCGTAGCGAGCCGTAGACCCGTAGACCGAAAAACTGCCCGGTTGTGATATCGGTAAAGCGAAGCCAGAGGTTCAAAGTTTGTATACCGAAGGGTATTCTAATCGCTTCTCCCCAACCTCCCCTAAAATTGAAAGGGCTACAACTTCATTACGGTTAGACATAGCCGTAAGATGTTTCAACAAACACTATAGAATACGTTGAAATCTGGTGATGGGGAGGTGGCCAGCGAAGCGAGCCGGTGACCCCTGTATCGTAGGGACAAGTTCAAGATAGATTTCCAGTGGTAGGTAGGTCCTGAGTGGAGCTAAGCCCAGAGTTGGTCAAAATGAATTTTCAAAATTTTCTTTCTCTGAAAGGAAATCATTAGGTTATTGTCGGCCCAAAAACCGCGTTACCGGCCAACGAAAAAAAAGTTGCACCAGTGTTTGGGAGGTCAGTCTGAGTATTTTTTACTACTGCCCCAATTCTTTACAATCATTCGTTCAGCTGATTCGAAAATCTGGTTTTTCGTAAGTTTTATTTGACTGTAATCTTTTCTTTTGCTGGCGAATAAGTGATATGAGTTCGTTGAGATGATGATTTTGGTCAAGGATTTTACAAACCACTTTAGCTGCTCTTTTGATAAAGCTGGGAACTAAGGATTCAAACCTGAGACTTTTGCCCATCTTTAAAAGAAGCGAAACGACTATTTTGAGTTAAGGTCGCGAATGTGTCTTGCAGCACTTTTCACATTACATCTGGGTTATTTTTAGCCTACCGAACAAGCCGGATTCCGAAAAGGACCACATAGATATATCACTGTAAAATTGTCAAACACGTTATATTACAATTTAACGTGTTTCTCTCTAGCGATATTGTAAACTCTCGAATTATTGTCAACTGAATATATGGAAGTATCTTTGCCGCCATAATCGGGACTTGGGGCACACCCCCGTTAGGTTAGTTAGGTTCCTTTAAACCCTGCACTCGGAAATAGGGGGCCCGCGAAGCGGGGTTCCGTCGACCACGCTTTTTAGGGGAATACGTATAAAGTGGTTTAAGGTAAGGTTACATTTATCGATATTTCTCAGGAACGGTACAGTATTTTTTCATGAAAGTGGTACCCACTGGGCAATGGGGACGTCCTTCCCTACACACCACGTGAGTTGACTACCATTGGATGCATTTCACGAAAAATAATGCGTTTTATTGTAAGCAGTATGTTCGTTTGACAATAATTCGAAAGTTTACAATATCGCTACAGAGATTACAATATAACGTGTTTTACAATTTTACGGTGACAGGTACCATACACTGCGGTATACAGAAGATCGAAAAGTATAACCGGCGTTGTTGTTTAGCCTTTGTGGACTACGAGATATCTTTTGATTTGATCGAGACGTGGGCTGTACTGCAGTCTCTCCAACGCTGCCAAATTGGCGGGTACATCGAGGTTTTAAAGTGTTTGTACAAAAACACCACATGTCATTCCGACTTCATGATCAAACCTCGGAACCTATCCTACATCAGCGAGGTATGAGATAGGGAGATATCATATTTACGAAACTGTTCTTCCGCTGGAGGATGTCTTATACTCTCCCCTCCCCAACTTTATAACGATTCAGGTTAGCCATTAGGTGTTTAAACAAATATCTATTATCGTAGGCGTCGGAACCTGTCCGGTGGTAGAGATTTGGTCATGATAGCTTTCCGGTTGCAGGTAGGTCGACAAACAAATTGTATTGGTTTTTGTATGAGAAAAGGTTTTTAATGGGAAATCATCAAATAACTTCTCCCACTCTGGGTGGAGCGGGAAGGAGTGTAACTTGAGAGACTTGGAACTTACTTTTTCACATTCATAAACAGCGACAGAGAGGTGGCAAAAATCTTTTTTTTTTAATCTCTTCTCCCTCCCCTTCACCCCGCCCCCCATCGTATCTCGTAAACTGGCACACATAGTGGTTGTTTTTAATTCTCACTTAATACTTTTGAGGGGCGTTGACATTTTTATGAATTACCCTCTCCTCCCCTCCCCCACCGGGGAGGTTGTTTAACTTGAAAGGATTGTAACTTCATAACGGTTAGGGATGGCTATTAGGTGTTTGAACAAAGATTATCATAGGCGTCGAAACCTGTCTGGTGGTAGAAGACCTTTCCGGTAGCAGGTAGGTCGACAAGCAAATTGTAGGGTAATGTTTTTTTAATGAGAGAAGGTCTGAGTTTTTAAATAAGTTTAAAGAGTATATATTAGGGGTTCTTATGGAGTTCCCAATTTTTTAATTAATTCTCAAGTTTAATTTTATTTTAATATCTATTTTTATTGAATTAGTTTTCAGAATGTGTAAGGGGTTCATACTGATTTAAGGATTCCTATTGTTTTTAAAATGTCATAAGGGTAAGGAATACACTTAAAATATGGGTAGGTATCGTTATTCGAGTGGTGTGAAGATGCTGATTTAGAATGATTAGAGCTTAATCAAGTGGAAACGTTTAGTCCTTTTGGGCTTTATTTGGCATTTCAATAGAGTCTGATAAGTGAAACACCTCTTTTAGGGTCATGTTTAAGAATGAATAGGTTTTAAAAGTGAAAAAAGCTACCACCACAAGCACGCGAGCTGCTTGCAGCTCGCGCAGCACGCAAAAACTAGTTTATTTATATTATATAAAACTACAAGACCACTCACTGACTCACTCATTGACATGCCGTTTCTCGGAATGGGTGAGAGATGGGTTAGGGGTTAGTTTTGAACAAATATAAAGTACTTCCGGTCGAGTAGAGGAAAATTATAGAGGAGATTCAAATCCAAGATGGCGGCCGAGTCCATTTCCGGTTTCGGCGAGGAAACGACTTGGACGGATTTTGGCTCGTGGGTTTTGTTAAAGGTCCAAAATGATTTGAAAAAAAAGTAAAAAAAAAAAAAAAAACAAGATGGCGGCCGCGCTGGGACGTTTTGAAATTGGCGACTTTTTTCACTCGACTTTGACAAATTGTTTTGTTCTACCGATTTTAAAAGTTGGCAACACTGACCCTGCCAATTTGTAGGTCATTTCAATGGCAATTTATAAAAATTATGACATTTTGAAAATCCAACATGGCGGACGCTGTGGCGGCCATTTTGTGTCATGGTGGAATTTTCGACTTTTTTTAAATGCATTTTTCGTGTAGTTGGCAACATCTGACGGGTTCGAGATGTACCGAGCGGTCGTGTGTTTTGTTAAGGAGTGTTGCTTGGTGCAAAAATTTTCCCCATTTTTAGGGTATTTTCCCAGATTTTCCCCGAAAACATGAAAAGTAGAAATAACGATATTTTGAATGGAGACTTTGTCTAGCTGGCAACTTTGGGGAGCCCCAAATGACATTTGACCATTTTCATCACTTTCAACTGGCAACCCCAAAAAATATTGAATTTTTTCATTTTTGGGACTTTTTCACTTTGGCGAATTACTTTGTTCTACCAAACTCAAAAGTTGGCAACACCGAGTACACCGGTCGGTGGCCTGTATCCTTGAGATTTCCAGAAAATTATGACTTTTCAGAAAAACAAAATGGCGTCTGGTGTGGCGGCCATCTTGTGAAAACGACTAAAAATCCGAATTTTCGACACGATTTTTCGGGTAGTTGGCAACATCTGACGGGTTCGAGTTGTACCGAGCGGTTGTGTGTTTTGTTTAGTAGTGTTGCCTGGATTTAAATATTTTCCCATTTTTAGGGTAATTTCCCAGATTTTCCCCAAAAACATGAAAAGTAGAAATAACGACATTTTGAATGGAACTTTTACATAATCACCAAGAATGGGACGCCCCAAATGACATTTGACTATTTTCATCACTTTCAACTGGCAACCCCAAAAAATATTAAACTTTTTCATTTTTGGGACTTTTTCACTTTGGCGAATTACTTTGTTCTACGAAACTCAAAAGTTGGCAACACCGCGTACACCGGTCGATGGCCTGTATCCTTGAGATTTCCAGAAAATTATGACTTTTCAGAAAAACAAAATGGCGGCTGGTGTGGCGGCCATCTTGTAAAAACGACTAAAAATCCGAATTTTCAACACGATTTTTCGGGTAGTTGGCAACATCTGACGGGTTCGAGTTGTACCGAGCGGTTGTGTGTTTTGTCGAAAAGTGTTGCCTGGTGCAAAAATTTTCCCCATTTTTAGGGTGTTTTCCCAGATTTTCCTCAAAAACATGAAAAGTAGAAATAACGACATTTTGAATGTAACTTTTACATAATCACCAAGAATGGGATGCCCCAAATGACATTTGACCATTTTCATCTTTTTCGACGGGCAACCCCGAGAGCCATTGGGGTTTGAATTTTCGGGTCAGACCTGACTTTGGCGAATTACTTTGTTTTACCAAACTCAAAAGTTGGCTACACCCAGTACACCCGTCGTTGGCCTGTATCCTTGAAATTTCCAGAAAATTATGACTTTTTAGAAAAACAAAATGGCGAACAGTGTGGCCATCTTATAAAAATGACGAAAAATCCAAATTTTTGATACGATAAATGGGTCAGTTAGCATCCCTCGACTGGATTATGTTGTATGAACCAGTTGTTTTCTGCGTTGACGAGTGTTGCCTGGTGCAAAAAATAATCCCCATTTTTAAGGTATTTTCCCATGTTTTGCCCAAAAACATGAAAAGTTGAAGTAACGACATTTTGAATGAATATTTTGCATAATCACCAAAAATGGGTTGCCTCAAATGACATTTGACCATTTTCATTACTTTCGGCTGGCAACCCCGAGAGCCATTGGGGTTTGAATTTATGGGTCAGACCCTACTTTGGTGAATTGTTTTGTTCTACCAAACTCAAAATTTGGCAACGTAAAGTACACAGGTCGATGGCCTGTATCCTTGAGATATCAGTAAAATTATGACTTTACAGAAAAACAAGATGGCGGATAGTGTAGTGGCCATCTTGTAAAATTGTCAAAAGAACAAATTTTCGACGTAAATGGGACCGCTGGCATCCCCGACCGGATTGTGATGTATAAACCGGTTATGTTCTTCATAAACGAGTGTTGCTGAGTACAAAAATTCTCCGTCTTTTTGAGTATTTTCCCAGATTTTGCCAAAAAACATGAAAAGTAGAAATAACGACATTTTGTATGGAAATTTTGCATAACCACCAAGAATGGAGTGCCCCAGATGACATTTGACAATTTTCATCACTTTAAGCTGGCAACCCCGAGAGCCGTTGGTTCATGAATTTTCGGGTCAGACCCGACTTTGGAAAATTCTTTTGTTCTACTAAAGTCAACGTATAGCCACCGTTTTTCCACTGTCACTGTCATGTAGCTTTTATTCTGATTAGTTTGGAAAAATTGAGAAATTTCAAAAATTCAAGATGGCAGCCGTGCCATTTCCTGTTTTCTAAACCTTGTCCAATTCGGGTCGTTCAAACGGTGTAAGAGTTATTTTCAAAATTTAAGATATTTAAGGGGTTTCGAGGGATCTTAACTGGTTTTAGGGCTTTGCCCCTACAGGTATATTTTGTAGATGCAAGCTGCTCGCGAACGAATATTTTACGATTGGCTTCCTTCAAACGCTTTCGAACGAATGAGGATTGATTTTGTACATAGAGGGATTTATTT
This sequence comes from Xestia c-nigrum, assembly GCA_916618015.1. Classification (NCBI taxonomy): domain Eukaryota; kingdom Metazoa; phylum Arthropoda; class Insecta; order Lepidoptera; family Noctuidae; genus Xestia; species Xestia c-nigrum. Next base: position 20,411,314 of record OU745250.1, read on the forward strand.
ATATGGTCAATTTAAGGGTCCCCCTCAAAATAGAAAGGGCTGTAACTTCATTATGGTTAGAGATAGCCAATAGGTGTTTGAACAAATATTATAGTAGGCGTTGAAACCCGTCCGGTGGTGGTTAGGGCGAGGGAAGCGAGCCGGCGACCAAGTTGCATAAAGATGAGGTCACGGTAGCATTCCTGTGGTAGGCAGGTCCTGGGGGGAACGAAGTGAGAAGGTGGCGAGCGTAGCGCGCCGGCGACTATTACCGGTGGTGATACCGGTAAGGTGAAGGGAGGTGGCGAGCGAAGCGAGCCGGTGACCCCGTAGCGTGGGGTTAAGGTCACGGTAGCTTTTCGTCGGTAGGCAGGTCCTGAGTGGAGCGAAGTGGGGAAATGGCGAGCGTAGCGAGCCTTCATCTGAAAACCTGTCCGGTGGCGGTAGCGGTAAAGCGAAGTGGGGAGGTGGCGAGCGAAGCGAGCCGGTGACCCCATGGCGTGAGGATGAGGTCACGGTAGCTTTCCGGTGGTAGACAGGTCTTGAGTGGAGGAAAGTGGGGAATTGGCGAGCGTAGCGAGCCGTCGACTGAAAACCTGTCTGGTGGTGGTACCGCTAAAGCGAAGGGGGGAGGTGGCGAGCGAAGCGAGCCGGTGACCCCATGGCGTGCGGATGAGGTCACGGTAGCTTTCCGGTGGTAGACAGGTCTTGAGTAGAGGAAAGTGGGGAAATGGCGAGCGTAGCGAGCCGTCGACTGAAAACCTGTCCGGTGGTGGTACCGCTAAAGCGAAGGGGGGAGGTGGCGACCGAAGCGAGCCGGTGACCCCATGGCGTGAGGATGAGGTCACGGTAGCTTTCCGGTGGTAGACAGGTCTTGAGTGGAGGAAAGTGGGGAAATGGCGAGCGTAGCGAGCCGTCGACTGAAAACCTGTCCGGTGGTGGTTCCGGTAAAGCGAAGGGGGGAGGTGGCGAGCAAAGCGAGCCGGTGACCCCACAGCGTGAGGATAAGGTCACGATAGCATTCCGGTGGTTGGCAGGTCCTGAGTGGTGTGAAGAAAGGAAGTCGCGAGCGTAGCGAGCCGTGGACCGAAAACCTGCCCGTTGGTGACATCGGTAAAGCGAAGCGGGCGTCGACGACCCCGTAGCGTGGGGTTAAGATCACAGTTGCTTTCCGGTGGTAGGCAGGTCCTTGGTGGAGCAAAGTGGGGAGGTGGCGAGCGTAGCGAGCCGTCGACTGAAAACCTGTCCTGTGGTGGGACCGAAAAAGCGAAGGGGGGAGGTGGCGAACGAAGCGAGCCGGTGAACCCACAGCGTGAGGATAAGGTCACGATAGCATTCCGGTGGTTGGCAGGTTCTGAGTGGTGTGAAGAAAGGAAGTCGCGAGCGTAGCGAGCTGTGGAACCGAAAACCTGCCCGGTGGTGATATCGAGAAAGCGAAGCGGGAGGTGGTGAGCGAAGCGACATGGCGACCCCGTGGCGTGGGGATGAGGTCATGGTAGTTTTCCGGTGGTAGGCAGGTCCTGAGTGGATAGAAGTGGGGAGGTGGCGAGCGTAGAGAGCCGTCGACTGAAACCCTGTCCGGTGGTGATACCGGTAAAGCGAAGAGGGGAGGTGGCGAGCGAAGCGAGCCGGTGACCCCGTAGCGTGAGGATATGGTCATGGTAGCATTCCGGTGATTGGCACGTCCTGAGTGGAGTGAAAAACGTAAGTCGCGAGCGTAGCGAGCCGTAGACCCGTAGACCGAAAAACTGCCCGGTTGTGATATCGGTAAAGCGAAGCCAGAGGTTCAAAGTTTGTATACCGAAGGGTATTCTAATCGCTTCTCCCCAACCTCCCCTAAAATTGAAAGGGCTACAACTTCATTACGGTTAGACATAGCCGTAAGATGTTTCAACAAACACTATAGAATACGTTGAAATCTGGTGATGGGGAGGTGGCCAGCGAAGCGAGCCGGTGACCCCTGTATCGTAGGGACAAGTTCAAGATAGATTTCCAGTGGTAGGTAGGTCCTGAGTGGAGCTAAGCCCAGAGTTGGTCAAAATGAATTTTCAAAATTTTCTTTCTCTGAAAGGAAATCATTAGGTTATTGTCGGCCCAAAAACCGCGTTACCGGCCAACGAAAAAAAAGTTGCACCAGTGTTTGGGAGGTCAGTCTGAGTATTTTTTACTACTGCCCCAATTCTTTACAATCATTCGTTCAGCTGATTCGAAAATCTGGTTTTTCGTAAGTTTTATTTGACTGTAATCTTTTCTTTTGCTGGCGAATAAGTGATATGAGTTCGTTGAGATGATGATTTTGGTCAAGGATTTTACAAACCACTTTAGCTGCTCTTTTGATAAAGCTGGGAACTAAGGATTCAAACCTGAGACTTTTGCCCATCTTTAAAAGAAGCGAAACGACTATTTTGAGTTAAGGTCGCGAATGTGTCTTGCATCTGGGTTATTTTTAGCCTACCGAACAAGCCGGATTCCGAAAAGGACCACATAGATATATCACTGTAAAATTGTCAAACACGTTATATTACAATTTAACGTGTTTCTCTCTAGCGATATTGTAAACTCTCGAATTATTGTCAACTGAATATATGGAAGTATCTTTGCCGCCATAATCGGGACTTGGGGCACACCCCCGTTAGGTTAGTTAGGTTCCTTTAAACCCTGCACTCGGAAATAGGGGGCCCGCGAAGCGGGGTTCCGTCGACCACGCTTTTTAGGGGAATACGTATAAAGTGGTTTAAGGTAAGGTTACATTTATCGATATTTCTCAGGAACGGTACAGTATTTTTTCATGAAAGTGGTACCCACTGGGCAATGGGGACGTCCTTCCCTACACACCACGTGAGTTGACTACCATTGGATGCATTTCACGAAAAATAATGCGTTTTATTGTAAGCAGAATGTTCGTTTGACAATAATTCGAAAGTTTACAATATCGCTACAGAGATTACAATATAACGTGTTTTACAATTTTACGGTGACAGGTACCATACACTGCGGTATACAGAAGATCGAAAAGTATAACCGGCGTTGTTGTTTAGCCTTTGTGGACTACGAGATATCTTTTGATTTGATCGAGACGTGGGCTGTACTGCAGTCTCTCCAACGCTGCCAAATTGGCGGGTACATCGAGGTTTTAAAGTGTTTGTACAAAAACACCACATGTCATTCCGACTTCATGATCAAACCTCGGAACCTATCCTACATCAGCGAGGTATGAGATAGGGAGATATCATATTTACGAAACTGTTCTTCCGCTGGAGGATGTCTTATACTCTCCCCTCCCCAACTTTATAACGATTCAGGTTAGCCATTAGGTGTTTAAACAAATATCTATTATCGTAGGCGTCGGAACCTGTCCGGTGGTAGAGATTTGGTCATGATAGCTTTCCGGTTGCAGGTAGGTCGACAAACAAATTGTATTGGTTTTTGTATGAGAAAAGGTTTTTAATGGGAAATCATCAAATAACTTCTCCCACTCTGGGTGGAGCGGGAAGGAGTGTAACTTGAGAGACTTGGAACTTACTTTTTCACATTCATAAACAGCGACAGAGAGGTGGCAAAAATCTTTTTTTTTTAATCTCTTCTCCCTCCCCTTCACCCCGCCCCCCATCGTATCTCGTAAACTGGCACACATAGTGGTTGTTTTTAATTCTCACTTAATACTTTTGAGGGGCGTTGACATTTTTATGAATTACCCTCTCCTCCCCTCCCCCACCGGGGAGGTTGTTTAACTTGAAAGGATTGTAACTTCATAACGGTTAGGGATGGCTATTAGGTGTTTGAACAAAGATTATCATAGGCGTCGAAACCTGTCTGGTGGTAGAAGACCTTTCCGGTAGCAGGTAGGTCGACAAGCAAATTGTAGGGTAATGTTTTTTTAATGAGAGAAGGTCTGAGTTTTTAAATAAGTTTAAAGAGTATATATTAGGGGTTCTTATGGAGTTCCCAATTTTTTAATTAATTCTCAAGTTTAATTTTATTTTAATATCTATTTTTATTGAATTAGTTTTCAGAATGTGTAAGGGGTTCATACTGATTTAAGGATTCCTATTGTTTTTAAAATGTCATAAGGGTAAGGAATACACTTAAAATATGGGTAGGTATCGTTATTCGAGTGGTGTGAAGATGCTGATTTAGAATGATTAGAGCTTAATCAAGTGGAAACGTTTAGTCCTTTTGGGCTTTATTTGGCATTTCAATAGAGTCTGATAAGTGAAACACCTCTTTTAGGGTCATGTTTAAGAATGAATAGGTTTTAAAAGTGAAAAAAGCTACCACCACAAGCACGCGAGCTGCTTGCAGCTCGCGCAGCACGCAAAAACTAGTTTATTTATATTATATAAAACTACAAGACCACTCACTGACTCACTCATTGACATGCCGTTTCTCGGAATGGGTGAGAGATGGGTTAGGGGTTAGTTTTGAACAAATATAAAGTACTTCCGGTCGAGTAGAGGAAAATTATAGAGGAGATTCAAATCCAAGATGGCGGCCGAGTCCATTTCCGGTTTCGGCGAGGAAACGACTTGGACGGATTTTGGCTCGTGGGTTTTGTTAAAGGTCCAAAATGATTTGAAAAAAAAGTAAAAAAAAAAAAAAAAACAAGATGGCGGCCGCGCTGGGACGTTTTGAAATTGGCGACTTTTTTCACTCGACTTTGACAAATTGTTTTGTTCTACCGATTTTAAAAGTTGGCAACACTGACCCTGCCAATTTGTAGGTCATTTCAATGGCAATTGATAAAAATTATGACATTTTGAAAATCCAACATGGCGGACGCTGTGGCGGCCATTTTGTGTCATGGTGGAATTTTCGACTTTTTTTAAATGCATTTTTCGTGTAGTTGGCAACATCTGACGGGTTCGAGATGTACCGAGCGGTCGTGTGTTTTGTTAAGGAGTGTTGCTTGGTGCAAAAATTTTCCCCATTTTTAGGGTATTTTCCCAGATTTTCCCCGAAAACATGAAAAGTAGAAATAACGATATTTTGAATGGAGACTTTGTCTAGCTGGCAACTTTGGGGAGCCCCAAATGACATTTGACCATTTTCATCACTTTCAACTGGCAACCCCAAAAAATACTGAATTTTTTCATTTTTGGGACTTTTTCACTTTGGCGAATTACTTTGTTCTACCAAACTCAAAAGTTGGCAACACCGAGTACACCGGTCGGTGGCCTGTATCCTTGAGATTTCCAGAAAATTATGACTTTTCAGAAAAACAAAATGGCGTCTGGTGTGGCGGCCATCTTGTGAAAACGACTAAAAATCCGAATTTTCGACACGATTTTTCGGGTAGTTGGCAACATCTGACGGGTTCGAGTTGTACCGAGCGGTTGTGTGTTTTGTTTAGTAGTGTTGCCTGGATTTAAATATTTTCCCATTTTTAGGGTAATTTCCCAGATTTTCCCCAAAAACATGAAAAGTAGAAATAACGACATTTTGAATGGAACTTTTACATAATCACCAAGAATGGGACGCCCCAAATGACATTTGACTATTTTCATCACTTTCAACTGGCAACCCCAAAAAATATTAAACTTTTTCATTTTTGGGACTTTTTCACTTTGGCGAATTATTTTGTTCTACGAAACTCAAAAGTTGGCAACACCGCGTACACCGGTCGATGGCCTGTATCCTTGAGATTTCCAGAAAATTATGACTTTTCAGAAAAACAAAATGGCGGCTGGTGTGGCGGCCATCTTGTAAAAACGACTAAAAATCCGAATTTTCAACACGATTTTTCGGGTAGTTGGCAACATCTGACGGGTTCGAGTTGTACCGAGCGGTTGTGTGTTTTGTCGAAAAGTGTTGCCTGGTGCAAAAATTTTCCCCATTTTTAGGGTGTTTTCCCAGATTTTCCTCAAAAACATGAAAAGTAGAAATAACGACATTTTGAATGTAACTTTTACATAATCACCAAGAATGGGATGCCCCAAATGACATTTGACCATTTTCATCTTTTTCGACGGGCAACCCCGAGAGCCATTGGGGTTTGAATTTTCGGGTCAGACCTGACTTTGGCGAATTACTTTGTTTTACCAAACTCAAAAGTTGGCTACACCCAGTACACCCGTCGTTGGCCTGTATCCTTGAAATTTCCAGAAAATTATGACTTTTTAGAAAAACAAAATGGCGAACAGTGTGGCCATCTTATAAAAATGACGAAAAATCCAAATTTTTGATACGATAAATGGGTCAGTTAGCATCCCTCGACTGGATTATGTTGTATGAACCAGTTGTTTTCTGCGTTGACGAGTGTTGCCTGGTGCAAAAAATAATCCCCATTTTTAAGGTATTTTCCCATGTTTTGCCCAAAAACATGAAAAGTTGAAGTAACGACATTTTGAATGAATATTTTGCATAATCACCAAAAATGGGTTGCCTCAAATGACATTTGACCATTTTCATTACTTTCGGCTGGCAACCCCGAGAGCCATTGGGGTTTGAATTTATGGGTCAGACCCTACTTTGGTGAATTGTTTTGTTCTACCAAACTCAAAATTTGGCAACGTAAAGTACACAGGTCGATGGCCTGTATCCTTGAGATATCAGTAAAATTATGACTTTACAGAAAAACAAGATGGCGGATAGTGTAGTGGCCATCTTGTAAAATTGTCAAAAGAACAAATTTTCGACGTAAATGGGACCGCTGGCATCCCCGACCGGATTGTGATGTATAAACCGGTTATGTTCTTCATAAACGAGTGTTGCTGAGTACAAAAATTCTCCGTCTTTTTGAGTATTTTCCCAGATTTTGCCAAAAAACATGAAAAGTAGAAATAACGACATTTTGTATGGAAATTTTGCATAACCACCAAGAATGGAGTGCCCCAGATGACATTTGACAATTTTCATCACTTTAAGCTGGCAACCCCGAGAGCCGTTGGTTCATGAATTTTCGGGTCAGACCCGACTTTGGAAAATTCTTTTGTTCTACTAAAGTCAACGTATAGCCACCGTTTTTCCACTGTCACTGTCATGTAGCTTTTATTCTGATTAGTTTGGAAAAATTGAGAAATTTCAAAAATTCAAGATGGCAGCCGTGCCATTTCCTGTTTTCTAAACCTTGTCCAATTCGGGTCGTTCAAACGGTGTAAGAGTTATTTTCAAAATTTAAGATATTTAAGGGGTTTCGAGGGATCTTAACTGGTTTTAGGGCTTTGCCCCTACAGGTATATTTTGTAGATGCAAGCTGCTCGCGAACGAATATTTTACGATTGGCTTCCTTCAAACGCTTTCGAACGAATGAGGATTGATTTTGTACATAGAGGGATTTATTTATATGGTCAATTTAAGGGTCCCCCTCAAAATAGAAAGGGCTGTAACTTCATTATGGTTAGAGATAGCCAATAGGTGTTTGAACAAATATTATAGTAGGCGTTGAAACCCGTCCGGTGGTGGTTAGGGCGAGGGAAGCGAGCCGGCGACCAAGTTGCATAAAGATGAGGTCACGGTAGCATTCCTGTGGTAGGCAGGTCCTGGGGGGAACGAAGTGAGAAGGTGGCGAGCGTAGCGCGCCGGCGACTATTACCGGTGGTGATACCGGTAAGGTGAAGGGAGGTGGCGAGCGAAGCGAGCCGGTGACCCCGTAGCGTGGGGTTAAGGTCACGGTAGCTTTTCGTCGGTAGGCAGGTCCTGAGTGGAGCGAAGTGGGGAAATGGCGAGCGTAGCGAGCCTTCATCTGAAAACCTGTCCGGTGGCGGTAGCGGTAAAGCGAAGTGGGGAGGTGGCGAGCGAAGCGAGCCGGTGACCCCATGGCGTGAGGATGAGGTCACGGTAGCTTTCCGGTGGTAGACAGGTCTTGAGTGGAGGAAAGTGGGGAAATGGCGAGCGTAGCGAGCCGTCGACTGAAAACCTGTCTGGTGGTGGTACCGCTAAAGCGAAGGGGGGAGGTGGCGAGCGAAGCGAGCCGGTGACCCCATGGCGTGCGGATGAGGTCACGGTAGCTTTCCGGTGGTAGACAGGTCTTGAGTAGAGGAAAGTGGGGAAATGGCGAGCGTAGCGAGCCGTCGACTGAAAACCTGTCCGGTGGTGGTACCGCTAAAGCGAAGGGGGGAGGTGGCGACCGAAGCGAGCCGGTGACCCCATGGCGTGAGGATGAGGTCACGGTAGCTTTCCGGTGGTAGACAGGTCTTGAGTGGAGGAAAGTGGGGAAATGGCGAGCGTAGCGAGCCGTCGACTGAAAACCTGTCCGGTGGTGGTTCCGGTAAAGCGAAGGGGGGAGGTGGCGAGCAAAGCGAGCCGGTGACCCCACAGCGTGAGGATAAGGTCACGATAGCATTCCGGTGGTTGGCAGGTCCTGAGTGGTGTGAAGAAAGGAAGTCGCGAGCGTAGCGAGCCGTGGACCGAAAACCTGCCCGTTGGTGACATCGGTAAAGCGAAGCGGGCGTCGACGACCCCGTAGCGTGGGGTTAAGATCACAGTTGCTTTCCGGTGGTAGGCAGGTCCTTGGTGGAGCAAAGTGGGGAGGTGGCGAGCGTAGCGAGCCGTCGACTGAAAACCTGTCCTGTGGTGGGACCGAAAAAGCGAAGGGGGGAGGTGGCGAACGAAGCGAGCCGGTGAACCCACAGCGTGAGGATAAGGTCACGATAGCATTCCGGTGGTTGGCAGGTTCTGAGTGGTGTGAAGAAAGGAAGTCGCGAGCGTAGCGAGCTGTGGAACCGAAAACCTGCCCGGTGGTGATATCGAGAAAGCGAAGCGGGAGGTGGTGAGCGAAGCGACATGGCGACCCCGTGGCGTGGGGATGAGGTCATGGTAGTTTTCCGGTGGTAGGCAGGTCCTGAGTGGATAGAAGTGGGGAGGTGGCGAGCGTAGAGAGCCGTCGACTGAAACCCTGTCCGGTGGTGATACCGGTAAAGCGAAGAGGGGAGGTGGCGAGCGAAGCGAGCCGGTGACCCCGTAGCGTGAGGATATGGTCATGGTAGCATTCCGGTGATTGGCACGTCCTGAGTGGAGTGAAAAACGTAAGTCGCGAGCGTAGCGAGCCGTAGACCCGTAGACCGAAAAACTGCCCGGTTGTGATATCGGTAAAGCGAAGCCAGAGGTTCAAAGTTTGTATACCGAAGGGTATTCTAATCGCTTCTCCCCAACCTCCCCTAAAATTGAAAGGGCTACAACTTCATTACGGTTAGACATAGCCGTAAGATGTTTCAACAAACACTATAGAATACGTTGAAATCTGGTGATGGGGAGGTGGCCAGCGAAGCGAGCCGGTGACCCCTGTATCGTAGGGACAAGTTCAAGATAGATTTCCAGTGGTAGGTAGGTCCTGAGTGGAGCTAAGCCCAGAGTTGGTCAAAATGAATTTTCAAAATTTTCTTTCTCTGAAAGGAAATCATTAGGTTATTGTCGGCCCAAAAACCGCGTTACCGGCCAACGAAAAAAAAGTTGCACCAGTGTTTGGGAGGTCAGTCTGAGTATTTTTTACTACTGCCCCAATTCTTTACAATCATTCGTTCAGCTGATTCGAAAATCTGGTTTTTCGTAAGTTTTATTTGACTGTAATCTTTTCTTTTGCTGGCGAATAAGTGATATGAGTTCGTTGAGATGATGATTTTGGTCAAGGATTTTACAAACCACTTTAGCTGCTCTTTTGATAAAGCTGGGAACTAAGGATTCAAACCTGAGACTTTTGCCCATCTTTAAAAGAAGCGAAACGACTATTTTGAGTTAAGGTCGCGAATGTGTCTTGCAGCACTTTTCACATTACATCTGGGTTATTTTTAGCCTACCGAACAAGCCGGATTCCGAAAAGGACCACATAGATATATCACTGTAAAATTGTCAAACACGTTATATTACAATTTAACGTGTTTCTCTCTAGCGATATTGTAAACTCTCGAATTATTGTCAACTGAATATATGGAAGTATCTTTGCCGCCATAATCGGGACTTGGGGCACACCCCCGTTAGGTTAGTTAGGTTCCTTTAAACCCTGCACTCGGAAATAGGGGGCCCGCGAAGCGGGGTTCCGTCGACCACGCTTTTTAGGGGAATACGTATAAAGTGGTTTAAGGTAAGGTTACATTTATCGATATTTCTCAGGAACGGTACAGTATTTTTTCATGAAAGTGGTACCCACTGGGCAATGGGGACGTCCTTCCCTACACACCACGTGAGTTGACTACCATTGGATGCATTTCACGAAAAATAATGCGTTTTATTGTAAGCAGTATGTTCGTTTGACAATAATTCGAAAGTTTACAATATCGCTACAGAGATTACAATATAACGTGTTTTACAATTTTACGGTGACAGGTACCATACACTGCGGTATACAGAAGATCGAAAAGTATAACCGGCGTTGTTGTTTAGCCTTTGTGGACTACGAGATATCTTTTGATTTGATCGAGACGTGGGCTGTACTGCAGTCTCTCCAACGCTGCCAAATTGGCGGGTACATCGAGGTTTTAAAGTGTTTGTACAAAAACACCACATGTCATTCCGACTTCATGATCAAACCTCGGAACCTATCCTACATCAGCGAGGTATGAGATAGGGAGATATCATATTTACGAAACTGTTCTTCCGCTGGAGGATGTCTTATACTCTCCCCTCCCCAACTTTATAACGATTCAGGTTAGCCATTAGGTGTTTAAACAAATATCTATTATCGTAGGCGTCGGAACCTGTCCGGTGGTAGAGATTTGGTCATGATAGCTTTCCGGTTGCAGGTAGGTCGACAAACAAATTGTATTGGTTTTTGTATGAGAAAAGGTTTTTAATGGGAAATCATCAAATAACTTCTCCCACTCTGGGTGGAGCGGGAAGGAGTGTAACTTGAGAGACTTGGAACTTACTTTTTCACATTCATAAACAGCGACAGAGAGGTGGCAAAAATCTTTTTTTTTTAATCTCTTCTCCCTCCCCTTCACCCCGCCCCCCATCGTATCTCGTAAACTGGCACACATAGTGGTTGTTTTTAATTCTCACTTAATACTTTTGAGGGGCGTTGACATTTTTATGAATTACCCTCTCCTCCCCTCCCCCACCGGGGAGGTTGTTTAACTTGAAAGGATTGTAACTTCATAACGGTTAGGGATGGCTATTAGGTGTTTGAACAAAGATTATCATAGGCGTCGAAACCTGTCTGGTGGTAGAAGACCTTTCCGGTAGCAGGTAGGTCGACAAGCAAATTGTAGGGTAATGTTTTTTTAATGAGAGAAGGTCTGAGTTTTTAAATAAGTTTAAAGAGTATATATTAGGGGTTCTTATGGAGTTCCCAATTTTTTAATTAATTCTCAAGTTTAATTTTATTTTAATATCTATTTTTATTGAATTAGTTTTCAGAATGTGTAAGGGGTTCATACTGATTTAAGGATTCCTATTGTTTTTAAAATGTCATAAGGGTAAGGAATACACTTAAAATATGGGTAGGTATCGTTATTCGAGTGGTGTGAAGATGCTGATTTAGAATGATTAGAGCTTAATCAAGTGGAAACGTTTAGTCCTTTTGGGCTTTATTTGGCATTTCAATAGAGTCTGATAAGTGAAACACCTCTTTTAGGGTCATGTTTAAGAATGAATAGGTTTTAAAAGTGAAAAAAGCTACCACCACAAGCACGCGAGCTGCTTGCAGCTCGCGCAGCACGCAAAAACTAGTTTTTATATTATATAAAGCTACAAGACCACTCACTCACTCACTGACTGATTGACATGCCGTTTCTCGGAACGGGTGAGAGATGGGTTAGGGGTATGTTTTGGAAAAATATACAGTACTTCCGGTCGAGTAGAGGAAAATTATAGAGGAGATTGAAATCCAAGATGGCGGCCGAGTCCATTTCCGGTTTCGGCGAGGAAATGACTTGGGCCGATTTTGACTCGTAGGTTTTGTAAAAGGTCCAAAATGATTTGAAAAAAAAGTAAAAAAAAAAAAAAACAAGATGGCGGCCGCGCTGGGACGTTTTGAAATTGGCGACTTTTTTCACTCCACTTTGACAAATTGTTTTGTTCTAATGATTTTTAAAGTCGGCAATACTGACCTTGCCAATTTGTAGGTCATTTCAATGGCAACTGTGAAAAATTATGACATTTTGAAAATCCAACATGGCGGACGCTGTGGCGGCCATTTTGTAAAATGGTGGAATTTTCGACTTTTTTTAAATGCATTTTTCGTGTAGTTGGCAACATCTAACGGGTTTGAGATGTACCGAGCGGTCGTGTGTTTTGTTAAGAAGTGTTGCTTGGTGCAAAAATTTTCCCCATTTTTAGGGTATTTTCCCAGATTTACCCCGAAAACATGAAAAGTAGAAATAACGACATTTTGAATGGAGACTTTGTCTAGCTGGCAACTTTGGGGAGCCCCAAATGACATTTGACCATTTTCATTACTTTCAACTGGCAACCCCAAAAAATATTAAACTTTTTCATTTTTGGGACTTTTTCACTTTGGCGAATTACTTTGTTCTACCAAACTCAAAAGTTGGCAACACCGAGTACACCGGTCGGTGGCCTGTATCCTTGAGATTTCCAGAAAATTATGACTTTTCAGAAAAACAAAATGGCGGCTGGTGTGGCGGCCATCTTGTGAAATCGACGAAAATTCACAATTTTCGAGACGATTTTTCGGGTAATTGGCAACATCGGACGGGTTCGAGTTGTACCGAGCGGTTGTGTGTTTTGTTGAGTAGTGTTGCCTGGATTTAAACATTTCCCCATTTTTAGGGTAATTTCCCTGATTTTTGCCAAAAACATGAAAAGTAGAAATAACGACATTTTGAATGAAACTTTTACATAATCACCAAGAATGGGACGCCCCAAATGACATTTGACCATTTTCATCACTTTCAGCTGGCAACCCCGAGAGCCATTGGGCTTTGAATTTTCGGGTCAGACCTGACTTTGGCGAATTACTTTGTTCTACCAAACTCAAAAGTTGGCAACACCGAGTACACTTGTCGTTGGCCTGTATCCTTGAGATTTTCAGAAAATTATGACTTTTCAGAAAAACAAAATGGCGGCTGGTGTGGCGGCCATCTTGTAAAACTAACAAAAATTCCTTATTTTCAACACGATTTTTCGGGTAGTTGGCAACATCTGACGGGTTTGAGTTGTATGAAGTGGTCGTGTGTTTTCATATAAAATGTTGCCTGGTGCAAAAACTTACCCCACTTTTAAGGGTAATTTTCCAGATTTTCCCCAAAAAACATGAAAAGTAGAAATAACGACATTTTTGAAAGAAATTTTACATAATCACCAAGAATGGGCCGCTTCAATTGACATTTGACCATTTTCATCACTTTCAGCTAGCATTCCCGAAAGACATTGGGGTTTGAATTTTCGGGTCAGACCTGACTTTGGCGAATTACTTTGTTCTACCAAACTCAAAAGTTGGCAACACCGAGTACACCGGTCGGTGGCCAGTATCCTTGAGATTTCCAGAAAATTATGACTTTTCAGAAAAACAAAATGGCGGCTGGTGTGGCGGCCATCTTGTGAAATCGACGAAGATTCACAATTTTCGAGGCGATTTTTCGGGTAGTTGGCAACATCTGACGGGTTCAAGTTTTAAGCAAGCGGTTGTGTGTTTCGTAGAGGAGTGTTGCTTGGTGCAAAAAAAATCCCCATTTTTTGGGTAATTTCCCAGATTTTACCCGAAAACATGAAAAGTAGAAATAACGACATTTTGAATGGAACTTTTACATAATCACCAAGAATGAGCCGCCCCAATTGACATTTGACCATTTTCATCACTTTCAGCTGGCAACCCCGAAAGACATTGGGGTTTGAATTTTCGGGTCAGACCTGACTTTGGCGAATTCCTTTGTTCTACCAAACTGAAAAGTTGGAAACACCGAGTATACTGGTCGATGGCCAGTATCCTTGAAATTACCAGAAAATTATGACTTTTCAGAAAAACAAAATGGCGGCTGGTGTGGCGGCCATCTTGTGAAATCGATGAAAATTCACAACTTTCGAGACGATTTTTCGGGTAGTTGGCAACATCTGACGGGTTTGAGTTGTACCGAGCGGTTTTGTGTTTTATTGAGGAGTGTTGCCTGATGCAAAAATTTACCCCATTTTAGGGTAATTTTCCTGATTTTCCCCAAAAACATGAAAGTAGAAACAACGACATTTTCAATAAAAAAATTACATAATCGCCAAGAATGGGATGCTCCAAATGACATTTGACCATTTTCATCACTTTCAGCTGGCAACTCTTGCACCAATCGGGGCTTGAATTTTCGGGTCAGACCCGACTTTTGCGAATTGTTTTGTTCTACCAAACTCAAAAGTTGGCAGCACCAAGTACACCAGTTTGTAGTTTGTATCCTCGACATTTCAGAAAAATTATGACATTTTAGAAAAACAAAATGGCGAACAGTGTGGCCATCTTATAAAAATGACGAAATAGCAAATTTTTGATACGATAAATGGGTCAGTTAGCATCCCCCAACTGGATTATGTTGTATGAACTGGTTGTGTGTTTTGTCAAGGAGTGTTGCCTGGTGCAATTTTTTTTCCCAGTTTTAGGGTTTTTTTCCAGATTTTCCTCAAAAACCTGATATGTAGAAATAACGTCATTTTGAATAGAAATGGTGCGTAACCACTAAGAGTGGGGTACCTCAAATGACATTTCCATCACTTTTAGCTGGCAACCCCGAGAGTCATTGGTGATTGAATTTTCAGGTCAGACCCGACTTTAGCAAATTCGTTTGTTCTACCAATTTATGATTGGGTTCCTTCGAACGGTTCCGACCGAATGAGGATTGATTTTGTACATAGAGGGGTTTATTAATATGGTGGTGAAATTTGTGTATCCTTCCCGTCTCTCCCCAACCTCCCCTCAAATAGAAAGGGCTGTAACTACATTACGGTTAGAGATAGCCGATAGGTGTTTGAAAAAATATTATAGTAGGCGTTGAAACCCGTCCGGTGGTGGTTAGCCCGGCGACCCCGTAGCGTGGGGTTAAGGTCACGGTAGCTTTCCGTCGGTAGGCAGGTCCTGAGTGGAGCGAAGTGGGGAAGTGGCGAGCGTAGCGAGCCGTTATCTGAAAACCTGTCCGGTGGCGGTACCGGTAAATTTAAGTGGGGAGTTGGCAAGCGCAGCGAGCCGGTGACCCCATGGCGTGAGGATGAGGTCACGGTAGCTTTCCGGTGGTAGACAGGTCTTGAGTGGAGGAAAGTGGGGAAATGGCGAGCGTAGCGAGCCGTCGACTGAAAACCTGTCCGGTGGTGGTACCGCAAAATCGAAGGGGGGAGGTGGCGAGCGAAGCGAGCCGGTGACCCCATAGCGTGAGGATGAGGTCACGGTAGCTTTCCGGTGATAGACAGGTCTTGAGTGGAGGAAAGTGGGGAAATGGCGAGCGTAGCGAGCCGTCGACTGAAAACCTGTCCGGTGGTGGTACCTGTAAAGCAAAGGGGAGACGTGGCGAGCGAAGCGAGCCGGTGACCCCACAGCGTGAGGATAAGGTCACGGTAGCTTTCCGGTGGTAGACAGGTCTTGAGTGGAGGAAAGTGGGGAAATGGCGAGCGTAGCGAGCCGTCGACTGAAAACCTGCCCGGTGGTGGTACCGGTAAAGCGAAGGGGGGAGGTGGCGAGCGAAGCGAGCCGGTGACCCCACAGCGTGAGGATAAGGTCACGATAGCATTTCGGTGGTTGGCAGGTCCTGAGTGGTGTGAAGAAAGGAAGTCGCGAGCGTAGCGAGCCATGGACCGAAAACCTGCCCGGTGGTGACATCGGTAAAGCGAAGCGGGAGGTGGCGAGCGAAGCGAGTCGGTGACCCCGTAGCGTGGGGATAAGACTACAGTTGCTTTCCGGTGGTAGGCAGGTCTTGGGTGGAGCGAAGTGGGGAGGTGGCGAGCGTAGCGAGCCGACAACTGAAAACCTGTCCGGTGGTGGTACCGGTAAAGCGAAGGGGGGAGGTGGCGAGCGAAGCGAGCCGGTGACCCCACAGCGTGAGGATAAGGTCACGATAGCATTCCGGTGGTTGGCAGGTCCTGAATGGTGTGAAGAAAGGAAGTCGCGACCGTAGCGAGCCGTGGACCAAAAACCTGCCCGGTGCTGATATCGGTAAAGCAAAGCGGGCGTCGACGACCCCGTAGCGTGGGGATAAGATCACAGTTGCTTTCCGGTGGTAGGCAGGTCCTGGGTGAATCGAAGTGGGGAAGTGGCGAGCGTAGCGAGCCGTCGACTGAAAACCTGTCCGGTGGTGGTACCGAAAAAGCGAAGGGGGGAGGTGGCGAACGAAGCGAGCCGGTGGACCCACAGCGTGAAGATAAGGTCACTATAGCATTCCGGTGGTTGGCAGGTTTTGAGTGGTGTAAAGAAAGGAAGTCGCGAGCGTAGCGAGCCGTGGACCGAAAAACTGCCCGGTTGTGATATCGGTAAAGCGAAGCGAGAGGTTCAAAGTTTGTATACCGAAGGGTATTCGAATCGCCTCTCCCCAACCTCCCCTAAAACTGAAAGGGCTACAACTTCATTATGGTTAGTCATAGCCGTAAGATGTTTCAACAAACACTATAAAATACGTTGAAATCTGGTGATAGGGAGGTGGCCAGCGAAGCGAGCCGGCGACCCCTGTATCGTAGGGACAAGTTCAAGATAGATTTCCAGTGGTAGGTAGGTCCTGAGTGGAGCTAAGCCCAGAGTTGGTCAAAATGAATTTTCAAAATTTCCTTTCTCTGAAAGGAAATCATTAATTGTCGGCTTAAAAACCGCGTTACCGGCCAACGAAAAAAACGTTACACCAGTGTTAGTCTGAGTATTTTTTACTACTGCCCCAATTCTTTACAACCATTCGTTCAGCTGATTTTTTGGGTTGAAAAATCTGGTTTTTCGTAAGTTTTATTTGACTGTAATCTTTTCTTCTGCTGACGAATAAGTGATATTTCACTTCTTTCATTGTGATTTTTATTCGTTGAGATTGATGATTTTGGATTTATTATTTTAAGGATTCAAACCTGAGACTTTTGCCTATCTTTTAAAGAAGCGAAACGACTATTTTGAGAAAAGGTCCTGAATGTGTCTTGCAGCACTTTTCACATTACATCTGGGTTATTTTTAGCCTCCCGAACAAGCCGGATTCCGAAAAGGCTGACCACATAGATATGTCACTGTAAAATTGTCCAGCACGCTATATTACAATATAACGTGTTTCTCTCTAGCGATATTTTAAACTCTCGAATTATTGTCAACTGAATATACGGAAGTCTCTTTGCCCCCATAATCGGGACTTGGGGCACCCCCCCGTTAGGTTAGTTAGGTTCCTTTAAACCCTACACTCGGAAATACCCCGCGAAGCGGGGTTCCGTCGACTACGCTTTTTAGGGGAATACGTATAAAGTGGTTTAAGGTTAAGTTACATTAATCGATATTTCTCAGGAACGCTACAGTATTTTTTCATGAGAGTGGTACCCACTAGGCAATGGGGACGTCCTTCCTTACACACCACGTGAGTTGACTACCATCGCATGCATTTCACGAAAAATAATGCGTTTTATTGTAAGCAGTATGTTCGTTTGACAATAATTCGAAAGTTTACAATATCGCTAGAGAGATTACAATATAATGTGTTTTACAATTTTACGGTGACAGATACATACACTGCGGTATACAGAAGACCGAAAAGTATAACCGGCGTTGTTGTTTAGCCTTTGTGGACTACGAGATATCTTTTGATTTGATCGAGACGTGGGCTGTACTGCAGTCTCTCCATCGCTGCCAAATTGGCGGGTACATCGAGGTTTTAAAGTGTTTGTACAAAAACACCACATGTCAATCCGACTTCATGATCAAACCTCGGAACCTATGCTACATCAGCGAGGTATGAGATAGGGAGATATCATATTTACGAAATTTATTGTTCTTGCGCTGGAGGATGTCTTATGCTCTCCCCTCCCCAACTTCATAACGATTCAGGTTAGCCATTAGGTGTTTGAACAAATATTATCGTAGGCGTCGAAATCTGTCCGGTGGTAGAGATATGGTCATGATAGCTTTCCGGTAGCAGGTAGGTCGACAAGCAAATTGTATTGTAATGTTTTTTGTATGAGAAAAGGTTTTTAATGGGAAATCATCAAATAACTTCTCCCACTCTGGGCGGAGCGGGAAGGAGTGTAAATTGAGAGACTTGGAACTTACTTTTTCACATTCATTAACAGCGACAGAGAGAAAATCTCTTCTCCCTCCCCCCATCGTATCTCGAAAACTGGCACACATAGTGGTTGTTTTTAATTCTCAACTAATACTATTGAGGATCATTGAAATACGTATACCCTCTCCTCCCCTCCCCAACCTCCCCTAAACTTGAAACAACTGTAACTTCATAACGGTTAGGGATGGCTATTAGGTGTTTGAACAAAGATTATCATAGGCGTCGAAACCTGTCTGGTGGTAGAAGACCTTTCCGGTAGCAGGTAGGTCGACAAGCAAATTGTAGGGTAATGTTTTTTTAATGAGAGAAGGTCTGAGTTTTTAAATAAGTTTATAGATTATATAAATTAGGGGTTCTTATGGGGTTTCCAAATTTTTAAATTAATTCTCAAGTTTAATTTTATTTTAATATATATTTTTTATTGAATTAGTTTTCAGAATGTGTTAGGCGTTCAAACTGATTTAAGGATTCCTATTGGTTTTCAAAATGTCATAAGGGTAAGGAAAACACTTAAAATATGTGTAGGTATCGTTATTCGAGTGAATTGAAGATGCTGATTTAGAATGATTAGAGCTTAATCAAGTGGAAACGTTTAGTCCTTTTGGGCTTTATTTGGCATTTCAATAGATTTCAATAGAATCTGATAAGTGAAACACCTCTTTTAGGGTCATGTTTAAGAATGAATAGGTTTTAAAAGTGAAAAAAAAGCTACTACCACAAGCACGCGAGCTGCTTGCAGCTCGCGCAGCACGCAAAAACTAGTTTCATTTATAAAAGTGCGTGTCAATAAAATGCGCGTTCGTTCTTCAGCTTACTTTCACAATTATAATATTAGTAAGGGTAAGGATATTTGTGAAAGTCCGTTTACGGCTATTTTCTATAACTTACTCACAGGTATCGATAGGTTGCTATCTCTGTCTGTCAGTCATTTAGCTTACGCACAGATAGAAGTAAACGTCACCGAAATGCTTTCATTTCTTGTTATACGTATCAAGTGACAGGTTGGTGACGCGGATAGGATATTTCAAGCTAACGTTGTTTATAGAAACACGCTAGCTCGATAGCTACGTGGAGTATACGTAAGTAAGTTATAGAAAAAGAAATTGGAAGACCAGCTTCAGACAGCATCATCACCTGTCTGGCATGAATGCTGAAATAGACCTTTCCATTACACTTCCTCGTAAACTGGTTCTTTTCGCACTACGAGTAGGTTCATAATGCAGTGTATGTCACACACGTGCGTTTTTGCTATTTTTTCCACACGTGTGCAGAAAGTGTGTGTGTGTGTAGTGTTATACTTAGTCCAAATTGCTTCAAGCATAATTTAAAAAAAAACATACATCTCTGACTATAGAGTCGGAGGTGAATGTATTTTTTTTTTAATTTCGGAAAAGCAATCTACGTCTTTCTTTGTAAACATTTTTTTAATATTCAAATAGTGTTTATAAATTCAATATCATAGATAAACATGATCATTTAAAACTAATATTTACTTTTACAAACAAATTAACATTTTTATTTGTTCTAAATTCAAAAATTTATAATAAAACTATTTTTGACATTAGGGTGTATAACGGCTTCATACCTTTGCCTCCCCTTCAACCTGGTGAAAGCAAAGCGCGGAAAAAAAGTAATTTAAATCATAGTCTCGTAATAATTCATGACACAAATATTTTACATTCCTTTATTTTATTTCTTCAAAAGTGTATTGAAAACCCTCGCCTACGGCTCGTGTGTTAATACTGTTTCGAACGACAATAACACTTTCTCCATTTGTATCAAAATGTACTAATTTGGCGCAGCCGTGAGGCACACAGCACATTTACATTATGTTTTACTCATTGTTTTGTATCTTTTTATATTATTGTGTGTGTGTTGTAGTAACTGACGTCAAATCAATATTTTTCTTTCTTTCTAAAAACGGGCCTTAATTGACACACAGATCTTAAGGGGTACATATCATAATCCCGAATTTCAAAAGACCGAATTTTAAAATACCGATGGACGAAATCCCGAAAATTGAAACGCCGAATGGTTGTTTGGTCGACAGTTTAAAATCCCGAGAGTTCATTAGACCGAAAGTTTGAAATCCCGAAGTTCATAATCCCGGAGTTTAAAATTCCGTAGTTCAAAATCCCGTAGTTCAAAATCCCGAAAGTTCATTTGTCCGACAGTTTAAAATACCGAAGTTCAAAATCCCGAAAGTTTAAAATCCCGTAGTTCAGAATCCTGAAATAGTCACCGTTTCCGAGAAAAACGATTTGCAAGCATGCAGCATACAGCAAGCATGCAGCAAGCATGCAGCAAGCATGCAACCAGCAAGCATGCAATATGCAAGCATGCACCATGCCGCAGGCATGGTTTCTGTCACGGCTCCGACGCTGCGGGGCTCCGGCGGTTACACGTGAGCTTATCGTCGCAGAGGGTTTTAACACTCAACCACCGCAGCTTCGGCTTGCTGGCCGGCTGAAGCCGGCCAGCCTCAGCCGCGGCGGCAAGTGTTAAAGCCACCTGCTGCTCAGCTCGCGGCCCGCCTCGCCCCTCTGCGCCTACGCGGGCTTAAATTACACTCTCGGGGTAGGGCAGAAAAGACAACGTGGATTCGGTTCTGCAGCGATTCATTTCTGACACAAAATTTGTGCTTATGGGAAACCATAATTATTTTTTTATTTTTTTTGGAATTCCACAATTAATATCTTTGTTTCAAACGTTGTTTTATGACATTAAACGATAAATAATTAATTGTTTGTCAAATAATACGTTACTAAATAAAAGTTTTCGTCCATTCGAAATTTAGTCCATTCGGGATTTCATCCATCGGTATTTCAACAATCGGTATTTCGTTCATTCGGGATTTCGTCAATTCGGGATTGTTTAAGACATAATTATTTGTAAAGCTTCCGGCGTGCTCGATAGATGGCGTTGTAGTCGAAATAGAAGTCGATATGGTTTCGTTACACCAATTAGTATATAAGCCAACAGTTTTAATTTTTATGAGAATAAATTCAGCTATCATCAGATCAGTACACAGTGGTTTTATTCCGATTCCGCTAGTGTACCTTCAGGACAACCTTCCCTAAATACCATCAAGTATTTAACATTGGTCCTACGAGCCCGATTATTGGGACAGTTTTGATACAAGTGGAGCCACCGTTGGCCCGCTTCTACCCCGTGTACTTGCAGTGGATCGCTGCAGCAAGGTACACGGTCTTCCGCAATTGCGGCGACAGCTTCACCCAGCGTTGGTGGTGAGCTGAGTCAGCATTGGCGGACTAGTTCAAGTGGCCACCAGAGGGCGCCACTCTCAGATCAACGCTTGACTGGACGACGGCAAGGTGACGCAGGCAAGGTGACGCAGACAAGGTGACGCAGACGCAGCCATCACGCGACGTCACAGGTGACGTCAGGCGCAGTTCAGCAAGCGGCCACCAGACGGCGCCACTTGCAGGTTGAAAACGGTGTTTGTGTGAAGTGCAGTTTCGTGAGTACATTATTTTGTTTTATTTATCTGTCCACGAATTGGACAAGCAAGTCGAGTCAAACTCTATTCCAACAACTTTAAATCAGAAGATCAAGAAATTTGTAGTGAAGAAGTTCAACTTAGAAAATAACTTCGGATCTTGAACTTGTAAAATTTTAACTTGTGTGCATGTTACAATTAGGACTTGAATATTTTGTAGAAAACGGGGGATCGGGGAACCTATGCCCGATTTCTACCAGATTTTTCCAAAACACTTGTATAATTTTAAGTAGTTTGTGGGACTTGTATTATTTTATTGATAAAATTGTCCACACTTAGAAAGTTTTAGTCAATTGTTGTTAAATTATTAGTTTACTTATTAGTGGTCATTAGTTGTTTTAAAGTAGTAGTGTATAAATTTAACGCATTTTATTTATTTGTTAAGTTCATAAATCAATTGTAAAAATGGAAGGATTAATTAACGTTTTAAAAGATCAACAGAATATTATAACAAAGGGATTAACAAATTTTAAGAAATGTAGCAAAGAAAGATTAACACAAGAATACGTTGAAACAAGGCAAGAATTGTTGGAAAGGGATTGGGCATTGTTTAAAGAAAATAACACTAAGTTATATGAACGTTATAAATCAGAAGATATAGTACAGAAAGTTGTTGACATCTATGATGCGACAGAGGACACTTATATTATTTACAAAAGTTTAATGAAAACAGCTATTAATAAAATTCAGTTAACTAAGGATTCTGTACATCAATCAGATAAAGCTTCAACAAATATGAATAAATCAAGTAATTCTTTTGTTAAGTTGCCCAAAATATCCATTCCAACATTCTCGAGTAAATATGATGAATGGACAACATTCCATGACCTTTTTACATCACTAGTACACAAAAATGATGCTTTAGATAATGTGCAAAGGCTCCATTATTTAAAAGGTCACCTTTCTGGCGAAGCAGAGCAATTAATACGTCATACTCCTGTAACTGACGCTAATTATATTCAGTGTTGGACTCAGTTACAGAAGCGTTATAACAATAGAAAATACTTATCAAAATGTATTCTTAGAAGGTTGTTTGGTCAAAAACGTATGCAGGTGGAATCAGCCACTGCTTTGAAAGAGTTGCTGGATACCACGTGCGACTGTCTTAATGCGTTGACTAATTTGAAGATAGACGTGAGTACATGGGATGTAATCATCATAGATATTGTTACCTTTAAATTGGATAACGAAACGCGTAAACAATGGGAGCTTAGTACTTGCAACAATGACTCCAACGATGACTTACCAACTTTCAACCAATTTAAAACTTTTATGGAAAATCGGTTTCGTGCGTTAGAGTGTGTGGAGCCTAAAAGGGCAACAGTTCATCAGAGCAACCACAATAATAAAGGTTCAAATGCTCATACTCCAAAAGCAATGTTGGCTACGAGTTCCTCAATAAAATGTGAGTTCTGCTCAGAAGAACACAAACTTTGTTTCTGCAAGAAATTCACAAAGCAGACAGTTGAAGTTAGACGTGATTTTGTAGCAAAACATAAAATTTGCTTCAACTGTTTAGGCGGCAATCACATTGTGTCTGAATGTAGAAAACCAACCACGTGTAAGGTTTGTCAAAAGCGCCATCATTCGCTATTGCATTTAGGTCAGGAGTCAACCAAAAAGGAACAACCTTCGACATCATCGGCTATCGACAGTGTTGGTTCACCTAATACTGGTCCGATTGTTTCGTGTCTGTCGACAGGTAATATTCCCAAGCCCAGACAGGTTTTATTAGCCACAGCGCTAATAAAAGCCGAGTCACGCTCTGGTGAATTTCAAACTGTCCGTGCTTTGCTCGATCAGGGCTCACAGGCATGTTTTGTAACAGAGGCCGTAGTTCAGCTACTCAACCTGAAAAAACTCCCCATTCAAGGAACCATATCAGGAGTTGGTAATAGTTCAACCAGAGCAACGTATATGGTTCAATTTAAGATCCAATCTCGGGTAGAATCAAATTTCAATCTTAAAATTAACGCTTACGTACTTAGTAAAATTACAACATACTTACCTGAGTCTAGAGTTGATACTAACTTAGATTGGTTAAGCGTCAGCACGCTGCAGCTTGCAGATCCAAGATTCAACAGTCCCAGTAAAATAGATGTTTTACTGGGCGCTGATGCTTATAGCTGCATCATTAAGGTAGGCATAATTAAGAATCCGTCAGGAACTCTGATTGCTCAGAGCACTACCTTGGGGTGGGTTCTGTCCGGAGCAGTTAGTAAGGACACAACTCAAACTTCGCCTAAAGTTAATGTGTTGCATGCACACGTTAACGAAGACGAAATACTGAGAAAATTTTGGGAAATTGAAGAACAAGGTAGTTCAAAGAAAGTACTAACACCGGAAGAAAATAAGTGTGAAGAGTTGTATACTAAAACTACAATAAGAGATAGCAGTGGAAGGTACGTAGTGAGACTACCTTTCCGCAATGAAAATCCTTCTTGCAAAGGTGGAAACTCTCGTGCTATTGCTGAAAAAAGATTTAAGTCTTTAGAAAAAAGGCTAGAAAGAAATATAGATCTAAAGGAAAAGTACAAGCAGGTAATAGAAGAATATTTACAACTAGGACACATGAGGCAGATAGACGAGAATGATAAGAACAAAGAACTAGCAGTATACTTACCTCACCATGCTGTGATCCGGGAAGACAAACTTACTTCGAAGGTACGTGTTGTCTTCAACGCGTCCGAGAAAAACAACAATGGAGTCTCACTCAATGACACGTTGATGGTGGGACCCACATTGTAGTCGGATTTACGACACACAGTGTTAAGATGGAGACTTCATCCCATAGCACTGGTAGCGGACATCGTCAAAATGTACCGTCAGGTCAGAATTTCGGAAGAAGACGCAATGTTTCAGCGCATATTATGGCGAGACAGTCCTGACACCGAAATCAAGGACTATGAGCTGGTGACAGTAACTTTTGGTACGGCATCAGCACCATACCAAGCCGTTAGAACCCTACATCAAGTCGCCTACGATGAAGGTAAAAATCACAATCTTGTTGCCGATATGGTTCTGGGCTGCTTCTACATGGACGACTTGATGACAGGTTGTAATAACGTAGAAGCAAGCATGGAAATCTACAGGCAAATGACAGAGTTATTAGGAAAAGGTGGATTTACGCTCCAAAAATGGAATAGCAACAACCAAGAAATAGTAAAAAGGATACAGGAAATAGAAAGTAATACCTTGAAAGGACAAATAGATCAAATTAGGACAAAGGACAACATGGAAAATGACAACATAGAAAAGGACAATATGAACAAGGACAACACTAATAAGCACAAAATCATACAGGACGTGAATCAAGCAATAGAGTACAACAAACCAGGACACAAGGAAAAGGAAGTAGAAATAAAGGTAGATAGTACCATCAAAATTCTAGGACTTACCTGGAACCGCAACGCAGATACTTTCCAATACACGGTGAATCTCCCGCCGCCGACGACCGCACCTGCAACTAAAAGATCCATTATTTCTGTGATAGCACGACTTTTTGATCCATTAGGCTGGTTAGCCCCTAGTGTGGTGTTAGCCAAAGTATTCATCCAGAAATTGTGGCTTGCAGGTGTTGGTTGGGATGAGGAGCTAACCAATGACTTAATAAATGAATGGACTTCATATCGTGAGGAATTGTTACTACTTACCAAAGTTCGGATTCCTCGTTGGCTTGGCACCAAGTCGAACGAATATCTGGAACTTCACGGTTTTAGTGATGCTTCCAAAACTGCTTACTCAGCTGCGGTTTACTTACGAATTGTAGACGCAGATGGCAATGTTCAAGTGTCGTTGCTAGTTGCTAAGACCAGGGTTGCACCAGTAAAGCAGATAAGCATTCCTCGGCTAGAGCTCTGTGGAGCAGTATTGCTGTCACAGATACTATCTCAAACATCTGAAGTCTTGAGTATCTCCCAAGACAAGGTCAAAGCGTGGACGGATTCCACTGTGGTGTTGGCCTGGATAAATAGCCACCCAAGTAAGTGGAAGACGTTTGTGGCCAACAGAACGTCTGAAATATTGACCTCGATGAAAGCGACGCAATGGTTTCACGTCCCTTCGAAAGAAAATCCAGCAGACTGCGCTTCTAGAGGGATACTTCCAAGTTCGCTGTTAGAAAACGATTTATGGTTTTCTGGACCATCGTTTCTTAAATTACAAAACGTAATTTACCATAGGCCAAATAATGATTGCAGTACAAATTTAGAAGAATCAGCAAAGGCGCATGTAGCGATCATTCCAAACTGTTCGTTCTTGGATCAATTTTCTCAGTTAAGAAAATTGGTTAGGGTCGTTGCATACTGCCGAAGGTTTTTAAAGGAGAACAAAATATACAGGAAAGGATATTTACAAAAAACAGAATTAGACGCTGCACTCGAATGTTGTATTAGAAAAACACAGGAAGAACTATTTACAACAGAATACAAGGAACTGAAAGACAAAGGCTATCTACAATCAAAAACAAGTCCATTGAAATCCCTCTGCCCCTACCTCGATAAAAAGGACATTATGAGAGTTAGAGGTAGACTGGAAAAGTCAAAACTAAGCGATCAAATGAAGCATCCGATAGTCCTGCCTCACTCCAGTCATCTAACGCGACTGATCATAGCTGATGCACACCATAAAACTCTTCACGGAGGTCCTCAGCTTATGATAAGTTATTTAAGGACAGCCTACTGGATTATTGGGGTCAGAAATGTGGTCAAACATCATGTCATCAAATAATAATAATATATGTTTATTTTCTCATCACAAACGTTACATTGAACATGAATTATATAATCTAAGAACACAGGGTAAACATTTGTGAGAGACTGGTGCCCGAAATAGGTATTGTACAATACCTGTGTTACGGGTCACCAGGCCCCCAAGACTTAAAGGTATAAAACCAATTTAGATTAATAACCTAACAACTAATGCGTGATGATTTAACTTAAATACGGAACTTGGTACAGAACATTAAAAAAATAAAATAAAAGTAAGACAAATAATAATTACTCTAGTAGGACATACTGTATGTGTGATTTATGTGTGTGAAATAGTGTGTGTTTATGTTGTATATATGTTTAGCGGATTGGAACCAATAGACTTTCAGTTGTCTGATAGTCTAGATTTTTTAACCAGTCACTGATAGCCAACTTACAGACTGTTCTTCGTAGCGGGTAAATTGAAAGTGTAGTGTTGATTTTGTTATACAAATATCCTCCAAGAAAACAGTAAAATCTTTGGGAGAGAAAAGTGCGATAAAAGCTTGTAGGACAGACATTACCTTTCTTACGCTTGTCTTTGTTAAGATTCGGGTCATACACTAATTGCTTATGTTTTTTGGAGACTATGGAAAGTATGAAACTCTGCCTGACTGTTAGAACATCCCAACGTTTATAAAGGTCGGCTGTTGGGTAACGAAAAGGAAGTCCAGCTCCTACCTTGAGAATAGCTCTCTGTGCTCTTTCAACCTCGAGAAGGTGAACTTTGCTTGCTCCTCCCCAAGAGGTAATGCAATAATTCACTATTGACTGGCAGAGTGCTGAGTAGACCGTTTTAGTAGTCCTACGATCAGCAACATGTCTCAATGTCCTAAAAATGTAGATCAGCTTACGAATCCTGGTAACGAGTATGTCGATGTGAGGCTTAAATGTTAGTGTTTGGTCGATGTAGACTCCGAGATATCTAATGACCTCCGTATTTTGAAGAGGTGAACAAAGGCATGAGGTACTGGACAAAGAACAAGTGTGAGCCTTGATACTAAGAGTTGGAGGTGGAAGAAGATTTCTCCTGAGCGCAAAAGCAACGTATTTGGTTTTTGATAGATTTAGTGTCAAAACATTATGTTTAAGCCATTGACAAACCTCATTGAAACCACGTTGAGCACTTTGAAAAACTTCCTCCCAATTGTTACCACTAAAAAATAGCGCAGTATCATCGGCAAAGGATATTAGTTGTCCGTTTTTAAGGTGGAGCTGAAGCAAGTCATTAATATAGACAAGGAAGAGGCTAGGACCCAAGACACTGCCCTGTGGCACGCCATAATGAACAGGAAGTTCATCACTTAACCAGTTGTCTATTTTCACTCGCTGCTTCCTACTACTTAAAAAATCTCTGAGCAGTTGTAATGGCAGGCCTCTAACTCCTATTCTCTCGAGTTTTTGCAATAGCAATGAAATAGGAACCGTGTCAAAGGCCTTGGCTAGGTCTAGAAATACTGTTACACACTTTCTCTTACTATCAAGGTTAGTAACAATATGGTTAGTGAGCTCATGCACAGCGTCATCAGTCGACTTACCTGATCGAAACCCAAATTGCTCAGGTGCTAGGAGGGTATTTGTCTCCAGAAAGTTCATGAGGCGTTTATTAATAAGGCGTTCCAGGACTTTGGACATCGTAGGCAGGATCGAGATAGGCCTGTAATTTGATATGCAGTCTTTGTCTCCTCCTTTATGGATAGGTTTAACAAGGGCTATCTTCAAAGCTAGTGGAAAGGTACCAGTAGTAAAGGCCAAGTTGCAGATGTGAGTTAGTGGAACTGCAAGCTGTTTTACGTAGCGTTTTAGGATTTTGCCCGAAATCTGATCCACTCCAACTGCCGCTCCTTCCCTCAAGTCCATTATGAGATTTTCAATCTCATTTTCATCAGTAGGGAGTAGGACAAGAGAGTTAGATGATATAGTAGCAGAAATTTGGTAGCTATTTGACAGATGAGCATTACTAATAATTTCTTCCGCCAGCCTCTGTCCGACACCTGTAAAATATTTATTAGCATCATCAACACTGCTTTTCGGATTATGCGTATTGATCAGGGCCGGAGAATGGTCAGATTTTTTGGAAGTATTACAGATACTTTTGATAACATCCCACAGCTTTTTACTATTATTTTTGGAGTTTTCGATTTCCTGTCTCTCATAAATTCTCTTCTGCTTCTTAATGAGAGTGTTGCAAAAGTTTCGGTATCTTTTGTACGTTAAATTAAGTTCTTCATCATGGGGATTCTTTTTCAGTTTTTTGTGCAGATTATCTCTATTACGCATGCATCGTAATAAACCAGTAGTAATCCATGGTTTATTTATTCTTTTCCTATTAGCCAATTTCACCACATGCGAGTTGTCTTGAATGGCCTTGTCTAGTTGGAAAATAAGTAAGTCAGTAGCATCATTGGCATCACTGCAGTCAAGTATAGGTTTAAAATTTATTTCCTTAATAGTTTTGTCTAATTCAGCAAAATTGATACATCGAAGCGTAGAAGAAGGATGGTTGAGTTTTGTATGTAGGTTGATAGCAATGCCAACACTTTCGTGATCCGTGACTGAAGATTCAACAACAAAGCAGGTGGCTTCTAATTTCGTTTTAATCATAATATGATCTAGACAAGTGAGGCCATGAGTGGGTGTTGTATGAGCGGGAAGTATAGAGTGACTAGCCAAGATGTTGAGGTATTCAAAGGAGCGCTTATCCGTAGTGTTAGGAGTAATGTCAATATTGATGTCACCACAGATGATGATGTTTTTATAGTTGGATAACTTTCTAAGCATCGCTTCCAATGAATCACAGAAGGCACTTGTGTTACGCTGACCAGGAGGGCGGTAGATGCCGATAACACATACATCAGGGTTCAATTTTATTATAAGGCAATTAGCATCAGTCAAATTCGGTTCCTCTACTGAAGCCTTATAACTGTTTTTATGATAGATGACAACACCTTCATTTTGTGTTTTATTGGCCGTCGTAGAAGTACAAATATAACCCTCTAGGTCTGGGACGAATTGGGTAGATTTAAGCCAGCACTCCGTCAAAATGAGTAAATCCCACTCAGTGTCTGCTCGAGTCAATAATGTATTAAAACTAGGCATATTACATTTTATGCTCCTCATGTTTTGTGTAAGAATTTTTAGTGAGCTGTTTGGAGCAGGAATTATGGATTTAATATCTTCTACCGCGCACGTCAGAGAATTGGCCACTACTAAGGAATCGAGACTCTGATGAATGGATTCAATACCAATGTTATCGAATTTTAAAAAAGATTGTCTTAATAGTAAACTTTAAGGACATGAGATGTACAAAAGATACATCGAGCTGAATACAAAAGATAAGTGTAAAACGGTTCCAGCGCTTGTAAATGGTATATTTATATGTATTTAGTAATAGAGTAATAATTATTGGTAAGTATTCGTGTTTGATGAGAGTATGTCCATAAGTAATTAAAATAAATATTAGAAAAAACATGCAAAAAATAATTTTGTTTGAGGATAATATTCCCGAGAGTGTAACTTTGTATTCCTTGGTTCTTATCCCCACTAAGTCAACATAATCACACAATGTACGAGCAAGTACGACTATAACTATTATATGTGAAAGCTGTGTATAGTTACTGCGTGAGGTATTGGAAATACAATGTACTATAATTATTGAGAATACGATGACTTGAAAGAACATCGTTAATACATGACTAATGGGTACAATGCACATAAAACATAAAAATAATAATGATAATATAAACAAATGATGGTTTAAAGCTAGTCACATTACAATTTTGAGAATGTCACTTTCTTCTTGTATACGTATAGGGGGCTGACCCTCCTCTTTCTTCACGTATACCTTGCCGTAGGACGTCCAGGTAGCTGAGAGTTTTTTGGTTTTGACATATCCCCTTGTCATGTAGTATAGACGTTGAGCTTTAGTGGTAAGGCACTCGGATATGAACATTGGTTTGGTTGGTCCAGGTAATTTTATAAGGGATGTATTTAGTTGGGGCTTCTTTGCTTCGCGCTGCGATTTATTAAACTTCTTCGATGTGAACACCATTGCTTCTTTCCTTGTTACGGAAGTGAAATCAACAATAATTGCCTCAGACTTAGTTCGGTAAATATCTCTGATTTCCAGGTCCTGGATAGAAGTTTCCAATCCAACAACCAAGCCGATATCTTTGATAATGTTGGTCAAATCCTTTTTGTGTTCGTTATTTTGTTTTGGTATATTTCTTATCTCAACGGTAGTGGAACGGGCATTATTCTCAAAATACTCTAATTTATTTTCCAAGGTCTTAATGCGGGTTTTGTAATCAGTGTTTTCTTGAACTAGACAATCGATTTTAGATAGTAATTCGTCATATTTGCCCGACATAAATTGAACTGATTTGTGCATTTCATCATTCTGTTGTGTTATAGTAATCACAGAAGCTGTCAACGATTCGAATTTGAGATCTATTTGCTCTTTGAGCTCAGAGAACATCGATTTTATGCCATCATCAGGTGTATTAGTTTGGACACAAAACTCATTGAAGTTACGCTTATATCGCTTTGTAACGTTCTCCAAGGTATCATCGTTTACAATTTTATTGATGGCAGAGTCTGATCCATAATGTGTAGTTGGCGACTTTATTGGTAAAGTCGATTTACTCGGCGAACGTTGAACCATCGCCATAGCGATAAGAAATAAAATTCTAAAATCCTAAAAGTAGTTTTGCCGTGGAGCGGATTCGAACTCGAGTCTCGCTGCGCTGCAGTCGGCGTCGCACCTTCACACGCTACTTCGGTAGTTGAGTAGAGGTCGAATTGATCGTGTAGTATGTAGAGTACACGGTATTTTGTCAAAGGAAGATTGGAGACAAAATTTATTTGAAGGTAGATGACTGTCACTCACAAATATTTTCACTTTAACACATATATTTTGGTTTTTGATATGCAATATAATGCTCACTTGCACTGATTGTTTAAGCGTGATTTTGATAACTTCCAATCAAGCTTCGGTTTAGTTCACTTTGAAACAGAATTCGTGAGGTAAACTTTAATAAAACCACTTTTTTATAATTAATTTTGTGGAGCTACCGAAAACACGACCGTTCGCTACTGAGTCAGCGGGGGGGGGGGGGGGGGGGTGTGTGACATGTGCTAGGCAAAGAGCCAGTACTAAAAATCAATTCATGGGTTCACTACCAGCTGTTCGGTGCACCCCAGCTCGACCATTTTTGCATAGCGGGGTTGATTATGCTGGTCCAATTAATGTAAGGACAACCAAAGGCCGTGGCCACCGGTCATACAAAGGCTATATATGTCTGTTTGTGTGCATGGTCACTCGTGCACTGCATTTAGAAGCAGTGAGTGACATGAGCACTCAAACCTTTTTAGCAGCGTTTAGGCGTTTTGTCTCAAGACGAGGTCATTGTGCCAAACTGTGGAGTGACAATGGCACCACGTTTATAGGTGCCTCCAGGGAGTTGCAGCAGTTGACAGCTATCCAATCGTCACTAGCCGAACACCTCGAAGCGAATGGTACGGAGTGGCACTTCATTCCTCCTCACAGTCCCAACTTTGGTGGACTCTGGGAGGCCGGAGTAAAGTCCACGAAGTTCCATTTGAAACGGGTGATCGGTGAAGCGACTCTCACTTTCGAAGAACTGACGACGCTACTCAGTCAGGTAGAAGCGTGCTTGAACTCGCGACCTATGTGCACAATTAAGGTTGACGATCCTGGTGAACCGTTGCCCTTGACGCCTGGACATTTTCTTGTTGGAGAGTCCTTAGTCAACGTGCCAGATCACAAGTACGAAAATTCCAACATTAATTATTTATCACGCTGGCAATTCATTCAACGAATGCTTCAGTCGTTTTGGAGACGTTGGTCTCACGAATATCTCGTTACTTTGACGAGACGTTACAAATGGTCTTCCCAAGTTGCTGAGCCAAAAATTGGAGACATTGTGCTTGTCAAAGAAGACGACTTGCCGCCAAGTCGTTGGTTGATGGGTAGAATACTACAAAAACATCCCGGAGATGATAACATCACCCGTGTCGTCACGTTACGCACCAAATCATCAACAATTAAAAGACCAACATCCAAATTATGTATTTTACCCGTAGTCGATTAAGGAAGTTATATTTTAGTAGTATAGTGTCGTTGTATTGTTTACTGTTCATATATTTTAGTTCGTAATTTTTTACATTTTACTAGTTTTACTCTTGTTAACTTTAGATCAACTGTGAGAAATCAAATGATAAACGTATTTTAAGTTTCTTTACACTGTTTACAATGTTTATAACCATAGGATAATTCATGTATAGTTTTAGTTTTTGTAACATCCTCCTTAGCCATTACAATTGAGTGTTATAGTTTTAAGAACCATAGCTTGTAGATTTTAGTTCAAATTATGTTTTCATGTAGTACAAATGTTTAGTTCAACTTGCTTTTGCAATGTGTCACTTTAGTCCAGTTTAGAAGGACATTCCGTCAGTAACGTCCTTGGTGGGCGGTATGTTTAAGACATAATTATTTGTAAAGCTTCCGGCGTGCTCGATAGATGGCGTTGTAGTCGAAATAGAAGTCGATATGGTTTCGTTACACCAATTAGTATATAAGCCAACAGTTTTAATTTTTATGAGAATAAATTCAGCTATCAACAGATCAGTACACAGTGGTTTTATTCCGATTCCGCTAGTGTACCTTCAGGACAACCTTCCCTAAATACCATCAGGTATTTAACAGGGATTTCATCCGTCTGTATTACAACCATCGGTATTTCATTCATTCGGGATTTCGTCAATTCGGTATTTCGTCCATTAGGGATTTCGTTCTTTCGGCCATTTGAACATCGGTATTTTGTGTTTCGATATAACGACTATCGGCATTTAAAACTTTCGGTATTTTGAAATTCGATGTTTTGGACGTCGGTATTTCAATCATAGGTATTATGAACTTTCGGGATTATGATACGTACCCATCTTAAGTGAACATCACTTCACTTTCAATTCGGTCAGCGACAGTTGACATTAATTAAGATTAAGATTCCTTGTACAGTACATTCTCCATTGGTATAAAAAACACCGTCAGTACTCGCCCTAAAATGTATAAAACCAATAGAAGTGCCGTCATGGGATGTTTCCATCTTTAAAGACGCACCGAGAAGCCGAAATTCGTTTACTTGTACCACAGGATGTACCCAGCCTAGTTTAATTATGTATGAACGAGATTGTAAGGGCGGTTGCTCACACAATTATTTCTACGTCGTCACACTGCTCGCTCAGTAATTAACTTGAAATCGACGTGTGCTTGAAAAACGATGAATAAAACAATATTGGAGCTTGTATGTAGATAATTATATTAACGAGAGACTGTCGGTTAATTGATATTAAACGTAAAATTGTGCTGAAAAGTTTATTGTTTAATATCAAGTTTTGTTCATGATGATCTAGAACGTGTTAACGAGCTTTTAGTTGGGCAAGAAATTATAT
Organism: Xestia c-nigrum; assembly: GCA_916618015.1. NCBI lineage: Eukaryota > Metazoa > Arthropoda > Insecta > Lepidoptera > Noctuidae > Xestia > Xestia c-nigrum. Next base: position 20,445,129 of record OU745250.1, read on the forward strand.
GAAACAGTGCGTATAAATGTATTCTATTTTATTTACAAATCTTGCTTGTAATACACATCTTTGTAGTTGATATTCACATTTTTGGGCAACTATGTACATGTACGGCTGAATTTTTCAGTGAGAGTCAAAATGGCTGGTGTACCATAGCGAATCAAATTATACCAATTACCAAACAAATGTACCTAAAATGTACTATTCTGTACCTAGGTCTAAAAAATCTGTACCTCCTTCAGAACAAAATTATTTCGAAATTAAGGTACACCCGCCATATTGACGTCAATATGGCTGGTGTACTATAATATTATATTATTTCACCATTATTCATAAAATTCTATTACACAAAAAAATATGTACCTGAAAAGTGCCTCAATTAAAAAAACACACACATGGATGTGATCAGTTGGATAGTTCCTGGGACATAAAACAACCGTGTCTTGTGTGTAAGTAAACAAGATTACTCATCATTCTCCTGCCCTTATCCCAACTTATTTGGAGTCGGAGCAGCATGTCTTCCACTTCCATACTTCTTAATTACTTGTCATCTCAGCAGTCACCTTCTTACTTACTTACTTATACACAAGACACAGTTTGTGTTTTTTAATAGAGGTACTTTTTAAGTACATTTTTGGTGTAATTGATCATCAGCCATTTTGACTCTCACGTTTTTCAAGGAGGCGTTCTGAAATGAACTCAAGCGCGATTTTGAAGAAAATTAAAACTGTGTCAGTGGATTTTCGGAAAATAAATATTCCTAGTCAGGAATCGAACTCATCCGTGACAGTTCAAAAGCGCCGGCAGCCGGTTCAATTGAAATAAATGCTTGGAATTAGTGACCAATAATAAATAGGCATATGGCCAGGAGAATAAAGATGATAAATTAAAATGTCTGAATTCTTAGCTCAGGGTACCCTTATATTGTCTGCCTAGCTTCCCTACAATGTTGGGGTCGGATTCTACTTGAACCCTTAGCGCCTGAATATTCATATCTGACCTCAATAATCCAATTATGGGAAAATACCGATATCGAAATAATCCTAGTTCGGGTTTTTGACTCACTATCTTTGAAGCTAGAACCGACGTTTGACCGTGTTTCGACATTTGGTCTTTTTTTTAAATAAAACCTTCCTTCTTTCCTAAAGGCTTCAGGTACCTATATAGCATACCATTACGCAAAACGATGGGGTATGTCCTGGGTATCATGTTGTTTGTTCACTACAGGAACTGATGGACGCTACCGAAGGCGTTTACACAAGAAGAAGCCACAAGAAGTACCCTAATTTCAATCGCGAAGACGGCTTCGAACTCTCTTCAGCTTGGAATCCAGTAATCACTAAGTGTACTCGTCAAGTGAAATCGCCTCAATATACAGACACTGTTAGTGTAGTGTGCTGTCCTAGTGTGAACCGGCCCTAATTAACATTTATGAAGATGAGTGAGGGTAGTTGAATAAACGCCTTCACTTTGCTGTCGCGGTACCTCCAATACTTCAAAACGTCGTCGAAACGTCGAGCGTCAAACTAGTAGATTAGTTCTGGGCCGACACAATTTCTCCTTAACAGTGTGTTGATTGGCCATCGACACACTAAGGAGGAATTACCGTTATTCCTCTTTTCACTAAAGGGACCTATTGACCAAGACCTAATGTGAAAGGAGGCAAGCCTACAACTAGCAGAAACATCAACTGGGCTGAAATCTGAACTCAGGGCTGCTCTTAATAATTCCAGTTATAAAAATCGAACAGATGTAGGTACCTCTTTCTCGTCCTTGGAGACTTACCCAGGTAGGACCTTCTGCTCGATAATAGCCATACCATATACAATATATACAGGGATTAAACATCCAGGGAAAGTTTTCCGCAAGTGTTGTATAATCTGACAGCCCGAACGATTTACTAGACTGCTTCCAACAAACAATAACTTCTTCCAGACCAGTACACTAAAGCCAACTGCACAGGTCTTCCGCTGGCTTTCGTTTAAATCCTGGTAGATGCAGGCATGGTAAGAACGGAGGTGGAGCATATCGTGCAGAGAGCATTACATTTGTCGATGATAACCCATTTAGCTAGATCCCATTTAGCCATGATAACCCATTTAGCCATGATAACCCATTTAGCCAATCTGGACATCTCTTTACCGGGAGCTATACCCCCGGTAAAGAGATGTCCAGATTAGCTACTGCTGTTCCTGTCTAGGAAGAAGGTGTTCTGCAATCACTCAAAAACCAACTCTTTTTACTTAATTTTTAGAGGTATTAATTGTATTAATTGCAGCGGTGGTCCAGTGATGGCGGTCCCGGCTTACGAACTGTCAGTGGTGGGTTCGAACCCCCAGGCAGGCGCATTAGTTTATGTAATTTATTTCATCACAGCATACTGCTCTCAAAACGGTGAAGGAAAACTCGTGAGGAAACCTACGACCCAGTCCTGGAACCAAACATTCAAAAACACATTCATGACATCTATCAAGTCGCACGGGGCCCGCGTGGTGTATTATATATAGCCCATTCCCTCTCGTAGAGAGCGCCCGTGTCCCAGCAGTGGGAACTCTTTATGATATGCTTATGCTGTAGCCCAATCGATTTCGTCTTTTCAGTAACTATAAATCTCTTTACTTTATCTTAGGAGGCGCTCGACTGAAACATTGCGTTTCTTTACGTATAGGTCCCTTGCCTTCTGACGAATGGCGGGCATTTGGACCTTCTAATTTATCACTTCACTTTATACCCGTTTCCTTTTTAGTTTCTGTACGTAAATGGTCTACGGTTAGGTTTCAATTTGTAACAAATATATATAGCCGAGTGCAATTAGACAAAAAATACTCTTATTGAGTTCCTAGAGGAGTGAAGAAAAAAGTTAACAAAAATAAATTTCACCGCTCGCAACTTTTTTTTTTTTAGTTTAATTTGGAATATTTTTTGTTCGTGCATTACTTCAAATTCGACGAATTCATATTGTAGAATTTGTAGAGTAATAGAATGTACCTGCGTGCATCCATTAAACGCTAATTTGGTCTGTTTCTTTGTTCATTGTTGTCGATTTAATAAATATTTCAAGTACTTTTTGAAAATTTCTTATTTTCTGCAATTGTTCCTAAAATGTCAAATTTTAGGACCAAGATTTCTTTTGAAATTAGTAACTGATACTTTTTTACAGATAAGTGGATGTAAAAATATCCATATTTACTAGTGAAGTGACAAAAAATTCATTCGCAATAATCAGGAAGTCGTCAATATAAAAGATAGAGGAGGCCATTTTTCTCATAATATTTCTACGACGGTCAACGTAAGTATTATCTTGAAAATATCCTTATTCTATCTGCTACCCACAGATAATAAGAAATAAAAATAAATATTTGGTGGTATTCGATAGATGTAGACAATTGCTGACGAAGGTGGAATGGGGTCGCTGGTAAATTTACAAAAAATATAATAATTATGACGTAACCATTTCATGAAGTTTGAACCACCACAGATAGAGTTGCTAATTTCGCTCCTGTAGTTCCTTTATACTCAGACTCCGTGGCTCTACTGAAAAAATCCCAATTGAACACCCAATAACACTTTGCAACCTAGGAATCGAACCTAAGACCTCATGCTCAGCAGTCGCTTACGACCACTACACCAACGAGCCATTGTCTCTGATTTGGCATCACTGTCAAAATTACTATGAGCTTTATGTCTATAAGCATAAGGTTGCTGTTGAGTTGCTGATGCCAGAGTTGAGGTGCTGTTATCCAAAGGTGATCTTGCTATAGTACCAACTAAGTATTTCCGCCATTACTGTAGTTTCATTGTATTGCGTCCATCGCTCGTTTCACGTAGCACAGTTACGACGTAGGCAACGCCTTGCTACGTCGTAGCACGGCTGCTACGATTTCCGTGCCTGTAAAATGTTTAAGGATTTTTCTTATGAAATGTTGCATGGTCGACTTCCAATGTTGCTTGTCCTTGTCTTGTGTTGTTTCATCATCATCATTTCAGCCGAAAGACGTCCACTGCTGGACATAGGCCTCCCCAAGTGTCGCCTCATTGACAGGTCCCGTGTGATTTGCATCCAACGGATTTCCGCAGCCCTCACCAGATCATCTGTCCACCTAGTGGGAGGCCTTCCAACACAACGTATTCCGGTTCGCGATCGGCATTCCAGAACTTTTCGGCCACATCGGCCATACGTTCTGCAAGCAATGTGCCCTGCCCATAGCCACTTAAGTTTGGCAATTCTTCGGGTTACGTCGATAACCTTATTTCTCTTAGGTAACGTTGGTTACCCTACAATCCATGTGGCTAGTACTATTAATTTAAATTAATGACGAACTCTTCTCCTCCATTTTTCTAGTTGTGAAACCGTCATCGTAATGTATTAAAACGACATTAGACACTTGTGTTCGTCTCTTTTTAACCAACTTCTAAAAAAGGAGGAGGTTCTCTATTCGGATGTTTCTATTTTTTTTTTTTTATATTTGTTCGCGCATAACTCCTTCGCTTACCAACCGATTTGAAAAATATTTCTTTTTTTGTTGGTAAGTGTATACTTTCCAAATGGTACCATAGTCACCAAGCCGGGATCTGAGGATGGAATCTTGGCGAAATCGAGGGAACTCTAAAAATGTTGTAGGATAACGTACAGCGATTTTGGTATTTTCTACAACAAATGAAGCAAAAAAAAAGCGTTCGATAAATATAGATAGTACTGATCACCAAAGAGCATTTGTCGCCCAAAAGAAATGTTTACGAGCTCTATACGAGATTCCAACTGACGAATCATGCAAACCCATATTTAAAGAGCTTGGTTTGCTACCGTTACCTTCATTATATGTATATGAAGCATGCATGGTCGTTCAAAAACACAAAAAACTATTTAAAACAGCAGAGGAAGTGAGCTCTCGAAGTCGGCGTGACCAACACAGACTTGTGCTGGATGTGCTGCCTCGATCAGCGAAATATAATAAAAACTGTCTGGCTATGTGTGTACGTCTCTATAATAAATTACCGAAAATGTTTAAAACATTAAATTGTAAATTATTTAAAATCGAATTATATAAATGGCTTAATAATAATAATTTTTATAGCATTAATGATTTTTTGAATACGAATTCATCATCATAATGTATCTTTAGTAAGTAAGTTTGCATGCTTTAGCATTAAGCAAAACATGTCCGATCTACTACTTTTTTTTTGGAATAACACCTTGTATACCATGTTTTATGCAAATAAAAATATCTTATCTTATCTTATCTTATCTAAAAACCATTTTACCATTAGATCTGATGATGAAGCCAAGAGTCACGGAACTCCATAATGAGACAATGTATCCTTGTCGTGTGTTGTAATTGTAACGGTATACACCACTTTCCATATATATTGAGCACATGTGAACCACTAAAAAGTGAAAAATAAAAACTTTTTTTTCAAAAAAGTTAGTCAAAAAGACTTAAAAAAAAATCAAAAAAGTGAAAAATAACTATAGCTTCTGAAGTCAGTGACAAAAAAATTAATCAATCAAACAAAGGTCACCGACTTCAGAAGCTAAAATATTTTTTGTTTTTCAACCTACTTCCAAAAAGAGGAGGTTCTCAATTCACCTGTTTTTTTTGTGTTTGTTACCTCAGAACTTTCGACTGGGTGAACCGATTTTGATGGTTCTTTTTTTTTTAAAGCTGGTGCTACACGTGTGGTCCCAATTTAATTTGCTGAAGATCTGATGGTGATCTTCGGAGATATACAATGGAACTCTTCAAAAATACACAGTAAATCTGCAGTGATTGCTGCAATCCCTTGTAGGTTCATTGTTTATACAATAGTATGACGTAACGTTACGCCTGTATGCTCTGCGTGTATTCTACACAGATGTGTAGAATACACCAAGACTTCAACTGTGTTTGTTACCTCAGAACTTTCGAATGGGTGAACCGATTTTGATGGTTTTTTTTTTATTTGAAAGATGGTGCTTTCCGTCTGGTCCCATTTTAATTCGTTGAAGATCTGATGCTTATCTTCGGAGATATAAATGGAACTCTTCAAAAATACCCGCCAAAGCTGTAGTGATTGCTGCAAAAAGTTGGTTGCTTATTGTTAATATCACGCCTGTATGCTTTGAGGGGGTACTCAGAAGTGTATAATACACCCAGATTTCGACAGTTAGGTGTATTAAGTTCCATTTATTGGGGATGAACTCTATTACCGTGACTTACTTCAAGGGTACATTGATGAGAACTTGGTTAGGTTCTGATTTCTTCTAATTATGGGATCCATGACAAAGGAACAGATCTCTTAAATCTTAAGTGCAAATTAACAATACTCGGCCGAATCTTATATAAGCTCTCGGGATATTTGAGTCACCTACCATAATGTCGTTATTAACCGACTTCAAATATAAGGAGGTTCTCAATTAGATGTTCCCCGATTACTCGAAGATGGCTGGACCAATTTTGTTTTTTTAAATTGTTTGAAAGGGTATACTTTTAAGGTTGTCCCATAATCATCAAATCAGGATCTGATGATGGATTTCTAGAGAAATAGAGAGAACTCTTCACATTTTATAGGCACACTAGAAGCGATTTGGGTAGTTTTAGGAAGTGTACTTATCCGTGTACTTATATATTAAATGTACTGAGATTGCTGAAATCTCATATCTGTCTATTGTTTACACCGGTCATAACCGTACGCTGTGAAGGGGTAAGATATAAACCACTAAATAGTGAAAAATAAAAACATTTTTACAAAAAATAAAACCGACTTCAGAGAAAACAAAATAAAAATTGTCTGTCAGTTAGATTATCAACAAATATTTGACCTGTATTTTTCTTTTCTTACATAAACCAAAATTGACGAAGAAACGACGCTTTTAAAATTCTCAATAGGTACGTCACGTTTTGGTATATTTTTTTGCGAGTTCTGACGTCACGAGCCCCCACTCCCGAGTTTAGATACGTTTTATCTTTGTCCATAGTCAATGATTTACAAAAAACTTTTTTACAAAGAATAAAACCGACTTCAGAGAAAACAAAAAAGTGAAAAATAACTTTTACTTCAGAATTCGGTGACCTTTGTTTACCAAAGTGTGTAAATTATACCAAAACGTGACGTATTGAGAATTTTAAAAGTGTCGTTTCTTCGTCAATTTTGATTTATCTAAGAAAAAAGAAATACGGGTCAAATATTTGTTGATAATTTAACTGACAGACAATTTTCTTTTGTAGTCTACCTTATTATTTCAAAAGTGGAAAGTTGTCAGTTGTGTGAAAAGGATAATTTCCGCCCAAAGGAACGATTGGGCGATGTACTTGTGTAAGCGATTCACATTTCATACCAGCCAATGCGACGTGGAGATGAGATCTGCTTCATCGCCCGACCACGCGAACGAATGTTCACGCAAGTGACGCCGCAGGCATAACTTAGTTCACTATAAACACACGTGTAACCCGCATAAGGGTGATAGTGTGAGGTCGGGGCGTTTCAATTTCCTACGGGATCGCTTAACTGGCGCTCGATCTCCGTTCATTGATGAACATTGTCAAACTTTTTGGATACCCAAAAAGTTTGTATACCATAAAACTTAGTGGATGTTTATATAACACCCTACACTACCACTACATCATTCATCGACTAGATGGTAGACTAGTCTGTAAGTTTACTTAATACTGATGCTGAATACTTAAGTTTTAAGTTTAAGTAATTACATAATTAGTTACCTACATTTTTAAATATTCCTAACAAAAAAAAAAACTCAAGGCTCCATTTGAAAGGGGAACCACCTACTATAACAATACGAGTCGTGTCCAGGAGTACTGCTTTCTGAATCAAGCCCTTGATCCAGCTGCCTTACGAGAGATACTTATTTATTTGGTTGGCGCCATCCCACAGCTGGGCAAAGGACTTTCCCTTTGGCTACCAGATTTTTGATTTGGCCTTGGGGGCCAAAAGCCTCCTGCCGCAGGCTCTACGCGGGGGTCGAATGGTCCATGGCCCTTTACGGGGCCCCAGTGTAGGCGCGTTCCTTGAGGCGGCGAGCCGCCCATTACCTGAACGCGCCCCAGAAAGTGGTAGCCGTAAAATGGTCCGTGGGCACTGTACGATCTCCCGCGAGGCGGCGGGCCTGCTTGCCGGATTGCCGCCATGGGATCTGGAGGCGATAGTCCTCGCGCGCCTGCACGAATGGCGCGCGGAGGCACTACGCCGGGGGGAAACTCCGCTGCCGCGGCAAATCGCCGCTCAGCGGACAGACCTCCGGCGCGATCTCATGGCGACATGGAGAGAACGACCGTGCAGGGCACGCCACGACAGTGGCGGTAAGTCCCCTCTTTGAGGAGTGGCTTGAGTAGCGCCACGGCGTTTTTGCCTTCCGCCTGACGCAGGTCCTCACCGGACACGGATGTTTCGGGAGGTACCTGCACCAAATCGGGCGGGAGGAGACGCCCGGGTGTTTCCACTGCGAGGATCGACCGGAGGACACGGTGGAGCACACGGTGGAGAACTGCCCCGCGTGGGCGGAGCAACGCCGTTTCCTCGTAGCGGCGATCGGCGGCGGCAACCACTCGCGCCCGGCCCTGGTTCAATCCATGGTCCGGAGCATGGTGACGCGGGCCCCTGGACGGTAAGCTATGGGCTAGCTAGCCGTCTGTTCGTCTAATGACGACGGGCCGACGGCGCGTTCGTGTTCCACGCGCGCCTCAAAGAGATGTCAGCATAAGGGGAGTGGCCCGCAAGGGCCGAAGCCTGCCGGGGTTGCGGGCCAAAAACATTAAAAAATATTGTTTATGGGAATTTATTATGCACAATATTTACATACTACATCTAAAACTATATATAATTACAAAAATAAAACTAAACGTAAAACTAGTACCAATATATATACAACAATGTCAATAGGATACTATCGCTGTCATCGGGAAACGTGCCCAGAAGACTGGCAGCATTGCCACGTTGAATGGCAATGCTAATTCTTTGGCCAAAGAAAGAGCCAGCTCACTGGTCACGCGAAGTGTCGATCAATCGGCGGGAGATTACCTTAAAAATGCGACGCGCACTCGGACCCCAAGACCCGAGCGTTTCGACCCCAAACGGCTCAAAGCTGTGGTTACCAATAAGGTTACAGTATTTGCGCCGTTTGAGGATCTCAGCAGCTGCAGCAGCAGCGCCTGCCTTGTGTATTAGGTACCTAACTTCTGTGGAATCACACTTACGGATGAGTGATTCTATGACTTCCTATGTATTTAGAGAAATAAATCCAAATATTGATCTCTATTATTCAAACCTTTATAAGATCCCTCCGATCTTTAGGATCGTTACGGAAGGCGTAATGGGTTGCTTCGTAATCCATCAAAACTTTCAATATGGATAGAATCTTGGGCTATAAGAAACCACTTCATCTTCCTAATGACTCATCTGGTGAAATCTTGTCAACAAGTATGTCTCGCTGAAGGTTGTTTAATGAAATACAAAGGTAATAAGTTAACAATCTATTTATTAAATAATAATTTATGTTAGTCATAATTTTCAGTCTATCTTTTTGGTTTTGTCAGTAAATTGTTTGCGATTTTTGGCAGCATTCATTTGGTATTAGCATTGTACCGACATTTGCAGCATACGGGGATACCATCCTTAGCACTGGCGATCTCCATTTTGGGCTTGTTGGTTGCAGGATCCACCTCATCACTCAGCACGAAGAAATCGAAATCCATCTTTGTACTGACGCATTCCATTTTGAAAGTCGTCAGAACATGACTGGTTCTTAGAAAATGTGGGGTGTCCCTGTCAATTCGTCCCTCGTTTCTGAAATCAAACAATAAAACCTTTAACGATATATGTCTTAAGATGAGAAATGACTTTTTGAGATCCACTTTAGTCTAAGGGCTTTAGTTTTGATGTAGCATAACCTTTGTCAGGCAAAGAATTACAGTTACTTTCATGTTTTTTTATTCGTGGTCTTGCAAATCTATTAAAACGAATTAATTTAAAAACGTAAACAGTAAAATAGCAAGACAGATTTAATGAGTATTTAATTAAATTGTTGTTAAATTGTGAAACTTACAAGCACATGCTGACAGTGTAGATCTGCATGAACTTCTCTTTAGACTGTACAACCACTCGCACTCGGTCGCTCTTATCTCTGATGTAGTAGATAGGGTTTTCCTGAAGACAAAAACAAAGATTTTTAGGAACTAGTAGCACTCATACACATGCAAAGTTATCTTGCTTCCTTCGTGTCGCGTCGCGTCGAAGCGACTTGTAGAGGAAAGATGCCGTGACTGCCAGATTCACGTCATTTTAAGCTTAAGCTTTTTCTGTGCAAGTACCTTACTCTTGGTGGCTTTGACAGGTATCAGGTAACAAAGCTGTGCTGAATAGCTGTTAGGGACGTCATACTATACAGCGTGTTTTTTTTGATTACTGAGATATAATGATGATTCAATTCCTTCACTGCCAGACACTTTGTGTGGTGGAAAACCCGCCAGACACCTTTAAAGTATGTTAATTGTTTAAGTGAATTTAGTGAGAATAGTTGGTGTTTGGAATTTGAAGTGTTCCAAAACAATGTTTTTTTCACTTAGACGAAGTTACGTAAGCAGGAATTTCCTGTTTTTATGTAAGGTAAGGTTTTATTTCAGTGTACAGATTGAGATTGTGCTGAAATAAGAAGTTGTCGTCAAAGTTTTACTTACAGTAGAGTTGGAAGGACAGTCGGGTTCATCATCAGAAGTTACTCCTTGGCGGTCACCCATGTTGGTACCTGCAGGGTTTTCTACAGTCTGTAAAAAAACAATGAATGTTTTAAAACTTTCTTGATTAAGGCTTTGTTGGTAAATGTAGTTTCCATAGAAGGGTGTCTAATTTATTTATGCTATTTTAATGAGATCATCTATGATTTCAAAACTGAAAAAGTATAGTCCTAAATACTAGATATTATGATGATAATATTTCTTACCAATGCACGCATGTCTGCGAGGAGAGCTTCAATCTTTTCGTCGGGTATTTGTCACCCTTTTCGAAACAAAACGACTTCCCTTCGCAGGCTGCCGGCATCTCAACTATAATGAAAAAAAAAACATTGTTTCATGAAAATCCATGGTCACTTAATGTTTTGTAAGTTGTCCAATCTGAATGAAAAACACTAAAAATTGATAAAACAATCGTTTTTTGTTCTTAAAAAAACAAAAGACGTCCATTCATAATAAACTTGAAAGAGTAAGGCCGTGTTCAGACCAAACGTCGGCGCCGCCGTATCCCAGTAGTTCCAGTTCCATGGAACCATGGAACTGGGAGAAAAAAAACCCAGTAGTCCCTTAATGGAACTAGACAATGGAACTAATGGGATACGGCGTGGTATACATTTTTTTATACTCGTACTATACGCGTTGGTGTGAACGTAGCCTAATACCAATAACGTAGCGGTAAAAAAGTTTGATAGAACATACATTCGTTTAGTTCGCTGGAGTCGTACATTAGTTCTCCGTCAGCGGGGAGTGGCGATGCTTCCACTGAATTAAAGCCCGTGTGGAAAGCGACCTGAAAGTTGAAAATGCATTTGAATTTTGAAGATACTTTTAATAATTCAGGAGAAATTAAGCAGAATTATTGTAAGCAACGTTATCATTCGTCTCGAACAAATTGTTCTCGGGTTTATCCAGTGGGATTTTCTCTGTAGCAGACCCAAGTTCATGATTCATCCGAGATGGTTTCAAACTTGGCTCCGTTACCGAAAGGTGGTAAATATTAGCCACGCATGCTTGCGAATTTTGGACTTTAGTATTTATCCTTTTTTCAATAGTTCTAAATCAAAAGAACTACTAACAAACCTAATTACTTTTAGACGAAAAATGTTTATGAATAAATAATCTCTTTATTTCAGAATAATTTATTCTGAAGTAAAGATGATGATGATGATTATGAAATAATTATTAATCAGTTTAAAATTAGACTTACCAGAAGAGTACACACGAACGAGAAACACATTTTTGCCATTTTTACAAGTGACTAACACTGACTAATTTGCACTGAAACTTGATTTTAGAAAATCCAAAACGCTTCTTTTCTTGCCAAAGATGCTCTTCGTTTAATGGACAACGTATGAATGCTGTTGACGTTCCAATGAATCCCGTTATATATGCGTCGACGTTTAAGGAAAACAGTTAGTTAAATCAAGCATAACAGTTAATAAGGTTGCAGAAACACAGTTACTGTTTTCCTCCATGGTATTCCAACAATTAATAATTAAATATTACGTCAGGAATTCGGGTTTCAATTTATGACGCAATTCGATGACAACAGTTTGACAATTCTGCAATGTGAGAAATTGAAACCCTTATGGCTCCCTTGTGGAGACTACAGTTTCTCGAGTACTTGGTATTTTGAAAACTTTTAACTGCCCCGTTGGTCTTGTAAACATAACTAATTACCGTAGGGTCCTGGGTTCGATCCCGGGTAGATAGCTAGTTGGCGGCCAAGGTTGAAAACGGTCCACGGGCGATTATTCTTATTTCGAAAGCTGATTTATGTAATACTGTCTTGGTTTTTGTTCTCGGCTTCGCTTGTGAGCGTTTTTAATAAAATAACATTCAAGGATACTTCCTATTAGTAAAAGAATTTCCGAAACCGAATCGATAGTTTCGAAGATACGTTATCCCCTACATCCACATATTTACACCAATGGCCGAGAACCATACTGCCATTTTCCAGCTGTTCTGATGAGGTGGACCTTCGAATGGTGGCCAAGAACTAAGTAAAGAAATGTGAGTCGTCCGTTTCCGAGATGGGCAGACGACATACTTGCAATCAGGGGAATAACCTGTATGAGGATGGCACATGACCGTGGATTGGCACAAGAGAAGAGAGCCCTGTACCAAGGTGGATGAATTCAGGATTAAGAAGATCATGATGAAGCTGAAATCTCCGTCACCCCTTGTCTACACTAATATTATAAAGAGGAAAACTTTGTTTGTTTGGTTGTAATGAATAGGCTTAAAAACTACTGGACCGATTTGAAAAATTCTTTCAGCAATGGATAGCTACATTATCAGAGAGTAACATAGGCTATATTTTATCCCCGTACTCCCACGGGAACGGGACCTACGTGGGTGAAACCGCGTGATGTCCGCTAGTTTATAATATATTGTATGTATTACGTATATTATATTGTACTAGCTGGCCCACGCAACTTCGTCTGCGTCACATAAGAGAGAAAAAGCTCCCAAAGGGAATACAATCTCCCCCGATTTTGTAACATTTGTCATTGCTGCTCCGCTCCTATTGGTCATAGCGTGATGATATATAGCCTATAACCTTTCTCGATAAATGGACTATCCAACACAAAAAGATTTTTTCAATTCCAACCAGTAGTTCCTGAGATTAGCGCGTTCAAACAAACAAACAAACTCTTCAGCTTTATAATATTAGTATAGATATATAGTATAGTATATAGTATAGATGTATTAGTTTAGTATAAAAATAAAGTTAATTTAAGTGTTTAACTGTTATTGTTTGCGCACATAAGTTTATCCTCTCTTGCAAATCTCGCAACACAAGTATGGTTTGCTGTAAGAAAACCCAATTCACCCAGAATTGGGTTAAGCTCGCCGTTGTACATAAGCTATATATTTTAATTTTGTGTATATTTTTCTTTATTATTTTTGTGTGCAATAAAGAATAAGAATAAGGGGGACACCCCACGGTCCCGGCCAATATATAGGTACTTTACACAACAAAATTATTACGCAATTTAATATTAATTGCAGTACGATATTTCCTCTTACGTCATATTATATTATTACGGTTATTATTCGAATTTATCAACTTACGTCACCTGGTTCTCGTCATAGGAAATACCTGACGTACTTTCTGATAAATTTTAGACGTTTAATTGTTATTTATTGATCTCATTTCTAGTTATTACAAATTATACATAATTATTACGTTTTTCTACCTACTAAGAATAAGTCAAAAAAATTCTATTGAATAGAATAAAAAGTGTGTGTGGAGTATTTGTCTTTGTATCACCAGTGGAAGAAAATTGTCTATAAATCTACAAATCTATTCCTTTATCATCTGCCAGGCCTTCCCGTGTAACTAGATGCAGCTGAATATCAATCAAAATCAAAACATTTTATTTCACATAGTCCTGGATGGGCACTCGTCGAAAAAGGTGCACGGTTCGCGTTGGTCGATTCCATGGAGAAGAACCGGCAAGAAACTCCATGGTTACTCTTTTCAAATCATTTGGTATTACAATATTATTATGTTTCATTACAGCATTAGTACTAAAGTATGGGGGGACAGCGTAGGCCCGACAATAGGTCGTTGCTTGCTAAACAAGAAATGTAAAACAAATGGAATATTTAACAAAAGTTAAACAGCATCCGAGAATCTATATAATAATCTAATATTTTACATGGAGTGACTTTATATCTGACCTCACAACCCAGTTAGTTCTGGAACAAAACCCCTGGTAAGACATTGGTTATCAGACTATTGGGCAACTGACTGCCGATAACGACAAAGATCTACAAATGCATCACATCTTTATTGGTTGGGAGAAACCCACCCTGACATGTCTCTGAACTAGCTGGCCTGATTGCATAACTCATCAATTTGTTTTGTTCTGCATCTCCATCAGAATTTGAGGAGCTCGTGGCTAAATAATAACAGCCGCTCGGGCCGATCTTTAGGTTAAGCCGTGCTTGCCTAGGTTGGTCTGTGGATGGGTGACCACCCATACATACACATACATACTTACAGGTAGTCAGTGGCCCAAAAAGTCTGACAACCAGTCTTACCAAGTGGTATCGTATTACCCAGTATTAACTGGATTGGATTGGTCTGATAGGCAGTCGCTCCATGTAAAATACGGGTATTCAGCTGCATCCGGTTAGACTGGAAGCCGACCCCAACATAGTTGGGAAAAGGCTAGGCAGATGATGATGATCTCCATCAGAAATTTCTCATTAATAGCCACGGAGTCGGTTTTTGTGCCCGGTGGATGGCAAAAGGCATGCCTCTATGACGTGGGTCTTAAATATAACTGACGAAATGTGGGTGTACTATTGGCACACCACTGCCTTACCCTTCGTGTATAACAGGAATGTAATGTTACCTACCTACTCGCTCGCTGACGGGATTATCCCGATTTATACAATCGGGATGTGGAATTCCCTGCGTCGTAAAGTCGGCTGCATAACTGCCAATTTATGTGGTTATTAGCGCAACCGACTTTGGGATTATACCACACTGACGAGACCAGTGGGACAAAAGGAAAGTCTTGTTTCCACTTTAATAAAAAATCATTTATTTCAGATCATTAAAATCCATAAAATACAAGCACATTACATAAAAAATCAATTAAAATCTAAAAATAATATAATAAGTAAAAATTAAAACATATCTATACTTATAATAAATCTGTAGAGAGGTCAATTCTGTACATGAAATATATTTACAAAATAACTATCGGGGGGTGATTAGTGATCGATACTGATGCCAAAAATGCAATCAGTAAAATTTTTGTCTGTCTGTCTGTCTGTCTGTATGTTATTTATAGAAAAAAAAACTACTCGACGGATTTTAACGAAACTTGGTACAATTATTCTACATACTCCTGAGCAGGTAATAGTATACTTTTCATCACGCTACCATTAGTAGGAGCAGAGCAGTGAAAGGAAATGTTGGGAAAACGGGAGAAGTTACTTGGTTTTTTTAGCTTCCGTCGCGTGTGCAGCCTTAATGGTTAAAGCTACATAGAAATCATGTATAACGGAAATATTCCACATAAAATTATATAAAAAATATCCCAAGACAGCATATGTCTATCTTTTATAGTTGACTCACAATAACACGTGTAACTCCCGATAGCTTAGCAGTTCGGAGATTTGTTATTATTATATTTGTTTACTCTTACGTTTATATCATCACGCTATGACCCACATAAAACATAGGATACATTTTATTCCGGTAGTAAGATCCCATGGGACAATAATCAAACTTCACGCGGGCGAAGCCGCTGGCAGAAGCTAGTATCACATAAAATTAAATGAAGATTGAATTGACTTTGACCCACTTATCAATTTTGCGGTACTGCCGTCCACGATCCACTTTTGGACTCGTTCTTGACGAATTGGTCGGAAAGGGCATATTGTAAACGGAATTGGAAAGTCATTGGAGAGATATTTGCCCAGCAGTGGGACAGAACAGGCTGACATAAAAAAACCACTTGTCTCAACTCAGTCCCATAATTTTGACATCGAAATGAATGCATTTGACTGCTTCGTTTACTTGATCTAGGGGTCGTAAGCACTACTGCTGAACACCATCAGCATATAATGTTCCCACTGCGAGACTCAAACTCAAA
This sequence comes from Xestia c-nigrum, assembly GCA_916618015.1. NCBI lineage: Eukaryota > Metazoa > Arthropoda > Insecta > Lepidoptera > Noctuidae > Xestia > Xestia c-nigrum. The sequence goes on from OU745250.1 coordinate 20,461,462, forward strand.
CTCAAATTCTTTATTGCATTCATGTGTACATTCAGTTGTTACATATGACGTAAGTAAGTTCCAACATGAAACCCGGTTAGGGCACGGCAACATAATAGATTGGACAAAACAAGCATCCAGTGAGTAGGTATACTGGATTGCGAGTTTGTTAAACAAAATATAATATAACTAATATAATTATCATCGAAAATATTCCTATACTATTAGACTATTAGACTCTCAATGAAAGGGAATGGGCTATAATCCACTACGCGGGTCCAGTGCTGATTGGTAGATGTCACATCATGTCTTTTGGTTCTACGAGAAGCCGGTTTCCTCAAGATGTCATCCTTCACCGTTTTGAGAGCAGTGCTGTTGTAATAAATTACACAAAGTAATGCGCCTTTTTGGGCTTGATCCCACGACTTACTATACGATGAGACACGCTAGACCGTGCCGGGTCCGTGCCGGGTGACGTATCTATGGTTATGCCATTATATGTGTCAATGTGTCTTCTTTAATCTAGCATCAAAATATTTAAGCTAATTTCTTTTAAGTAGAATAAAGCCTTAATTTCGAAAGGCTTTTGCGTTTTCTTTACTTATATCAATTTATTCTACTTAAAAATAATATAATGTAAACGCTATTCAAGTTATTCAATAACAATTATTTTCGCTGATGTCTGACGGAAAAAAAACATCTGACATACTGGAAAAGAATCAAGACTCAAAATTTACAATGGCTGTTCGTCCTACGAAATATTTAAATCCAGATAAGTTTGGTGCTGATCCGAGTGATTCTGGCGCAGAGCTCAATTGGAGTCACTGGTATAGTACGTTCAAAAATTTTATTTCCGAAGAGGTACCAGATTCTTCGTCAGAGTTGAAACTAAAGCTACTGGTTAATTACTTAGCGCCAACAGTTTTCGCACTAATAAAGCATTGTACAGATTACGAACAGGCTATTAAGACATTAACGGAAACCTATGAAAAACAGAAAAACCGTATCTTGGCACGTCATACTTTATCTACGAGAAAACAAAAACCCGATGAATCCATATCCGATTACATTCGTGCTTTAAAGCTGCTAGCCCAAGAATGTGATTTTCGTGCCGTATCCGCTGAAGAATATAAAAACGAATTTATATGTAACGCATTCATATCGGGCTTATCTTCTCAAAACATCCGCCAAAGACTTTTGGAGAATATGACATTGACATTCGATGAAGCTATAAATCAAACATTGACGCTTGAGAGCGCTGAAAAGAGTTCACTATCTTTTTCAAATCCAAACACAAACTCATTACTGAATGCAATCACTTCTCAAAGGAGTATTAATGTCAGTGAACCACAAGTAGAACAACAAAAAGAGATCCAAAATCATTTGGCTGCTTCTACTCCCCGTTTTTATGGACAAAGGAAACGACGTTGCTTCTTTTGTGGCGGGAACATCCATCAACGGATAAAATGCCCTGCATTCCATGCGACGTGTCAACTTTGCTCAAGAAAAGGTCACTTTGCTAACGTATGTCGTAGCAGTAGCGCTGGTGGCTCGACGGCAAATGCAATTTCTGAAGAGACATCATTAAACACTGCAACTATAATCGCAGCTTCTCCGGGAAGCCTAAAAAAGGCCACTGTCCCTATTTTAATTAATAACTACACTGCAGACGCTCTCGTGGATACTGGCAGCTCGGTGAGCTTTATTAATAAAAGCTTAGCAGAGACATTGGGTCTAAAGAAAAAACATTGCAACCAGACCGTCACATTAGCGTCGCTGAGTTGTACTTCTATTGTAGAAGGTTCGTGTGTTGCAACTTTAGAAGTGAATAAACACGTCTACCAACAGAAGACTTTGTTGATCGTGAATAACTTATGCGCCGATATTATCATCGGTCACGATATTTTAAAAACACATTCATCAGTTGTCCTGAATTTTGGTGGTAAAGACGAACCTTTGAACATAATATGTAACGTCATGGAAGCTGCTGTGCCCCCTGCTTCGATATTTACAAATCTTTCACCCTTTATAAAGCCCATTGCAGTTAAATCTCGAAGATATAATGAGGAAGATGAATTATTCGTAAAACAAGAAATAACAAAGCTACTAGAGGATGGTGTCATCAAACCGAGCACTTCGCCATGGAGGGCTCAGACTTTAGTCGCAGGAGGGGGCCATCATCGAAAACGCTTAGTGATCGATTATTCGAGGACGATCAATAGATTTACTGAGCTCGATGCTTACCCATTACCTAAAATTGAATTTATCATTTCGAAGGTATCAAAGTATAAATACTTTAGTCAAATCGATCTAAAAAGTGCGTATCATCAGGTCCCTATATTAAAAAAAGAACAAAAGTACACCGCTTTTGAAGCTTGTGGTAAGCTATACGAATTCACACGTATTCCGTTTGGCGTCACTAACGGGGTAGCCGCATTTCAGCGTACTTTAGAATTCATTATTGAAAATGAAAATTTAAAAGGGACCTACGCGTACCTTGATGACGTCACTGTTTGTGGAGTTACAAAAGAAGAACACGATAGAAACTTGCGTGATTTCTTACAGGCGGCTGAGAAATATAAACTTACCTTAAATAAGGATAAATGTACTTTCTGCGCAGAGACTATCAATCTCTTAGGTCACACAATAAGCGACCAGACTATCAGACCAGACAAAACAAGGGTTCAACCTTTATTAGATTTACCTGTTCCAAAAGATGCCAAGTCCCTCAAAAAAGTTTTAGGGTTATTTGCTCACTATAGTCCTTGGGTTAAGAATTTCTCACATAAAATAAGGCCTTTGATTGACGCAAACAACTTTCCACTGACTAAGGAAACAATTTTTCATTTCAACGCTCTTAAAACTGAATTAGCAGAGTCAAGTCTTAACACGATTGATTATAATGCTACATTTACGGTCGAAACAGACGCCTCAGAATTTGCAATCGGGGCTATTTTATCACAAAATGAACGACCTGTAGCCTATTTTTCACGATCATTAACTGCACCCGAAAGACGTCATTCATCAATTGAAAAAGAAGCTTGCGCCATCGTAGAAGCGCTCCGCAAATGGCGACATCTACTTTCTGGAAAGCATTTCATCTTAATAACTGATCAACAGTCTGTTGCTTTTATGCTCACTCATCACACAAGTAAAATAAAAAATGAAAAAATAGAAAGATGGAGACTCGAACTTTCTTGTTTTAAATATGACGTCGTATACAGGCCCGGAAAACTGAATTTGGCGGCGGACGCTCTATCTCGTGTTTGTGCTCACATAAATACAAATAATTTAGCTAATCTGCATAACGCTCTTGGGCATCCTGGTATCACGAGAATGACACACTGGGTTAGAACCAAAAATTTACCATATTCCGTCAATGATATTAAAGCCGTAACGTCATCATGTAAAATATGTGCTGAAATTAAGCCACGATTTAATAAAAATCAAGGAAGTCTTATAAAAGCAACGGCCCCTTTTGAACGACTGAGTATTGATTTCAAGGGACCAATACCAACAAATACGAAGAACAAATATATCTTAACTATAATTGATGAATATTCAAGATTTCCGTTTGCCTACCCCTGTCCAGACGTGTCAACAGAGTCTGTGATAAACAGTCTTAAGGATCTTTTCTTTATGTTTGGAACTCCACTTTTTATTCATTCCGATAGAGGATCCGCGTTTATGTCAGAACGTGTTAAACAATTCTTGCTGTCTCTGGGAATTGCTTGCAGCCGGACTACTCCCTACAACCCGCAAGGAAACGGACAGGTGGAGCGCCTGAATGGCACTTTATGGAGGACTGTACAACTCTTTCTAAAATCAAAAAACTTGGACGTAGCTCACTGGGAGTCGGTCCTTCATGAGTCACTCCATGCAATTCGTTCATTGTTGTGCACATCAACGAACACCACTCCTCATGAACGGTTATTCTATCATCCACGACGATCAATGAATGGCCAATCAATTCCATCATGGCTTTCAACCTCTAGTACCGTCCTCTTGAGGAAGAATGTACGACAGTCAAAATATGACCCTCTTGTAGAAGAAGTCGAGCTTTTACAAGCTAATCCTGCATATTCATTTATAAGATATTCTGACGGTAGGGAGTCTACCGTATCAAATAATCAATTAGCTCCTTTACCTAATGATGAAGACAGCATCTGTGATGAAGCACCTATAGGCATAGAAGCTACCCAGCGCGAGTCTGAAACTCCTCAAGAATCTGAGGTTGCTCAAACCCAACAAGAGGTGGTCCGGGAAGAACCTGACATAGACGAGAGGCGCCACTCAAGTAGGCCCCGGAAACCGCCAGGCTACTTGAGAGACTATATTTGCGAGATATAAAAACCCTGCTGGGAAGAATGACGTATCTATGGTTATGCCATTATATGTGTCAATGTGTCTTCTTTAATCTAGCATCAAAATATTTAAGCTAATTTCTTTTAAGTAGAATAAAGCCTTAATTTCGAAAGGCTTTTGCGTTTTCTTTACTTATATCACCGGGTCCGAGCGGAGTGTCCGTTCAATTTCCGAACCGTTACCGAGGAAGGAAAAAGACCCGGTTCGATCTGCTTCCGCCGCACTAATGCTGACCACAAGGTCTTTGTTCTTTATTATTTTCTAACTATAGCCCGCGACTTTCAGCCGCGTTAAATACTTCCCTATTTGAATCGGATTGTGTTAACAATTTAAATTATCCTTTTCTGGTGCGCGGAAACCCAATCCATTTTCTAAATAATAAAATGAGGAATCTTAAATCGCGGGTGGCAACATTTCGGTCGCTTCTAAGAATTGACGATCGAACATATAGGTATACTTGTGCTGAAGATGGTGTGGTCATGTTTTAAAAGTTTATTAGATTGTAAGGAAGTACTTATTTGGGACAAATAATGCATTTTGGATTTCATTAGGATTTAAACTTTCGTGAATATTTTATGTTTCTTATGGGGACTTATTCGGTGAACAGCATCATCAGCCTAGCCTATTCCCAACTATGCTGAGGTCGGCTTCCAGTCTAACTGGCTGAATACCAGCAATTTACATGGAGCGACTACCTATCGGACCTCCACAACCCGGTTGGTACTGGATAATACGAAATCCTTTGGTAAGACTGATGGTTGTCAGACTTCCGAACAACTACCTCTGACGTCTGTTAAGGATCCACAAATAACAGCCAGGACTTTTCAGGTAAGGAGGCAGCTCGGTTTGTAAAGGATGATCCCCATTCATGGATCAATTTGGGCAAGCTCTGGATAACCTTACTTATTAAGCAACAAACAGAACCGGTATTTGGCGTATAAAAGCTTAACATTTCACAAATTAGAGTCAGCTACGTATAATTTGTAGGTGCAATCATTCGCTAATGTGTCTGACCTAATATACCAGGGTCACATACGCGTCGATTAATCTTTTTCCCCTTGAACGTCAATTGTCACCGTTACTGCTGCTGGTTTTCCTATTGTTATCACTTCATTGCGTCATGATGATTTGCTGAATAATTTGACACTGCCTTTATATTTACTAGATTACCTGCGACTTCCAGCATGACAAACACATTCTATGGCATGTAGCTTTCCATTTTTACCCGATTTTAAAAAGGAGGAGTTTCTCAATTAGAACCTTTTTTATTTATTTTTTTATGTATGTTCTCCTATTACTCAGAGATGGCTGGATCGATTCGTTTTTTTTTGTTTTGTTTGAAAGGGTATATATACTTCCCAGGTGGTCCCATAGTCATCAAGTCAGGATCTGATGATGGAATCCTGGAGAAACAGAGAGAACTCTTCAAATTTTATAGGCACACTTGAAGTGATTTGTGTGGTTTTAGAAAGAGTGCTTTTTCGGAGAGATCCCATTTCAATTTGGTGAAGTTGTGATGAAGAACTTCGGAGATAGGCAACGGAACTCCTCAATAAATGATAGCAAATGGGCTGGGATTGCTGAAATGTTATGTCTGTCTATTGTTTACACCGGTTCATAACATAACATCACGTCGATACGCTGTGATGGGGTAAGCATACCTATCTGAACCACTAAAAAGTGAAAATAACTTTCAAAAATAAGCTTCAGAAGTCGGTGACAAAAAAAAAAACAATCAAATAAAGGTCACCGACTTCTGAAGCTTATTTTTGAAAGTTATTTTTCACTTTTTTGTGTTTTTGAAGTCGGTTTTATTTTTTAGACTGTCACTTTATGACGTTAAAGTGTCAATGACATTCAACCCTCGGGTGATTAAGTAATTAAAGGGTTGAGACTATACGTAGGTATATGTATGTATTGTTAAGTTACCAATCAAGGCTCTGACATGTACTGGGGCTTATCATTTACTACTATGCTAATGTCTTAAGTTCAACGATTTGGAATACATTGACAAGCGAGCCTTTGTCATTAGACTTGCACAAATATATAGAAGTTAGGCTGCTACAATGAAATTGCTAATTGATTGCTAATTGCTAATTGACAGATTCAGACTCCGTGAGTTCCCGAAGAGTTCGGTAGAGAAGGACAGATTCAGACTCCGTGACGGCTACTGAGAAATTCCTGGTGGAAATATCGGCTAATCCTATTTAATTATTTATACCTGAACCTAAAGTAGACAGTGGAGAGCAGCGGTGGCCCAGTGGTGGCGGCCCCGAATTAGGAACAGTAAGTCGTGGGTTCGAATCTAGACAGGCGCATTACTTTCAATAATTTATTTCATCACCGTTGCTCTCAAACGGTTAAGCAAAACATCGTGAGGAATTCGGCACATGTCCTAGAACCAAAAATTCGAAGACATGTAACATCTACCAACCCGCACTGGGCCCGCGTCGTGAATTATAGTCCATACGCAAAATACGCGCTTTGACGTGGAGTTGCGGACACCAGCCCGTTGTACAATACAATACAATACAAAGTAGACAGTGTCCCTTTTTAGTCTTTCACTGTTTTTTTTATTAATCGAAAGAAAATCACGGATATTATCCCGTTAGTACTTTAAGTATAGACAGGGTCCGTATTTCCAATTCGACTGATTTAATTAAAAACGTTGAAGTAAGATTATGATTGAGACATAAGATGACAAGACCAAGACTTACGGAGGATAATTCTACAAAAAAGCCAAAGACAAATATACTGACCATAAACGGGACAACGTCTACAATATTGTAAATTTACTTGCAATAACCAATTGGTTGACAAACTTGGCAATTAAATCAATTAGCTATTACTAAGGGCCTTTTTCACCACCTACAATTAAATGCCCATGCATTTACTTGAAGGAAAATTTGATACAAACTCTGTTCTATTTTTGAATTTATTCGGTAAGTAGTGGCTACATTTGTATATCGTGAAACAGGCCTTTAGTTGAGTGCAATATTAGACAAAAACGTGCTATTTGAGTTTTTGGAGGCTATTTGGATGCCCAATAAGATTTTATTATACCATATATGTCGCCGCAGGAGTCTCTATCTGCTAAGATTTAATCTAATTAATAACACTCGTAAACTATTCCATGATAATATTGATGAACCTGCCATCTCTGCTTTGGCAGTTGGCATTAACAATTATTTACAAAAATCATTATTCAGTTGACAGAAGGGTTAAGCGCCATCTATTGGCATTTGTATTAACTAAGACTTAAATAGATCTTCGAATGACAATTTAAGAGATTAAATAATCAAGTTTAGCTAGAACTACAGTTAAAATTAAGATAGCTAATATTTTATAACTATTGGGATTTTACCAATTTGTCATAGCTCGTTCGTGGACTACGGTTTCTTTGATTGTATGGCAACACTCCACATGTGGTGGATGTCGCCATACAAACCCGCTAAGTACAATTTTAATTGTCAATAAGTCAATTTATAATTCTAAACTATAACTAAATCAGTTTTACTGAAACTAGCTACAAACCAAAATAAGTAACAAGATTATTTACAAAGCAATCTATTAGTGGAAGACTTATTCTTTGTATTAATTTGACCTCCGTTCCTTGGCTTCCGTTTTGTCGGAAATGGTTTAATAACAAGTGTAAAAAGGAATTGAGCTAGTAATTAAGCTTAAACTTAATAACACCTTTGCATTTGTGAATATTAGTATTGTTTAATTATTACAATAATTAAGTGTGAAGTATTCTGATATTGTTTGTAAGTTTTAATGACCTTACGATGTAATGAATTACTGTACTGAGGGAGTGAACAACTTCCGGTCACTCAAAAAGACGCGTTGAAGACTCGCAGTGTCTCGTTCAGTAAAACAATTGAATTACTAAGAAAATAATAATGGCTTTTGAAGTGAACCTTACAAGCTTGTGTAAATGAGAAATGTAATATTGGTTGAAAAGAGTGTAAGGAGTTTCTTTGCCCGTTCTTCTCCTTATTAACAATATTGGCGAACGGGCTGCTTGACTCAGAATGTTTATTGTGCCTGTACCTAAATGGTTTCTTAGAAATAAACGTTTGGAGTTTGAGTAAAATGTGGTGTGTGATTTCAACTACCCATCTACCTATCTACCAACAATGAAGAATCACATCGCACGGCGATGTGATGGTTAGAGACTGCAAGACATTAAGTATGGCGGCGAATGGCGCCAATATTCGAGGACTGCTCCTCTCCAGGGATTCCCTGTCGTGATATATATAATAAAATCTTATTGGGTTTTTCCATAAGGAATTTCTCCGTAGTAGCCAATCAAAGTGTTCCTAGAGTTTGTACAATAATGTAGTACACCGACCGACAGTTATCTATAATTTTTTTTGAAATACTGAGTCGTCCCAAAAAACCCCGTGTTTCAGTACCTAATAATATTGTGGAAAATGTAACGTTCGTTCCACAATATTATTACCTACTAGCTTCTGCCAGCGGCTTCGCCCGCGTGAAGTTTGATTATTGTCCCATGGGATCTTACTACCGGAATAAAATGTATCCTATGTTTTATGTGGGTCATAGCGTGATGATATAAACGTAAGAGTAAACAAATATGATAATAACAAATCTCCGAACTGCTAAGCTATCGGGAGTTACACGTGTTATTGTGAGTCAACTATAAAAGATAGACATATGCTGTCGTGGGATATTTTTTATATAATTTTATGTGGAATATTTCCGTTATACATGATTTCTATGTAGCTTTAACCATTAAGGCTGCACACGCGACGGAAGCTAAAAAAACCAAGTAACTTCTCCCGTTTTCCCAACATTTCCTTTCACTGCTCTGCTCCTATTAATGGTAGCGTGATGAAAAGTATACTATTACCTGCTCAGGAGTATGTAGAATAATTGTACCAAGTTTCGTTAAAATCCGTCGAGTAGTTTTTTTTTCTATAAATAACATACAGACAGACAGACAGACAGACAGACAGACAGACAGACAGACAGACAGACAGACAGACAAAAATTTTACTGATTGCATTTTTGGCATCAGTATCGATCACTAATCACCCCCCGATAGTTATTTTGTAAATATATTTCATGTACAGAATTGACCTCTCTACAGATTTATTATAAGTATAGATTTTCTTCCACATACTTATACAAGGCTTTGTAAGCTTGCATACTCGTGCAGGTAACACGGTGTATCGCTTATTATAACATTTCGCGCGAGAGAGCGGCGGAGCTCCTCGTGACTGCTGGCATAGCTCCCGACAGCGTCTTGTACATGCGAGTTAACAACACACGATTACTGGATACCTGCCATGTTAGGGAGATGAAAATCCTTAGAGGATTTCGCTAAGACATTGTTTTTGTTTAGTAACTAGGTTTTGTCCGTGGATTTGCTCCTGTGCAAGTCGAAAATCGCTGAATTATTGCCGATTTCGAAAATCTGCAATAGTTTCTCATTGTACCGAGACCATTGTAAGTATATATACTTAGAATAATTTATACAATCCAGTATTACATAGACATACCTCAGTTTATAAAGCCAAACCGCCTATTTATTTTATTTATACCATAAGCTCAGATAGGCAGTCGCTCCATGTAAAATACTGGTATTCAGCTGCATCCGGTTAAACTGGATTCCGACCTCAACAGAGTTGGGAAAGGCTAGACAGATGATGATACACTCACAAACTTTTGTTGACCTTTGATCTTGTTTTACATTTTATTGTGTAGGACAATGCTGTAACATGATATTGTAAGAATAAAACCAAATCATTTTAAAATTGTAACTGTGGAGTTTTTGCCGGTTTTCCTCCATAGGAAATGACCTACCCGAACCGATTCTTTCTCGACGTTTTATACGTGCCCATGTGGGCTTTTTTCAAAATACAACATTCTGATTTGGTTCCTGATGACACGCAGACCAACATCCCATTTCAATAAAGTAGATCTCTCATCTGAATAATCTTTAAGCTTAAGCCGAGTGAATCGATTAATACCAATTTGCGGGCGCTCTCGGTCTATTGCTGATTTGCATGCAAGTAATTCAGGGAACCCGCCTTGCTCGGCGCGGTACAACCAATCCAGCTTACCGCAAACTGACTCCTGTGTTTGTGAATCCATAATTAATTGTTGTATTGGTGCGCAATGGTGCCTCAATTTGCCAGGCCGTTGACCTTTCCTTAATTAATCATTGGTTACAAATTTGAAGATACTCTACTTACCATGGGATTTTATTTATTTAAACTTCATGTACAAGAGTGGTACATAGGCGGACTTAATGCCACAAGGCATTCTCTACCAGTCAACTTTTGGGTCAAATAAGACAGTATTGTGTGTGATAGAGTACAATAAAAATAAAAATACCATTTACAAGCATAAAAATTAAAACACATAAATAGGTGCCAATCACCATCAGCAATCAGCATGTCAATCTACAGGTTAAACCAAGCTTGTTCAGGTTGGAGTAACTACCCATTAGATTTCGTTTTCTCCGTGCCTTGGAAAGCACGTTGAGCCTTCGGGTCCCGGCAGTCATTTGTAGATCTTCGACAGTCGTTACAAGTCAGTGTCACGAAAGTCTGACAAGCAGTCTTACCAAGGGGTATCGTATTAGCTAGTAATTACTGGATTGTGGAGGTCAGATAGGCAGTCGCATAAAATAAAATTTCCTGCGTACGGTGCAAAGGCCCTACTCCCTAACGTTTCGTCCATACGGATGGATCTATCCGTCCCTCTCGCGCACGTCTGCAGACGAGTGCGTGTGAGAGACGCGGATAGATCCGTCCGTATGGACGAAACGTTAAGGAGTAGGGCCTCAGGCGCGTCCGGCGGATCGCGTTGCACTCATTGCCTCAAGACTTTTCTGTTATTATGTTACAGCCGTAGTTAAATATGTGAGGACAGCGTGGGCCTGACGATAAGTCTCTCTCTCTTGTTGTGAAGGTTAATGTACCACAATATTAGGTAATTCTTTTGAATATACTTGCGCAATTATGGTAAAGTAGATTTGAATTTTTTGTACTCGGACAGTTATGGCCTTAACTCCTGCTGCGTTGATGTCGGTCGCGAACGTCAGCGAGACAAACAGTAGCAACATACACGCCGCTGACGTCAGCGTCGCAGTATGGAGCATATTAAACAATATATAGTGCAGGATCCCTTTAAGACCGACCTTCACCCATTTTAACAAATAAAATATGTTTGTGAACGTTTTCCAATAGGGTTGTCGTAAAAAAAATGGTCATGTCTTTAAAGCCTGGCTACCGTTATCTATGACTAGATTTTCACGGGCAACCCTTTACTACTCTACTAGCAATCAAATGACCTACATTTTAATATATATTAATCGTGGTAAGCTGATGATTGCAATTACCAATAAATGTATTTTTTAATTAATAATTTAATAATATGTTTGTACGCGGCTACCAGTTAATAGGGACCAGAAAAAGGTAAGCAACCTATCAACAGCATATAGCGAATGTTGTATTCTTTCGATTAGACTATGACTCGTTTGGCAAGCAAGTCGGTGAAATTTTGCGGCAACCCTATTGCTATGTACACGTTCACAAACATATTTTATTAGATAAATGTAATTTCCACCTGGTTGTCAAATGGGTGAAGGAGATCTTAGACTAATACTCATACTATATTAGTATTAGACATTAGTGTTACAGGAATTCAGGCCTTAGAACTTTATTCGTTCAGATTTCGTCGCATTTTAACAGATATATTATGTATAACTGCATATTCTCTGAAATCCAAGACTAGAGCGAACGTTAGCGTATCCGCAAAATCACCTGCAAGTTGCAACAGCGCACTATGTCAAAAGAAGCGTTAAAAATTCATTCCGTTTCACAGAGTACCTCAAAGCAAAGACGGATACCGCTGAAAGGTTGTTTAAATTACAGCAACAAACACATTCGTGAAAACTGAAAACATAACACTTGGTATTTTGGGTAGTGTAACTCAATATTATAAAAGCGATTATTAGTGAGGATGGATAGATTAATATTTTTTACTCTTTCACGCAAAAACTACAGAGCAGTTTTGGGAGAAATTCTGCACACAGATAGTTTATATCCTGGATTAACACATAGGATACTTCTTATCCCGGTAATATGATCCCGTGGGACCATTATAGAACTACACGCGGGCGAAGCCGCGAGCAGAAGCTAGATTTGTAATTATTTATTACCACCACATTAATCTGCCTTGCTGTTTTAAAAAAAGGAAAACTAATTTGGGGTCAAACTCCAGTCTGATCGGATGCAGCTGAATACTAGAATGTATATGGAGTGTTTGTACATCTGATATCCACAACCAATTTTTTGTCTACGTCTGAACGGACCGTGGTCCATTCGATTTGGTCCGTTTAGACTAAACACGCACCAGACAATCAGGCTTTCGAGTATCTGACAAATGACAGCCTCGACTTTACGTCTTTTCCGAAGAACGGAGGCTATAGACGTGTGATGGATATTCATCCATCCAAAGACTGGCTTCGGCAAGCGTCGACTCTTGCTGCTCTTATTTCTTTGAATAACCAAATCCAAGAAAATAAAGTCATCATCATCATTTCAGCCGAAAGAAGTCCACTGCTGGACATAGGGCTCCCCCAATCGTCGCCACATTAACTAGTCCCGTGCGACTCGCATACAGCGAATTCCCACAACCTTCACCAGGTCATCGGTTCACGTAGTGGGAGGTCTTTAAATAAGTCATATCACGTTTTAAAAAGGACAAAAAACTAAATATTCAGCGACGTATGAATGATCATTAATTCTGCCATATCTTCAAAATTTATGAACTCCTTACCAAAATAAATGGCAGAGCACTGCATTTTCGGCTTAAATTAAAAAAAAAAGATTTTTGTTTTTGATTTAAAATAATGACATTTTCATAAATATTTATAGAGTTAAGTCTAGCATACTGATTCGGTCACGTTTAACTGTATTCGCACAAAAATAAATACATACAGAACGGTTAAGTAGATGTTGAAAATACATAATTATAATGGCTTGAAACAATTTCGAGAAACCGTCGCAGAAAGAACACCGGTCAAAGCTCGAACAAATTTTTGTTGATATTTTGTTTTAGCGTCTGCCCATGAAAATTATATAAAAGTATAGAGTTGAAGAGTTTTGTCTTTAGTCATATTTTTCTAGGAAGTCAGGATTTAAAGATATTCCAGTTTGAAGTTTTAGAGGTTATATCTTGTTAACAACAGACTATTCGAAAAATAAATCTAAAAATACCTTAACTCACTTTAAATACATTAATATAAATGCATTTATTTACAACTAGCTGCACCACGCGAAGTTTAGAAGAATATAAGGATAGTGGGAGAATAGTTTAAGGACTCCGTATTCAGAATATTAAGTCCAACAGACCATCGTAGGTCTGCCACATGGCTCACATGGTCACACGAGACATAATTAGGTACTTACCTACTTAAATAAATGATTAGAAGAATATTAATTGAATTACCTTAGTCAACTATCTAAAGGGCAGTTAGTTAGAGATATATTTTGATAAATAAGTCGCCAACCCGTCTTGAGCAAGCGTGGAGATCAATGTTCGTGCCTTCTCTGTTGAGAAAAGGCCTTTTCCAAAGGCCTATGGCGATAGGCCGAATAAATGAATGCTCAATGCACAAATAAATACAGTTAAAAGCTCGACAACGCATTTAAGCCCCCGTTCACAGCTTCGGGAGATGCGTCTAAACATGCGACACGAGCGTGCGTCACCTACTTACGATGTGTGGAGGAGCTCCTGGACATATATTAACAGGTACATTCTTCATACCCCTAACCGTCGCTCTTCAAGTCGCGTCGTGCTGACTATTAGTGGCATGTCATCGATAGAACGTTGTCGATTTAGAAACTGTCGATATTATGTAGGTAACCCGTTCTAAACAACGTGATTTGTTTTTGGTTCCGTAGCCAAATGGCAAAAACGGAACCCTTTTATATTCGTCATGTCTGTCTGTCTGTCTGTCTGTCCGTCCGTATGTTACAACCACTTTTTTCCGAAACTATAAGAACTATGCTGTTGAAACTTGGTAAGTAGATGTATTCTGTAAACCGCACACAACAATAGAAAAAAAAACAATAAAACACTTAAAACTGAAACTTATTTTTTTTTTCATCAAACGTGTGGGGTATCTATGGATAGGTCTTTAAAAATGATATTGAGGTTTCTAAACTGAATAGTTTGCGCGAGAGACACTTCTAAACTGGAAAAATGTGTCCGTCCCCCCTGTAACTTCTAAAATACGAGAATGATAAAACTAAAAAAAATATATGATTTACGTTATCATGTAAACTTCCACCGAAAATTGGTTTGAAAGTGATCTAGTAAGTAGTTTTTTTTTATACGTCATAAATCGTAAACAGCAATTTACCTTTCATTAAATCTGCTACGGAACCCTTCATGGGCGAGTCCGACTTGCACTTGGCCGCTTTTTTATTTCGTAGTGTCGCAAGACACGTGTCTACTTTCTGGACAAGAGGAAAATAATTTAACAAAATATAAAAGTGTTTATCCTGTAGAAGAGATCGTTATGTGTAATTTAATAAGACATATTATTGAGACTGAAATAGAAAAGTTGTGTATAGAGAATCTCCTTAGTTTTTAACTTTTGTTTCTTTAAAACTTTTGTTTCTTAAAGATAGACAAAAAATATTTCTACTGACTACCTTTTATTTATTTATTTATTTAACATTTTATGAACACACTTATTACAGAAAAGAAGAAAGGAACAGAAAATAGAACAAAGGTGATGCTTATTTCTAATGAAATCTCTTCCAGCACACCTGCGAAAGGAGATACTAACTAAAGAGATGTTTACATAGTGTGTAAAAGAAGGAGAGAAAATTGAATACATAAAACAATAAATTGTTAAATATCGAATTAAATATCTTAAATATATACAAAATTAGAATACATACATACTCATACATATTAAAAAAATACTATAAAACAATAAAAAAGTAATAATAAATACTTATGCAATTATGACGAAATGGATAGATAATGTTCTTTCACTCTTCTCTTGAAAACTGCAACTATTTGGCAGTCCCTAATATCAGGCGGAAGTGAATTCCACAACCGAACGGCGTGGACAGTGAATGAGTAGGAGTAGAAGTCGGTAGAGTGTGGAGGAGATTTGAGGAGGTTCCTAAGATGCGACCTGCAAGGTGCATCAAAGGGACGAGAGTAAGAAAACCGTTCCCGTAGATAGGATGGGGTTTTAGAGTTGTGTAGGATGTTAGATAGCAGTCACAATATCCGAGAGTTCCTCCGAAGTCGAATTGGGAGCCACTTGAGCATTTTGCGAAAATTAGGAACATGCAATGATCGTACTTTTTAAACGCTCAAGTTTATTTAAAAGCTCCTCAGTGGCATCCAAATAACAGGTATCAGCATAATCTATGATGGGTTGAATGAGAGTTTGTGCAAGGGAGATTTTCGTGTTCAACGGCAAGCCCTGGAGGCATTTCAGCGAGTGCAACGTGTAGTGCACTTTGCGGCTAACCTCAGCCACATGTGCAGTCCAATAAATAGGAATCAAATGTCACCCCAAGGTTATTAGCTTTAATTGCGTAATCAATCTGAACTCCACTCAGCCTGAGTGGAGACAGCATCGCAACATCGAGCCTATTTCAAGATCATGAAGAGCCCGAGATTTCTCAGGATTGATCTGCAGCCCAAAGGACCGCGACCACTCACTAATCAACTCCAGATCCTTGTTCATGGCAGACACGGCAGCTTCCGCATCTTCCCTAACGAAATGACGGTAAAGCTGCAGGTCGTCCGCGCAAAGATGGAAGAAGGAGGAAATTACTCTTTTGACAGTGTTTATGAAAATAGAGTGGAGAAGAGGACAGAGAACGCCGCCCTGAGGCACACCCGCGCTAAGAGGGCACTAATCAGAGGAAGATTCATCAAGAGTAGATGAGATAGGAGTCAAACCAACCAATAGGGAAGATGAGAAATTGAGAGATTTCAGAGCTTGAAAAGTACTAAGAAGGTCATTCATTTTAAGTTATATCATTATCTTTTTACCATTACAATTTCGAATAAAATGTATGGCCATGAAGAAATTATTTTATCTTGAACAAAGTTTACATTTTAATGCATTATAAAGTCATGAATTCGTATTAAGATTGCTTCGTTTGGCAATTGAAGTCAAGTTTAAAGTTTAAGTATCATATTAAGATGAAATATGCATCATTTTAGTTTGCCTATCTGTAAACTTTTGTAAACTTGGAATAAGTAATTAAGTGGGTGAACTAAATAATTTAGAAGACTACTAAGAGCAAACATCTTAATTTTATTTTGAAATATTATTAATTTTGTAGCATTTTGCGTAGAAATGACAGCGATCAAAGTTTCTGTTATCCTATTTCAGGCCAAACTAGAAACTGGATTAAAAACGATCATAGGGCAGCTCGACTGTAAGGATAGAACTGTGCCAATCACGCTACATCCAAGTCGCTGGGTAATATAAACGATCTCGTTAATAGTTCACGTGTCACTTACAAAGTTGTTTATAAATGAAAATAAACCTCCATAAGCAAATTATCTGCCTATCTGCCAACACGTCACCGTTTCAACCCTTAACCCATATCATCGAAGTATCAACAGAGCAGGTTATACGCTACCCTACCCACTACTTCCACCCCCTATTGTTTACGCTACGTATAAAAAGATACAATTTTCCTCCGACATCACTTTATTCAACCAAGTGTTATGTAAAGAGAGAGCTTCAGGAAAAGATATATATTCGACGTATCCGATTGTGTGAAACTCACACACTTAACCAAATATTTACGTATAAACCACCTTATGTAAAGGAACTTTAGGTCTGGTTTAGATTGAAAGGAAAGGTCCAAAATATGGGGTCAAGAACGATTGACACCTACGAAATGTATTATGTTTAAAAGGTTTTAATAACAATGGGTTTTGTGGCGATGTAGGGATCAAATGTATTTATTTGGAGCAATATTTGTGAGCATTGAAATGTTTCTATTGAAATAGCGAAATGTGTTTGGGCCCTTAGAATAATACGTACTCATATCATAATACCGTAACGGTTATCGCGGTGTTGTAAATGTCTTTGACTAACATTATAAATTAAATGAAAGGAAAACCATGAATAAAAGTGCTTTATCTTATTGAATTTATCTTTAGATTTCATGGTTTCCCTTAATTTAATTTATCATGTTTATTTGAGAGATTTGATCTATATGATTGCCCCTATAGAAATAGAGAACTGAAACTGGAGAATGTTGGTTTGAAAATCAGCAGAAGTAAAACTAAATACAATGTTCTGCGATTTTGGCGGTCTCTCCAGCTCTGGAGCCATAGCGCTAGATGGCGCGTCTCTTCCTGTCTGCTCCGATTTTCGGTATCTTGGTTCACTCATGCAAAGCGATGGCGAAATAAATCGCTAGTGGTAAAGCACAGAATTAAGACGGGATGGATGAAATAGCGGCAGGTCACGGGAACGATCTGCGATTCCCGCATTCCCTTAAAACTTAAGGGGAAGATTTATAAAACAATCGTTAGATGCTGTGTTGTATGGATCAGAACGTTGGGCCACAAAAGGGATGAATGAAAGGCATCTGCATGTCGCGGAGATGAGAATGCTAAGGGGGATGTGTGGTGTTATGCAAATGGATAAAGTAAGGAATGAGTATATTAGAGGAAGTCTGAAAGTGGCGCCGGTGACTGAAAAGTTGTGTAGTAATCGGTTGTGATGCGGAGGAATGAGGAAAATGTTGTGAAAAAAGTTTTGAGTATGAATGTGGATGGGTGTTTGAGTAGAGGAAGACCAAAGAAATGATGTATGGACTGTGTTGAGAAGGATATGGTAAGAAAAGAAGTCTGAGGAGATGACGAAAAATAGAGGACTAGATATGGAAGAAGCAAACATGCTGCGCCGACCCCAAATAAATTGGGATGAGGGCAAGAGAATGATGATGATGATGATGATTGCCCCTATAGATTGATGTAAAAAACGTACAGAATGTTATCTTTTCGAACTTTAGTCGGATCGATTCCGGTGAATTTTCAAAAATCTGTGAATGCAGATTTGATTAATTTTAAAAACAAAGGCATGTTTTACTACCTCCAGTATTTCGAGTACTTTCCCTCCAGGTGGAATTGAAAAAAAGAAAGATAATTGTGTTTATTTTGTTTTAAAATACCTATAAAATTTTACATAATACATAAACAAACAGCTTATAATGTCAAAAGGGCCTCAGCTCAGCATAATGTCAGATGGAAACACAAGTTGTGCCACCTGTTAGTATATAATTTTGGCTAATTATACGCCAAGGCTGTTTGACATAGGTAGGCTACAATTATATAAAATGCTATTGCATCGTTAAAATATTTCTGACACCATCATCATCTACCTAGCCTTTTGACAACAACTGTGTTGGGATCGGATTCCGGTCAAACCGGATGCAGCTAAACACCAGTATTTCACAAGGAGTGACTTACTTATTTGATATCCACAATCCAGTTAGTTTCTACGGCACTGGGTAACCCCCCCCCCCCTTGACTAACCCACCTATAAACCTTTTGAAGCTGCTCCTCAAACGTTTTATTCTATAAGCTTTACATAATACTAGGTTCTATAAACTGCTTATCATGAACCAAATATATGAACCGCCAACTACACGAAGAAAAATCCATAAGTTCTTCACTTTCCTTTTTATTTTATACACTCGCTTCAAAGTAGACTGTGCCTTCAGCTTGTAATATTTTTTATTTAAGGCGAATGTGCTAACAGAGTCCTCAAAATAAAAATAAGTCATTCGCACTCTTTTCTAACTTCTTCTTAGTCTTTCAGTCTTGACAGAGTGGTCTTGGTCATGAGGGTCCCACAACTGCGGTCGCTGGTTTCGCAATGTTTTTCCACCGGTCTTAATTGGTCGCATGGAGAGCACATTCTGCATTCTGCATAAGGGATCTTGGTGATCGAGTTGGTGATCGACCTCGTGGTCTCGTGCCTTCGACTCTACCCTGGATTTCCTAACTGCAGCTCCTGAAAGCAAGTAGTGATATCGTAGATTTTCACCATGATTCTCTCAATAAGCAAAAATATAAATTTATGAACTGTTTATCAGATTTGTTGTAAAAGTTGTTGTTAAAGTTATTGGACTGTGTACTTAATATTTCAAAGAAATTATGTTTTTAATACTTAGCATGTAAGTTATTGATTCATAGTTGTATATTTTACTGAGTTTACTTGTACGTTATGTAGCTTAAGATATTATAATTAGTTTTGTTTTTTTTTGTCCATGTGGTGTTTACCTTTAAGTAATTGTTACACTTTGTACAGTTTAAATGCATGTTTTATATGTGTTTGTAAATTAGTGTAAACAATTGTTGGTAGACCTAAGAAATAAAATAAAATAAAAATAAAGCCAGAATATTGTTTCTGGCTTTCAAGCGCTCTCTTCGGCTCTCTTCCATAATATAAGTAACCTCTATTGAGAGGTGGCACATGGAAGAGAGCCGAGACAAATACCCACATAATTCATGCAACAGTAGATATCATGAAAGAGTAATATTTCTTATCAATTTTAATGTTAAAAGTAAGTGAATTTTAGGTGAATTCCGCGGCCTACCTTAGAACATCCTCTTAACCAAGAGCAAACATTTTGAGTGTTACCTTACACGTTCATCATAAGAGTATAAATAACCTTTGTGCCTCTTTGTGCCAGTTTGTTCAGTTTTGTTAAAAGAGGCTTCATTCATTTAGTACTTTAACAAGTAAACTAATTACTGTTGTACGTGGATACCGCTTTTAATTTTGGCAAATATTTTTGATGTGTACTCAACTGGGTTGGTTTCTTTATGGTAACGAAGTGGTGGCTTTGAAGTTTTACTTAGATGAAGGAAAATGTTTTAATGAAATAAATAGATATATATAATAACTATAAGTACCTATATAAGCGAAACATAATCATTTTCAGCTTATATTGTTCCCACTGCTGGGACACAGGGCTCCTTTCAATGAGAGGGAATAAGAAAAAGAATAAGAATAATTTATTTAAAAAGAAGGTTTTACAAAAGTATACATTTAAGTGCAGTAGAGTTATTTTTAACAATTGTATAATTACTGCTTATAATTAAACTACAATTACAATATAAACAGTTGCTGCCATTGCTGGTTACGAAATTGTCAAATACAAAATTGTTAGGTAGCGACCAACCTGATCTAGGTTTATTTAAACCTGTGTTTCAGGCCATCACTTTACATTGCATAATTAAATTAGGACAGTAAAAGTTTTCAAAATAAAATAAATCCAATAACAATTACAACAAAAATCAAACTGGTACAAAAACAATAAACATTACAACTAATTTTAGGAGATGTGTACAAGTTAGATACGAGGGCATAACATAATCAAACTAGAACTTTTTCACTAGAAGTTTTTCCGTGTCCGTGTAACTAAGTGTCGCTAAATAATCTAATATAACAAAACTACATTTCCTATAACTTAGACAATAGAAGTTTGGTTTAGGAATGGGCAGCAATAGACCACACTGGTCCTACATCAAAGAATAAATTCTTAGGCTCGATGCTCATAGAATGTAATGCAGTCCATGGATAAGGAAGACAAACGGTTTTTTGTCCTTGGCATGTTAATGGCGAAATGTCTAATTTTATATTATTCTTAAGTAGCCTACGGGAATTTCTAACATGGTCAAGAGAAGTCAGGTTAAAGTTCCATACAAGACACATGCTAGTTTGTTTTAAACCAAAAAAAGAAACAAACTTTTTACATACAAAGACATGCCAAACTATGACTTAGTGGAGCCATTCGTTGTCGCAACTTGCTCGGAATATCGAATAATTTAACAACTTTCGCCAAAAAAATCTTTGCCGCTGCACGAAGGATAGACAGAATTTATTTACTTTCTGTACCATTACACGGCTTGATGGGGCGACGCGGCGTGAATGGGACTGATATCTGGGACCTTAAAAAAATAATTAGTTCACAAGTCACGTCTAGGCTGAAGAAAGATTTCAACTAAGGTAGGTATTTATGTAAATTGGAGTGTTACTCATGAAACTTAGACGTCTTGCAATAATCTCGACTCGAAGATAGCATTTATTTCAATGAGAAGTTCAATGATATTTTAGACACTGTAGAGAAGCATCTCTACAGTGAATCAGAATCAGAATCAGAATCAGAATCAGAATGCTTTATTTGTAAACATAGGTCAAATTATAATAATGATGATACAGGTAAGTGGATCCTCTATGTTTTGCCCAGAGGCGTACAAATATGTATATAATTTCAATGAACATTATCTTTAGGTACTTTAACACTAGTTCAACTTTTAAGATATCTTCTAGTGGTAGAATTTTATAAAATTATGTTAACTTCACATTCGTAATAAAATCAATATTAAGAAATAGGTACATGCATGTCAATATTAATTGGGGGTATAATCAGTTTCAATAAATGTCAAAGAGATAAAGTTATAATAATGCTAATGTCAAATAAAATTCTGAATAGTCAAAATAGGTTAGGAGATGTTGGTACAATTTTCTGAAGCAGAAATTATAGAATTATCGTCCAGATATTCCTGTAATGAGTAATAGCATTTATTTAACAATATTTTTAATAATTGTTTTTTGAAATTTTCCAGATTTAACGGTGTTACTATTTCAGGTAGTTTGTTAAAAATTTTTTTGGCCATACAGAAGGTGCTTTTATTCATAAGTGCCGTTTTGCCATAAGTCACTTCGAGTTCTAACTTATTTCTATCACGTAATTTTCGGTAGTAACTTTTAGTAGCTATTTTATAAAGTGAAATGTTAGATTTGACGAATACATTTGTTTCGTATATGTACAGCGATGGCAAGGTAAGTATTTTGAAACGTATGAAGTGCGGTCGACAACTGTCTGTGCTTTTTAGTCCACACATAGCTCTGACACATCTTTTTTGGGCTCTAAATATGAGTTCTCTATCAACTGAATTGCCCCAGTACATTACACCATATCTGAGTGTTGATGCAACATAGCCGTGATAGGCTGTTAGTACGGATTCTAGGCTCACTATTTTTGATAATTTATAGAGAGCGTAAGTAAATCGATTTAGTTTTTTACATATTTCGTCAGTCTGGGGTTTCCAGGTCAAATTGTTGTCTATAGTCATGCCAAGAAATTTAGTAGCAGTAGCTGATTCTATCTTTGTCCCTAAATAGTTAATGTCATAGATTTTATTTGGTATTCTTTGATAAAAGTGCATAATTTTAGTTTTTTCCAAGTTTATAATTAAATTATTGTTTTCAAACCATTTTATAATTCTATTTAATGTCACATTTATTTCGATTTCATAAGTATTGGGATCATCACACTTAATAATTACGGTGCTATCATCGGCGAATAGTACCATGGGGTGTTTTATTTGACTCGGAAGGTCATTTAAGTAAAGTAAGAAAAGGGGCGGTCCCAGCACGCTACCCTGAGGAACGCCGTATTTAATTGTCTCACTTTCTGAACGATATTTTTTCTCGTAGCTAGTATTTAAGGATATGAGTGTCTGTGTAGGTTATTTATAAATACTCCTTCCATAACGTGACAAGGGAACAAAATAATATTTTTACGGCGTGGGCGCTATTTTGGATCCTGAGCGTAGGAAAGGATTCAAAGCACGCCTGACGGAAAAATATTTTGCTCTCGAGCCATAATATACTACTAGTCATATACTTTTCATCTTCTTCTAAGAGATAATATTTTTCCCGGGAATACGTAGAAATTTAGTTTTGTATGACGTTTAGCTTCTATTTTATTGATTCATTAGTTAATGCACTATCATTTTCAAAACTCGCCGTAGAACCCATGTTTTTATTATCTATTTTGCAAAAAAAAAAAATTCGTTCTGCGTCGAGTTCTGAAACTGATAGTGCATTAACTTACAAGAATAGAAGTAAATCTCACGTTTTTTTTAGTAACCTCGCCTCCCCGCTTCGTACAGCCAACACTTACAGCCAGTAATTAATACAATTTGCGTTCGATTTCAATGCAGCATTCATGTTCCAAATTCAAATCTCACTTTTCCAATAGAGGGGCGGAAATACTATTTCCAAGCTCCGATCAGATATTTTCCATTAATTTATGTTGACAAACAAAATGTCCTGCAGAATGACATAAAATAGTTCCCCGAATTAAATTAATAGCTGCTTTACAAAACCACATTGTCGCAGTCAAATCGAGATTCGGAGACCATTAAAGTACTAATTAACTTGATTCGGTAGCTCATTGGCGGTTTCCACTTGCTTGTAATTATTTTGTTTGCAGGTCTAATGCCAACTGATTACAGGTAACATTTTGTGGGTTTTGAGAAACGGACTAGAGTTGTTTACACGCTTTTAAGTTCAGAAAAATCAGGGATTTTGCTGTTTACTGAAATAAATATTTAGATAGTTACACCTCGTTGTTAATTAGTTTAGTTGACTCTTCTCGTGATTCAAGTTCTAGTTTTTACTTAGGGTAAAGGCATTGGTGTCGATTCTGTTGCGCACAAACTAAACTTAATTTAGACTATTGCTATCTTTTACTAAAAGGCAGTGCGAGAAAAGGACGGCTATAGCTATGCACTAAGTTAGAGATGTCAAACTAGTTTATGCCTTGCGCTTCACCGTGTTTTTAGTCGACATGTTTTTACGTGCACCCTTCATTTGTATGGAAATATTAGTTCGAATTAGATTTGACAGCTCTAAATTACGTCCGTCTCTTTCTCGTTTTATTAGTGAGAAAAAGATAGTAATAGCCTAAATTAAGTTTAGTTTGTGCACAACAGAATCGACACCATTGTCGTACAGCGTAGTCGTGGCGAGCAGAAGCTTCTTTCGAAGATTGGTGGCAGCACACTTATAAGCCCTTCACCGAATTCTCATCACCTTACGACCCACATACCATACCTTACAGTAGCGAGGGGTTCATAAAACTCGAAACCTACCGGCTTCCATTCGGAACAACCACTGTACTGGAATCTTCTATGCCAAAAGTAAAACAATGTAGGTAATTCGAATGTTAACAATGTAGGTGGTGTTTTTTAAACATTATCTATACTAATATTATAAAGCAGAAGAGTTTGTTTGTTTGTTTGGTTGGTTGAACGCGCTAATCTCAAGAACTACCGGCTCGAATTGAAAAAATATTTTTGCGTATGATAGTCCATTTATCGAGGAAGGCTATAGGCTATATAACATCACGCTATGACTAATAAGAGCGGAGCAGCAATGAAAAATGTTACAAAATCGGGGGAAATTTTATTCCCTTTGTGAGTTTTTTCTCTCTTATGTGACGCAGACGAAGTTGCGTGGGCCAGCTAGTTAAAAATATGCATCGGACCGGCTTACCTGTTACAACAATCAACCCTTCGCTACCTTACCATCTTCACCGTCACCTTATTTTTTTTCTTTTTTCTGGATCCCGATTCGAGACGGTGCCGTTACGATACTTACCTGTGTGCATGTTTGTTTGTTTCATAAGATTTAACCGTTTATCTATTTCTACCCGACTTACCCAGAAGGAGGGTAATGTTTTCATAGTTTCTTTTTTTTTGTTTGTTTCCCTTTATTCATTATTTGTTAGTTTATTGTTTGTTTATTTGATTGGTAAAAACTGGACACAATTGGCATTGGCTGTTATATCGAGGGTGGGCGCTGATACCTATAATTACAAGACATTAAGTTGTCTTAGCTTAGATGTTGGCTGAAACTTAAATATACAACTTAAATATACCTTAAGGCCTAATTGTATTGTAAACAATATTTTTACTTGAAGGTGTAAATAAACTATTTTTTATTTATTTTTATTTTTATAAGATTTAACTCAAAAACTACTCAATCGATTTAAAAAAAATCTTTAACCATAACGACGCTACATCTTTACCGAGTAACATAGGCTATATATTGTTGGTTACTGAAGGCGAGTCGACACCTTAAAAGTCACGTCATCAGCCGGCAACAGGGGGGAAGTTTATAAAAGGAGGCGCGCGGTGCAGCAGCGCTCACTTTTTGCTTGGACGGCGCTCGAGACGGACGTGCTACTTGACCATTATCGTGTGCTTAGTGATTTTTGGGTTGTATTTTTGTTCGTGAACTGATTATTCCATTTTGTTTGTGTAATTTCTATTTGATTATTATTTTCACTGTTTCTTTTGATAATTTATAATTCTTGTTAAATTGCAATTTAAAAGATAATAAAGAGAGCTTGTTTTTTTAAATGTATTTCACTTCTGATCGCTAAAATCAGAAGTGGGATAAAGATTCATTTCGCCCACAAATTAATATTACCCTCTCAGGCTTTTAATTTTAAATAAAAGCAAGTAGTAGTTAGCAATGGATAGATCAAGCCGTTCACGTTCAAAAACAAGTGCTCCGCCGCGTTCCGAGCGATCTCGTAGCCGCCATAAGCGGAGTAAAAGGTCACGTAGCAAGTCTCGGGATTGCGATCGCCGTTCCAGGCGCGAACGAGATCGTCGTGGGGGCGAGGCCCTGCGTGTGAGGACGCGAAGCCCTGCGTCACCGCCTTACCAACGATCGCTTGAGACTATTGTCTCGCGACTGAAGGCTTTAGAAGAACGTTCACGGGTATTAGCTTCGCCGGAAACAACAGGTACTGCCACTGAGGTTTCGACTGCAACCACAGAGAGAATAGTGGAGGCAATACAGTCGTTAAAGTCAGTGAGCACCCATCATTTTTATATTTCTAATTTTGACCCAAATGTGCATGA
The DNA here is from genome assembly GCA_916618015.1 of Xestia c-nigrum. Classification (NCBI taxonomy): domain Eukaryota; kingdom Metazoa; phylum Arthropoda; class Insecta; order Lepidoptera; family Noctuidae; genus Xestia; species Xestia c-nigrum. The sequence goes on from OU745250.1 coordinate 20,487,586, forward strand.
TGTTGATCAGTGGTTTGACGAGGTTGACAGAGCTTTAGTTTTGAATAACTGGTCACAAAATGAGTGTCTTTCCCGGGTTGAGAACTGTCTGAAGGGAGATGCTAAGACTTGGCTTAGTGAATGGGTCACAAATGACCGTTCATGGAGCAATTTTAAAAAAGATTTTCGGTCACTTTGTGTCAAGAGAATTGATGTAGCAAATATTTTGTATGAGGTAATGAGCACCAGTTCAGACAGTTACCCAACCTACGCTGAATATGCACGTAGATCTTTACTACGTTTACGGATCGTAAAGGGCCTATCAGACGAGTTGATAGTGGCTATTGTTATTAGAGGGATTAAAGACCCTCAAATTAAAGCAACTGCTACTAATGCAGGCCTGACGCCTGACAATCTCGTTAATTACCTATCGACCTTCTTAAAACCCATTTCTAAGGAGAATAGTGACAGTTCGCGTTCCAAACATAACAAGAGTCCACACAAGAATAACTCAAAGCGTTCATTCAGGGGTCAGGGTCCCAAATGTTTTACTTGTGGTCAGACAGGGCATAAACAAGTGGGTTGTCCTAAAAAGTCGAAATCAAACAATGCGACTGAACAAATTAAATCTGAACCGGTAAAATCTGAATCGAGTTCCACCTCCAATAAGACAGTATGTGCATACTGTAAAAAGGCGGGTCATGATATTAGTGTTTGTTTTGCTAAGCAGCGTTCAGATAATAAGTCTAATAAAAGTAATGTCAATTTCTGTTCTGCCCTTGTTCAAAGTAAGTCCAGTGACATAATCGTTGGAACAATCCAGGGTATACCTGTGGACATCCTGATTGATAGTGGGGCGTTAGAAGTCTCGTTGATTTCATCATCTGTTGTCAATCATTTTTCTTGTTCAAAGAGACCTATTAATAAACAACTGAAAGGAATAAGTAATTCCATTATTATTGTCGATTCTTATGTTACACTCGTATTAGAGCTTGAGGAAATAACACTCGAAGTAGATTTGCTTGTTGTGCCTAGTGAGTTCATGAACGCACCAATTATTATTGGTACTGATGTGTTGAATAGAGAAGGGGTAACTTATATACGGACCAGGGATTCTCAACGTTTAACTCATTATAAGGCTTTGACGAGTGTTTCCACTGTTCAATCTGACGAACAATCCAGTGGTTTTAAAACTGCGTTAACTGGGGAAAACCTTGAGAAACTCACTGGAATTCTTGATAAATATTCCGCATTTATGATTTCTGGTACGGCTACGTCTACAGTTACCACGGGTTGTATGCACATAAGATTGAACAGTGACGTACCTGTTTATTATCGTCCTTACAAAATGTCCTATAACGAAAAGCTTAAAGTTAGAGAGATTATTCAGGACTTACTTAGTAAAGGCGTAATACGTGATTCAGAGTCACCATATTCGAGTCCGATTCTTCTAGTAAAAAAAAAGGATGGATCGGATCGTATGTGCGTGGACTTTCGGGCACTCAATAAAATTACGGTTAAGGATCGATATCCCTTGCCTTTAATAGACGATCACATTGATCGACTAGGGAAGTCAAAATTCTTCACGGTACTTGATATGGCAACTGGATTTTTACAAATTAAATTAGATGAGGAATCAATACCCTTAACTGGCTTCGTGACGCCCGAAGGGCACTTTGAATTTTTGAAAATGCCGTATGGGTTAGCCAACGCACCCATAGTATATCAACGTATTATTGCAAATACACTGCGCGAATTCATTGAGGCAGGCAAAGTGTTGGTCTACGTCGACGACTGTTTGCTATTGTCCGGTTCAATTGACCAGGGCTTGCAGATATTAGATGAAGTTTTGACAGTTCTGACTAAGGCTGGTTTCTCAGTGAATTTGCGCAAGTGTTCATTTTTATGCCAAGAAATTGAATATTTAGGCAGAATTATTTCTAATGGTGGGGTCCGGCCTTCAACAAGTAAGGTACAGGCACTCGTGAATGCACCCATTCCCCAGAACGTCAAACAAGCCAGACAATTTTTGGGCCTTGCTGGTTATTTCAGGAAGTACATAGCTAATTATTCCATAAAAACCGCTTGTATTGCTCGTTTGACGCGTAAGGGTGTTGAATTTGTCTGGGGACCACAACAGGAAAGCGTTCGCAAGGAGCTTGTTGAGAGCCTCACTAGTGAGCCGATATTAGCCATTTTCGACCCTGAGCTTCCCTCTGAGGTTCACACAGATGCGAGTAGTGCAGGTTATGGTGCAGTTTTCCTTCAGGTTCATACGGATGGTAACAAGCGTGTGGTTGCCTACTACAGTCAGGTTACGAAAGGTAGTGAACAGCGTTACCACTCTTATGAACTGGAAACGCTCGCTGTTGTAAAAGCCCTTAAGCATTTTAGGCATTACCTCATAGGGATGCCATTTACTGTAGTGACAGACTGTAACGCCTTAAAAGCCACCCAAAATAAGAAAGATCTACTCCCGAGAGTAGCGAGGTGGTGGATTTACTTACAAGACTTTAACTTCACTATTCAATACAGGAAAGGGGTAATGATACCTCACGCTGACTATTTGAGCCGTAATCCCGTACACATGGTTAATAACATAGAGAAACCGCGAAATTGGGCTCAAATAGCGCAAGCAGGAGACGAGGAGACTCGAACGTTAATCAAGTCTTTGGATGAGGGAAATTTGGACTCTTCACGCTATGTTAAACGCAATAATATCTTGTACTATCGCTTCACACCTGTAGGTGAAGAGTCCAGGTTACTTTGTTACATACCAAAAGGACATCGTTTGAGCCTCCTCCGAATATTTCATGATGAACATAGTCATATTAACGCCGACAAAAGTACTGACCTTATCTTAAAACACTTTTGGTTCCCTGGTCTCAGAGCTTTTGTTGCTAAGTATATATCTCACTGCCTCATATGTATAGCTCACAAGAGAGTCCCACGAGCTCCACTACAACCAATTAACTCATGGACAAAACCAAATGTTCCTTTTGACACCTTACATATAGATGCACTAGGCCCATTAGTGGTATCTAATGGTAATAAACACGTTTTAGTTGTTGTGGATTCTTTCACAAAATATTGTTTGTTAAATCCTATTTGTACTCAGGACTTAAATGAGTTAAAACGTGTTATGCAAAATGTTGTGTCTCTGTTTGGAACACCCAAGACAATTGTATGTGATAGAGGTAGGATGTTTCAATCAGCTGGTTTTGTGTCACTAATGAATGATTTAAGTTGTCAGATTCATTATATTACACCCGAGATGCACCACGCTAATGGTCAGGTGGAACGTTACGTTCGCACTCTCCTTAACATGTTGAGGATCGAGGTGAACCATCGGAAAGGGGAATGGTCTGAACAGTTGTGGAAGTTACAGCTGATACTCAACATGACGAAGCAAAAGACCACGCAGCAGTCCCCGCTAAATCTACTTATTGGTGCCGAAGGAGTTACCCCAGTTATTCGCACACTAATCCGAGACGTCGCCATCGAATTGTCTGGTGAGAACCGTGAATCGCTACGGGAGATGAGGAGACAAAGGACGACCGAACGGTTGTGCAAAAATCAAGCCGATCAAGACAAGCGTGCTAATGAAGACCGACAGCCTCCACGTGCCTACAGCACAGATGACCTAGTCTTCGTCATCAAGTATTCCCAGTCCATGGGGAAACTTGATCCTGGTATGCGCGGACCTTACCGCGTAGTTGGAGTCCTGGACCAGGGCCGCTATGAGCTGCAACTTCTGGCTGGTGGCTATGGGAAGACCACATATGCAGCCGCGCAGTTCATGGTACCCTGGAGGGGTGAATGGACTCCTGAGACATGTGCCGCATTTTTTGAGGGCAAGTATTGCTTTGAAGTCTGTGTGATACGCTAACTATGTGCCTATGTCAACAGCCACTGTGAGGTATGCAAACTAAGAGCCTATGCCTACAGTGTTCGTGAAGTCTGGGCGGTATGCTAACTAAGTGCCTATGCCGACAGCCGTTGTGAGACACGCTAACTAGGTGCCTCTGTCTGCAACGCGACTAAGTTATGTACTTAGTGTGTGTTCTTAGCTAAGATTTTGATATGTCATACTTTGTGTAATGCGCATTACCCTTTTATTTTCCAAGATGTTTTTGCTCCTACACCTGTTATCTTTTTACGTAATGAGACTGTCTGATTGCAGGAGATAATGAAAACTCTGACAACTTATTGGAAGACACTGCCACAGATCAGGCAGGACCATCATCTGGAGCTGACGAGGACGTCAGAGCATCAGGAGAGGCCGTGTTGGTTACTGAAGGCGAGTCGACACCTTAAAAGTCACGTCATCAGCCGGCAACAGGGGGGAAGTTTATAAAAGGAGGCGCGCGGTGCAGCAGCGCTCACTTTTTGCTTGGACGGCGCTCGAGACGGACGTGCTACTTGACCATTATCGTGTGCTTAGTGATTTTTGGGTTGTATTTTTGTTCGTGAACTGATTATTCCATTTTGTTTGTGTAATTTCTATTTGATTATTATTTTCACTGTTTCTTTTGATAATTTATAATTCTTGTTAAATTGCAATTTAAAAGATAATAAAGAGAGCTTGTTTTTTTAAATGTATTTCACTTCTGATCGCTAAAAATATTATATTGATATCATGCAAACGACACATTTTTTTTTGTTCGGCGATTAGGCCACCCACATGAATTGTAGCATTTAATAATGAAACTTACATGGATTTCTTTCTTATAGCCTCTAGATTCCAGTGGTTAAATTAGCTAAGCATTGTCTAAACGGAATAAATGTGAAAAATCTGCAAAAACATTTACGAAAACCAAAATAAACAGAAAATGTGAATGTCAAAATAATGAAGTTGTCTGTCAATCACTAAAAAAGTGGGTATATTTACGTTCCGTGCCACGTTGATTGTTTAAACCATCTTTGCGATTTTAGTGTAAACCTCTAAAAGTACCATTAAAAATGCTCACAGTTTAAAAATATTTATTTTTATATTCTTTCTGATTCGATAATAATTATAGCAGATATGATTACCAACGGGTAGGTACCGTACGTTTTTTAATAAACAGAAAAAATACGCCCCTATTCACGTAAGTGACAAATAACATTGACCACAACAGGAATGATTTGACACGCAAAACAATATCATAACATAGCATATTTATTATGATTTTAAGATTCCGTTTTTATTTCTACGTAATATTTCGTTTAATACCATAGTAAAATGGTTACTTTTTTTGGTGTTATTATGAATAATAAATGCAACGACCAGGTGGGCCCAAAAAAAATGATCTCCTTTGCCGAGTTATCACAATTTTCGCGGACGAAATCGCGGGCGAAGTGTAGTATATATGTCACCGTAAAATTGTCAAACACGTTAGATTGTAATCTCTGTAGCAAAATTGTAAACTCTCGAAATATTTTCAACTGAACATACTGTTTACAATATAACGCATTATTTTAAAATATATGCGATGGAAGACCACTAACGTGGGGTTGCCCCAAGTCCCAATTATGAGGGCAGAGATACTTCCGTCGCATACATTTCACAATATTACAATTTCACTTCGATAGATTACAATCTACCGACTAATAATGCGTTTTATTGTAAGCAGTGTGATCGTTTTACAATATTTCGAGAGTTTACAATATTTCTAGTTATTTTACAATCTAACGTGTATGACAATTTTACGGCGACAGATATGTATGTAAAGACACGCTACCCAAGTGAGTGATGTAAAATTTGTGCTCCAAGTTTCTTGAAAATAGAGCCTTCGTGTGCCAACAAAAACAAATTGTGCTCATTACAGTGTCTAAGTCTGGATAATGTTGACGAAACGAGAAACTGGAGCAAGACATGAACAATGTTAGCAGTCTCAGGAGTTTGTTTGACACACACTCATTAAAACACAATTTCATTTGTATGAAACAAGGTCAGAATCCTGTCTCAAGGTTTTGTTGTCGCACTTAAGTCATTTATTAGGAATTGGAAACAAGTAACGTTAATAAGTAGCAAAAAAGGAAGAGGTTCGCAAGGGCCAATGCCTGCCGGGGCTGCGGGACTGTTAGTAAGAGATACCGCCGCCATGGAACACAGGGCTTATAAGGAACATTTTAGGTTTTAGTCAGCAAAAGTCTGACACTCCTTCCACTCCGTCTAGAGCGGGAGTGGTCTTTTGATATTTAAAAAAAAACAGACAAAAAAGTGAAAAATAACTTTAGCTTCAGAAGTCGGTGACCTCTGTTTGATTGGTTTAGTTTTTTTTGTCACCGACTTCTGAAGCTAAATTTATTTTTCACGCTTTAGTGTTTTTAGGAGTCGGTTATTTTTTTTGCAAAAAAGTGTTTATTTTTCACTTTTTTGTGGTTCTCATGCGCTTACCCTTTACAGCGTACTGGCGTGATGTTATGTTATGAACTGATGTAAGCAATAGATAGACATGAGATTTCAGTAATCCCAGTCCATTTCCTATCATTTATTGAGGAGTTCCGTTGCCTATCTCCAAAGTTCTTCATTAGATCTTCACCAAATTGAAATGGGATCATTTAAAAAAAGTATTCTTCCAAAAACTACCCAAACCAGATCAAGTGTGCCTATAAAATTTGAAGAGTTCTCTCAATTTCACCAGGATCCAGGAGGTGAAGTATATCCTTTCAAACAAAATAAAAATAATCCGTATCGGTCCAGCAATAATTATAAGCCCAAATGTTTGCATGTCACATTATTATGACAAAGTATTATGGATCTGGATTATTTATGTTAAGACCGAAATTGTACCAATAGTTATAGCAAATAAACTGATTTGATTTGAGCCATTTTTGAGTAATCGGGGAACAAACTAAAAAAAAAAGGTTCCGACGAATTCAGACGAATTTTGGAAGTCGGTTGAAAAGAAAAATGACATTATAAACGACAGTTGTGTCCCAGTAGTAATGACTCCGACCTACGAGACGAGTCTGAATTGTGTGTACAAATTCAGTGAGGCGTTTTTTTTCGTCAAAAAAAAATTATTTTAACACCACTCTATAATTCTCACTAGGTACGGTGAAAAAAAATATCGTGAATAAAAGATTAAATATACGGGGTGGGAGGGTGTCTGAGGGTGTAATCGACGCACAAATGCTTACCATGTATTCATTACACTAAGGGTGCTCAACTTATTCTGAAGGTGGGCCAACATACAATTTCGTATCGGTGCGGGCCATCTAGTAATTAAAACTTGCCTCGACAAATTTTTGTGAAATAATTTCTGATGACTACGATGTGGCTGTAAAGATGCTTTCAAAATAAATACTTAAGAAAAGTAATTTCTAGCTAGATATATATTGGCTTCTTCATCATCATCGTCATCTTCCTGCCCTTGTCCCATTTTATTTGGGGTCGGCGCAACACGTTTTCTTCTTCCATTCTCCCCTGTTAGACGTCATGGCATGACTTACTCCTTTCTCTTTCATATCAGTCTCAACACAATCCATCCATCTTTTCTTTGGCCTTTCTCTCCCTCTCCATCCATCAATACTAATGTCCATCACTCTTTTAGTCACATGCGTTTCATCCCTCCTCGTTAAATGTCCATACCAAGCCAAACGACTTCGTTTCAATTTTTCAGTAACAGGTGCTACTTTCAAACTTCCTCTTATACGAGTATATTGGCTTCTTGATAATGGGATCATAAGAAAGAAGCATTTCTTTTTTCTGTTCTGTAATCCTGAAATCTGTTTTCGCTATTGACTACGATTACTGTTGGCGGCCCATATTGTGGTTCCAGGGCCTGGGGTACATCAGCCTTGCAGTACAGATTTCTGAACCGACATATATATTTTTCATTGGTGATTTAAAAACAACAGGAAACAAACATTTTCTTTTAAAACACTGATGAAAATTTTCTATGTGTACTGGATCACGTGGCGTGTTTCTCTTGGTGTTTCTATTAACTTGCAAAACATATCGTGTTCAGACTCACATCAGAATTGATGAAACGAAAACACTCGGCATGTGGGGCGCTAGTTCTCTAAAATATGAGCTTTGTTTTTATTAAATTGGTTCGTTTTTCCTTCATACTAAGCTCAGGCTAAACTGAATCAACTTCAGCCCGGGATGTGGGCTCAAATTGTATTAAATAACTTATATTAAGGTGTTCAAACAGGTGTGAGTAATCGCGTGACTTTATCGCGCAGTGCATCCCGTGTTCATGTCCCGTGGTCAGAGTTTTACATAAAGTTATCGGGTGTAATGTATCTTAATATTGTTAAGATGTATAAATATAAAATACTAGCTGACCCACGCAACTTCGTCTGCGTCACATAAGAGAGAAAAACCAAAGGAAAAAAATCCCCGTTTTTGCAACATTTCTCATTCCTGCTCCGCTCTTTATGGTCACAGCGTGATATTATAAAGCCTAAAGCCTTCCTTGATAAATGGACTATCCAACACAAAAATAAATTTTCAATTTGAACTAGTAGTTCCTGAGATTAGCGCGTTCAACCAAACAAACGAACAAACAAACAAACTCTTCTGCTTTATAATATTAGTATAGATAATTATCGCTGGACATTAACACGCAGTGCCATTTAGTGCCACACTAAACAAGGCCTGTGTCGTGAGCACCAGATAGTTGATATACTACATAATATATACTTTTTTGTTTGTAAATACAATCTTATTATACATATAAACATCCATGACTTGGAAACAAATGTCCATGCTCATCACACAAACATTTGCTCCTACCGGGATTCGAACCCAGGACCCTAAGAACGTACAGCAGCCTCACTATCACTACGCCATTCGAGTCGTCATGTAACAAGTAATGTCCTTGACTTTTCAAAAATCAAGAAAAAATACTAATAATCCATACAGAATCTGTATTGGTTGGCTAGCTCTGGAACTCCAGGACGCTTTAAAAATTGAGACTAATTTAAAAATTAATTATTATGATAGAGATAAATAAAATAAATATCGCTAGACATTACACACAGCGCTATCTAGTGCCACACCAATCAACGAGGCTAGTGTTGTGGACACCAGATAGTTGATAGCAGAAATGAGGCAATTTCTTTTAGGATGACTTAAACGAAAAGAAACGCCACCATAAACAATTAAAGGTTAATACAGTAAGCACAAAGCGTATAAATCTCAATGGAAGCTCGGTTGTCCTAACATTAGACGTTCCCACATTTAAATTCAAGAAGTAAGGAAGGAAGGCAGTCTTGTCAAATTATCTTTCTCCTTATTCTGTTTCTAGACCCAAGTTTGTTTGGCACCGTTCCAGAATACAAGCGAATTTCAACATTTGGTCTAAACCTAAGATCGGATCAGTTTGCAGCAACTTTAACAATTTTTATCTCCAGCTCTGCATAACAATATTCAATTTCCTGAGGCAGGGAGACATTCAGACAGAAATAGAATGCAAGAAGTCTTTCAATTTCCTTTGACGGAAATCTAACGAAATGTACAGTGTTACTATTTAATCTGGGGGCATAAGTAAGCATTGAGTATCATAAAGGGTGTAAAACACCTCTAAACGAAGCCGAAAGGTACTTGTTCTCCCCACCATTGGGATATTTTTTTTATTCTACACCATACCTGGGAACCTTCTAGTTACGGAGATATGGGGGGTCAAAGTTGCAACTTTTTGACAAGTTTTTTTATAAATACAAGTTTTATTTGTAATATTTTGATCACCTTTTATCACCTCCACGACCCCGTACTATTCAATCCATCTATCAGCACAATGCTTTAAGTGCGTTACATTGAGTTCTACCACAAAACATGATTTATAACCTCAAAAAAAAAAGTTGTTTCCCAGCAATAATTTTTGCGTAAAGTTACTTAGTTTGATGTACAGAATGCTTGGTTAACGGCTTTGTGATGAGGTGGTTTACACCCTGTATAGTAGTTTTGAAGCAGTTTGTCATAAAAGTTTTCGAATTGGGTAAGTTTTTAGAACTCTACAAAAGCAGTTAGGTATTCATGGTGATTCTGAAACATTGGTAGTTGTAACAAAGGTGTTCGGGTTGACCACAATTCTTTCTTTACGGTTCTTTCTTTCTTTATGATGTTAGAGGATAACAGCGGTGGCCCAGTGGTGTCGGCCACGACTTACGAACAGTAAGTCGTGGGTTCGAACCCAGGCAGGCACATTACTTTGTGTAATTTATTTTCATCACCACTGCTCTCAAAAACGGTGAAGGAAAACATCGTGAGGAAACCGGCATGTCCTAGAACCAAAAATTCGAAGACATGTGACATCTACCAACCCGCACTGGGCCCGCGTGGTAGATTATAGCCCATACGCAAAATACGCGCTTTGACGTGGAGTTGCGGACACCAGCCTGTTATACAATACAATACTATACAATGGTGTTAGAGTTTTAAGAGGGCCATCACAATTTTTGAGTGTTTAAGATTTGAGTGTTTTAAGAGTCTAACACTCTAATACAAGAAAAAAATATATTTTTAATGTGAATACTCCATAAAGAAACAATTAAACTATCTCAAGCATTTATTTTTATTTTGTGGCCATACCTAAGTCACATCAAAACTGAGAGTTTAGATGTGCGATTATGGTTTAGATGCCCTTCCCGCCCATGGTTTTCTATCTTGGCTTTAATGCTGTCCAGAAATATATGTTTTTCTTCACTAGTAATAATTATAGAATACGCATATGAATTCGAAAAATTAGAGGTCCAGGGGCCCAATTCTATAAAATAACCAACTTGTCAATAGTGTGTCAGAAGTGTCTCAATAGGCTAATCATTGACATTTGGTATTTTACTTTTTTTTTTGGTCATTGACTTACGACTGTATTACCATTCGGTTTAGTTGATCGAAGTGGAAAACGAGATTGAAACGCCATAGAAAGGCTATTGTAATAATTGATAGATAGATAGAAAGATACTCGTAGATTAATCATTTATTTAGTGCACACAAAAGACAAAGCACAACACACAAAAATACAATTAAATGAAACAGTTCACTTAAAACAAAAGAAAAACATATTTACAAAATAAGTATAGTAACACCATGACTTACTTCAAATAAAAAAAAAATATAAAAAAAAAAAATAACAAAGAGGGTATGCAAGGTGCGGTGTGCGTCTCAAGGTGGGAAATGGGAGTCCAGCTCAAATTGGTGGTATTGGTAATTGGTATTCTGCTCCACTATAACTTGCCATCATGATGGCCAAAGTTACGGTAGTCTGTAAATATTTTGAGTGTATTTGACACAACTGTTTGTGTCTATCGATCTGCTACACTATCGACACACTACTAAGACATCGCTGAAACGCCATTGAAGTTTTTGCAGAATATTTAATTTGCAACAATGGCAACATAATGTCTGTAGTGTGTTGATAGAGTGTCAATGGCGTGTTGCTAAAGGGGCCGGCGGAGCATGCGTTTTTCATACAAACGTAATACCAAAATAATATGAAAATCAAACACATTCTTAAGGTAGTGTGTATATGTATATTTCGATTGTATTATAGAATATCTACGTTCCCAAATAAATATTTTGAAAGGACAATGATATTTATATCATTGTTTGTATGAAATTCGTACGTTCCGCAGGCCTCTTAACGTTAAGTTACAGAATTGGCACCCTTTTTTTATAGGCTGGGGAATCATCAAATAACTTCTCCCACTCTGGGCGGAGCGGGAGGGAGTGTCAGACTTTAATGACTAAAACCCATCCATATATCTTCCTAGCCCCGGAGAATTGGCACCCTGAGTTCGAACTAGGGACCTAGGATTTGGCAGTTCAGCGGTCATACCACTGGACTGCCACTGTTTTTTTACGATCACAAATGAATGTATTATTATTAAGTAACCGGTACGTGCATTCAATTATTATGAACTAAAATACAACTTTTTACCCGAAACATTTTAAAATTTGTACGTTCTCTGTGGAATTTTCCGAGGGTTTTACATCACACAGCTACCGAGATCGCATAAGTCAATATCGCGGCGTAATTTTTGGACTAAACTATAACAAAATAACGTTAAAAATGAAAGCTGCCGCTAAATATGAGCTGCTCTCTGCAGCGACTAACTCAGTTATTAAAATTCACACGGCGTAAAATAATATGGAGCTTGCAGCCCGTCGGTTAACCGCCGCTCCGCAGGATAACTACGTCAAACGGGAAGCATAATAAATAATACCAGGTTTTAGTGAACACTGCCAATCCCGTGCCGTGATAAATAGCGGGTAGTTTGTGCAGCTAAATTGATATAACTACGTTCTTGTTATATTAGTGATAGTTTCGTGCTAAATATTTTTTTCTCTCACTAGGTGGACAGATGATCTGGTGAGGGTTGCGGGAATCCGCTGGATGCGAATCGCACGGGACCGGTCAATGTGACGATTAGGGGGACGCCTAGGTCCAGCAGTCTTTCGGCTGAAATGATGATGATGATGATTTCTTTCATAACGAAAAAACATAAAAAGTATTGGGCCGATTTGAAAAATTATTTCAGCAAGAGATAGCTACATTATCATTGAGTAACATAAGCTATATTTTATCTCCGTATTCCCACGGGAACCGGAACTACGCGGGTGAAACCGCGTGACGTTCGCCAGTGCTTTCTGAATTAGAATCAAGCATGATGGAAATCCTACTAATTTTATAAATGCAAAGTTTATGAGTACGGATGTTAGTTACTCAATCACGCCACAACGTCTGAACGGATCTGGATGAAATTGAGCACAGACATAGTTTAGATACTTTTTATCCCGGTAGTAAAAAGGCTAGGCCCAAGGCATTAAGTCCGCCTTTGTACATTATGTGCATAAAGTTTTAATAAATAAATAAAATCCCATGGGAAAATTATCAAACTTTACGCGGGCGAAGCTAGCTATTTTGTGAAAAATAGGTGCTAATACTGCTGCTGACCGGGATGTCAGATTGCGGAATAGGGTACACTACAAAAAAAAAGTTATTAGTTCGTCAGTTAGATTAAGTAGAAAAAAAAAAATTGGCCCGTATTTTTTTTGTTATGTAGGTAAATAAGATTGACGAAGATACGACGCTTTTAAAATTCTCAATACGTCACGACTTGGTATCATTTTTAGAGCGTACCAACGTCATGAGCTCCCACTCCCGAGTTTTGTTATTGCGTTTTCTATTCGTCAATATTCATTGATTTACAAAAACAAAAAATACGTGTCAAAAACAGATTTGCGTTTTTTATACTGTCATCATGATGGCTAACAACAAGCGCATTGAGTGGCAGCTCTTGGCTCCCGTCACGTAAAATGGCAGCCAGAAGTGACGCGCTAGTACTCAATATTCCGGAAGTATTTAGAGACTAGCTGACCCGCGCAACTTCGTCTGCGTCACATAACAGAGAGTGTGAGTCAACCTTCAAATATAGACTTGATATATGCTATCGTGGACTATCGTATTTTTAAGAGGAATATTCAGTCATTGATGATTGTTGTGTAACTTTAACCGTTTACCTACAAAATACACGCAACGGACGCTCTCAAAAGGAATAAATTTTCTCTTACTTTAGCGATTATGCTAAAGTATTCAACTTATGTTTTTCCAAGTAAGGGCTTCCCTCGACAGCCTTTAGTTTTCTTCCTTAGACACTCGATGTCACACTATAGTTAGGTCGAAAGTTATCATCAAGGTGTATGAATAGAGCCGATACACGATAACTGCGGAAAACTGTTGAGGCCCTCTTGCAACTGCCTTTCGTCTCCATCGTCAGGCCGATGAAAGCTATATTCTACTTAGTTTCAAAGTTCTCATTAAGGTGCATAAAATGAACCAAACACGATAAAGCAGCAGTATTCCACAAAGGGCTAAGAAGGAACATGGATGGGTTTTAGGTCAGTCAAAGTGTGACTCCCTTCCACTCCACACAAAGTGGAAAAAAGGTAGGTCTAAAGTTCGAATCAAGGAGCATTAAATGAACCCTAACACGATACAGATGCTATAAACTTTTGAGGACCTTTTGCAACTGCCTCCTCTCTCCATCGTCAGACCTTCGATGAAAGTCATACTCAAGCTAGATCTAAAGTTCTCTTCCAGGAGTATGAAAAGCCAAACACGATTTTTTTATTTTAAAAGATTTATGACACACACGAATAATGAACCAGTGAACCTTTTTTTTAAATTGGATCATTAGATCCGGAGATCACATTGTAAGTTTGTATGTAAGGGTACATACAAACTTACAAACAAATTTTACCTCTTTATAATATTGGTATAGATAGAACGTCAAGTAGCAACGCATTATTGAGTCAAAATTGAAAATGTCGCTACTGACGATCCAGATAAAAAGAAATGGTAAGAGAATATTCCCAATGGCCGCTCCATAACTCACCAACCCCCATAGGGCCCGCATGGTGGGTTATAGCCCGTTTCGACTTATATCGAGGAGGCATCAGTGGGGACATCATCATGTTACATAGGGAATTTGAAACTTTGTCATTTACATCAAACTTAGCAACTATTTTTAGGGTGAAAAATCGCGTTTTATGTTAAAACTCAATGTAGTATTCTCAACACATTGTGCTGATGAATGATTTGAATAGTAAACGGGTCATGGCGGTAATTAAAGTTAATCTATACTTATAATAAATCTGTAGAGAGGTCAATTCTGTACATGAAATATATTTACAAAATAACTATCGGGGGGTGATTAGTGATCGATACTGATGCCAAAAATGCAATCAGTAAAATTTTTGTCTGTCTGTCTGTCTGTCTGTCTGTCTGTATGTTATTTATAGAAAAAAAAACTACTCGACGGATTTTAACGAAACTTGGTACAATTATTCTACATACTCCTGAGCAGGTAATAGTATACTTTTCATCACGCTACCATTAATAGGAGCAGAGCAGTGAAAGGAAATGTTGGGAAAACGGGAGAAGTTACTTGGTTTTTTTAGCTTCCGTCGCGTGTGCAGCCTTAATGGTTAAAGCTACATAGAAATCATGTATAACGGAAATATTCCACATAAAATTATATAAAAAATATCCCAAGACAGCATATGTCTATCTTTTATAGTTGACTCACAATAACACGTGTAACTCCCGATAGCTTAGCAGTTCGGAGATTTGTTATTATTATATTTGTTTACTCTTACGTTTATATCATCACGCTATGACCCACATAAAACATAGGATACATTTTATTCCGGTAGTAAGATCCCATGGGATAATAATCAAACTTCACGCGGGCGAAGCCGCTGGCAGAAGCTAGTAACTTAATAAAGTCGTACATAAGTAAGTAAAAATTGGAACTTTGACCTCTTATTATCCGCGTGGGAGAACAATACAAATGATTGCAATAGCGGGGAGACTAATAATAATTATAATAATTGTTGCAATTTACGTAGTTTTGTGGGTTTTGTTTTGGTACTCGTACAATTCGTACAAAATCTCGCACATCTAATGTACATCTTTTATAACAGAAAAATCACTAACAGAGTTACCTACTAGGTTCATAATCAGTGTGATTATGTAACTTGATAACATATAATTTTGTCAGCATCTAAATTAACCTGATTTCCTGACATTTAGGAGAGAGTGCGTACAAATAAGCTCTGTGTATACAAACGCCTAGAATTCCGTCTGCTTCTTCGTCATTAGCGCCAGATGCCTACCTAATTAGGTTGAGATCTTGTTGCTTTTATTAGCAATGTGTACTTTTTTTTACCTTTATCGTGAC
This sequence comes from Xestia c-nigrum, assembly GCA_916618015.1. Classification (NCBI taxonomy): domain Eukaryota; kingdom Metazoa; phylum Arthropoda; class Insecta; order Lepidoptera; family Noctuidae; genus Xestia; species Xestia c-nigrum. The sequence goes on from OU745250.1 coordinate 20,503,246, forward strand.
CTCTAGCTAGCTTCTCCTAAATAAACAATTGAACAAACGGGTAAAACCGAATGAAGATAAGTAATACAAGCACCATACTAATGTTAATTTCTTAGTTAGTTTAAAAACTACTGAACGGAACACACATAGTTTATAGCTTGGATTAACACATCGAATACTTTTTATCTCGGTACAAACCAAGCGGAACAATTACTACGCGGGCGAAGCTGCAACACGCTGCTACAAACAAGCTGTCTATAGCTCGTTTAGTCATACCGTTACCACTGATCCACCATTTCCTTTCTACTTCAAGTGCATAATTCAGTTAAAACAAGCGTTGATTTCCTTGTACAGCTTTCAGAATCCCAGATTAGCATGAAAACAATACGCCGACGCAGCTTAGCGCTCTAAAGTTGTTTCAAACAACAGAAATGCGGGTGTATATTATGAATTCAGAACTATTGTTTCTAGCTGTTTCAGATAAATTGTTTTCAGGATGTATACAGGTTGTGTTGAAAGTACAGCACATCCAACATAGTTGTTTGTTGTTGTAGTTAAATTCTTTTTTTTTTTTTTTTTTACTACCACTCCACTGTTTTATAAAATTACTAGCTAATGCATGTGGCTTAGCCCGATTGGCAAATAACATAAGTCCTAAAACCTTCCTCTTGAATCACTATATCTATTAAAAACCGGCATCAAAATTCGTTGCGAAGATCTAAGCATACATATGGACAGACAGACGCGGCGGGGGACTTTTTTATAATAATAATAAATATATTTATAATTATAATATTCATATTCATATTCATATTCGTTTATTTGCATTCCACAAGGTAAAAACATGGTGTTAACAAAAACTTTTTTGCAAAAAATAAAACCGACTTCAAAAAAAACAAAAAAGTGAAAAATAACTTTAGCTTCTGAAGTCGGTGACCTTTGTTTGATTGCTTTAGTTATTTTGTCACCGACTTCAGAAGCTAAAGTTATTTTTCACTTTTTTGTTTTTTTTGAAGTCGGTTTTATTTTTTGCAAAAAAGTTTTTATTTTTCACTTTTTAGTGGTTCACAGGTGCTTGATACATGGAAAGTGCATACCGTTACAATTACAACAAGCCCAAACACGACTATGGTACATTGTCTCATTATGGAGTTCCGTGACTCTTGGCTTCATCATCAGATCTGATGGTAGAATGGTTCTTATCAAACGCAAATGCTTCACTTGTTGTAGAAAATACCAAAATCGCAACACGTTTTCAGATAAAATTTGAAGAGTTCCCTCGATTTCGCCAAGATTCCATCATCAGATCCCAATTTGGTGGCTATGGGACCAACTTGGAAGTATACCCTTTCAAACAAAAAAAGAATTTTTCAAATCAGTTCAGGCGTCTTCGAGTAATCGGTGAACATACATAAAAAAAAAAAAAATACATACAGTCGAATAGAGAACCTCCTCCTTTTTGGAAGTCGGTTAAAAAGGCTTAGAGCTAAGAACCGTTGTAGACCAAATAATAAAGTAATATGTAGTCATTAACCGATTTAAATTTTTCTAGAGTGATGTAGTTCATTATTTTTTCTAATTACCCTCTATAGTCCCACTGCTGGGCAAAGGCCTTCCACTCTGATCTCTGTGCGGTTTTCTCTGACCAATCTCTGTACCGTTTTTTTTTTCGTTTCTAGTTACGTATTGTCCAATTATTATTGTATTATTTTGGACGTTGCCGCAGACAGGCAAAAATAGATACCTAACGAGCAAAAATAGACCACACTTATAATCAAATAGGAATTTCCTAGCTCAATTTTCGTTTGACGTCTAACTATCATTAAATCCTAGCCTGGATGCTGTGGGCGTAAGAATGTTCACCTCTATTGAACCCTTCAGAAATTGCGTGACTTGTTTTCAAGTGCTCATTTTGAAGAAACTTCGGTTTTTGACCCCCCCATCTTAACCCCTCAAATACTTCGTTTTAGTGAAGCCACAGAATGTTTTAGCTTACAAATAGCTAGCTGGCTAAAGGAAAACATGCAGCGATGCTAAACTAAAGACTTTTAGATTGCTGCCGGATTTACGTACTTAGTTGTGGTTTTTGGTACGAGAGCTTGGCTGAAAACCAATTTAAAGGTTTAAAGTGAATTTAACTTTACGAATGTGATTTGTTTCGGGAACGGGTTCTGTACACTTAGTTTGCATTAAAGAATTTGAATTTGAAAGTTCATATTGTGTTCCTACTCCTTTAGGGACTCACCCTAATCCTAAGTTTTAAAGTTTAATAATACGGGCCAAAAATGAATATGTTGATATTTCAAATATGAACAGACAGAAAAAATGTGAAACAAAGCCAAGCTAATCTCAGGAACTACAGGTTCGAATTGAAAAATTCTATTTGTGTTGGATAGTCCATTTATCGAGGAAGGCTTTAGGGCCTAAAGCCTTCCTCGATAAATGGACTAGCTTAAAGTTTAGGCTATATAACATCACGCTTGAAACATGTTGCAAAAACGGAGGATTTTTTTCTTTAGTTTTTCTCTGTTATGTGACGCAGACGACCGACGTTGCGTGGGTCAGCTAGTCTAGTTATTAGATATAAGTAAAACTCTGCATAAAAATCATTGCTGGGAAACTACTTTTTGTTTGTGGTGAAAATTCGGGTATTACGATAAAATTCAATGTAATGCACAAATCATTGTCCTAATGAATGCATTGAATGGTATGGGGCCGGGTAGGCATTGAAACTAAAGTTATTTATATATTATAACCCTAAAAACTAGTATGTAAAAACTTTTGAAATACTTTCACCTCCAATATTTCTGCAACGGAGGTATGGTCATAAAAAAATATTGCAAATAGGGCAACATCTTTCTGTTTTTACATAGTTTAAGATATTTCATTATTACAGCAAAAAACACAAATCAAGGAAATTCGAAGCTTGTAAAAGATTTTTTTACTAGATACATCTGTCTTGATAACACACACGTACGATTTCCTCGTAACCGAATCCATGTTCCCGTTTTGATTAGACCTAAAACAATATAACATTAATAAAGAAAATATCACTAATCATATTGAACCTACATAACAGTTATCGATGGCATTCGTGACCGGAATGTCTCGAACTGAACGTCCATTATGAACGAAGTAAGGAACGGATTAAGCAATGTTGTTGCTTTTTAGGGTTCCGTACATAGATAATATACAAGATAGATGCGCAACTCTGGTTTTCGTTTTTATCAGGGGGGTGAAACTTCTATACATTGGCGTCAAACATAATTTTCATAGATAGTGCTGCCATCTGTATGTTTGAGTACACAAACTTTTCAACTGTTTGACTGTTTTACAACTGTCATGAAGAGAACAGCTATTAAACAACTTGCCAGTGAAGTAGCCTCACGGTGACAGCGGTTGCCTTGTGATTAATAGTTCCCAAGATCGAATCCGTAGTCAAGAATTACTTTTTGTATTTATTTGGTTGAATAGAAACTAACAGTACGCAGTTTTTCCACATCGCGAAAAAAAATCAGCTGTTCCCTATATTTTGACGAGTTATGCGAACATAAATGTAGGGAACAGCTGATTTTTTTTTCGCGATTTCAAGGTTCGTCCCATAGAAAAGGTTGTTCAAAATGATGAGTACAATGACCCCTTTTCAGGTTTAGTGTAAACAAAAAATAATGTTGTATAGTGTATTATCTATGGTTTTTATAACTAAATAATAGTCTTTTAGTAAATGATAGCAATAGCCTAAAGTTAGTTTAGTTTGCACACAACAGAATCGACACCAATGATTTATGTTTCCATTTTCTCTTTACAAATCAATTAGGTTAGGTTTAAAGATATTTATTTCTGACTAGCTTCTGCCAGCGGCTTCGCCCGCGTGAAGTTTGATTATTGTCCCATGGAATCTTACTGCCGGGATAAAAAGTATCCTATGTTTTAATCCAGGTTATAAACTATCTGTGTGCAAAATTTCATCCAAATCCGTTCAGTAGTTGTCGCGTGAAAGCGCAACAAACAAACTTACATTCACATTTATTCTCCGAACTGCTAAGCTATCGGGAGTTACACGTGTTATTGTGAGTCAACTATAAAAGATAGACATATGCTGTCTTGGGATATTTTTTATATAATTTTATGTGGAATATTTCCGTTATACATGATTTCTATGTAGCTTTAACCATTAAGGCTGCACACGCGACGGAAGCTAAAAAAACCAAGTAACTTCTCCCGTTTTCCCAACATTTCCTTTCACTGCTCTGCTCCTATTAATGGTAGCGTGATGAAAAGTATACTATTACCTGCTCAGGAGTATGTAGAATAATTGTACCAAGTTTCGTTAAAATCCGTCGAGTAGTTTTTTTTTCTATAAATAACATACAGACAGACAGACAGACAGACAGACAGACAGACAAAAATTTTACTGATTGCATTTTTGGCATCAGTATCGATCACTAATCACCCCCCGATAGTTATTTTGTAAATATATTTCATGTACAGAATTGACCTCTCTACAGATTTATTATAAGTATAGATAGATGAACTCTTACATAACAGTTAGTACACGCTACACACACACACACATACATGCACAGTACACAGCAGCATGCATGGTACATGCTATTAGTGTTACCCAGATATAAAGTTATGTCTTAATGTATAAGCTTAGAGCTTCTGGGGCGATGGCGACGTTAGATGGCACATACATGTTTTTTTAATTTACTCTTAAATATGTTAATAAATAATGAATAAATATCGCTGGACATTAACACACAGCGCCACCTAGTGCCACACTAAGAAAAGCTTGTGTCGTGAACACTAGATAGTTGATATACTACATTTATATACTTGTTTGTTTTGTAAATACATACTTATTATACATATAAACATCCATGACTTGGAAACAAAATATGTCCATGCTCATCACACAAACATTTGCTCCTTCCTTTTAATATCTACTATTACACTTCTTTATTTCTTCCGGTAAATCATTTAACAGTCGTGCTCCCTCTACTAATACTGTTTTTTTGCCATAATTAGTCCGTGCACGTGCAGTCATTAGTTGGAATTAGTTTTTACTTCTTGTGTTGTACGCCATAGTTCTTGTATGTAGTTGTATGTTTGATTGTACAGAATTCGTGACGATTTTTATTATGAGAATGCAGATGTTATATTTTTAAATATTCGTTATAAAATACAATAAGTATATAAACCTTAAAATTGTAGCTCACCGTATTGGGAACAGGATCCAAGCCACTGGTGGTCAGGGCTCCAGAGAGAGGAACCTTCTAAATACGAGCCGTGTCCAGGAGTACCGCTTTCTGAATCGAGCCCTTGATCTAGCTGCCTAACGAGAGCCTCCTCAGGTATTGGTCGAGGCTTTTTGCAATTAAGCCACGAGCTGATACGACTATGTTTTCATTATCAATAGGGTTGTTTAAATAACTGCATAAATAATAAAAGCACGTAGTCGGATTTTCAGTCGGTCTTATAGTGCAAGTGCGAGGTTCGGCGTTCTATTGGGAGGGTTGGGCAAAGTGTTGGTCTATTTTTCTATCATGAAGTTTTCGGTAGCAGCGACGGAGTCCAGATTTGCGGCCGATTGATGACAATAGGCTCACCCCCTATTAACCACCTACCATCACCACCACCACCTATTAACTAGAACTTTCTGTGCGTTCAAGCGTTTTTGCCATACCTATTATTGAAATCAAATATAACAGCTTACAACTTAGGGCCCATAAATGTTAAAATTTATTCGTGGTGCTAGGCAACTGGGCCTAAACGTCCCTTTGTGCCTATTGACCTTGTTTCGTTCTGTCTCCTGCTAATGTGGAAGGAAGTGGAAATTAGGGATTTTTCCTACTCCTCCACTATACTTTCTGATTAATTTCATTGCGGGATCCAAGACGGTTAAATTCATTCTCAGGGTCTTCGTCGAGCTTCATTGTCTCGGCGCTTTTCAGGTGGTCGCCGCTGTTGATTCTGGCTGTCAGGAGTTACAGTGGTTTGGGAATAGTATGGCGGGCTTGTCACTCACTGTAAAATGGAAAACATTACTGGTGAAATGTGGATTTCATGGGTACATGACTCTGCCTTCATTTTAGGGATTAAAGAAAGGCGTAATGTTATGTATTTTTAAAGGCGCACAACTGGATATACAACACATGGCTCAGCGCTGAGATTTCAAGAGAACAATAACACTAATATTGTTATCACCATGCGTAGGTGTTCATGCGACTACAGTTTAGAGTGAAATCAAGGAGGTACCTACTAGGTTGGTACCTAGTATTATTTTCAAATTGAATATGAAAGGGCGAAAAAGTAATATGAGGTCCTTTGACAACTCACACGTGTGAAGTGTGCTTCACACGAAAACTTATAAAGAGAATATTATAATTTTTCTGAAAGACGGTGCTCATATTTATTTTCAAATCAAAATGTACGTTATATTGCGTGAAGTGAGACATATACTTACTTAAGCAGTTCTCTCAATGGAAGCATTCGCTTGTGATGTATAAGTTGAGATACTCGACCTTAAATCAGTGAGTGAGAAGACCCGAGCAGTTGGTAACAGTCATGATAGTCATTTGTTTAAAAATCGAACCTCGGAGGCGAATGCTCCCGATGAGGAAGCGCCTTAACACACAATAAAGAAATTGTGACGTTACAATACCAGCCTGTAAATCATTCTGTTGTGAATCAAATAATTCAAGAATTTATTCAGAAAGACTTCTTTCTTGGCCACGAGCTTCGCTTTAAAGTGACTGGCGACTTGTTATAGCGGATGTGGATAAAATAAATGAAAGATGTAGCTTAGCGCATGTCACTATGGACCTTCGATCAATAATTGATCGAAGCTATGGACCAAGATCCTATGACGTGAGTTCACTCACAATTTAACATAGGTACCCACTTTTAAAGCGTCTGGCGAGGGTTTTGCGACACAAAACCTTTCAGGCAGTGCGTGAAAAAGGTGAAAAATTATACTAGCCGTTATCTAATGTTACGTTAGCAGTTTTCTATAGTATAAGCCTTTGTATTTCCAAGACAGTAACAAAAAAAAATGGTACAAGAAAGAACAATGTTTAAAATTACAAGATTATGTCACAGCCCTTCACAGGCCTCCTCTTACTGCCTCCATTTTGTTCTAGTGTTCGCCGCTTCCAACCAGTCGCTTCCAGCTATTTTTAGTATTTCGTCGACCCAGCGAGCTTTTGCTCTTTTACTGCCAGGGCCTCTCCAATTCGTTACTTGCTTGGAACATCTTTCTTGTGGGTAGCAGTTATTATGCATTAATATTAAACAAGTTGTTTAACAATACTAACAGTTGTCTTCAGTTGAGACCAATCTTGAAAATTTCAGACTACAGTAACCTTCTTGGTGATGTTCAGCACAAAGGTTAGATGCGTATATTCACGAACGATTTCTTTAACTTATGTTTTACTATCTCAACAATAGACTTACCCTTCGTTTAAGGAAAAGGAATAAAAGAACCATCAAACCAATTCAAGTAACCCGAAACCAGACGTTTTCCTCAACCCTTACAAAAGCTTGGGCAGACAATTCTCGAGACGGATTGCACGAAAGGGTCCAAACGAGTAATTTATCAGTAAAAGGTGACAAATCTCTGTTTCTCACATTCCTACTAGAATGGATTTATTAAAGACACCCCAGTTCACTGTAAGGCCATAGTCACACTGGCAGTAGTAGCTTTGCTTGAGTCTTGGCCAATGCATTAGCAACACTGATGAACTACCTTGACTCACGACATTAACTCAAGTGACGGATATAAACTGATCGCTTTAATTTTCGCTCAGCACACTTTACGCACCTCGAATTTTGACGTTTTTGCGTATTATAGGATACACTTCTGCTTAGTCTTTCGAGAATTACAGGCGATACCAGCAGCCGTTTCAGCTAGCGGCCAAGCGAAACTCCGAACTGTGTGGCTTCGGCCTAAGGGACTCTTTAGTTTTGCTTAAGTGAAGGATCGGTTGCTGACTTCATAAGGTGAGACAGGTGTCTTGCGAATGGAATAGGATCGCTTGGTGGCCTAAATAAGGAACGTGAAAGGTTACTGTGTAGCGGTTGTAAGACACGTGGTGCCAATTTTGATACGGTTTACATTAGTTTTTTTTCTTGCTGTCATCAGAAAAATGGAGCATGCCTTGACCATAGACATAAATAAAATGGTTACAATATTCGTTTACAAGTAGAACAAGTTTTTGTTTTGTTGATTCTTAGTTCCTCTGGTTGGTATTAACTGTAGTTTACTACGGCGCATCTAGAAAATAACAGAACAAATCACTATCACTATCATTACATAATTATAAAACAAAGTCTCCCGCCTCGTCTGTCTGTCCCTATAAATGCTTAGATCTTTAAAACTAAGTACGTCACGGATTTTGATGCGGGTTTTGCGCGGGCGAAGCCGCGGGCATCGGCTAGTGACAAAATAAAAATAAATTTAAACTGAATAATAGTCCAAAAATAAAGAAATACATCACTATAAAGACTCATTCCCATGGGAACGGCAGCAAATTACTTAACATCGTCCTCGTTAATACTCGACCAATTAGTCTTAATTGTACGTCAGTTGGCTGAAAACAAAATATTTGTAATACCCAGAAATAGGAGATAAGTTGAACAACAACTACAACGTGTATCTCAAACAAAACAGATTATAAATGGGTATAAATGACATTCGAACAGCCACCATGAACCCACAAAGATACGCAAATGAAATGTCTCCCGCACTGCATTTTGTATTAAATAAGCCCTTTATGTTTTGACTTTTGCTTATTAACTTGTCTGCCAGTCTGCTCATAAGTTATTACTGCCATATTTTATTATATTGCTTTCTTCTAGTCAAACTACAATTCCGTAGGCGCCCTAATAAGGTTTCAAATGTGATTCCAACAACAAACCGCAACGGGAAATCTACGACACCCAGTCGTTTGATAGACCTCACTAGCAAATTCGCCTAGTCGTTTGATAGACCACACCGGTAAATTCATCCAGTCGTTTGATAGACCACACCAGCAAATTCACCCAGTTGTTTGATAGACTGCAGCGGAAGATCTACCCAATCGTTTGATTGACCGCACCAGCAAATTGACCCAGTCGTTTGATGGACCGCACCGGTAAATTCACTCAGTCGTTGGATAAACCGCAGCGGAAAATCTACCCAGCTGTTTGATAGACTGCACTGGAAAATTCACCCAGTTGTTTGATAGACTACACCGGCAAATACAACTAGTCGTTTGATAGGCTGCACCGGCAAATTCACCCAGTCGTTTGATAGACCGCAGTTATATACCTAAACAGTTTCTTTGTAACTCTGAAAGAGCTTCTGAAGGTGACTACATTACTGTCTGTTTTCGTTTGTGCCGCTCCTGGGGCATGCACCCAAAATCGCATTCTATATATTTGAACGGAAATTATATTCGTCATAGCGTGGATGCGTGACAAAGTATGTGCGCCGCATGCTTTTCGCTGTAGATTTGTATATACGAGGGTTGATCCATGTCTTTTAGTTTTCGATTCTAGGACACACCGGTTTCTTCACGTCCTTTACACTTTTGGCAAGAGTGGTGTTGAAATAAATTTCACGCAGCAACGCACCTGAGTGGTTTCGAACGTGGTTTCAATGGGCTATCACTGTTTTAAATTAGAATTGTCAGTAAAATAGAGAGTCAATGTTTTAAATCCCAATAATCACTTCCAGCAACTGTAATTCCTATTTCTACCAACATTAATAAATTAAGACATACCAAAACGCCAGCAACCATCAACAAGACCAGAAATCACCGTGTAATTCAACAGGGTTATACAAGCTTATAATACCCGGCTATTTTTGGCTCGTGGCAGCCATAACAGATTATCAATAACCTGCCTAACACTGTATGAGCTCGGGTGTCCTAATTAATAAAGCTGCGCTAGGGTGTGACGATATTCATTAGCCCATTACTGTTAATAGGCGTGTGTGTCGTGTCCATTGTGTAACGTAATCTGATTAGTGTATGTTTAATTTGGATGTTTATTTATCAATATGTGTCACTAAGGCCTGAATTCTTGTCGCGCGTCGACGGATGGTCGGTCGCGTACAAGTACACATTGTGATCTACATCCTGCGACGTTGTCGTCAGCGACGACTGACAGCCAAATTTTGTTCTCGTCATGACGTCTCACGACAGACCGTACGCGACCGACTGTCAGCGTGACAAGAATAGGGAATATGCATGAAATACAAAACTCTTTTTATTTATTAAAAATGCCTTGTATTGGCGCTTATAAACATTATAGTACACTTATTTAAGTTTCTAAAACATCACTTATTTTACAATTTATTGTTTTATGTAGCATGTTTTTGGTGAAATGGAACGCACTCTCAAAACACGACGTCCTCGATAACGGCGGTAGTGACTCAAGTGATTATACAGGGTGTATTTCACCTCATCACAAAGCCGTTAACCAAGCATTCTGTATATCAAACTAAGTAACTTTACGCAAAAAATATTGCTGGGAAACAACTTTTTTTTTTGAGGTTATAAATCATGTTTTGTGTTATAACTCAATGTAACGCACTCAAAACATTGTGCGAATGAATGGATTTAATAGTACGGGGGTCGTAGAGATATTTTAAGTAAAAATGATGCAATAAAAAGTGGAATTTTAAAAAAAAACTTATCAAAATCTTGCAACTTTGACCCCCAATATCTCCGTAACTAGAAGGTTCCCAGGTATAGTGTAGAACAAAAAAATGATCAGAATGACGAGGAGAACAAGTCCCTTTCGTATTCGTTAAGAGGTGTTTTACACCCTTTATACTCTGTGGTAGTGACATCAAAATTCATATGTCAAAATTTTATTTGAAATGTAGGTAAAGTTTGACTACGATTTTATTATAACATCGTTATCGCAATTTTTGCTTGAATAAAGCACATACAATCAGTAAAATTACTTTATTAAGGCCAAAAAATAGATACAACAAGGTAGATTTTCATAAATGTCATCAAAGTACGATGACAAGTCACGATGGTAAAACGGTTGGAAATTCCTGATATTGTAAAAACCCAATAACACTTTGCCCACCCGGGGAATCGAACCCAGGAGTTCATACGTAGCAGTCGCGTTTGCGACCTCTAGACCAACGAGGTATTTTACATTATAAAGGTGTCTTGGCCACAGTAAGAGGAAGTAAGGAGATGAATCACACTCGACTCCAGCTTGATGACTATTTTATTACAATAATTAACTTAATTATATACAATTTTTATGGTAAATACACATTGATGCCTATTTGCATGTGTGTCGTGTGTGTATCGAGCCGATGAAGCAAAGATCTCAGTAGGCCACCTCTGAGTGCTGACGGTGTGCTGGTGTTGCCGGCGCGTGGACCGTATGTATGTCGCTCTTAATGCTGACGCTGTGATGCTGTTGTTGGCCCGTGTATCGATGGTATGTTCATGGTTGAACACGGTCGTTTTATGATATAGTTCTTAACTCTGAATTAACTATTCTGTGTTTCAAGTGATTGGTATACCAAAATATAGAATTTTAATATGATCGAACAGGTGTTCTTTTAATCAAAATTTTGAAACTTTTAGCATTATAAGTTGGTTGAAATAGTTTTGTAAAGCGAAGTGTATTATTTTAATTTTCGGTAGCCTTTACTGGTTATTGGCTATTCATTTAAATTAATGAATAGTCTAGTAACTCTACTAGGTTTATCAAATAAAGTAGTTAGTAACTACCCACTCACGATGTTTTGTTAATTTTGCGTAGGTGTAGATAATTATGTAATAAGAGTCGATAATATGTCCGTTACCGAATTATTTATAGACGCTCATATTCACTGTTGATTACCCATTACGTGCCTATAAATGTTTTACATAGGTTTTGAGAGCGGTTTTGCTCGTGTTATGGGAGATGGAATCCATTGAAAATGTTTTGGTTTTTTTTTACTCTAAACCTTATATGAGGTCATTGTATATGCTCATCATTATTAAGTATCCCACCTGGATACGAGTTGCCATGGCTTTATAAAACTTAAGAAGACGGGTATTTATCGCGAATTTACCTTTAATTTAATACCCGTCTTCTTAAGTTTTATAATGTGTTCTGATCGTGAAAGTTTAAAAAAGACAATTGCCATGGCTTACCTGGAAGTCTTTAAATAAACTCCGGACACAGGTTGGCCGAAGCAAGGAAACCTGTTCAGGTGGAGATTCATAGATGACTCTGCCTTGGAGTGTAAATGTGGTCATCATGTGCCTAGCCTTTTCCCAACTATATTGGGGTCGGCTTCCAGTCTAACCGGATGCAGCTGAATACCAGTATTTTACATGGAGCGACTGCCTATCTGACCTCCAAAACCCAGTTAATACTGGGAAATACGATACCACTTGGTAAGACTGATGTCAGACATTTTGGGCCACTGACTACCTGTAACGACTGTCAAAGATGGACAAATGACAGCCGGGACCAACAGCTTAACGTGCTTTCCGAGGCACGGAGGAAACTCGGTATTTGAGGGTGGTCACCCATCCACAGACCAACATAGGCAAGCATGGCTTAACACTTTTGCACTTTGCACTTTGATTTTTGTTTTAATTTTGATGTTATTTTACTAATTGATTTTAATTTAATTTTATGTAAATTATGTTTTTATTTTTATGTAATTTATGTTTTTATTTTTATGTAATTTTACTAATTTAATTCTCGTTTTCCACTCGGATCAACTGAACGAATCAACCAGTTGATCAAAGTGGAAGTCAAATCAGGCATATGTTCCTATCGAATCAACTAGTTGATGCGATACATTTTTTTACTAAAATTTCTTTCCTTTTTGTTCCCATCGAATCAATTATAAAAAAAAACCCTTTATTCATTTATAAACAAATTTATTAACATTTTTAAACAACCGGTATCGGGAACAGGGTCCAAGCTACGGTAGGGTAAAGTCAGAGCTCCAGAGAGAGTAACCTGCTTACAATACGAACCGTGCAGGAGTACCGCTTTCAGGTATTATTGGTCGAGGCTCTTGGCACAATTAAGCCATGGGCTGATAGTTCTGATACAACTATTGGCACAATGATCGCTGAGTCTACTTCCCACATGACATCAAACTCAGATACCAAGTCAAGATACTGGATCAATTTATCTTTCTCGGCTTTCACGAGGTTCTCATCATGCGGGACCGTTATGTCAACAATCATTGCGCACCACTCTGATCGATCCACAACCAGGCCTATATCCTGGTCCTATATCAGGCCTATTAAACTACACTACTATTGTCTACAATAGTCCTGTCAGTGATGTTGGTGATTTGATTCCAGGACAGTGTGATACTGCCAATAACGAGAACTGGGTCGGGCACATACCTATAGTAGGGTACTTCCGATTCCCCAAGGTTGTATTTTAGAGCAAGTTGCTGATAGATAATCCTGGCAACAAGGTTGTGTCTAAGCAAGTACTCTCCGTTAGCTAGACGAGAACACCCGGAAATAATGTGATGGATTGATTTCAGAACGTAGCCAGGGTACAACCGCTGTTAGGTTAGGTTGTCCATCGCGACCACATCTCGATGCATCCCCAGGTCGGCTTCTAGGAAATATTCGTATCCAGGGCGTCCATTTGAGAATGCTGAAAGAGTAGGTACATCAAAACCGGCATGACCCAACCGTTGAAGGCACGTACATTATTTCCGCCCGATAAAATACTATACAGGGTGTAAATCACCTCATCACAAAGCCGTTAACCAAGCATTCTGTACATCAAACTAAGTAACTTTACGCAAAAATTATTGCTGGGAAACAACTGTTTTTTTTTGAGGTTATAAATCACGTTTTGTGGTAGAACTCAATGTAACGCACTTAAAACTTTGTGCTGATGAATGGATTGAATACTACGAGGGTCGTGAAGGTGATAATAGTCAAAATCAAACAAAAAAAACTTGTAAGTATTCAAAAAAAAATCTTGTCAAAAAGTTGTAACTTTGACCCCCCATATCTCCGTAACTATAAGGTTCCCAGGTATGGTGTAGAACAAAAAAATTATCGCAATGATGGGGAGAACAAGTGCCTTGCAGCTTCGTGAAGAGGTGTTTACCACCCTTTATAGGTAATTAATCATTATTACTAATTAAATTATTTAAAATTTTATCTTATTACTTATAATATTTTCTGTGACAATGCCAATGCTTGATCAAAAAATCATTTTTTCTATCATTCACAAGTGGACAGTTCTTCAGAATAACAGTCGTAGAAAAGGTTTTTAAACACTCGATTTAGTTGCTCAGATAGGAACGGACAAGGAGAATAACAAATGTTCCTATCGGATCAACTAAATGGTTGATTCGTTGGGAACAAAAAATAGTTGATCCGTTTCAGTTGATCGGTTTAGTTGATCGGAGAGGTTTATGTGATTTATGTTTTAATTTTTACTTAATGATTTTAATTGATTTTTTATGTAATGTGCTTGTATTTTCTGGATTTTAATAATCTGAAATAAATGAGTTATCCCTACCTAAAGATCGACCCGAGCGGCTGATTTTATTTAGCGACGAGCTCGTCCAATACTACCCATACCAAGTTGAAGAAATATTGATTCGATTCAATAACTTCCGCGTCCAACTTTTCTCTTTAAACCTTTCAATAACTTTAAACAATCGATACGCTGGAGTAAGTTTTGAGAGCTCAGAGCTCTCAGCTACTTTGATGACGTTAGAGGCACTTGTTTTTACACGATTTCAGAATTGGTTTTAAATAAGAGTTGTACGGTCGAACTAGCTATTAGCTAGTATACACTTTCCTTAATATTATAGCTATTTTCGCGAGAAATAACGATTGTAACTAGGAGATTGGATCTTTTTCATAAAAATATGAGTTCCAAAATACTACATATGTACGTAATAACATTAAATTTTAATCAGTACATTAGGAGAAACACAATTTAAAAAAAATCTGAAGTGTTGTTTACATAAAAGAACTTACACCCACATTTTGCCAGTTATGTTAAAGTCCCAAATAACCAAATAATAGGGGTCGTGCCTATTTCCATAAAAAAAATCATGTAGGGCAGTCTTTGATGACTGCCGATAGAAGTGAAACCGTTCTATGAAAGCATTCAGTGACGATGATCCAAGTTCCATGATTTTTGTTCACATAGAAAGTGTTAAACGTGCCTAAAGAAGTTTTCACTTCTAAAATACGGTACAGTGCAGTATGAATACAGAGTGTTTCAGTAACGTGTGGTCGTATTTTTGACGCCTCGAATGGCGTAGTGGTAGTGACGCAGCCTTACGTTCTTAGGGTCCTGGGTTCGAATCCCGGTAGGAGCAAATGTTTGTGTGATGAGCATGGACATATGTTTCCGAGTCATGGATGTTTATATGTATAATAAGTATGTATTTACAAACAAAAAAGTATATATGTAGTATATCAACTATCTAGTGTCCACGACACAAGCTTTGCTTAGTGTGGTACTAGGTGGCGCGGTGTGTTAATGTCCAGTGATATTTATTTGAGGGTGTGATCTTCTTCTATAAGGTGTGGTTAGTGTCTGGTCTCAGATTTTTTTATGCCATGGATTTACATGCCTTCGAAAATTATCGCTGAGGCATGCTGGTTACCTTGCGATGTTTTCTTTCAACGAAGCAAGTGAAAATTATGCAATAAGCACGAAAAATCAGAGGTGTGTGTCTTGGGCTCGAACTTGAGATCGTGGGCATGTGGTGTGTTTGATATTGCGGCTTATCAACGGGTATGTAGTAACTTATAAACACACACTTTACTGAAACAGATATTTTTGCGTTTTCTCCCGCAAGATTTAAAAAAATTGCTATAGCTTGACCTATCGACAACCATTCATAATTTACTTTTCTTTTTTATTTAAATTGTTAATTTATATATGTGACCTTCCGTCCTTTCCTCTTTTAAGTATTTTTTTTTAGTCCGTGAACATTAGTGTGAGATATACCTTTATTAAATGAATCTAATTTGCTTCAATATATAAATATAAATTGTAACGTGTAACTGTTTTTTGTCCCTATACAAATTAAAAAAAATGTATAGACACTGATTTGTAAGACGTCCTACACAGATCCTAAAGCTACATTGATATCAAAGGGTCCACGAAAGCGAGACGGATGTCCTTTCACAAATCGTCGCCTTAAGAACATTGTGTCAATGTGGATTGAGGATTGATTGGGTTACCCTAATGTTGGTTGACCTTTGTCTAAAAGGTCCTTTGATTGATAAGGAATGATTAAAGTTGGGAATCGACCAAAATCCTATGACTCAAAATAAGGAAAGTGTTCCTCATTTGTATGCCATGGCAAATCAGCTCTTAGGTAACGGGAAGCGTCAAATAGGCGCGTAAAATTGCTACTTTAAATTAAATAATATGCTACTATAAAAAAATAATTATGTAATAAGAGTCGATAATATGTCCGTTACCGAATTATTTATAGACACTCATATTCGCTGTTGATTACCCATTACGTGCCTATAAATGTTTTTCATAGGTTTTGAGAGCGGTTTTGCTCGTGTTATGGGAGATGGTATCCATTGAAAATGTTTTGGTTTTTGTTTACTCTAAACCTTTTATGAGGTCATTGTATATGCTCATCATTATTAAGTATCCCACCTGGATACGAGTTCCCATGGCTTACCTAGAAGTCTTTAAATAAACTCCGGACACAGGTTGGCCGAAGCAAGGAAAATCTGTTCAGGTGGAGATTCATAGATGACTCTGCCTTGGAGTATAAATGTGGTCATCATGTGCCTAGCCTTTCCCCAACTATGTTGGGGTCGGCTTCCAGTCTAACCGGATGCAGCTGAATACCAGTATTTTAAATGGAGCGACTGCCTATCTGACCTCCACAACCCAGTTAATACTGGGAAACGATACCACTTGGTAAGACTGATGTCAGAGTTTTTGGGCCATTAACTACCTTGGGACGACTATCAAAGATACACAAATGACAGCTGGGACCAGCAGCTTAACGTGGTTTCCGAGGCACGGAGGAAACACGGTATGTAAGAGTGGTCACCCATCCACAGACCAACCTAGGCAAGCATGGCTTAACACTTTTACACTTTGCACTTTGATTTTTGTTTTAATTTTGATGTTATTTTACTAATTGATTTTAATTTAATTTTATGTAATTTTACTAATTTAATTTTATGTGATTTATGTTTTAATTTTTACTTAATGATTTTAATTGATTTTTTATGTAATGTGCTTGTATTTTCTGGATTTTAATAATCTGAAATAAATGAGTTATTATTATTAACCTAAAGATCGACCCGAGCGGCTGATTTTATTTAGCGACGAGCTCGTCCAATACTACCCATACCAAGTTGAAGAAATATTGATTCGATTCAATAACTTCCGCGTCCAACTTTTCTCTTTAAACCTTTCAATAACTTTAAACAATCGATACGCTGGAGTAAGTTTTGATAGCTCAGAGCTCTCAGCTACTTTGATGACGTTTGAGGTACTTGTTTTTACACGATTTCAGAATTGGTTTTTAATAAGAGTTGTACGGTCGAACTAGCTATTAGCTAGTTTCACTTTCCTTAATATTATAGCTATTTTCGAGAGAAATAACGATTGTAACTAGGAGATTGGATCTGTTTCATAAAAATGTGAGTTCCAGAATACTATGTACGTAATAGGGCATTTCCGTAGAAATTTATCCACTCGCATTTTGCGTTGTCCCGTGACTTTATTCATAATTCATTAGGAGACCGAAGGCGTATTATTATAATTCACTATTTATTACGATAGTATAATATTTAAACTCAGTAAATAACAGCATGAATTTGCGATTTTACGATACTTATTGTTAAATTAAAACGAAAATATGTTTGGAACCCCCCCAGTTTTAAGGTGTCCCACAGTGTCGTGACACTCTTTAAGTTAGATTATTGATGATATACAAGTAAGCATGTAGGTAAAAAATATTTTAAAATGTTCAAATTAATGAAAGCTTTTAAAATAAAACATAAATTACAGCCACTTCTATACAAAAAATATTATATTTTACTATTTTAATTATGTCCCACGATTTTGCACATAGTGGAAAATTACACTTTGTAACCGTATTTCCTGCACTTGAGTAAAAAATAAACTGCCAAATCTTAGCACATTATTTTCTTGGCAACATTATTCATCGATTCCGTCATTTTGTTGGGTAGGCAACCAGGTGCTGTCAAAATTATTCGTGTCAAAATTTGCAAAGCGTTACCATCTACGTATAATTCATCCACTTTGTTATAGGAATTTCTGCTGATCAGTTTTTGTTTTTGTTCACCTTGTTATTGTAAATGATAATAAAATCATAGTAAAAATGATTGATTGAATTACTTGCAGCATTAATTGTTCTAATGTTTAACTACACGCAATTTTAAAATGAAAAACATGAAAACGTTACTTCCATTTTGTTTAGTTACATATATGTGGATTGTCAAAGTTACAAAATGGAAATGTAAAGGCGAGTACATTAGCGAAAAAGCATGATGTGTGCAATTTTTATGTGATAATATTTTTGTTGTGATGGTCCATTTTTTTTATTTGCCCTTTTTATGCACTTAATCATGACTAACTTATTATATTAATACATTAATTTAAAAGTTGGTTCAAAGTTACTAGCTAATGAAATACCACTAATCTCATGCTTTTCTTGGGGCTGGCTGAATGAGGGTTTTTGCTAAAATAATTAATAATATAATAATAATAATAAAAACGTTTATTCATCTCCACAAGTTACATTGTTATAAATATGTAGGTTGACAAGTAATTTGGCAGAAAGTTGTAATTTGTGGAAGATCTGGAGTCTAAACTAAGCCTAGGCCTGTATTTCAGAACTCCAGGCCCCCAATTATATATTGTAATATAATTTCTTCAATGCTTGGCAAGCGATTATTATTATTTTGTGCAATCTTTAACAACACATCAAGTGTTACCTATTCGTATGTTACGGCTCTTATATTATGGAAGTTTTTTGAATGCATTTGTTTCATTTACATTCGATATACTACGAGTACAGTTCATTTATTCATACTATAGCTTTATGTAAGTTAAAATGCCCATTACAAATGCTGAAAAACAGAGGAGATACCGGGAAAAATTAAAAAATAACTGTTTATTTGGACAAACTGTAATTAAAGGCTGATTAAACTAAGGTTTCCTAGTTTCATTTTCGTTTTATGAAAAATCATCTGAACCTATTAACATTTTTAATTTTTATTAACTATGTGAATTAAGCTTTACGTTTCCATTTTGTAACTCCAGCATTCAGTTTTGTAACTGTCCCATTATTAAAATTATGAAATTTAATTTAATTTCCAGTTTCTACAGGGCACCAGGTCATTATTCGTTTAGTTTTTGATAAAGTGGGTTACAACTTTAAATTTAAAAATATTCTCAACTTGTTAACTATTTTCGACACTGTGGGAAATAGAAAATAAGAAAGCTTAATTTCCAAAAGTAACAAAGTGGATATGTTTTTACTAAATCACAAAAAAACTGGCGCATTTAGTAGTTACAGAATATCTTTTTTTATAAGAAAGTAGCGTTTACTATGCAATAAAAAAACTTTTCCCCCTAATAATTAAATATGTAACATTTTATTTTAATGCAAAAAAAGTTACAAAATGGAAATCAGAAGCACTACCTTGTCCCAAACAAATCATATTTTCTCAGAAGATGGTTATTCTTTTGTTGTTTTACGAGTATTACAGTAATCTTTAATGAATATCAAATCATTTTAAGATTATAAAAAAACTATTTAATTTTTTTTTTCCACATTTCTCCATTTTGTAACCGGGACGAATTTCTACGGAAATGCCCAATAACATGAAAATTTAATCAGTACATTAGGACAAATACAATTTAAGAAAATCTGAAGTGTTAACATAATAGAACTTGCACCCACATTTTGTCAGTTATGTTTAAGTCCCAAATAATAGGGGGCGTGCCTATTTCCAGAAAAAAAATATGTAGGGCAGTCTTTGATGACTGCCGATAGAAGTGAAAACCGTTCTACGAAAGCATTCAGTGACGATGATCCAAGTTCCATGATTTTTGTTCACATAGAAAGTGTTAAACGTGCCTAAAGAAGTTTTCACTTCTAAAATACGGTACAGTGCAGTATGAATACAGAGTGTTTCAGTAACGTGTGGTCATATTTAAGGGTGTGAACAGTAACCACACCTTTTACAACATTATTTTTTGTTTACACTAAACCCGAAAAGGGGTCATTGTACTCATCATTTCGAACAACTTTTTCTATGGGACGAACATTGAAATCGCGAAAAAAATCAGCTGTTCCCTACATTTTGACGAGTTATGCGAACATAAATGTAGGGAACAGCAGATTTTTTTATCGCGATTTCAAGGTTCGTCCCATGGAAAAAGTTGTTCAAAATGATGAGTACAATGACCCCTTTTCGGGTTTAGTGTAAACAAAAAATAATGTTGTATAAGGTGTGGTTACTGTCTGGTCTCAGACTTTTTATACCACACGGGCCTCTGACTTGGATTTACATGTCTTCGAAAATTATCGCTGAGGCATGCTGGTTTCCTTTCGGATATTTTCTTTCACCGAAGCAAGTGTAAATTATGTAGTACGCACATGAATCCGAAAAATCAGAGGCGTGTGTCTTGGGTTCGAACTTGAGACCGTGGGCATGTGGTGTGTTTGATATTGTAGCTTATCAACGGGTATGTAGTAACTTAATTCTAATGCTTCTTAGATGTTTTGTAAAAGTCTGCGTCCGTGGTCTCACGTACTATAACGCGCGTGAGACCACGGACGCAGACTTTTTAACCGTACGTGATCGTGCTAGGATTTCTAGATTATTCAAACCACAGACCGACGTCTGGGAGGAACTTTTATCTGAATGGCAATGTAGGTGGGACAATTCCATCAAGGGCAGGCACCTCCACCAGTTCTTTCCATCCGTTCGTGAGCGGCTGGACAGGACATGGCTGGAGGTTGATCACTGTGTTGCCCAATTTCTCACGGGCCATGGCAACTTTAAGAGTAAATTATTTTCCTTCAAGCTTGTTGACTCGCCTTTTTGTCAATGTTCAACATCTGACTGCGAATATGAACAATCTGCTCATCACATTTTGTGGGAGTGTAGTCTTTGGCAAAATGAACGCAATATTATGTTGGATAGTGTACAGGTTACATCCGGAGTTATTTACTATACGGACCTTGTGGAAACCAGAGCAAATTTCCGTGCGTTCAAGCGTTTTTGCCATACCTATTATTGGAATCAAATATAACAGCTCTCAACTAGGACCCATTAACGTATTTATCCGTGGTGCTTGGCAACTGGGCCTATCCCAGTTGTAAACGTCCCTTTGTGCCTATTGGCCTTGTTTCGTTCTGTCTCCTGCTGATATGGAGGGAAGTGGAAATTACAGTTCTTTCCTACTCCTCCGCTATACTTTCTGATTAATTTCGTTGCGGGATCCAAGACAGTTAAATTCATTCTCTGGGACTTCGTCGAGCTTCATTGTCTCGGCGCTTTTCTGGTGATCGCCACTGTTGATTCTGGCTTTCAGGAGTTACAGTGGTTTGGGCGTGTGTGGCGGGCTTGTCCCAAAAAAAAAAAAAAAATAGATGTTTTGTTATATATATTTAGAACTACATTAAGAGTAAAATGTATTAGATACTTTAATTTTTAAGTTTGCATGCTGATGAAGTCAGCGAAATATGTGAAACCTTTTAATTTATAAGACCATCATGTACCATATTTCATGCAAATAAAGAATCTTGAATCTTGAATCTTATAACACACACTTTACTGATACAGATATTTTTGCGTTTTCTCCCGCAATATTTAAAATAGCTATAGCTTTACTTATCGACAGCCATTCATAACTTATTTTTTTTAAATTTAAATTGTTAATTTATATATGTGACCTTCCGTCCTTTCCTCTTTTAAGTATTTTTTTAGTCCGTCGACAATAGTGTGGGTTATACCTTTATTAAATGAATCTAATTTGCTTCAATATATAAATTGTAACGTGTAACTGTTTTTTGTCCCTAAATAAACAAAAAAAAAATGTATAAGTACTGATTTGTAAGACGTCCTACACAGATTCTAAAGCTACATTGATATCAAAGGGTCCACGAAAGCGAGACGGATGTCCTTTCACAAATCGTCGCCTTAAGAACATTGTGTCAATGTGGATTGAGTATTGATTGGGTTACCCTAATGGTGGTTGACCTTTGTCTAAAAGGTCCTTTGATTGATAAGGAATGATTAAAGTTGGGAATCGACCAAAATCCTATGACTCAAAGTAAGGAAAGTGTTCCTCATTTGTATGCCATGGCAAATCAGCTCTTAGGTAACGGGAAGCGTCAAATAGGCGCGTAAAATTGCTACTTTAAATTATACAAAGCTAATACAAAACTTCTCCAAAAGCAGTTGGTTGAAAGTTTTGTGAAAAAAACGGATTAATTGAAGCGAATTCTTCATACTTGTCAACGGGTAGGAACAAATCATAAACAAAATAAAATAAACCACTTTAATACAATTTTCTCTTGTATAAATTCTAAACGATACGAATATTCACTTTGGCAACACAAATGTGAGTGTTGCCCGGTTTAAATTGGGGTTGCCAGTAAAATAGATTAACTGGACTGTGTACGATGTCAATGTCCCTTGTTTTTAATTAGAATTAACTTGGAATGGGAGTTTTGTGACAAAAATTGCTGGGATTTTGTTGTTTGTTAGGTATTTAATTATCTGCACTGCAGACTTTGGTCTTTACTGTTTATGAGGTAGTTGTTTTGCTTAATATTTTATCTAAAAATTTACGTTTATGGAATGGATTTCATGTCATGAAAAGCTAGCTCTTTGCAGCCTAGAAAAGATGACACATACATATCAGCCTAGTCCAGATCCATTCAAACCTGATACAGCTGAATGACAGTATTTTACTTGGAGCAACTGCCTGTCAAACCTCCAATAGGATACACATGTAATGACAGTCAAGTGTCTACAAAATGACAGCCGCGACCGACACGACGGCGAAACGTGTTTTCTGAGGTGGTATGTATAATAGTCACCTATCCGAGCACAGACCCAGGCAAGCCCTGATTAACTAAATGATTGACCTGTACAGTTTTCTTCATTAGCTACGAAGTTCTCATGAAAAATGAGACTCATTCTGTTAAATTGTAGACTTATTAACATTTTTATGTTATCCTCAAAGCTTTTACACTCATTGACATTCTATGATCCACAAACGAGAGTGCATGCATGATTCTACAATGCTCTTTTGCGTCGAACCATTAGAGATCTTTCACCACACTCAAATTCTCCTCACTCGACAAATGCAGACCAATAACATTCACTAAATTATAGCAGGCATAGATTATGTCGTGTATAGCATGCAGGTACAGATAGGAGCACCACAATGTAAATGCTTAAAATTGTAACACTTATCGATTAAAAAAAGATGCCGTCTCAAAGTTACAATCGTTATTAAACTTAAAATGTCATGAGATATCTCTGTGATTATATTTCCGTGAAGCGCCATGATTGCTTGCAAGCATCGACATATCATAAGCACAATATTAGGGACTCAAACTGTAATCGTAACAATGTGTTTTAACACTGTTTTTAAAACAGTTTCAAAAGAAAAACACTTTTAGATGTATCAGATACAACAGTGTTACCGAATCAAACTGTAAACTTATATATGTGTTAATAAGTGTTAATATGTGTAACCGAAATAATCAGTTTTACAACAGACTGCGACTAGATTTCGGCTATCCAATGGCAACGCTGAGTTTACCTGTTAAACACTTATTAACACTGTTAAACCTTTTATATCTGTTACAGAAATGTTGTGGTTACACTTTTGTAAGTATTTTGGGCTAAAACATTGAAAACACATTTATAAGTGTTACATATTTGATTCTGTTACCAATTCAACATGTAACACTTATAATTCTGTAACCTTTATGAAGGCGTTTTTAAGTCCTTGCTCAATATAAATAACAATCACGGAAGATATCCCGTTAGTGACATTTTAAGTATAATTGTGAACCATGGTGTTTACAATCGTTATTTCTCGTGAAAATTGCTTTTAAGTTAAGAACAGTGATAACAGTGTTACTTGTGACTGCACATGAATAAACTCCACCCGTGTACTGGAGTTTTTGTTCTGTTGTGAACTAGATTTTTATGTTATTTAATTTATCTAGTTCCTTTTAAAATTTGGTTAGAAAACTAGAAACTAAAAAAGGAGCTAAATTAGTTTTATCGTTATCAGATTTGTATTTATTTACTTTTCAGGAATCTTGAGACCAATTTCATTAGAAAATACTTACATTTGTATTTTACTTTACTAGCAAATAATGTTGTCGTAGCATCTGAGTTATAATATAAACTAATATATCAAGTTGATTTAAAGATTTTATTGGGACAAAAAGCTCCCGAGTGAGTGATTCACTTAGAAATCTTTATAAGATAACGAAACTAGACGCTTTTCACTCAACTCAGAAAAATCCACAGAAAATCCTTCGTCAAATAAAATCGTATTTGATAAAGTGCAATCGCTAACAAAATGACGAACAAATTGTGAAAGGCAGAAAAATAATCAAAATCAAAATGGCGGCAATCATTCGCTTAAATTAATAGTCGTTTGTGTCGAAAATACCGTAATACACGTTCAAACCGACAAATATATTGACAGGTGAAATATTGTGTTCGACACTACGTGGACTGCGTGAAAAAGTGGTCCATTTTAAGGTACGGCCTCATGTCATACCGTCACGTAACAAATTGGGGTGTTAATAGCCAAATTTATATAAGAGCACTAGCTCATGCCAACGAAGTAGAACAAAAGTTGTTCAGTTTCATGCCTCGAGACACTGTACGTTAAATATGTTACACCTTGAATATGAGTACTAGCATATTATGCTACACAGGATCCTTTTTGCACAAAAAAGATCCTGTGTTTATCTAGGTTACAAGTTTGTAACCAATTTCATCCAAATTCTTTCAGTAGTTTTTGCGCGAATATACATCCATCCATTCTCACAAACTTTCGCATTTATTACGAGTATGTGAGTTAGTTCGAAATAAGAAGAATTATAAACTGTTTATTTTATTTCCAGATTTGTTTAGACTCATACCAAAACCTTTTTTTTTCAACGAATTCCTTTTCCGAACCGGAACAGTTAAGAGTACCTCCCTGATTTATTATACAAATTAGTTTGCTATTCTAAACCGGCTGATAAATCCATGAAATTCCAACGATATCTTGCTATTTTCCCAGACATTGGCTGATTGATCCTTTTACATTTATAATGCAAAGCACAATATTCTTCGAGTCCCAGCTGTTCTCCTGTTACGAGACGGTGTAAACGTGGCTACAGCACGGATGAACTAAGTGGCGTAATTTACAGCCGACGAAAAACTGCGATTTGTATTGTGTCCCTAAGCTCTAAATAAATGAGATTCAGTTAAAATAAATTGTAACAGTTGGTATTTTTTAGGATTTTAGTAACTGAAATAAAGTTTGGTAGTCGATACGCAATGCTTGTATTTTTTGGGAAAGTCGCTATTTATTTCTTGTTTCATAAAAATGGCAAAGAGGATTTCAATTCCGTAAAATATAAACAAGTAAATAAATAACAATGACAGAAATTACGCTTGTACACATCTTTTTCTTCCATACTTCTGCTTAGCACATCATGTTTGATATAAATATTAATTTTCTAAATATCCTTTCAAACTTCGTAGCCTTAATACATTCTATTTAAAACTGCGAAATTGCAATGGTAAATTGGAATAGAAGTCTTCATCCAGACAAAATTTACAAATATGACTCAGTCTTACAAACATTTTGGTGATACTTTGGTGGTGATCAGTATGTCTAAACAAAATTAATTGTCAACAAAATAATACTGAAGTACTGTTGGCATTAAATCTTGAAAACCATTATTTCTGAGCCTACCATGACGAAATAAAACCAATATAACGGCCAAGATGGATGGTGTGTGCGATCACGAGAACGTTTCATGATCAATTTATATAGTTTTGCATAAATAGACATATCAAAAGAATAATAAGGCAGTTTGACATTGAGTAAGAAAATAGGCATAAAATGTGAAAGCTTTGAAATCACACATTTGATGATTTTGATGATTGATTTAGTTAGTTTATTGATTTATTGAGCCTAGGTAGGCCTCTATCTAGGTTCAGTTAATCAATGCTGGTGCTTCACGACCTCAAGATCTCACTCCTTGTGGTACTGTCATCTAACAGAACCACAAGGAGTGAGATCGTGAGATGAGCTACCACTACCTACTTAATTATGTATCTTCATCGGACCCAATTCATCGCGATTACGATCTATCGATCAAGAAGAAGGCGTAGAAGAAAAAATAAAACCGACTTAAAAAAAAAACAAAAAAGTGAAAAATAACTTTAGCTTCTGAAGTGGGTGACCTTGGTTTGATTGCTTTAGTTTTTTTGTCACCGACTTCAGAAGCTAAAGTAATTTTTCACATTTTTGTTTTTTTTTTTGAAGTCGGTTTTATTTTTTGCAAAAAAGTTTTTATTTTTCATTTTTCAGTGGTTCACATGTGCTTGATACATGGAAAGTGCATACCGTTACAATTACAACAAGCCCAAACACGACTAGGACACATTGTCTCATTATGAAGTTCCGTGACTCTTGGCTTCATCATCAGATCTGATGGTAGAATGGTTCTTATCAAACGCAAATGCTTCACTTGTTGTAGAAAATACCAAAATCGCAACACGTTTTCATATAAAATTTGAAGAGTTCCCTCGATTTCACCAAGATTCCATCATCAGATCCTGACTTGGTGGCTATGGGACCATTTGCAAAGAATACCCTTTCCAACAAAAAAAGAATTTTCCAAATAGGTTGTCAAGCGACGGAGTTATGCCCGAACAAATATAAAAAAAAAAAACAAAAACGAAACATCCGAATTGAGAACCTCCTCCTTTTTTAGAAGTCGGTTAAAAAACAAGATTCATAATAATCATACTAACATTTCAGCCGTGACTTCGTCCGCAGAAATTGTGATAGCGCGGCTAATGCATACATAAATAAATAAATAATAAAAAAAAAATTTCGCTGGACATTAACACACAGCGCCACCTAGTGCCACACTAAGCAAAGCTTGTGTCGTGGACACTAGATAGTTGATATACTACTTATGTACTTTTTTGTTTGTTAATACATACTTATTATACATATAAACATCCATGACTCGGAAACAAATGTCCATGCTCAACACACAAACATTTGCTCCTACCAGGTCCCAGGACCCTAAGAACGTAAGGCAGCCTCGACTTTTTAAATTGGATCTTTGGTTCTGGAGATTGTGTTATAGAAGTATTCATTAAATACTTTTTTAAAGAAAACTAGTAACTCGAAAGAAACTGTGGGTTCAATATTTACCGATACAAAACAATATACGGTATCTATATCTATACATATAATAAAATCGTTGAGACCAAAAAATCTGTACATTGAAGATTTAAAAAAAAAACCGATCAGGGTGGCTTAAAATAAGTGACTGAACATATAAAAACCATTTTTAAAATTCGTGTTTGTTTGTTTGTTTGTTTGTTCATCACGATCACGTAAAAACTGCTGGACGGATTTTAATAAAAACTTCACTAATCTATTTAAATAAACTCAGAATAACACTTAGGCTATAGAAATTGTGGAAAATTTTGGAAAAGGGGGTGAAAAGGGGGGGTAAAGTTTGTATGAAAAAAAATTTTACATTGTTCCAGAATCATGAAACTCAAAGTTAATACTTATTATTAAAAATAAAGAAATACCTGTTTCAGCATTTAAAAAAAAAGTCATCCAGAGACGGGAAAAAGAGGGTTTTGTGTATAAAATTAATTAACTTCAAACACCTATAGAATAAAATCCGTTGAAGTGAAAACCTTTAAAAGTTGCTGTAAATACTTCAAATCTAATACAGGTAAATGTAATTTCTCAATTTTCTTAAAGTTTGATTTTTGAAGTGAATACGCCCAAAATAGCGGAACTCAAGAAAATCGCTTTCCTCGGTATAAGTAGTAGGTAATACAGAGTGGAAACGGTCAACGGGGCAGTAAGGGGAGCTGCAGCTACACAAAAATGGTCTTAGGTAACAATCCGTAATTTTTTCACAAAATGTTTATCCCCATTCACAGATTTAATTAAAAAATAAAGTACAGTTAGCAAGAAAATTGCCATTTTATATAAAACAATTTTTTTTATGCCAATCGATCTTCTTTCCGACATTAATCAAGAAGTTCTTCCAAACCAACCCAGGTTAGAGTACTCAAAAAGTCAGAAATCGCAAAAAAATAACTTTCAGCGGGGCAGTGTAGGGGAAATAGTTAGCCAGAAAATTGCTATTTTACAGAAAACGTTTTTTTGATGCCAATCATTATTTTTTATTTTACATAAGATATAAAGCCGGAAAAGTTACAAATTCATTACAAACAAGAACAAATCCGAATATCTACAAATAAAAATGCTTTGTCCTGAAGGACTATCTTATGGATCAACGCACAGCCTAAACCGCAGATTGTAGAAACTTGAAACTTGGAGGGTGTATTTTCTGTATAACGTAGGCATACGAGAAGAAAGAATTTTGGAATGATACCCCTAAGGGGGTGAAAAGAGGGGGCAAAGATTGTATGGGAAAATGTGATTCCTTGGTCCAATCTACTTCAAACTTTGCAATCAACAATATTAACAGAATTGATTGAAATTCATCTCCTAACGGGGTTAAAAAGGGGTAGAAAGTTATTTCAGCGGTGATTTGTTTCGAATTTGATATCAATACTCCTTCGAGATTTTGATACAAACTACAAGTTATTTTGATACATGTTTTAAAACCCAATCCGATTTTATTCCAAAAAAGTTGAACGCACATAAAAAATTGGTGCAAAATTGCAAATACTCTTTAAAATTGGAATGTCTCGAAAGTCACCGTAAAATATGAATACCGCATTTGAAGGTTTCTAAGCTTTGAAGAGGTTGTGCACTTTAAGACACGGCGTCATACCGTAGGGACGTTGAGTTTGAAATTTTAAATGGTAAGCAGTTGTAACAGATCCGCAACGGCTTACAGCAGCTATATCGTGTTGCGGCTCATTTTAATGCACCTTGATGAGAACTGCAGACCTAGCTGGAGTATAACTGTCATCGAGTGTCTAAGTATGAAGCCTTTAAAGCTGTTTTTGTAAACATGGTAATTTATTCTTATTCAAATAAATACGTTGTTAATCACAAGTATTTGATTTTGAACAAAATTGCCCTTGGGTACGTAAATTGACTTCAATGCACACCGTTTTAAATAACTCCGCAGCAAAATAATGATCATGTACCGAGCGCGCATTTACATTATGCGGAAGGATGTGTGTGATGTGCTCTTTGAAAATTGTGTTATAGGTGCTTACGACCCACTCTCTGTAACCCTCTCTTTCTCTTATGTGACGCAGACGAAGTTGCGCAGGTCAGCTAGTTCGCAATAAATATAATATTTTCATATAAACATCATTACAAACAAATGTATCTGTAAATTGAATTTGTCTGCTCTTAACGTGGGTTAACACTTTTATTACAGAAAAACTATGCGAGGTACAAATAAATAATCGTAATATGACAAGGGTCAAGGAACCATAGACCTGTAGTAAGGACACTGAACAGAGAGGTCGTGAGTTCGAGATATTTTTGTGTATCTCACGGTTGCGCCAATTTAGCCGAGTTCAGCAAACTGCCGAGCAGTTAGTACCCGACGTTGGTTTTCAACAGTCATTAAAAAAATAAACTGGTTGTCTGTAAAATCGGTTTACTGACGATAGTTGAACGTGACAACGTCTTAAGAAAATACTGATGGAATGGTAGCATTTTTTGACACCACATTCACTTTTCACTGCACTTGATACTCGATCAAAATATGTAAATGTACTGTAGTATAGCAGCTGTCCACGCAGACGCATCGCTCACTCAAGTAGGAGAGAGACGGATGTCGAACGCTGCCGAACGCAAAGGCCGATTGTGCTTTTTTGTCACTCGTTCCGCGCTCTCGCTTGCACTTCAAGCCTTGCATGGAACGCCTCAGAGCGATCAGCGAGGTAACGCCGCATGAGTCATGTTTTCTCGTGCGTGCAGCCGGCTCTATCGAATTATAAGACGTTGTCACGTCAAAAAGTTAAATTCTATTATCCGGGCAATGTCGTTGTCCCAAAATAGAGCTCGTGGCTAAGTATTAACTGCTCGCGTCGATCTTTAGGTTAAGCTGTGCCAGCCTAGTTTAGTCTGAGGATGAGTGACCTCTAAGCACCGTTTTTGCCTCCGTGCCTCGGAAAGCACGTTAAGCTGTTGGTCCTGGCTGTCATTTGTAGATCTTTGACAGTCGTTGCAGTTAGTCAGTGGCCCAAAAAGTCTGACAACCAGTCTTACCAAGGGATACCGTATCATCTAGTACTAAAAGGGTTGTGGAGGTGAGATAGGCAGTTGCTCCATGTAAAATACTCAACTGCATCTGGTTAGACTGTCGACAAAGTTGAGAAAAGGCTATGATGATGCTTATTTTTACCACATTCCAGATTTATTTTAAGCCAATTCTATATCTGTCAGGAACAGTAAAAGTTTGAAGGGAAACTATTAAAAGAAGTTAGATCTTCAAGATATCCGAGGAGACTTAAATTACAAACTTTTCCTTTCAAAGCGCTCTGATGAATTTAAAATTAATCGAATATTGGCCTCAGTGATGGGAATATTGGAATTAAGCTGGACATTTCTCGTTGATTGCTATTGGTATGAAAAATTACTGAAATGTTTCCTGACACGTATGGCTATGAGTCAGATGTTCTAATTGATTGATACGTTTTGTTGCCGATGAGTTTAGTGTTGTTCCCTTTTTTTTTGGGTCTAGGCAACATGGTCTGGTAATTTTATTGCTTTGGCTGTAAAGCTGTAAGGCTGTAAACAGCACAATTTATGTCTTTTTATGTGCAGTTGTTTGCTATTTTAGTTTTTGAGATATAAGAAGGATATTTTGTAGTACAGAAATGTGGAATGTGGTGTTTCAGTATTTTATTGTAATTTCTCGGTTTCATGTGGTTGTGAATTTTATCGTCATACGTTGGAAGGAATGTCAATAAAGTTACATTAGTATTATATACACAATATCGAATTATTTTATTAATTTTGCCGTTTGTCACGCACGTGAAGGTCACGGGCTTAAAATAGGCCGACGCTCTATTCCTGCTAGTGCGGGTAGCCAGCGGGGCAGGCAGCGTCTCGAAAAAATTGTATGAGGCCATTAACAAGCCAGCGCTGGCCTGGCCTCCAACACTGACTTTGTCTAAACCATGGTTTACACACGCACTCCGCCCAACCGCGCGGAAAAGCGATGTTGTGGGAGGCATTTTGATATAAGTAATGTCATATAAGTCAAGTACAGGTACTTATAAATTCCTATTGTATGAAACTTGGCCATAATTAATTAGGGTTGAGTTGCACAACTGTCCTTTACCAACAATAAATCCCAAAACGTACAATAAACTGTTCATTTATAAACCATTGTTTCACGAAGCGGTGGCAAGGCGTGATTCACTCAACTGATTGATGTCTACGACTGTACCTTACGACCAGGTTAAAAAGAACTACACTTTTAATAATAATAAGCCAGTGAAGTTTCAGTTCAGGGGTAAACAAAAATTGGTTGTTTCGAAGGAATTAATCACGTTGTCACAGAAGAATCTAGGTGGCTTTGAAACTCGCGATGTATTGGCTGAAATTATGTCTTCTTATTGTGGTTGGGTTCTTTCTTAGTTCGCTGGGAACTAATGGAGTTATTAGTGCAAATGTATTTCGTTCGTTAGTACTTATTTTCTTTCTAGTGATGAGTAGAGTTACTGTTGTGAGAGTAATGTAATTACTTGGGTTTGTACGTATAATTTGTATTGTGTTCTAAAAGTTGAATCTACTGATACATACTATGTTACGAAAATTTATATTAAGCTCGTTATAAAACATATGAAGACGGGTATTTATCGCAAATTTACCTTTAATTTAAGCCCGACGTTTCGACCGGATTGCACCAGCCGTGGTCGCGGGGAGACTGAAGTGTTGGAGGTACCGCCACAGCAAAGAAAGGCGTTTATTCAATTACCCTCACTTGATCTTCATAAATGTTAATTAGTATAAAGCTCGGTTATGAGTAAAGAGAAAGAAGAGATAAAGAAGAGAGAAAGAGGAAAGAAATAAGGGAGAAAGAATAGAGAAAGAAGAGAAAAAGAAGATACATTACTTGGAACGGCTGAAAAGCGGATGAAATCGGTAAACAGGTGTTCTAAGGCTGAAATAGTACTACTCATAGGTCATAATTGGTTGGGTTCAAAAACAGTTAGCCACATTACTTTGTGTAATATATTTCATCACCACTACTCTGGAAATGGTGAATGAAAACATCTTCAGGAAGAAAATGTAAAAACATGTGCGACTGGAGAACCGGTATCCCAGCTGTGGGAACATTGTTAGTGGGAATACGTTCTATCTGTCTGGATTTGTGTCAATAGGCTCGCCCCATTTATCATGGGACTTAAACATAGCTGTCAAAATGTGTCTGTAATATAATTGCTCTGCCTAACTCTTTAGGAAATACGTGATGATATGATGTTATTTAACGTTCTCAGTGACTTACGATTTACAACCTTTAGGCGATTACATGAGCTAAACGCGAGTTTTATAATGCCTAAAAATATATGATTCACTGCAATAAACAAAACCAGAAAAATATGTCATAGTTTTCAGGATATCATTATTATTATGCTAGTATGATAGTGTTTTGAAAACATGATTAGTACAATCAATTTTACTCGATAGGAAAAAATATGAACTTATCTCTCTTTTAACGAGTAAAAACCATACTAAAATACATGCGATCATTCTGATTTTTTGGCAAATTCAATTTTTTTTTTGGTCTACAAGCAACTTTATTTACAAGAAAGTGATTTATATTTTTTTAATCCAATCAATAGATTTTTTGTTAATCGATCGAAACCACTCATTTGACACTATTCGGCCCGCAGTGACTGACATATCAACCACTTTATTGTGGAAGCTGATTAGAACTTTATTCTAATAGTTTTTCAAACGACAATTGAACCACCACATATAGAGTTGCTAATTTAGCTCTTGTAGTCGCCTTAAAGACTTATTACAATAGCTCCAAGTCTCCATACATTATTTTATACATTACCTAATAAATTAGCCTACATTTGAAGAGTGAATTTTCCTTGATAATGTTGTAATCCAGAGGAATTTGTCAGTACCGCACTCCAGAGCTTTATTAGTTACCCACAAACCGTTGATGGCTGGGTGTGCCAAATTACTCTAGCTAATCCCCACAGATATCTTTAACGGCTCATAAAACTTGGCTCATGAACTGATTGTAAATGTTATTAACCTTTTATTGTGAAGATGGTGGAGTTAACTTAGCTAATTTATATCTAAATGTTCAATTTAAGTGCAGGGTTATACCAGAGAAACATTGTCATAATTTCACATCATTACCTACATAATTTAAGAAGGGGCCTAGAGCAGCTACTGAAGAGGCCTGGACATCCATTCATATCATCATCATCATAATTTCAGCCGAAAGACGTCCACTGCTGGACATAGGCCTCCCCCAAGTGTCGCCACATTGACCGGTCCCTTGCGACTCGCATCCAACGGATTCCCGCAACCTTCGCCAGGTCATCGGTCCACCTAGTCCATTCATATGTTTGAAAGTATTTTTTGTCACAATTATTTTAAAAGAATACAACAAATATCAATAAAAATCTTGTCATACAATCCACTTATTGGCCTCGTACCAGTGGTAACACTTTGATCTCGAGATGGCCTAACAAAGCACCGAGTAGAATTTGAATAAGAGGCTAACTACATAAGACTGCTTTCATCCACAATGACTTGTGCGTCTTATCTGTGGGCCCAACTTACATACGTAGTAGAATATTTCCTAAATTAGCCTAAGCTCCTCATCTTCTACGTATTTTTTCCCCAACTCTGTTGGGGTCGGCTTTCAGTCTAACCAGATACAGCTGAATACTAGTATTTTACATGGAGCGACTGCCTATCTGACCTCCACAACCCAGTTAGTACTTGGGTAACACGATACTCTTCGGTAAGACTGGTTGTCAGACTTTTTGGGTCATTGACTACCTGTAACGATTGTCAAAGATCTAAAAATGACAGGCAGGACCAACATGCTTAATGTGCTTTCCGAGGCACAGAGGAAACTATGTATATAATGGTTGGTCTCCCATCCACAAACCAACCTATGCTAGCACGGCTTAACATAAAGATCGCGCAGTAGTTATTATTTTGCCACGAGCCAACGTACGTAGCAGAATATTTCGTAGATAACCCTAAGTCAATAGTTATGGAGGTAATAAGAAATTTTCAGAAGAAAAAAACCCTTAACTTGCACAAATATCTCCTTACCTCTCAACATTTCAAAACGGGAGTGCCAACACAGCAAATATAACAAAAGGAACACTCCAATCTCCAGAGAACATTGCAGTACCAATCTATACTAATATTATAAAGCTGAAGAGTTTGTTTGTTTGTTTGTTTGTTTGTTTGAACGCGCTAATCTCAGGAACTACCGGCTCGAATTGAAAAAATCTTTTTGCGTTGGATAGTCCATTTATCGAGGAAGGCTATAGGCTATATAACATCACGCTATGGTTACTAGGAGCCGAGCAGCAATGAAAAATGTTACAAAATCGGGGGAAATTTTATTCCCTTAGTGAGCTTTTTCTTTCTTATATAACGCAGACGAAGTTGCGTGGGTCAGCTAGTGTCTCATAAGAACTACGAAACTAAGCAACTTTGGTTCCAGATGATTACTTTTATTCACCAGACTATTCCGCCAGTCGCCAGAACGTCTGCAAAATTAAACTTAAACTTTCTCAGTTCTTACTCCTTCGTTTCAATTAAAACTACTTTAGGTACTTGATAAATAAAATTTTAGTCAAAAGAGACTACGGGTATGATCGATGTACTTACATGATAATTGTGTAGAATAATTATAGGGTGGGATTTTTCAATGACACCTGGAGGGAAAGTACTCTAAACACTAGAGATAGCAAATTTGACTCAAAGAAAACATTCCTTTATTTTTAAAAATAAACATATCTGCATTCACAGATTTTCGAATTTCGCTGTCGGATTAACTTCTATAAACCAGTAATTTACGTTAACTTGAAACGCATACACTAAAATTAATAGGTAGTAAGTTTCACCAATGAAACTCAGACTAAACTCGCAATCAGAATATGTAAGCCGCGTTCAAGAGCAGTGGCAATATTTGGTAACAAATATTACAGAGACAGCTCTTGAACTCGGTTTAGATAATAATATGCAGATTGCGTTCAGTTTAGATGGTGAAATTACCTACGTATAAAGTCCTACCAGCATACAATGCAATACAATTTAGGGAAGGCCGCAGATACAAAGGGGCTGTTTGACCAACACGGACGTACACACAAAGGGATTGCCCGGTAATAATTAAATCGGCCAATTTGAGATGTGAAATGCGGAACAACGCAGATGGAACGCGTTAGCATGCGAACTAATCGATCCCGGCTGTTTCTGCTTTTATAGTACAGTCAGCAACTAATATATGGATAAATGTTACGGCTAAAGATGGGTCTGAAACTAAACTCAATGCTGAACTTAAGTGTAGTGTGTAACTCCAGGCTAAAAATGAAATTTGCTAAGTCTCGGCCTAGCCTTTTCCTAATTATCTTGGGTTCAGCTTCCAGTCTAACTGGATGTAGCTGAATACCAGTATTATACATGGAGCGACTGCCTATCTGACCTTCACAACCTTGTTTGTACTGTGCACTACAAACCGGGCCACTGAATAAATTAAACGACTGTCAAAGATCTACAAGTGACAGTCGGAACAACCCATCTATGGACCAACCTAGGCAAGCGCGGCTTAACCTAAAGATAGACGCCAGGTCTAAAAAAAAGCTGTTATTAAATAGCCACGAGCTCCTTTTTAAAGTTCCTACATACAGGGTGTAAACCACCCCATCAGAAAGCCGTTAACCAGTATTCTGTACATCAAACTAAGTAACTTTACGCAAAAAATATTGCTGGGAAACAACTTTTTTTTTTTGAGGTAACGCATATAATTCATTGTACTGACGGATGGATTGAATAGTACGGGGTTCGTGGAGATGTTAAAAGATAAAATCTTAAAAAAAAACTTGTCAAAAAGTTGTTACTCTGACCCCTCATATCTCCGTAACTAGAAGGTTGCCAGGTATGGTGTAGAACAAAAAAAAATCCCTTTTGATGGGGAGAACAAGTGCCTTTCGGCTTCGTTCGTTTTACACCCTTTATAATGCTCGTGATTGTACACTATTTATCATTTGATAGACGCCAACTGTTGCCTAAAGTGCTTTTTAAAGAACATTATTTAACATGTGCTGAAATATAGTCAAGGTTACATCGTATAGCGAAAAATTGCTCGCTCATATTAAAAATGGAAGTGGGTGGAAATCGATTTGCTATGCCGAACAAACAATTTAGTGTACAGTTTATGAGAAAATTTAAGACAAACAAAGAGAAAGAAGGCCTATGTTATATGCGTGTGTCATGATTTCTGCAAAGTGCTACCATCACTGTGTAATTAATGAATAAATAAATAAATAAATAAATATCGCTGGACATTAACACACAGCGCCACCTAGTGCCACACTAAGCAAAGCTTGTGTCGTGGACACTAGATAGTTGATATACTACATATATACTTTTTTGTTTGTAAATACATACTTATTATACATATAAACATCCCTGACTCGGAAACATATGTCCGTGCTCATCACACAAACATTTGCTCCTACCGGGATTCGAACCCAGGACCCTAAGAACGTAAGGCAGCGTCACTACCACTACGCCAATCGGGTCGTGAGTAATAGTAGAGATACTAGAGAAATAAAAAGTTGTAGGTAAGTCATCATCCGCCTAGCCTTTTCCCAACTACGTTGGGATCGGCTTCCAGTCTTGTACATGCGAGTTAACAACACAGGATTACTGGATACCTGCCATGTTAGGGAGATGAAAATCCTTAGAGGATTTCGCTAAGACATTGTTTTTGTTTAGTAACTAGGTTTTGTCCGTGGATTTGCTCCTGTGCAAGTCGAAAATCGCTGAATTATTGCCGATTTCGAAAATCTACAATAGTTTCTGAGGTCATCGTCTGCCTACTCTTTTCCCAACTATGTTGGGGTCGGCTCCAGTCTAACCGGATGCAGCTAAATATCAGTATTTTACACGGAGCGACTGCCTATCTGATCTCCACAACCCAGTTAATACTGGGTAATACGATACTCTTGGTAAGACTGGTTGTCAGACTTTTTGGGCCACTGACTATCTGTAACGACTGCCACAGACGGACAAATGACAGCCGGGACCAACTGCTTAACGTCCCTCAGATTTTAAATAATCAAAAACTGAAACTTGTTTGTATGATTGAGTTTTGAAAGTAATGTTAAAATGCGTTTCATGTGAGAACTACACCAACTCTTTTAGATTTAAACATTGCAATTTGAACACGTAATTATTTTATTCTTGTCATGTCTATTTACTTTGACGAACATACAGTTGTGTGATTAGTTCTTTAAATTTTAATTTTGTTTGACAGCATTGTTCTCTTTTTCAGTCGATGTCTTTAAAAATAATAAGTAAACAATAAAACGAAACAACAGACAAAATATTCGAGTGCATAAAAATAAATAATAATATTTTTTTAAATGTGCCTTTAAAATATACGTTTAAAGAAAATTATGCCAAGTGTGTTTTTCCAAATAAATTTCGGAGAGATACGCGAGAAGAATATAACCTTGTATTGTCTGTCGCGCAGTTTTATTCGAAGGCGTACAGTCACAGTAAAAAGGTAACCAGTAGGTCGGCTCAAAGAAACGCCCGAAACGCTGACGTAATTAAACGAGCGCCCCTACCCCCACGGACGGATTTCCCTATAGGCCAAGTAGGCCTAGGCCTAGGGCGGCAAAATTTTGCCTTTTTTTTTAAGATGCTCACGCGCCTATGTGTAAAAACTCACAAATAGAAATGGTAACAATCAAGATCTGAGAAAGGTAATTAAATCATTTACTGACTATCGTTTTTTTTCCATTTTAATTTAATTTCTATGGTTTATTTAATTTTTCATGCTTTACAGCATATACTCGTAGGGCGCCAATCTTTCGTAGGCCTAAGGCAGCCAACGTATCAAATCCGCCCCTGCCTTTCCCAGTCCGCAAGGATAGTTTAAGTTTCAAACAGACTGGCGCACCGCGTCATTTTGCTAACGATAAACCACGTCCAAGTCACACTACTGCTTACCTTTTTACTGTGGTGGACTTCACTTTTCCTTTCAAAAACAGGTAAAACCTGGGTTTTGTGCCAAATATTCGGTATAAATTGCTCACTTGTCGCAAATATCGAAACTTTGTACCCACATTGTTTTATTGAAAATATTGTGGAAGATATGCGAGAATTTGAATATTATATGCAAATATGTTTAGATATGAAAATAGACGAAGCTTGAGGTATTGGGGACGTAAAAATATTTTGCTTTTTCTGTTCAAAATAGTGAAAGTTACAGACATGATGGGGGGGAGCATATAAATTAGAAGCCAACATTGTTTGATATCTACACTAATATTATAAAGAGGAAAACTTTGTTTGTTTGTTTGTTTGGTTGTAATGAATAGGCTTAAAAACTACTGGACCGTTTTTAAAAATTCTTCCACCATTCGAAAGCTACATTATCCACGAGTAACATAGGATATATTTTATCCCCGTACTCCCACGGGAACGGGAATTACGCGTGTGAAACCGCGTGACGTCCGCTAGTAGATGATATTTTGTGTAATCAATAAACCTGACTTCCTAATAACAGAGACACTATTTATTTAACACTGTGCCTATAGTCCTATGTTTACGTATTTTTTATGTTTTTATAGGGTTTCATACCTCAAAAGGTAAAAAAAAGGAACCTTTACAAGATCACTCTCTTATCCGACTTCTCAGGAACGGATGGACCAAGCAAGTTGAAATGAATCCCAGATGCTGAGGTTTATAGTCCCTGTAAGGTTTATAAAAATCAAGGTCCTGAGTCAACAATAACGATAAAAACATTTTATGGGCGAATTTAGGTTTTCGTGAAAACAACTAGTAAGTACCAAAATTTACCTTAATATTCAACTTTTTTGTTTTGCGGAATTTTCGGTTTACTTTTTTGTAAGATCTTGCGCTCAAAATTGATAATTGTAGGTCAACCAGAAGTACTCTATTGGTTTTGGGTTGAAAACCAATGGGAAGTTCTCCACGAAGCAGTACTACCTGCCACCGTAGGTGAGGGCATGGACGGTGAGCTATGTGCTAGCTCGCCTTCCGTCCGTCTTATGAAGTCCGGTCGTGTTGACGGCGCGTTCGTGTCCCTCACGCGCCTCAAAGAGATGTCAGCAAAAAGGAAGGGGCCTGCAAGGGCCAAAGCCTGCCGGGACTGCGGGACTGTTCGAAAGAGTTACCGTGGCCTCGGAATATAAAGGGCGAGGAAGGAACATGGATAGGTTTTAGTCAGTAAAAGTCTGACACTCCCTCCCGCTCCGCCGAGAGTGCGAGGAGTCATTAGATGAATTCCCATCTGAAAAAAAGTAGACTATAATATTAGGTATAAAAACTTTTTTGCAAAAAATAAAACCGACTCCAAAGAACACAAAAAGGTGAAAAATAACTTTTGCTTCAGAAGTCGGTGACCTTTGTTTGATTGATTTACTTAGTTTTTTGTCACCGACTTCTGAAGCTAAAGTAATTTTTCACCTTTTTGTGTTTTTTGGAGTCGGTTTCATTTTTTGCAATAAAGTTTTTATTTTTCACTTTTTAGTGGGTCATTTGTGCTTACCCCTTCACAGCGTAGCGGCGTGATGTTATGTTATGCACTGGTGTAAGCAATAGATGGACATGAGATTTCAGCAATCCCAGTCCATTTGCTATCATTTATTGAGGAGTTCCGTTGCCTATCTTCATCAGATCTTCACTAAATTGAAATGGGACCACTGTAAGAAAGTACTCTTTCTAAAACTATCCAAATCACATCAAGAAAGCCAATAAAATTTAAAGAGTTCTCTCAATTTCTCCAGGATCTCATCATCAGATCCCAACTTGATGACTATGAGACCACCTGGAATGTATAACCCTTTCAAACAAAAAAAAGAATAATTCAAATCGCTTCAGCCATCTT
This sequence comes from Xestia c-nigrum, assembly GCA_916618015.1. Taxonomy (NCBI): domain Eukaryota; kingdom Metazoa; phylum Arthropoda; class Insecta; order Lepidoptera; family Noctuidae; genus Xestia; species Xestia c-nigrum. The sequence goes on from OU745250.1 coordinate 20,543,585, forward strand.
CGAGTAATCGGGGAACATACATAAAAAAAAAACAAAATCAAAGCATTTATTTCAAGTAGGCCAATGACAGGCACTTTTGAATTGTCGAAATAAAGATGAAAATTAAATGTAGCTACAGTCCCAGTCACAAGACATAAGAACTGTGAAAGTACTGTAGTTGCCCATTCCCTAGCGTAGATCTCTATGGAGAAGAACGGGCAAGAAACTCCATGGACACTCTTTCAAATCAAATTATTGTTACAAAAATCTTGGTTACATCATTCATGTTGAGATGGTAAATTATGTGAGAACAATGTAGCAAGATGTGCACGTTAAGTGTCTACAACATAAAAAAAAAAAAATGTTGCGACGAATTGAGAACCTCCTCCTTTTTGAAGTCGGTTAATAAAGAGGTGCCAGCGCCACGAAGAAGAATAACAAATGAGGGAGGTGTTAACCCATTTTCCGTAACCTGTTTAACATTCCCTTCCCAGTTGTCATGATTGGTGTCCACTGCAGTGCAAATAACGACAGATTGCTAGTATATCACCCGCCATTGACATTAAGTATGTCGTTTTCAACAAACGACTACAGCTTACACCGAAAACGGGAATCTATATTTTCCAATCATTTTCAGAGGAGCAAAAACATTCGTAGATATTGGGTAGTTTTTTATTGAGGTTGTTTTTCGATGTTTTGGTTAAAGCTTAAAACTGTTTTATCTGGATCATTAGACCGACCAATCAATTACTGAGGGTCGTTAGTGAGGATTGCAGCAGTTCGAACCGCAGGTTGGCATGAAGTGCACCGGAATGCCAGCCGATGGCAGGTAATGGTTTTATTTATGGTTTTAAAATAAGTATTTTGGATGTATTGTTTATGCATTTTAATGTTCATTTCATCTAGAAAAAGGTGGCGAAACGATTTGGACGCGTACCGCGAGGTTTGGTCTGAGGAGGAGCGGGAAAAGAGTTCATGGATGGAATCGGGAAGGCCTTTGCTCAACAGTGGGACAATACAGGCTATCAAAATATCATTCACTGTGTTGTAATTATGAGAATAATTACACCACAGTGAATGATATATGATTAAGGGATGGAAATAATATTTTAAATGTTATGCTTTCTTATATTGGGTTCTGATGCCTTAATAAATAAATAAATTTAACATTAAAGATTATTTAGATATACCTATTGCTATCACATAATCACATTCATAATAGAAAAGCATAATCAGTTTATAAAGACAGCGCTTACGACTGACGGTAACCACACAAATCTTTTGTTTTTTTCTCTATCTAATAAACTAACATTATAATAGAAAGAAAAAAATATGTACAAATATCAAAAAAAGGTTACAGGGCATCGAAATATTCATCCACATCGCTGCCAACAGGAAAAGTGCCCAGAAGGCTGGCAGCATTGCCACGTTGGATGGCAATGCTGATTCTTTGGCCAAAAAATAGTCCCGCCCTCTGGTCACGTGAAGAGTCGACCAACCGTTTGGCGATTTCCCAAATACTAGGTGGGCACTCGGACCCCATGGCCCTAGTGTTTCGACCCAAACGGCTCAAACACACAATTACCAATGAAATTATTGTATTTGCGCCGTTTGAGGTTTTCAGCACCTGCAGCAGCCGCCCCAGCGCAGCACACCGTGCTAGGAAGATGAGATGGCGCAAGGGTGTCGACGCAAGTTGCGTCCCACACCAAAGGCCTACCCAACTTCCATGGCATTATGGTCATACCATCTGGTCTCTTGCCATCGACGCGTGCCAAGCCAGTAGGTTCTAACACAGCTGGCACCCCGGCGGTGGCAAGAGCACGACGGATGAGATCATTAATGCTGGCGTGCCGCGCTATCTGACCTGCACTCTTAATGCAAGAAAGGCCATGGTGTCCGAGGCAGTCGACTGCTTCACCACATTGACAGCGATGTGGAGCCCCACAAGGAGCGCCCAAACGCAAACAAGTAGCGAGCCGGAAGGTCGTGTCACCTAACAAAGTGCCTATATTAGGTGACGGTAGTGCCTAAAGCCCGAGACAAGCGTGCCCGCCTGCTGGCTGCGGGTGAGTGGGAGTCGGCCACTCACCCACAGCTAGCAGGCGGGCACGCTCAGCAGTATTGGTAGACGTATTAATAAGTTTATTCCGTAATAAAATAAACTAATAAAAGAAAATCCATCACAAACTTCCTGTAAATCTACGTCATAATAGGTATAACTTGATAATATCTCTGAAACTTCCGGTTTACTAAACTTCATCAGTTTACTGTATAATGGAATTTCCCATCTCATGAACATAATATTTTATGAAGTAGTTGAGACTTCGGTCTCGTAAAGTATTCGTAAAGCGGTCAGCGCCTAACATCCACATCGATTTTAAGGGCCCGTATAACCCAAAATCGTGATTTTTAAACCCGTCTCGTGTTAATATTCCTAAAGCATTCACCTTGGGATTAATATATGGCAAAGTTGAGGACTGCTTCTAAGGTTCATACGTTTCGGAAACACGATTCCATAAAATTTTCTCGATAGAAAACTACCTCAAAGTTACCTCTAAAATAAATTTCAAAACCAAGTATTCAATTAAAAACGTTAAATTAGGTCGTGAAACTTTACGTGATAGTCGAAAACTATATAACGCAGTGTTCATACGTTTTCTTTTTTTTTTTAACGATTTATTTCCATCGTAATAGCCTCTTTTCTAAAATTTCAAGCTTAATAACCAGTCACAGCTAGGACCGCCCTGCCCCCCGGCCCTCGCTAGGACCCCGATGCACCAATTGTCAGTGCGGCTTCGGCCTTCAGACGTGGGGGCTGTATTTCTTTGTTTTCGCGCAGAAAACCCGTTGGACACCGATTTATGTTCTAAAGAAATTACTTATTTATGAAACATGAAATTAAGATAAAAAAATAAAGCACCCGTGTTTTTATTTTTCAAAAAATTTTTATTTTTCATTGATAAAATAATTTTTGAAATGGTTTGAAATCGATATCTTATGTCAACGTCAAAAATGTCGCTAGGTAAACGTGCCTGTTATCGAGAGAGAGAGATATTTGTATCAACAAATTTATTTTTCACAAGAAATTCATTTTATTAAAAATTATAATAAAGTAGCACGTGACTTATCCGTGCAAAGGGGTTTGAACTATTGGGCGGGATTTTCTTTTGCCATTTTGTTTTTTTTTTAAAGTAGCGGCTACGCACAAAACCTATTAACACCTAACCAATACAAATAAGTTATGTACAAGACAAAAACTTCTAAATCGTCACGTTTCCGAGATTTAAGCTATCAAAGGTGTACTGGTAGCGATCACAATGCCATATATTTCGGAAACTTGACGTTTTAGAACATTTTGTCTCGACAATACTTGTTTGTATTGAAGCCAGCTATCGATTTATTACGTGTTTTATGCGTGCCTAATCAAACCAAAGTTGTGCTGAAGATTCCATCAGTGAATTGACTTTAACTCTGATAGCTCATATCTCGGAAACATGACACTTTAGGACATCCTGTCTCACGCAAAACTTGTTTGTATTGATACTAGCTATCGATTAATATAGGTCGTATGTGTGCCCGCTACTTTGAAAAAAAAAAACAAAATGGCGCAAAACTGTTCCAAGCCCTTTCGCACTTTTGCCTGAGAACTTAAACTTTTGAAAAATTTACCACTAACCCGAATTGTTTTAGTCAAGTTTATAAATCGAAGGAATTACATTTTTCGTCCAAATTGTAGTCACACTCACACCCCTCCACATCCCGCGTGTTGCACCACAGTCCTCACTTGGTGTAATGAATTTTTTGAACCCTTATGTATCAAATGTTGTAAATGAATTTAAGATGAAGATGATAGATATGAAACTGAAATACCAAACTGTAAACACAGATTAATTTTGATTTTTTTGGCCGGATTTTTTAATAGTAGCAGCCACGTTTAGGATTTTTATGAATCGATAGCTGGTACAAAACAACTAAATAACTTTGTATTAGGTAAAATCTTCTAAAGTGTCACGTTTCCGTGATAATGAGCTATCAAAGTTTAAGTGCATTCACCGATGGAATCTTCAGCGTAACTTTGATTTGATCAAACACGCATAAAACGTCTATCAATCGACAGCTAGCATCAATGCAAACAAATTTTGCACAAATTAAAACGTTCTAAGCGTTCGTTTAAGATTAAGCCGTGCTTGCCTAGGTTTGTCCTTATGTGGGTGACCACCTATTACATACCGTGTTTCCTACGTGCCTCGGAAATCTGCTGTCTGTCATATGTAGATCTTCGACAGTCTTTACAGGTAGTCAGTGGCTCGAAATTCTGTCAGCCAGTCTTATTAAGAGGTATTGTATTACCCAGTATTAACTGGGTTGTGGAGGGCAGATAGGCAATTGCTCCATATAAAATACTTTTATTCAGTTGACTCCACATATTTGGAAAAGACCAGGCAGGTGATGAATATTTAATAATAATAATAATAGCGCTTCTACCGGGCTCTTCATGGGCCCGATGTAGATTTTATAGCGTCCGTGTCCTGGCTACGTTTTGGTGACCTCTTTGGGGAAACTGAAGGTTTTGTCTGTGCGATTATGGACGAAGTTATGTTGACGAACAACTACCGGAAATATATTATGAAGGACGGGACGGTTGACGTGTGTCGGGCATGTCACCTTCCGGGTGAGTCCATCAGACATATTATTTCTGGTTGTTCTCGTCTGGCTAACGGCGAGTATTTGCACAGGCACAATCAAGTAGCCAGGATTATTCACCAGCAACTTGCCTTGAAATTTAATCTTGTGGAATTAGAGGTACCGTACTACAAGTATGTGCCCGACCCAGTTCTCGTGAAAGACCATGTTACGTTGTACTGGGATCAGTCTATCATTACTGACAGGACTATTGTCGCCAATAAGCCTGACATTGTGATGATAGACCGATCAGCGTGCCGCGTAATGATATCGATGTCACCATTCCGCAGCTGAGAAAGAGAAACAAATAAAATATCTCGACTTGGCGCACGAGGTTCGCGACATGTGGAATATGGACTCGGTTACCATTGTGCCGATTGTCGTGTCGGCCAATGGCTTGATAGCCAAGAGCCTCGACGAACGTCTGTCGAAGCTTTCTTTAGGCGGTTGGATCAAGGGCCTGATACAGAAGGCAGTACTCCTCGATACGGCTCGCATTGTGAGGAGGTTCCTGTCTCTGCAACCCTAACCACCGGTGACTTGGACCCTGCTCCCGACACCGGCGGAGCCCTATTTTTTATATTTTAAATGTTTTTATATGTTTTTTAAGAAATACTTAAAAATGTATAAAGTAAGATGATAAATGAATAAAGGAGATAATAATAAAATTTATTTTAGACCATCGAGTCCATATTTAAAACATTACAATTTTTATTGTTCATACATAAAACACACACATTATTATATTTGCCATCGTTCCATCAATAGTGTAGTTCACCCTAAAAAAAATCTTCTTGATAGTGTGAGCGAGATAGAACTATCTAGCCTGAGGAAGCGGGGGCAAAATTTTAATTTTAGCTGTCATTCTGTGCGCCCTTAAGTTAATTTGTTTAAGAGGTTCATAACCACTGGTTTTACTTTTATCACAATTTTTCTTGTATTAGAGTGTTTTAAAGAGAAAGTTTAATTGTTTGTATCGGGAGTCCCTCAAAATAAATATCACAATTTTTCTTGAATTAGTGTGTTTGACTCTTCATCATCTGCCTAGCCTTTTCCCAACTATATTGGGGTCGGCTTCCAGTCTAACAGGATGCAGCTCAATACCAGTATTTTACATGGAGCGACTGCCTATCTGACCTCCACTACCCAGTTAATACTGGGTTATACGATACCTCTTGGTAAGACTGGTTGTTAGACTTTTTTGGCCACTGACTACCTGTAACAACTGCCAAATATGGACAAATGACAGCCGGGACCAATGTGCAAGCAAGCTTAACGTGCTTTCCGAGGCACGGAGGAAACTCTTTATGTATGGGTGATCACCCATCCACAGACCAACCTAGGCAATCACGGCTTAACCTAAACGCCCGAACGGCAGTTATTATTTGGCTCTTAAAACACTCAAATAAGTAAAAGAAAAATTTTGATAGCCCTCTTAATTGGTTCATAGTCAAGTTTTTCCAAAAGTTATGCGTAGGAGTTTTTCGATTTCGCGTTTTAGTATCTTAATAGATCTAGTTATTGGGTTTTTTTCGTCAGGAATTTCTCGGTAGCAACCACGAAATCTGTATTCGTGCACGGTTGATGGCAAAAGTAATTTGTTTGTTAATTTAGTAGATATAGTCTTGACTTAAAATGAGACCTTGAAGTGTTATGTCGTGATACGCAAATGATATTGAACCCTAAGGGTGATAAAACAGGGTTGACTATATCTACTTAACATGACTTCCAACGTTTTTATTCCATACACACTTTGTATTAAATCGCTGTCCTTTAGACCCAAAAAAAGTTCCCCTAAATTAACATAGGCCGGGAATATATCAACATAAATTACACAACAATCTGCGACACCAGACTTCCAGTTCTGACGTCACCAAACTTTGTAAAGAAGTCGAAGCCGCGGTCAGTAATTGAACGAAGTTTATTCTCTTGAGTGGGGGGTAACCTTTTCCTAATCATAGTCGTTAAGGTTCCTTTCTGAAGTGTATCCCTTATGAGACTCACAAATGGAAAACATACTTTAGACCTTATTAGGGTGAAACTTTGCCGGTGCCCAAGTGCAATATTGGCTTCACTACATACTTATTATAAAAAAAAGATGTGTATCACTCGGGAACTGCCGCGGTAAAGCTATTCATTATAAAATTCATAATTTCATCGTGTTGGGAAGCCGAGCCTGAACATTCAGTCTACGTTTGGTCCTCAAGCCGGCAACAAGCGTACATAAATAATTATAATTGCTTAAGTTGATAAAAATGATTACAAAGAAGGTCTAACATCAAATGTATACAACCTACAACTCCTAATTACGGCAATATATTAAAAAGAAAAATAGCTTGTCATTGTCATTATCTGACATAAGGTGACATGGGGTGTTAGGTTATTTTCGTTACGGAATTTCTGGATTCGGTCTCCACGCTCAAGGCCCGCGATAGAAGCTATGCAATAGCTTAAAAAACAAGGTCCCCCGCCGCGTCTGTCTGTCCGTATGTAAGTATGCTTAGATCTTTAAAACTACGCAACGGATTTGAATGCGGGTTTTTTTTATTAAAAGACTAGCTGACCCACGCAACTTCGTCTGCGTCACATAAGAGAGAAAAACGAACGGAAAAAAATGGCTATTAAAAAAAAAGGATTGATTGTAGAAAGGTGAAAATTTAGGATTGTATGTCATGTATGTTTGTATGTTGTATCATAAAAAAATAAAAACTATTTTTTTTGTCTAAAAATAAAAATTTAGGGGTGGACTACCCTTAACATTTAGGGGGATGAAAAATAGATGTTGGCCGATTCTCAGACCTACTCAATATGCTCACAAAATTTCATGAGAATCGGTGAAGCCGTTTCGGAGGAGTATGGGAACGAAAATTGTGACACGAGAATTTTATAAGATAGAGTGTTTCAAAAAGGAAACTGGAAAGGTTGTGTGTTGAGGAAGGTTTTAGCTCGTTCTGAGAATGCGATCGCTTCTGAAAGAAGAAGAGAGCAAAATTTCCCTAAATCAATTATAAAGCTAATAGCCTCAGTTCATTCTTATTCAGAAGTAAAAGTCGAACAAAAAACGAACACGACCGCAGTCTCCTTCATTAAAGATACTAATAGAGTTTTTAACATTCCTGCATAATTAAGTATCTCACACTTTAAGTTTTGAAAAAAGACGTTGTGTATTTGACTCGGTGAGTAATGTAATTGTTGGAATAGCATAATATAAGGGATGTAAGAAACTTCATCACGAAGCCGAAAGGCACTTGTTCTCCCCGTCATTGCGATATTTTTTCTGTTCTATCTATCCAAACCTGGGAACCTTCTAGTTACGGAGATATTGGGTCAAAGTTCCAACTTTTCGGCAACTTGAAAAGACATTGTAAGATTTTTACTTTAAACACCTTCACGACCCCGGTACAATTCAATACATTCGTGAGCACAATGTTTTGAGTGCGTTACATTGAGTTTTACCACAAATCGTGACCAAAAAAAAACTGTTTTTCAACAATAATTTTTACGAAAAAGTTGAGTTTGATGTATAGAATGCTTAGTTGACAGCGTTGTGATGAGGTTATTTACACCTTGTATACATCTAGGGCTAGAGGAGCTCGTGGTTTAATAATGATAGCCGCACAGGCTGACCTTCAAGCAAGAGGTTAAGCCGGGTTTGCCTAGGTTGCCGTGAATGGGCGACTCATTACATGTCAAGTTTTCTCCGTGCCTCCGAATGCGCGGTAAATCTTTGCCCCGGCTGCCAATTGTCGATCTTTGATGGTCATTGGGTAGTCAAACTCTGACAACCATTTATATCAAGGAGTGTCGTGTTACCCAGTTCTAACAGGGTTGTGGAGATCAGATAGGCAGTCGCTCCATGTAAGATACGTTAAGACAGCTGCATCTGGTTAGACTGAAAGACGACATTATCACAGTTGGGTAAACGCTAGGCAGATGATAATACATCTAGGGTGGGTAAAATGGAACTCATACTCATAAATAATTATCACCTACAATCTTATTTTGTTTAATAATTTACCATTCATTTATTAGATACATTGTAAAAGACGCCCCGGCATCAAAAACTACACGAGTATCCAATGCTCAATAGAAATACTTGAACATTATTATTACTTTACAAGTTCTGAAAATAAGTACCTAAGGACTGTCAATATAGGGAATATTGTCACTGCTAAGCATTGTGTATAACTTTGGAGTCCGAATTTCATTTGAAACTTGGCTCTAAAGCATCACGTGGAAACTGTTCGACTGTAGAATGTCTGAGCATCTGACCGCATGTCTTGTTTACTGATCCATTGCAAATTATATTCGGAGAAATGTTAAATTATACAATGTATAATCTAAGGTGTAAGACACACATAAAAATTATTCTTGTTTTATGGGTTAAGGGTATACTTCCCAGGTGGTCCCATAATCATCATGTCGGGATCTGATGAGAAATTGAGAGAACTCTTCAAATTTTACAGGCACACTTGATGTGATTTGGGTTATTTTTTTGCAAAATAAAACCGACTCCAAAAAACACAAAAAAGTGAAAGTAACTTTAGCTTCAGAAGTCGGTGACAAAAAACTAAGTAAATCGATTAAACAAAAGTCACCGTCTTCTGAAGCTAAAGTTATATTTCACCTTTTTGTGTTTTTTTATGCAAATTGAATGAAGCGTTGGGCGTCCCGTGCCCGTGCCTCGTCTTTTCTATGTGCGTTTTAAAGACGCGATGGCGGCGGCGCGCGCGGCGCGCGGCCGCGCCCCGTACGCGCCTTGTCCGCGCCCCTTACTCGTCTTACGTCTTTTCTGTGTGCCTTGCGCCTAAGGTTGTACAGTTGCAAGTTACTGTGAAATGGAGATGTTCCAAACTCTATAGGAAATTGGGCCTGGCGTTAAGGGCTAGAATTTTAACATAGATTAGAACATTTGGGAAGGGACCAGCAATGGAGCAGTATTCATTGATTTACAAAAACAAAAAATACGTTTCCATTACATTCCAATATTGTAACTACCGGACTAATAAGATTTGCAATTTGATGGTGGAAACTAGTCTATTACTTAACAAACGTAACTGCGACATATGAGAGTATATAGGGTAAACCTGCCTAATCCCCTAGGGAATTACAGGCGTGATGTTATGTTATTCTTCTTTTTTAAGCTTGGATACTTAAGTTATTCTGTGAAGAAGCAGGCCACAAATGTAATAAAAAACAAATAGCCCCGAGAGACTTACTGCGTGTAAAGTTTCAAATTTTTTCGACATAAAATAACTTTACGACTTTTTCTAAGAATTAGGGAAGTATACTGAAACAAGTATTAAATAAGAACGTAACAAACACACAGATTAACTGAACAAATTGAAAGCAAGTATTTGATTTGGAAAATCAGAAAATTAAAAAAGTAAAATAACAACAATAAATGAAGAAAAGTTTATTGTGCGATGTCAAAAATCCTCCTACCTTAGGAAATCTGCGATGTTTAAAAAAAATGACAAAGCAATGCAAAATGGAAACATATTTTATTAATGAATATTTAATTATCTACATCGTTTTATAACAGCACTCCTCTATTAAAAAACATACTTCCCGACAAAGCTTTTCATTCCAACCAAAGCGGTCTCCTGTGGTTGAACATAACATCAACTTCACAAAGTTGGCCTCAATCTGGCTCAAAATTTTAAATAATTTGCAACACGTCATCCGGAACAGAACGGTGCCAGTCCAGAGACTTGTCCGAAGCACTTTAGGCCTCCCAAGCCCTCATTAAGTCGGGGCAATAATCAAATTTGTCACGTTAGACACGCCATGTCGCAGGACAGATTAATGAGCAGCTCTTCATACAAACAATGTTTATATGAGTTATTGTTAGGTTCTGCTAATGAGGGTTGAATTATGTTGGGTCGAGATTTTGAGGGTTGTGAGGGATGACGTGGTGGGGTTAATTCTTGTTTAGTAGCGTTGATTTTCTTTGTTTCGGAGTGGCTTTACACACACGAACATTTTATTTAAGCCCAAATATACCTAATCATGGTCTACTTGAAAATAACGATTTCGATATGAGTGGTCTTCTTAATTGGTTGTATTTGTCGTCTTTCGTAGAAGTTATAAGGTAATTTTTAGTCCATGACCATTTATAGTGTCCATGGAATTATCTTGTCCATTCTTATATCCATAGGCGCAGCTTATAGTCTTTCCAAGTTTATTATGTCTGCCGGCTGTACTGTAATAAATGTTTAATTCAGTTGGGCCTGTTACTAGTATATTTGTTTATTTTTGAGTTAATTTAGGCTGAAAACGCTTATTATGATACTACTATCTGACCCGCGCAAATTCATCTGCGAGTGAGGGTTAGAGAAAGTGTGATTCAACCTTAAAAAATAGACATAGTATCGCGGACTTTTTTTTTTAATGCTTATGAGAAACAATTTCTTCGTACGTGATTGCTGTGTAACTTTAACCGTAATGCAACGCTTGCAACGGAAGCAAAGAAAAAGGAATAACTCTTTGTTTTTGGGATTTTTTCATTGATGCTCCGCTCCTATTGATAAGCCCGTTTATCAATATGAGCGGAGCCTCCATGACCATCACTAAAATATGTATGTTTTTACTCGAACCACCATTTCCTGAAATTAGCGCGTTCAACCAGACAAACAAACGCTTCAGCTTTATAATATTAGCGTAGATTCAAGTAGGTAACAATTTAATTTCTCAGAAATCTTTACATTAATCGCTCATTATATTCTTCTTATGGATTTTAAAATAAGGGCATGCTGGCTAACTGGAGACGGCTGCACATATAGGTGTAAGTTGTATCTATTTTGTATATAGTGTGTTTCATAGTTTTACCTTTTTTTACTAACATTAGGTTAAGACTGACTAACAACATAAATGGATTGTATTTGATCTGAAATAATATTTTTATTATTATCATTTACGTTTGCTTCTTGGACACTTAATGTCAGTCATACTCCAGCTAGGTCAAAAGTTCTCATCAAGGTGCATGCAATAAGCCGGGACACGATATAACTGCTGTAAACCGTTGAGGACTTCTTGGAACTGCCTTTTACCCCATCGTTGGACCGTCAATTATAGTCATACTACAGCCAGCTCTATAGTTCTCATCGGAGTGCATGAAATGAGTCGTAACACGATATAATTGCTGTAAACTTTTGGGGATTTCTCGCTACTGTCTTCCATCTCCATCGTCAGATCATCGATGAAAGTCGTACTTTTGCCAGGTTAAAGGTTCTAATCAAGTTGCATGAAATGATCCTAAGGGCGCTTTCAATTTAGACGTTTCGTGTCGTGCCGCTGCGGTGCCGAAACAGTGCGTTTGTCGTACTGCGTACGGACGTTTGTTTGTTATCATACAAAGGGCGCGATACGGAAATCGTACTGCGTCCATATACGCTGCAGTACCGGTGCCGACACAAAACGTCTAAATTGAAAGCGCCTTAAACACGATATAGCTGTTGTAAACTCATGCGGATCTGTTGCAAGGCCAACTACCTTGCATCTTCATTGACATACTTAACCAAAATGTTTTAGTCCTTCATTTCACTAACACGTCCCTATGAGGTCGTGTCTTAAAAGTGCATAACCTATAAGCTTTGTACCTTCAAATATAATATGGTGACTTTCGAGACATTTTAAGTTATTGTTGTGTGTTATTAGTAGGTATTAGCACCAAGGTTTTATGTGAGTTCAACCTATTTTGAATAAAATTGGATTGAGTTTTCAAACACGTGTCAAAATAAAATGTACTTTACATCTAAGCAAAAGCTCTGAGTATTGATATCAACTTCAAAATAAATCACCGCCATGTTCAAAATAATTGTCTACCCTTTTTTTCCTTTCCTTTCCATTATTTCTATAACCTTAATGTTATTCTGAATTTATTTAATTTGTGAACATTTCACCAAAATCCCTTCAGTAGTTTTCAAACCAACAAACAACCAAAAATTTTAAAAATGGTTTTAAAATGGTCGGTTTTTTTTAAATCATCAATATACAGATTTTATGGTTTCAACGATTTTATTATGTATAGATTTATATGTATGGATAACATACATTCTAAAAAAAATATATGTAGTATTTTGCCTTGCCACGTTGAACTGCATTTAGAAGCTTCTAAATGCATTAAATAATAAATCATTGGTTTATCAAACATGAGTTTACACTCAATACAATTAGTTTGCACCGTAGATTCCATTTTGAAAGCCCTGTCATGCCATATTAAGGTCTATTAATAGACGTGAGTTGAAATTGAACAGGTTGTCATATACGAGTATAGTCAAATTATTATTTTTCAACCAGTAAAAGCTTTAGCTTAAATATTTTTTTATGTGACTGCTATTTTAATAAACAAATATTGAGACCGTTATTTCTAGTTTCATGTTATGTTATTTAATTTACTTGCGTAATTACACCTATATTTATTCTTGTTATTTAATTTTTTTTTTGAAAAAAAAAATTGTAGCCCATCGGTATTGGGAAAAGGTCCCAAGGCATTGGGTGGTCAGGGTTCCAGAGAGAGGAACCTCCTAATAATACGGGCCACATGGCCAAGGACACCCTTATTGCACCTTATTATTATGGTATATCACTATCACTCATAGTCACAACAAACTATGATCATTTTCAAGATCAGAACAAGAAACAGTTCAGAACTTGGTGAGTTATTTTAAAATGATTTAAATTGAGATGAAATCCATCTTCATTATTTGTTAAATCTAGTCACTTTCTCGACAAAACTTTAGCTTAAAAGTCCTTAGGAATTTTACGAAATATTTAAAGGCTACGAAACAACTAAAATAGTTAACAGTTTCTTACAGCTCAAGAAATGCTAACAGAAAACCTTTTAGTAATAAAATAATTGACTTAGACGGTGAAATCTTACAAATTAAAGCTTTTGCCAAGTTGAAAATTAAATGCAATTATTATCAAACCGCTAATTAATATTCCTTAAGCATTACATTACTGTGGCTTCTATTTAATCTCTAAATACTTAATTGCTATCAGATTAATGTTTTAAGATTTAGAGTTTGTGATCCTGTAACTATTGTAAGTAAGTACTTACAATAGTTAAAGGATAACGTACTCTAAATCGAAAACGAGAAACGAGACATAAACAGGATTGAAAATAATGAACTGATTGAGTAATCAGTTAATTATTTTCTATTCTGTTTAAATCTAGATTATCTTACAGTCTCTTTTGTCTTAAGATTTACTATTGTTCGTTAATCTAGAACATTACGGACTTAATTTAAATATTGGCCACTGGAATACTAATACTTTATGTAAAACCATTCATTAAATATAGACATAAAAGTTAAGTTTTAACTAAATCAGGAATTAAATTTTATAGCGATTTGACGACCCGAATGGCGTAGTGGTAGTGACGCTGCCTTACGTTCTTTAGGTCCTGGGTTCGAATCCCGGTAGGAGCAGATGTTTGTGTGATGAGCATGGACATTTGTTTCCGAGTCATGTATGTTTATATAAATATCGCTGAATATCGCTGGACATTAACACACAGCGCCACCTAATGCCACACTAAGCTAAGCATGTGTCGTGGACACTAGATAGTTGATATTCTACACATTATACTTTTTTGTTTGTAAATACATACTTATTATACATGTACATAAAATCAATAGACACACGCACACATTTACAAATAGAGCTACAAATTAAGGAACATTAAACATCCATGACTCGGAAACAAATGTCCGTGCTCATCACACAAACATTTGCTCCTACCGGGATTCGAACCCAGGACCCTAAGAACGTAAGGCAGCGTCACTACCACTACGCCAATCAGGTCGTCAGGTATGTATAATAAGTATGTATTTACAAACAAAAAGTATACTATATAGTGTAAATCAACTATCTAGTGTCCACGACACAAGCTTTGCTTGGTGTGGCACTAGGTGGCGTTGTGTGTTAATGTCCAGCGATATTTATTTATTTCGCAGAATCATTGTACCCCGGTACAAGTAAAAGAAGATATAAGAAATAATAAAATTTATTTAATTAAGAATAGCACTTCGCCCGCGAATTTGTACGCGAAAATTAAGCGAAAAACTAAATTTAATTTTATAGCTTATGTACCTCGGTAAAAATGTAACTTTCTAATAACGAAAATTTTAATATCACTTGAGCAGTTCTTGAGTTAAATAGTAACAAACAAACAAACAAAAAATCAAATCTTTCTTCATTATAATATTGGTTTAGAAAGTACACACATTTCCCATACTATAACAAATATTAAATACCTATTACAGGTGTTCACGACAATCACAATAGTTATTAAACTACAAAAGTAACGTTAATAAAAATTTCAAATCATCGTGCGGGCATTCTCTACCAAATTAAAAAATAACCACGTAAATCGGCCCCGTAATCACTGAATAATCGGTGTACATACGCAAAAAAGATGCTAGTGGAATACTTACTTAACCTCTTCCTTTGTTAGAAGTCGGTCAAAAAGAGAAATATTCCTAGGATCAATCCTTTTTAACCGATTTCCAAAAAGAGGAGGTTCTTCTGTTCCCTCTCTTGTAGCTGTCGGTAATTGCTTGCTTTCCGAACAGACTGTCGTCTATTTTATGTCCTACTCATCTAAAATACTACAGGGTGTATTTCACCTCATCACAAAGCCGGTAACCAAGCATTCTGTTATCAAACTATAGTAGTTTATGCAACTGTGCATAATGAAGGGCATTACAACACGAGTGTGGGTTTAAGAAACGAGCCGAAGGCGAGTTTCTTAATAGCATCACACGAGTGTTGTAATGCCTAATTATGTATAGTTGCATACACTACTTTATCTACCCAAATATCATAAGGGCTCTATGATGGGTTCAGGAACCATAGGGAAATGACCTGCATTGTTACTTGGCCCTTGATTTTTGTGCCAACAGGTTCTTAGTTGCATTCGTCGCTGCATTTACGATATCTGGCGGAGTATTCATGTCAATTTCTGAGTCACTATCACTCATTTTCGACAGAATTATAGAACTTATCAGAAAATTTGTCTACTCGTAACTGGATTACTGGAAACAAAAAGCTAACGAACAAATGACAGCTCGAAATGGCGGCGTTTCGGATATCTGTCATTTTTTTTTAAATCATAGGCAAACGAACAAAGTCACTATTCTTGTGTCACTCGAGATCAAAATGTCGTGCGATTTATAATTAAAATCATACTGAATTGGGTTTTTTTTTTTTTTATCGATATCTGCTTTAATGTAGGTGGTACTAGAATAGCACACTCACTTGAATTTGACACCTGTTCCAAATTTAAAACTCATAACGCAACTGTTTTCAGTTGCGTTATGAGTTCATTACAGTTCCGTTTATTTCTGCAGGTTGGTAATGCTGGTCATTGCCTATGGTTTTTGAACGCATTAGAGAGGATGAGGTGATGATTGATGAGGTGGTGATTGATGAGGTGTGAAACCCACACTCGTGTTGTAATGCCCTTCATTATGCACAGTTGCATAAACTACTATTACGCAAAAAATATTGCTGGGAAACAACTTTTTTTTTGAGGTTATAAGTCATGTTTTGTGGTATGTAACGCACTCAAAACATTGTGCGGATGGATGGATTGAATAGTACGGGGGTCGTAGAGATATTTAAAGTAAAAATAATGCGATAAAAAGTGGTATTAAAACAAAAACTTGTCAAAATCTTGCAACTTTGACCCTCAATATCTGCGTAACTAGAAGGTTCCCAGGTATAGTGTACAAACAAATGATCAGAATGACGAGGGGAATAAGTGCCTTTCGTTTTCTTTAAGAGGTTTTTACACCCTTTATAGTGCTCTAAAATATTTTATTAAGTTTTATTTATGTTTGATAAAAAATATTAATGGAGACTGATCAACAAGGCTATCCAAGCAGGACCTCAACATCACTTAAGATATGTCTCAGAATATAAAAACCTTTTTAGCAAACATATAGTCGGTAAACAATATTTTATTGTACGAGTTCTCTCGAGTCCCTTTTAAGAAGCCTGATAAATAGATCTAGACGATTTAATAACAACAAGACAAATATAGACTTAAATCATAAAAGTAGTAAGTACACAATAGATTGAGCCCTTGAGAGGGTTCGTTGTTTATAATGTTCTTGTAACTCCTATATCGGAACCCTCTAGGGCCCTCTTGAAATCTTACACGTTGATTCAGCAGTACACGTGTCTCGTTGTATGACTTTCTTGAAATAGTATATTTGATTTTGTTACTGCTGTTTCCTACAAATAGTTTTGTTTTGTGAAAGTTGTATATTTGTTAATGCAATCCATACTAATTTTATAAAGACGAAAGATTTAATTTTTTTGTGCTTGTTTGTAACGATTTAACTCTTAAACTTTTTTGATAAAAAGCCACGTCTTTAGTGAATAACATAAGCTATATTTTAGCCCCGTACGGGCGGGAGTGGGAACTACGCGGGTGAAACCTCGTGATGTCCGCTAGTTATTTATAAATATGTCACCGTAAAATTGTCAAACACGTTATATTGTAATCTCTCTAGCGATATTGTAAACTATCGAATTATTGTCAAATGAACATACTGCTTACAATAAAACGCATTTTTTGAAACGTGAAATGCATGTGATGGTAGTCAACTTACGCGGTGTGGAGGGAAGGAGGGTTCCCCCTTGCCCAGTGGCACAACTCTCATGAAAAGATAATGCATCATTCCTGAGAAATACCGATTAATATAACATAACCTTAAAACACTTTATATTCCCCCTAAAAAGCGTAGACGACGGAACCCTATTTCCGAGTGCAGGGTTTAAAGGAACCTAACGGGGGGGTGCCCCAAGCCCCGATTATGGGAGCAGAGATACTTCCGCATGTTCAGTTGACAATAATTCGAAAGTTTACAATATCGCTAGAGAGAAACACGCTATATTGTAATATAACGTGTTTGTCAATTTTACGGTGACATATATGTATAAATGACAGATAGAGCAACAGCTACTTTTATCTTGAAAAACTCCAGGATAACTTTATTTTTTAAATCATTGCACCGTGCGGAAAGGTATGCTTGATTCGTCATTCGTCGAATAATTTCTGAAATGAAACAGGCTGTATTATTATTGTGTATATTCATAATATTTTGTCATCTATTTTTGTTAACGTTTGGATTTCCAAATGTTCAGTCAAACTGAAATGAAGAAATTATGGGCGCGAGTGAATTATCATCATAATTATCAATTGCAAACCCTGCTATAGCTAGATAATGCTTATAAAAGTATGTGTCAGTGTCCAGTAAAATAAAAACCATATGAAATTAACAAATAAATTAAATATGACAATAGCAATAAATGAATATGATAATTGGCAAAGGCTATCTCCAAAACCAAATAAAAGTAAAACCATATTACACAGTGTCACTGCAAATCTTGATTTGGCTCGGAGTCTTATCGATTCAATATTAAGGGATCGTTCACACCAATGCGTATAATCAGCCGCCGACTGTGAGTATCTAGTACAAAATGTATGAAAGATTTATTTCAACCGCCGACTGATTCGCTTTTATTTTTCAAACATTTGGGAAATCAGCGGCCGACTATACGTTTGGTGTGAACGATGCCTAAACGTCTACTTATTGACATAGGTGGAGAGCCAGAAAACATTCCCGCCTTTTATCGGTTGATATAAATGTTAGGCAAATATATTAAAGTGTGAATGAAAACAAACATGTCATTCAATGCCTTTTTCACTATGCTTTTAGCGTAGACAAGGAATTTATGTTGTGTTTGCGTTGATGTAAAGATATTGTCAAGGTTGGAGTTTAAGAAGTTATTTTTAGTTTGCACTGAAGAGAAACTTGTTTTGTTATGAACCGTTGAGAGACTTCTATTGTACGGGGTTAAAAATGTAACCAGGCCCCAAAGATAGAAGTATTTAAGATACTTCTCATCTAAAATATTAAAGCCGCTGACCTTTAAGTTATCAATTGAATTTTCTTTTCTAGGAATTCCAATAAAAAAGGAAAAGAGTAGTAGTTTGTTTTTTGTTTCGTATTTGAGTTAACTTTTTCGATTCCCGCTTAGGTAAACGACGACAATTATTAAAATGCAGTTTCGCGTCGAATAACTCACATTTCCCGAAGTTGTTCTTTTTGTAGGTTTATTTTTAATGCATGACATAAGTGGCTACAAAAGTATTATCATTCATTCTTTTTCTTTCCGTTTAGTAATAAATGATCGCATATTTAATGTATATGCTTTTCTCTCTTTGGACTCAAAAATTAACTAAGAGCAAAACAAGATGTTGAGTAGGTATATACACCTTGCAAATACCCACTCCACCAAACTGAGCAAACTTCACAACACTGACAATATTACCTAACACCATAGCCAGGCTAAATATTTCATCAGCAACTTAAGTTTATGAGACAAAGGCTCGACTCATTAGGGGCTGCTCACTAAACATACCTACTAATTAGAGGAAATGTGTAATGAAGTATGTTTATGGCTACAGGGCCGCAGATAATATAATAGTGTGGTGATGCGGTGGCCTTAGTACGAACGCACAACGATATACACCCTTACTTTTTAGTCGTCTTAAAAGGTGGTCCACTCAATTTATCCGACTTATACTACCTCAAGGTGCGATTTTGTCTATTTTACCATTAATTTAGACAATAGGTCGCTGTTGGGAGCGATGATCTACTCGACTCAACTACGTCATGCATCATAATTAAAACATTTATTTTTTATTTTTTAGTAATGTTGAATAGTCATTGGATACATAAAGTGGGCTACCGTTGTAAGAAGACTAAAAAATCACTGTGTATATTTTCTAAGTAATCTTTAGCGTGTTGGTTTAATTTTTAGCGACTAACGTAACGTTCACCTAAGTACATACAATTTTTGTCTGTCATCGAGGAAATATTGTGTGTGAAATGAATATTTTATTTTAGGTTTGTACATTCCAACCAAAGAGGTTGGCTGGAAGATATCGCTATCAGTGGTCAAAGTACTTTTCTACTCATAGAATTAATAATATTGTAAAGGAACTTTAACAAAATTTTGATGTACTATGAAGAAAATTATGACTATCTATTCTGAACGAATAACATCGTTGAAATTTACGTAACATTTACTTCGCGCGTTCGAGCTAAGCCCACAGGTCTAAATGATGTATGTAAATTAAACGGCTGGATCACTTTAGGCTTGTTATCTCTAAACATAAGACGGGTGCTAACACGTGCGGTATCTTTGTCGTAATTATGTGTACAGATCACGCAAACGTAGAAGTTGTCTTTCAAATATTTTGGGTAGTAAAAGTTAGTATCGCTCGTTAGCATGCATTTTGGTTGCTACGGGCAGTTGCCACGCAGGCTACACATTCGTAGCAGTAGATACGCAGGCTACACATTCGTAGTAGTAGCTACGCAGGCTACACATTCGTAGCAGTAGCTACGCAGGCTACACATTCATAGCAGTAGCTACGCAGGCTACACATTCGTAGCAGTAGCTACGCAGGCTACACATTCATAGCAGTAGCTACGCAGGCTACACATTCGTAGCAGTAGCTACGCAGGCTACACATTCGTAGCAGTAGCTACGCAGTCTACACATTCGTAGCAGTAGCTACGCAGGCTACACATTCGTAGCAGTAGCTACGCAGGCTACACATTCATAGCAGTAGCTACGCAGTCTACACATTCGTAGCTGTAGCTACGCAGGCTACACATTCGTAGCAGTAGCTCCGCAGTCTACACATTCGTAGCAGTAGCTACACAGGCTATACATTCATAGCAGTAGCTACGCAGGCTACACATTCGTAGCAGTAGCTACGCAGGCTACACATTCGTAGCAGTAGCTACGCAGGCTACACATTCATAGCAGTAGCTACGCAGGCTACACATTCATAGCAGTAGCTACGCAGGCTACACATTCGTAATAATAGTTTTAAGTCATAGTGTATTTAATTATCAATTTTTTATACATACTTAAATAAATCACATTATATCTATTCACATACCACTGGTAAGAAATATGTGATTTTTTCTATCACTTGCTTGTTTTTTTCATTTTGAAAAAAATCTGCATTCGTAATTATCATTATTTATTCTTTGCTTTCTCCAAAGTTAGATATAAACAGTAAGCAAATACTGTAATTAACAGAGCAAGCACGTGTTCGTAGAACTTACGTGACGCATAAAATATTCATGGTGTTACCGAACAAGGAAAACAAGAGAGAAAAGTCAACAGATTTATCCAAGCGAAGGTAGTTTCTGAATCAGTACATTTTATACTAACACTGCTTTCGCGTCTTTGTCCGCAAAAATTGTGATTGCTCGGTTATTATGCTTGATTTAGATGTAATTTACAGGCTATAGCGTCCACAAATAGTGTAGCTTTGTACCAGTACTTATTTTTCGAATGCCCGATTTGTTTTTCGAATTGGGAGATTGGTTCAGGAAATTACCCCCTACCAACAAACTTACAAACCAATTTACCTCTTTAGCATAGATAAAACCTCCCATTTTCTGGTGCAAGATAAAAATAACTGTTTAATTCTTACAAGGAATAAAGTTGTACAAGTTAACTTAAATAACTCGGAATAAAGTCAGTTTTGTGTCTCCATTCTTCCGTTGAAAATGGGTTTTTAAATAGGTAACTGGCTTCTCTGTTTTCGTTTTCCTTGTAGATGATACCTACTTAGCTATGTTGAGGATAGTTTACTTTATTTCTTTCTTAATGTTTCGGTGTATCTGACGGCGTGAATAAAGAGTGACATTCTTTCAGATTTCAGGATCATGAAAAAGCATAAAATGAGAAATAATGGAGAAGTTTCCTAAAAAAAGAAAGTTAAAGTCACCGAAAAACATACCAATATAGCGTATAATTATTTTTTTGTTTATTTAATTCGACTTTAGCAAATCGTTTATTTCTCAATAATTTATTAAATTTAAAAAGAAACACCGATTTCCTTGTTTTTTTTTAATTCTATTATCAATATCATGAAGCTTCGTCATTAAACTTTCTTTAACCATTAACAAATTTAAAAGTTAATAAGACGTTTTATTGTAAAGTAATAGATAAGCTATACGGTATGCTTTTTAAACGATGGCCTCTTATCTAATACCTTCTGAATTCATACAAGTATTTATGAGTATATCAAAAGGCCGGGGGCCTTGGCAAAATAGTTACTGGCTAATAACAAAATTCTCAGAAAAGGTTGGCCGACTATCGTGTCTGCCTATAAGAGTTTGTTATTACGGTACACGTGAAAAGGTATATAGAATACGTACCTAGTACATACTGCTGTACATATTTCAAATACAAGTTCAACCTAGGGCTATTTACTCAAAAAGGCAGGGGTCGGTTTCCTTTCCAAACAAATTGGGCTGGTTTTAATAATTTTACGAGGACTGCCATATTACCTTCTAGGAGAAAATGTTATTTTATCTAATATTTTCCTCCAAATATAGTCCAAGCAGACTCTTAGCGGTGTATTTAAAATTAGTTTCTGCCTGTGGCTAGGCTCAAATGGAGGTCCAATATTATCCATCCTACAAATATCATTACTTTATGTCGCACAAACCCAGAGCAGACCCATTTTAAATGAAGTCGAAAGGTACTTGTTTTCAATGTTATTGCGATCATTCTTTTGTTCTGGGGCCTAATTCTGCTAGTTTAATAAATTCGTCACTCCAACACGATTTCATTCTCATCCCATTGTCATTTTGCTTAAAGTTCGTAATCTGCTAAATTCACAATGGTCGGTCAAAGGTCTCGTGATAAAATTGTGTTTTAATGGCATTGTCGTATTGTCATTATTATAAAACCCTTAGTACAAATGGTTTTCGAAATCTAACACTAAATGTGAAGGTCCATGTTCATCGAAAATTCATGACAGATTTCATGTACGAGATTAATATTCTATGACATTTCTTTCAATGGATTCTCACTGGTTGTTCATTGAGAAGTCATAATGACGCCATTATATTAGTAGATTACCAAACTTGTCAAAACTTGACAGAACTTGATCATTGTGACTTCAATGATTGCCTATTCTGACACTATCTTAATAGCAGAATCGAGGCCCTGGACCCTATCTGGGAAACTTCTAGTTTCTGAGATGTTGGAGGTTAAAGTTCCTACTTTTCCACAAGTCGTTTTTGTACTATTTTTAAGGTTATACCTTAACTTTTATTGCCTTCATGACCCGTTGCTATCCGTCAGCATTAATGTTTTAAGGGGTACATTGAGTTTAACGAAAACACGTGCCCAGCGTATGCCCAGCAATATTTTTGCGTAGGGTTGCTTAGTTTGATGTATAGAATACTTAGGTCCATGTTCATCGAAAGGATAACGGTCTGATTATCCAAAAACAGCTGGCTCTGTGACATGTTCCCATACAAAAAGGTGTTTTAAACAGCTGTTAACTCAAGTTATTATGACTAAGGTCCATGTTCAAATACGGGCCTGTGGACGGGTGGCTATGGGCTAGCTAGCCGTCCGTCCGTCTAACGACGACAGGCCGTGTCGGACGGCGCGTTCGTGTTCCACGCGCGCCTCAAAGAGATGTCAGCATAAGGGGAAGGGCCCGGGGTTGCGGGCCTGTTCGAAAGAGATACCGCGGCCCCGGAAAATAAAGGGCGAGGAAGGAACATAACCCATCCGTTTTAGTCAGTTAGAGTCTGACACTCCCTCCCGCTCCGCCCAGAGTGGGAGAAGTCATTTGATGATTTCCCATCCTAAAAATAAAAACGACCATGTTCACAAAAAAAATAATGGTCTGATTTTCTTATAACAGCTGTTTAGATTACATTTTTGAATGGGAACATGTCATAGTGACAATATAATCATACCGTTATATTTTCGGTAAACATGGACCTTAACGGTTATAATAACTTATCGGCTGTTAAGTCACTATGACTGTTAAGTAGCCTTTTTTAAAATTTAAGAATCGAAAATATACTCTTCTTTTATTCGAGAATTCACGAAAATCGTTTTATTTTCCGATATAATTTTCTATGACTTCAAGCGCAGGAACTTTAAAAACAAAGTCCCATCCGTAATTGGCTATATTAACCTGCATTTTAATATGAAAGAAATCTGTACTTCAATACTTATATACTTATAATATTATAAAGCACAAGAGTTTGTTTGTTTGTTTGTTTGGTTGAACGCGCTAATCTCAGGAACTACCGGCTCGATTTGAAAAATTATTTTTGTATTGCGTTGGATAGTCCATTTATCGAGGAAGGTTATATGCTATGTAACATCACGCTATGAACAATAGAATCGGAGCAGCAATAAGAAATGCTACAAGCGGGAAATTCACGCGAACGAAGTCGCGGGCAGAAGCTAGTGTTAAATAAAACCTTTTCTCTAGTATAATATCAGTACCGTTCTAAAGCCATTTCAATGGCAATAATAATACCCTGCTAAGGGCGGCTTCTTCATAAGTATTGGCAGCTATTAGTCTCCCAGCAAAGTTCTAGTTCTGTCGTCACACAATAGAGGATTTTAGTCGCAACTATGTTGCTAGCTGTAATTGCAGCAGTATTAAACTAGTCAGGATTCAGCTTTGAGGGTATAATTAGTGATTAAACGAACTTACCTGTAAGTGAAGTTCTATCATAATTATACGAAGGCTTCGTCCGAAGGTATTAGCAATGATAAACACTTGTAGTAACGCACAGAGATCGCCAATATCGCACTATATTGAGGGTATTTCCCTGTTTACACTCAACTTTCCAGTGGAATTCTTATTTTTTTTTTTTTTTTTGACGGTATTCTCACTTTACTTGGTTGCTGTGACCGAGCCCGGCCTTCATTTAGTTCAGAGTTGAATGTAATATTTCACGTAGAGGGTGGGAGCTAAGATTAACTGAGCATACTCATACAAATGAGCGGGTGGGTTGCTAATACCTTCGGACGAAGCCTTCGTATAATTATGATAGAACTTCACTTACAGGTAAGTTCGTTTAATCACTAATTATACTTCGGCTTCGTCCTCGGTATTAGCAATGATAAACACTTGTAGACCTTTAGAGATATTTGGTACCTATTGTGAAATATTGATTACTAAAGCAGTGGCTAAGAATATAAAAATCTATTTTTTATTTTTATCAGACTTTTATTTAGAAACACATAGAAAACATAATCAAATGATTAAACCCCCTTATTATAATTGTTCATAATTGTACAGGCAAACGATCTGTTGTTAGATTCAACATTATGTAAGGGTCTATTATAGAACTTAAAGAACGTATCAGAACTGGCACTCCAGCCAGCAGTCCTTCTGATAACGTCAAGATTAACACCAAGGCGGTGTGCTAGTGAGGTAGTGGCGTGCCGCGTGCTGTGCGCCGAGAACGCCGCCGCTGGCACGCCACTATCGCACAGAGTGCTGCGGATCCAGCGACTCAATGTTTGGCTGGATACGCCACGATGCGGTCTTTTCGAGTCCTATGAACAGATTTCTAATGTTCCCACGCAAGGGTTCTGTTCGACTTAAATAGTGTTGCAACGTTTTTCCAGGGCATATTTCCGGTTTTTCATCGAAAAAAGGTAATACTAAAACGGGCTGTGGGCAACCGACACGTGAGGTTTTGATTAATTCTGTTATTTTAATAGAAATACTAGATGTTGAAATCGTTATGTTGTCTATATTAATTTTTGAAAATGTTTGCACCCTGTGAGCGGTTATTAAGGCCAACAGAGTAACAAGTTTTTTTGATAAAACTTCAACTGTTAAGCTATCATGTGGAAAGCATTTTTCTAAAAAACTTAATACTAAGGATGGATCCCACGTTGTATCATACTTAGGCATAGGAGGACGTGACCTAAATACGCCTTTGAAAAAACGTTTTATATTTAGATCGGATCCAACATGATCTCCTATGATGAGGGCAAGAGCAGAGCGACAAGTATTGAGAGTTCCATATTGAGCTCCTGTATTGTACAAACACGTTAAAAAACTTATAACATCAGAAATTGATGCATCATATAAATCTACATTATTTTGATAGCAATAGATGTACCATTTTTTTAAATAAACATTGTATTGTTTTATAGAATTTGATGAGAGAGACGTAACCATTAAATCTATGGCTGATGCAGGAGTTTTCTTTCTTAGGAACGCTGACCTGATAATACTGCGGCAACCAGGGTAATCTGGGTGTGCATATTCCGATTGCTGGAATGAGGAGTTTTAATTAGATTTCCGTTAGGTCTAAAAGTTAGGGTCTGCGATGAGATTAAACTTCTAAATATAGGATACCAGGGCTGAGTAGGCCACAGAGGTACAACTACGATACCCTTCGCTTTATCCGTTATTATTTTTCGTAACACCTTAAGGATTACTGAAAACGGAGGGAACGCATAAAAGTAGAACTGATTCCAGTTTATAGTAAAGGCATTAACAGCGTGAGCCTCTGGATCACGGTGCCAAGAAATGTAGATATCACACTTTTTGTTTATTCTACTTGCAAAGAGATCAATGTTAGGAGAGCCGAAATTTTCTAAAATGTTTGTAAAGGCATCACTAGACAACTCCCATTCAATGTCTGGGTGAATCCGCCTGGATTCTGCGTCAGCTTCTGTGTTATCCACAGACCGAATATATGAAGCATAAACATACAAGTGACGCTTTTCACACCACTGCCATAATGCTTTTGTAACCTCCGTAAGGTGTGGGTATTGGATACCTCCCATGCGGTTTACATATGAGATAGCAGTCGTGTTATCGATTCTCAATAGAATTTGACGGTTAGACAAGTCTTTAGAGAATATTTTTAGGCCAAAATAAGCAGCTAAAATTTCTAAATAATTGATGTGCATAGCACGTTCCTGGTCATTCCACAGACCGCTAGCTCTCTGTTCTCCACAGGCTACCCCCCAAACCGTGTTTGAGGCATCTGAAAAAATTTCTAAGTCGTAGCTGTCAAGTTTTATCTTGTTCACAGAATTCGGTACGGCTTGTTTCCACCAGCTAAGGTCTGGTAGTATTGACTTTGGGATGTTCATGAATCGATCATAGTTATCATCCTGTTTCAAGTTAAGATACTTAATTCGTTCAAATGATTTCGTATAAAGCCATCCATATTCAATGGCTGGACATGCAGAAACTAGTAAACCAACAAAACTTGCAAATTCTCTTATTTTGCATCTTTTTAAGGAAAAAAACTTAGCTACTTGGTTTTTGATACGATGTACTTTTTCGGCGGGTAGATTGACATGAAATTTTTTTGTGTCAATGTTATAACCAAGAAACAAGCAAGACTTGCTTGGTATTGGGTTACTTTTTATATCATTTATGACAAAGCCTAAAGATGTTAGTAACATTCTAGTCTGCGAAACATTTTCTAAGCATTTTTCGTAAGTTGAAGCTGTTAGAAACCAATCGTCTAAGTACACGGTCGACAGGTAGCCCGCAGAGCGGAGAAGTTTGGCTACAGGTTTTAAAATCTTTGTAAAAACAAATGGTGAAGTACTAAGACCGAAAGGTAAACAATTAAACTGAAAAAGTTGATCATTCCATATAAAACGTAGATATTTTCTACTATCCGCATGAATTTTAACAAAATAATATGCATCTTTCAGGTCGAGTTTTGCCATGAAGTAATCTTTAGAAATCAACTTAAGAGCCTATACAACCTCAGCTCGAATTCTAATTTCGCCCCCACTTCACCGCTCCGCCTAACTCTTTATCTCGCTCGCACAATGGGGCTCGCGGTCACGCGGGCACATCGCGAAGTCGATGCAATTTTGTTAGTTAAACTACTTTGTTTATTGGAGTTCTAAGTATTAAAATTATCAATATTAATATTAATTTGTCACTATTATCAAAACAAAATTTTATATCAATTTAATTTCAATCTAGGTAGGTACCTTTTTATCGTGGTAATATTATCCTCCCACCCTGAGTGTAGCGGAAGGGACTGTCGGACTCTTACTGACTAAAATCCACGGGGTTCATTTAATAGCCCACTAAACCTACAGAAAGTTGATTTCCAAGCAAAATTTTCCAGTATAAGCTGACCTCTTATTGTACGGAAAGCCTATACAATGCGAGATCAACTTATACTGGAAATTTGCTACAAAATAATAGACGAGCCAACGTAACCGTGCGGGTTCCGCGCATTGAGTTTGTACTAAGTTTGTGTTTTATAGTTTTATCCTTGTATGTATTTGTGACAGCCGTTTTTGTATAGTAAGTAGGCCTAAATGCAAGTATATTATAAGAAATAATTAACCTACTAAGTTTTTACGGATGCTGAGCCACTGCATACATTTTATTGTTACAAAAAACTAATCGAGTGCGAGTCACCATTGCATTCAGGGTTCTGTCAGTAGGGAATGTAATCCGGAATATCCGTAATCCGAAAAATCCGGATTTCGGTACATTTTTATACGACTTCTAAATCCGGGTTTGAAAATCGAATCCGGATTTTCTGAACAATAAGAAATTGTTGAAATGTTATTCGTGGGCTACATTTCCGCGAGAATATTCGAAAATGTGCTCATCAGCCAAAAGCCTGAAACTGATATTTCTCTTGGAGGCCGCTTATAAACATATTCAGTGCGTTCGACGTCGATTCAGAGCGAGCTTTTTCCGCAGCAGGAATTGAGTGTAACCAAAATCGTAGTAGGTTAAACGACGATAGCACTTTAGATGCCTTATTATTATTGGGTCATATTTGGTCTCCAAAAATTACATAGCTTTTTTGTTTATTCCAGGGCGACCGACAGTCTGACTCTACAAAAAACTTAGTTAGTTTAGTTTTGTCTAGCCCTGAATCCCCATAGCACATTGCTGGAGGATTCAGGGCTAGGCTGTCGGTTGAGGAGAAGTGGTCAGGTACCACTTATCCTTCTTCACGTGGATGATCCAAAACTCTTTTCCGGCAACAAATTGCGACTGATGGAAATACCTAACTAATAGTAACTGAAACTTTTAGTAACGCCATTGGGATAGAATTTGGTGTGGACAAAAGTGCAGTCATGTATGTAAAGCAAAGGGCGATTATGGCATCCAAGGGAATTCAGCTCTCGCTCGGATTCCGTACACCTGAGATACCTCTCCTCATCCGAAAACTAAGTACAAGTATTTGGGTATGTCGAAAGCATTAACGTAACTGATATGAAGTTGAAGGAGCGCTACCTTAGACGTCTGAAGAAAGTATTAAATAGCTTTCTTCCAGACGGGAACAAGGTGCGTGCTATCAACGGTTGGGTCATGCTGGTTTTAATGTACTTTTTTGGCATACTCAAAAGGACTCAGACGGAACTCGATGTTCTAGATAGGAGAGTCAGAGAGACAAGGTCAATAGGCACAAAGAGACGTTTACAAGTGAGATAGGCCCAGACGACGAATGTCTGTCGAGGCTTTCTTTAGGCCGTTAGATCAAGGACATTTTTCGGGAGGCAGTTCTCTTCGATATGGCCCGTATTGTGAGGAGGATCTTGTGTCTGGATCCCCGATAACCACTGGTAGCTTGGACCCCGCTCCGGGCGGACCACAATAATGTTTTTTTTTTAATATTAAAAAATGCCAATATCTCACAAATGCCATTCAAATAGCTGCCTGGATTAACACACCCTCTCGATCCAGAGGTTCGACCAACTACCCTCATCCGCCGGATATCATGCAAAGAATCCTAGAAAAACGTAGACTTAGAAGAATTTGGCATCAGTCCCGTCATCCGCTTGATAAACTCCACTTTAACAAGGCAGCTAAAGAATTAAAGTCTGTAGTCCAGGAATCTATTAATTCAACGGTGGCAACAAACCTACAGATGATGTCACCTACGGGAGTTGGTGCACACTCGCTCTGAAAGGCAACCAAAAACCTAGATAAACCTAAAGAGTCTTATCCCCCAATTAGGTCACAAGCTTCCTGGGCAAGAACTGACTTGGAAAAGCCGAAGTATTTGCAATGCATTTGAATTCTGTATTCAAACCCAACGAGAGCATTGCAAATGAGCGACATATTGATGCAATATTAGAACAAGATCTGCAGATGTGTCTGCCCATTAAGCCAACAACACCTAAAGAAATTGCGAAGGAAATCGGACAGCTCAACTCGAAAAAAGCCCCCGGATTTGACCTGATCACACCTTCAATACTTAAAAATCTTCCCAGAAAATGCATTGCCTTCTTGGCTAGTCTGTTCAACGCAATCTTTCGAACATCTCACTTTCCTGATCTTTGGAAAATCTCTGAAGTTGTCATGATCCACAAATTAGGCAAAACAGAACATGAAGCGTCGTCGTATCGGCCGATAAGCTTAACTCCTGTACTGTCCAAACTGTGGGAGAGGATATTCCTTAACCGACTAAAACCATGTATGGACCTCAATAATGTTGTTCCACCTCATCACTTTGGTTTTCGGAAATCCCATTCAACAATAGAACAGGTTTACCGAGTTTACCAAACAGGAAGACAGGCCTTTGAACGCAAAAAGTACTGCTCAGCGGCATTTCTGGATGTACAACAAGCTTTTGACCGAGTCTGGCACAAAGGATTACTGGCAAAAGTGAAGACAAAACTTCCACACTTAATGTTCCTGCTCATCCGGTCGTACTTATCCGAACGCTGCTTCCGAGTTAAACAGGGCGAAGCACGATCAAGATTGTTTGAAGTGGAAGCTAGAGTACCACAGGGTTCTGTTCTTGGCCCTGTGTTGTATAACATTTTTACATCAGATTTACCCACATTAGACGACATAACAGTTGCAACATATGCTGACGACATAGCCTACTTATCAGTTGACGAAAACCCAGAAATGGCCAGCAACAAACTGCAAAATCAGTTAGACGAGACACATAAATGGCTCTGTAAGTGGCGGATACGCGCCAGTGCATCCAAGTCTAACCATATCACCTTCACACTCGGGCACGGAAACACCCCTCCTGTTAAACTTGGACCTGATACCTTACCACACACAGATTGTGTTAAATATCTTGGCTTCCATTTAGATAGGCACCTAACATGGAAGCATCACATTAAGCAGAAAGGGGAAGAGATAAACCATAAATTCCGCAATCTTTATTGGCTCATGGGAAGAAACTCTGTACTCTCTGTAGACAACAAGCTACTCATCTAAAACAATGAATGAAAACAATGAATGAATTCCGTACGTCCATATCCATATTGGTTTAAGGACCGATCCTTAAACCAATATGGACGTACGGAATTCAATTGTGGGACGTAGCCAGCAAATCTAACATTCTCGGCCTGCAAAGGGTTCAAAACGGAATACTAAGAGCCATAGTAAATGCACCTTGGTTTGCCCGGAATAGCGAAATTCACGACTTCCTGCAGGTGCCGCTCGTAAACTCTGAAATTGAGCGGTACAAATCCCAACATATGGTTCGCCTAACCATGTACCCAAACCCACTAGTGACTGAACTGCTAAACCCGACTGCGGTGGTGAAAAGGCTGAAGAGGAACCACCTTCTATAAGTGGGAGGCGCAGCACTGGCTGCTACACCACAACGCTATGTAGCTTGTAAAAAATTCGCTTATGGTCTGACAACCGATTGCAAATATAATATAATAATAAAAAATAAATATATATATTAAAAAAAACATTAAAATATATATTTACAAAGAATAAGCAGTCGCTCCATGTAAAATACTGGTATTCAGCTGCATCCGGTTAGACTGGAACCCGACCTCAACATAGTTGGGAAAAGGCTTCAAAACCAAACCAACCAAGGTATTGAATTTGAATAATTTCAAATAACAAAATTAAATTCCCATTCACACAAAAATAAGAAACAGAATATGGGTAGATTTGTTTATTTTCGTGAAAAATCCGTAAAATCCGGATGATCCGGATTGGATCAAACATCCGATCCAAAAAATGGATTTTAAAACAGAGCGGATTTGCATTACTAGTTCTGTGGATACATTGGCGTGGTAGTAAAACGCTTTGCCACTATAAAAAAAAAAAACGAAATGTATGACTGCGCATAACAGCATATTGGATTTTCTTTTTGTTGTGTTCATGATTCGCAAGGCATGGTTTGTATGACTATGAATATTTGATAGGTAGGTAAGTGTGTGTGAAACAAGCAATAGTTTGGTTTCTTGCAGCTACCTACAATTATATTTTTTTTTACTTTCTAAGCGCTTAGCGGCTGCAGTACGAGTCGCAGGTTCGATTCCCGCACGGAACATGTGTTATTATGTGATGGTCTACAAATAGTTGTGAAGACTTGAGTTTGTAACTGCACCGTCTTTTTCAGGAGCAATTGGAGAAATAGGTAAGTATTGGAGTAATAAAAGTATAAAATCTACACTTTGTTGTATGTGTAAAAAAAAACAAACTTATTTAGGATTTTTTTTATTATTTTCGAATCTGGAATTTTTATGGTGTAAGTACATAATAAAGAGAATTCTATCCTCTAACTATCTACCCTAAACTGATTGCTCCAATGTTCCAAACGTAGACGGTGCGATTACAAACACAAGTCTTCACAACTATTTGTAGACCGTCACATAATATACCTAACACATGATCCGTCCGGGAATCGAACCCGCGACCCGTACTGCAGCCGCCAAGCGCTTTGAAAGTAAATAAAATATAATTGTATGTACGGTAATTATGTGCCTGGTCTACTCACACAGAAACTGCTCCAAACGTGTGTACCTACTACATATTCACCTAGATGTTTGTAATCACTAATATTGTACCTAAATAGATCGGTCAGTAGATACTTCATTTCGATCATATGTTTGAGAAATTCTTTACGCCAACCCTGTCGCTTCTAATTTTTATTTCGGTTATTTCCCATCACGCAAACACTATAAACTCATGTATTTCATTATTTTTATTTGTTGAATTGCGTAATGTGCCCTGAGCGCAAACTGACACAGCCCTCCCGTACGGAAGCCGGAGCAGGACTGAGCGCGGGTGGCGCGCGGCAGGGAACCAACTTTGATATGACCGATATTATAGGCTATTTATTTTTCGGCGAAAAAAAA
Source organism: Xestia c-nigrum (assembly GCA_916618015.1). Lineage (NCBI taxonomy): Eukaryota > Metazoa > Arthropoda > Insecta > Lepidoptera > Noctuidae > Xestia > Xestia c-nigrum. The sequence goes on from OU745250.1 coordinate 20,576,216, forward strand.
AGGAAATTCAAAAAAATCAATAATATGAGACCTGCTCTATAGATAGTTCAGTTAGTATAAAAAGTTTCATGATCTTATTTTAAGTATTATAAGATTGCCAGCGGTTTATTGTTCAGTTTAGAGGTAACTTTGGATATTTTTTCTATCGAGAAAATTTTATGGAATCGTGTTTTCGCCAAATATAGGACTGTACAATAATCCTCAACTTTACCATATATTTATTTCAAAATTTATGCTGCAGTATTTTCGGCGTATCGAAGGATTCTGCTAAGCCATTTGAGGTAGTATAGGCTCTTAAGTGCAGTACGCAAATCTTCAATTTTGAAATGTTTGGTATCAATGAACTTATTTAAACTTTTCAGGTTGAGGATAAATCTCATTTTACCGTTTGGTTTTGGCACTAAAAAAGTTTTAGATATGAACTGCCCTTCACAAGGATGACATTTAGAAATGGCACCAATAAATAAGAGTTCATTTATAGCTGTCTTATAATGAGATTCTTCTTCACTAGAACATGTTCTAGAAAAAGGGATTTCTCTTTGGAAAACAGGTCTTGAAAATGGAATCTCATAGCCTTTAATATATGAGAGGACCAGTGGATCGTGTGTGATCAGACACCATTGGTCGTAGAATAGTTCTAGTCTACCAGAATAATTTACCAATGATGTTGAAGCGGTGTGCGCGTCTGCTACAGATCCTAAGAGCGGCGCTTGTATGCAGGCCGCTGATGCTGCGACTGCCTGTAAGAGTTGGGGCGCGAACTCCTCGTCATCGTTGTTGTCGACGATTTCGTTGGAGTCGATGTTGTCGTATCCTTCTTCGTCGCCGCATTCTTGCGAGCCGGATTGTAGCCCTTCCAGTTTTTTGCCGGCGTGTTTCGTGCAAAATGTTGAGGTGGTGGCGGGGCTTTTAAGTCTGCGCCTGACTTGCTTATGGCTTTGGCGGCTTTTAAAGTATCCGATAATTGCTCTCCAAAAAGGAAGTTATCCACCTTAGTGTTTTGAAGAGACTCCTTCATATCCTTCTTTACTGCGTACAAGACGAAGTTACGTCTGGTCACTGTATCGTTGTGTTGACAATCACTAAGGGTGCGCCCTGTGTCCATAAGCAGTCGTAAGAGATCGGTATTTTTGTCATTAGACGAAAGCAGGACAGTGATCGCCTGCCCAACGCTGGAAATGGCAGCAGTCATTATCGATTGCTTTGTTTCGATTACCTTGTCGCGTTTAACCACCATTTCTGACAACGCAGCCTTAATCTCTGGGTTAAGGGCTGGAGCTCCAACGAGTTTACAGTTTTCGGGCAACAGATATTTTTCAGTAAGCTCCTTACGGTCTTCTTTTGTTAGGCCTGTAGTGGCAATATGTTCAAATCGGACCGCCACATCCTTCTGTATCTGTTTTCCAAAAACACTGGGCTTAGTCGGATCTACGCCAAGAATTTGAAGTATTTCGTCATCTAATTCAGGTGGCATGGCGTCCTCTAAAATTTCTGGAGCAGGATTAGAGTCCGGTTCATTAGCCGGCGTGGAGAGTGCAACATCTAGCAGATCACCATCCCTCTGACCTGACGCGCATGGTGGAACCATGTCTTGCGGCAGGTCTTCGACTTGGGTAGGACTCGGTGAGGCGCTGTCTGAAAATAACGTTTAATAACGTTACAGACCGTATTTCAAAGGGAGATAATCATTTATCTACCGGCAACACTAAACATTTGTGAAGAGATAGCCCCTCAAGCTATCCGCAACACGTGTTGTATGTCTTTTAATTTTTTAGTATTTATCTAAAACAGTGAAAAAATTGCCCCAGAAGCTACCCGCAACACAAGTCGCATTTATAGTATAAGTGGGTAGATTTATTAAGATCAATTAACGAAGAGATAGCCCCAAAAGCTATCCGCAACGTCATGACGTGATATTGCTTGCCCACGAAGTGAGTCTTGACAGTGAAGACGTAGCCCCAAAAGCTACGCGCGACACATTTTTTGTGGTACGAGACAGCCCCTCAAGCTGCCCGCGATACCATTGCAATATCTACTCATTTTCACTTTTATAATATTGAAACTTGTAGGTAGGTACTAACCTCTTGGTTCCGACTGTCTGGCAGAAGAGTCCTGCGACGATGATGACGATGAAGACGAACTTGACAAAACACGAACTCGGCGGCGACGTCGACATTTTTTGTCTCGTTGAATTTCCTTTTCGATCTTCCTCAGCTTTTTAAACAAATCATCATACTGATGATCGTCATTTCGTCGTTTCGACATTTTTTCCAAACACTTTTTATACTTTCGAAAAACGAAACTGAAATTAATAATTTTAATTGTGCGAACTGGCGGAGCACTGAATCGCGAATGAAGGCCGGGCTCGGTCACAGCAACCAAGTAAAGTGAGAATACCGTCAAAAAAAAAAAAAAAATAAGAATTCCACTGGAAAGTTGAGTGTAAACAGGGAAATACCCTCAATATAGTGCGATATTGGCGATCTCTGTGCGTTACTACAAGTGTTTATCATTGCTAATACCGAGGACGAAGCCGAAGTATAATGTAGCTTAGTATACAATTTCGACATATAGCAAATCTATTTAGCCTGTCAGTGGAAAATAATCGATGAATATTGACATAATTATGACACATAGATACGACGCATCAAAACTCGGAACTGGGGGCTCGTGACGTAAGAACTCACTAAAAATTAACCGAAAGAGTGACGTGTTGAGAATTTTAGAAGTATCGTATCTTCGTCAATTTTGGTTTACATAACGAATGAAAATACGGGTCAAATATTTTTTGATAATCTAAATGACGGACAAATTAGATTTTTTTGTCGTCTTCCTTCCTATCTATTATAATATTACCGTTAAAAAAGGATGTCTTAAAGATGTCTTTAGCTCTGAGGTAAGTCAATGGGTCTGGCAGACTATAACTTACTGAGATCGCATGGTCTTTCTGGCTACCCTTTCGTTATGGGCATGTTCAGCGCAGTTGAGCTGTTTTAATTAATTGTTAAGCTGTTTGTTGTTATAATCTATATGTATGTGCTGCTCTTTGTGTTGTGCTGTCCATTAGCGAATAAATGATTATTCTATTCTATTCTTCTTCTATTCTATTCTTATTCGATAAGCTTTGGCCGGGTTGCTGAAGTACTCGTACTTCTTCAACTTGTCACGTTCCGCCGTCCACGTGACGATTCAAATAAAGCGAACAAGTAAAATAATACTTTTTAGGTCAAACATTTTGATGAAATAATATTTTTGGGTAGCAACCGAAAATATATATCAGAATCGGCGTTGGGATTGATTTATAGTTAGTGTTTGAAATTTCACAAATTGAAGTATTGCGCATTGTTTTCACACACAATATCGATATTTCAAGCCAATTAAGAATAATATTTTAGTGTTGTCAAAATAATATTTCGAACTGAACAAACCTTCTGTCAAGTTAAAATCTATCAGCAATTTCGATAATGAAAAAATCCATTTTTTTTCCGCGGGATTGCCAACCATCATTTTTGTTGAAACTGTTGTAGAAATACGAAACTCTTTGTAAACACTTTCTACATTAGACGGCACGGTTGGTGCAGTGGCTGAGCGATTGTGTGCTGCACTACGTATCGCAGGTTTGATCTCGGCACGGAACAAATATTTTGTATGACAGATAATTGTCCCGGGTTTGGCCGGGTTTGACCCACATTACAGAAGAAAGTCTTAGTGTGAGGTAAAGTTTTATGAACAAAAAAAATTGTCTACATTTTTTTATTTCACAAACATGTTCTCATTTTTGAAGTGACAACATCTTTAGGTACGTTGAATACCTTTCGGGTGAATAAAAGCAATGGCTCTCGCGTGAGCGTCACCCAACGCTTCGTAGCACTCGTAGCCGATCCGCTACGGCGTAGCACCACTAATGCGTGCGCGGGGCACAACCCGTAGTAGATATAGATATTACTTAGTTTTCACTTCTATCGGCAGACCTCAAAGACTGCCCCGAATGTTATTTTTAATTATTCTTATTTTTTTATGTTCTATTTCCGTAACTGTCTCAATCCTAGGCTTCTCTCAGACAGCTTGAGCTAGTTGTCTGAAGCTGTCCCAGCTCGTTCGGTAAGCTGCAAGCTGCTACGTTTTCCTCTTCGTCTCCGTCACGCTATGCAGCTGCGTCTTGCACGTAATTTGGCTGTCACTGAATTGTTTGAGCTGTCACTTGTAGTATGTAGTTTCTGCCCGCGGCTTTACGCTCGTGAAGTTGAAAATTATCCCACGGGAGCGTATACTGGTATAAAATATTTAAGTATCAACTCAGGTCGAGGGCTTTACTTTTTTCTGCCTTTGTCTCCCACCGCTGCTTTCAATAGTTAGTTATTTACATGTTTAAAGGTTTTTGGCCTCAATCCGATTTCATTGGACTGTACTTTATTGAGTGCGTGCGAGTTGATTAAAAAAAATATATAAAAATTGGAAGGTGCCAACTCGCGAGCACCTGCGAGATTCACAGTCGCCAGTTGACTAATAAGCTGACGGTCATGCGACTTCTATGATTTTTATTCACCCGACAAGTGCTAAATGCGCCTAAAGAAACTTTTACTTAAAAAAAACTCCGCAGCAAATAATGATCAAGTACCGCACGCTTTTTTATTATGCGGAACGATGTGTGAGCTTGGGTCATGTGGGGCTCTCTTAAGTAACACATAGATGAAGTTGCGTGGGTCAGGTAGTTACATTAAAATAACAAAAGTTTCGTGGTTAACAAACAACAAAGCCGAAACAGGAATATGAATAGCTAACTTAAAACGTATTTCTTTATTTATTTATTTATTATTATTATTATTTATTCTTCCCTTGTTTAGTTTTATTAATCCCAGGAGCAAAGCTACTTGCTCGTTTTATCGTTGAGCAGGTTATTTAAATCTTAAAAAGAGTGCACAAATCTAGATTGTGTTTTGCTTTTAATAGAATGAAGCTGCATGCACTAAAGAGAATCAGAGATAAAAAGAAAAACTAAAACAGTATAATGAACAAAAACCGGCCAAGAGCGTGTCGGGACACGCTCAGTGTAGGGTTCCGTAGTTTCCCGTCCGTTACAATAAGTGTTCAATCCAATCCGATTTTAATAATTCTTTTTTTGTTTGAAAAAAGATACGTTCCGGATAATAAAATATGTAAACGAAGTTAAAAAAAAATGCTTGCGTATACGATTATACTACAAACTTAGTCCAGAAATTATTTTACACAACTTTTTGTCTTTTTTGTACAAAACTTGTTTCCACCCAAGTTCAAAATGATTTTCCTAAAAAGTCCTTATTTAACACTTTCAGATTTTTTTCATCTTTTCTAAACTTATGGTTTAAAAGCTAGAGGGGGAGGGGGGGGACACATTGTTTTTACTTTTGGAGCGATTATTTCCGAAATTATTGACATTATCAAAAATGATTTTAGTAACCCCTATTCATTTTTAAATACCTTTCGAACAATACATCACACGTTAGGGTTGAAATTAAAAAAAAAATCACTTCCCACTTTACATATAGGGGGCTACCCTAATAAAACATTTTTTTCCAATTTTTATTTTACTACTCGCAAGATCGGCGTCGATCGATCGGTGTCGGCGTGATTGTTACACATATTGGAACCAAATTTCAGCTTTCTAGTGCTAACGGCCACAGAGATTAAGCGAGGACGGACGGACAGACAGACATGGCGAAACTATAAGGGTTATTAGTTGACTACGGAACCCTAAAAACCGGCCAAGTGCGAGTCGCACTCGGGCAGGAAGGGTTCCGTACCATCGTAGTACGATCCCACTTTAGATTTTTATTTTTTTTATTCTTTATTTCAGTATTATACATTATTATTTATTATAATTTGCAAAACGATTACAATAAACTAAAAAAGTAACTTAAACTAAAACTTAAAAAGTGGCGTCAAAAAACTTCTCAACGCTGTCAACTGGTAGGTAATGTCTCCAAGATTTTTACTATTTATTTGTTGCGTCCTTTTATCTTCGTACGGGACCACTTTCATTGTTTTACGTTTTCTTATGTTTACTTTAAATATAATTTAGCCTTATTGCTTATTCAAACATTCTTTTTTTTTGTCTTGCCCTGTGAATACTTCTTCTATCTTTTCTTTTTTCTATAGCTGCAATAGTAATATACGAACACGTTTTGTGTGTGTGATCATGAGATACAGGATGTAGACAGACAGACGGATAGAAGACGGACGGACTGACGTTAGTAACCTTTTAGATACGGAACCCGCAAAATGACGTCGACTGGTAGAGCAGACATTCCATCACCATTTCATTTTCACAAATTGAGACTAAACTACTCCGGCCAATTCAACAAAATAGGTCGCTTATCAAATTTTTTAGATTAATTGCCAAAAATATATATGTAGATAGCTGTTTTTTTAGGTTTCACGTTTACTTAAGCGCTAAGCCGTGGATTTGGTGCGAAAACATTTATTCAAATGTGAGTTGAGAAGACTACAGATTATGTTCAGGGGTGAATCCAGTTTGTCTCAACAATACTGTATAAGCTTTCCCTTTTCTGTCTGAGAACTTTTTGTGTATAGTACGTTCAATGTTCATCATTCGTATTTTTTGCCGCGTAAATATTCTTTTGCTAAACAGATAAACTTACCAATGTGTTTTGACAGACGGAACCTTGCAAATGATTGATTACTTTTTATCATCTACCTAGCCTTTTCCCAACTATGTTTGGGTCTACTTCAAGTCTAACCGGTTGCAGCTGAATTCCAATGTTTTGCATGGAGCGACTGCCTATCTGACCTACACAACCCAGTTATTACTGGTTAATTATGATACCACTTGGTAAAACTTATTGTCAGACTTTTGTGCGACCGACTAGCTGTAACGACTGTGTGTAGCTTTCCGAGGCACGGAGGTAACTTGGTATGTAAGGGTCCAACCAAGGTAAGCACGGCTTTACCTAAAGTTCGACCCGGACGGCAGTTATTATTTAGCCACGAGTTCGTAAAAATAGTATTATTTAAATATATGATAACTGTTATTAATAGATAATATTACATGATAGACGAAAATATGATTAAGGTTGCGCTACGTAAAGGGTGCAGCGGTGGCCCACTGGTGGCGGCCCCGACTTACGAACAGTAACTCGTGGATTCAAACCGACAGGCGCATTACTTTGTGTAGTTTATTTCATCACCACTGCTCTCAAAACGGTGAAGGAAAACATCGTGAGGAAACCGGCATGTCCTAGAATCAAAAATTCGAAGACATGTGACATCTACCAATCCGCACTGGGCCCGCGTGGTAGATTATAGCCCAATCCCTCTCATTGAGAGGAGGCCGTGTCCCAGCAGTGGGAACATTATAGGCTGATGATGATGATGATGATGATGATGACGTAAAGAGTGTACTCGTAAAACACCTATTCTCGAAGCTGAAAGGCACTTGTTTTCCTGGTTATTTCGATTTGCTTTTATTCTTCACTATACAGGGTGTCTCATTGAAATCGGTCAGTATGGGAAAGTCTGAAACTATAAGACATACGAAGATCTGTTCTGAGGAACCATGTCATCGATTTTAATAACAAGATAAACTGCATTCATACATTTTAAAAAATACCAAGATTCACCTATCAAGATTCAGATATCACAGTTCAAGCACCTACTAAAATAAATTAAAGTATGTGGAAACAATGCATTTTATTCATTTTAGACATCATGTTTCATACAGACATTTGCTGCTTAAGACCTACACAATCGATATCTAAATAGAAATAGAGTAGGTTTTTTTTTTCAAAATAACCGGGTTCGATTCCCGAACGGTGTACAGATGTTTTTTTTTTAAATGTATGAATGCAGTTTTTCTTGTTATTAAAATCGATGACATGGTTCCTCAGAACAGATCTTCGTATGTCTTATAGTTTCAGACTTTCCCATACTGACCGATTTGAATGAGACACCCTGTATATCTGGGAACTTTTTAGTTACGGAGATATATGGGGTTAAAGTTCCAACGATTTGATAAGTTTTTTTTTTAAATAAATGTTTTAAGTAATGTTATATTTTTATTTCAAACAAGTGGTATCGTATTACCCAGTATTTACTGGGTTAAAACGATTGATTGATCAATATTTTGTATGGAAATGAAAGTAAAAATAATTTGGGGTTCGACTAAATACATAATGACAGTGCGATCAACCCTACAACTTACTCGAAAAACTACAATCAGCAACCTTTTTAAAAATGCAAACGCAGTATAGGAAGTTTAACTAAAAAAGTCCAACACGAACTTTAAACTGATGCAGTGACTGGTTGCCGGAACTTTAAAAGCAAAGTGGATAAAATTGGAAATTCAAATTATTTGAACCTTTTACATGTTAATGGCGGGCTACGGAAGTTTGTGTATTAGTTTTGTTGTAAAAGTTTTTATCTATAGTTTTTTGATGCTATATTGTGCCATCTTTGACGACCCAAATAGCGTAGCGGTAGTGTGGCTGCCTTCGTTCTTAGGGTCCCGGGTTCGAATCCCGGTATAGGAGCAAATGTTTGTGTGATGAGCATGGACATTTGTTTCCGAGTCATGGATGTTTATATGTAAAATAAGTATGTATTTACAAACAAAAAGAATATACGTAGTATATCAACTGTCTGGTGACCACGATACAAGCTCTGCTTAGTGTGGCACTAGATGGCGCTGTGTGTAAGTCCAGCGTTATTTATTTATTAATTTATCTTTATCTACCAAGCACGACTCTCGACAATGAGGTGATGGATTCTTCTTCTTTTTGTGGTTGCTACTGAGAAATTCTTGATGAAAAAACCAATTAACACTTTGCTCAAGCCGGGAATCGAACACAAAACCTTTTGCTCAGCAATTGCGCTTGAAACTAATAGACTAACGAGGCGGTCAATCTTTAATCTTAGTCATAATTGCTTATTGCTTATTAGTCTTTTTAGGCTAGATTGTAATCGACTATTAAGAACTTTATTTTTATTAAGACAGGAAAAAAATACTGATTTTCTTCGCGTAAATTCCGTGAGATGCGGTAATCGTATCATAATTTTGTTTTTATTTTTGCAGCCGCTGTTGCAAGCTTGGTGTCGCAAGAACCTATAGCCCAAGGACTGGCACAATGGGGCAAATGTAAAGAAAAAATATATTTAGCGGTGAATGTTCTCCTATAAAATAAAACAAAAAAAAAATGCTTTTTACAAAAAATAAAACCGACTTTAGAGAAAACGTTGTTGTTTTATTGAAGTCCGTTTTATTTTTTCTAAAAAACTTTTTATTTTTCTCTTTTTCACAGAGTACCGGCGTGATTTTCTGTTATGAACTGGTGTAAACAATAGACAGATATGAGATTTCAGCAATCCCAGTACATTTGCTATCATTTATTGAGGAGTTCCGTTGCCTATATCCGAAGTTCTTCATCGGATCTTCACCAAATTGAAATGAGATCACTGAAAGTACACTTCCGCGAAGCGATTTGGGTAGTTTTAACTACCCAAATCGCTTCTGCTGTGCCTATAAAATGTGTAAAGTTCTCTCTATTTTTCCAGGATTCCGTCATCAGATCCTGACTTGATGATTATGTGTCAACCTGGGAAGGAACAACAACAAACAATAAAAAAAAAAAAACGGTCCAGCCATCTTCGAGCAACCGTTGAACATCGAATTGAGAATCTCCTCTTTTTGGAAGTCGGTTGAAAAGAACGCCTGGTGCCTTGGGAGCCGCCACCACGAGCGAGAGAATCGCGGCGATATTATCGTCTTTAACACGTTTTTCTATACTCTCTTTTGTGCCGTCTCTATGAGCGAGAGAATCACTGCGATATTTTCGTATAGAAATACGATTCGCTCGCTCATGGCGGCGGCCCCTTGGTTCACCAAGGGGCCGCCGCCATGAGCGAGCGAATTTTATTTATTTAAATACAGGTTGCATTAGCACACTGTATTTAAATAAATAAGATTAGCCAGATAGACACGTCGAAGAATCAAAACTTTCAATCTTCAGGGGTAGCTAAGAAACTAGTGAAACACACAAAATTTCCTTTGCAAAATCTTAGCAGCGGCAGCGTATAGGACTGTTTGACTATGACTGGTCCTACGCTGCCGCTACCAAAGGATATCCGTGACCTTCATCAGATGGTCGGCCTATCTCGTTTGGGTTCCATGCGCTACGTCTTCCGGGACGCGATCGCCTCACCGGAAGTTTTTCCCCTATCAACCATTCATATTAAAGGGCACGCAATCTTAACTATAAACATGAAAAAGTATAAAAGAGCGAAAATGTCGACTAAGGGCATAACACGGAACCATTGATCTATTTTTGGGTCGCCGTTAAACCCTCGGCTGAAATAGTTTACAGCAAAATATCCCTTAATTTGCGAAGGACTTAAGGTCGCACACCAGAATATTGTAATATAAATTCCTGGGTGAAAATAGACCGTACCGATCTCCATTGAAGCTGAAATATTAATAGTTTAAGAGTTAGCTAAAAAGTTTTTTGTTAGATCAAAGTAACGTTCTTTGATCTAACAAAAAACTTTTTAATCCATTTACATTGAGCTAAGTATCTATAAAGGCCACTATTAGTTTACTTTGATCTAGATTCTTAGAAGATTAATCAAGAAGCAAAATTCTGGTAAAAAAACATCACGTAGATTTTTAAGGAACAAATTACATAAAAAACTGTGATCTCAATGTCTCAGTTAGAGTTAGTTCACTGACAGCACCTGTTGCAGGGTGATCACGATTTGGATGGGTCGCGAAAATCAGACGTAGCAGTCCTCGTGGCTCATCCACCAAAGCGACAGTAGGCTCACGGCAGTGTTTTAGGGTAAGTGGGTGCAAACCCCACTTAACCTTCTCTCCCAGGAGGGTGTGGTATGCATTAAGCGTATTTTTCACCGTTTACAAAAAATGGAAGACAGTTTTTTCAAATCTAAATGGAAATGTCGAAACAATTGTTTTGTTCCAATCAGGAAACATGTCGGTCAATTTACTGACGTTGGAAATTGAAACGGAAGCAACACACACGCGTATAGCTAGTACCACACCGTGAACCTGGCTTACTCAGCTAAAGGTAGCCATACACGCTACGTTATTATTAATTATTTACTAATTTTCTCTGGTTACATTAAGTCTGCCGGCTGCCATAGATCGTGTGTTATGGTTGTTGATTACGAGAGTAAGGGCCAGTTTCACCGGTTGCGGATAAAGTGTCGGTTAGCCTATTAGGAACTTATCTGCCAGATAAACTAACACTTTTGGTTTAACAGGTGTCGGATAGCGATATTTGGTATAATAAATAAATAAAGTATTAGTTATAACCAGCCTTTAAGTGGTAGATAGTATTAACTATCAGATAACTAACCGACACTTTATCCGGAACCGGTGAAACTGGCCCTTAAGCTCTTGGGTATAAAGGTGGTTTACTGCTAAAAGATATATTATTTATGTTTGTAAGTGATGGGTGTCATTTTACATAGTTTTCTTAAATAAATCTCCTTTACAACAATTTTGAGTTTTTTTTAGTAACAAGTAGTGTTAACAATAGACTTTGAAGAGCTGCTAATTTATCAAGGACCGTTTTAAATGTGCACTAAACGTCTACGTTGTTCCGATGCAAAAATGATAAGCACAATAATTGAGAAATACGGCATTGAGTCTGTGTATATTTAAGGCGACTTTAATGCTACACCGTATGGTTTATTTTTAAACGAGCATGTAAGCTATTGTGCTGAGTAGTATTGGGTATGTGTTGATGTGGAAATGCTAGGTATTGACTCACTTGTGGATTATGACTTGGCATGGTCAGATAAAAAAAAAAAGAATTTCGCCGTCCAGTCAGGCGCTTCCACCTCCCCTTGTTTTCTCCACTGTTTCTATAGTATAGTAGTCTTGCGTTTAACTCGAGGCCGAGAGATAAGAGGGACATTGACCTGTTTCTGATTCCTGGACAGTCAAGGTTTTATTTTTGCTTTTACAGCTCGTTTTATGTCAACGCGTTAAGATAACTGCGTGTCAGTTTCAACGCTTGGCTTTTAGTTGTAGTTAAGTTACAGATTAGGTATGAGAGGGATATGTCATGCCCATAGCATGTTTTTTAATGATTGCGAAAAAGGGCTTTTTGTAGTCTGAATTATCGATGATGATATTTGAATATTTTAGTGAAACTTGTCGCATTTGACTTGGCTTTAATTAATCCCTTTCTAAAAGCGTCAATTAACAGAAATTTCAAAAAATTACTAGAAATATGAAATGTCTAGACAAACTCAATGTACCTATATTTCCAATACCTTACAAATAAAACCAATTAGTAAAGTGATAACTGCTTTTCAAACCAATCGTTATCGAGCACCTAGAAGTAAAATTGTACCAAATCAAAAATAATTGAATTTGAAAATCGTCCCTAAATACTTAGGGGACGATTTGTAGTTTTATTCAATAGAAAAGATAAATAAATCAATTTATCAATGGCAATGTTTTATTAAAGAAAATATTATTCTCTTACCAACAACATTCCTTTTTAAATTTAGAATTACCTTGAAAAATGGAAATTCGGTGTGAATTTCACCTGTCACCTTTCTAGGGAGCTGTAGCCACTGCAGTAGTTTTGGAACTACAAAATTATACTATGTAAATGGTATCCATATCTTTGGGAAACGTTTAGAACTGTGTCTTTTGGTTTACATTAAAATGTAAACAAATGAATATGAATGAATATATGAATGAATAAATATGATCGAACTGTAATTCGACATTTTGACGGTACCTCCCATTTTTACAAAAACGAGAAAAATAAACTGCATTTTTTTCACATAAACGGCGGTCTTTTATTGGTCAAATTTACTTTTTGGTTGATATATCATCATTTTTGTCAAAAGAGTCCACTACTGGACATAGGCCTCCCCAAGTTTCGCCACATTAACCGGTATGAATGTACCTATTTCATTGCTTGGTACATGCCGAACTTTCGCGAAAAATTCGGAACTTTTTTTTCAGTACTCACTGAACCAACATTACCTTTTTTTATAGCCTAAACCAATGACAATGCCGGACAAAGTCCAGACGGGGACAAAAAACCGTTTTTTTCCGCCAATCAGGACGAATTACCTACTATTCGCAAAGGAAATTCAGGGAATTATTTTATTACAAGTCGTAAAAAGTCCTCTATAGTAAAATTAAAATGCGGTCATTAGTTCAAATGTATGCCAAACTGTTTCAGCCATATTTCAGCAGCTGATGGTTTAAGCGCTTTAGTTTTTGGCGTGCTTTTAAGCAAACATTTGCATATATATTATGCTCATTATAATATGCTGGCCACAGAAATGTTTTGCGTTTATTATAACTGTGTTTTTTATTAATTTGACCTTATTTTATACGGACGTAACTCATTCTAACCAGTTCAACGGAAAGTCCGTTGAACCGGTCAGATTGAGTTGTATAACGTACTGATTTTTAACCTCTTCTATTACGAACATTATAAAAATGTAAAGTTTGTAAGCAAAGATAGCAAAATTTTCAAAACTAATCATACGATTTCGAAAATTATTTCACTGATAGGAAGCTAAGCCGATCGGGTGGTCGTACCATCATTTAAAAATCTCTAATGGAAATGATATCAACAAACACCAATCAAAATCCGAAGGCAACTCGTACTTCATTAATAAAACACAACTTGTAACATATTTTTCATGGGTTAAAATAAATTTTCGACAAAAAGTTGTTCGCACTGTGGCCGGTAATCTTTTTGCTTATTATCGGTATACTATGGTTTCTAGGGTTCCTTATCCGAAGGGTAACCAATGGGACCCTATGACTAAGCCTCCGCTGTCGGTCCATCCGCCCGTCTGCCCGTATGTCTGTCAGTGGGCTATATCTCATGATTATGTGTATTATATGTGTATTTCCGCTGCCGCTATGCTATACGGTACCAACAAAATTTTAAAAACTATAGGGGTACCACTACTACCATGATACGGAACCCTTCGTGTTTGAGTTCGACTTGCACTTGGCTAGTCTTTTATCTAGAAATGAGTAGAGAGAGAAGAGAAACTTGAAAATACGCGGCTAAAGACGCGTGACGAAACTAAATCAGTGTAAATAAGAATCTAATGATATCCTTAGAAGATAAAACTCTTTTACACTTATTAAAATTTTCTGAAAGTTCAGTGTGTAAACATCGTTCATCAAAAACGGAACAAACTCATTTAATTCAAACAAGTATCGGAGCGAGCAATTACTTAGTTGTATTCATCCTCGCTTCTTCAACCACTCCAACTTAGGTATAATTTGTTTTCTGATTAAAAATACAAACTCTTTTATGAATCTTTTAATTGTTTTCCTATCTTCTTTCTACATTGTAATTAATTCTTATAAGTACTGAGAAAATCTCAAATCTTTATGAAAACTGACAAGGTATTTGGAGCAGCTATTAAACTTTTCATCAATAAGATTTTTTTAAATATTTTTGAGGGCTAAAAATTTTTTTATGAATCGTTTTTTTTAAATCCGGCTCGAAGGACCAAATATTTGACAAGCAGACAAAATTGGTTAAATGTCACAAGGTATACTATACCATAACAAAGTGGAAAGGCCCTGGAAGTAAAAGAGCAAAAGGCAGACCACAAGCCCGCTGGGTCGACGACATAATAAAAATAGCAGGAAGCGACTGGTTGGAAGCGGCGAACACCAGAAAAAAATGGAGGCAGTTGGAGGAGGCCTATACCCGTGACAGAAACTCAACATTTTAAAATAGTTTTTTACTTAATTTTTCTGTTACTGTTTTGGAAATAAAAAAGGCTTATTATTATTATTATTATTATTATATATATCACGACAGGAAATCCCTGGAGAAGAGCAGTCCTCGAATATTGGCGCCATTCGCCGCCATACTTAATGTCTAGCAGTCTATAACCATCACATCGCCGTGCGATGTGATTCTTCATTGTTGGTAGATAGGTAGATGGGTAGTTGAAATCACACACCACATTTTACTCAAACTCCAAACGTTTATTTCTAAGAAACCATTTAGGTACAGGCACAATAAACATTCTGAGTCAAGCAGCCCGTTCGCATATTGTTAATAAGGAGAAGAACGGACAAAGAAACTCCTTACACTCTTTTCAACCAATATTACATTTCTCATTTACACAAGCTTGTAATGTTTACTTTAAAAGCCATTACTATTTTCTTAATAATTCAATTGTTTTACTCAACGAGACACACCGCGTCTTCAACGCGTCTCTCTAGAGTGACCGGAAGTTGCTCACTCCCTCAGTACAGTAATTCATTACATCGTAAGGTCATTAAAACTTACAAACAATATCAGAATACTTCACACTTAATTATTGTAATAATTAAACAATACTAATATTCACAAATGCAAAGGTATTATTAAGTTTAAGCTTAATTACTAGCTCAATTCCTTTTTACACTTGTTATTAAACCATTTCCGACAAAACGGAAGACACGTCAAATTAATACAAAGAATAAGTCTTCCACTAATAGATTGCTTTGTAAATAATCTTGTTACTTATTTTGGTTTGTAGCTAGTTTCAGTAAAACTGATTTAGTTATAGTTTAGAATTATATATTGACTTATTGACCATTAAAATTGTACTTAGCGCGTTTGTATGGCGACATCCACCACATGTGGAGTGTTGCCATACAATCAAAGAAACCGTAGTCCACGAACGAGCTATGACAAATTGGTAAAATCCCAATAGTTATAAAATATTAGCTATCTTAATTTTAACTGTAGTTCTAGCTAAACTTGTTTAATTAATCTCTTAAATTGTCACTCGAAGATCTATTTAAGTCTTAGTTAATACAAATGCCAATAGATGGCGCTTAACCCTTCTCTCAATCGAATAATGATTTTTGTAAATAATTTGTTAATGCCAACTGCCAAAGCAGAGATGGCAGGTTCATCAATATTACAATGGAATAGTTTACGAGTGTTATTAATTAGATTAAATCTTAGCAGATAGAGACTCCTGCGGCGACACGGCCATTCTGATCGGCGGTGCGCGCTCTGCACCTGCCGTCGCCATCACTATGTGGAGATTCGTAGTTGTTATCTGAAATAGTGGAGATAAATTTTGTCGGCAGATTATTGTTGCTTTTATTTTTATAATCCTACATTGTTCATTGAATTGTAGGATTTGGTAACAGAAAGTTCCAGTCAACATAGAAAGCTTGTAATAGATCTGACATCTATTCAATTTTCCAATTATTTCAATAAAAATAAATGTGTTTATGTCTTCACCTAGAAGCATACACAGTTGCAGAGTTAGATCTGCTTGAAATTATTTTTTAATCTTTTAGTAGTGCTTAGCTTAGATTCAAGCTGCTTAAGCTATTTGTCAAAATCAAAATCAAAGCATTTATTTCAAGTTGACCAATTACAGGCACTTTTGATTTGTCAAAACAAAGATGAAAATTAAATGTAGCTACAGTCCCAGTCACAAGACATAAAAACTGTGAAAGTATTGTAGTTGCCCATTCCCTAGCGTAGATCTCTATGGAGAAGAATGGGCAAGAAACTCCATGGACACTTTTTTTAAATCAAATTATTGTTACAAAATCTTGGTTACATCATTCATGTTGAGATGGTAAATTTTGTGAGAACAATGTAGCATGTGCATGTTAAAAGTGTCCATAGTAAAAACAAAATAATTAATTCAAATAAGCCATGGCATCTAAGAGATGACCAGTCACAACTGACAGCGCCCGTTCACGAACATGACGCATTAGTTAAATAACATGTTGTAGCCTGGATTATCCAATTACAAGAATTGAATTGAGTTTATTGACATAGTTTGATCAGCTACTAGTCAAAAAGAATATTGTTGTCAAAATTATCCAACATGTGTTGAATTAGTGTGTTTAGTATCAGCTAGTTTTCAAGCACTTTTGAAACTTGTATTTGAGCTAATGGTAGGTGAGGTTGATGGGTCAGCTGTTCGCTAAAAATAATGTTGTCTCTTAATCCTACTAATATTATAAATGCGAAAGTTTGTGAGGATGTATGTTTGTTACTCTTTCACGCAAAAACTACTGAACGGATTTGGATCAAATTTAGCACACAGATAGTTTATTACCTGGATTAACACATAGGATACTTTTTATCCCGGTAATAAGATCCCGTGGGATAATTTCAAACTTCACGCGGGCGAAGCCGCTGGCAGAAGCTAGTAATTTAACATTTTCATTAAATTCTTATGCTTAAAATGATCTATGGTTCTAGTTGACTTCAGAACTTTGTTATAGATCTACGGTCTACTAGATACGTTTTATTTAAAACTTTTTATTGCTTTCAATATTCTGTAATTTTCATTTGGTAAGTGTAGTGTAAGTAATGTGTTTTTTTTTTTGTTTGTTCATTCTCACGGGAAGGTAATGCTCTGTGATAGACACAAAGTCTTGGATTTGACAGGATAGAAGGATAGGATCAGGAACACCGCTCTGTGATGGACACAAAGTCTTTGATTTGACAGGATTAAAGGATAAGGAGTTTAGGACCATTGCTCCGTGACAGGCACGAAGTCTTTGATTTGACAGGATATAAGGAACCAGGCTCTGGGTGTTAGTACACCGTGGACCCAGCAGGATAACATGAGAGTATTGTTTATTAGATGCCTCCACGGCCACTAATAGTTAGTTTTCATTATCAGTATCCTCCACGGCTACTGATAGGATAATTTGTTGTGTTCATTATCAGTAGCCTACACAGCTGCTGATAGGATCAAGTTATTTGTTATGCTCATTACCAAGTACCTCCACGGCACTGATAGTATTTGTAATTGTTTGTCATTTGTTGTGATCATTATTACTAAACTAATAGTATTTGTGTTATTTGTTGTGAGTATTCATTGAGCTTGTTGTTTCCTCCACGGATACCAACGGCTTGTTCTGAGTATTATTACTATTCATTTTATTAGTTACTGTTAGGAGTACTAACATTTAGTTATTTTTCATTGTTAATAATTGCTAACAACTAGCAGCATTACAAAAACAAAAATAATGAATGTGGATACATGACACTCATCACACAGGAGCATCATGTAAGTAGGTTGAATTGGCTATTGTATTACCCCTATTGATGTATCAGTGGGGAAGTGTAGGAAGTAGTTTGAAAACTCCTCACCTTTACTTGTTATTTTATGGTGCGAGGACACTGTAACAATCATCCCTGTTTGGCTGTTCTCATGCTGTTCCCCATTTGAAGACTCCACAGTTGGCGACACGGTCATCTGTTCACCAGGCTGAATTCCATGATGTTGTTCATTTTTAAAACTGAGTTGAGTCACGTTGTCAACAGTTGGAATGTTGATAGTTTATGTTGAAATTGGTCTGCTTGTATTGGTTGGCTAAAACCAATTGTGATATGTATTGGTTAGCCGGCTTATTTAAAGGTATTCTTATGGCGGTGGTATAGCCTTCCACACTTGATGTCATGTCACTATCTTGGAGTGACTGCATGCATAGTTTTAGAAGAACTTGAGTCTTCTTTATGGTTGCTCTCAATTTTGTTTCAATTTCTTTGATAGTAGGTTATCATTTTCTCTGTGATAAAACAACTGCCTGGAACCTGAAATGTGAGAATTCGTGCAGATAAATAACTTATCAAAACATCACGCTTGTGATTCTCAATGGGTTAGCAGTGTAGCTAAAACTGCATTCACATTTCCCCAGTTATGTTTAGGTCGCACGTAATAGGGAGCGTATTTGTATTAACCAGGCACAATTCCATACTCTGTGGTTACTACTGAGAAATTCCTAATGGAAAAACCCAACAACACTTTGCTTTACCTGGGATGGGAATCGAACCCAGGGTCCTATGCTCAACTGTTAACAGTCACACTTGCAACCAACGAGGTAGTCAGTGCAAGTAAATAATAATAATAGTGTTGTGTGTACATAACATCACACCTGCAATCCCTGAAAGGATAGGCAGAGGTGTAAATAATAAATCCACACCGTGCCCAAGTCTCTAATTTAGCGATATTGCTATTTGCCTTTCATATGATTGTCTGGCCTGCTACTGAGAAATTCCTGATGGAAAAACCCAATAACACTTTGCCTGACCTGGGAATAGAATCCAGGTCCACATGCTTTAATAATACGGCTCATAACCACTGGACCAACAAAGCAGTCCTACTATTGTTTAAATTAGTTGGAGTAAAAGTTATAGTTGGTTATTGATTGTTTTGAAATAGTTATTTAAGTACTTCAATTAAGTTAATTAAACTAAGATGGGAAAGTTAAACTTATCAGAAACACTTTTAAAACACTGCTGATTGTGTAGCTGCACTGACATAACAAATGTTTTCAAGTTTGCATTTTTATTTGAAAATGCCATAATCTTTGCACATATCGCAAACAATATCTGATTGTGAGGTATAAATCTACAGTGTGAATGTCAGACAGATGTGACTACTTAATTACTAATAAAAATGTTTACTATTGCATGTTTCTAGTCTCTGTAATTGAAAAGTAACTGACATCACATTGACAACGTAGTTACTACTTGGTTAATTCATTTGTAGTAATTAAATAGTTGCATCTGATTGATGAGTTGAGTGCGTAGAATCTATGGAGTGGTTAGTTTTGTTGTTTCACTTCCACAGGTTTTCTAGTTATAGGCTCAGCTCAAGTCTAGTTTATCTAGCCAGAGTGTGTTGTGGTAAATAAAAATATTGTTAACTGTAAATATCTAGGTACAGTTAATAATACTAAAATTAATAAAAACAAAATACTTCCCGGGGTTGGTGTGGGTATCCATCAGCAGGTTTATTTGTAATGATGTTTTCCCGGAGACCAACTTTGTTTATTCTGCTTCGGTCATTCTGTGCTGTTCATGATGATAATTTTGAGTGTGAAGTTTTCTATCACATACAACTTCATTGTTTGTTACCAATGTAAATTGCATTTTCATGTGTTGACTTGAGTCAATACGTTCTAGTTGCGGTAAGCCATAGGTAATTATCATGTCGGTGAGGATCTGTCATCCAATTTGATGAAAATCTTGTTGTTTATCAGTTCATTGCCACTTATCACCGTATATTGGCTGTGGCAGCATAATAAGTCGTCGTTGTATTCACTTCGGTAAATAATTTCTTTGCCACGCCTTCGGCCATGGTCACGAAAGCAAGAGTATTAGTTCCTCGCAATTGTTCTGGATGTCCGGCATTATGAGCAGTGCGCAAGAGCTATCCCACTTCTGATATCACGACAGGAAATCCCTGGAGAAGAGCAGTCCTCGAATATTGGCGCCATTCGCCGCCATACTTAATGTCTAGCAGTCTATAACCATCACATCGCCGTGCGATGTGATTCTTCATTGTTGGTAGATAGGTAGATGGGTAGTTGAAATCACACACCACATTTTACTCAAACTCCAAACGTTTATTTCTAAGAAACCATTTAGGTACAGGCACAATAAACATTCTGAGTCAAGCAGCCCGTTCGCATATTGTTAATAAGGAGAAGAACGGACAAAGAAACTCCTTACACTCTTTTCAACCAATATTACATTTCTCATTTACACAAGCTTGTAATGTTTACTTTAAAAGCCATTACTATTTTCTTAATAATTCAATTGTTTTACTCAACGAGACACACCGCGTCTTCAACGCGTCTCTCTAGAGTGACCGGAAGTTGCTCACTCCCTCAGTACAGTAATTCATTACATCGTAAGGTCATTAAAACTTACAAACAATATCAGAATACTTCACACTTAATTATTGTAATAATTAAACAATACTAATATTCACAAATGCAAAGGTATTATTAAGTTTAAGCTTAATTACTAGCTCAATTCCTTTTTACACTTGTTATTAAACCATTTCCGACAAAACGGAAGACACGTCAAATTAATACAAAGAATAAGTCTTCCACTAATAGATTGCTTTGTAAATAATCTTGTTACTTATTTTGGTTTGTAGCTAGTTTCAGTAAAACTGATTTAGTTATAGTTTAGAATTATATATTGACTTATTGACCATTAAAATTGTACTTAGCGCGTTTGTATGGCGACATCCACCACATGTGGAGTGTTGCCATACAATCAAAGAAACCGTAGTCCACGAACGAGCTATGACAAATTGGTAAAATCCCAATAGTTATAAAATATTAGCTATCTTAATTTTAACTGTAGTTCTAGCTAAACTTGTTTAATTAATCTCTTAAATTGTCACTCGAAGATCTATTTAAGTCTTAGTTAATACAAATGCCAATAGATGGCGCTTAACCCTTCTCTCAATCGAATAATGATTTTTGTAAATAATTTGTTAATGCCAACTGCCAAAGCAGAGATGGCAGGTTCATCAATATTACAATGGAATAGTTTACGAGTGTTATTAATTAGATTAAATCTTAGCAGATAGAGACTCCTGCGGCGACATATACTATACCATCCCTACGTCTTACATCGTTAAAAGATTTAGGGTAGTACTTAAGTCCTAGCCTAGCTATCCAATTAGTGTATATTGGTGGAATGGTGCTCTGGAACAGTGTCACGAGGTCACGGCAAAGCACGAAGGACATGGCAGGGTGACCTGGTTGCATGTCTTCCTTGAGAATTGTTAAGAAATAGCGTGGAAACGTGATCGTTGGAAAAAATTGAGGCAAGCCTTTGCCCAGCAGTGGGACAATCCAGGCTAGCTATAATAATGTAGGTAAAAGAAATGAACGTGCATATGATACGCTATTTATAATTAACTCATAAATCTTCAAAATATATTGCAGCGGGTCCAACAAAGTAATGCCACTAATTAATTGTTGTGGTTTATTTATTACTGTAAGTAACAGTTACATTTGCATAATTATTTTTACTTCCTTAATGAGCTCAATATTTCGTTTTTTTTTTGTTAAAGTTTATTAATGTCATGCAATTGAATCGATTAAACTAAAATTAGGTTAGTAGGCATAGCGTTGGGTTACCAGCAATGTACGGTTAAATTGTGCGTGAAATATTGTTTATAAACATTTAATAATAATATGCACGCCAAGCCTTTGTTACTTATTATGAATAAAACCGGCCAAGAGCGTGTCGGGCCACGCTCAGTGTAGGGTTCCGGTTCCGTAGTTTCCCGTCCGTCACAATAAGTGTTCAATACAATCCGATTTTAATAATTATTTTTTTTGTTTGAAACAAGTTTAGGGGGACACACATTGTTTTTTTTTAATTTTGGAGCGATTATTTCCGAAATTATTGACATTATCAAAAAATCATTTTAGTAAACCCCTATTCATTTTTAAATACCTTTCCAACAATATATCACACGTAAGGGTTGAAAGTAAAAAAAAAATCACTCTATCGATCACAATCAACAATCAAAAATGCAGTCGTTAGCTGTAGCAAAAAGGTTTCAACGCTTTAGTTAGCTCAGCAGAAACTCGTAGATGAAAACGTATTAAGGGGCCGGCGGAGCATTTCATACGAACGTAATACCAAAATATTTTTTTAATCATGTATTTATTTCGATTGGATTACAGAATATTTATGTTCCCAAATAAATTTTTGAGAGGACAATGATACAAAGACGAGATATTTTTTTTTTTTTTCCTTTAAATCTGCAATCAGCCCCAGAGCTATAATCAAATCTTTTGAATTACTAGTACTGTTGAGATTGCACATCCATCGATATTTAATCTCTTATTTTTAAACTCATCTTTGTGTTTAGATTGACGCCAGTCGCATTCTTTTCAGCCGAAATATGCTGTCATTGGTATTTACTAGTCAGCTAGATGATTTCTATGTACTGTGAGTCTTTGTTTATAGGTCGAAGAGGAACTTTCTATTTCTTCCTTTACTGTCGGGATTTCTAGGTACACATGGACTTCAGTGTTTCGTGTGAACCATGGTGCGTTGCAGAGAATTTTCAGAACTTTATTCTGGAAGCGCTGGAGGATTTCTGTGTTTGAGTGGCTCGCTGATCCCCACAGTTGAATACCATATGTCCAGACCGGTTTAATGATACATTTATATATCAAGAGTTTGTTTTCCAGACATAGTGTCGAGTGTCTGCCCAGTAGCCAGTACATGTCTGCAAACTTTTTATTTGCCTGTTCTTTTTTTGCCTTTATGTGATCTCGCCATGTTAGTCGTCTATCAAGGTGCACGCCCAAATATTTATCGGTCGTTTGGTGTGGTAGGATAGTTCCGTCAAGAGTGACAGGTGAGCAGTCGCCTCTTTTTAGTGCGAAAGTAATGTGTACTGATTTCGCTAGGCTTGCTTGGACTCTCCACTTCTTGAGCCATAGTCCAATTTTATCCAGGCATTCTTGCAGTTTTGTAGAAGCTGTGTGTGGATCTTTGTTACAGGAGAGAACTGCGGTGTCATCAGCGTAGGTTGCAGTAACTATTTCTTCTGAGATAGGTAGGTCCGCAGTGTAGATTGTATATAAAATTGGACCCAGCACGGAGCCCTGCGGTACACCAGCTTCTATTTCATTGATCGATGATAGACAATCTTCGCATTTAACCTGAAATAATCGATCTTGCAGGTAGGACTTCAATAGCATAAACGCTGTATTTGGGAGGTGTAGCTTTAGCTTATATAAGAGACCCTTGTGCCATACACGGTCAAAGGCCTGTTTTTAACCGACTTCTAAAAAAGGAGGAGGTTCTCAATTCGGATGTTTCTATTTTTTTTTTTTTTTTTTTTTTTTTTTATTGTTGTTCGGGCATAACTCCGTCGCTTGCCAACCGATTTGGAAAATTCTTTTTTTGTTGGAAAGGGTATTCTTTCCAAATGGTCCCATAGCCACCAAATCAGGATCTGATGATGTAATCTTGGCGAAATCGAGGGAACTCTTCAAATTTTGTATGAAAACGTGTTGCGATTTTGGTATTTTCTACAACAAGTGAAGCATTTGCGTTTGACAAGAACCATTTTACCATCAGATCTGATGATGAAGCCAAGAGTCACGGAACTCCATAATGAGACAATTAATGTACCATAGTCGTGTTTGGGCTTGTTGTAATTGTAACGGTATGCACTTTCCATGTATCAAGCACATGTGAACCACTAAAAAGTTGAAAATAAAAACTTTTTTGCAAAAAATAAAACCGACTTCAAAACAAAAAAGTGAAAAATAACTTTAGCTTCTGAAGTCGGTGACAAAAAAACTAAACCAATCAAACAAAGGTCACCGACTTCAGAAGCTTAAGTTATTTTTCACTTTTTTGTTTTGAAGTCGGTTTTATTTTTTGTATGTCGAGAAAAACGGCTGAGCAGTATTCTTTCCTCTCCAGTGCTTGTCGTATTGTATGAGCCACCCTATGTATTTGCTCTGTAGTTCCATGGTGTGCACGAAAACCGAACTGGTGGTCTGGTATTAATTTTTGTTCTTCGAGTATTGGGAGTAAGCGTCTCAGAAGTAGCTTCTCGAAGAGCTTTGATAGTAAGGGGAGAAGACTTATGGGCCTGTATGATGTTACTTCGGTGGCGGGCTTTCCTGGTTTAGCTACCATGTTTATAATAGACACTTTCCACAACTTTGGAAAATATTGTATTCTCAATATTGCATTGAAGAGGATTGTGAGCAGAACATTGCCTTTTTTTGGTAATTGTTTTAGAACTTCTGCCGTTATTAAATCAAACCCTGGTGCCTTTTTTTGCTTTAGACTTCTTATTGTTTTTCTTACTTCTGCCGGTGAAACTGATTTCAGTGGTAAAGACATCTGTTGGTCACTGTTGAGGAATTCATCAATAACTTCTTCGGTCTGGGCGATGTCAGGTTCGTTAGGTCTAAACACGTCTTATAGATAGTTAGCAAATAGCTCAGCTTTATCTTGAGGTTTTCGTGAGCAGTTACCATCAGCTTGTCTTAGTGGAGGTATGTGTTCTTTTGGTCTTTTTAATGAATTAGTAATTTTCCAGAGTGAATAGTCCTCAGCTTTGTTTGGTGACAGGGTTTTTAGTTTATCTTGCAAGGTACTATTCTCATTTTCTTCAAGCATTTCTTTGAGCTCTTTTTGAATTTTATTGAGTGCTGTTTTGTCTTCTCTATTTCTGCTGGTGTGCCACTGCCTTCTTAGTTTTCTCTTTTCAGTTATCAACTCTTGGATTTCCTGGGTAGCGTCATAACTTTGTGGTTTAGATTTTATAAACGGAGTTGTTAGCCAGGCTGCTTTTTGAATTAGGTTGGTTGTATACAACACAGCGTTTTCTATGTCTTCTTCAGTTTTTAGTGGTATACACAAATTTGAATTTTCTTCGATGTATTCTCTAAAAGCCTCCCAGTCAGTTTTGTGGTTGTACAAGGTCTCACGTGGTTCTTTCAGTATGACTGTGGAACTCAGTGTGCAGATGACAGGTGTGTGGTCTGAGGGACCGTCTAGACACGATTCTACTTTAGTATAGAGTCCTGATATTCCTTTTGTGATAAAGAAATCTATAAGATCCGGAGTTTTGCTAGGATCTGATGGCCAGTAAGTAGGTTCCCCTGTTGATATTACATTGAGGGCATTTAAAGTTTGGTAAAACGTGGTGTTTTATGTTTTCCTTAACTATCACAGCCGCCCCAGCATGTGATGTTCCATCTGGATGGTTCGCGTAGTATATATTGTATCCTTTAATTTTAACAACTCTTTGGTCTTTCATGTGCGTTTCTGAGATTAGAAGGATATCTATCTTGTTATAGTTTATGAAAAGCTCAACCTCTTGCTTATTCGGAGATAAGCCATTTATATTCCATGTAGCAATGCGTAGGAATTTCATTTTTTCTGTTGGGCTATGAGGGTTGTTAAAAGGCCCATTAGGGTCCCTATTTGTTGGATGAGAATGTCTATCTTCTCTGATTGTTTAATAATAATTTGCTCGAGGGAGCTTGTGGGCTGAGATTGTGTATTCTCTGTTTTTCTATTCCAGTAGTTGGTATATGTGGTGTTGGACATATTTTCAGGTATGTTCAAAGTGTTTCTTTCTTGATTAGAATATTGTCTAGTGTATCTGCTAGGTTTTAGTGGAGGAAAGTCATCTTTTTGAGGTGGTGGTATGAATGGAGCTTTCGGTTTTACAGCTTGTGTCATTTTTCTTGCTCTGATCTCTTTATAAATTTGGCAGCCCTTGTAAATGGCTAATGGCTGGATGGTCACCATGACATAGAGTACAAGTTGCTGGTGTGTTCCGATACTTTTTTGGGCAGTCAGTGGTTTTGTGTCCTTTTGCACACTTGACACACCTGTATGGGCGCATGCAGTTATTTTTGGTGTGCCCATATTGTTGACACCTAGTACACTGAGGAATGTCAGTTGTTTTCTTTGGATCTTCGATCTTAACTCTCGTGTGGTATATATATTCTATATTTTTTATTTGCGGGTTATTGGGGCTAGGTTCCACATTTACAAAGAACAGGTTCAAGGGCATTTTGTTTTTCTTAGATCTTGCACAAACAATTTCGCCTCGTACCCTGTTTCCAGTTTTTTCTATTTCTTCCATTATAGCCGATTTGGGGGTAGTGTGATGTAAGTTTTTGATTACAACTCTGTAGCATTTATTTTGCTTTTGAGTGAATGTATGACCAATGAGGCCTTTGGCACGGATTAGATCAATGAGACTTTTATATGTTTCAGCTGACTGTGTCATCACTCGTAGCTGGTCTCTATTAATAACTTTATATGAGTAACTGCCAGTAGGTACAGACTTATCTAATAGTTCTGTTAATTGGGAGAGATCTTCTATGCCATATAATATTATGGGCGGTGGTTTGCTGACCTTTTTCACTTGAGTAGAGGCAGCTTCAGTTGATTCATCATCAAGTAAATCTACAGGTAATTCACTGTATCTGTTAGAGGTATTTGTTTCCGTTTGTACTCTTTCAATACTTGGCGGACTGTTTGATATTTTTTTCCTTTTGGGGTAACGATTAGTAGGTACTCTTTGCCAGGAGGGAGGGCAGATGTTGTTGTCTTCATCGTCTGCAATAGTTATTGTTGGAGACATGGAATGAGGAGTGCTTGAGTCCATGGTTTTGATATTTCCCAATGAATTCGATCTTGGTCTTGTGATGAATAGGCTTGGATGAAATGCCTGCTGTACAAGTTTTTTAAGTGCTTCCAGTAGCATTCACCGTCGCGGAGGCCTGGTCGTCCACCGCCGCGCAGTCTTCGGTGACATATTTCACACTCGTAGGCCCGGGTACCTGCGAGCGCCGGGCGTTAGCCGGATCGCATGACAAATCAACATTTGTATCGCTCATATTTTCATAATTCAAAAGAAGGCGGGACATACTCATGTTGCTTTCCCAGGGCAGCATGGTCACACTTTTAGGTGGGATTTAGTCCTCCTAGGTCTGTGGTACACCAGTGGACAGGTTATTTGACCGCCGCCTGTTGCTCGGCGTTGTTGCTCATTTAGCACCACCCGGGGGGCACGTATAGGGTGGGCCTAGGAGAAGGTGGTAAGTCCTACGGACGCGAGCAACCTTACCCCCCGAGAAAAGAGACGAGATATGAGGAATTTAAAATTTCCATAGAAAACTTATTTTTCTCATAACTCTTGTTAAAATCAGTGTCCAATCAAAATATATATTTGGGAACCTAGATATTCCGTAATTCAATCGAAATAAAGACACATTACCTTAGGAAAATGTTTCATTTCCAAATTATTTTGGTATTACGTTTGTATGAAACACGCATGCTCCGCAGGCGTCTTAAAGTTATATGATTAGCAAGCATTTTCGTCATTGATGTTATTCAGATTTTTTTGCGAAAAGAATTATAACGTACTAATGGGTATTTTATAACATATTGGTTAGTAACATGTTTTTTTCACCCCTCTTTTTGTGTTGGGGTTTAAAAATAGGATAGGTAATTATTTTTTCATCACGCTGAGTATTGTTTTATGCTGCGTCCGATTAGAAGCCTGACGCTGCACAAGTGGTTGGGTAATACCTAGGGCTACCTGACCTGACTGCAAAATTTACAATGAAAAAGCAACAACATTATTATTCCCTTTATTCATTATTAAACAAACTCTTTACATTTTTAAATATTAATATAAAACATATATAAAAAACATTTAAAAATATAAAAAATTGTAGCCCACCGGTATCGGGAACAGGGTCCAAGCTACCGGCGGTCAGGGCTCCAGAGAGAGGAACCTCCTAACAATACGAGCCGTGTCAAGGAGTACCGCTTTCTGAATCAAGCCCTTGATCCAGCTGCCTAACGAGAGCCTCCTCAGGTATTGGTCGAGGCTCTTGGCAATTAAGCCATGGGCCGACACGACTATCGGCACAATGATCGCCGAGTCCACTTCCCACATGTCGACAACCTCGCGAGCCAAGTCAAGATACTTGATTTGTTTATCTTTCTCGGCTTTCACGAGGTTCTCATCATGCGGGACCGTTATGTCAACAATCATTGCGCGCCGCTCTGATCGATCCATCACCACTATATCAGGCCTATTGGCTATAACAGTCCTGTCAGTGATGATGGATTGATCCCAGTACAGTGTGATACTGCCACTATTGAGAACTGGGTCGGGCACATACCTATAGTACGGCACTTCCGATTCCACAAGATTGTATTTTAGAGCAAGTTGCTGATGGATAATCCTGGCTACAAGGTTGTGTCTGTGCAAGTATTCTCCGTTAGCTAGACGAGAACACCCGGAGATAATGTGACGGATTGATTCGCCTGGACGGTGGCATGCTCGACATATGTCAACCGTACCGTCCTTCACAATAAATCTCCGGTAGTTATTGGTCATCATAACTTCATCCATAATTGCACAGACAAAACCTTCGGTTTCTCCGAAGAGGTCCCCAGATCGTAGCCAGGACACGGACGCTTGAAAATCTACATCGGGCCCATGAAGAGCCCGGTAAAAGCGCCCGTGAAGCTCCTTGCTCTGCCATTCTTTCCTGCGGTCATCAGTAGTAAATACTACAGGTATGCGCCAGTTCTCTTTAGCCAAGGAGAGCGGGGTGAGGCCCTTGTCCATCGCGACCACATCTCGATGCATCCCCCCGTCGGCTGCTAGGAAATATTCCCTGAGACTGCACATCTCACGATTGTGGAGAGTCTTAGCGTTTAAAAAGCCTCGACCCCCACACTTCCGCGGGATATACAGTCTCATTACCGAAGAACGCGGGTGATGCATTCGATATGCCGTCAACAATTTACGGACCTTCGTATTTCGTATCCAGGGCGTCTAGTTCTGTTTGAGTCCATTTGAGTATGCCGAAAGAGTACATCAAAACCGGCATGACCCAACCGTTGAAGGCACGCACCTTATTTCCGCCCGATAGAAGACTATTAAATACTTTTTTCAGGCGGCCAAAGAAGCGCTCCTTCAACGATTGCTTCATGTCAGCCACACTGATGCCCAGCGCTTCCGACATACCCAAATACTTATAGGTTTCGGTTGCTGAGAGGGATCTAAGATTTATGGAATCTGAGAGCTGGGTTCCCACAGATTCCACAATCCCCCCTCGCTTTACATGCATGACCGCACATCAGGAGGGAATTTGGTGTGGACAAACCACACCAAATTCCATCCTGATGGCGCTACTGAAGGTTTCAGTTACCTTCAGTAGCTCCATCAGTTGCAAATCGTTGGGGGCAAAGAGTTTCAAGTCATCCATGTAAAGGAGGTGAGATATAACCCGACCATCTTTCCGCAACTGATAGCCTAGACCTGAATCCTCCACCAGTGTGCTCAGAGGATTCAAGGCTAAGCAGAACCAAAGTGGACTCAAACTATCGCCCTGAAATATACCTCGCTCTATCCTTATCGGCTCGCTATTCCTCTGAATTTGCCGACATCCTGGATAGCGAAGGACTGTCCTCCATTGCCCCATACACGACATCAGGAAAGTGCGCAGAGTTGCATCAACTTTATACAACTCTAGCACCCTCCTAAGCCATGTATGTGGCACCGAATCGTAGGCCTTCTTATAGTCTATCCAGCATGTCGACAGATCCTTTCGGGAACGGCGAACCTGTTGGCTTATGGCCATATCAATGAGGAGTAGCTCCTTAGTACCGCGGGACCCGTTCCTACATCCATTCTGAGAAGCTGACATAACAGAATTTTCGTCAATATGTTTAGTGATTTTAGCTCTCAAAATAGATGTAAGAACTTTATAGACCGTCGGGAGACAGGTAATCGGTCTATAATTTTTGGGTTCCGCAGTACTACCCGATTTATGGAGCAGATGGGTTATACCTGTTGTCAGGAACTCTGGCAGCGACCCCGACTCTAAGGCTGACTGGAACAGGGTCGCCAGGCGAGCGTGCGACCTTGTGAACCATTTTATCCAGAAATTGTGCAGCCCATCCGGCCCTGGAGATTTCCAATTAGGCAACGGACGGACTGCACAAGCTACGTCTTGGGGGCTGATAGTAATTGCCCCCATTTCTGGTACTGGATCGCACGCTCGCTCAACCAGAGTCCATTCACCCTCAGCATGGCTGACAGGCACCGACCAGATGCTGCGCCAGAATGAACACATTGCATCATCATCTGGCAGGCGCGTGTCAGCCACACCTTGGTCCGGTCGCTCCCAAGCCCTGTAAACCCACCTTTCATCTCTTTGGAATGTGCGATTCTGAGTGTATCGGCCCACCCGCCGCTTATACCTACGAATACGGCTTGCCCATGCATACACTTTCTGCTTCAGGAAGTCGATGCGCTCTGTGACACGAAACATATAGTCTCGAGGACTGATATCAGTCCCCGAGAACGCCCGCCTCACAAAACGCATCACCCTAGGGCGAGTATTGCCCTCCCTGAAGCAGATCAATTTGCCGATGAGTGCTCTGGCCCCACCAATACGTTGTTCAATCCTGTACTGCCATGCCGGTACGGCTGGTTTTGTTCGTGTAGCTCTGTCATCAGAAAATTTAACATGAGCTACACGACATGCCGCTACGGCCGCACAATACAGGATCGAGTGAATATCGGTGAGGTCTTCGCAGCTATCAAAATAATTTGACAACTGCGAATCCAGAACAGCCATCAGCATCTTATTTTTGTTGTGCATGGGCAAACGAGGTAAGCGTGGTCTAAGTTCGGGTGTCATGAACCGATACTCCCGAATCGCACCCTCCAAAGCACTCCTCATATCCTCACTGCACTGGGTACTTACATTAGTAACCATGTCACTACTCACGTCGCCATCGCAATATGGTGTTGTTACGGTAGACTGTGGTGGAACCACAGACTGCGACACTTCAGTTCGCAAGCGATCAAGTACGGTGTCATCCAACATACGATTACGCTGGATGACTCGCACCTGATCCGACAGTCGTTGTGCCGACACGTTGACAGCTGGCTCAAGCACCTGAAACAGAGAGAGCATCCTAACACGGTACGCGGTCAGGTTGATTCCCCCCTCTGTAGCCCCATAGTATGCGCGCATGACGTTTTCGTTATTCGATTGCGTCCATCGCATGCGCTGCACACTTCCGCCGGGAGCTGGGACCCTATCAGAAGCCGGTGGGCCTCGAGGTCCTAAGCCGTCCGGCGGCCGGCGTCCTCCCCGTCGACGAGCAGGTGGTGGCGTCGTGGACGGAGAGAAATACTCGTCGCTTGAGCTCGACGCAACTGCCACGGCCGGTGTCACAGCACTCACGTTGGGGCTGGGTTCCGGCGGCGGCGAGGCGGAGCTGAGCGACGGGTCCGGAGGCGAAAGGCGTGCGCGTCGAGCAGCGGCTCGGGTCAACATTGTCGTTTCATTTCATTACATTAATATGTTGAATGTTTCATCAAAATATGACATGTCAATTGTGGTCACAGATATTTTTCGTTTCTTTTTGTAATATATAGAATTCATTATACTTATTGATGATAGATGTATTTAAAACAATTGTATTTATAAAATCGGAGCTAGTATTTGGTTCATTAATATATTAGTAACTGTAATTATAAAATGCAAATAAAATTATTTTTTAAATGACAACGACTTGTTGACTCTCTGTGTTGCCAGTTATTATTATTATTATAACTAGAATAAACTACGCAAACCGGCATGTCCTAGAACCAAAAACTCAAAGACATGTGACATCTACCAATCCGCACTGGGCCCGCGTGGTAGATTATAGCCCATTCCCTCTCACTCTCTCCCCTCCGTGTCCCAGCAGTGGGAACATTATAGGCTGATGATGATGATGATGATGATGAAACTACGCGCACCGGTCATAATGTTAGTTTCACAAACGCCAACACGGGTAGGTACAGTCAGCAAAACAGTTAGGTTTACAGGCTAGCAATCTTCTTAACACTAGTATAAATGGGTTGTAATCAATCTGTTTGCAATTTCATCCAAATACTTTTAGTAGTTTCTACGTGAAAGAATAACAAAAATCGATCCTTACAGCCTTTCACATTTATAATAGTCGTAAGAAGATTGCAAGCCGGCAGGTATGTCCGCAGTGTCCGACCTCGTGGAGTTTGTTACAAAAAGTCTGTGTGTTAATCCAGGTTAAAAACTATGTGTCTGATAAATTTCATCCAAATCCGTTTGGTAGTTTTTGCGTAAAAGCCGATATGGTTAATGCTAGAACGAGTTATCCTAGGATTTGTCCTACCTGTTACAAAAATCCCCTTTCATACGTAAATATGTGTCAGCATGACCAAAATCTAAATAAATAATTGTACTTTGTTTCTGTTTTCATGAACAATAACATAAAAACAATATTTAGGAAGAAAAAACAACATAAATCCGATAAATACCTACCATATTGCTAGTTAACATCCGAGGACAAGCAGACAGATGTCAGTTAAGTGTACACTTGGACAGTAAGCTTTATATTACCTATGTCACCATAACAGACATGAAATGGATGGAGGTGATAAATACGTAAGAGGCAATTTTGTTTCTTTATAAGATTTTAGTTTTATTCAAATAAAATATGAGGAAATAATATAAGAGGTTTTGATCGAAGAAATATCACCCACCACTAAAAAAACAATTTGATACCCACCAGGACAGCACTTAACCTTCCAACGCGGCGACAGCTCAATTATGTCAATGCGGGTTTTTAGAAACGGAAAAGATTGTACAACTATCTTTGCATTGTACGGATTCAATCTATTTAGTATTATATAAAGGTATAGCCCATATTGTGTGAGTAATATGTACTAGGAAGCTATCATTCACTGGAAACCTACTTTAGTTTTTGACTTGAATGTGCCCTGGCGGTTGAGAGTTTGTCCTGTCACTCAAATGTCTCGCTGATGATGGCGCGTGTGTCGGACCATTTAGTTCCCTTCAAAATGGTTGGACTGAATGGTGCTGATCCATGCGTCATGTTCGTGAACGGGCGTTGTCAGTTGTGATTGGTCATCTCTTAGTAGCCATGGCTTATTTGCATGAATTATTTTGCTTTTACTATGGACACTTTTAACGTGCACATCTTGCTACATTGTTCTCACATAATTTACCATCTCAACATGAATGATGTAACCAAGATTTTGTAACATTAATTTGATTTAAAAGAGTGTCCATGGAGTTTCTTGCCCGTTCTTCTCCATAGAGATCTATGTTAGGGAATGGGCAAATACAGTACTTTCACAGTTTTTATGTCTTATGACTGGGACTGTAGCTACATTAAATTTTCATCTTTGTTTTGACAATTCAAAAGGGCCTGTTATTGGGCTACTTGAAATAAACTCTTTGATTTTGATTTTGATTTTGGAAAACCAAGGACCTTGGGGCCTAAAATGGCCTCTTTAGCAGAATCTTTCTAGGAATAATAATATAAATTATGTTTAAATTTGTAAAATGGTCACAAAGACAACTGCAAATGTTTATTGCGCCTAAGATAATTTTAAGAATGTTAACGTGATTCATATTATTATTTCTGAAGCGGCCATTTTGGGGCCCCGGGTCGTGTCCTAATAGTTTCATGGGTCTAGTTTGTAATTAATGGCAAATTCGATTATTCTGCAAGAAGACCCGAATACTAATTTATTGTGCTTAAATTCAGTAAGACCGTCGAATGTAATAGAATATCATCATCTGCGTATCCTTTTCCCAACTATGTTGGGGTCGGCTTCCAATCTAACCGGTTGCAGCTGAATACCAGTAATTTACATGGAGCGACTGCATATATGAACTCCACAACCCAGTTCACCTCAGCCGAAAGACGTCCACTGCTGGACATAGGCCGCATCCAACAGATTCCCGCAAACTTTACAACCCACTTAATACTGGGCAATACGATACCACTTGGTAAGACTGGTTGTCAGACTTTTTGGGTCACTGACTACCTGTAACGACTGTCAAAGATGGACAAATGACAACCGGTTTGATTTTTCTTTGAAGTTTTTGTCATTCAAAAGTGCCGTAATGGTCTAGTTGAAATAAATTACTTGAGTTTTTTTTTTGAGTTCATAGATATTTAAATAACTTGTCGACGCTTTCCTAACAGAAAATTAATATGTGTAGTCGGCACTTAACTAAATTATTGGACGTTGAATGTCATAAGGATTTTTTTTCATGAACTTTTTCTGGGTGTTGAAAAGTTCTTGTCAATCATGTTTTAACAACCAGTTTCTGCAACAATTATATAATTTCGCATTTATGAAATGTTGCACAGGTAGAGAGAGGTACCAAACGCATTATGAAGTTGTCATTATTATCTAATTTTGAATCATAGCATAAGCATAATTAAAATCACGCCAAAGCTCATAGCTATAAATGATAAGAACTATGACGTCATAAAACATGAAACAGCGGATATCACGCAACGAAAAGGAACAGTTGTAACAAATTATCATATAACAGTAGATAACGTTTGTCTTGTAAAACGTTCCAAAAGGTGAGCTATTCATTCCCGGTAAATGGGCCGAAATCACGAGCGGAACATTTGGAAGCTTTAGACGATATACATAGGGTTGACAACATGTTGTATTAAATATGGGGTCAAGTTTATTTTTAATCCGCGGGCATGGTAGGGTATCAAACACCTACACTGTATTTCATTTATTACGACCTTGGTTGTAGCGACCATTTAGCCATAGCGATATAAAATCAGTCCCATGAATTTGAAGCATACACACACACACACACACACACGCATGTGGCAACATCGACTTGGATGCATAGAGATTTTTAATTAACGGTTTGTAACAAATTCCTAGAAATACCATGCAGATATTGTGGAGTAGTTTTTTTACGTCCATACAACCATACAGAAGGTCAACTACTGTAGAGACCATTATCTTTTGTTTATGGATATATCTAGGTATCGGAAAAGTCTTTTTTTTCGATATTTCCAAAACAGCCCATTTTGCACCTTAAGTTATCGGGTCAAAATGTTGAAAATTAGGTGTCAATATCACACATTTCATGAAATGTACTGTGAGTGTCACCGTGTTTAACTTGTTTCCATATTTTACGGTTACCTTTTAACTTTAATCAGTGACAAGAGCTTTGTACTTCTAAAATTAGTCTTATGGCTCTCCCGTGAGAAATTACTACAATCTTACCTTTACCACTAAGGAGTACATTGAGAGAGTCGTAAACGGTTTACTACGCGTTAACTACGCACTAACTTAACACGAAGTTATTACTACGAACGAGGACGTGTCATACCTAGCCTTTTGAAACTTATATCAGACGTTTCAGTTTTCGTTCCTTTTTACGTCTCATTTGGCACGTTTCACTCGACGTGAAACATTTTGACATAAAAGGAATCATCTGCCTAGACTTTTTCGAAAAGGAAACACAAAACGAATCTGAGTGAAAAATGTATTTATTAGTAAACTGATGCAACTATGACGGATTTCCGTCCTCAGCATTTTACACTCGACTTTTTTTTCGTTTGGGAAATTATCAAGTGGGAGGGAGTGTCAGACTTTTACTGACTAAACCCGTTCATGTTCCTTCCTCGCCCTTTATGCCACGGTATATCTATTTCGAACATTCCCGCAGCCCCGGATCTTTCACTCGACTAACGAATGATCAAAAAACTAAATGAAAACAGTAGAATAACGTTCATTCGTATGTTATTTAGCCGCTTTCTAGTGAAATTAGCAATAAAACAAAAATGAACAGTCACCTAAGTGAATCATTCACTCAAGTGAAGCGTCTGATATCGGCTTTATGGCCAGTAAGGAAATAAGTACAAATAAGTACTTATACTTTTTACTGGTCTTTTATTTGGATTGGCAATCTAGAGTAAGATAGTTTCGTCGCCGTCGGCACACATTTGCCTCAACTGGCAAAGAACCACCCACATTTTTCATATTGTTGATACTGAAATAGATATCAATCTTATAAGCCTACACCTTTTACCAAGTGACGATGCGTATGGGTTATATCAAATTAAATAGCATTTCGAAACTTTTTAATATGTTGTAGGTATATTGGTTCTATGTACTTCTCCGTCGAAAATTGGGACTCAGTATTAGGTGCCAGAATGGATATTTTACAATATATTTCGATAAAATTAAAGTCACTTTGATGAACCATTAAAATTATTTTTACTTAGTCAGTAAGTGACATCCCTAAATACCGTCTGTAGTGAAAGTCAAACAGAATCGTGTAGTAATTCGGTCCCTTTCCTCTTACAAATGGTTTTTCAAGTTTATCCAAATTTTTTGTCCGTCTAAGTGGGTTCGTGCTAGATAATTAGGCACTTATTCCGCTGTCTGAAGGTCTGCGTGTGAGCTCAGGCTATTGAAGGTCAATAGACCGTGACTTTAAGGTCTGCTAAAAGGATGAAAAGACGTAAATAGGGCTTAGCTTAATGCGGAAGGTAGACTTGTGAAGGGTAAATACAATTGAGCAAAGTTTTCTATTGTACTGACACGTCAAAAATGGCCATATTCCTGTTTCTTTTTTAAAGAAATTTAAAAAGTTGTATCTTTTTCACGTTTATATCTACTGAAAATAATAGTAACAATCGTTCCACGATAAGAAATACGTATGTCGTATGATTCTCATCAAACGTAGGTCACGGAAGTTTTAATCTTAGTCTTCTATGTACTATATCAACCATCTGGTGTCCACGACACAAGCCTTGTTGCTTAGTGTGGCACTAGATGGCGCTGTGTGTAAAATGTGAATCCAGTGATTTTCTTATTTTATTTTTATTTTGTTGCAACAATTTGAATGGATTAGCGAAGGCTGCTGAAGGATGTAGCAAAATTTCAAAAAGAACAGATGTATCTCTTGTTATACATCTATATAGTTATGCATCTAGTTATACATAATATAGTCATAGTACTGCATCATATGGCTCATTTGGGTTGGAATTATTATTGAAAAGAGCAAAATACTATCATAATTCCCCGTTTTCATGAAATAAGTCATATGATATTACTATTAGCGAGTCCAATTAAGCAACGAAAAATAGCGTGACATGAAAATAATTACGTAAAAACAGTATTTAATAATAAAACTTTATTACGTTTATGTGGAAATGTGTGGTTAATGTGAAATTATTTATTTTACTTGATTTGAATGAGGGTTGTAAAATATACTTATTATTTCGAAAATATTGCCGTAAGCCAGGTAGTTAAACCAAATAAAATACATTCCTACGCTGTTTTACAAAAAAAAAGGATATATTTAGTCATCGCAAAAAAAAAGTTAATCATCAAAAGTTAACTATAGCGATCAATCAATGCTTTGAACGATTTTGCCTGATATTGAAATTAAATCTGTTAACTGAATAAATCGGCCAAATCTGGGCAAGCAATTCTTTAATTCGGATTGAATTTTAGTGAAGTTGATAGGTTCTTAATTACGTAGCAGTTTGACGAATGAGCAGCGATTTTAGACGCTTTACTGGCTCGAAGTCCTTAAATCTTATACTAGACTAGCTGATGCCCGCGGCTCTGCCCGCGTACTAACTATATTCTAAACTTTCCTCTTGAATCACTTTATTTATTAAAAAAAAATCCGCATCAAAATCCGTCGCGTAGTTTTAAAGATCTAAGTATACATAGAGACAGACAGACGCGGCGGAGGACTCTGTGTTATAATATAATTATAATATATGTATGTATAGTGAATTAATGACAAATGCAAATTAAATTCATGAACATCTCCCAGTGGGCCATGAACTGTCATGGTCCACCTGAAAATTCCTCACACCTCAAAAACCTGAAAAATTTGCACGCAGTTCAAAAATCATGACACATTTTTCAGCGATATTCCGTTGGGCCATAAACTGCCATAGTCCACCTAAATATTTCTAAACCAACTACTACTATCCCCATTTAATGCCCCTCAAAAATCCAAAAAAAATGCACGCAGTCCAAAAATCGAGACACATTTTTCAACGATATTTGGTCACTTGTGTACATTAATCTTCCCCCATGGTGAGGTGCTAATAGGTATCATAAATAAACAAGTTTACAAGGCTATTAAGGAAGTCCAGCCACACACTCGCGGCCATATTGAGGTTCGACATGAAATCGTAAATTGGTGAAACGACCCTTAATTCTAATAGCCGAATTCATTTTATACTGGAGGGCTGTTTGTAAGAATATTGTTGGGTATTATTGAGACTGATTTCTCGGTTTTATAGCGGAATGTAACACAGCTTCAAGTATGTAATCCCCAAAGGGGAAGCATTAATGTATACCCACAATTCGCCCCTTTTTTTTAAGGATGGGAAATCATCAAATGACTTCTCCCACTCTGGGCGGAGCGGGAGGGAGTGTCAGACTCATACTGACTAAAAACCATCCATGTTCCTTCCTCGCCTTTTACGTTCCGGGGCCGCGGTATCTCTTTCGAACAGGCCCGCAACCCCGGCAGGCTTCGGCCCTTGCGGGCCCCTCTCCTTTTGCTGACATCTCTTTGAGGCGCGCGTGGAACACGAACGCGCCGTCGACACGGCCTGTCGTCGTCGTTAGACGGCCGGACGGCCAGCTATTGCCCATAGCCAGCCGTCCACAGGCCCGCATCTACGGTGGCCGGTAGCCACCACGTGGCCCCCGACGCCCGTTGCGTCTCCCGCGGGGCCCCTCCCCTTATGCTGACATCTCTTTGAGGCGCGCGTGGAACACGAACGCACCGTCGACACGGCCTGTCGTCGTTAGACGGACGGACGGTTAGCTAGCCCATAGCCAACCGTCCAACAATTCGCCCCCTTAATAATGACTCTTAAGGAAATTACAGGCGGGGATGTTATGTCATGAAATGTTACCATTGAAGTCCGATATGCCTCCTCAAAAATAACTAGAAGGTATCTAATTTACAAGAAATAATAACCAAAAACAATGATGTAACTTCAATATTTTTTTATCACAAAATACAATTTTATTAATTTCAATTAAATTATACAGTACGTATATTAGTACATAATTTGATTAAATAAACATCATAAAAACTACTGTATGTTCTTCTAAATATATGCCAAAAACACAGTAGGGAATATTTTGTTTCCCACCACGAGTCAATGCGGGGTTACCCTGTCATTTAAATATGTTACCCGGGACATGAGTTCAACATGAAAACGCCATTTTGAAGTTAGTAAATTTTATGCAGTATGGGACACATTGTTAAATAAAAGTAATGTAGTGTTACTGCGATGTCACAACTCGTAAAAGTTATAAAACATTTTGGGCCTTAAGCCTAGTTGGTATACATCGAAGTCCTAAGTCATCAGTTTCCTGTTTTTGCTTTGATTAAATTTAAAAATAAATTTAATAATTTATTAATTTAAGCTAAGAGACTTTAAAGATGCGCATACAATGAGGTGATGTGGCGTCACTTTACATTAATTAAAACGTTATTTATTCTTGATGAGTGTCAATTTAAGGCGAGTTGAACTTTAATAATACTCTTCTTTTCAATCGTTGTAAGTAGGTTTAAAAAAAGACACGCACCAATTTCTAATTTGGTTTTTGGAAATAAATTGTATCAATTAGGTAAAAAAAATCTGAATGAAAAAAAGAGTAAATATACAAATATCATCATCATGGAACTTCTTAAATGATCGACTTTTTATTTGCAAATTCTTAGAGTTTTGAGTGCCCAGATATTGAATATTAGGTCTTTGATGTAATTATTTGCAGCAGAATCGGGGAATGCAAGCGATACATTGTGTTATGGCACGTTATTTCCATTACTAAAAGAGACGAAACTCCGACAACTTGTCATATTACAAACATGTTCTTAGAGCTTTGGTATTACCCGTTTCTTGCATGAATTTTGAGCTAGAAGCCGTCGTTAATTTTAGCCAAGATATTCATAACGGTCTTGTTGTGTGACGAAACTTCAGAGGAGCTATTAATAATCGGAGTATTATAGTAGGTAGGTACCAAAATCTGCATAAAATAATGCATTCAAATCTCGTCGCAAATTAGTTTAGTTACGGAAAACAGGCGAGGAAACGCCTGAACTAAGATTTTAGAAAGCATTCGTTTTTAGTACGCTGTGGGATTTTTATAGCTGAAGTCAACAGAAACTTTACATAAGACCAACCAACTTGATAAAAATTCGTTCATTAATCATTTTCTGCGTCTTTCCCTAAATATGTTGGAGTCGACTTGCAGGTTATTATTAAACCTGCAGCCCATCAACCCTCTCACTGGGTAATACGATACCCCTTGGTAAGACCGGTTGTCAGACTTCTTTTGGTGACTAGACATTCTCGACTGAGAGCCTATGTCTCTCTAGAGTCTTCCCAATACGGGGCGGAGAGCAAGCGAGAAACAAGGAAGGTAGAAGGGCCACCGTCGCTAAAATGGTTAGTAGCTAGGTAGTGGAGCTCAGACAGGCAGTCGCTCCATGTAAAATACTGGTATTCAGCTATATCCGGTTAGACTGGAAACCGACCCCAACATAGTTGGAGAAATTTAAGCAGATGATGACAGTTTTTCGAACTGTCATCGTAAAATCTTTCTATTTATTATGCTATAAGAATGAAACCTTTGTTCGTGATCTCAAGTACTACTTTCAAGAGTTGATACAGTTAAATCACCTAACATTTTCTAACATGTCCAAGTGATACAATATGAATGATCTGATGAGGACCGTTGGAGCGAATTGAATGTGTGAACGTGAGCGAGACGGGATTTAGAGAGGTCGAAAGTTGAATGAATTTAAATGGCGCATTTACAGGTAGGTGGCCCTTGAAATGTACAGTCGATGTTGTAGGTGTTAAAGGCGTTTAAAATATTGTGAAGTCAGGGAACGTAATTGTAAGAAATACTCTTCATGCTTTTAAATTTACTGTCATTATTTTTGATCGATGATAGACGTTATATCTTTTCTTAATGTTCGACATCACGCCGTACAATTCTGTTGTTTTTTTTTTCTAACTATCCATTTTATCTTTATTTATTTAGTATCTGCTGTGCGACATAGTCATTACCATAGATATAATAAAGAAGGTCATTACGCTTGCATGAAAGCAAAAACTCAGGGGACAAGAGTACGCGGAAGATGCATCGGGAGCAGACGGGCGGGCCACAGCATGCGGACGGTGAGCTATGGGCTAGCTCGCCGTCTGCCCGTGTTATGACAGGCCGTGTCGACGGCGCGTTCGAGTTCCATGCTCGCCTCAAAGACGTGTCAGCACGAAGAAGGAGTCCGCATGGGCTGAAGCCTGCCGGGGGTGCAGGACTATTCGAAAGAGATATCGAGGCCCCGGAACATAAAGGCGCGAGGAAGGAACATGGATAAGTTTTACTCAGGAAAAGTTAGACTCATTGTCCTAGATTAATTTGATGATTTCTAATCCAAAGAAAGGGACAAGAGTAACGTGGCTTTATTTGTATTTTTGCAACAATGTTTCCCAACACTAATTTCATCCTATTTGTCTTAGCAGACCTGATTATTTGATATTAATTTCAGCTTGATACCTTCACGCGTTCCTGTTAAAAAGGGTTTTGAGAGACAAACAGAATGACAACAAAATGATCTCATAACGTTTCTGTTTTTCCGACTGAGGTACGGGTCCTTAAAAACATCAGAACATAACATAACTCTACAAGCAGTGCTAACAGCTGATCTACGAAAAGATGTAAACAACGCTTTGTTAGCATAACAACAAAGCGATCCCGTAGCATTATTCCGTGCTGCCAGCGTATAGCACGCGTTTAGCTCGCATTGTAAGCTGTAAGTATAGCGCTCTCAATAGCCAATCAAACAAGCCTGCTTTATTCTATTTTGTAAGCTTAATACCCGGCCAGCTAGTAGCTAGGTACAGTTTAATAATGGTGTATTTACGAATTTACAATAGGTATGAAATACAAAATAATGATTCCTTATTTTTTTCGAGTTCATTCAACGGTTGTCTGTAAAGGATCGCCTCGTGCGTTAAGACTACCCATTGAATAAATAGTTTACTTGTTTTGACATGATTGCCTTGTTTTTTATGTTGTGTTCGATGAAGTTCAAGAAATAAATATCTTGCTTTACTATAAAGTCAGGCTCTTCTTCTCGTCAAGAGAAAAAACGACCATTGATCACAGCTATTGAATATCTCTCCCCGGAATAGGTATATTACCACGGTTTTTTATTTTTTTCACCGTTGCTTGGCGCATTGCGTGTCGCGGGACCGATTCC
This sequence comes from Xestia c-nigrum, assembly GCA_916618015.1. Taxonomy (NCBI): domain Eukaryota; kingdom Metazoa; phylum Arthropoda; class Insecta; order Lepidoptera; family Noctuidae; genus Xestia; species Xestia c-nigrum. The sequence goes on from OU745250.1 coordinate 20,618,706, forward strand.
CGTACGAAAAAAATTAAAGGAAATGTTGATTTCATTTAGGATTTTGGGGTGAAAACTTCATTAAGCGCGTTGAGTACTTTTTGGGTGAACAAAAGAACTCGCGTGACCGTCACCTAACGCTTCTTAGCACTCGTAGCTGACCTGCTACGGCGTAGCACCACTTGGCGGGCGCGGGGACAAAACCCGTAGCAGTGCTACGACTGTTTAACAAGTTACTTAGTTTTCACTTGCATATTTTTTTTGAACATGAAGTGGATTTTTATCTTTGAAAGTCACTTATGCACTAACCTTTATTTTCTCAAGTATCTTGAAGCATTTATCGCGTAGTTGAAGTGTTTTCCAATAACTGCACAATATCGTTTTAACTTTGTTTCGCTAACGAGACTGAATCATAAAACAAGAGCTCATGAACTTTGTAAAGTAATTTCCAATAACTCAAGCTGATCTACTCATTTACTTCCGATAAATAAGCACCAAGCACCAGCAACTAAGTTATATTTATCGTCAAGATTTTTTTTTCCGGCTTAAGGCAATAGACTCTCCACCTATTATTGGGATATAATGGACATAAATAGCCAAATGTTAGGCTTCGGAACACACCTGCCTAGTCTTTCGAGGAAAATGGGCGTTCTTTTATATTTACTTCACGATTTTTTGACAAAACCCAAGTTGAAAAACTCCTTGACTTGTTTACATTACGATTAATACTGTGTATTTTGGTTCTGCTATTACATGCCATAATGCTAGAATTCATTAAATATTTTTATACCGTCTTTTAATTTACTTCAGTTATAATAAATGAAACCGTAAGGAACTTTCAAAGAAAATATTTTAGCCCACGATGGACTTTACATAATAAAAAAAAAAGATGAAGTCCATCGTGGTGGTTTTGGTAGACATCACGTAACAAATGTGTGCTAAACAGCTGCAAAGTTACGTCATAATGTAGTGTAATTTTTTGATATTACATAGGGCTAGGACTACAATGGATTCACCTCCCTCACTGTCAGACTCTTTGTGTGATGGAAACCCACCGCAGACACTTTTAATTTAATTATGAAACTACATACACACACACACACACACACACACTAAACTATATAACTACTTTGTAATTGTATGTGTGTGTTTTTTGAAGTATGTATGATATTTTCAGATACAAACCGTCCACTGCTTGTCTTTAAATCACCCAAAGGTTGACTGGTAAAAAGCATATAGCATTAAGTCCGCCTCTGAACATCCACCTCTGTATGTGCTTGAAGTGTAAAATAAATAAAAAAATGTAATCGAACTCACGTCATTATAATATTGTTCTCGCCTCCACAGAAAAAGTATCAGTTTTATAAAAAAACGTAGCTCTTCTTTCCCTTTATATAAATACTTCTATTGGCGACTGTACAATTTATGTACTTTCAATTCGAAGCTGGACACTGGACACGAAGTACTAAGCCTTCAGACTTCTATTGAGTCTAGACTTGAGAAAGGAATAGCTTTTAACGCGTCACTTGGTCAACAGGCTATTCGGGCAGCCATTTTAAGTTTACAGAGTCGTGTAGCTAGAAAATAACCGTCGTTTTTGGGGTAGAGCAGTTTAAATAAGCCATTTGTTAAGCAAAACACAATCGGTTTTTTTTCTTTCATTATTACCGCTTATGCCCCGTTACCACGAGATCGTGACGACAGATAATCGTGTAGTTTAAAGTGTCGTGGCTTGTGTATTTAAATGGAGGTGTTCACATACAGGGTGTAAAACACCTCTTCACGAAGCCGACATCCATTTGTTCACCCCATCATTGCGATCATTTTTTTGTTCTACACCATACCTGGGAACCTCCTAGTTACGGAGATATGGGGGGTCAAAGTTACAACTTTTTGGCATTTTTTTTTTTAAATACAAGTTTTTTTTTGTAAGATTTTGACTTTTAACGCCTCCACGACCCCCGTACTATTTAATCCATCCATCAGCACAAGGTTTTCAGTGCGTTACATTGAGTTCTACCACAAAACATGATTTATAACCTCAAAAAAAAAAGAGTTTATTCCCAGCAATAATTTTTGCGTAAAGTTACTTAGTTTGATCTACAGAATGCTTAGTTAACGGATTTGTGATGAAGTGGTTTACACCCTGTATAGGACGACACGAAAACTGTCGTCCATTACTATTCCCAACTAAAAACCAACGATAAATAGTTTCTGGTTAGGCCACGAAATACACGCTCAAGCGATCACGTGATGCGTTTTGTGGAGCGACGACGCACCAACGACGACCATACCATTAGAAACCAAATTATGCAGATCTCTCGTTGGACTGGAAGCTCTTACAAAGTGAGGTACTGCATATGTCGCCATGTGCATTGAAGGTCGCAAAGGAAACGAATGACATGCGCGACGGCTTGCGATGCAAGACGTATTGCAGATAGGCATTCGCTCCATGTAAAATAATAGTACTTATTCAGCTGCATTCGGTTAGACTGGAAGCCAACCCCAACGTAGTTGGGAAAAGGCTAGGCAGATGATGCTAATGATGACGTCATGACGAAACTGTAATGGTTCTGTTATTACCATTAGGCTGCAGAACCTTAAAAATATACATAATGTGAACATCTGCATTTCAATCCTACATTTTTCTGCAGCTTTCCATTTGACCTACATAGTTGCTACGTGGGAATACGCTGTAATACGCTTTTTAATGTGAACTATCTTCTTTACAATTCGATTATACTTTTCGTGCCGAATGGCATGTACCGTACCCCTTACAGTGTCGCCAATTGTACTGTAATTACAAAGTAGTTTGCTGATACCTGACGGAGACTTCGTTTTACATTTATCACTTGGATGGAATTAACAATTCCTTTGTGATGGCACGAACTAACATGAGAATTGCTCTTGTTTTGTTAAGGTAGCTTATTTTCTTGTGAGAGATTAGAGAGACAGAGCCACTCATCAATAGGATCGGATCAGCAATAAGAAATGTTGCAAGCGGGAAAAAAGCTTCCGTTGAGCAGGCGATGCGTTGCGATATCAAAACTTCACGCTAACAAAGTCACGCACAGAAGCTAGTACAAGATAATTTGTGGAAATTGGACACAAATCCTCTTACTGACTGTCGTTATACATCGATTGATCGCCTGTTATTCCCAAAACTCTATTGGCAGTACGGTTCAGTAATTATTTTGTCATTTACGTTGGAAAATAACGAGCTTAAGCTACTAAACTATTTTTCGCAAAAGACGAAGATTATGTTGTCAATGTACCCGAAGACACTTAGGCCTGAATTCTTGTCGCGCTAACGGTTGGTCGCTTACGGTCCGTCAGAGAATAAGATATGGCTGTTGGTCGCCACTGACGTCAGCTTCGTGTATGGTGCTATATAGAATACGATGTTATTTGTACGCGACCAACCGTGCGCGACCGATCCTGAGCACGACAAGAATGCAGGCCTAAATCCACTAAACCGCTGTAATACTTTTAGGGTGTCTTTCAGAGTATAATTGCCCAGAAACCGTGAAAATGAAAATAGACAATCCAGAAACCAATTTGGGTTTGTTACCCACAGTTATTGTATTGCTATGAAGAAAATAATAATATCCTCGTCGTAAAACATGGAGTATCTACAGGTTGAGTAAAAAAGCAGATTAATTTAAAGTTGATGCTCTTGTGAGTCTACAATGTTTAGACAAATAAAGAATCTTATCTTATCTTATATTATCTTAATAATAATGTTCCTGTTTTACTTGATTTTGAGAAAAAAACTTACTGTTTAAAGATAAGATAAAGATAAAGATTAATTTATTTGCAACTAGCTGTACCCGGCATGCGTTGCAATGCATTTTTTCCTACCTACCTACTACCTACCTACCTACCTGTGTACTTCTCACCGTTTAAACCTTCCCTGGACTACGACAAACATTTTAAAACCAAAATCAGCTCAATCGGCCCAGCCGTTCTCGAGTTTTAATCAGACTAACGAACAACAATTCATTTTTATTTATATAGATTAATGTGCACCATCATCATGGTCGGCTTCACCCATTGATAAATAAAAATCTTTTTTGTCTTTTAAGTCGGTGACAAACAAACTAAATCAATCAAACAAAGGTCACCGACTTCAGAAGCTAAAGTTATTTTTCACCTTTTTGTTTTTTTTGAAGTCGGTTTTATTTTTTGCAAAAATGTTTTATTTTTCACTTTTTAGTGGTTCGCATGTGCTTGATATACATGGAAAGTGCATACCGTTACAATTACAACAAGCCCAAACACGACTATGGTACATTGTCTCATTATGGAGTTCCGTGACTCTTGGCTTCACCATCAGATCTGATGGTAGAATGATTCTTATCAAACGCAAATGCTTCACTTGTTGTAGAAAATACCAAAATCGCAACACATTTTCATATAAGATTTGAAGAGTTCCTTCGATTTCGCCAAGATTTCATCATCAGATCCCGAAATCGTGGCTATGGTACCATTTGGAAAAAATACCCTTTCCAACAAAAAAATAATTTTCCAAATCGGTTGGCAAACGACAGAGCTATGCGCGAGCGAACAAACATAAAAAAAAGAAATAGAAACATCCGAAATGAGAACCTTCTCCTTTTTTAGAAGTCGGTTAAAAACCCGCTTCACTGTTTAAAGTTATCTGAAAAAATTTTGACTAAACTGAGAAGGGAAATTATCTTCACAAGTTCAATAAAATTTGGTGGACAACAAAATAACCGATGGTCCATTCTCTGATCAGCAGTGTCTTTCCTTCCACTGAGTTAAACCACATTTTTAAGTCTACCTTTGAATAGGTGGCTATGCCTGCCAACCTACATTCGAGCAAAACCCCAGGCGTGAGAAATTTCTAAGGGAAAATTCCAATACAAAGTTCAAACTATGAGAAACTTATTGACGACCAGGTCAAAGGTTTAATTTGAACAGAATATACCTTAGCGGACCCGTGCCTTCCTGAAAATGAAGGGAAATGTTTCATAGCAACGTTCAAAATAACTAATAACGAACTAAAGTTGTTAATGATCGACTATTAAGTGGAGCGTGTTACCTAGCTCGTATAAATCGGTAAAGTTTATCGGTTTTCCCTTCACTAAGCGAGCTTGTTATGGTAGAAATCGAAAATTTACGGTTTAAGAACAACTTTTCGTTTTTTCTTCAATTTGTTGCTGTTTTGCTTATTATTTATGTGTCTTTTTTTAGGGTTTTATTGGTGATAGCTGACCCACGCAACTTCGTCTGCGTCACATAAGAGAGAAAAACGAAAGGAAAAAAAAACCCGTTTTTGCAACATTTTTCATTCCTGCTGCGCTCCTAATGGTCATAGCGTAATGTTAGCCCATAGCCTTCCTCGATAAATGGACTATCCAACGCAAAAAGAATTTTTCAATTCGACCCGGTAGCTCCTGAGATTAGCACGTTCAACCAACCAAACAAACAAACTCTTCTGCTTTATAATATTAGTATAGATTTTGATGTTAAAATAATAAAGGGTGTAAAACAGCCCTTAACGAAGCCGAAAGGCACTTGTTCTCCCCGTCATTGCGATTTTTTTTTGTTCTACACCATAACCCCAATATCTCCGTAACTAGAAGGTTCCCCACCTTCTAGTTACGGAGATATTGGGATTCAAAGTTCCAACATTTCGACAAGTTTTTTTAAATACAAGTTTTTATTGTAAGATTTTTTCTTTGAACTCCTCCACGACCCCGTACTATTCAATCCATCCATCAGCACAATGTTTTAAGAGCGTTACTTTGAGTTCTACCACAGAACATGTTTTTCACTTCGAAATAAAAAGTTGTTTCCCAGCAACAATGTTTGCGTAAATGTTATTAGTTTGTTGTACTGAATGCTTGGGTGATGGCTTTGTGATGAGGTGGTTTACATCCTGTATATTGGCAAAGGTCTTTCTCGCTTTCGTTCGCGTGGTTGTTGGTAATTGTCCCACGAGATCGTAACCGGCATAATAAGTTTATTATGTGTTAAACCATGTTATAAACTACCTGTGTGCCAAAAATTAAAATCCAGTCTAAAACTGTCTAAATCAGTGTTTCTAGAATGAGTTACAAACATCTTGTAAGCTAATGAAACATATGGAGATTACTATTTAAAGCATACGCATAAATTAAGACACATTTCAGTAATAATTAGTCTTTCTTTATTTGTAAATTTAAATAACATATCCCTAATAATAAAAAATAAAAAATAATAATAATAATATTTTTTTTTAATAAATTAAATAAATTAAATAAATTAAATAAATTAAATAAATTAAATAAATTAAATAAATTAAATAAATTAAATAAATTAAATAAATTAAATAAATTAAATAAATTAGATAAATTAAATAAATTAAATAAATTAAATAAATTAAATAAATTAAATAAATTAAATAAATTAAATAAATTAAATAAATTAAATAAATTAAATAAATTATTACTTTGTAAAATAGATCGATATTTGATCCAAGTGGTGGCGCCACTGTCGCAAGAGCCATCTTTTTTGCGGGCTTAACGGGTGTCCTTGAGAGGCATTAGATAAAAATTGTACTTAAAAGTGGAGTAAACATTTCTACCTCAAAACCAACGAGTTGTGATTTATTAGACTTATACTTGTGAGGATATCTAGCTAGATTGAAAACTTAATTCAATCTAGACATCCAGACATCCTCACAACCACAAGCTTTTGCATTTTTATAATAGTAGGAAAGATCTAGTATCTTTTTAGATAGTCCATTTATCGAGTAAGGCTTTAGGCTATATAACATCACTCTACGATTTAATATATACTCGTATTAACGTACAATATTTACGTACTACATCTAAAACTTTAGGTTTTCACAAAAACTTACTTTAGGTCATCACAAAAAGCTTGTATTGTTGTAATTTTGATAAAACATTCTCTGAATTAAATCATACGAGTATAACAAATAATACAGTTGTAAATATCTCGGAACGTAAGAATAAAAATGCATTTTCATCCCCCCATCTCGGAAAGAATATTTTTGCTCTTCGATATCTGAGTGCAAAAGCCGTTTTTATCGTCATGAGGGTAAAGTAAATTTGAATTTAGAACATCGTGTGTACTAAGTATGTGAATTCAAAACATCATTAAACCTATTTACTTCTACCTCTATGGTGCCGAATTTATCGTACATTTTTTTTTAATTTGTTAAGAACTCAGACTCGGAACCTTCTTGGTGTACTTTTTTTTCAATATGTTTTGCGCGCGCCATTTTTTTTTCGCGTCATATTGTTAACACAGGTTAACACCTTAGGTTAAAAACAAGGAATCCAACTCGAAAACAAGTGAAAAACCTAAAATGACCACTCATTATCTAGCGACGAGGAAGTTTATTTGACGCCAAAAGAGTTAACTGAATTTGTTAACAATGCGCATTTTTTTTGCGTTTATCCATTTCCTTGCTGAGGTGGGATGAAAAGTTACGTGTTGCACTCGAGTGCAAAGATTTTTCACCTCGTGCTCTTTTGATTCCCTCGCTAACGCTCAAGATTCTAAGTTTTGAATCACTCGCTTCGCTCGTGACTCAATTTTAGAATCTTTCGCTTGCTTGGTCATCAAAATTGAGCACGCGGTTAAAAAACAACTTTGCACTCTTGTATAACAAATAACTATTATAAAATATATTTTAAGAAAGACGGGAAGTAGAACGGGATGAACGGGAAGTAGAACGGAAAGAACGCGAAAAAGAACGGGAAGAAGAACGGGAAGAAGATTGGGAGGAACGAAATAACGGTAACGAGATCGGGAAGAACGGCAATAACCGGAAGAAGATCAGAAGGAACTTGAAAAAGAACGGGAACAACGGGTGGAAAAATGGGAAGAACGGGAAGAAGAACGGAAACAACGGATGAAAGATAGGTTTTTAGTCAAAAAATATAATTAATTTCAAAATAAATATAGATTTCTCAGAGTGCAAATAAATTAGGCAATAACGAAGATAAAACTGTGACATATCTGAGTTCTTGTTTATCTTCATTACAGTATTGGTCGTTTTCCGGTAGGGGGGGCAAAAAACCAAAAACCAGTACAGAGGTCAAATCGTCAAGGTCATTGAACAATGTGATATCCTTAACATTTGTTCCAATTCCTATGGACAAAAATAATATTAAGGATCTATTTCCACTTCAACCCATTTTTAGATGGTATGTTATTCAGCTGGTTATGTTAGGTGCTTTTCTTCTAAGGCAATTGAAAGGTTCCAATTTCTTTTGTTAAACGAAATTGGAAAACAAATAGATATTGTAAAACAATTTTGTATTGTCGTAAAAATTGCTTATAAATGAATCTGTATTCTCTGAGTAAGGACGTTACCGTCATAACATGTAAATTTAATGCTATAAATATAAAACATTTTCGTCTCTCCAAAAACGTTTCACAAAGCCTAGTTTTAAATTCCCCCAGTCAACATTGGAGTGTTTGCTTGATATTCAGCCTTTTTGGGGAAAATTTTTGGTTTCAAAGCGCTCATAGTACATTTTAGACAGCAACACGCAAACATTTTATTCGATTCACATAAACTTTTGCGGTGGATTAAACATTTACAGACTTTTGGTGCGGAAACCGCTAAATGTGATGTGTGCACGGTCAATATGTCAACAAATGAACCACGGACCAACATACTAGGTTTTAAACTTCATTAAATCCATGGCTCGCCATAATTTACTTGTGAGTGACATGACTTGAATATAGGGTCTGCTATTTTTATTAACTTTAATGATTGTTTTGTTATTATGAGAACCATACAAAAAAAAATATCGTCAGATACTATTACACCAAAAGATCGTATTGGCTTCTAAATAGCCATTTGATAGTGTGTTTTGAATATCGAACAATACAAATGTACCAAGTTAATAAGAACTTATAGAAACCCATGAATGCACATTGTAAGTCAGAGGACAAAGTAAATGTCCAGTTATTAATAGGGCATCCAATCAATTGACGTACTTTTTAAGAGCTGTCAAAACGTGATTTTCTCATAGATTTTGCACGACAAAAGCACGCTGTGACGTCACTGATTAGTCACCTGAATGACTCGACTATTTATTGATTTCAAAGAAAAATCAAATTAGCAATTAATTGAAAATAAATCCAGTTTTTAGGCCCAAAATAAAGTTTATTTTTAGAGATTGTTGTCTTGAAATGATTGTATTACGGTGTTATCACCCTATTGGAGACCCCAGATCCCAGACTTGACTTGTCAGCCGCAAGCCATCGGTGAACATAAAGGTACCATTGGGTTCCTGGTGATTAGGAGACGATGTTAGGAGATTACCAAAGCAGCTGTCACAATCAATGATTACGGTGTCAGTGATTGGAAAGACCTGACAAGACTTCGGGCAACGTCTAACAGGCGTCAGACATTAGTTCCAGTCATGGCAGTCAACGTGCTATAGTACTTTATTAATGTCATCATGGCATCTTAAGTCTACAGGGCGAAAGTGGACATCAACGCACAAACGAATACTACGGATTCAGAACACCATTTTGAACTTCACATTAGTAGATATTTCTCATCAGTGGGTACTTAATTGAAAAAAAAGGTGATTATCATGAAATCAAAGATGATGGAAGTGCTTGCGGTGTCGTTCCACTCTATATATTACTAGTTTTGAAACTTTACAGTTTTACCAACAGCAACAAGTGAGCGGTTCCGAGAGTAGGTTACGATTTTGCGCTTTGTTCCTTTTGTCTGCACTATTAATAAATGTGTTGAAACGAAAAATGTAAGAAATTTTACAAGAGCTCTTGCAAAGCATCAGTGACAAAGTAACTCCTCAAAGCAATTCAGTTTCCTTTCACTGCTGCCGAATGGACTGTGTAACGACCTGTTTATGATAATAGGGCAGCCGTGACGCAGTTACTAACCTTCGCGACTGGAGGATGTCTTCTACTTTCCAAAATAATTGTAAACATCAACTGGGTGCTATGGGCAACCACCAAACCCTACCTTGTAGGTACAGTAGGCCTTCCACCATGACTAACGATATGGATTTAAGGTCTTTATTATAACACTAGCTGGCCCACGCAACTTCATCTGCGTCACATAAGAGAGAAAAAGCTCACAAAGGGAATAAAATTTCCCCCGATTTTGTAACATTTTTCATTGCTGCTCGGCTCCTAGTGGTCTTAGCGTGATGTTATATAGCCTATAGCCTTCCTGGATAAATGGCCTATCCAACGCAAAAATAATATTTTTGATTCGAGCCGGCAGTTTCTGAGATTAGCGCATTCAACCAAACAAACAAACTCTTCTGCTTTATAATATTAGTATAGAAGTATAGATGTAGCAGAGAGCAGAGTATCGTTTTAAGTTTATCACAGTTAAGTGGTCGTCCGAAGATTGATTAAAATCACTGTTCAACCATGAACATACCATAGCTACACGCGCTAACAACAGCATTATAGCGTCGGCATAAGACTGACATACATACAGTCCACGCACCGGCAACACAAGCACTAATAGGTGGCCTACTGAGATCTTCACTTCATCGGCTAGATACACACACGACATACATGTAAATAGGTATCAATGTGTATTTACCACAAATATTGTTTATAATTAAGTTCATTAATGCAATAAACTAGTCATCAAGCTGGAGTCGAGTGTGATTTATCTCCTTACTTCCTCTCACTGTGGCCAAGACACCTCCATCATCGGTCCTATGTGTCTGTGGGATCGGCAGTAAGAAAACCATTTCCTGTGTACATTGCACGACGTATACACAAAACCCTCTTCCTACCCAAATTCCGTCTGTCACCGTAGGTATCCTTGTGACAGACTTCCCTCTCGTATAACCAACGTAACCTGTTTGGTGTGGTTTGTATAGTAGACTAGGGCGTTAGGATAACTTTTACTAGGGTGCTAGGTAGGGCTAGGATAACTAGGGTGCTAGGTAGTTACTGTAGGGCTAGGTTTGGCGTCAGTTGGGCTTTAGGTACTGATCCAGGCTTAATTGTCTCAACGTAGTCACATCGTACGCACTTGGAATAACGGCCGGTGTGTACAATCAAATTTGTAAATGATTTATATTTTCAACGGTGCCAAAAATATAACTTATTTGAATCAGATTTTTTCAACAATTAAATAAAAGTAAAATCAAAATCAAAATCAAAATCAAAGCATTTATTTCAAGTAGGCCAGTTACAGGCGCTTTTGAATTGTCGAAACAAAGATGATAATTAAATGTAGCTACAGTCCCAGTCACAAGACATAAAAACTGTGAAAGTACTGTAGTTGCCCATTCCCTAGCGTAGATCTCTATGGAGAAGAACGGGCAAGAAACTCCATGGACACTCTTTTAAATCATAATGTTGTTACAAAATCTTGGTTACATCATTCCTGTTGAGATGGTGCATTATGTGAGAACAATGTAGCAAGATGTGCACGATAAAGGTGTCCATAGTTAAAACTAACAAAAACAATTCAAAAATAAAATAATTAATTAAAAAAATAAAAACAAAAGCCGTGGCAACCAAGAGCTGACCAGTCCCAACCGACAGCGCCCGTTCACGAACATGACGCATGTATCAGCACCATTCAACTCAACCATTTTGAAGGGAACTAAATGACCCGACACACGCGCCACCATCAGCGGGACATTTGAGTGAGCATGACATACTCTTAACCGCCAGGGCACATTCAAGTCAAAAAATAAAAATTAGAAACGTAGGTTTCCAGCGAATGATAGCATTCTAGTACATGGCACTCACACAATATGGGATATGAGGTTATATAATACTAAAGATATTGAATTTATACAATGCAAAGATACTTGTACAATCTTCAGCAGCTCCAACAATACCATTTAATGCTATCCATTTATGCGCCCCTGTCCTTGTGGAGCAGGACCGGCAATGAGCAAAGCATTTTTATCAGCGATATAATCATCCAATTTGTAATATGCTTGCTTACAAAGTGTGCGTTTAATGCAAGTTTTAAATTTGGTTTCATTTAGTTCAAGAATGCTTTGTGGAATTTTATTATAGCATTTCAAACAGTACCCCATGAAAGACGAGTCTACTTTAGCGAGTCTGAAGCCAGGCTGAACTAATTGGTCTCTATTTCTAGTACTGTAATTGTGTCTGTCACCTCTTTTACCAAAAAGATGCAGATTTTTTCTGACATACATTATGTTTTCGTAGATGTATTGACAATATACAGTCATGATGTTAATTTCCTTAAACAGTTCCCTTAGAGAATCGCGCCTATGAAGATTGTATATGGCTCTGATGGCTCTTTTCTGCAGAATAAATATAGACTCAATATCAGCAGCCCGTCCCCACAGCAAAATGCCGTAAGACATTATGCTGTGGAAGTAACTAAAATAGACTAGTCTAGCGGTATCTACATCAGTGAATTGACGGATTTTTCTAATGGCATATGCTGCTGAACTTAAGCGCCCCGCAAGAGATGATAAATGAGAACCCCATTGAAGCCTTGAATCAAGCGTAAGCCCCAGGAAAACCGTTTTATCTACGAATTCGAGTTTCTCTTTATTCAATATTATCTCACAATCACTACTTTTAACATTCGGTAAAGCAAATCTTATGCATTTCGTTTTTTTTTCATTTAATACTAAGTTGTTTGCTGTGAACCAATTATGGACTTCAAGTAAGGCATTATTCACGTCATTTAGATTTTGGGCTCGTCTATTTATCTTAAAAATTAAGGAAGTGTCATCGGCAAATAATACCATATTTTGAGGTTGGTTTTTCAGTAAATAGGGTAGATCATTTATATATACTAAAAAGAGGAAAGGACCCAATATTGAGCCTTGCGGAACCCCCATTTTTACTTTCAAGCCCTGTGAATTAACACCATTTATTTGAACATATTGCAGTCTATCACTTAAATAAGATTTTACCAAACTAAGTGCAAGTTTACCTAGTCCGTAATGCTCAAGTTTCAAAAGCAATGTGTCGTGATTCACACAATCAAATGCTTTGGAGAGGTCACAAAATATTCCTACAGCGTCTTGGGACTCTTCCCACGCCATGAATATGTGCTTTAATAAGGTTACACCGGCGTCAGTTGTACAACGTCCCTTGGTGAAGCCATACTGTTGATCGTGTAAGATTCTGTTGGTGTTGAAATGATTGAGCATTTGATTAAGCATTACCTTTTCGAACACCTTACTAAAAACTGGCATCACGGATACAGGTCTATAATTATTAGTATCTTTACTATCCCCGGATTTGAAAAGCGGTATGACTTTACTGTATTTCATTAAATCAGGGAAAACTCCTTGGTCTACGCACAAATTAAAAATTAAAGCTAAGTATGGAGCTATCGTCTCAAGTATGGAAGTACAAACTTTTATAGACATTCCCCATAAATCTTCGGTCAATTTGATTTTTATTTGCCGGAAAGCTTTAATAACCGTCATCGGGTTTATATGTTTAAATTTAAATTCAGCCTGGCATCCAGATACATTCGCTTTTAATAAACCAATTGAGACTTCAGAAGAGGAATTTAGAGCCTCCGTAGTTTTTAACGGTATATTGGTAAAGAAATTTACAAATTCCTGAGCTACTTCCTGATTGGAGCTTTTAGGACCACATACTGTATCTAATGTATAGCTAGTATTACGTACTTTCTTCCTGTTAGTCTCGCTATTTATGACTTTCCAAACTGTCTTAATTTTATTTTCTGCTGTTTTAATCTTGTTGCTAATGTGCAGGGCTTTGGCAACCTTGCATGAATTTCTAAAAATGTTTGAATACCGAGCAACATAGTTGTTAAAAGTTTCAGTGTTTACATAAGGCTTAAGGCCATAAAGCTCAACATCATATAACTCATGTTACTCCTTATAACTTTACCTATCTGCCAATGAAAGCCCCGTCAAAATCTAGCCATTTCGGAAATTATCATAAACCGATAAAAAAATTGTATGCAGCGTTTATGTACGTATGCATTCAGAAAAAAGCAGTTGTTTAGAAATTAGACTAGGTAAACGGACACTTTAATTTTATTTAAAAAAAAACAAGCAACATTAGACATAAGTTACTTATATTAAAAATTAATAACGATTACATTCTAAAAAGTTTTTAATGCTCTTACGCATACTGTGATTAAACACTCTTTTTAATCATTAACTAATATTGGATTGAACATCTGATTTACAGCATTTTCCGACGCACGAACCCTTTGTCAAAAGAGGCATCCCATGTAAATAGACATGTATTTTCATTAACCAGGTTTTGTTGACCTGTGTAAATAAAGTAATTGGGTCATTAGTAAAATACTTGTTAGTGGTTTAGAGTTTAGGAGTATCGTATGAATACGGGTGCCTACCTATTACAGTTAAGACGAACCTTACATATTATTATCTTTGAAGAAACCATTAAAAATGTTAAGAATAATTATACTCATAGGCCGTCATAATATTTGAATCTCTTTGTCACTCAGGTCACAGGTCAGTATTATAAAATTCTTAGATATTGAGGTAAGATGTCCAAATCAAATTAACATAACATCTGTCGATGAACACTGAGAATGAAGGTTGCGTTTAGAAATAAAATAAGATATTGCAACAACTATCAAATATTGATGATCATCATCAGCCTATACTGTTCCCACTGCTGGGACTCGGCCTCCTCTCAATGAGAGGGAATGGGCTATAATCCACCACGCGGGCCCAGTGCGGATTGGTAGATGTCACATGCCTTCGAATTTTTGGTTCTAGGAAATGCCGGTTTCCTTACGATGTTTTCCTTCACCGTTTTGAGAGCAGCGGTGATGAAAATTACACAAAGTAATGCGCCTGCCTGCGTTTGAACCTACGACTTGCTGTTCGTAAGTCGGGGCCGCCACCACTGGGCCACCGCTGCTCAATATTGATGATAAATTATATTTATTCAGCAAGTAGGTTTTCTCAAACACTTTTACACGTCACGTTTTTTTTAAACTAGATGGAGCCGGTGTGTCGTACGTGGCAACTCTGAGAAGAAATAGCCGAAACAAACTCAGCGGGCATAGTCTCTTTTGAAGTCCAGACAATCTTGATAAATTCACTTGAGGACTATGCAGATTAGTGTCTGAGATGGACAACCTTTTTACCTATATCAATCTATATACAAAAAATAAGCATAAGGGGCCGCCTCCACGAGTGATAGAATCTCGGCAATATTATCGTCCTTGCCACGTTTTTCTATACACTCTCTTTTGGGTCATCTCCACGAAGCAGCCGACCCCTAAAGAGTGTCTAAAAACGTGGAGACCAATATTGTTACTTTTAATATTAAATAATATTGTATGGACATGACATAAAATATAACAATATACAATCGTTTCGATCGGAAAATTTGTGAATAGATTCTTCACATTACTTTTCGCATTTAGAATTCAGTTTCCTTAGATCATCAATCTTGCAACATTTAGGTAAACTTGATCTATTACAAAATCTTTTCTGTGTGTTATCCCTACTAATTATAATGTGAATGTAAGTTTGTTTGTTACGCTTTCAAACTACTCAACCGATCATCATGAAACTTTGTACACATATTCTTGGAGGTATTAGAAGTAACATATGATACATTTTATTTAAAAAAAAAAAAAAACAAAAAAAATTAGCAACAGGATCCGCGTACGAAGTCGCGGGCAAAAGCTAGTATTATTATAAATGGGTTTTGGTAATTAATGGTGTAGATTGCGCTTAAAATGGCTGACGGATGCTGCAAAGTGTACTGTTTGATCGTTTCGATTTGATAGGTTCTGTGTTTCAGTAAAGGAAGGAACTAAAGAAGAAGGGAGGGAGGAGGAGGAGGAAGGGAGGAGGAGGAGGGTTCTTGAAGGAAGATTTATGGTTGACGTGCGTTGTTTCAAATGGTCCTGTAAACATTTAATATTATGGATGAGTAAACATTTAATGCTGTCCGCTACTTTTTCTTGTTCTCGAATCGATCACCCAGATTTTGTCCGATCAGTATGTAGGAACCTGGATAGCTCTGCCCTTTGCCTCATTCAAGTCCTGCAGGATGCAATTAGTTCTACACGACGGACAGGAGAGGTGTGGTATTATATCTAGTGTTGGGGCTCAACACTCGCATTGTGTCCGAGATAGGTCGATTAAACCATATCTAGTCTGCTACTACATGATGTAGTTTAGTATAATTGTAATAGGATAGCAAACATAGCATGCCATGCACGTGTGACGGTTATATAGGCTAACGTCCTAAAGAAGGCGAATTGAGGGACGTAATTTGAGACAACGAATAGCTATACTTAGCAGAAGACTACAAAAAGTTAGGTACTAATCATTATTAGAAAAATAAATTAAATACTAAACACTTAAATTTACTCCAAAACTAAGTATATTTTGTTCTCATAAGGACGATCTTACCCAATATCTAGAAGAATTTCGAAAAAAAAATTTTTTTCTTGCATTTTAATTTTAATTTTTTTGTTTAATTATAATCGAAGTGTCATAATTTGTATTCGTCACTTCAACGGGAAAGATTAAACAAACAACCATAAAGTAGACTTTATTGGTTCCATCTTTGAAAGACAAGCTGATGGACGATGTTTTAATATAAATATCGTCCTTCCTGTTGATGGATTGCAGCTTCAGTAAACGTTTACAAGTAAAGAAATAACTTTTAAACGTCTAACGCCCCGTTCACGACCTCGGGTGAAACGATTTGTGCCAAGAGAGTCATGTGCGTGTTATGTGGTGCTTGTCTTCTAATTTGTTACGTTATCATGAATACCGTCGCGTCGCTCGGAACATCGTTTACTTATTTATTTGAGAAAACATGTACAGCATAATGTGATGTTTGTACGGGCGAAGTGTAAAACAAAATGAAAGACGGACACTGGCTTAGTTCGTATATTGCGCACTGCCGGCAGCGGCCGGTGCCTGACCTACCTATCTTACACTTATTGATATCCATCTACCTACAGTAGACTTAAACTTTAAAGAGTCATCTTTTGTCCATCCTCGACATACGTTTATCCATCTCGAGGCAAATAAATCACGCGCTGGTTTCGATATCAGTAGAGCATTTAGCCTTGCCAGGGCGCGAACCAAAGGAAAGTTGGAATGAGAAACTGTTCTTGTAGACGGAAAAACCAACATGTCATCTAGCGATGACACTTGGCTCTAATCTTGACTCCTTTCTTTTATAACGTGACGCGTGTCGTTCGATTGTGTAGACTGTGGCCAAGGGTTTAATAAATATTTAAAACAAAATAAATATATTTTAAAGGTCCAACATTCACGTCATATTCTCCTATTTTATCGAAGTTTACGGTAATTTTGGCAGTTCTGACATACTTCACTTTGGGCAAAACCTCAGCCTCAACATCAAATACTTGGGGAATCGAAGTTTCACGTGATTGGCAGTTTATAAAGTTTTCTATTGTTTTGATGCTTATGAAACACCCTTCGTGTTTGGATTCGACGTTAACTTTCAAATTGAAGAGTTCTTGAAGTTTTATGAAGTTTTTTTTTCTCGGTTTTCTGTCATTTATTAACATAAATTCACGCCTGTGATTCCTTCGAAGTTATGCAAAAGTGAACCTATGGAGCACTTACATTAAGATCTAAGTTCTATTTCATAGCATTACCAAAGGGCGAGCCTATGCCATCACCTGAGCATCTTGATTTTGGGCTGCTTCTGAAAAAAAAACTTGTTGGAATAACCCAATAACACTTTGTTGACCGGGCACCGGGGGTCGTACACAAGACAGAGACACAGTCACAACTAAGAACAGTAAATATTAGATATTTGAATCTTCTGAATATGACGAAAACCTTTTATAGTCAAAAACTAGTGGTATTTCCTACTTTCTATGGTTTGTTTGCCTATACTGCAAAAAGGCAAAAGTTTACGTTGTACTTTTATGTAAATTAAAATTATAAAGAGGAAGTATTTGATTTTTGTTTGTTAGTTACGATTTAACTCAAGAACTACTCAACCGATTTGAAAAAATATTTCGTTGTCAGGAAGCTACCGTGCAACATAGGCTATAAATTATATTGATAGCCGAGCTTACACAATTTATGCAGACGAAGTCGCAGGCAAAATGCTATTGTTCATAATGAAATAAGTTTTAAATCTGTAGTGGGCACACACCATTAAAATTGTTTCGATTCCTTTGAACACTCAGTTCCTGATATTTGGAGCCGTAAAGTAATTACAGAAAAGCGGTTTGCATGTGTTCCGCTTTTCCTAATTTCACGGTAATTAATTCATTATGATTCACACATGAGAAAATATGTGGCATCGTTTCAAACAAGAATATTAATTGTGTATTTTAATATTATTTAACTATGTTAAGTACCTACGTCTAATAATATGTAAACATTTAAGAATGTTTAAAAGTGTGTTTCTCCTTCTGTACTGATTAAAATTTCATGTTATTACGTACATAGTATTCTGGAACTCATATTGTTATGAAAAAGATCATATCTCCTAGTTACAATCGTTATTTTCTCTCGAAAATAGCTATAACATTAAGGATAGTGTATACAAATATTGGTGCTCGTGACTGTACTGGTTGTCAGGTCTACAAACATAATAGTATTTAAACATAATAATATTGTAATACCAAATGATTTGAAAAGAGTAACCATCGAGTTTCTTGCCGGTTCTTCTCCATGGAATCGACCAACGCGAACCGTACACCTTTTTCAGACGTTATATAAGTGCCCATCCAGGTCTGTGTGAAATAAAATATTTTGATTTTTTTGTTTGATTTTGATTTTACACAGCCCTACTGTGTACTTATGAAGAAAACCATAACATGAAACATTGTAATAGCTAATTATTTCAACATAGAGTTTCTTTTCAGATGTATTCTTTTACAAACTTTCAATTAGAGTAAAAAAGGTTTTGAAATTGTATTCAAAAGAAAAAAATATATTTAAGATCCCGTAACTGACTTAGTATTAAACCGCGAAAGCTTTAACAGTGTTGAAAAGGTTTTGTTGTATAACCATAACCCAAATTGATCTTCATTTTAAACGATCATTCATTATCTCTGATTAAAATGTCTTCATCATTTTCAATTACTCAAACTTCCTGTCCAGAAATCACCACCACTAAACACGAAATTGAAAGACGTCTCCACAAATTGAAATATAAATAGCTGAGACTTGATAATACGATTTACGACTAGGATGCTTCAGAAACAGTGCCAAAACAATTTCCCGGGAATGTAATAATCTATACTAATATTATTTTATGTGAAAGTTTGTATTTTTGTGTGTTTATTACTTCTTCACGCTCAAACGACTGAACTGATTCGGATGAAACTTGATAAAAAGATGGCTCATACATTAGATAACACATTGGCTATAATAATTATTTATACAGATAACGATCTCTAACGGCCATACTAATATACATTCTTAATTCAAAAGTAAATCTGTGTGTCTGTCTGTCTGTATGTTTGTTAATTTTACAAGCCATAACAGCTGAACGATCTCGATGTAAGTATAATGGATTGGCATACGAGAACGTGACCTTGGTTAGGGCTTAAGGTATCCTAAGCCCCGGGGTTGCAGGACAGTCCGAAAGAGATACCGCGGCCCGGAACATAGCGAGTGAGGAAGGAACATGGGTGGGTTTTAGTCAGTAAAAGTCAGACATTCCCTCCGCGCCACCCAGAGAGGGAGAAGTTATTTAATGATTTCCAATCCTAAAAAAAAAGGGTATCCTAAGCCGGGAATTATGTGGGAATTATACCACAAGAAAGTGATTTCGGGATTAAAAATGTTTTATTATCCCGAAATCACTTTCTTGTGGTATAATTTGGTAATAATATAATTAAATAATAATTACAAGAATAATATTATAGTTAAACAAAAATATTATAATTAAATAATAATATTATAATTCCCGTACTACACGCGAGTGAAGTCACGGGCAAAATCTACTTAGTCCTTAAATAGCAGTGACTTGACAAATCAATTTACGAGTAGATGTTTTAGAAACAGTGCCATCACAATTTCCCGGAAATTTAATAATCTATAAATTATTGCGGTGCCTTTACGTTTATAAGCTGGAACGTTGATTCGTTTTGTCTTAAAGGAAAATGGATTTCCGCAATCTTGTTGGAATTTGGAGATAACAGTTTCAAGAGCTCTATTTGAACGTTTTATGAGTCCGCAAAGCGACATACTGTTAGCTAAATTCACTTTTATGTTAATGTTTGCAGTTTTACTACGTCGTTGCACGTTTATTATGATTCTTGTACGTTTTGTGATTGTTTTCTCTAAGTGCGTCTGTAAAACTAAGTGTACTAGCTTTAATCGCTTGGGCTCTATTTTTGGGCCTAAAATCTTGTCGTGCTGACGGTCGGTCGCGCATGGCCGGTCGTGCTCGTTCGGTCGCGCACGGTCGGTCGTGCTCGTTCGGTCGCGCACGGTCAGTCGCGTATGAGTATAAAGGGTTTTTTTTTTGTAAGATTTTAACTTTTAACACCTCCACGTACTATTCAATCCATCCATCAGCTCAATATTTTAAGTGCGTTACATTGAGTTCTACCACAAAACATGATTTATAAACTCGAAAAAAAAAGTTGTTTCCCAGCAATATTTTTTGCGTAGAGTTACTTAGTTTGATGTACAGAATGTTTGGTTAACGGCTTTGTGATGAGATGGTTTATACCCTGTATGTTGTGTTCTATATAGCACCATACAAATAACTAAACAAACATAATTGGCATTGTCATATAATTATACAATTGTTAAAAATAACTCTACTGCATTTAAATGTATACTTTTGTAATACCTTATTTTTAAATAAATTATTCTTATTCTTGTACACCGACGCTGACGTCAGCGGCGATTCCAGCCGTATTTTGTTCTCGCTGACGTCACGACCAACCGTGCGCAACCGACCGTGAGCGCGACAACAATAGGGAAGACCGTTAAAAACTAATTATAGATGGCGCCATCATAGCTGGTCTCAATCTGACCAATGAGGTCAAGGTATTTCAAAATATGAAATGACATTCCTTGATTTTCAACTAATAACGATGCTTGGAACAAGCTATGCTAGCGCCATTAGTTCCGCAGTGTGCATCCCCATTCAGGTCCTAGAAAAGCCAGTTACTGGGTTGTGGAGCCCATATAGGCAGTCGCTCTTTGTAAAATTCTTTTTTTTACCTGCATCCGGTGGCTGGAAGTCTACCCTTATATAGTAGGGAAAAGAGAGTACTCTTTTCCTGACTGGTGAAAACTCCGATAAGTTCTTAAATAACTCAGCTGCAAGCACTTTTGTATTTGTGATCATTAAATTACTTTAGAATTAAAGGCTTTTTAAATCTTTCTTTGAGTTTCAAAGTTTCAGTTTAAATATGGAACATGCGCCAGTCAGTGCAAAGATCCAGGTAGGTAATATTCATTGTTCTTTTTTCTTACGTAAAAAAGTCAAGGTTCTACGTACTTTATCATGTATTATACTTTTCTCTTGGGAAGTCCATAAAATTTCAGGTAGTAACACAAGACTTATGGAGTGTATAAAAATGTGTAAGACAATGATGTATGTTTCAATTATAAATTACGTATGCGAGACACAAGAATGTTACAATTTAGGTAGGAAATTGAACAAAAACAGAAGTCGTTTTGTTCTGCTCGGTTATTTTCAGAGCAAAAGATTGTACCCTATGCTGATCTATAGAAAAACAGCAAAACTGTCGACGGATTTGGAAGAAATAGAAAATGTTTACCTGTAACTATTCTTTCGGATACATTTTCACAGTGCATTCGTTGTTGACCCTATCTGAAAAAAATCTTAAGGGTATTTCATTTTGCTTTCGGTATACCTACTTACTAGCTTATAGCATTCTTTACTCCAGGGGCCTAATTCTCCACCGTAGACGCGGGCCTGTGGACGGTTAGCTATGGGCTAGCTAGCCGTCCGTCCGTCTAATGACGACAGGCCGTGTCGACGGCGCGTTCGTGTTCCACGCGCGCCTCAAAGGGATGTCAGCATAAAGGGAAGGGCCCGCAATGGCCGAAGCCTGCTGGGGTTGCGGGCGTGTTCGAAAGAGATACCGCGGCCCCGGAACATAAAGGGCGAGGAAGGAACGTGGATGGGTTTTAGTCAGTAAAAGTCTAACACTCCCTCCCGCTCCGCCCAGAGTGGGAGAAGTTGTTTGATGGTTTCCCATCCTAAAAATAAGAAAAAAAGGGCCTAATTCTGTCATTTTAATAAATTCGTCACTCCAACACCATTGTCATTTTGCTTAAAGTTCGTAATTTGCTAAATTCACATTGGTCGATCGTTGGTCGGTCAATGGTCTCGTAATAAAATTGTGTTTTAATGACATTGCCGTATTATAAAACCCTTAGCACAAATGGTTTTCGAAATCTTCTGCTAAATGCGAACATTTACGTGCCCGATTTAATTTATAATATTTTTACACATTTGTCAATATGTACGAGATTACCAATCTATGAGATTTCTATCAATGGAATGTCAGTGGTTGTCCATTGGAAAGCCATAATGGCGCCATTGTTTTAGTATATTACCAAACTTGACAGAACGTGACCATTATGAAATCAATGATCGACTATTCTGACACAGATTTGAGGACTTTAGTTGTTGTATAGCTAGCATGGCACAGCATATTAAAAAGGTATTACTACTCGTATTAGCAATTAGCATTATCCAAATGGTAAATAGATTATGCTTCACTCGTCACATTATAATATGTAAGTATTAGAAGTAGCACTGATTCAGTAAAGATCTCAATAGTTTAGTTATTTTCTTGTTAATGTAAGTGTTAAATCTTTTAGCAAGCATATATCAAGCCAGTAATCGACGAAGAGTTTGGTAGAAGTCTACTTAACAGTAGGTACGACCAGATTTCACCAGTTTAATATATTTTAAGTTCCAATTAATAAGAGGATTAGAGGGGTTTTCTGTCATTCCAGTAATTAAATCAAGCAGCTTAGGCCTTAGGAGCGATAAGAACGCCACCGTTGTACCCACAGAATTTGCGATATTGTGAAATTAGTATCAAGCAATTTTTTGTGCAATACAGAATATTCTATACATCCAAGAAGGCTACAAAAGGCATAACAGGCATTATCTCAATGAATATGCTCTTTATTAATCATTCGGTCATTTTATCAGGCATTCTGAAAGATCTAGAACTTTACGTAGCGAAGTGCTACGTAAAGTTCAATTCCCAAATAACCGTATACATTTCACCCGTATTTGCTATAACAAAGTACTACAGAAACCTCACTTTGAGGGCAGGCCATTTATTCTAGCTATTGGCAAAGGTGTATAGAATTCCTAACCCTATAACTTTGTTTTCAAGGTTCAAAATGCTGTGAAATATTCTCAGATGATATCAACCATGCCGGGTGCAGTTAATAGGATCTTATGTTTTACGGTTCCTTTGATGTCAAAGGTCCTAATAATGACTTTCTGTTAATAATTGTCTGACATTGACTAAGTTTGAATTAACGTTATTAAGAATTGTAGCTAATTATTTACAGAATTTGTGGAAAATCTTGTAAACTTGAGAAAAACTGGGAATTATTATATGACGGCTTTTGAAAAATAATTTTAAGAAAGAAAGAAAAAGCATTTATTGGCCTGGCAGGACAACACATAAAAAAATAATAATAATAAAATGGTAAAATTGTGATTATAACAGGAGAGGATAAAAAAAATAAAGAAATCATAAGAAAAAACAAACAAAATACAAAACAGAATTTTGACAGTTTGAGGTCAATGTTTCAACTATAGGTAATCTGTCGAGGGCTAGTATAAGGAAAAACGACTTAGGTTTCTTAATAGTTGTAGTCACTGAATATATAAGGCACTGAAAAAACATGCAAATATTATTTAGTACTCCTTTCTCTTACATTCAGCAATTTTCAACGCTAAGCTTAGCTTGCAACACTGACATAATATTCAGGTAGTCAGGTCGCCAATAACTGCCGCTTGGGTGGATCATTTAGTTAAGCCGTGCTCGCCTAGGTTGGTCTGTGGATGGGTAACCGCCCATCATTTGTAGATCTTTGACAGTCGTTACAGGTAGTCAGTGGCCCAAAAAGTCTGACAACCAGTCTTACCAAGGTGTATCGTATTAGCCAGTACCACAGAAATATTTATATCTATGGCCAGTACTTACTAGATTATGGAGGTCAGATTGGCAGTCGCTCCATGTAAAATATTGGTATTTAGCTGCGTCCGGTAAGACTGGAAGCCGACCTCAACATAGTTGGGAAAAGGCTAGGCATATTATGCAACACTGAACAGCCACCACTGCTCAGGTAGTCAGATCGCCAAGTTTTAATGAAAGCGGAAATTATAAATAAATATAAATAAATATTGCTGGACATTACACACAGCACCATCTAGTGCCACACTAAACAAGGCTTGTGTCGTGGTCACCAGACAGTTGATTTACTACATGTATACTTTTTGTTTGTAAATACATACTTATTATATATAAACTTCCAAGACTCGGAAACAAATGTCCATGCTCAACACACAAACATTTGCTCCTACCGGGATTCAAACCCGGGACCCTAAGAACGTAAGGCAGCCTCGCTACCTCTGCGCCATTCGGGTCGTGGAAATTTACCTCCAATCGCTATTAGAACTGCATAAGATTAACCTCACCAATCTTTTTGACAGCAACAGCACTATCCCTTTAATAACAATTGTGTAATATATCCTGTTGGCGACATTTTCTCGTATAAATTTTCATTAAAAAGATCGATGGATAGTATACGTGGAGTCTCAATATCGGGTCCCAAGCAACCATGAATTATGTATAAACTGAAAACGTTATGTGGGGATCGAAATAATCAAACAAGTAGTTCTTGGAAGGACTTGACGGTAAAATAACAAGAATTCCGTTTTGGTAAAGTTGGTTGAAAAAAGACTTTATAAGATTGTAAATATTGCTTTAGTATTGTATTTCGTTCTGTTTTTTTACAAGTATATTGGTATGTAAAGAACACGAATATATACAGGGTTTCAAATCAAATCAAAATCAAATTTATTTATTTTGTGAACATAGGTAAAAGTAGGTGTTAAAAATACATAAAATTCAGAAACTAACTATGTTCCGCCGGTAGGCATACAAAATGTTTCATGAAATTAGATTAAATCAAAGCAATTAAATGTAAATTAAATAAAAAAAAATAAAATGAATCAATATAAATAAAATCAAAACAATAAATACAAATTAAATCAAAACAATTAGAGTCAATCAATAAAATTACATGAAATAAAATTAAATCGTTTTATAACTATATAGTAAAAAATGTCAGCAGAATTTAAAATTTTCAAATAATTATAACGATACCAAATCAAAAAAACATAATGTCAGCAAGAACAAAAATAAAAATAAATTGACAGGAAAATTAATATATAGGTATATATGTCTTACAAAGATTTATCGCTAAGGAATTCATCGACAGAGTAATATGCCTTGTCACTCAATAATTTAAAAAGCTGACGTTTGAAATGATTTAAGTTTTTGGCTTAAATAACTTTATCTGGTAATTTATTGTACAGTTTTGGAGCCATTGCATATATACTGTTACGAGCTGGGTATGAGATAAATTAATTACTACCGATTAAACAACACAATAACTTTATTAATCACAAAACAATCAAAACTTAATCACAAATACACTACTGTTTATTATTCACTTAGATATCGCACTTGTAGTTCACTTGGATTCGCTTCGTTGTGTCGCTAAAACAAGACTGCCGGTCGCGGCCCTGAGCGCTCTATTTATACTCGCCAACAGACACACCAGAATAACGACGAACATTCGAGAGGGTCATAAAAAAAGTACCTACCTAACCTACTTGTACAAAACAAGCAAATATGAACCGTATGCCCTAGGCATACGGTCGAAATTCTAATGTCTTTGTATAAACAGGTCGCGAGTTTGTACCTACCTAACTTTAAAACTAATAATAATAGAATTCTCTCGAACTTCTAACGTACACACATTGTAATCACTGGCTTTCCCGAATGTTCTAGTAGGTCCGATGTAACACTGCCCCCTCCTTAGACATGCTCGTCCCGAGCATCATTAGTCCCGTAGTATCGCGCCAACCGGTCTACATGCACAATCTTAGGTGCACCTCGTGGACCCTCCTGTATTCGGTAGGTGACATCGTTGATCCTAGTCACGACTCGGTATGGCCCATCCCATTTTGCTTGTAACTTCGGAGACTTCCCCTTGCTCCGCACTGGGTTATGCAACCACACCAGTGAACCCTCGTCGAAACCCCTACCGTTGGCTTTCCGGTCATAACGGGTCTTCATCTTCTCAGACATCTGTTGGCCGGACTGTCGGATATGCTCATAAACATCGTTCAACTTATTACGCAAGTCATTCGCGTAATCTGTTACGCTACATGGAGCATCAGGGGGAGTTCCAGTGATTAAATCAGCAGGTAACCGTAATTCCCTTCCAAAGTTCGCGAAGGCTGGTGTCACAGTCGTACTTTCGTGGACTGCACTTCGGTAAGACAGAAGAAACGGCTGTATGTGCTTGTCCCAATCCCTTTGCCGGCTTTCCACAACTTTCGCCAGATATCTTTCCAACGTTTGGTTGAATCGTTCCACCATTCCATCGGATTGTGGGTGGTAAGAGGTGGTTCTGGTTTTATGGGTACCCATCAATCGACAAGTCTCTTGAAATACTTGCGATTCAAAATTTCTTCCTTGATCGCTGTGTATTTCTAAGGGTACTCCAAAACGACAGAAGACTTCTTGAACTAATTTATCTGCGACAGTTGTTGCTTCTTGGTTAGGAATGGCGAAGACTTCCGGCCACTTTGTAAAGTAATCCATGACCACCAGGAAGTACCTGTTTCCGCTCTCACTTACTGGAAATGGTCCCGCAACGTCTAGTGCTATCCGTTCCCAAGGGGCTCCAACGTTGTACACTTTTAATGCACCTCTGCTGCGTGTACGGGGTCCTTTCACGGCCGCACAACTGGTACATTTACGGCACCAGTCCTCCACATCATCTCGACAGTGGATCCAGTAGAAGCGTTCTCGAATTTTTAGTAGAGTCCTTTTAACCCCCATATGTCCTCCAGAACATCCATCATGGTAGAGCCGTAGAACATCCGGTACCTTAGCTTTCGGAACAACCATTTGTAGATGACAGCTGTCCCCTCTAGCGTTTTCCCATTTACGGCACAAGACTCCATCCTGGATCACCAAGCTGTTCCATTGCGCCCAATAACTCTTCGTGATGGAACTCATCGCAGCCACATCACTCCACTTGGGTTTAGGAACACCAGCTTTGATCCACTCGAAGATCGGTTTGATATCCGAGTCGTTTTGCTGAGTCTGCTGTAGGGTCTCCTTCCATTCATCGCTGAGATCCGTTCTGAGCATCCTCACGGGCACTACTTCCTTAGTTTCTTGCCTGGCACAGTGCTTACAGTCTTCAGGACAAGGTCTTCTTGACAAGGCGTCTGCGTTACCGTGAGTTCTCCCACTGCGATGTTCAGTTACGAAATCAAACTCTTGTAGTAGTTCTATCCATCTCGCCACTTGCCCCTCTGGATTCTTGAACTGTAATAGCCACTTCAGTGCAGCATGGTCAGTTCGTAATTGGAATTTACGTCCCAGCAAATATTTACTGAAGTGCTGCACTGTCTTTACTACAGCGAGTAGCTCCCGTCTTGTAACGCAGTAATTTCTTTCTGGCTTAGATAAAGACTTGCTGAAGTAAGCTATTACAACCTCCCGGTCTCCTTTCCGTTGAGACAGCACGCCCCCAATTCCAGTATTACTGGCATCTGTGTCAACTATGAAGTCATTTTCAGTGTCAGGATATCCCAAAATAGGTGTGTTGCACAGACGTTTCTTTAGTTCCTGAAATGCGACGTCGCAGTCATCGTCCCAACAGAATTGCCTCTTTTCCTCAGTGAGTTTGTGCAGAGGTTTTGCAATGTCGGCAAAATTCTTGACAAACCTTCGATAGTAGGAGCACAAACCCAGGAATGCTCTGACCTGTGTCTTGTCTTTCGGAACTGGCCAATCCTTGACGGCGACTACTTTTTCTGGGTCTGTTTGAACACCTTCCCCCGAAACTATGTGTCCTAAGAAGTTCACTTGCTGTCTGAAAAACGAACACTTTTTCGGACTTAACTTGAGATTTGCTGTTTGGATTTTCGACAGCACTCGGTTGAGGTTTTTAAGGTGATCTTCAAATGTACGGCCCACGATGATTATGTCGTCTAGATAGACAAGACATGCGTCTCCAATCAATCCGGCGAGTACTTGCTCCATCAGCCTTTCAAACGTCGCAGGAGCGTTGCACAAACCGAATGGCATAACTTTAAACTGCCATAGCCCTTTTCCTGTTGAGAATGCAGTTTTCTCCTTGTCCTTGGGGTCTATTTCTACTTGCCAGTAGCCACTCTTCAGATCAAGTGTGGTAAACCACTTCATACCAGTCAGCGTGTCCAGTGTGTCATCGATCCTAGGCAGCGGGTAGCTGTCCTTTTTCGTGACGTCGTTCAGTCGTCGATAGTCTAGCGCATACTGCCGTCCTTTTTCTTTACCAGGACCACAGGAGAACACCATGGACTCGATGAAGGCTCTATAACACCGTCCTTCACCATTCCCTCAATCATGGTTTCTACCTCTTTTTCTCGTGCAACTGGCAGTCTTCTTGGTCGCTGACGGATAGGTAACTCGTTACCTGTATTAATCTGGTGCTGAACAAGTCCAGTTCTCCCTATGTCAGCATCATTCGAAGAGAAAATGTTGGCGTACTGAAGTAACATCTTCTTAGCCTTGTCCATTTCTCCTTTAGTTAAATCGCAGTTTTCCAAAAGCGTTGACACGTCAAATTTTGAACTGCGAATTTCATTTCCGGTAGGGACATCTTGCAATTGACGCATCCAGGCTACTTCCTCGCAAGTGCCGATCAAGGTGCCCTTCTTAATCACTTGCTCCTGGTCACTTGGATTCAGTATGCGTACTGCTGAGATGTTGGTGGCCTTGACTAGAGTTCGTGCCATCTTCCATGGGAAGTCATTGTTCACCCTTTCTATTAGAACACTTCGACCTTTGTTTCCAGAATTTTGTGGCAAACAAATTGGCACAACCGTTTCTGATCTGCGAGGAAGAACAATCTTCTTCAAGCAGTACACTTTCCCTGACGGTGCACCTTCCATGAAGATTTCCTCTGAACCACATTTCAGTACTCCTTGATCAACGTCGATCTCACAACGATATTTCCGCATGAAGTCCAAGCCCAAGATGCAATCGTCCACTATGTCAGCCATGATGACATTCTGCTTGTAAAATCTGTCACCCAGTTTTAACTCTACCTCCTTCTTGCCTCGGACGGTTATGTGCTGACCGGTAGCTGTTAGTAAATGTATACGGTCGTGCTTATTGAAGTAGTCCCCAAGAAACCGACTTGCTAGTTTGGAATTGACGACCGTGTGAGATGCTCCAGTATCCAACGTCAGTTTACATGGTGTTCCATTGACTTCGCCTTTGATGGTCAGGCTGTTCCCGTCATGTGCTTGCGAGATCAAGATTCTCGGGGCTTTTTCAAAACCAGCCAGCACCCGCCCCCCAGTCCTGGCATTTACTCGTTTCCCTGCTGTGGCTGGGCAGTCACTTCAGCCACTCTTCCCTGCTGATCTTCTCTCGGGGTGCTGCGCTTAGGACAGCTGGACCGAAGATGACCCCTTTCTCCACAAGTGTAGCACCTGGGACTATACCCTTGCGGGCGGTCGCGTACAGGTGATGCTACAACCTCCCTGACGCGGTGCGTTCGGTGGTCTTGCCTCACTGCCTCTACTTCTAAGGCATGGGCCAAGGCGTACTTCAATGTCTCGTGATGCCCAAGTCTCACGGCAGCTCTAACTTCTAAGTCACGTATTCCATCAACGAAGGCCTGTACCAGATTTCCATCAATCAGCGCAGGGGCAGACTGGTAGGCTTTCCGAACGAGTTTCTCAACTTCCAGGGCCCACTGCTGTAGGTTCTCGGCACTTCGTTGAACACGGTCCTTCAACTTAGCACGGAATACGTGCTCCAGATGCGCGTCGCCGTATCTGGACTCCAACGCCTCCAGCAGCTGCTCGTAGGTTACATCCTTGCCGAGTGCCTCGAGAATAGTTAAAGCCTGGTCTCGGAGGCCCAAAGTGAGCGCGGTCATGGCTTGTGGTTTTGTCCATCCATTCGCCTTCATGACGGCCTCAAACTGTATTTTGTAAGCCGACCACGAAGATGTGCCGTCGAATGGAGGCACTTTAAAACCACGCGAAGATGGTGCAGCAATCACCGAAGCTACAGACCCGCCTTCAGTCTTCAGTTCGCCCAAAGCCTTCTTTACCCCAGCAATCTGAACTTCGGCCTCCGAGATGCGATTCTCATGCTGGTGGACCTGTTCTTTCATCAACTTGATGTCCTTGCCAAAACTTGCATGCAGATCCTTTATGAGGAGCATCTGCTCGTCCTGGCGGCGGACCTGCTCCTCTTTGTCCTGCTGCAACTGCTCTTCCAACCGGCGAGCCTGCTCCTCTTGACGGCGAGCCTGCTCCTCTTGACGGCGAGCCTGCTCCTCTTGACGGCGAGCCTGCTCCTCCTTGTCTCGCTGCAGTTGCTCTTCCAATCGGCGAGCCTGCTCCTCTTGACGGCGAGCTTGCTCCTCTTGACGGCGAGCTTGCTCCTCTTGACGGCGAGCTTGATCCTGCAGCAGCGCCATTAAAACTGACAAGTCTGGCGCCCCTGATGCTGGAGAAACTCCGGATGGGCCAGCGACTGGCTGTGACGTAGGCTGGACACCACCCGGTGTCTGTGTCGGAGAATCCCCAAACCGCCTTTGGTCCATATCCTGCTGTCGCTGACTTCTGGTACGGATACCGTCCGTGTCGTCCTTTGGTAGGATTGGCATAATTTATCTCTCACTTCTGACACCAATTTGTTACGAGCTGGGTATGAGATAAATTAATTACTACCGATTAAACAACACAATAACTTTATTAATCACAAAACAATCAAAACTTAATCACAAATACACTACTGTTTATTATTCACTTAGATATCGCACTTGTAGTTCACTTGGATTCGCTTCGTTGTGTCGCTAAAACAAGACTGCCGGTCGCGGCCCTGAGCGCTCTATTTATACTCGCCAACAGACACACCAGAATAACGACGAACATTCGAGAGGGTCATAAAAAAAGTACCTACCTAACCTACTTGTACAAAACAAGCAAATATGAACCGTATGCCCTAGGCATACGGTCGAAATTCTAATGTCTTTGTATAAACAGGTCGCGAGTTTGTACCTACCTAACTTTAAAACTAATAATAATAGAATTCTCTCGAACTTCTAACGTACACACATTGTAATCACTGGCTTTCCCGAATGTTCTAGTAGGTCCGATGTAACAATACTTTTATGGTAAAAATTGGTTTTTGTATATAGCAAGTGCAACTTATTTGAGTGTCGTTGACTTTCGACAGGCCTATATAGATGCATATTGGTTTTTACGAAAGTGCAGGCTTCATAGATATAAAGTGATGGCACTGTTAATATTTTCAAGCTCTGGAAATGTGGCTTGCATGAATCCGTCCGTTTTATTTTGCACATAGCTCTAATGCATTTTTTCTGTGCTATAAGCACTTGCTCGACTTTAGTTCCATTCCCCCAAAATATTAGGCCATATCGCAACGCGGAAGCAACGTAACCATGATATGCTGCAAGAGTGCGGTCATGTTTGCAATTTTACCTAGCATCCTAAGAGCATAAACGTTGGTGGGTGTAAACTACCTCATCACAAAGCTGATAACCAAGCATTCTGTACATCAAACTAAATAACTTTACGCAAAAATTATTGCTTACAAATCATGTTTTGTGGTAGAACTCAATGTAACGTACTTAAAACATTGTGCTGATGGATGGATTGAATAGTAAGGGGGTCGTGGAGGTGTTAAAGTCGAAATCTTACAAAAAACTGTAAGTATTTAAAAAAAACTTATCAAAAAGTAGTAACTTTGACCCCCCATATCTCCGTAACTACTACGGTTCCCAGGTATGGTGTGGAACAAAAAAAAATTACAATAATGGGGAGAACAATTAGTGCCTTTCGGCTTCGTGAAGAGGTGTACACCCTTTATAGGTTTGTAAAGAACAGGAAAATTTGTGAAATTAAGATATCTTCACATTTTTACGACAACTATGAAAAAATACTAATACTAAATAAAAATACTGCCTGTGACTTGTACCTATGTTTGACCTCAACTATGTTAAAAACTATACTTCTTCCAGCTGCGGACGGGCTATACTTGTGCGGTTGCTGCAACTGAAAACCTGAAACGGAATCAAATCGCACAACCTTATTAGTAGCTATGTGTTTGGACTTTTCGGGATTTAAACTTCGATCAATAATATTATTGATCGAAGGATTTAAAGAATAAACTATGACGCACGCTAGACCGTCCCTTGTCCAAGGCGAGTGTCGGTCGTGTCACAATCCATTGTCCGTTTCTCGGTAGCGGCTCGGAAGCGTGTGTCCATACAAAATTGCACGATCGAACCCGACACGGTCTACGTAAATCTACTGTTCCGTACATTTTGACCGTGTAGGTATTACACCTTTGTAGGAAACAGCTGTTTTTTTGTAAGTATTCATTCTCATTACTTTAAGGCTGTGGCTACACTAGGCAGCGATTTGCGAAACGAGAAAAATATGTTATGGCTACATTATAAGAGAGATTCCGGCGTATTTTCTAATAATTTTGCTTCAATTTAGCTAAGTTGGTGTCGCCGATGCCGTGATTACAGTAATCTTGTTCCGATCGCATAAAGAAATCAAAGATCGGTAGTAAATTAGTAATATTTGATGTACAGTGTAACCATATACGTGAGCATTAATTTATTTGTTTTAATCGCTTATGTGTCGCAGGTCGCCTCGCTGCCTAATGAAGCCTCAGCCTAAAATACTAGTAGTAGCGTGATTACCCGACTTTCTGGCTATAATTATGTAAATATACCGCCTAATAGAAGATACAAACTACAAATTAAAATGTAATTCGTGGGCACAATTATGAACCATAATACTCATTCAGCAGACACAAAATAGGACACATCCATACTAATATATTAAATGCGATGGTACTCTGTCAGTCCGTTACCTTTTCACCTTTGGTGCATTTAAAGGGAATAGGATCTTTGACACAAGTTTATCGGTAGCTTATGTCAATCTTTCACAGTACGGTTGGCGCATTGGCTGAGGAAAAATTCTTAGGCTGGAAACAGAGCTCGACCGACGGTCAGCGCTGACCGTCAGTCAACGTAGCTATATCTATGCAAGTCTATGAATGCGCACACCGCTACGCTAACGGTACGCCAATCAAATCAAGCGCGTACCGTCATATATAGCTACGCCGACCGACGGTCACTGCTGCCCATCGGTCGAGCACTGTTTCCAGCCCTAGTGTGGGGCATTTACATCACCGCGGCACCTAGTGTAATGGCGACCTTTTTTTGAGTTCCTTACCCAAACGGCCCAATTGGGCACTATTTCTAGAGCTCCGCTGTCTTTCCGTTCGTCAGACTGTATCTTTGGAATCGTTATCGAATTCAGGCCTGCTGAATTCTTATCGCGTTGACGGTCGATTGCGCACGGTCGGTCACGTACAAGTATACAGTGTGTTATATAGGGTGACTGGTAATTAGTGTACGAAACTTAGACACGTGATTGTGTTCATGATAACAACAACTTTTACTATAGGACCAACCGTGAAATCGTGAAAAAAAAACAGCTGTTCAGTACATTTATGTTTGCCTAATGTACTGACCAGCTGATTTTTTTTTCGCAATTTCACGGTTAGTATAATCACGTGTTTAAGTTTCGTACACTAATTACTAGTCACCCTAATTGTATAGCACCATATTGTGACGTTGACGTCAACGTCGACCGACAGCCGTATTTTGTTCTCACTGACGTCACGACCGACCGTACGCGACCGACCGTCAGCTCGACAAGAATTCAGGCAGAAGGAGGCAGACACGTTTGACTCGCACTCGCCGCCTTTTTTTACTTTATCGCTAAGACTCCTGATACTACTATTCATCAGGAAATAGTATGATAACTATCGGGGTAGTAGATATTTGTGCAAAGCCGCGGGCTAAAGCTTGTAGTCTAATGAATAAATTCAAACAAATATGGATACCATTGTAAAATTAACCAGTAACAGTCAAAAGTTGACGTGCGTCACGAAGTTAGCATTAATAACGTTAAGTGCCTATACCATTATCATTAACTAGCTTCGTACGTCAAAGTTTACCAACTGTAATGTGAGAATTAGTTTTTCGGTGTTACAACTTTGTGTAATTATTCTGTGGGCAATTTTGTATGGCAGTAGCCTTTTCCCAACGATGTTGTGGTCAGCTTCAAGTCCAACCGAATGTAGCTGACCAGATGAAGCTGAATACCAGTATAAACAGGGTGTAAACCACCTCATCACAAAGTCGTTAACCAAGCATTCTGTACATCAAACTAAGTAACTTAACGCAAAAATTATTGCTGGGAAACAACTTTCTTTTTTTGAGGTTATAAATCATGTTTTGTGGTAGAACTCAATGTAACGCACTAACAACATTGTGCTGATGGATGGATTGAATAGTACGAGGGTCGTGGAGGTGTCAAAATCTGACAAAAAAAACTTGTATTTTAAAAAAAACTTGTCAAAAAGTTGTAACTTTGACCCCCCATATCTCCGTAACTAGAAGGTTCCCAGGTATGGTGTAGAACAAAAAAATGATCGCAATGATGGGGAGAACAAGTGCCTTTCGGCTTCGTGAAGAGGTGTTTTACACCCTTTATGTATGTGTAAATGGAGCCACTGCCTATCTGGCATCCACGACCCAGTAAGTGCCGGGTAATACGATACCTTTGGTAGCTTGGCAGTTGTCAGATTTTTTATATCTGTAACGATTGTTGAAGATAAACAATTGATAGCCGGGACCAACGGCTTAACGTGCTTGCCGAGGCACGGAGGAAACTTGTATGTAATGGATAGTCATCCGTCGTCAAGCAGCTGTTTTGTATTCAAAGTTCCAAAATAAAGTATGGAAGAAACTTGTGATAACAAAAAAATACCCAAAAAATACAATTCTCGGAATCTTTGCAAGTTTTTTTTTCAAAGAGATATCGTAATTGACTTTTCACACTGTATATCCAATGCCTGACAAAGATAATCTCGGTCATAAGTTTTCACGACAATTTATTTTACAGATTTGCGTTTAAGAGCCTATACAACCTCAGCTCGAATTCTAATTTCGCCCCCACTTCACCGCTCCGCCTAACTCTTTATCTCGCTCGCACAATGAGGCTCGCGGTCACGCGGCGCGGGCACAGCGCGAAGTCGATGCAATTTTGTTAGATTAAACTACTTCATTTATTGGAGTTCTAAGTATTAAAATTATCAATATTAATATTAATTTGTCACTATTATCAAAACAAAATTTTATATCAATTTAATTACAATCTAGGTAGGTACCTTTTTTATCGTGTTAATATTATCCTCCCACCCTGAGTGGAGCGGAAGGGACTGTCAGACTCTTACTGACTAAAATCCACGGGGTTCATTTAAAAGCCCACTAAACCTACAGAAAGTTGATTTCCAAGGTAAATTTTCCAGTATAAGCTGACCTCTTATTGTACGGAAAGCCAATGCGAGATCAACTTATACTGGAAATTTGCTACAAAATAATAGACGAGCCAACGTAACCGTGCAGGTTCGGCGCATTGAGTTTGTAGTACGTTTGAGTTTTATAGTTTTATCCTTGTATGTATTTGTGACAGCCGTTTTTGTATAGTAAGTAGGCTTAAATGCAAGTATATTATAAGAAATAATTAACCTACTAAGTTTTTACGATGCTGAGCCACTGCATACATTCTATTGTTACAAAAAACTAATCGAGTGCGAGTCACCATTGCATTCAGGGTTCTGTCAGTAGGGAATGTAATCCGGACTATCCGTAATCCGAAAAATCCGGATTTCGGTACAGTTTTACACGACTTCTAAATCCGGCTTTGAAAATCGAATCCGGATTTTCTGAACAATAAGAAATTGTTATACATTTTCGAATATTCTCGCGGAAATGTAGCCCACGGCTACATTTCCGCGAGAATATTCGAAAATGTGCTCATCAGCCGAAAGCCTGAAACTGATATTTCTCTTGGAGGCCGCTTATAAACATATTCAGTGCATTCGACGTCGATTCAGAGCGAGCTTTTTCCGCAGCAGGAATTGAGTGTAACCAAAATCGTAGTAGGTTAAACGACGATGGCACTTTAGATGCCTTATTATTATTGGGTCATATTTTGTCTCCAAAAAATACATAGCTTTTTTGTTTATTCCAGGGCGACAGTCTGACTCTACAAAAAACTTAGTTAGTTTTGTCTAGCCCTGAATCCCCATAGCACATTGCTGGAGGATTCAGGGCTAGGCTGCCGGTTGAGGAGAAGTGGTCAGGTACCACTTATCCTTCTTCACGTGGATGATCCAAAACTCTTTTCCCGCAACAAATTGCAATCTTTCGAACATCTCACTTTCCTGATCTTTGGAAAATCTCTGAAGTAGTCATGATCCACAAATTAGGCAAACCAGAACATGAAGCGTCGTCGTATCGGCCGATAAGCTTAACTCCTGTACTGTCCAAACTGTGGGAGAGGATATTCCTTAACCGACTAAAACCATGTATGGACATCAATGGTGTTGTTCCACCTCATCAGTTTGGTTTTCGGAAATCCCATTCCACAATAGAACAGGTTCACCGAGTTTACCAAACAGGAAGACAGGCCTTTGAACGCAAAAAGTACTGCTCAGCGGCATTTCTGGATGTACAACAAGCTTTTGACCGAGTCTGGCACAAAGGATTACTGGCAAAAGTGAAGACAAAACTTCCACACTCAATGTTCCTGCTCATCCGGTCGTACTTATCCGAACGCTGCTTCCGAGTTAAACAGGGCGAAGCACGATCAAGATTGTTTGAAGTGGAAGCTGGAGTACCACAGGGTTCTATTCTTGGCCCTGTGTTGTATAACATTTTTACATCAGATTTACCCGACATAACAGTTGCAACATATGCTGACGACATAGCCTACTTATCAGTTGACGACAACCCAGAAATGGCCAGCAACAAACTGCAAAATCAGTTAGACGAGACACATAAATGGCTCTGTAAGTGGCGGATACGCGCCAGTGCATCCAAGTCTAACCATATCACCTTCACACTCAGGCACGGAAACACCCCTTCTGTTAGACCTGGACCTGATACCTTACCACACACAGATTGTGTTAAATATCTTGGCTTCCATTTAGATAGGCGCCTAACATGGAAGCATCACATTAAGCAGAAAAGGGAGGAGATAAACCATAAATTCCGCAACCTTTATTGGCTCATGGGAAGAAACTCTGTACTCTCTGTAGACAACAAGCTACTCATCTACAACTCGGTCCTTAAACCAATATGGACGTACGGAATTCAATTGTGGGGCGTAGCCAGCAAATCTAACATTTTCTGCCTGCAAAGGGTTCAAAACGGAATACTAAGAGCCATAGTAAATGCACCTTGGTTTGCCCGGAATAGCGAAATTCACGACTTCCTGCAGGTGCCGCTCGTAAACTCTGAAATTGAGCGGTACAAATCCCAACATATGGTTTGCCTAACCATGCACCCAAACCCACTAGTGACTGAACTGCTAAACCCGACAGCGGTGGTGAAAAGGCTGAAGAGGAACCACCTTCTATAAGTGGGAGGCGCAGCACTGGCTGCTCCACCACAACGCCATGTAGCTTGTAACAAATTCGCTTATGGTCTGACGACCGATTGCAAATATAATATAATAATAATATAAATGAAAATATTAAAAAAAAACATTAAAATATATATTTACAAAGAATAAGCAGTTCCATGTAAAATACTGGTATTCAGCTGCATCCGGTTAGACTGGAACCCGACCTCAACATAGTTGGGAAAAGGCTTCAAAACCAAACCAACCAAGGTATTGAATTTGAATAATTTCAAATAATAAAATTAAATTCCCATTTCCCAAAATTAGAAACAGAATATGGGTAGATTTGTTTATTTTCGTGAAAAATTCGTAAAATCCGGATAATCCGGATTGGATCAAACATCCGATCCAAAAAATGGATTTTGAAACAGAGCGGATTTGCATTACTAGTTCTGCGGGGTTACCACAACGTCCAAATGCGATTCAATTTAGGTTTGAGCTGTCATTTTCTGACAGTTTTTCTATGGAACTGACAGCTTGCGACTCAGTTTAGTACCTGAATTGAATCGCATTTAGAGGTTGTGGTAACCCAGCAGTGGATACATTGACGTTTTAGTAAAACGCTTTGCCACTATAAAAAAAAAAACGAAATGTATGACTGCGCATAACAGCATATTGGTTTTTTTTTTGTTGTGTTCATGATTCTCAAGGCATGGTTTGTATGACTATGAATATTTGATAGGTAGGTAAGTGTGTGTGAAACAAGCAATAGTTTGGTTTCTTGCAGCTACCTACAATTATATTTTTTTTACTTTCTGAGCGCGTAGCGGCTGCAGTACGAGTCGCAGGTTCGATTCCCGCACGGAACATGTGTTATTATAAGTGATGGTCTACAAATAGTTGTGAAGACTTGAGTTTGTAACTGCACCGTCTTTTTCAGGAGCAATTGGAGAAATAGGTAAGTATTGGAGTAATAAAAGTATAAAATCTACACTTTGTTGTATGTGTAAAAAAAACAAACTTATTTAGGACTTTTTTTATTATTTTTGAATCTGGAATTTTTATGGTGTAAGTACATAATAAAGAGAATTCTATCGTCTAACTATCTACCCTATCCAAACGTAGACGGTGCGATTACAAACACAAGTCTTCACAACTATTTGTAGACCGTCACATAATATACCTAACACATGATCCGTGCGGGAATCGAACCTGTGACCCGTACTGCAGCCGCCAAGCGCTTTGAAAGTAAATAAAATATAATTGTATGTACGGTTATTATGTACCTGGTCTACTCACACAGAAACTGCTCCAAACGTGTGTACCTACTACATATTCACCTACATGTTTGTAATCACTAATATTGTACCTAAATAGATCGGTCAGTAGATACTTCATTTCGATCATATGTTTGAGAAAT
Source organism: Xestia c-nigrum (assembly GCA_916618015.1). Classification (NCBI taxonomy): domain Eukaryota; kingdom Metazoa; phylum Arthropoda; class Insecta; order Lepidoptera; family Noctuidae; genus Xestia; species Xestia c-nigrum. Next base: position 20,657,878 of record OU745250.1, read on the forward strand.
TCTTTACGCCAACCCTGTCGCTTCTAATTTTTATTTCGGTTATTTCCCATCACGCAAACACTATAAACTCATGTATTTCAATATTTTTATTTGTTGAATTGCGTAATGTGCCCTGAGCGCAAACTGACACAGCCCTCCCGTACGGAAGCCGGAGCAGGACTGAGCGCGGGTGGCGCGCGGCAGGGAACCAACTTTGATATGACCGATATTATAGGCTATTTATTTTTCGGCGAAAAAAAAGGAAATTCAAAAAAATAGATAATATAAGACCTGCTCTATAGATAGTTCAGTTAGTATAAAAAGTTTCATGATCTTATTTTAAGTATTATAAGATTGCCAGCGGTTTATTGTTCAGTTTAGAGGTAACTTTGGATATTTTTTCTATCGAGAAAATTTTATGGAATCGTGTTTTCGCCAAATATAGGACTTAACAATAATCCTCAACTTTACCATATATTTATTTCAAAATTTATGCTGCAGTATTTTCGGCGTATCGAAGGATTCTGCTAAGCCATTTGAGGTAGTATAGGCTCTTAATTGAACTTATTTTCTGGGCTTCTTTTTTTTAAATATATAGGACCTTTAAATTGTGATCTATCTAGCGAGATTGTAAACTGTGGAAAGATTATCAACTGAACATGCTGCTTACAATATGACGCATTATTTATTGGAAGATTGTAATCTGTCGAAGCGAAACCGTGAAATTGTGAAACGCCTATTCCTGTTTACAGTGCTATCAGTAACCATTTTTTTCCCCCCTAGCCTGCTCTGGCCCACTCCTGGGCAAAGGTTGTCTTCTACTCTTACCATTTCTCGCGCGTCTTTCTCACAGTTCTGACGGAACCTGTCCAGTTCGTCCCGCCATGTCACTCCTTCCAATAACAATTTCCCTACTTCCAATTTTTAATGTCCGTGTCGGATAAACACACTACGAAGGTACATGATAATGAGGTGCAAATCGTCACATGAGGCTTGCATTGTTCCCAGACACATCATCACTAATTCAGCACTCTGCTCCCCTTTGTCTGTAAGTGAGACAGATGAATGAGCTTTACAGACATAATAATGAGAGCTAGTAGTATGCTGTGCTGGTAGGTTTCAGGAATACAACAGGAAGTAGAATCTGAGTCGACTTTACTCGAGTGACGTGCAGCATTAAGAAAAGCACTTGGGTGATCAAGATGTACTCGAGTGGCCCTACTTGGGTGAAAATATAGACAGAAAGAAAAACATATATTCGTCGCAAAGCCATGAAGTTCATACAATATTGATAAACAGAACGTAATTATACAAACACAAACATTTAGACTAAAACCGAAAATTAACACAACAACAACATTAAAATTATAAAAGTTGCAAGACAAAGCGGACAAAAAATAAAAAAAAATGCACGTCGTGATTGCGACAAATAGGTTACCACTCAGCATGATGCTGTGCTATGGGGAACCCACAGAACAGCACTGGTTTTGAGTGGTCACCTGTCATAACGTACGGAGGCCAATACAGCTATATTTGACTAAACAGTTAGGACTTAGATTAGAACATTATCAGCATAAAAAACAAAAACATTTCAAATAACAAAAAATATGAAGGTACAATAGAAAACTGACTGAAGGCTAACAAAACATGACGGGTTTTTTTGTCACGCTCTTATCCCACCTGCGCGTTGCCACCGCACCTCCGCTTGCAGTCCTGCGCGCGCGCTGCATTTCTCATCTATAATAATATATATAGTAAACGATTTTGTCCAGCTACCTAGCCCTCTCAGGCTTTTCACTTCAGTGAACCCCTTTCTTTTTTTTTTTTTTTTTTTAAGGATGGGAAATCATCTAATGACCCCCCCCACGGACGCCCGTTGCGTCTCCCGCGGCGGCCGGGAAGAGAGGATCTCTCCCTCTCTCGTTCCGCCACCTCCTTCGCTAGCATGACTGCTTCGCAGAAGGAGGCGACGGCTTCCCATTCCGTCTCGCTCCGGACCATGGATTGAACCAGGGCCGGACGCGAGAGGTCGCCGCCGCCGATCGCCGCCACGAGGACACGGCGGAGCTCCGCCCACGCAGGGCAGACTTCCACCGTATGCTCCACCGTGTCCTCCGGTCGATCCTCGCAGTGAACCCCTTCATTGCAACTTTCAACAAAATTGTTAGAGCCGCTTTCGAAAACGTGATTACAAATAAATATAAATTATATATCGTGAGGAAACCAGCATGTTTCTCGACGGCATGTTAAGCCAAGTCAGAGACCCATGGGCGGCATATAAATTCTGACATCAGGTTAGGCAACAAACCACACGATCATCATCATTTCATCATCATTCTCTTGCCCTTATCCCAATTTATTTGGGGTCGGCGCAGCATATCTTCTTCTTCCATACTCCTCTATTTTTCGTCATCTCATCACACACTTCCTTTCTTACCATATCCTTCTTAACACAGTTCATCCATCGTTTCTTTGGTCTTCCTCTACTCAAATACCCATCCACATTCATACTCAAAACGTTGTTCACGACGTTTTCCTCATTCCTCCTCATCACATGCCTATACCACGATAACCGATTACCATACAACTTTTCAGTCACCGGCGCCACTTTCAGACTTCCTCTAATATACTAACTAACCACACGATAAGGAAGGAATATAAATTGCTCATAATTAATAGGATAAGTTTGTAATGTTCCCACTACTGAGAAACAAGCCTACTATCTGTTGTCGTTATTGTCTTCCGAGATGAGTACTTTTCTATTTCAAAATTAAAATGTATCTGATTGGACCGAAATCCGAACAGCAAAATACATAAAATTAGGTACTGAAATATCTGATAAAGGCCCATACAACCCAAAATCGTGATTTTTGAACCCGTCTCGTGTTAATATAACTAAAGCATTCACCTTGGGATTAATAAATGGCAAAGTTGAGGACTGCTTCTAAGGTTCATACGTTTCGGAAATACGATTCCATAAAATTTTCTCGATAGAAAACTTCCTCAAAGTTACCTCTAAACTAAATTTCAAAACCAAGTATTCAATTAAAAACATGATGTCCGCAGCCGTCACCTTAAATTAGCATACAATTCTGTTGCAAGGCATCAAAAAAAAAAAAAAAAAAGGCATCTGTAGATAGATATTTAAGTACATTGTACCTCCTTATTCTTTGGTCCGCTGACCCGACACGTTCTAAATCCGCCATTTTCGGTATTCTTTTTTTTGTGAGGTAAAAACTCCCGAAACGCCGTTTGCCGGACTCGATAAATAAACCAGTTTGATTTAAGATCGAGGTAGGTATCTTACACGATTACAATATTTGATCGATCACCTTCGGTTGACCAAGTAAGTGACCACATAAACTTACAAATCAACAATGTCCAAATAAATAAAGTTTAAATACTAAATTATTTTCAACTTGGAACTATTCGCTTTAAGTTTCGTAATTTTCAAAATCGGTACTTCACCTAGCTGTAATGAAAATACTTCATGTATTACTTTCTTGTATTCCATGTTTAACTTAGCTACGCACGAGAAAACACAACTCAGACTGATACTCTGCCACCAATATCCAAATTGTTCATCGAAATGACTAAACACGTCGTGTCTGATAGAACTGATTATCTGAAGCAGTGAAGTAGTATCTGAAGCAGTGAAAATCTATATCTATACTAATGTTATAAAGCAGAAGAGTTTGTTTGTTTGGTTGAACGCGCTAATCTCAGGAACTACCGAATTAAAAAAATCTTTTTGCGTTGGATAGTCAATTTAGCGAGGAAGGCAACAGGCTACATAACATCACGCTATGACCAATAGGAGCGGAGCAGCAATAAGAAATGTTGCAAGCGGGAAAAAAGCTTCCGTTGAGCAGGCGATGCGTTGCGATATCAAAACTTCACGCGAACGAAGTCGCGGGCTGAAGCTAGTAACTAGATAAAACTCATTGAGCATACAACTAAAGCCATAGAGAGATCACCTCTGCAAAACTAAAAGGAATACATTAAAATTCCACATGCAAAAGGTGAACACGAAAATCTACCAATTGATTTTTTTTTTAAAGCTACAATTATGAGAAATATTCCAAGATCGACGGGAAGATGAGACGTAAAACACATACTCACAAGTTTCATGTTTCATCACATTCGCTCATAAAAATGTTAAAAACCTTATAACTTCACAATAGAAGGAAAACTGACACACATTCATGGTATTCATAGAGACCTCGTAAAAGGAATGAAGTCATATATTATATACGAGAATATCAACGCTCTGCACTCTACTAATACAGCCGTTTTCGCAAAAACCCATGTGTTTTTGTGGCGTCGTGAAAGGGAATGGTTATATCAAGCAGTTCTTGGATCAACATGGCTGGTGTTATGAGAAAAAACTTATGGTACTGCACTATAAAAACTCTTCCGTGAAAACATAAGGGTAAATAAAAATGGCGTGTTGTGTAAAGGTGCACCACAAACTACAGTAACCCTTATCAATTTTAACTTTAACCCTACATTACTACTCATGTTGCGACATACAAAGAAACTACTAATACGCCCGCGAGGCGCATCATATTGATAATGATTTTAATCAAAACCTATAAGTATGATTGATATGTTTGGACTGTTTTTATAATTGTGTATATTACTAAAAAGTGAAAAACATAATTTTAAAAAATTATTATAATATTTTCATTATGAAATCTTTAATCAAATAAATCTTAGGAAGAAATTTCTGGAACTTGGACAATTAAACAGTATTCTCATTAAAAATTGAAAAAAATAACTTTAAGTATACACTTCTCTTATAAATTGTAAATTATGAAGTAATTAACTAAAAAAAACTAACAAAATAACAAAAAAAAATATTTTACATACAATTTGATTAAGACCGCAAAACTTACATACAAGCTACTCTTACGTCTTTGGAGCGCCAAGGGTAGTAATATCTAAAAAACTAGCACACTTACCGTAACGCAACCACTGTCCTGCGACACGTGCTAGCGATGACTGAGATGTCCTTGAACGTGAATGCCATACGCGCGAAGGATAAAAAGAGAGAGCAAAATATCAAAAACGTGGGCGCCTCTGCGACGTAGAGTAGTAATCTAGGGTTAATGGTGTTAAAAAGGCAATGGTTCTAAAGTTTTTCATAAAATATGTTGTTATTTGTCCTTAACCCACCCATATAATAAATCCATCTGACGAAAGTAGTTACGACCGTCATCCTAGAACAAAAAAAAAAGGTTTACGTGCTTAGATCCCTAGGATAAATGATAGAATTTCTCTAGGAGCAACAATTACCATTTTGACTACCCAAAACGAGGCCCGTTCAGAATTTATTTTATACCTTCTCATCTGCCTAGCCTTTTCCCAACGATGTTGGGGTCGGCTTCCAGTCTAACCGGATACAGCTGAATACCAGTATTTTACATGGAGCGAATGCCTATCTGACCAACACAACCCAGTTTATACTGGGTAACACGATACCACTTGGTGAAACTGGTCGTCAGACTTTTTGGGCCACTGACTACCTGTAACAACTGTCAATCTGTACACCTACATTATTGGCAAATAAATGATTTCTATTTCTATTTCTATTTCTATTTCTATTTCTATTTCTATTTCTATTTCTATTTCTATTTCTATTTCTATTTCTATTTCTATTTCTATTTCTATTTCTATTTCTATTTCTATTTCTATTTCTATTTCTATTCCTATTCCTATTCCTATTTCTATTTCTATTTCTATTTCTATTTCTATTTCTATTTCTATTTCTATTTCTATTTCTATTTCTATTTCTATTTCTATTTCTATTTCTATTTCTATTTCTATTTCTATTTCTATTTCTATTTCTATTTCTATTTCTATTTCTATTTCTATTTCTATTTCTATTTCTATTTCTATTTCTATTTCTATTTCTATTTCTATTTCTATTTCTATTTCTATTTCTATTTCTATTTCTATTTCTATTTCTATTTCTATTTCTATTTCTATTTCTATTTCTATTTCTATTTCTATTTCTATTTCTATTTCTATTTCTATTTCTATTTCTATTTCTATTTCTATTTCAAAAATGGACAAATGACAGCCAGGTGGTCACCCATCCACAGCATCCTAGGCAAGCACGGCTTAACCTAAATAATGGCCCGAGCGGCTGTTATAATTTAGCCACGAGCTCCTCCTTTTTTTTTTTTCTTGCCTGTCGTGTGTCCCACTGCTGGGCAAAGGCCTCCCTTTTTTCCTTCCAAACCTCTCTATCTTGTACGATATCTGGCCATGTTCGCCCCGCAAACAGATCAGATCGTCACACCACACCACCTTATTTTATACCTACTAAAATATGAAAAACTAGCGGACTTCACGTGGTTTGACCCGCCTAGTTCCCGTTCCCGTAAGAGTACGGGAATAAAATATAGCATATGTTACTTGCTGTTAATGTAGCTATCCATAGCTAAAACAATTCTTCAAATCGGTCCAATAGTTTTTAGGTTAATTCGTTACATACAAAAATACAAATCTTTCCTCGTTATAATATTTGTATAGATAATGAAAAATATTATATTACACTAATACCTAATTAAATCAAACTTAAAAAGTCTTTCACAGAGAATCATCTTCATTCGTTTCATTTTATTTCATTTCATTCAACCCTAAAACAAATAAATATCCGAAATTCTCCAACTGTCAAAAGAATTCTTTGTTTCTGAATAAAATGATTTCAGAAATTATGGTATTACCTCGAAACGAATATTTTTGGAAACAATTTCTGACAGAAGTTATGCTTAGGTACAGCCTTGTGTAGAATGATTGAACACTTAGCCAAATTGAAGAGCAATTTTCTTTTACGTGTTGATTGAAATCGTAAATCATTTTATCACGTGTGCTTTTGCTTCAAGCATTGAGTCGTGTCGAAGATTCGAATAAGTCTCAAAAAGAAATTGTTTTCTTTTTCTTTTCTTAAAACAATTTGGTTGCCTGTAAAGTCGTTTACGAACGATCATTTTACGTGAAAACATCATTTTTCATGATGTATGTGATTGCCAGGCGTTGCGTTAGTTTGCGACCATACGCCTAGATAATAAACTTTGTGATATTTTCTTCGAAAATTAAGGACTTTCCATACACAACTTCATCCCCTTTTTAAACTCTTAGGGGATGGAATTATCAAAAATTCTGAGACAAGCATAAAATTATTTTCAATTGTCAGCTTAAACAACAAATTTAGATTCATACTTTAAAACTGACGGACTTTAATAAAAAAAAATATCCCGTGTTTACCTCCCTCAGGGGTTGAATTTCGAAAATCCTTCCTCATTCCTTGTCTTAATTATAAAGTGGACCGCTGTGCAAAATTTCAGTTGTCTAGGTGCAAGAGTTTGGGCAGGGCGTTGATCGCTAGATCGGTAAGCTGTGACACTTTTTCGTACGTGCAGCCGGTGTTCATCAATTTATGAGACGTTATCACGTCAAAACAAAACAACATCCCTTTTAATTGCGCTCAAATGTTGACACAGTTTTGCTGTAAATCATAGTGTATATGCAATAGTTTACCCGTAGCCTAGAGCCTATTCCGGAGTAACAGTTAACTTACAGTTCAGCCGATGAAGTTTTCTGTTTTATTAATTTAGTAACACCATTAACACCGTATACACAAAATATTCACAAAAACTCTTTTCACTAAGCTTCACGCTAGTTACTTTCTTTCCCTGGGGAATGGCGAGTCAAAACTGTTTTCCTCATATCAAATCCCAAATCAACAAAACCATTTTGAAAAGCCGAAATTGCGTGATAGATTTTTTCACAAAAAAATACCAACATCCTGAAAAAAATTACGAACCCGGTTGGAAAACTTTCACGTTGGCTGCATTTTTCAGTCTTCAGGGAAATCAACAAGTTTATATTTTCATAAATGAAGGAGGTAGGTGTTAGTTATTACACTATCCATCCTTGTAACTGTTATCAGATTAAATTCAAGAGCGCTCTCGAAAAAAAAGATGAATTAATCAATAAAATCATCGTAAAAAAAATCTCCGGAATTACAGGTCTACACGCAAATTGCAATTATCGCACTTAGAACGGCAATTCTAATTTAAAATCAGACATTACGCTGAAAAATACTGTTCAGGAAATTCAATTGCAACAATGTCCTGGTTGTTTCTTAAAAATTAGGAATACCCTTTATATTCCTTCGGATTGTGATAAACCTGTTTTACTCAATGAGGGATTTTCTTTTTCAACTCTTCCCTAGTCACTGGATAGATGGCGTTGGTCTGACTACGTTTCTACAAGGAACAGAACATCACATAATATCACTTGGACCTAATGGTTGTATTTGGAAGCTTATGCAGACGAAAATGTCAGTCAACGAGCGTATGTGACGTGTGTTTTTTCAAGCGTTTGGGCTTTGGCACCTAGTAACGTAGTCATTTCAACGCCATCTATCGGGTTTATGGAAACTATTTTTTTTTAAATTCTCTAAAAGAAAACCTCTCATTGAAAGAGAGTTATACACATGAGGTTTATACATATTATATAAGGATTAATAAGGGTTAATCTATATCTATTACTAATTATAAAGCAGAAGAGTTTGTTTGTTTGCTTGAACGCGCAAATCTCAGGAACTACCGGCTCGAAATGAAAAATTATTTTTGTGTTGGATAGTCCATTTATCGAGAAAGGCTTTAGGCTATATAACATCACGCTACAATCATAAGGAGCGGAGCAGGAATGAAAAATGTTGCAACAATGGGGACGTTTTTTTCCTTTCGTGTTTCTCTCTTATGTGACGCAGACGAAGTTGCGTGGGTCAGCTAGTACACTTATATTTAACTAATGGAAAGTGATACATTTCCAGGGTAATATAGTGTAGTGTATCGATACAATCGACTAGACTATGACAATCCCGAAAGCCAAGAGCTGAGGCGATATTGATCCCGCGTAAAACCGTTGACATTTAGTCTGTGTGCAAATGACGTTAAAAAAGTACCAATGTAGATTATAAACTTCAATCGCTAACGTTATTAAAATAAGTTCTGAATTTGAAAAGTGTTGAAGTAGATATCCAATCATACTTGCGCATTTTTAATGTTTTAAATTTCCATTCAAATATTAATCAGAAATAGAATAGAAGCCTTCTAATATTTGAATATACATGAATGGCCATCAAAATACAGGACTTGAAGCGAGTTGAAGTTGCAAGGCTTAACCTCGTTTACAACTAGGTATGAGGTGACATGCGACGAGTGCCATTTCATGGCATGCTTTGACATAGCCTGTCAGCGGCTACGGCAACGTGACAAACCATGTTTGTTGACCAGGCTAAAGCAGCTCGCTCGATCTTGAGATTAGTACAAAGCTAACGGTAGTACGAATCGTCGTTCGGAGGGCCTTTTTTTTTTTTTTTTTGGGATGGGAAATCATCAAATGACTTCTCCCACTCTGGGCGGAGCGGGAGGGAGTGTCAGACTCTTACTGACTAAAACCCATCCATGTTCCTTCCTCGCCCTTTATGTTCCGGGGCCGCGGTATATCTTTCGAACAGACCCGCAACCCCGGCAGGAAGTCGTTCGGAGGGCTACGTGACGGTTTTCTCTGCATTCGCTGTGACAAGATGTGTGTCGCGATAGCGTGTAGGTTGTGGTCAAGGGGTTAGATAGTAAACACGTCAGCGACGAAGATTACATTAAAGCGGTCCTTGTAGACATTGTTATGTAAATAAATTTTTAAATTAATAAAGACAATTGAAACTTTCCCTCCGATGCTGTTATGTTTACTTTTATCAAGCAGTTGTTTTAGAAAATGGGATTAGGTATGGAAATCGCTTTTTTATCCAACTGTATTAGATTTTATTAGCCTGCGAAACCCCACCGCGACACGTAAGTTTTCTTCTTATCGTTAAATGTTTTTAAACTGACATTGTCACAAGCATTAATAACACTGAAAAAAGATCAAAATAATCAACTATAAATAATGACAAAAAAAATGATCTAAATGATCATCTTAGTTTATCGATGACACTTTAAATTGTTAGAAACTGTTACTTTGACCACCAGCGCAGCGGTGGCCCAGACTTACCCACAAACAGTAAGTTTGGTTTTGAACTCAGACAGGCGCATTAATTTGTGTAATATATTAAATCATCACTGCTCTCAAAACGGTGAAGGAAAACATCGTGAAACCAGCATGTCCTAGAACCTAGAACCAAAAACTCGAAGGTACGCGACTTACCAATTCACTATGGGCCCACTTGGTGAATTTATAGCCCATTCATTGATGTAAATCCCCTCACATTGAGAAGACGCCGTGTCCCTGCTGTGGGAACATCATCTTCATCAGCCTATAACCACAAAATACCCCTTGTTAACACTTACACATACCATTTTCAAGCAACCAGGATCAATAAATTCTAAGTTTAAATGACAGCGATGCGGAGGCCCGATGACAGCGATGCGGAGGAGTACTTTGACGCCTAAGTGTCCTGTTGACATTGTTGTATATATATTTGTCACCGTAAAATTGTCAAACACGTTATATTACAATATAACGTGTTTTTTCTCGCGATATTGTAATGTCTCGAATTATTGTCAACTGAACATACGGAAGTATCTCTGCCCCCATAATCGGGACTTGGGGCACAGATGACAGATACTACACTCCATGTACTTACACGCGCTAATCACCTACCGAGCGCCGGGCAACCGGTAGCCCATAGCGCACTGGGTTGTCAACAGCCGCGCGGCGCGCACGTACGCACGTTCCCCAAAGAAAACTTGAACTTATTAAAACTATTTGACCGATTTCGAATATTCTCTATGTTAAAGTTTAACAATTAGGAATTTAAGGAAGGGGAAAAAAATATTAATCATTGCATCAAAATAAAACACCTCTACGCTGATTTATTTAACAATTCTTTTTATACATATTTCGTTGTTATACTTATTTTTAAAACAATTGTAAATTCTGATACATTATAGAACATGTTTTATTTTATATTGTACGTCTATACTAAAAATCCCGTCATCTTCGTCGACAGAGGCAGCCCTAGCACGCCCTAGCAATTCACAATATCCAGACGGCTGCGCGATCTACAAAGCAAAACCCACTTTACGTTTGTAAGGTTAGGTACATTTTCGTTCGCAGCGTCTATCGACTTGAAAGTGTAGGCTATTATAGCGGTAGGTATTGAAAATTTTGTATGGAGTGAGTTATCTGGTAATCTGTGCTTGGGGCACCCCCCCGTTAGGTTAGTTAGGTTCCTTTAAACCCTGCACTCGGAAATAGGGGCCCCGCGAAGCGGGGCTCCGTCGACTACGCTTTTTAGGGGGAATATAAAGTGTTTTAAGGTTATGTTATATTAATTGGTATTTCTCAGGAATGGTGCATTATCTTTTCATGAGAGTTGTGCCACTGGGCAAGGGGGACCCCTCCTTCCCCCCACACCGTAAGTTGACTACCATCGCATGCATTACACGAAAAATAATGCGTTTTGTTGTAAGCAGTATGTTCATTTGACAATAATTCGAGACTTTACAATATCGCTAGAGATATTACAATATAACGTATTTGACAATTTTACGGTGACATATTGTAGTTTTACGTTTAGTTTTATTTTTGTAATTATTTATATAGTTTTAGATGTAGTATGTAAATATTGTACATAATAAAATAGTTTAAATATAGTATAAGGGTAAAAGAAGGCAAGCAGTTCATAAAAATGTAAATCTAAGTAACAACCCTTTGCCAAAAAAAAAGCAAGAACATCAATTATTTTTGAAGCGCCTGTCTAATGTTAATGAGTATTTATTTATTCAGGGGTCTTATCGTCAAAAGGAGAAAGGAGAATGACCCCTGTTTTGAATCCCCAGTAATTACTGAAGATTTCTTCCTCATAAAAGGTTCGTTTTATTTTAGATAACAAACATCTACAAGTCTATATTGTCCCACTGGGTAAATACCTGCTAGTCCTTTGTAGACCGAAATAACCAAATAATTGTCTTTTGTCAGACGGTTCTTCGCCATGGTTCTTTCGGTTTAGGAATCGAGCTGCAAAAAATATCTCATTCTTCAAACATAAACACACTCTGCCGTCGATCTCAAAATATTTAATAATCTTAGAATCAGAATCAGAATCAGAATCTTTATTTGTTAAACATAGGTATTAACATAAAGGTGTTAGGTTAAACATATTTGAGCACTATGATTTGCCGCGAAGGCATACAAATTTTAAATAAAATGTAATTATAAAAACTAAAATGAAGTACTTGAAAACGAATAGTAACAAAACAATAAAACGAAACGAAGCATAAACTAAAAAAGTTAAAAAATATCATTTATAAAATCTGGAACAGTATAATAACATTTTTCTATTAACAGAGAGGAGAGAGCTTTCTTAAATTTTGATAGGGGCAGTGTTCTTATACTATCGGGTATTTTATTGTAAATGCCTTAGGAGACCTTCATTCTAAATATCTAATTTGTTACCCCCCGTTTTCCCCTATACAAAATGTTGAATTCATCCGTGTATACTTATACTTCCTAGACCCAATTCCGCTAATATTCATACCAGCTTTCTACCCCAGTTGCAACCCCGAGAGTACTAACTTGACATGTTTAAATGGATAATTTCGATACACTAAAGGAAATTGATCAGATTAAACCATCAGATTCGATAAAGTGTAACATACAGGAACTAAAATTAAACACGGGTAATTCTCCACACAATTTAATTATTCTAACACAAAACATTAGAAGTATATACAAAAACTTTGATGACTTGCAACTCACCCTATCACAACTAAAATATGATGTAGATATCTTGATTCTCACAGAGTGTTGGCTAAACTCTAATAAAAACATACCACAATTAGTGAATTACACAACTTTCCAAACAAAACACCAAATTAACCAAAGTGACGGGGTAGCTGTATACATCTCAAATAAATTGTCAGCAAAATTTAAAGAGCTAAACCTTATAAATGCCACCGGTCTCGAGTTAAATATATCAAATTACACTATACTGGGTATCTACCGCTCCCCATCATTTCTACATGCAGGTAACTTCATTACATCCCTTAACAACCATCTTGAAAATATTACTCCATGCAAAAACATTCTAATCCTAGGGGACATTAATATTGACTTAATTATCTCCCCCACTGAAACAAGTTATGAAAGAAACAACAGACTAACCTACTTAAATATGCCATCTACGCATGGACTTTTACCGTCTCATAACCTACCCACGAGGGGTGATGGATGCCTTGATCACGTCTTCCTAAGCCTTGAAAAACAAAAAAATGTAGCTTTGACTGCGGTTTTAAATACAACCGTAACAGACCACTGTATGATTCTGATATCTCTTGAGAATAAATATTGCTATAATACTCGTATACCTAAAAAGCACAAAACAATAGTCAACTACGAAAATGCCCTTATTAGTCTAAAAAACACTGATACCTCCTTTTTTAACATCTTCAAAGACCCTGACACTTACGCCTTTGCGCTTATAGAATTAGTCAAGACAGCTTTACTGTCGAACTCTAAAAATGTAATCATTACTAATAGCAGAAGAATTATAAAACCCTGGATAACAGCAGGTGCCCTTCGGTGTATTAGACTAAGAAATTCAATCTACCTTAAACTCAAATTAAACCCGCATAATCAAATTCTACTGATAACATATAGACGATATCGGACTTTCTGTGGGAACCTTATAAAAAAACTAAAAAATAAATTTAACAAGGACAAAATCAAAACATCAGCTAAAAACCCTCGGGCTCTGTGGTCAACCATTAATGACATCACAAATTATAAGCCACCCAGGAGCTCAAATAGCGTCCTACTTGAGTTAAAATCGTGTCCCCAAGACTCAGTCAACCATGTTAATAGTTATTTTATTAACATTGGACAAGATCTAGCTGAGAAAATCCTAAATAGTAATGCACCCCCTACTTCTTGTAACACAGACAGCTCTAATCTTTCCTCCTTTGTTCTCCAAGACACTTCTCAGGAGGAAGTTGAAAATATACTTATGTCCCTAGACTCTGGGAGTGCACCAGGGTGGGACGGAATTCCTACCCTCTTCCTAAAGCAGGCTAAGGAGATCTTAGTCCCACTGATCTGCGACCTGGCCAACCTATGCTTTAACACAGGTATCTTCCCCTACCTCCTTAAGCGCTCTGTTGTTACCCCTGTGTATAAGAGTGGAGATAAAGACGACGTTAACAACTATCGGCCAATTTCTGTGCTGACCGCCATTTCTAAAATCATTGAGAAGCTCTTAAACTCTAGAATATCCAACTACCTGACCAAGTATAACATCTTATCTCCCTCTCAATTTGGTTTCAGAAGGGGAATATCGGCTCAGGATGCTACGGAGACACTTGCTACTGATATAACCAAGGAAGTAGATAAGGGGAACAAATGCCTAGTGGCCTTTCTTGACCTCAAGAAGGCCTTTGATACCGTCTTTATCTCTAAACTTATACATAGGCTGGAGAACATAGGATTTCGAGGTTCTGCTCTCTCTCTTCTCAGCAGTTACCTTCAAAACAGAAAACAGGGTGTAAAAATTGGAAACTGTGTTAGTGACGAAGAGAACGTGACGTATGGCGTCCCGCAGGGCAGTGTCCTCGGGCCGCCGCTCTTTTTGATCTATATTAATGAGCTCTGTAACCTTAATATCAACGGCGCGAGGATACTGTCCTACGCGGATGACACCGCTATTATCTTCTCTGCTAAGACCTGGGACAAGGTTAGGCTGCAGGCTGAGAGTGGACTGGCTAGGGTTGGTGATTGGCTACGTGAGAATCTACTTACGCTAAATACCCAAAAAACCAACTACGTCTGCTTTGCCAAATACGCAAACTCTCAGCCCGCGCCAGACTTTGTCATTAGAATACATTCTTGTCGCAACCCAACCTTACCTACCTGTAGTTGCCCTGTAATACATAAGGTAAATTCCGTCAAGTACCTAGGTGTTGTAGTAGATCAAAGGTTAAGCTGGTACCCTCACCTCGAACTAACTATAGCGAGGGTGAGAAAACTCATATGGGTTTTCAAATCCTTGAGAAATATAATAACTGCTGAGCTACAGAATAAAATATATATCGCACTGGCCCAATCTGTAATTATATATTGTATCTCGGTATGGGGTGGAGCAGCTAAGTCGTATTTTATAGATCTAGAGAGGGCACAGAGATCCTTGATTAAGGTCATGTACTGTAAACCCTACAGGTTCCCTACTGAAACTCTTTACGCAATCTCTAAGCTGCTCTCCGTCAGAAAACTCCATATACTGCACATGATACTAAGATATCACAAAATGCTACCCTTTAGCCATGACAAACTTAAAAAAAGACGGTGTGATATTGTAGCCCCTACATACCCAGCACGTTCAATCTTTGCTAGTCGTCAAAATGTAGCTCAAGCCCCACGCGTCTATAATAGAGTAAATCGCATTCTTAACATTTACCCCATGCAGCTGTACGAGTGCAAAAAGACATTAACTGAATGGCTCTTCACACTTAATTATGATGCCGTTGAAGACATCTTGGCGACTCTGGGCTGAGTGTCATTCATACTGACACACACACTCACACACACATACTTACACTCCAACACACACACACATACCAACACACACACATTCCAACACACGGTACACTCACTCACACATACACACGCCTACTCACACACACACCCTCTCTTACACACACAAATACACACAAAATATACATCCTCACACACATGAACACACTTATAAACACACATTTATACCAAACACACTGCCATAAACACGATTCTCATGTTCATTTATTTTTATAATTTTTCTTTTTTCCGTTTATTCGTTTTTCTTTTTATTAGTTTTTCTTTTTTAAAATGTGTAACTTATACCTAATTAGCACAGATAAACAATTGTTAATTAACTCGAGGAAGAGCGAGGTTTATCCCATCACAAGTATCTTCGGATTACTTTCTGGGAAGCCCCGGCAACTTAACTGTATAGATTTAAGATAATAAACACATTTTTATTATATTTATTTTACCTAATAAAAGAATTACCTAATACTAATCTAAAAATTCTAAAAATGTAAGTACTATCTGCCTAGTCTTTACTCAACTACCTGGTTAGTTAGTTGTCAGACTTTCGGACTACTGAATGTGACAACCAGTCTCTCCAGTCTCTCCGCATTAACTGGGATGTGGAAGTCAGATAGGCAGTCAATCCATGTTAATACCGGTATTAACATGGATTGACTGCCTATCTGTCACATTCAGTAGTCCGTAGTCCGAAAGTCTGACAACTAACCAACCACTACCAACCAACACCAATCAACTATCAAATATCATAATCAATCTAGCCTTGATGGCAAAAACAATCTTTGAACACTTCCAACACAATGTACCAACTCGATGAAAAAACTAATCTTATACAATGTGTAACAGAAAGGGTAGGTATAGTCATATGGAAGGGTGTGCTACAGTCCATCAAACTGAACAACTTTCTCTATGGGACCACATGTTCTTTTTTTTTGAGAAAGTTGTTGTTGTGTAAAGACTGATGTGAAAGAGAAAGGAGTAAATGATGCCGTGACGTCTAACAGAGGAGAATGGAAGAAGAAAACGTGTTGCGCCGACCCCAAATAAAATGGGACAAGGGCAGGAAGATGATGATGATGGTGGTCCCATAGAGAAAGTTGTTCAGTTTGATGGTCTGTAGCCCTTCCATATGACTATACCCTTTCTGTTACACGTTGTATATCACCCATCATATACTACTGAAAACACTCTCATTTTACAACTACCACAGGTCTTAAAAACACAACCAAACCACGAACTAACATACTAACAAAGTACGTCCCGTTAAAATGCACCAGATAAATGATTTTTGGCGACCAAGCGAGCTTTAAAACGACAAGGAAATGAGATTGCACCTCCCCTGGGGACGTAGGGATAGTAAAACAACGTATACTGAGAAAGAAGATGTATGTTGAACATGCAATTTGATGATTAAAATAAAAATGTGACGAGATGTTGGAGGTAAAAAGTATTGTGGAATATAAAACTTGGGAAACTATAGAACTGTTATAAACGAAAAAAGCCCCGTTTCTTAAAAAACAACTTGTAGCGAGGGAAAATAATAAATATCCCCTTTTTGTCAAATTATGTTGCTAGCCGTACTGACTCTCACAGGTTAGGCGCAGACATTCGGTAACCAATTGGGTTCTGAAATTGATAGGTTTGGGATATCAAGTCTATCGGCGTAGTTCCTACACATAACATTTTATCAAGGACTAGCTGACCCACGCAACTTCGTCTGCGTCACATAAGAGAAACGAAAGGAAAAAATATCCCCGTTTTTGCAACATTTTTCATTCTTGCTCCGCTCCTAATGGTCGTAGCGTGATGTTTTATAGCTTATAGCCTTCCTCGATAAATGGACTATCCAATACAAAACAATTTTTCAATTTGAACCAGTAGTTCCTGATATTAGCGCGTTCAACCAAACAAACAAACTCTTCTGCTTTATAATAAAATTATAAAATTATAATAATATAATAATAAAAAATCTCACAATAGTAATATACATAAAGCCATAGTAACAAACGATCTTAACTACACTCCACTTAACCTAAGCGATCAGATAGAAGCCCAAAACACAACCAATGAAGACCCGCAGACGCAAAAAATTGAAGACTGGAAGAGAAAAGTACTCCACGGGCGGCACCCTCATGACCTAGAGCAATCCCACATAAACAAATTAGCTTCAAATAAGTGGTTAAAAATAGGAAACTTATTTCCAGAAACCGAAGGATTTATAATAGCAATTTAGGACCAGATTATCAACACAAAAAATTACAGAAAATACATTATCAAAGATCCTACAGTAACTAATGACAAATGTCGCAAATGTCACCTCCACCCAGAAACCATCCAGCATATAACCGGAGCATGCACAACTCTCACGCAGACAGACTACACTCACAGGCACAACCAAGTGGCCAATGTCATCCACCAAAAACTAGCAATAAAACAGTCATACACTCATTCAAAATACCAACACTCCCTACTACAGTTATAAACCCGAAGCTACTCTAGAAAATACAACACATAAGCTCTACTACGATCGCGCTATTCTGACTGATAGAACGATCCACTACAACAGACCGGATTTAATCCTACAGGACAAAATAAAAAAAGTTACATACCTGATAGATATCGCAGTAACACGCACAATGTACAGAAAACAATCACTGAGAAAATAAGTAAATACGCAGAACTCAAAGAAGAAGTTACTAGGATTTGGCGACAAGAAAAAGTATATATAGTTCCAATAGTCCTTTCCACAACAGGGGTAATCCCAAATCACCTCATCCATAGCTTAAAATTATTAGACCTTAAAGAAACCCTCTACATTACACTGCAAAAAGCTGCTATTTTGAATACATATAGAATCGTTAGGAAATTTATGCAGATAGAAGAGAACGAGATAGGACTTTATCACAACACATAGTATTATAAAACTACACACCACACGCCGCATTTGCTTTGGCTTTGGCCCGTAAATGTGGTTAAAACCCAGTCTAAGGGCTGAGAAGAAAAAACACTCTCAAAAATAATAATAAGTATTATAAGTATAAGTATAGATTAATCTAGTAGTCAGTGGTCCCAAAAAGATTGACAGCCAGTCTCACCAAGTGGTATCGTATTGCCTAGTACTAACTGGGTTGTGGAGGTCAGATAGGCAGTCGCTCCATGTAATATACTGGTTTACAGCTGAATTCGGTTACACGGGAAGCCAACCCCAACATAGTTAGGAAAAGGCTAGGCAGATGATGAAGATGATGAATCTTGAAGAATTAATCAAGAAAGTCTTGGTGAAGAAGGTCGAAATTTTAATTTGGATAGGAAGCAAAAGTTTGTTATGTGCATAGTATGACAGTAGCTTGTAGTATCCGGAAGGATAAACAGAGGTATATACCTAATGCAAGCAAGGCAGACAGTGACACCGACATTTTGCTAGTTATGTTTTTACTTCCCATGTAATGAACCAGGCACAAATCCAGACTCCGTGGCTTTCGGATGTGAAATCATCAACTGACTTCTCCACCTCTGGGCGGAGCGGGAGGGAGTGCCAGACTTTTACTGACTAAAACCCATCCATGTTCCTTCCTCGCTCTTTATGTTCTGGGGCTACGGTATCTCTTTCGAACAGGCCTGCGACCCCGGCAGGATACTTTTCCAACCTGAGAAGTGAAAAAGGCACTGTCAGAAACTATAAGTAGGTAAAGTCTTAGGCACGATTGGTGCTGTGGCTGAGCGATTGGCGCTGCGTGTCACGGCGATTCCCGCACGAAATAATGATTGTAATGCCAGACCTTTTCCGGGTCGGACTATTTATTTATGTGAGTTTAAATGTTCGTAAATGCACCCACAAAACTGGAGAAATTACAAGAAGCAACGATTTTTTTTTTTAAAAAAAGATTGAGACATTTGTGGTACTTGTGTATTCATTACCGTTATGTTTGACTTACACAAAGAGATTTAAAAGACAAATATATTTGAATGTCTTTGAAACTACAAAACCAGGTCTGCTTTTCTTAATTAGTTAATTTTCCTTGTTTCGTTTTCATTCCAAGTTTAATTGCATTGTATAACAGTTGTTTTTAAAGCTAATTGTTCAAATACATCTTACATTATATGAGAGACTGTTAGCGAACAATATTTCAGTAACTGTAGGTTGAATGATAAAAAAAAGATCCGGAAAAAGATTCGAAAGAGAAACCGCGGCCCCGGAACATAAAGGGCGAGGAAGGAACATGGATGAGTTTTAGTCAGTAAGAGTCTGACACTCCCTCCCGCTCCGCCCAAAGTGCGAGAAGTCATTTGATGATTTCCCATCCCAAAAAAAAGGCACGGAAGAGCGGCTGGCAAAAGCTACAATATTGTAAAGACCTGACAGCCTCATCTCTTAATTCGCAGCCACCTGTTTACTTAGGCACCATCTATAAACACCAACAAAACCAAAACTTTAAGAAAACACCATTAAATGAAGTACATTACGTAAACCTTTCCAAATATTCCTGTTCGATATTTAAACAGGTTTTCTAAAGCTAACTATTTTGTAAACAAACAGCCTGAATGTTGGTATAGGATAAGTTTAGTTTACCTAGTTTATTCAAAGACTGATCGGCTTAACGAGTTGCCTAAGTGCTTCCGATTGGAGCCTCCAAACGAGTTTCCGGAACGAACAAAAAGTAGGAACAAGACAAACGTTTCCGACACTAGAGAAGGCAAAGATTCAAATCGTTAGATGTGCCTCACCATATGAGAAAACCAATATGTTACAACTTTCATAAATTCAAAAGCGATTTTCTTGTAGAAAAACGATTGCAACTTTCGTTAGACCAATTTCAAAATAATTTGGGGTTCAAAATTGTACATTCGTAACAATAGTATGAAGTGCGTATGAAATTTATCTTACTGGGTAACTGATTGTCTTCTACAGGAGACATTCATTTTTGAAACTTGCTAAGTGCATGCAAGTTGGTAAAAACTATTCTTAGGTCGTGAGAAAAGTGAGCTCACACATCCTTAGGTGGAAGAGCTTAGATGAAGTATAATTCGATGGAGTTTCAGTATGAGTGAGACAGTAAATTTTATCAGCGAAACGGAATCTTAAACATTTTTTGGCGCAGTAACTTAGTAAGGCGAATCTAGCAGTATAAATCCGTTTAGTAGACATTTGATAGATTCTACTTTTGAGGAAACTATTATCTATTTTGTTTTTCGTCCGGTAACTGTTCGAGTAGTTCGTGTGGCACAGTTGTGAAAATTCGTTTACATTAAAATGGTATTTCTAGTATTCTAAAAAAAACTTTTAGCGACAGGTATTTTAGTATAGTAATATGAACCCAGAGTTTATAAACATTAAAATATGTTGCATTTCTGTCTAACCGGATTCAGATTGTTTCAATCTGTAAAAAGAATCCGTGTATAAAGTGCGAACCAAACCTGTAAGCAAAATCAATCATGATTATAATAAACTAGCTTCTGCCCGCGACTTCGATCGGGTAAAGTTTTGATATCGCAACGCATCGCCTGCTCAGCGGAAGCTTTTTTCCAGCTTGCAACATTTCTTATTGCTGCTCCGCTCCAATTGGTAAAAACGTGATATTATAAAGCCTGTAGCCTTCCTCGATAAATGGACTATCCAACGCAAAAATAATTTTTAAATTCGAGCTGGTAGTTCCTGAGATAAGTGCGTTCAACCAAACAAACAAATAAACTTTTCTGCTTTATAATATTACTAGCTTCTGCCCGCGAATTCGTTCGCGTGAAATTTTGATATCGCAACGCATCGCCTGCTCATCGGAAGCTTTTTTCCCGCTTGCATTTCTTTTTGCTGCTCCGCTCCTATTGGTCATAGCGTAATGTTACGAGTATATAGCCTTTAGCCTTCCTCGATAAATGGACTACCTATCCAACACAAAAATATTTTTTCAAATCGAACTGGTAGTTCCTGAGATTAGCGTGTTCAAACAAACAAACAAACAAACTCTTCTGCTTTATAATATCAGTATAGATAGTATAGATATTTTTTTTTTTTTTTTTTGTTGGTATGGTCATCTCGCAGTTCAGTCTGAGAAGACTGGCTTCTGCTTAACCGGGCAAGTCCTGTGGATGCCTTGAATATAAGGCCTCCAGCCAGGGCGAAAATAACTAAAAACTAAGCGACAGCGCTCTAAGGGCACCCCCTGTGGGGTACGAACCTCGGCTTAGGGCGTCGCTGGGGGCAGCAAAGGGACAGGCTGGATCTGATTGTCATTATTTAGGGACTGATTTATTACTACAGGCTCAACATCGCGGGCTGGCTCGAGCAAGGGTCGGGGAGGGATTGAACGGGGATTTCGCGCCGGACCTCTGCGGCGAGGTCGGTAGGTTTTCGGTTTGTATTTGTAAGCTCTACGAACTGTACTGGTATCTTTCCTACTCTCTTGCAAGATAGTGATCGGATCGTCGGGGGCGACTAGGGTGTGACGCGGACGTTGGACGGAGCTAATACGCGATGGGTCGTACCGGGCGGCCGATGCGATTAGGGGATTCCTATGCTTAATTAATAATTTTCCTAAACTTAAAACCTCACAATGACGTCAAGCAATAACAATATTATTATGGAGGTATCTTAAAATAATTGTATAAATTCCAGACATAAATGACATTCAAATAATAACTAATCTGTATGACATTGAATTAATTAATTATCTTATTATTTTGTTTCTCTTTATTTATTTTTTATTTAATTTTAAATTAACTTACTAGTCCTTTATTTTATTCATAGTGTTTTGTGATTGTATACATTTTGCATGCCTTACGGTAGAATCACTTGAAACATGTAAATCTTTTTAACACCATTGTAACAGTGTTTTCTGCAAAAATAAATGATTTGATTTGATTTGATTTGATTTAATAGCAGTGTCGAAGTAACGCTTGGAAAGGCGTTTCATGAACTGCTTAACGGTGGGAATTCTAAGGTCTACGTGAAGACTATCGTTACGGACGTAAGGGGGGGCACCGGTGATCTTACGGAGAAATCGGTTCTGCAAGGTCTGCATCGTGTGGATATGACGCGGGTGGGCATGCGCGAATACTATGCAAGCATAGGTCATGATGGGACGGATGACTGCGGTGAAAAGACGCAATTTGCACTTGAGTGATAATTTGCTCTTCCTAGTGATCATGAAGTGGAGCCGGCCCATAGCAAAGGCAGCCCGGTCACGAGCTGCTTTGATGTGGGCCTTGAACGACAGATGGTCGTCCAGAATAACTCCGAGATACTTGGCTTGCCTCTCCCAGGGGATAGGCTTACCGAACATAGTGATGGGGGGACCTGGCGAACGCTTAAGACGTGCCTTATAGTACAAAACTGCCTGGCTCTTTTCAGGATTAACTTCTATTCTCCACTTACGGAACCAAGCGCCGAGCGAGTCGGCAGCTTTCTGGAGAATGCGGCGGATGTTATCCGGAGAACGGCCAGTGTAATAGATCGCGGTGTCGTCAGCGAATAGGGCTGTTTGAACCTTCTGGTTCCTCGGAATGTCGCTGGTGTACAGCGTGAACGCGAGGGGAGAGATAACGGAGCCCTGAGGGACTCCGGCGCGAATCGGATGGGGAGAGGATAACGTCTTACCCACACGGTAGCGGAAGGTACGGTTTGACAAAAAGTCTCGTAAGATGAGCACGAGACGGTCAGGCACACCGAGCTGGTATAGCTTGTATATCAGCCCGTTGTGCCAGACCTTGTCACAGGCTTTCGCGATATCGAAATACATCACCCCCGTCATCGCTCCACGCTGGAAACCAGCGCTAACGTGTTCGACGATGCGGTGGACTTGATGTATGCAAGAATGTTCGGTCCTGAAGCCGAACTGTTCTTTCGGGATGAGGCCCTTTGTCTCGGCATAATCTCTGAGACGCTTATAAATAAGCCTTTCATAGATTTTGCCGAGAGCACTCAGGAGACTGATCGGCCTGTAGCTGGAGGGCTGGGCTTTCGGTTTCCCAGGTTTGGGAATACCTATAACAGTGGCCTCTTTCCACGTTTGGGGGAAAATATTATTGCTCAGGGCGCCATTGAAGATGGCAGCCAAAAGGACTATGAGCCTAGCGGGGAGGGCTTCAAAAACTCTATTTGTGAAACCGTCGGCGCCTGGGGCTTTCCGAGGCTTTAGCTTATCTATAATATCCTTGACCTCTTCCGGGGTGATGGCGGGGAGGGGGTCATCGGGATCTTCAAAAGGGGGAAGCGATGCTCTACGTTCAACTTCTGCATCCACCTCATCGAGGTGCTGCTTGTCTACTGGTAGAGTGCTTGGCGAACATTGAGATTCCAAGCTGTCGGCTAGGCATTCTGCTTTTTCAGAGTCGTCAAAAGCGACGCTCTTATCGGGACGGATGAGGGGTGGAGAAGAGACCTCTTCCGAGGTGCGCAACTTCCTTTGAAGCTGCCAGAAGGCTTGGTGAGTGGGCTCGAGTTCGCTAAGCGTTTTGTCCCATTGATTTGAGCGAAACTCACTAGTGCGTTTCTTTACAGCACGCTGTAAGGAACGCATGTGAGCCTTGTTCGCATCGCAGGGCCAAGAGCTGTAGGCACGTATGGCCGCGTTCTTCTCGGTTATCAGTTCACGGATATCGTCGGGAAGTATCCAGCGGTGATCACTCATCGCTGGTACTTCACGAGAACAATCCTTAAGTACGGATTGTACGTGTTCTGTAAACGAGTCGATTGCAGCCTCGGTGTCTGCGACTGAGACGATATGGTCGGGAATACCATCTAGAAGTGGTGACGTTTCGGATTTCAGCATATCGCTTACTTTCCTCCAGTCGGTAGTGAGAATAGTGGGAAGGTGCTGGCTGGGGTCAATGATACCCGAGCGAGGAATTAAGTGCATGAGCACTGGACGGTGATCGGAGTGGAGCTCGTGTAACGTCTCAATCATGTGTAACCGAAGGTTCACATTCTTGAGCAGCGCTATATCGAGAACGTCGGGAAGATGACTGACAGTGTCAGGATAGTGCGTGTGCTCCATAGGAGCGACCGCGTCGAAACTGAGAGATTGACCTAGATCGTAGAGGACTTTCCCTCTCGGGTTCGTCATTCTACTGTTCCAGGCCGGGTGTTTGGCATTGAGATCGCCCGCGATGATCACGGAGTCACTCAAGCCGAAAAGAAGGGTGAGATCGCTAACCAGGAGGTTATGATCTTCCCATGTATTAGTGGGGGCCAAATAAGCAGAAACTAAATGTACCGGTTGATGACCGGTCATAGCAAGCCGACAGATTGAAACCTCAAGTAGGGACTTTAAAGGAAGGGGATCGATGGGAATACAATGCAATTCCTTGCGAAAGTAAATGAGGGTGCCACCCTTGTGACAACGTAGCCTATCATTGCGAACTATGCGGTAGTTGGCAATCTTGGGGTCGCGGTGGCTGGGTTTGAGGAACGTCTCCTGGATGAGGAGAACGTCAACGTTATGGTCACGGAGGAAGGCGGCGATCTCGTCGCGCTGTCCTCTCATGCCATTGGCGTTAAAATAACCTAATCTAAGGGACCGGGGTTGGGTGCAAGAGGGATTTGGTGTGATATCCATTACGGCGCGAAGTTAAGGTTACGTAGGGCTGACTTGATGTCTGGGTAGGCATCAATAATGTCGACGACTTGCTGAAGGTCCGTTGCAGCTCTGAGCTCAGCGACCATGAGGTCGGCCTCAGCGGTGCAAAGAGGTTGGAACCTCATCAAGTATTTCATATTAGATTCCTGTGAAGCAGGAGCGCGGGTTGGAGCAACGGGAGCTCGGGTTTGCGGAGGGGCCTGAGGGGCGGCCACAGGAGTGGGCGCTGGGACAGGGTTGTCCAAAAGACCGGGCATGGGGGGGTTTGGTTTTCCCTTTTTGGCTGAGACGCTCTGGGAGGACCATTGACGGGACTTTGAAAGAAGAGGGAGCTTCCCTCTGCTGGCGTTGGTTGGCGCGATTGGCCAACTTGCCAGCGGACTGTTTTGGGGCTTTGGGGCAGCCCCTGTAGTTAGCCGGGTGGCCAGACTGTCCGCATAGCACGCAACTAGGCGGCTCTGTGCAGAGACTCCTGTCCTTGGGACGGGTGCAGTCTGCCGTGGCGTGGTCGCCGAGGCACTTTACACACCTATGCGGTGCGTAACAGTACTTTTGGCTGTGGCCATAGAGTTGGCAGCGATGACACTGCCCTACTACCTTGAGTTTCTTGGGCCTCTCGATGATGATGCCCGATAGCGAGCACACCGATCGGACCTTGAAGAAAGGGTGGTGCCCTTCAACTGGGTCACATATTACGAGCACCATATCGCACTCGTCACCCCCTTGGGACCTATTCTTGTGGAAGCGGTGGACTGCCGAAACGGGGATACCCTGGGATGTAATCATCCAGGATGTCGGAGGAGGGAATCTCCTTGGGGATCCGCTTGATGACCACACGGGTCGGCTTCTCCTCAGGGAGGCTATAGGTGTGGAAGGCGACGTTCCTTCCACGAAGCGCGTGAACCAAATTACGGAAATCCGTAGAAGTGGGGGTCTTAACTTTGATACCCTGGAGGGTAGAAGTGGCGTTAGTGTATTGGATCTTGCGATCCACACACATTTTAGAGATCTCTGTCCATCTGGATTTCTCCTGGATGTATAGAGCGGGTGGCTTCAACTGCTTCTTTGAAGAAGGAGCAGCTGAGGAGGGGGCTGGCTGTGAGGCAGCCATGGGGCTTGCAGGGCGGCTGACCGGAGCCGCACCTTGCGATTGCGAGGTAGCCATAGGGCTAGACGGGCGACTGCCCTGAGGGGCAGCTTGAGGAGCGATGGGGACTGACGGGGACGGGGAGGCTTGAGGAACAAGGGGAGGCGCATTGAGGGCTGTAACAGCCTTCTTGGCCTTATTGGCCTTAGCCTTCCTGCCCTTCTTCCTCTTGCCCTTTTGCACCAGCTGAAAGACCTCCGATTCAGAGGACGAGGAGTTGGTGCTGGGGGAGTCAGGAGAGCTCTCAGGGGCAGAGGGCGCGGACTCAACAATCTCCATATCGGAGGAGGAGGGTTGAGTGATCGGAGCGGGGGAGGGCGAACGCGACGGACTTTCCCTAGGTGGGGTGCAAATGGCCTTGCGGAGGGCCCTAAATCTGTCCTTCTTAAAAGGAGTAAGGAGATCGGCGTATCTCTCTTTCATGTATTGGCTGTCGTCAGCTAATAGCTCCGCTATTAGCTGGTCGAACTGCCTGTTCAGAATTGAATTACGCTCTTTCGCCATTTTGGCATGGGGAGCCTAAAACCCTAAAATCCTAATATTGGTAGACTAACTAGGAGCTAACTACCTAGTCCCGAGGAGACACGTAAAACGTGAGCTCCCCGGGCAGACAGTTCCCCGTTAAAAACGAACCCACCCTTGTGTTTTTCGTAGTGCTAACTGGCAAGAAGAATAGTATAGATATATAAAATATATGTATATATAGATATATATATAGTATAGATAATAGCGGTAGTTCCTAATCTACGTGTTAATAGATACACACTGCAATTCCCCAGCGAGTAACTATGGTTATGGTTAACAAATACAAAGTTGGTCAATGATATCAAAAGAAAATAACCTAACCTTGATTTGTGTCTCACGTTCCTTTCATCATAAATAATATGATAATATTAAAAACCTTGGATAACCTCGGACATCCAATATATTTTAGCCACCCTTCGAATCTCAAAAATCACTCAAAAAATGTCCTCTAATGTACATCCGATATCTGGCAGTTTATAAATGTGGCCTGGTGAGGCCACGGGACCAGGCCCATGTCATCTTTATCTCCGCCGTTTATCACAGGCCAAATAATGGCAGGCCAATTTATATCTCTGAAATCGGACCGGCTGTTTCATAAGCTACCGTGGTCTGGTTCCGATGATGCACGAGAATTTCAGCGTCAATTTACAGAATGCTGAAATAGATTTTCAGAAAATTGGTTCATTATAAAAATGTCAAATGATAGTCTAATAAAACGTAAAAGAAATTCTACCGGGTCTAAATTGTTAGCATTATTCCTTTTTTAGATATGATTTTAAATGCAAAACATGTTGTTTGTAATTAATTAAAATAAGAGTGTTTACTATGACATTATTAATTTGATTTCATTCATTATTTAATTTCCTTATTCCGTTATCATTACTTGTAAATTACTAATTTAAGTTTGATTATGTGTTTAATTTTGGGTATGTTGACCATCTTTATTTTTTGACATTGTAATTTAATGATCTCTGACATATTAATAAATTCTAAGCTCCTGTGTCCTTACATATTTGCGCACCTAGCATGGTTATAATACAGTGGACCTTATGAACTTTTTGTAACATCCTCTAAACCTGTGTTATGCAAATAAATGATTTGTATTTGTATTTTTGTATTTTTAAGGTTGACTTATATTCTGTTGAGAAGAAAATTCATTTTGATTTTGATCAGTATAGCAACCCAGAGCTCTTAAAAACATGTAAAGGGGGTAGTCCATGGACGAATGGGCGACATCGAGAGCGTAGACTGGAGAACAGCGAGGTTGTGAGTAGAGCATTATTGTAAGATACGTAAATTCAGGACAGTGATTTCAACTACAAGTCGTTGTTATTTACAACCCCACCTGGCTAATTCTAATAAAATATATAGTCAATAAAAGAGTTAGGTATGCAGGCTAGCAATCTTCTTACTACTTTTATAAATGCGAAAGGATTATAATCTTTCATCCAAATCCGTTCAGTAGTATCTGCGTGAAAGAATAACAAAAATCGATCCTCATAAACTTTTGCATAAACTTAGATACAACTGGCGAAAGGAGAATGACCAAAGTGGACCAAAATTTGAAAAAAAAAAAGAAAAGTTCTGCCCCCAGATTTACTACATAGCTCATTTGAAAGACTAGTTAAAATGCTTAATTTTCTTCTATGGAACTGAAAAAATCTGTCCCACGGAATCATAGATATTAGCTGAAACGGGAACTTGAAAAAAAGTAGCACATTCACTTGCACATTCAAAATTGTTGAATTAGTCTGTAACTGTGGGTTAGAATTTGATGCACATTGGCACACATAGTAAGTCCAACATTATAAGTTAACCCACAATGGAGTCAACCCTGGGGGCAGCAGATTTTTTTTTGACCAGAGCCTATACATTTTTGGTCATTCTCCTTTATTTATTTATTTAAACTTTATGCACTTAATGTACAAAGGCGGACTTAATGCCTTGGGCATTTTCTACCAGTCTACCTTAGGGTAAACGAAGGTTGAGGAGATCATTGAGTACATGAAAGTGAAGACTAGCTGGACCTTGAGGGTCGAGAGATTAGAGCCGCGTCACAACACCAACTTCAAGTCGTTTGTGGTGCGAGGTCCAACACAATATCTCGACATGTTTCTCAAGGAAGAGTTTTGGCCGAAGGGTGTTGTCTACCGACGTTTTCGCGGCAGGCTACATGACTCCGCACAGCGTAACACGACGCCGCCACTTCGTGTGAGATAGTTCATAGCTTATAAGTTAGATTTCATAGGTGTTATTATATTTTTATGTTGTTATTTTGTGTATTTTATATATGGGCCTTAAGATGCCTGATAATAAAAATTATTGATTGATTGATTGAAATGTCGGTGAACTATTACGTACACCCCTATCCACCCTTCAAAAAGCTACATTCGCTGAAAAGAACAAAATCTAATATTTACCCAAACAAACCACGCTTTCAATCACACGACTGTCATCATCCGACGATACGCTCCACGAACATTTTTACGTCACCGACGACATCTCTCTGACGACATAATAAAATGCGAATGTTCCTCCATATTGCAAAGTTAGTGTTCCTGCATTATACGACGTCCCCATCGATATTGTGTTCTGAGTGAACTACAGGAATGCAGTTACCCTCGATACGAATAGTAAAACTGATTGTGTTGGTTTATTTCCCTGTTGGTTTGGATTGGTAAATTTGGATATGGTTTGGTCTAGTTCTCTTAATTAACTCGGTTTTGCCCTGTCTTACCTATGTAGAATCGTGATTTGTCAGCCTTATAATTTACTGATTTCAGTACATCGATCGAATAGCTTTTGAAGCAAAACAATTTGACCTCCTTTCTACTATCGCTTGCAGAAAGAGAGAATGGGAGATCCTAATTACTATTATAACCTGTACAAAGATTGATTTCCATCAAACGGGTCACATCGCATCGGATCAGAACGGATTTGATAGTCAACCCAGTATATTAAATCTTCCCTCCCATCTTCCCATCTTCTTTAAATCTTCAGTATATTAAATGTTCCCAAGGCGCGCACAGCAATTTGACCGCGGGCATCTTCAGCGACCAGCGATCATAGCAGAAAGTATGCTGCTACGTGCGATCGGCTCCATTCGTCTGTCGTCGTATCCGACAGTACGATAGGAATTAAACTATTTATTTGGCTAGCCGCAGTAACGGATATGTTTGCAAACGACGATACGGAGCAGATCGTTATACGTAGACATCCTGCCGGACGGAATCGCCTGTTGCTGTACTAGTCCTATCCGATTCGATCTCTTCAAAAAAATATCAAATGAACAATTTCATAGCCCAACACTACGTGATCAATAAAGAATGCCGCAGAACAATTCAGAATAAAATATAACGGCAGCAGCCTCACAAAATTCTTGTCTAATACATTTTACGGATTTCGATTGCTTCCAATATTTACAACGTTATCGTGTTTTGGTACTAAAGATTGTGAAACGAATCTTTTCATACATTTGTGGTATTTTTCCTACATAACTAATACAATATTTGAATGCCCATTAGGAGATGTAGGTCAGTTTCATCTTCAACTGTTGTTCAGGAGAGAACTACCATCGCTACGCCATATACATTTTAATATTTTCTTCAACCTAATCCATTCCTGTGTCCCGTTTGAGAGGAATCTGAGTATGTTTAATGACCTTCCCTGCTACTATCTACAACGTGTAACGTTACATGCGCAAAACCTGAAAATAATTTGATCAGAATCACGGGCAAAATCAATTGAACCATTTTTTAATATAGGTCATATTTTTCAAAAAAATCCTCATTACAAGTGTTGCCCGTTCTATTTATTAAAAGATCAAGCCATCACGTGCCCAAACCCGTCAAAATAGGTAAACAAACAAACACAAATGGTCGTCGTTCAATGTAAATTGTCTCATACGCGGGATACTAATAGTTCTTGCCAGTAAATATAATTGCCAGTAAAACTAAAACAGCGAATTAGTGAAGTTTTTTTTTTCTCTCAGTTTTAAGTCAATTGAATTAAAAATCATTTGGGGTGTTTGAGGTTTTTCGCATTTAACATTACACGTTGTATACTTAGTGTGGCTGATATATCAGTATTCTTTGTACCGTTACCAGATATCCAACATAATCATGAATGAATATGCATACTTATTATATTTACCATACATACGCGTATAACCGAAATTGCCGGCTCTTCATCTATACTTATCAACCCCTTCTTTGTACAGATGTCACAGCCAAGAAGCTCCTTCCCCACAACTGTAAGCAACACAAACGTACTCAGATCCTCTCCGCATCTTCTCAACAAGTTTGTGTGGAAGACGTAACTTTAATTAAATCTAAAGAGATGTTAAGTGTACGTATGTCTTTAGTCATGCAGCTCTTTGCCTAGTTACTTACTGGAAGAGGTCTTAAGGCACAGCCATATATCGTCGCACCGCAGACTGTGGAGAAACTTTAGGCAACATTGAGTAACTGGATAACTTTTGCAGTTAAAATTGTTGAATGCTGCTTCATTATGTGGGTACAAATGAATAAGTGTTATTAAATCTTAAAATCGCCATCATCTGCCTAGCTAGCTTAGTCCTAAATAATGTAGGGGTCGGTTTCCAGTCGAACTGGATGCTGACGACCTGACCTGGACTTCTACAACCCAGATTCTAGGTTATTGTCTAGGTTATCTTTAAAAAATCGTGAACATTTTGTAAAAACCGAACTTAACATAAAACAGCCCACTGCTGGCACTAGTAGAGCCAACCTCTACTAGTGCCAACCTCTACTAGTGCCAGCAGTGGGCTGTTTTATGTTAAGTTCGGTTTTTACAAAATGTTCACGATTTTTTAAAGATTGGTAACTTCACTTGCTTATCAAATAAATCATCATCATCATCATCAACAGCCTGAATTCATGCGTCAATCTCCATGTTCATGTGCTAGCCACGTCTAGGTGTTAACCCTGATGGCAAACATGCCAACTGCGCCATCTTGCTGGCGAAATACATCACACACACATGGCATGGTACATTGGGTACCGAATACTTATTAAAAATAACACAAAGATTCTAACGTTACCACATCGAAATCGGTTTAGGCTCTTAGAAATTATGGTGGAATAAAGAAACTCACAAAGAAATATACACGAACCCTTTTTTGGGCAGTCGTATATCTTACTTATCGTTACCCACCAACTCTCCAAAATATTTCTATACAAAATGAAACCAAGTTGTGGATACACCATTAGAAAACTAATAGTTGTATGTATAATATATCTTTCTTGGATCTGGTGTAACTTGAGTAATGCTGCCGTTCCTTTGAGCTATAATAATGACTCAAAGTAATGAGATTGGAGGAAATGGTGTTAGTTTTGGAGGGGATGACTTTATTCTAGGATATCATAATCTGGGTGAGCCGGGGTGGAGCTAAGCATACATGTTGGGAAAGAGGGGAAAACGAAAAAAACTTTCAGGAATTGAATAGAATTTCACGAGCAAACTAATAAACATAGGTCAATTGCCAGGTCCCGCTACAGAGCATCGACGGAAAAATCTAAGGGTAATTTACTGCGAAAAATTGTAGAAAAATTAGATAAAGAAGGTCCGTGGTCTCCTTTTGGTGTATGTATTATGGTTGCAAATTGCTTGACTGGATTTTTGTGAAATGAAATGCGTGTATGCTTGACAACAACTTTAATGCGACTAAAAAAATCAACGCTGGTGTGCGCCTATATAGTTACAACATACCGGCCCCCAAAGGACTATCGAGTCCTTTAAAAAAAAATTAACATAACAATCAAAATCGTATTATTAACAAAGGCTGGTACTGTGATTTCTAAAGCAAGTATAAAGGTAAGTACAACGTTTTTAATAATTAAACATTGAATTTTAAGTTGTACTTAGATTCGATAACAATTCAACATTACAGACATATTTATATGCTTTGATTAAGCTTCCTTTTAGATACGTATACAATATGTATTAACTAAGTTTTTTACAGTTACGAATATAATACAATGGCAGTGCAAAGTAAGGTAAGTAAATTTTAGAAAAGTTAAGAATCATCATTACAGTTTATAGGTAAGTGACACAATTTAGTAATGCATCGTTTAATGACACTATCTCCACTCTTAACACTATAGACCCTAGTCAGACCATCTGGTCCAGGGTGTTTTTCAATTATTCTTCCTAATTGCCATTTTCCAGGTGGTAAGTTGTCAGTTTTTATAAGTACTATTTGTCCCTTTTCTAATTCTGTTTCTTGTTTCATCCATTTAGGTCTTTGCTGTAAACGTGTTAAATATTCTGTCTGCCATTTTTTCCAGAAATCTCCAAGAAGCCTCTGCATGTGTTGCCAGCGTGAAAGGTAAGTGGTTTTTATATTTTCTAGATTTGGGTGTGGCACAACAATTGGAGATTCTCCAATGAGAAAATGTCCTGGAGTTAGCATTTCTATTGCGTCTATATCTGACTCATCTGCAGGGGTGAGAGGGCGGGAATTTAAACAGGCTTCAATCTGACACAGTAAGGTTGTCAGTTCTTCAAACGTTAGGTTTGTTGTGAGAACTCTCTTCAAGTGGTGTTTAATCGATTTCACACCTGCCTCCCAGAGACCGCCAAAGTTTGGGCTGTACGCGGGTATGAAGTGCCATTGGGTTCCGTCCTTTGCTAATGTGTCTGCTATGTCTCTTGGGAGCTCACATTGCGCTGTTTGTAATGCAGCTATGAGTTCTTTACTACTTCCGACAAAGTTCCTTCCTTGATCGCTCCATAAGTGGGCGCATTTGCCTCGTCTAGATGTAAATCTTCTAAATGCACCAATGAATGCTTCTGCTGTTAAATTGCTGACCAATTCAAGATGTACTGCTTTGACTGCCATACAGATAAAAATGGCTATATATGCTTTATTGGTTCTAGCGCCTCTCCCTTTTGATATTAATACTTGAAATGGCCCTGCAAAATCGACTCCACTATGAAGGAATGGTCTGGCTGGAGTAACGCGCTCTTTCGGTAGATCACCCATTAGTTGTTGCTTTGATGTGGCACTATGTTTAGCACATACCAGACATTGTCGGATGCAACCTTTCACGACGTCTTTGGCTCGTAGTATCCAATATCTGGATCTGATGTAGGCCAACATCAATTGCACTCCTCCATGAAGTGTTTCTGCGTGTGCATTCTTCACAATCAATTGAGTCAATTCATTTTTATTTGCAAGTATGATTGGGTGTTTACTTTCTAATGCAATTTCTGCATTTCTTAGTCTTCCTCCTACCCTTAAGACTCCTTTGGCATCTATATAGGGGTTCAAAGATTTTAAAGGGCTTTTTTTCTTTACTTCATTTCTGTTTGTTAGTGTTTGAACTTCCTCTTCAAAATCGTTTTGTTGTGCTATCTTTATACATCTATGTAGTGACTCTTCAAGTTCCTCTGTCGTGACATATTTCTGGTCTTCAGACATATCTATGTCGCGTTCATAATGTAGAAATCTTCGACAGTAGCATATGGCTGTAAGTAGTTCCTTTAAATTATTAAATTGTTTGAATTGATCTATCATTCTTGTGTTATCATTTTCAGTGTTATTTATTTTTAAATTTGTTTGTAACTCTTTAATCGTTTTCTTTTCTTCATCAGTTTGTGTGTTTTCCAGCCGACTGAATTTGATTTCTCCCGTGCTCAGCCAACTTGGCCCTTTCCACCACAAATAACATTCTTTCAATTCTTGTACAGGTAACCCTCGAGAAGCAATATCGGCAGGATTTTCATTAGATAGTACATGATACCATTGATTGCAGCTGACGTTGTCTAGTATCTCCACCACCCGATTTGCCACAAATGTCTTCCACTTGAAGGGCTCGCCAGACAACCACGCCAGGACAATTGAAGAATCTGTCCAAGCAAATGTTTGTGATTTTTGAATTTTCATTGCCCCACCAACATGAGTTAATAATTGTGACAACAACAGTGCTCCACACAATTCGAGTCGGGGAATAGAAATAGTTTTTAACGGAGCAACTCGTGTTCTTGCTGCCATCAGATTGGTATAAATTTCACCGTTAGGGCAAGTTACTCTCACGTAAACAACTGCTGCATACGCACGTGATGATGCGTCGCTGAACCCATGCAACTGAATACATTCTTTGTTTTTGGTCGTTGTATGTAGCCATCTATCTACGCTTATGTCGTTTATTTGTTCCAAATCAGATCTTATGTGTATCCATTCATCTTCTAAGTCTTGCCTAATCTGATCGTCCCAGCTCACTTGTTCTAGCCAGAGTTTTTGCATTAACAACTTTGCTGTAATTACGCTTGGCGACAACCATCCCAAAGGATCATATAATTTTTGCACATCTGAGAAAATCTTTCGCTTGGTTGCAGGGCCTTCTGTAAGTTTCAAGGTAAATTTATATTCAAATTTATCTGTATTCAGGTTCCACAGGATTCCCAGTGTCTTTACTTTTCCAGCGATATTCAAATCAAGAAGTGCATTTTGAGATCGTTCATCTGGTGGTATGGATTTCATGAAGTGTACGTTGTTTGATGACCATTTTTTTAACACGAAACCGCCCCTATTCATCATCTCTTTCAGCTGGTATTTAGCTTCAATGGCCGTTTCTACAGTGTCCGTTCCAGATAGGAGATCATCGACGTAAAAATCGGACATCATCTGTCTAGCTACAGGATAATTTTGACCCTCATCATCAGCCAGCTGGAGTAAGGTTCTGCATGCCAAGTAGGGTGCCGGAGCTGTGCCAAACGTTACGGTAAGTAGACGGTAATCTTTAACAGGTTCAGATGCGTTTTTTCTCCACAGGATACGTTGGAAATCTGTATGGGCTCTGGATAGTCGTACCATTCTATACATTTTTTCAATGTCGGCAACAAAGCAAACTGCATGCATCCTCCATCTCATTATGATGCTGCGAAGGTCGTCTTGTACTAATGGTCCAACTAGCAATTCGTCATTAAGTGAGATGTTGTTGGAACCCTTACAGGAAGCATCGTATACCACTCTGGTTTTGGTGGTCTCTTTATCATATCGGACAACAGCGTGGTGAGGTAAGTATACAGCTTTTTTTGTATTAATTTCTGTTGCAGGTACTTCTTCCAGGTGGTTTAGCATTGCGTAATCTTCTATCACTTTTACATATTCTTCTTTCAAGTCAGGTTGTTTTGCAAATTTTCTTTCTAATTGTAATAATCGACGCATTGCTATTTCACGTGTATTACCGTCTGGTGATTTAGGGTTTTGTGTTTTGAAAGGTAAGGTAACGACGTATCTACCATCTTCATTTCTTGTATGTGTTTGTTTGTAAATGTCTTCACATAACTGCTCTTCTTGTGTGTATTTTCTTTTTGTATCAGTGTCTATTTCCCACAGTGCTTTTAACATATTATCCATATCTACGTGATGGTGCATGACAAGAAAAGAGTTGTCTTCATCTTTGTTTTGTATCTCTCCAAATAAAATCCAACCTAGGCTGGTTCGTTGTGCGCATGGTGTGCCTGGTGGACCTTTGATTAGCTCCGATTGTAAAATGTCTGCATATTCTCTCACTCCTAGCAGAAGATCGACCGACCCTGGTAAATGGTAAGTCGGATCTGCCAGTTTTAGACATTTTAGGTGCTGAACATCAGTGTGTACAGCGAGTTTTGGTAACTTAGTGGTCAACTGTTTATTCATCACATAGGCTTGTATGTTAAGACAGAAATTGTCTTCTACTCTTGATATAACCTGTAGCTGAACCACTTGCTTGACATCTGTTTTAGTAGATCCCACTCCAACTACACTGCCTCTCGCTGACTGCCTTTTGAGTTTCAGAAGCTGAGCCGCCTTCTCACTTATGAAACATGCTTGCGATCCCTGGTCGATAAGCGCTCTTAGTACAATGGTGTGTCCTTCTTCGTTCTTACATGTCACTAATGCAGTTGCTAGCAGCGCCGTCATCTTTGTATTACTGTGTTGTGCCGTCATTGCTGTTGTTGTATTGTCTTCCATGGTGTGATTCACAGACACATCTGAAGTTGCAGTGGATGTGGTAGCTGTCTCATTCTCTGTTTTTGAAACGTCTTCCCTTTTCTCGTGAAGGAGAGAATGATGTCGTTTGTTGCAGATACGGCAGTTCGTAGGAACTCGGCATCTGAACACTGCGTGCCCTGGTAACAAGCAATTGTAGCACAGTCTATTTTTCTTCACATACTCGTTCCTGTCTTTGACGTTCATGTCCGTAAACTGTTTGCAGTGACACAATGTATGTTGTTCTTCGCACTTAATACATGATTTTTCAGGTGACGTAGTAGCCATGGCAGCAAACGATTTTTCTTTAGGTTTTTCTCTTGCAGGTGCAGCTGGTGACACAAGCTCAAGTGTGCGGAACTTCGACTCTAAGAACTTCTTCAAGCTGTCCCATTTAGGTAAGTCCTCTAAATCTTCTTGATAGGAATATTCCTCCCAGTCTTTGTGAGTTTCTTGGTCCAATTTCTGTACAACAAGAAATATTATCATAGGACTCCAAGACTCCGTGGAAACTGACATATTATTCAGATTATTAATGCACTCATGAGTTGTGTCTAACAACGATTTAATTTGACTGGCACTCTGCGTATTTATTTTTCTTTGATTAAACAATCGTTTAATAATTGTGTTTACTATAATTCGTTTGTTTCCATATCTTTGTTTCAGTGCGATCCAAGCTTGCGAGTAATTGCTTTCCGTTATCTGAATATGTCTCAGTAGCGCCTCTGCTTCACCCCCAATGCTAGCTTTTAAGTAGTGTAATTTTTGTACGTCACTAATTGATGTATTTTTGTGAACTAATGATATAAATAAATCGTGAAAAGAGGACCATTCTTCGTATCGCCCCGTAAATTTCGGTAGTTCAATTTTCGGCAATCTAAGTTGTGATGTAAACGTCCCTGACGATTCATGTGCACCTGAACTGCATGACGGGCTGACGTGCGAAAGTTGTAAACATAAGTCTTTAAGGTCCGCTTGCATAGATAAATAAAGATCTTCACATACATAATAGTCTTCGTTCACAAAATAGCTTATTGTATTTCGATTTTCCTTTGCCGTACACTTTACTAGTTCTTGGTGGGTGGTACTAAATTTGATCCAATATTCTTCTAAGCATTTTAATCGTGTCTCAATATATCCCCGTGTCAATCTCTGTTTAGGACATTTCTTTAAGTTTATTTGTGTTTTTTGTAATATCCTGGCTATTTCTTCTAATAATTCCAGTAATTGTTCTGACGTAGACATCTTTGATAAACACAAATAACTCAATAATCTTCAAAAAACAACGTGATGTTATGAACGATGCACAGATTTCTTCGCTAATAATATTGTCAATAACTTGCACAAAAATCCTTTAACTCGTTAGCTAATGACGACTCGGGCTCACTTCTTATCTAAGGAATGCGGCAGTCCTTTGTTCTCGACACCCGAACACGATCACTACTTTGCACTACTATCCGGCTCGATTTCGACCATATGGTGTATGTATTATGGTTGCAAATTGCTTGACTGGATTTTTGTGAAATGAAATGCGTGTATGCTTGACAACAACTTTAATGCGACTAAAAAAATCAACGCTGGTGTGCGCCTATATAGTTACAACACCTTTGTATCACGAGTTCAAAGCTAATCGTTCGGTCGACCTAGCGTTTATCCAAAACATTAAAGTAAATAATAAACACACCACCAGTATTGAGGAAATGACCGAAGTTCTATTAAATACTCTGATACCTGATGATTCGCCGGTAAATGACAACGACTACCATCAACAGATCAGAGCGTGGGCTGCTGTGCCACCTGAATCACCAGCGTCAGACCTTCCATCCATTGACGAATTCATTAATGTTGTCAGGAAACTGCCTCTTAAAAAATCAGCAGGTGAAGATAAAATATCTAATCGGATGATCATAGAAGCGTGTAAAACAGCGGGCGACGCCATTCTATCTGTTTTCAACCGATGTATTGCGGAAGGCGTTTTTCCTCGCGTATGGCGACGTGGCTTTATACGAATAATTCCGAAAAGTGGTGATAAGCCACCGGACGACCCTAAGTCGTACGGGCCCTTAACCCTACTACCAAATTTGGGAAAACTCCTGGAGCGTCTTATCGTTCCGCGTTTGCTACCGGACGGACCAAAGTTTCATAACAACCAATTCGGATTCACCGTGGGTAAATCTACTGTTGACGCGGCACTTTCTGTTAGAAAAATTGTTATAACTCTGAACACAAGTACGTGGTTGGAATCTTTTTAGATATTTCCGGGGCTTTTGATAACGCCTGGTGGCCGATGCTACTACTTAAAATGAAAAATCGTGGCTGCTACAAAAACATATATAATCTTGTTCATTCATTCTTTTTAAATGGTACCGCGCAACTAAAACTCGGACATGATTCTATGTCAAAGTCCCTTACCATGGGATGTCCACAGGGCTCGGTAATCTCTCCGTATGTATGGAATATAGGTTTTGATGATTTCCTCGCGATCCCACTCCCACCGGGCTGTTCATTAACCGGTTACGCGGACGACGGCCTGCTGCTCATTCAGTCAAGTACCCGGGCTGGACTCGAGAATTTAGCTGACACTTGCCTACGATTAATATCTCAGTGGGGCGATCGAAACCGTCTGACCTTTGCACCGCATAAAACATTTCAACTTATTTTAAAAGGTGATCTTAAATCGTGGCCGAGCATTAAATTTAATAACGTTCCCGTGAAAAGAAAGCAGTCCGTGTGCTACCTTGGACTGGTCTTAGAGAGGAATTTTTCATTCGTAGATCACATAAAAAATGTCGGTGAAAAAGCTAAAAAGAACGATTCCTTAACGAGGATATCCAAATCTACGTGGGGATTGTCATTTTTAACTTTAAAGACCATCTACGTGGCTACTTACTTGGGTTGTATGTGCTACGGGGCACCTGTTTGGGCCGATAGGGCCACCATAGGAGCGGTGCGACGTAAATTGCTTCAAAGCCAGCGTTTGGCGTTGATATTCTTATGCAAAGCGTATAGGACGGTTAGTACCGAAGCTCTTCCGGTGCTTGCGGGTGTACTTCCAGTCGATCTGGAGGTGCAGCGGCGGGCTGCAATGTACTATAACGCGCGTGAGACCACGGACGCAGACTTTTTAACCGTACGTGATCGTGCTAGGATTTCTAGATTATTCAAACCACAGACCGACGCGACGTCTGGGAGGAACTTTTATCTGAATGGCAATGTTGGATAGTGTACAGGTTACATCCGGAGTTATTTACTATACGGACCTTGTGGAAACTAGAGCAAATTTCCGTGCGTTCAAGCGTTTTTGCCATACCTATTATTGGAATCAAATATAACAGCTCTCAACTAGGACCCATTAACGTTAATATTTATCCGTGGTGCTTGGCAACTGGGCCTATCCCAGTTGTAGACGTCCCTTTGTGCCTATTGGCCTTGTTTCGTTCTGTCTCCTGCTGATATGGAGGGAAGTGGAAATTACAGTTCTTTCCTACTACTACTACGTATAGCGGAGGCGCTATACTTTCTGATTAATTTCGTTGCGGGATCCAAGACAGTTAAATTCATTCTCTGGGACTTCGTCGAGCTTCATTGTCTCGGCGCTTTTCTGGTGGTCGCCACTGTTGATTCTGGCTTTCAGGAGTTACAGTGGTTTGGGCGTGTGTGGCGGGCTTGTCCCAATAAAAAAAAAAACATAGGTCAATCAAATCAAAATCAAATCAAAAATCATTTATTTCTTAAACATAAGTCTTTTACAACAAAAGTAGTGATTGGAGCCTCCCTTTAAGCAAGAAATGCCTGTATTGAGAGACTCCGCTCCTTCAAACCAAGTATTTATACTATTATTTTTCTATTATCCTATAAACATACAGTATTACTGTGTGTGTGTGTGTGTGTGTGAGAGTATGTGTGTGTGTGTGTGTGTAGTTGTGAGTGTTTGCGAACGTGTGAATGTGTGAGCAGGTTTGTGTGTGTGTTTAATAAGTGTGCACGCAAACTGTTGGGTCAAATTAATAAGCAATTGAAGTCGCTGTTGACTGAAAATTATGGTGTTTGGAGTGTCCTCCAAACACCATAATTTTCACGTACGTTTTTACGTCCTAATTATTACGTTATTTGTTCTAAATAGGTCTTATGTATTTTTTTTTTGGCATTTGAAATGATTTTTCGTTAAATGATAATGATAAATGATAAATGATATTTATGCAGTAGGTGGGTTTTCTGAAACACTTTTACACGTCATTTTTTTTGTGGACCTGTCCAGTCAGTGCAAGCATTTGTCAGTTATCGTGTAGCTCGACTTAAAACTCAAGGAGCTCAACGAAACGACGAACAATACCAAAGAAAGGACATTTGGGTAGGTCGCTTAAGATCACAGTCATTATTTAAGACTAGCTTCTGCCAGCGGCTTCGCCCGCGTGAAGTTTCAAAATTGGGGTTGAGTGAGAATATTATAAACGTAAGAGTAAACAAATATAATAATAACAAATCTCCGAACTGCTAAGCTATCGGGAGTTACACGTGTTATTGTGAGTCAACTATAAAAGATAGACATATGCTGTCTTGGGATATTTTTTATATAATTTTATGTGGAATATTTCCGTTATACATGATTTCTATGTAGCTTTAACCATTAAGGCTGCACACGCGACGGAAGCTAAAAAAACCAAGTAACTTCTCCCGTTTTCCCAACATTTCCTTTCACTGCTCTGCTCCTATTAATGGTAGCGTGATGAAAAGTATACTATTACCTGCTCAGGAGTATGTAGAATAATTGTACCAAGTTTCGTTAAAATCCGTCGAGTAGTTTTTTTTTCTATAAATAACATACAGACAGACAGACAGACAGACAGACAGACAGACAAAAATTTTACTGATTGCATTTTTGGCATCAGTATCGATCACTAATCACCCCCCGATAGTTATTTTGTAAATATATTTCATGTACAGAATTGACCTCTCTACAGATTTATTATAAGTATATAGATAGATAGATATGCAACAATATAATGTACAGTCACGTCTAATAATATGTATACACTTTCCTTAATATTATAGCTATTTTCGAGAAAAATAACGATTGTAACTAGCAGATTAAATCTTTTTCATAAAAATATGAGTTCCAGAATACTATGTACGTAATAACATAAAATTTTAATCAGTACAAAATTTCTACTACTACTACAAAAGTTCAAAATCAAAAATTCTTAAGTGTTTACATATTATTAGACGTAACTGTACACAGATAATGCGAAAATAAAAATAATAAAGCAAAAGATTAAAGTACTAATGTATTTATTTTAGTTTTTTTTTACCTTTGAAAAAGCTGTAGAAAAGTTCAGTTTCAAGGAAAATATTGTTGAAATATCGTTAAAACAGACTAAAAATAAAGTGTAATATTAACAAACTTTTCCCGCCTTATTTCCTTTAGCAAACTTTACAAAGGAAGAGCACAAAGAATAAATCGAGCTTAAAATAAAATACTTCCCTTGTAGTGTGAAGCAGATAAAAATGTACTCCACAGCTGGAATGAATAACACTGGAATAATTAATAATGAAAAGACATAAAATTCTAGTCAAGACCGCACTAGGGATGGACTGGAAACATGAATATCGATGAACTGTCGCACTGATTTTAGTATCGACATCGAGGTATCTCTGTTTGACTCGGGTCAAACAATCTACCCACCTGTCTGTAAATATGCACTCTAGTCTCCTTAAACAACACTTACCTATTCGAACACAAAGTCTACTCACACGGCCAAGACTCTTCGTCACTCATACTTCAAATGGATGAAGCGACTCGCCTTTCATCTGTAAGTCCGGTTCAGTAAGTGCAAAATAAAAGACTGTTTAAGTTAAAATGTTGTATACTAAGTAATTCCGGGAAGTGTCTGATGAGATGACGAAACAGAGAATTATGGAAGAACCAGACATGCTGCACCGTCCGCAAATGAATTCAAAATCAAAATCAAATTATTTTATTTCACATAGGCCTGGATGCGCACTTATAAAACGTCGAAAAAGGTGCACGGTTCGCGTTGGTCGATTCCACGGAGAAGAACCGGCAAGAAACTCCATGGTTACTCTTTTCAAATCATTTGGTATTACAATATTATTATGTTTCATTACAGCATTAGTACTAAAGGGGATAGCGTAGGCCCGACAATAGGTCGTTGCTTGCTATAATACAAAAAATGTAAAACAAAAGGAATATTTGACAAAAGTTAAACAGCATCCGGGAATCTAAAAGGCCTTCAATGTTCACTCATTCACAAATAATAGTTAAAAAAGCATCTATACAAAGGTAAGTAAATTAAAAAAAAATGAATATTTACTTAAAGAACTATATTAAACAAGTGACACAAATATTGTCATCAGTGCTGTAACTATTCTGAGCAAAATATGAGAAAAAATGATTTGAAAACTACTGTAATAATCTGAATCAAAAGAATAAGAATAATGAGTTTGAGAATAGTTAGAGACATCCACAAATCTGTGCCGTTTATGAGCTGCAGGGAAGCCGCATGTGCAATCACAGCCAAACTTCTTTGTAATCAACGTAGTCCTTGATTTTGTAATAAATGCTTTTTTCATAAGGACACGTTTAATATAGTTTTTGAACTTTCCATCGGTCAGTTCTATCACTGACTTTGGCAACTTGTTATAAAAGCGTATACTGTTTATAATAAAATACTTGTTAGTTTTTGTATGGGATAAGATCAAGAGAAAGATACAAGAAATTATCGAAATCTACTGCCTATGATCA
Source organism: Xestia c-nigrum (assembly GCA_916618015.1). Classification (NCBI taxonomy): domain Eukaryota; kingdom Metazoa; phylum Arthropoda; class Insecta; order Lepidoptera; family Noctuidae; genus Xestia; species Xestia c-nigrum. The sequence goes on from OU745250.1 coordinate 20,701,461, forward strand.
TCTGCCTGCCACTTTCCCAACTAAGTTGTAGTATTTATAGTATTTTATATAATTATAGGTATAGTATGTTATATATCCATGAAGTTTATCGTAGTTTTAATAAAATTATTCGTGAAGTTTCAGGAATGACACCTACCACTGCTTGTCTCTGCATCACCTAAAGGTTGACTGGTAGAGAATGCCATTGGCATTAAGTCCGCCTCTGTACTTTGTGCTTGAAGTGTTAAATAAATAAAAATAAATAAATAAGTTGGGGTCGGTTTCCAGTCTAACCGGATGCAGCTGAATACCACTAATTTATATGGATCGACTGCCTATTTGACCTCCACAACCCAGTTAATACTGGGTAATACGATACCACTTGGTAAGACAGGTTGTAAAGACTTTTCTGGCCACTAACTACCTGTAACGACTGCCAAAGATGGACAAATGACAGCCGGGACCACCTGCTTAACGTGCTTTCCGAGGCACGGAGGAAACTCGGTAAGTAAGAATGGTCACCCATTCACAGACCAACCTAGGCAAGCAAGGCTTAACCCAAAGATCAGCCTGTGCGGCTGTTATAATTTAGCCACAAGCTTCTTCTATCTACTGCCTAGTTGTCGATAGTTTGCCGAATCCCTGCACCACACTATATGACACTGCACGTAAGTTTATTAATGAGCGGTACACTACCTCGAGCAGTCGCCTAGCCGCTGGACAAATTATCAGACAGGATTAGTTTCAATTCACGTATTTAGTCTGTGTCTACGTCTCGCCTGCAGTTGGTAAACCGAAGGTAATAATTTAATGTAATTCATCGCTTGGGATTTTGAAGCAGTGGAATAATATTCGATTCACTGAGCAGATAGTTAGATGATCGGTTTTAAAATAGATTTGTGGAGATTTAACTTTGAATAACTACTTAGAGTTAATCTGTGCATTGATCGAAAAACCTTAGTCAGTGACAATCATTTTAAATAATGTTTGATGAAATATAACCCGTTTATTCATACTTATTGATATAAGTATCATGATCATTCATGTTTTAGGTAAATAACTGATTGTGTTCTCATCGGAGTTGTACCTACAGAAAGGTTTTTTTTGTGCAAACAAAGATATACAAGGTGACTGGTAACTAGTGTACGTGTGCTCTTTTACTATGGGACCAAAACTGCGAAAAAATAATCAGCTGTCCAGTGCATTCGGCGGACATAAATGTATCTGTCACCGTAAAATTGTCAAATACGTTATACACTCGAGAGCAATGAATCCGGGTCACTTAAAGAATGTTAAAAATCTCGGAAACTAAAAATGATAGGTTAATGCAATAAATTGTATTTAATAGACTATGTAATACTCCTTAAATGAAAGTAAAAAAAATGTGAGTCACCATACATTTTATTAACACAAAATTACATAAAGAAAAAAACTGCTGATCTCTCCTTAAAACAAAAATAGGAAACATGAAATTTTTGAACTTTATTACGATTTTCTTGAAGCATGGTGTTCACCAAGTATCGGTCTTCTCGTGCTGTGGTACACCTGGTTCTGCCCGTTCCTGGTCTGCGTAGGTTAGAACCAGTTTCTTCGTAACGTCGGAGAACTCTTTGTACTGTTGACAGCGACACACCGACAGTCCTGGCTGTATCGCGCTGACTCCGGCCGGTTTCCAGCATTGTAAGTATTCTGGTGCATTCTTCAGGCGTAAGCGACATAATTTCAGCTTGAATAATGAATATAGAGCACTATCAACATGGTTTATGTACCCACATCTATGACAGATTACAAACAAAAGCAAAACCAAATGCTGTAATTTCGTAGTTCCATCTTCGAAAGTGGCCCTTTTTCAAATTTGATTTTTTATGATATAACTTTACAATAACTAAGAAGTTTTAATACCTTTATTTAAGGAGTATTACATTGTCTATTAAATACAATTTATTGCATTAACCTAGCATTTTTAGTTTCCGAGATTTTTAGGATTCTTTAAGTGACCCGGATTCATTGCTCTCGAGTGTATTATAATATCTGTAGCGATATTGTAAAGTCACGAATTATTGTCAAATGAACATACTGCTTACAACAAAACGCATTATTTTTCGTGAAATGCATGCGATGGTAGTCAACTTACGCGGTGTGGAGGGAAGGAGGGGTCCCCCTTGCCCAGTGGTACAACTCTCATGTAAAGATAATGCACCATTCCTGAGAAATACTGATTAATATAACATAACCTTAAAACACTTTATATTCCCCCTAAAAAGCGTAGTCGAAGGAGCCCCGCTTCGCGGGGCCCCTATTTCCGAGTGCAGGGTTTAAAGGAACCTAACTAACCTAACGGGGGGGTGCCCCAAGTCCCGATTATGGGGGCAGAGATACTTCCGTATGTTCAATTGACAATAATTCGAGACATTACAATATCGCGAGAAAAAACACGTTATATTGTAATATAACGTGTTTGACAATTTTACGGTGACATATCTACTAAACAACTGATTTCTTTTGCAATTTGAAGGTCAGTGTTGGGTCGGGCCTGTGGATGGTTGGCTATGGGCTAGTTAGCCGTCCGTCCGTCTAACGATGACAGGCCGTGTCGACGGCGCGTTCGTGTTCCACGCGCGCCTCAAAGAGATGTCAGCATAAGGGGAGGGGCCCGCAAGGGCCGAAGCCTGCCAGGGTTGCGGGCCTGTTCAAAAAAGATACCGCGGCCCCGGAACATAAAGGGCGAGGAAGGAACATGGATGGGTTTTAGTCATTTGATGAAATAAAAAAAAAAGTGAGTGTTGGGTTGTATCTTGATTAAAATTTAACCCGCGACCCTAACAATGTGGCTTTATCGATTTTGAAAATCAGTTAAATAAGCAGTAATTTCACAATATGTATGCACATACCTATAATGTGAAATGGTTAATGAGCCTGCTTGTGACGCTACAATCAACAGTCAATGGGCTATGACAACCAATTAGTGGTTGAAGTTTACTACGTCTGTTCAATCGTAATGTATTATTGCACATTATCAAAATTAAGCCTGAAACACATTTACGTGGCGTGGCGTAGCGTGGCGCGCCAGAAGCATATCGATTTCATACATTTGGTATGGTTAGAGACATATTTGTAGGTCGTGGCGAGTTCTGGCGTGGCGCTGACTGCTCACCACCGATTGGCCCGAGCGGTGCAGGTGGTGATGATATGGTGCGACACACCACACCACGTAAGTGTGTTTTAGATGTGCCGCCGTCTCCGCTTTATTAATTAGCTAAATAATATGTGTAATTATTGCGACACATCTATCAGCACGGAAAGTGGGAGTGCTATCGCACGTAGCGTCCAGTCGGTGCGGTGCGCTCGGCAGCACACCATGTTTCTTGCTCTAGCAAATAACAGTTCTGTTCAGTTCTGATCGACAGAAATGCATAGGAGCGTGGAAAAATGGGATTCTGTGTTGATGGATGGGAACCCTTCTCTGTTAAAAGGAATTGGCTGAGATCCACCACGCAGTTCTAATTCAAGTTGGAAGAGATCCTAAGTTTTTGATTATTTAGAATAAGAATAATTTAAGAATAATTTATTTAAAAAGAAGGTATTACAAAAGTATACATTTAAGTGCAGTCGAGTTATTTTTAACAATTGTATAATTAGTGCTTATAATTAAACTACAATTACAATATATGTAACAGTTGCTGCCGTTGGTAACGAAATTGTCAAATACAAATGATAGGTAGCGACATACCTGATCTAGGTTTATTTAAACCTGTGTTTCAGGCCCTCACTTTACATTGCAAAATTTAATTAGGACAGTAAAAGTTTTCAAAATAAAATCAATCTAATAACAATTACAACAAAAATAAAACTAGTACAAAAACAATAAACATTGCAACTAATTTTAGGAGATGTGTACAAATTAGATACGAGGGCTTAACATAATCAAACTAGGACTTCTAGAAGTTTTTCCGTGTCTGTGTAATTAAGTGTCGCTAAATAATCTGATATTACAAGACTACATTTCCTATAACTTAGACAATAGAAGTTTAGTTTCTTGTTCAGTCTATTATACAGAAAAGGTCCTAAAAACATATAGAATCGACTAGCAAAAGCATGTTTAGTTTGAGGCTTTGAGCAAACCAGGTCCTTCCTTCTCCTATCGGAAGGAACTGGGTCATAGTGAAGGGTAGAGTGCTGCTGGAGTATAATGTGAAGAATAGATAATTGCCGAACTGTGAGCACATTACATGCTTTGTAGAGCAGATGTGTCGGAAATCTAAACGGACGAAAGGTAGCGACCTTTAGAATTGCTCTTTGAGCACGTTCTAGAGGGAGAAGAATTGAATTACCCGCGCCACCCCAGGACGTTATGCAATACGTTAGAATAGACTGACACAAAGCTAAATAAACCTGTTTTATTAATTTATACTCGGCTACATTACGTAAATACTTAAAAACATATATTAGTTTGCGAACTCTAGTGCATAGTAACTCGATATGTTTACGGAAATTTAAATTGGAGTCAATTGTGACACCAAGATATTTCAAATGGTCAGCTTTTTCTAAAGTAGGGCAAGAACATGCAGTGTCAGCGTACGTGCTACAGGTATGCGCGTTAATGATTAGGTTAGTAAGCGGTGTGTTAGTATTTCTCATTGTAAATGAAATGTATTTTGTTTTATCAGCATTCAGTGTTAGAAAATTATTTTGGAGCCAATTAGATACGGTATTGAAACCATTCTGAGCATGTTCATAGACCTCTGCTCTTGATTTAGCTGCAAACAACAGAGCAGTGTCATCTGCATAAGACATTACAACACCATTTTTGAGTGGGAGGCTGCACAGGTCATTAATGTAGATTAAAAATAATGTTGGCCCTAATATACTGCCTTGTGGAATTCCAAAACGAGTATTAGTAAGATCAGAACTTGTATTCGGACCAATTTTCACACATTGCTGTCGATCACTAAGATAATCAGATAAAAGTAAAAGCTGCGCTCCTCTTATTCCAAGAGTTTCCAGCTTCTGCAAAAGACTAGTGCAAGAAATAGTGTCAAATGCCTTAGCAAGGTCTAGGAAAATACCCACTGTATACATACCCCTGTCTAGATTTGTAGAAACGTAATTGATCAATTTGTTTACTGCTTGGCTAGTGGATCTTTTGGGCCTAAACCCAAATTGATTGTCTGAAAGAAGCTTGTTATCTTCCAGATATTTTACTAGTCTACTGTTTATGATCTTTTCCAAAATTTTTGATAGACCCGTTAGTACTGAAATGGGTCTGTAGTTATTCACACTCATTTTGTCGCCAGACTTGAAAATAGGTGTGACCACAGACTTTTTTAGCAATTTTGGGAATATCCCTTTAGATAAACATAGCTGAAAGATGTGGGTAAGCGGGGGGGGCCAGTAGGTGTTGAAATCTTTTTAGTACGTTATTGGGTATATCATCCCACCCAGTTGCGCAGACATCCTTTAAGCCGTTTATAATTCTAACAACTTCGTTGACGTCCGTATCCAGTAAAACAAAAGAATTCAACGTGGAGGATGTCGCTGTTGGGTTTTGAGTAGGAGGAGTGCTGATTTTTATGAATTTTTCAGCCAAGTTTTTACCAACGTTGACAAAAAAGTCGTTAGCCTTATTAACTGCTTCGGATGGGTTAATTTCAGATGTCAGTAAATCTAACGGAGGTTCGGAATTTTTTGACCTCAATGTATTGGTTTTTATAAATTTCCACACAAGTTTACTATTTTTCCCCGCCTTCTCGAGTTCATGTTTATCGTACTGGTTCTTTAGTTTTTTCAACAGTTTATTACAGAAATTGCGATATCTTTTATAGGTAACAGAAAGTATTAGATCATTTGGTGCAAGTTTTGATTTAAGGTGAAGTTTGTCTCTGTGTCTTATACAACGAACGAGACCGGGTGTGATCCACGGTTTAATGCAACTATACTTTCTAGGGATTATTTTAGTAAAAGTGTTTTTCGTTATTACATATTGTAAGGAATGTATGAAATATTCTAACGCAATATTTGCATCGACAGAATCGTAAATAGGGTTAAAATTAATGCTGCGTATGTCTTTTTCAAGGTTTGTCATATTGACTTTAGTGTAGCTACGCGCGCAGTTTTTTCTTGGTGAATTTATTTGCATTGTTAGTAAAACAGCTTGATGATCGGTAAGCGCAGAGTTAGTAACCAATGTTTTAGATGGATTTTTTGATTTTAGAATGATATGGTCTAAACAAGAACCGCTTTGATGTGTGTGGTAATAGTGAGCTGGTAAGAGTCCATGAAATGCACAAATATTTAGGTAATTGTGTGTATGGGTATCGGGTTTCTCGGAGGAAATGTTTATGTTGATATCTCCTACAAGTATTATATTTTTGAAAGTACTAATGGTTTTTAAGTTTGTGTCGAGTGAGTCTAAAAATCTGTCGATATTATGAGAGGGCGGCCTATAAATAGCCATGACTACTGTATCGGGAATAATTTTGATGAATAAGCAATTGCTTTCTTGGGATAGTGGTTCTTCTTTGACAGTTCGTAAATTATTTTTCACATAGACTACAACTCCGTCATTTTGGTTGGTGTTTCTGTCTGTTTTGTATGAATAAAAACCCTTCAGTGATGGTAAGTTGACTGTCTGCTTTGACAACCAACACTCTGTTAGTACAATAATATCACAGCTTATATCAAGACTTTGTAAAAGAACTTCAAAACCGTTTATATTTCGGTTTATGCTGCGAATATTTTGTGTAAGCAAGGTAAGTGATTTGTCGCCAGAATTTAGTAGGTATTTACAGTCCTCAACATTGCAGATTTTGGATTCGGACACGGTAAAACTATCTAGATCACTTATTATCTGATTGCTCATGATAATTACTAACTAAGATGAAATAAAAGAAAACTATAAGCTACCTGTTTGTGTGCCTACTAAATATACTATACTGTGGCGCTCTTAGGCGCCTTCATAGTCTATTGAGTTGATGTAGTTGGTCTCTGCATATTTACGTGCCGGGCAACTTACATCACCGGTTGAATGGTCACATTTCCTCTTAAATCTATTGCACGTCGCACACTGGGGGGGAGAAGATTTCCTGCTGCATTCCTTCACGGAGTGTCCCGTCTCTGCACAGTGGTTGCAAGTAGGACTTGTTTCACGGCAAAACTTGGCTGCGGGGCCAAACTGCTGGCAATTATAGCACCTGGTGACTATAGTAAAATCTCTCACCGGGCATGAGGTCCAATTTATAAATATTCTGCTCTGGTTTACCAGCAATTTTCTTATGCCAGCGGGTACTTCCAAAATGTAGTTGCAAGTAGGAAGACCTTTCTTACCGGATTTGTGGCTCAGTTTAATGTTTTCTAGGAAGGATTCACGAGTTGTATTCGGCAATTTATCCGATAGGTTTTGCTCGTAAATGCAGTCGAAAACCTTCTTTTCAGTAAGGGCTACGGGAACACCAATGACGGAAACCCTAGGGCGTCGTTTGGAAGGTTCTTCTATTGTAAGACCCGAGGTAAATATCGTCTCCGAATTCTTTAATTTTTCAATATCGCCTTTGTTTTCCGTGCTGATTAATACTCCTCCATTTTTCACCTTTTTCAGGCCACGAACCTGGAGCTTGAGTTGCTCGGGAGATATTAACTTCTGAACTAGTGACTTGGTGTCGTCACTAGTTTTAGTTTTATCGCTGGGATAAATGGCTATAGAACTCAGATTTGCAGGACGGACGAAATTGTCGGAGCCCTTCTTCACCATGCTAGCGTAGGAATTGTTGGGCGTATTCAACTTTAGACTTATTTGGTTCCAGAACAAGCCGTTTCCCTCACGATGTTTCTCTATTCACCGCCGCTTTAGCCAGAAAAATATCTATGAAATATAACACACATCACGTAAGTCAGAAGAGTGGTTCTTAAGCTATAAGTGCACTAACGGATAGACAGGCAGTGAAACGTCATAATTTAGATATGTAAAGGGTGATAAATTCACGTAAAAAGTTGTAACATTATATCATCTTCAAAAATCTTTATACCCATCTATTATGACATAATTCTAACAATCGATAAATGCATGTTTACGGAAGACTTCACACATAAAAACACATATTTTATTCCCGTACATTTTTCTTCGAAAATACGGCCATAATGTATTAGATTATACACGCCTTGAGTTAAGTAAATAACCAGATGTTAGAATAGAAATACAGAGGCTAGAATCAATCTTTAGATAGCTTACAAATACTTAGGTAAATAGCCTTTATAAATAAAACATATCGTGTTTACGGCTTAACCTCGAGTGTAATAATATTATTTAGTAAATATACATGATATACGGTTCAGTTTACATAGGTAAATATTGTGATGTTACTAAGGTGGAATAGCGAATCAATAACATGTCATTTTCACGCTGTAGAAATTTTGTTTGTTTGGTATCACGTGTCATAGTCACGGATATTATATAATGTAAGTAATTATTTACATTACATCGTTGACATTGACACATGCCTTTGCAATTGAAAAGGAAATAACATCATAAATACATCATAAATAAATAGATCATAAGAATTTTCCTGACTTTTTGTCAGCTGATAGTGAAAACCTAACTTTTGAACTGCACGCGATATTTTTTAAACCAATGCTTGCCTGATTGTTTCGTTAATACAGCCATAAAAAGTATAGTAAATTTAAACCATAGGTAAGTGAATGAAAAATTTACAAAATCAATGGAGATAATATATTTTAGTCATATTACAGCAGCTGGCATGACAAACTTTGTTATATGTCATAAAAAATTGCAAACTACGAGTACTTAGCAAATGGATTACACAGAGTGTGAACTTCGTCAAATCTACAAAATCGACACTGATGTTTTTGCTATACAGGTTGTAAACCACCTCATCACGAAGCCATCAACCAAGCATTCTGTGCATCAGACTAAGTAACTTTACAAAAAAAATATTGTTAGGAAACGACTTTTTTTTTGGGGTGAAATATCATGTTTTGTGATAGAACTCAATGATGCACGATGTCGTCGAACGCACTTAAAACATTGTACTGGTGGAAGGAGTGAATAGTACCGGGGTCGAAGAGGTGTTGAAAGAATAATCTTACAATAAAAACTTGTATTTAAAAAACGGATCTTTGACGCCTAATATCTCCGTAACCAGAAAATTCCCAGGTATGTTGTAGATCGCAACGACGGGAATAACAAGTACCCTTCGGCTTTGTTAAGAGGTCTTTAACACCCTGTATACCTTCTCTATACAGGTTGCTATTAAATCTTCGAGTGCCACTGCCAAGGTGACTGGCGAAGGTTCGAAATCACTCTGTATCTTTTTTATTTCAGAGTGCAACATAAAAAGTTTTACGGTAAAAGCTTTCATACATTTTTCGTTTATCGTCTTCAAGCAGTAATGTACCATGTCAAGTACCTTTTGGCTATTTTAATATCTTCGTAAATAAGCTACAAAATGTACAAATTGAATTGATTTGAATAAGCTTCGGAGTAGACAAGTATTTATTCATGTTAAACTTTCTTTTTGTTTTTATTTTTGTTAGTTACAACTTACTAAGTATATTTTCGAAATCTTGACTTTGATTGGTCACGTCTAAATTGTATATTGTTTACAGGAACCACAAGGTGTAATAATTATTAAGCATGTCGACTGTATAAAAAAATACAAAACTATTTTTTGTAATCTACGTCAGTTAGATTAATAAAACATAACGGACACAGAATTTTAGTTTTTGTAAGTCAATGAATATTGACAAAGATAAAACGCATTAAAATTCTGGGCTCGTGATGTCAGAACTAGCTAAAATTATACTTAGGCGTGACGTATTGAGAATTTTAAAAGCGTCATATCTTCGTCAATTTTGATTTACGTAACAAAAGCAAAAATACGGGTCAAATATTTGTCGTTTAATCTATTTAAATGACAGGTATCGATTCTAGTTTAGATAAGGCATCGACCTGAATTTATGGTCACTTGTAGTTCAGAAATATGTAAAACAACTCAGAAAAACGGCAGCTTCAGGATTATATACGTTTATTAATCACTTTATCAACGACTATAAACTTACAATCAAATCAGTTTATCACAATTTCGATACATTAAATTATAATATTTCCGTTACTCAACAATATTTTAAACTTCCAACGAGCAACGGCCATTCAGGCAGAGGTTTCGTTATAAGAACTTCTCGAGTCGACGATCAGCGATGGAATGATCAAACCTTGGCCGCCCCGTAAGCACTACGGTTAGTGGGAGGGGTATGGTGTTGCCAACGCTTAAGGGTGTTGCTAGTTAAATGTGCGCAATGCTATTATGTTTTGTAACAAATGTGTAAATAATATAAAAATCTTGACTTCTTAATGAAAACAACAATATCATAATTTTGTACTTATAATTTATAGTTGACCTCGTCAGTCTAGTGGTCGTAAACGCGAGTGCTAATCTTGAGGTCCATAGTTCGATTTCCGGGTTGGGCAAAATGTTATTGGGTTATACCATTAGGATTATTTCAGTAGCAGCCACTGAGTCAAGATATGTGCCGGTTTGATGGCAATAGGCTAGGCCCCTATTACATGGTACTAACATAACTGGTGAAATGTGAATGTACTAATGAGTACACCTCAGCCTAACTCTTCGGTGATTACAGGCGTGATGTTATGAAATGTCTGTCTAAATTTCATCATGCTAAAACTTTCGCTGCTTCCTAGTGCTAATCCAACGAATAGATTTGCAAAAAATATTGGACACGTATTTTTTCTTTTGTCACATAAACTATAATTGACGAAGATACGACGCTTTTCAAACTATAATACGTCTCGCCGTTGTATAATTTGTGCGTTGAACGTCACGAGCGCCCGCTCCCAAGTTTTGATGTGTTTTGTTTTTGTCAATATTCATCGATTTACAAAAACAAAAAATACGTGTCCACTATTTTCAAATACTTTTACAAAAAGATGAACTAAAGAATTCGTGGCTAAAAATAGCCGCTCGGGCCGATCGTTAGGTTAAGCCGTGTTTGCCTAGGTTGGTCCTTTGGCAGCCGTTACAGGTAGACAGTGGCCCAAAATGTCCGACAACCAGTCTTACCAAGTGGTATCGTATTACCCAGTATTAACTGGGTTGTGGAGGTTAGAAAGCCAGTCGCTTCATGTACAATACTGGGATTCAGCTGCATTCGGTTAGACTGGAAGCCGACCCCAACATGGTTGGGAAAAGGCTACGTAGATGTCAAATCGATTTGCAATTTATGAATGGTGGAAACTAGCCTATCGCCCAAATGAAATTGCACAACAGTATCTCTATGGCAATATTTTTAAATCAACTTAATTTACTGGTAATTTACAGTAAGTTAAGCCCAGTGGTTTATTGAAATAGAACCGGAAACTAAGTTTGCTGTAAACGTGGCACCATTCTCATGGCAACCGCCAAGTGTCCAAGTTGACAACTCGTATTGACTGGTTGCCAACTAATTGTAACTTGTGTTTGCTACCCTTATGTATTAAGTTCATGGATCCTCGTATGGATCGCCAAGTTGAATGTTGGATTGGAAACTGTCACATTTGATTCATGTTGCCAAATTCAAAAAATACCCGTCATGTCTTTGTATTGTGTTTGTTTTGTTCCTGTTTGTGTATCCTATTGTACCTTTTTTTTTAATGTTTTAGTTTTTATGCTAATTATGGTATACTCTAAGTCCGATCTGTTTCATATTAGTTACATACTCATCTAGTCAAATATCGCTGTATTGGCTACCTTACGTTTTTCACAGGTGACCACTGAAAACCAGCGCTGTTCTGTGGGTTCCCCATAGCACAGCATCATGCTGAGTGGTAAACCTATTTGTCGCACTCACGGCGTGCAATTTTTTTTTGTTTGTCCGTTTAGTCTTACATTTATGCTAATGTTATTGTGTTAATTTTCGGTTTTAGTTTAAATGTTTGTGTTTGTATTAATGCGTTCTATGTTTACCTTATTAATATTGTATGCACGTCATGACTTTGCGACGAATAAATATTTTTTCTTTCTTTCTTCTTTCTAATTAAATGTTTTTTTACTAGTTTGTACAGTGTTTAACTGCTGGACAAAGCCCTCGCTTTTCTTTTATCATATCTTTCTATTTTTTGCGATTTCTGGCCATGTTTGCCCCGCAAACATGATCTGATCGTGACTCAAACTCAAACCCAAATCATTTATTTCAATCAGACCATTACTTTTGAATGTCAATAAAACGAGAAAAAAAAGCGAAGCTACAGTCACAAACACAAGGCATAATAACTTGAGAAAGTATTGTAGTTGCCCATGACGTGACCTTCACCGCGGTCAAAATATGTCAAGGTGTCGGTTTGCATTTTGGTCAAATTCAAGGGTACAGACCATCAAACTGAACAACTGTATGGAATCACCATCGTAATCGCGAATAAATAATCGACGGCCCCATACAAAATTCCAATACCAACTCGACCAAATGTATGAGAGAGCTGATTATTTTTTCGCGATTACGATGGTAGTCCCATCGAGAAAGTTGTTCAATTTGATGATCTGTAGCACACACCCTTGAATTTGCAATATGCAAAGCGACATAATACAGTACATGAATAAAATATTAGGTAGATAATTATGACGTTGCATTAATCTTTTTTTTATGTTGCTCGTGTCTAGGGAGGTACACCAACAATAGTGTTATTTGTTCAAGTGGCCTATTTTATGCGCGCCAGTGTATTTCCAAACTACGTTCCTCAGCCCACGAAAATGGTAACCTAAAAAGCAGCAGAGAATTCATAAAGGAAAATAACATATAGTTTCTATTGATGTTGGCAGGTAGGCAAGATAAGTGAAAAAAAAAACATCTCGTTCTTGTTTTCTTAATATTCACCAGGTCAGACAACATTATGGCAAAGTAAAGACATTTCCTCGTATAAACGTGCATTTTCTTTGATGTTAAAATGCGTCCTTTTACATTCGGGCCCTTATTAAATGTTCTATTGGAAAGTCTTGACCGAAAAGAGTCAAGAATACTAAGCAGTTGGTCAACCTGCGATGCTTAAATCATTTAAATGGGTTAAAGCTCTTTATAAAATTTTGGTAAATACCTACTAATATAATTATTAGCTATTTGGTAGGAATAGCCGGTGATTTTTGTTTGTTTTATTGACTTTTTTCCCATCGACTTCCGAAAGTGTGTTTTTTGTTTTTGGAAACCGTTTTAATTCTTGCAAAAAATTACCCCTCCTCCCACTATCACTTTTTAGAAGTCGGTTAAAATGGCCGCCTTGACAGAACCAGAGAGGGTGTAAGACCTCTTCGCAAAGTTGAAAGGCACTTAATCTCCCCATCATTGAGATCTTTTTTTTGTTCTACACCATACCTGCGGGAACCTTCTAGTTACGGAGATTTGGGCCCGTCGTACCGTTTGCAACATTGACCTGCACCATTATTGGTGCGAGCGAAACGAAACCGCGGATTGGGTATGGTCTCATCTGCACCATTGATGGGGTCAAAGTTACAACTTTTTGTAAGATTTTGGCTTTTAACACTTCCACGACCCCCGAACTATTAAATCCATCCATCAGCATGTTTTAACTGCGTTACATTGAGTTCTACCACAAAACATGATTTATAACCTCAAAAAAAATGTTTAAATGATTATTCTATTCTATTCTATTCTATACGAGTATATTCATACCAGTCTTCTTTTTAGATCATTTAGTCGGTAATATTTCATTGCTTCTGACATATCATTGTCGCTTTTAACCCTTTCCCTACAAATGAATGTGTTATTAGTGCCCGTAGAATTTCTCGCCTGCCTTTTAAAAGCGAAGCACTTAACTAAAGCAGTTCTGCTAGCGTCATCCTCATTAAGGCTTTGTGGGTCTGTTCGAAAAACTTGTGCAAAACACAAACTAGTTCGTTTTCATGAGGGCGGTAGTTTCGTCCGGTTTATTGTAGTTTTAAAGGTCGTTATTATACAGGTTAATAATGTGGTAGAGGGTGTTACTGAATTAGTTAAACTTAGTTTTGTTTGTGTGTTACTGAATTAGTTAAACATTGTATTTTCAAAGTTCTGAGGTACTCACGACGTAATGTAGATTCAAAAGATTTCTGTATCAAAAATACAACTAAATATCTCGAACAAGTCGAGTGGTTGTCTACTAATTTGGTAAGTTTACTGATTGCATCTTGCGATTCTTTGCTAAAAGGGTTGATAAAATCAACACCTACATTAATCTTCATTAAACTTCAGTCAATGTATCTTTATCTGAAACCATTTTATTTTAAATTGCGACAAACACAATAAACATCGTTAAATAGAGTCTTAAAACCAAATAACCACATGACAATAATATGTGAATTTACTAGACGTATTTTCAATTGCCAAACCGTTGGAGTTTATCTACGTAACCTAAGTTACATTTACTTCACAACAACGTGCTAAACTCACCATGCGAAAGCGCTATGTCGAGAGCTAAGTAAAGAGTGCAGTTAAATTAGTTGCAACAAGCACAATGAAAATCATCCTTTATCATGAATACGTTCTTAAAATTGTTAAAATTGAAACGGGTATTTTGAATTAACACTGTCTTAAGCTATTACGGTTCTTATATTAATATGTCACTTACGGGATATCTTCCGTGATTATTAATTTTGCATTTCTCCAGTCAACCCGCGATCATAGCGCTTGCAACAGCGTCGAAATATAGGGACCTCAATAAAAATAATTATCAAGGAAGACATTTATTTTGACTATGTAATAAAAAAACTGACATATTTATGTTACGTTAACACAGCGTGTGCCAGGGCGTGTATCAATAGTTCTACATACTACCCTGAAACCCACTCAGTACGTAGAACGTACTTAGCTACATTACCTACTGACATCAAACCAAACACTTATTTTAATTGACGTACCCAATAAACATGTCCTTGTGTGCAATTCGATGGAATTAACTAAATAAAGTCAGGTGGTGCGTCGATCCGTGTTGGTTCAACGGCTATTGGGTAAACATGGTCGCCTACAGAGTTGTGATACGACCTGTGTATTACTGATATGTACGTACGTACGAGTGATAATAAACTGACTTAGTTTTTATTTTCACATCGATTTTGTCTTACAACTTTACCAGTCTAGCTCGAGCCTTTTCCCAACTATGTTAAGGTCACCTTTGAAGTTATTAAATAAATTAATCAAAATATCGCTGGACATTAACACACAGCGCCACACTAAGCAAGGCTTGGTTGATTTGATATAAATAAATAAATATCGCTGGACATTACCACACAGCGCCACGCTAAGCAAGGCTTGGTTGAGTTGATATAAATAAATAAATATTGCTGGACATTAACACACAGCGCCACGCTAAGCAAGGCTTGGTTGAGTTGATATAAATAAATAAATATCGCTGGACATTAACACACAGCGCCACCTTTTGTAATTTTTAATTTGTAATTTTTTGTCATATGCCTTTTTTTATTTCAGGATGGGAAATCATCAAATAACTTCTCCCACTCTGGGCGGAGCGGGAGGGAGTGTCAGACTTCCTCGCCCTATGGTTGTAACATCACTATTTATATATTATTAGTCTATACATCACTATGCATTATCTATGTCTTGTCGACACTTGCTCAAGGGCTTACTTACTGTGAACCTCGTCTGTAGTACTCTTGCTATGTGACCCTGTAATAATAAACCAAGTCTTCCAACGGTATATTTTATTCAACTAACCAACGAACACGACAGTACCCTATTGTTTTTCTAAGTTTTGCCTACATTGTATTATTAAAAAGCTTGTGGCTTAATAATAGCAGCTACTCGGATACTCGGATGGATCTTTAGGTTAAGCCGTATCTGCCCGTCGTATGACGGTGCGATACTTGGTGACACGCTCGTAAGTATAGTGGCCACATTTGAGCGATTGGTGGCTACAAAGACTGACTACGGACACCGAATGCTGGTCACAACTGGACTGGTCGTCATTATATAGCTGCCTCTGAGTTACAATTTACACTTTGTAGAAAAGATAGCTGCATTTCGGAACAGGGAAAAGAAACATTATCTTTCTTAAACGTGTCTTCTTAACTTGTGCGCTTTTCTGGAAGTTCAGTTCCCTGGCTTTCAGACAACTGCTTCTACTTGGTTAACGAATTTTTAAATTATAAGTTTTGCCATTATTTTTATCACCTAATTGACTCGTATTGCTTTTAGTCATTTCACCACTTGACATCGTGTAACTAGTAAATTTTGACATTTCATTCATATTTGGTCACTTTGTAAGTTAATTTAAATATTTCTACACCGGCAACGGTAGTGTATGTGAAACTGACTAATTTTAAGATCTTAACGTGTACCATATACTCAGAAATAGATAAATCTTAACTTATCTTATCTTACCGTCATGAAATTGTTTCTTACGACTTGAATGTTAGCATGACCATGCGACTTCCAGTCGTTTCGATTGAGGGTTCATGTGGAACACTGGTCGTTGGTTTTTTTCCAGCTCGTCCCGCCATTTTCCATATTTTAAGTAAAAAATAAAAAACTAACTAAGCACACATCACCTATTCTATGTTACGAGTATTATCTACAACAAGAGGTACCTGAGACGTACTACTCTAGTATGTATTTTATAACGAGAAAGCACTTTGTTATGTAAATAAATAATACTAGCTTTGCAGATTATTCCGACTTTCAGATTAACTAAAACATTTCTTGTTTTTTATTTTAGAATATCACTGGACCTCGAGTTGGAGTACCAAACCAGTCATACTTATTTTGCTTCGTTTTTTAAAAGTGGAAGCTTCAGGGTGGCCTGGGAAATTTCATTTTCTTACGTTTTTTGCAATTTGCAGGCCAGTGAGGGCTACTCTTTTTTTTTCGGATGGGAAATCATCAAATGACTTCTCCCACTCTGGGCGGAGCAGGAGGGAGTATCAGACTTTTACTGACTAAACCCATACATGTTCCTTCCTCGGCCTTTATGTTCCGGGGCCACGGTATCTCTTTCGAACAGTCCCGCAACCCCGGCAGGCTTCGGTCTTTGCGGGCCCCTTAACTTTGCTGACATCTCTTTGAAGCACGCGCGTGGAACACGAACGCGCCGTCGACACGACCTGTCGTTATTAGATGAACGGACGGCTGGCTAGGCTAGCCCATAGCTAACCGTCCACAGGCCCAGTACGGGCTACCCCGCAGCATACACCTAACAAGGGATATAGGAATACTTGGGGAAATTGCTACTCTATTAGTAGAAGCGCCATCATTCTTTGGTATTAGCATTTTATGGGCTGGAACTTACGTGTAAGGTGACGAAGTTTTGTGCTCGTAATAATGCCTTCATGCCACTTCTCTATTTCATTGTAGGCATCGTGCGAGGTTAATAATATTATGTTATATGTCCAAGAATATCATATAAAATCTTATGTGTTGTACTAAGATCCATGTTTACCGAAAAGATAACGGTCTGATTATCTAAAAACCACTGTGTTGAGTAAGAAAAATGTGTTTTAAACAGCTGTTTTAGATAATGAGACCGTCATCTTTTTGGTGAACATAGACCTAAGTTGGTCTAAGTTTCGTAAACGAAAGCCTGGCGAGATTCCATCAACACATTTACCGTCACATAGACCGTCTCGTTGGTCTAGTGGTTGCAAGCGCGACTGCTGAGCAAGAAGTCCTGGGTTCGATTCCCAGGCCGGGCAAATTTATATTTGGGGTTTTTCCATCAGGAATTTCTTAGTAGCAGCCACAGAATCTCTATTTGTTCCCGGTAGATGGCAATAGACACGTCCCCTATTACATGGGATGTTTAAGTCCCAACTAACTGGTTATGCTATATTATTCTTTGTTATCAAAGTAATTGCCTATCTATAGTAAATACTAGTACTTATTGCGAGCATCTATTTCATATGTGTGTATATGTGTCACTGGCACGACAAATTAGGTATCCCTAAAATAATCCACCTATCAGACGTCAAGACATCAAAAAAGCTATTTTTGATGACTATTAGTGCAACCGGAATGCGGAAAACGGAAAAAAAATGAAGATGCGAGACCCCCAGTCAGAGGGGCGCATTCCTTTCTAAGACAGTTTGAACAGAAATCCGGAAGAAAGGGAAACCAGGTCAATGTAGCATGAAATATTTTTTCACGAGATCACAGCCGTACCAAAAACAGGTACCAAAATATGAGTGTCAAAAGTAATACAAAAAAAAATTCGAAAATGACTGTTACAAAAGTAGCGATGTTGATAGTATTAACTACATATAATGCAAAGCTTATTTAGTTTATAGGGATTTGTAACCTATTCTTTTGTAGTGTATAGCAGATATCGGGAGATCAGCCCCCGTATTCACAAACGTTCGACTCGTTTCCGATTCGACCACTCGTATATCTGTCTTTTTCTAGCATTACGAAAACGACTAAGATAGACATACGACTTCCCGAATCGGAAGCGAGCCGAAGCCTTGTGAATACGGGGGCTGAATCACAAAGAACCCGAAACAACAGTCAGGCCTACCAGACATAACACCTGTCTGGTCTTAGGATCTTCCTTTTTCTTTAAGGGAAGAAGAACTTTAACACCCTATTTTTCATATCGCTATAATTATCATCACTGGTGTGGAATATTGACACTGAAAGCTCTAGAACGAGTTTAGATTTGTGCTAATCGCGTTCAGTTTTGATTGTTTAAGTTAGTGCATTTCTCGCTCATCTTTTAACTTGAACTGCACATTATCGTTTAGTTTCATTTCAGTTCAGAATGTTTAAATTTACTATGCCACAAAACATAAGGGTATTCATCCGACGGTATATGTGTCGTAAACTAGATAAATGTACGTACGGTTTATTTCATTCGGACCACTCAAATATGGTACTACAAAGTTTTGACTCATAAAATGTTCGGCAATATTATGAATGAAACCTTTGAAGGTAGGTACAATAAAATGGTTTTGTAGATCACGTAACTTTCACGCCTGTTTTCTAGGGTTAGGCAGTGGTGTACCTGGTTCACCCATGTAGGCCAGATATGTTTTAGTTTTATACAGTGTGTAAACCACTTCATCACGAAGCCGTCAACCAAGCATTCTGTACATCAAACTAAGTAACTTTACGCAAAAATTATTGCTGGAAAACGACTTTTTTTTTTGGGGTGAATAATCATGTTTGCCTGCAGAACTCAATGTAACGCACTTAAAACATTGTGCTGATGGATGGATTAAATAGTACGGGGGTCGTAAAGGTGTTTAAAATCTTCTAATAAAAACTTATGTTTAAAAAAGAATTTGTCAAAAAGTTGGAACTTTGACCCCCTATATCTCCGTAACTAGAAGGTTCCCAGGTATGGTGTAGAACACAAAAATGATCGTAATGAAGGGGAGAACAAGTGGTTTTGGATTCCTTAAGAGGTATTTTACACCCTTTAAGTGATGACTTATTTATTGAGATACGATACCGAGATAGCTGAACTAACACATGGCTATTAATAGTAACAGCAGCTAGGTCAATCTGGAGTAGCCTGCTGATTGACCCGAGCGGCAGCCGCATTTTCCTGGGTTGGTCCATGGATAAGTGGCTCATTACTTACCGCGTTGCCTCCGTGCCTCGGAAAGCACGTTAAGCCGTTGTTCTTAGCTGTCATTTGTAGATCTTTGACGGTCGTTGAAATTAGTCAGTGGTAAAAATCTGTCAGCCAGTCTTACTAAGAGGTATCGTATTATCAGTACTAACTGGGTTGTGGAGGTCAGATAGGCAATTGTTTCGTATAAAATACTGGTATTCAGCTGTATTCGGTAGGACTGGAAACCGACTCCACCATAGTTGATACTGATGACAACGATAGTTGAGAAGAATCGAAGCTGACAGTATATATGTGTATAACAAAAAGAACCTATTACCTATAATTATTAAACCCAAGAATATAGGACCTAGAATATGTGACTAAGTGCTTGTTTTCAATAAACTCCAAAACTAATATAAAGGAAGGAATTTTTGGCGTAAAGGCTTCTAATATGTTCTAGATTCATTAATATCACATCATAGAAACAGTCTTTAAGTTCAAGAACCTTCTGGAAGAACTGGTATAAAGAAAATTGAGAATTTCGTTTGTAAAAAATCATAAAACTTTCTTAATTAGTTTGCTATAATAATACTCATCAGAATTAATTTTATTAAGTTCTTTTAATTATGAGACTTTTTGGGTATGTAATCTTTAACTTTTATTTTTCCGTACTTTTGTTTAGTCTATCGTAGACTTTATCTAGAGGCATTTATAGAGGAATTAATGACCTTTTAATAGATTAAGTTTAAAAATCTCATAATTGTAAATTGTAGAAATAAAATCTACTTTTATTATACAAAAAATGGACGTATATGACCCCTATTTACCATTATAACAGCTACGAGCATTTAAAAGGCCACTTCAAATCCCTGCAGATTTCCGAATGTGTTAAACCAATATATTTTCTTTACAACTGAATTCTGATAGTCTGTGCAGAATGAAGACCGATACGGTATGGCTTACGTCGATATAAAGGGTGTAAAACACCTCTTCACGAAGCCGAAAGGCACTAGTTCTCCCCATCATTGTGGAGAAACTGATACAAAATTTACAAATCCATCATTTTAACGATGGCCATTGTCCTTTCAATACAATCGTAGTCATTGTTTCATTAATTACGATTGATATTTTTGTCACTTCGAACATTTTACATATTTCGAAGTTTCTTCCAAAAAGGTGAGCTAGTAAATTTCTCTGATATTAAACTAGCAAGTCTGATTTAGCACTCGCTAGGTACCGGGTAGTGTGAACACAAGTATAAATCCGACGGGTCGAGTGCGGTTTGGATGCGCGCCAACATTTATTTCAGTTACCTACTGCGAACTGCCACGGGGATCACAACGAGGTTTAGTGTTGGGACTAATCTAGGAGGATGTTCTTTTGTTTTTAGTATTGTTGTTGTTTTTCTCTCGATTTTGTGAAGACTCGCGTTCGATTAATATTTGTCGTTGGTTTTTTGTTGTTCAAAGTCGTGGGCGGCAGTAAATGTGTCGTCCTATAGTGAACACCTCCATTTAAATACACAAGCCACGACACTTAAAACTATACACGATTATCTGTCGTCACGACAAAGTGGGAACTGTAGGATAGTATAGTATTCAATTCTGTTGCCATTCATAGTTTAGTATTGACGGCTATGGTGGTGGAAATTATTTTCCAGAGATCTTCGACTGACAGGAATTTTCAACAGCGATGACAATGAGTGAATTCATAAAATACATTGATATAACATAACATAAAAAACATCACGCCTATAATTCCCGAAGGATTAGCCAATGTTGTACCAAATAGGACACCCACATCTCGCTAGATATGTTTTAGTCCCATGTAATAGGAGCAAGCCTATTGCTACTAACAGGGCACAAATCCAGACTCAGTTGTGGCTACTAAGATATTCCTAATGAAAAAACCCAATAACACTTTACCGAGGCAGTTTATTACGTCAGACTTAAGGTACCAAAAATCTGAATAATGATAAAACAGTGTAAAGTCGAGTGCGTAATGTGTGGCCACTTTATACCGTCGGAGATTCATCGATGACTCCTCCCTCGACTCAAAATGTGACGCAGTTCCACAAACGGTTGGGCACGTAATATCGTGTCCTGCGTGACCTTTACAGGACGTTACCGAAGGTGCCACGGAAGGTTTTACTACTCGATTGTGGCTCAAATGGCCGACACAATAAGTTTGCAATCGACACTCTAAGGAGAAGGAAGATGGAGAATTTGGTACTTTATTATCAAACTTAAGATTACTACCTATCTTTGATACCTTTAGGCAAAGAATCAAATGAACACCCCTTATAATATTTTATGATAGATGCCTTTACATGTTTATTAATAAAATGATTTTGTCTTAGTTAATCTTACCCATGGCCATTACAATGACAAGCAAACAAAAGAATTTAATAAGAGGATTTTGCAAAGAGACTAAGATCTGAACTCCACTGGAGTGTAGACGATACGAGAAGAGAGGAGATATGTTAACCACCGATAGAATTGCGTTATTTACGATTCTCGTCTCTGCTTAGCTTTAATGAAAACGTTAAACGGTTGAGCAGAGAGGAGCGAAAGATTTCATGCAATTGTTTAGGCCAACGGAGACGAAAAAAGACGTGTGCGCGTGTGTGTGAGACGTGCGGTGGGATGTGTACTGTGAGAGACGTGCAGTGAGATATGTGCGGTGAGAGACATTGGGTGAGACGTGTGCTGTGAAAGACGTGCAGTGCAGTGAAATTGTGCGGTGAGAGACATGCGTTGAGATGTTTACTGTGGGAGACATGCGGTGAGATGTGTGCTGTGAAAGACATGCGGTGAGATGTGTGCTGTGAGAGACGTGCGGTGATATGCGTACTGTGAGCGACATGTGGAGAAATGTATGTTGTGAGAGACGTGCGGTGAGATGTGTGCTGTGAGAGACGTGCGGTGATATGCGTACTATGAGCGACATGTGGAGAAATGTATGTTGTGAGAGACGTGCGGTGAGATGTGTGCTGTGAGAGACGTGCGGTGAGATGTGTGCTGTGAGAGACATGTGGAGAAATGTATGTTGTGAGAGACGTGCGGTGAGATGTGTGCTGTGAGAGACGTGCGGTGAGATGTGTGCTGTGAGAGACATGCGGTGATATGCGTACTATGAACGACATGTGGAGAAATGTATGTTGTGAGAGACGTGCGGTGAGATGTGTGCTGTGAGCGACGTGCGGTTATATACGTACTGTGAGCGACATGCGGAGAAATATATGTTGTGAGAGACGTGCGGTGAGATGTGTGCTATGAGCGACGTGCGGTGAGATGTGTGCTGTGAGAGACGTGCGGTGAGATGTGCGCTGTGATCAGCGTGCGGTGAACGGTGAGCTGTAAGCGGTGAGCGGCGGCGTGCCGCTTTGTACATCTCCTCCTCTCTCAGCTCCACATATCTCCAAGAGTCGCCGCTTTGGTGGAGTCTGGGCTTTATTCTTATATTTTAGTCAGGTTTCATCTACAAATAGTCTGGGGACTAAGGGGCGTTTGACACACGTACATGACCGTATCGACATGCTGTAATACAACGAGATCGTCGGGAGGTCAAATGTAATATTATGTAGATGGGAAAAAGTCACTCGTCTTATCACAAATTGTGCCGGCGTAGTAGTTGCTTGAAAACGTATATTTAATTATTTATTTATTTATTTAAACTTTATGTACAATAGTGCTACATAGGTGGACTTAATGCCACTAGGCATTCTCTTTCAGTCAACCATTGGAGACAAATAAGACAGCATTGTGATTATATTCATGTCTAGTGATTTATACTCCAGATAAAATGTTTGGTGTCATTGTAATTTTAATCTAGAATCTTTATAGCAAATGTATTCATTCGTCGTCCGAACAATAATCGTCTTAGGTGACGTAACATGAAAAAGATCTATTCAACTATCGAGTTTTCGACTTACCAACAAGAAAATCCGATGTAGATAAATAAATATCTGGTATCCTAACAAACGTTCTCCATTGTTCCCTTCACCAGAAAATGTTATAGACCATAACAATATAATTATACGGGAACAATGAAAATATTCTCTTCTTCTTTTACGTTCAATAAGATCATTGACCTCTCCCTATTTACACACTACAAAGGCGTCTGCACAATATAAAGGATCTATTAATTCTACAATACCCACTTACTGTAGTTATGGAGAAAATGTCTTTCTTATATCGAACATTTTAAAAGAAAATTCATATTTGAGACAGCACTCGGCAGTCGAGACAAAAAGCGCGAAGTCGAAGCAGACTTTAATATAGAACTACGAAATTTTAATAAACCCGACCAGCGAGAAAATTATAGTCAAAATTTGCTGTAGGCAGAAGCGTTTTTTTTTTAGTATATGGTGTACTTTTACGAGGGATTCCGCCCTGAAGCTTTACGTGCACGACTGCACGCATACGAAAAACCCCACGTGTTCCTAGGAAGACCAGCGTGAGATAGCATAACCTGTCTGGTATGGATGCTGAAATGGTCGACCTTTTTGGCGCAGCCGGGAGGCACACAACACATACAATGTATTTTCTCTTTTTTGTATCTTTTTAAATATTACTATGTGTGTATTTAATGTACTGACGTCAAATAAACATTTTCTTTGTTTCTTTCCTTTCAATCCGTCGTCAAAGCCGTAAATTGAGTCGATGCGATACCGATACAGTATGAATCACGAAGCGATCGCTTGTCTTCAGAATGAAAAGCTAGGGTGGCCCGCGAAATAAAAAAATGTAAGGCTTTTACAGGTGAGTTTGAGCAGCCTCAAACTCACCTGTAAAAGCCTTACATTTTTTGTACTCATATTTGTGTTTTGAACAAATATGAGTACAAAAAATGTCAGAGGGAGAGGGATTCCGCCCTGAAGCTTTACGTGCACGACTGCACGCATACGAAAAACCCCACGTGTTCCTAGGAAGACCAGCGTGAGATAGCATAACCTGTCTGGCATGGATGCTGAAATGGTCGACCTTTTTGGCGCAGCCGGGAGGCACACAACACATACAATGTATTTTCTCTTTTTTGTATCTTTTTAAATATTACTATGTGTGTATTTAATGTACTGACGTCAAATGAACATTTTCTTTCTTTCTTTCCTTTCAATCCGTCGTCAAAGCCGTAAATTGAGTCGATGCGATACCGATACAGTATGAATCACGAAGCGATCGCTTGTCTTCAGAATGAAAAGCTAGGGTGGCCTGCGAAATAAAAAAATGTAAGCCTTACATTTTTTGTACTCATATTTGTGTTTTGAACAAATATGAGTCGCAACTAGTGGAGTGGCGTATCGTATTTTGTCGAAGTTTATTTAATCCAGATCTTATTCCTTAAATTTATTATTTACTAGCTGACCCACGCAACTTCGTCTGTGTCACATAAGAGAGAAAAACGAAAGGAAAAAAAATCCCCGTTTTTGCAACATTTTTCATTCCTGCTCCGCTCCTAATGGTCGTAGCGTGATGTTATATAGCCTATAGCCTTTCTCGATAAATGGACTATCTAACACGAAAAGATTTTTCAATTCGAACCAGTAGATCCTGAGATTAGCGCGTTCAACCAAACAAACAAACTCTTCTGCTTTATAATATTAGTATAGATAAATAATATATAAATAAATAATAAATAATTGAAATGTTTTTAGCCTAGGGTAGTTTATGTTGCTCTGTATTAAGAATTTAGTGGGAAGGCGACTAGTTTATATCTAACCCATTTTTTTTTTATTCGTAAGAATATTTTCTAAAAAATTGAATTTCATCCTAAGACACAGTCTAACAGACTCGATTCCAGTCTACGCGTAGCTTACAGAAATAAATGGGTAACTCAAGTAGATTTTGTGCAGAAAAAAAAAGAAAAACTTGGTTCTAATAACAAAAGTAGGCATCGGGAAGGCCTCAAACATTTTCCGAAAACACTTCGGTAAACTCAAGTTTGTGAAAAAGAATTCAGTTACTAAGAAAAGGAAACATACGGGTGCATATAACAAACGGGCTAGCTTCGGTAGCCGGCGTGCCGCTTAAGCCAGCAGTTTGTTTAAAGATTGTGGCTTTGTAATAGATGTAGTGGCATTAAATGCACAAGCACAAGATTTAATAGGGGTTGGACGAGAGGGTTCTAAATTATGTCCGTGTGTTTTTATAGTCGCTGTAATTTTTTGCTGAATGATTTTAAATTGTGATGTGCCACTATATAAACTTGCTCTCTATACATGGTGGTGTAAACTGTAACCTCCAAGGTAATTCGCGAAAATAAAACAAATTCCTATACTACAGTAGTAGTGTAGACAGACTACGAGTATATAATATCGCTGGACATTAACACACAGCGCCACCTAGTGCCACACTCAGCAAAGCTTGTGTCGTGGACACTAGATAATTGATATACTACATATATATACTTTTTTGTTTGTAAATACATAATTATAATACATTAATACAACCATGACTCGGAAACAAATGTCCATGCTCATCACACAAACATTTGCTCCTACCGGGATTCAAACCCAGGACCCTAAGAACGTAAGGCAGCGTCACTACCTCTACACCATTCGGGTCGTCATATATCGATGTAGGTAAGAAAAGCGTGTTTTTTCGGCGAATTGGATGAAGGTTTCTTTTTTTTTTTTTTTTTTTCATATGACGGGTAGGCACACCTTTCAAGGATACTGGTGAATACAAGACGGAATAAATTAGCACATTTTTTTTTTTAAGGATGGGAAATCTAATGACTTCTCCCACTCTGGGCGGAGCGGGAGGGAGTGTCAGACTCTTACTGACTAAAACCCATCCATGTTCCTTCCTCGCCCTTTATGTTCCGGGGCCAATAAATTAGCACCTCATGCGACTACTGACGAACTATAAATCCGTAAATTCAGACGGTAAGTAGGAAGGAACTGGTATAATTATCTTTTGACTTCACGAGACCGCGCCTGGTAAATGTTAGCGAAAAAAAGTTAAGTGTGGCTCATTCATCTTCGCCGGGTAACTAGGCACTTACATTGAGGAGTTTCTCAATTTATGTATTTGCTTTATTACAAAAATATGTAAAAGAAAATCTAGATTTTCTTTTGCAAAGTTGAGTACTTAAATAAAAGTTTCTGTATTTTTGCTAGTTTTATTTTACGTATTCTACAAATAAGAAGTCAAACTCGAAGCGATATACAACATTATTTTTTGTTTACACTAAAAAAAAACACAGCACAGCTGTTCCCTACATTTTGACGAGTTATACGAACATAAATGTAGGGAATAGCTGATTTTTTTTTCGCGATTTCAAGATTCGTCCCATAGAAAAAGGTTGTTCAAAATGATGAGTACAATGACCCCTTTTGGGGTTTCGTGTAAACAAAAAATAATGTTGTATTGATGTTTGTGACAATTTCACGCAAAAACTACTCAGCGGATATAAATGAAAGGAGACGATTATTTTTGGGCCCACCTGGTCATTGCATTTGTTATTATATTACACCAAAAATAAGTAACCATTTTAGTGTAGTAAAAAACGAAGTATTAAATAGAAATAAAACCGGAATCTTAAAATCACAATGAATAAGCTATGTTATGATATTTTTTTGCTAGTCAATCAAATCATTCCTGTGGTAGTCAATGTCAGATGGAAATACTTACGTGAATAGAGGCTTTTTTTTTCGTTTACCTAAAAAAGTACGGTAATCCATTGGTAATCATATCTGCTATAATTATAATAGAATCAGAATAGAATATAAGAATAAATATTGTTAAACTGTTGGCATTTTTAATTCTATTTTTAAAGGTACCTATACTAAAACCGCATGGATGGTTATAACAATCAACGTGGCACGGAATAAACTACATAAACTGACAGACAACTTCATTATTTTGACATTTATTTCTTCTGTTTATTTTGGTTTTCGTAAGTGTTTTTGCAGATTTTTCGCATTTATTCCGGTTAGATATGGCTTAGCTAATTTAACCACTGTAATCTAGAGGTTATAAATCAATGTACGTTTAATTATTAAATGCCACAATTTAAATGGGTGGCCTAATCTCCCAACAAAAAAAAAATCTCCTTTGGCAAATAGTTAGTTAATAACCTGCAATTAACGGTTTATTCCGAACCTGACCCGAAATCCTAACCCAGTCGCGGGTTAGGTTAGGAATATATAAAAAAAAAACATTTTTTATTCCGAACGTAACCCCTTTCGTAACCTGACCCGAAGTATCGTTTCCTAACCTAACCCGAATGGCGATATCAATAATGTAGGTTTTTCGGTTTCTCCCTCCCCTCTTTCTTAGAATAAAAACTACCTATTTCACATGATTTTATCCCGGTTGTACGATTCCGTAGGTCAATTACAGAACTCCTTGCAGATGAAGCCGCGGGCATGAGCTAGCTGGCAAAAATAGCTTAATTTGGGACATCCAGAGCTAGATGACCTAAAAAAAGGTGGATGGAATAGACTTCACGCGGAAGACAGAGGCCATGTTGTTCTGGCAACAATATCCTACTGGAACTGCTTAGGAGAGGTGTAACCAGCAACAAAACGACGCTACTAAATTGAGTCCGTTCCACCTAGTTACATTGTAGTTACATTGATGTAACTAGCTGGACATTTTTATTCCAAGTAGTTACATTATTTAAAAAATTAACTTTAACGTAACTAATGAGACTTTTTTGTTCCACCTAGTTACATCGTAGATAGGTACCATCGTAGGTTCAAAAGATATATTAGATATCTCTTGTGAGTCATGTACTCCTAGTACTTTCATGCTCATGGCAACCAACGTCTTAATGAACTTACTTAATGAAAACACAGTTTTTAACGAACGATAATATAATAAAATACTAAAGCAAAGGGAAGATGGCATTGTGTTTTCCTATAATGCTCCTCCGCTACACTTTTCTGCTGAGTTTCATTTAATTCAAGACACTTTGGGACTTCGTCGGGATTCATTATCTTGGCGTTTCTCTGGTGGTTGCCACTGTTGATTCTGACTTTCAGAATTTATAGTGAATAGTTAAGACTTACGGTGGGAATGACGTGGCGTGCTTGTCTCAATTTAAAAAAAAACTTTTAGTCAATAGTCTGAAATTGCTTAGTTAGTAATGTTAGTGTTGCCTTTTCTTTATTTTATTGTTAGTTTTACTTTTTGTTTTTTATACCTTCAATCATTAGCTAAATAATGTAGCATTCGCTTTTTATATATATTCCTGCCGTTATTTTACTACGAGTAACTTATGTACACTTTTTTCTGTTTTGCCTTTCTTGTATTTGTGTTAACGTTATTGTTATTTAAAAAACTGTATCACTCTACACTGTATCTCCTATCGAAGTAATACGTGGGAACGTCGTGGATTGTACATTAATCTAATACGTTGTAATAGTTACTGTAAGATATATTGTACAATTGTTTGTTTTCCCTAAATAAATAAATAAATTAAAAAAAAAAGAGCAACGCTGTTGCCAAGTTCATTGAATGCATTCAATTTGACCACCGTCACTGTATTTCCAAACCGTCACCAACAATCTCGGCTAATGTCCTAGACCGGAAAACAACGAATGTTCGGCTCTAGTTCACGTACATTTTCGAACCGGAACCAAGACCCCAGTTTGAAACAGAGGTCAAACTTTCGTGTCGTCTCCGGCCTACTTCCATTTTAGATGAAACGTTCTATAGGTCCAGTGCGTGTTTGACCCATGTCTCTGCGTAAATCAACCAGGAGACTTTTTCGTTGAGCAGAATTTGAATGTAGGAACATTAAAACATGTCATTACGTATTGATTGTGTTTCTATACGATAACATACGGGGGAACAGTACAGTACACTTTTTTTTTCTTCTTCTGTCCATGTTACAGATACGGGTAGGCGTAGCATATCGTCTTCTTCTATACTTCCCTATTATTCATCCGACATTTCAGTCACCTGCTTTTTAACCATAATATTATTCACTTCTTCCATCATTTCTTTGTTCTTTCTTCACTCTTATAGCCACTTAAACAAACAATAAAAACACATCTCTTTCTTAGCCAGTAGAGCTCAAACCGCCGCCTAAAAATAAGTACAAAAAATTACAATGCCCGAATCGTACAAACACTTTTTCAGCGCGCTGAAAAAGATATTTATATAAAAGCCTGTGGTAGTAGCCGCTTAAGTGCGGCCGCCCGGTACGACCCATCGCGTATTAGCTCCGTCCAACGTCCGCGTCACACCCTAGTCGCCCCCGACGATCCGATCACTATCTTGCAAGAGAGTAGGAAAGATACCAGTACAGTTCGTAGAGCTAACAAATACAAACCGAAAACCTACCGACCTCGCCGCAGAGGTCCGGCGCGAAATCCCCGTTCAATCCCTCCCCGACCCTTGCTCGAGCCAGCCCGCGATGCTGAGCCTGTAGTAATAAATCAGTCCCTAAATAATGACGATCAGATCCAGCCTGTCCCTTTGCTGCCCCCAGCGACGCCCTAAGCCGAGGTTCGTACCCCACAGGGGGTGCCCTTTTTTTTTTTTTTTTTTTTAAGGATGGGAAATCATCAAATGACCCCCCCCACTCTGGGCGGAGCGGGAGGGAGTGTCAGACTCTTACTGACTAAAAACCATCCATGTTCCTTCCTCGCCTTTTACGTTCCGGGGCCGCGGTATCTCTTTCGAACAGGCCCGCAACCCACAGGGGGTGCCCTTAGAGCGCTGTCGCTTAGTTTTTAGTTATTTTCGCCCTGGCTGGAGGCCTTAAATTCAAGGTGCCTAACTTTATTTGTTCCGTAACTTTTTTCAACACGACTTATTCTTGAAGCGATTGTTTGAAACGCTTGTCTTAATCCCACAATTGCGTAAACAAGATGTGCCGGAAATAACTACAAATCATTGTTCAACTAGTAAAGACAACCAATCATGAGGCCCCGTTCACACAGAACCGTATGGACATTGGGTTATTGATGTGACGTCTTGCAAAAAAGGGACACATGACAAACAAGGGACTCCGAGGCTCTCTCTTCTCTTCTTCAAACTTTGGCCATGTAATCATCATCATCATCAGTCTTAACGTTCCCACTGCTTGGACACAGGGCCTCCTCTCTATGAGAGAAAATGGGCTAAAATCCACCACGCGGGCCCAGTGAGGGTTGGTAGTGTCATATGTCTTCGATTTTTTGGTTCTAACACATGCCGGTTTCTTAACGATGTTTTCTTTCACCGTTTTGAGAATAGTGGTGATGAAATAAATTATACAAAGTAATGCGCCTTTCTGGGTTCGAATCCACAACTTAATGTTCGTAAGTCGAAGCCACCACCACTAGGCCACCGCTCGCTCAATGCTGAGTGTAGATCTCTTCCAAATCTCTCCATATTTGGTGGCTGGTTTCCAAATTTAGTCACCTTCAGTTTTTTTTGTTAACAATCAGTCAGAGCAATAGGTGAAAATACGTCCCATAATTTCGCAGCTTTACGCGTCTTGCGTAGCGAACACAAGTTTTTTGTAGTTGAAAATTTGGATTTACCTAATCTAAATTTATAGAATATGTTACAAATGCAGAACTCCATCATGTTTTGCGTTTAACCCTTTTTTTTGCGTCGATTTCAATAGAAACGGTCTGAACGGCCGCTTATTGCGTCTCGTGCGAGTGTTTATTAAACAAAAAACAAAAGAATCGAGGTCAGATGTCACTTGTCTCAATGATCGCTCCAGTAATAGGATAGGTCTATTATTGCTCAATCGTTTTATAGAATGATTTGGTGGGCAATAGAGATCGGATTTAGGCCGTCCCCCATCAGCAGCATCTTGGTAGAGGTGAAAAAATGTATATCATCGTAAACTTGTTGTTTTTGTTTTTGTACATTAAATATCGACTTTGTCCACGTTAAAATATCGCGTTTTGTCCACATAAACTTTTATAATCTATACCAATATTATAAAGCAAAAGAGTTTGTTTGTTTGTTTGGTTGAACGCGCTAATCTCAGGAACTACCGGCTCGAATCGCAAAATTATTTTTGCGTTGGATAGTCCATTTATCGAGGAAGGCTATAAGCTATATAACATCACGCTATGACTAACAGGAGCGGAGCAGGAATGAAAAATGTTGCGTTTTGTTTTTCTCTCTTATGTGACGCAGACGAAGTTGCGTGGATCAGTTAGTTTAATATATGGCAATGGTTTTCTTGCCGTAGCGTGATATTATATAACCTGAAGCCTTCCTCGATAAATGGACTATCCAACACAAAAAGGTTTTTCAATTCCAACCAGTAGTTCCTGAGATTAGCGCGTTCAAACAAACAAACAAACAAACTCTTCAGCTTTATAATATTAGTATAGATAAGTACAGATAATAGTAGTATAGATATGGCAAAAAAAAACCATTGCCATTTAATAATTTTGGCAAGAAAACCTTTAACAATGTGCTCAGTCAAAAAGCCGTCCTACTTTTGACCTTATCCATAAAACAAAAAAAAAAGCATTAACGCATTTTTAAACATCCAAAAGCGAGGACTGCACTTAAGTACTACGCCGCGCGATTTGTGGCTACCAAAACGGAGTGCTTGCGACAGTTCTCTCCATTTCAATTACATAAAAACTCCCTCAAAAGATCGTTTCATTTTCCCTACAGGCGGTTCAGACGTTTAAACCTTCATAATCTTCTTGAATTGCAAGTGATTATATCCATCCGGTCCTATAATGCGAAACCGCGATCTTTTCCTGTAGCATAGATTAAAAATAACGTGGGTACAGAAGCGAAACAGTCGTTCATTCGTATTTGTAAGGCTTGAATTCATGCTGCGTTGACGTCGGTCGCGCGTACGAGTAATGTGTGCTATGTAGCACCATACTGCACAGTACTTCTTTTTTTCTCGCTGATGTACGCGAACGGTTTCAGTGTGGCAGGAATTCAGGCCTTAACGTCCACTGGTGCTGTTACAATAATGGCCTAGTGCTCGCAGTAAACCCATCACCCGTTATCAACCGACTTCCAAAAAGAGGAGGTTCTCAATTCATCTGTTTTTTTTTGTGTTTGTTACCTCAGAACTTTCGACTGGGTGAACCGATTTTGATGATTCTTTTTTTATTTGAAAGCTAGTGCTTTTCGTTTGGTCTCATTTTAATTTGCTGAAGATCTGATGCTGATCTTCTGAGATATACAATGGATCTCTTCAAAAATAGACGGCAAATCTGCAGTAATTACTGCAATCGCTTGTAGATTCATTGTTCATACTACATCATGACGTAACATCACGCCTGTATGCTCTGAGGGGGTACGCAGATGTGTACAATACTCCCAGATTTCGACAATGTTTGTTGCCTCTGAACTTTCGACTGGGTAAACTGATTTTGATGAGTCTTTTTTTATTTGAAAGCTGGTGCTTTCCGTGTGGCCCCATTTCAATTTGGTAAAGATCTGACGCTGATCTTCGGAGATATAAATGGAACTCTTCAAAAATACACGGCAAAGCTGGAGCAATTGCTGCAATCGCTTGGATGTTTATAACATAGTGATGATACATCACGCCTTTATGCTCTGAGGGAGTACGCAGAAGTGCACAATACACCCACATTTCGACAGTTAGATGTGTTAAGTTCCATTTAATGGGATGCTGGAAAAATAGAGGGAATTCATTAACTTTTATAGGCACACCAGAAGCGATTTGGGTAGTTTTGGGAAGAGTACGTTCTTGGAGTGATCCCATTTCAATTTGGTAAAGATCTGATGAAGAACTTCGGAAGATAGGCGACGGGAACTCCTCAATAAATGATAGCAAATGTACTGGGATCGCTGAAATCTCATGTCTCTCTATTGTTTACACCAGTTCATAACCTAAAATCACACCGGTACGGGTAAGCACATGTGAACCACTAAAAAGTGAAAAATAAAAACTTTTTTACAAAAAATGAAACCGACTTCAGAGTAAACAAAAAAGTGAAAAACAAACTTAAAAAAAACGCTTCAGAAGTCGGTGACCTTTGTTTGATTGATTTAGTTTTTTTTTCTGTCACCGACTTCTGAAGCGTTTAACCATTCGGCTTTGGTAAATGCTGTTTGAATTCATGCTCGTAAATCGCTATAGCTATAGAGTTACAGCTATTAAAAAGCATGAATTTCATATATAAATTTAGCAGTTTCACATCTACATCAAATGTTATACATATTTTAATCTATGTCCGTGACTGCCGAGAATGTTCCCCGTCGCGACCGTTTGATGTCTAAATAGCTTCGGAAGCAATAATACAACGCGTAGTAAGTGTGTTTCTGTTTACTGATAGAAGGTGAGACCGTACCTGCTATGGTATGGTAATGGCGACTTGGGGAACAGTGACGGTGTGTACGAAAATACTAGGGGACTTTTAGAAACTATTCTCGGATTTTTGTGCAGGTAACTGGTATTTACCAGTTCTATTTCAATTGGATGGGCACTCGCTCGGTGAAAACTTCGTACTAGTGAGGTAACCTCGTTTTGAGTTACGGATAGCCCAAACCTAATACAAATCGGCACGGACAATTCGGAGATCAGAATTGTGAGTGTTCAAGTCTCAAAAACTATGTCTATAAATGTATGTAATCATTATGTAATGTAGAATGATAATGTATTTAATAATACAAAACGCGTTTTTTCTATTAAAACGCGGAACACC
This sequence comes from Xestia c-nigrum, assembly GCA_916618015.1. Taxonomy (NCBI): domain Eukaryota; kingdom Metazoa; phylum Arthropoda; class Insecta; order Lepidoptera; family Noctuidae; genus Xestia; species Xestia c-nigrum. Next base: position 20,735,603 of record OU745250.1, read on the forward strand.
TCAGATAAAATTACCTCAAGTAGCTTGAACAACTTAATATGTTTTTACTCTAACAACTTAATAAGTTTTAAGTGTTTTTTTTTTGTGACTAATTAACAGTTCTGAATGTGAAAAATACATGGAATTTAGTTGTGGTTTTAGAACGTGTAACATTACCTACTACTCCAGTTTAGTTGGTAAATTTATTTCTGAACTATAATATACGAGGGGGTACAATTTTCCCCATGACACGTCATGTATAAATAGCTATATCCACACGTGACGGATGTTTATCGCATTATGTGTACCTACAGATAGTTTTGGCTCAGGGTCTTCGGGCATTTGAGATTTCATTAATAGAGGGTGCATGAGTGATCGATTTTTGAGACGGGGCCGTAAAGGCACGTACCCGAGCTGTTGCAATATGTCTACCATACCTACATAAAAAATAACTTTTTTGCGAAAAATAAAATCTTTTTTTAAGTCGGTTTTATTTTTTGCAAAAAAGTTTTTATTTTTCACTTTTTAGTGGTTCACATGTGCTTGATACATGGAAAGTGCATACCGTTACAATTACAACAAGCCCAAACACGACTTTGGTACATTGTCTCATTATGGAGTTCCGTGACTCTTGGCTTCATCATCAGATCTGATTGTAGAATGGTTCTTATCAAACGCAAATGCTTCACTTGTTGTAGAAAATAGCAAAATCGCAACACGTTTTCATATAAAGATTGAAGAGTTCCCTCGATTTCGCCAAGATTCCATCATCTGATCCCGACTTGGTGGCTATGGGACCATTTGGAAAGAATACCCTTTCCTTAAAAAAATAATTTTCCAAATCGGTTGGCAAGCGACGGAGTTATGCACGAACAAACATAAAAAAAAAAAAAATAGAAACATCCGAATTGAGAACCTTCTCCTTTTTTAGGAGTCGGTTAAAAAACAAAATGTTCCAAACTTCAAATACGGTTTTATATTTTCCGTCACTGTTTACTCCTTTCCTGAAAACCTCTTGTTGTTAGATCTTAGTCTCTTGAACGCGTCTTCAAACTGATGCTTTGAATATCCTTTTCTAGAGGCTAGCTGAAATCTAAGCTGTACTGTACCTTGGTATTGTATTGCCCCGAGCTAGATTTTGAGCAAAGCTAGCTTCTCAACAGATACGAGGAAAGGATCACATTCTGACCTTTTGAATTGTTTGATGTTAGAATGATAAGTACGTAGGTGAACTACAGTGAAAATTGTTCTGTTCGTGTATTGCTTGTTTGTTACCCATTTAAGTCCGTACACGCTTGTGCCCATTTATAAGTTCTCTCCTGAAAATACTACTTTCAATATAAGTATTTGATATTTGGATCAAAATGTCTAGTATGACTTTTCAAAATTTAAAATGTGAACCACATATCTCGTTTATAAAAGAAAAATATATATTTATTACTTTACTACTAAAAGCTTTATGTAAAATAATAATACAAGAGATATCTACACAAGAACCTTCATAGATATGAAAAAGTGACTAGTGTTCCGAGAACCTACTTGAAGAAGAAGAATGTAGCAAATATACGAAACGTTTGTCTGAAGAGCCCTTATTGCTGTTAACTCATGTAGAGCAATTTTATTATGTAGATACCGATGTTAAACCTCCTTACATATTCCATTCTTTGTCTATGAAACTGTGAAATGGGAACACATTGCGATACACGCGCAAGTAGCACACATGTTGCGACAGCCACTTCGGAAAAATGAATTGCGCGAAATTAAAATGTGCTAACGATTTTTGCAATTTGCAGGTCAGTCTTAGGTTGTATGTTGATTAAAATATGATTTGCGGCCGTAATACTCATGTATTTACACTAATTACAATCATAAGAGACAAACACAAGCTCGAGCTAAACAAAACCAGAAAATCTTGACCTCGCTTGTACAGACTTCCCGAACAATGACACATTAGCTGATACTGGATTTTCATAGCTTCATTCAAGTCGCGTCGTACAAAGTTGTGGATGTGTCGTGATGGGTTTTGGCTACAGAGGCGTGATATTGGTACTTTTAGAAATCGTAGAGCTCCTTGTGAATGAGTTCAGCCAAGAAAATACTTTCTCCGTCACTTTTCGACAGCAGAATTTTATTGTACCAAGCACGTGTGCGTTTCTTTCTTTTGTTAACGCAACGCAACATTTAGGATACCCAGGATTTAGGACGTATGCCCCATGGGGCACCTGCTTTAAGGGCACCTGAGGTATTCCACATTCGGCACCTATCAATTAGGTGAGTACTTATCACACCAATAAACGAAAAAACACCTTTTTAAATTACATTTTTGTTATCTTACTTAGTACCACCTACTGTATCTTATACACACCATGTTACGAATAAAAAAAAAGTTCAAAATAAAAACTATTCTACATTTTGATATACAAAAACAGTAAAACATGGCGTTTAACTCAATTACAAAGTATATCATGTCAATTTAGCGAGGTACGCGATCAAAGCGAAAAACGCGCCAACAGAATTTAATTACAACACATTTTTCTAGATTCCGCCATTTTTAATTCATGGGAAAACGTTTTCTATATTAAAAAGGCCGCTGTAACAATTTATTTGATCGTGACCGGTCTTTGTCTTCCTTTCCTACTGTTTTCCTGAATTATTGCAAGGATCATTTAATTTTTTGAGGAAGCTTTTTAACCAGAAATTTGGGAGATTTTGTGAAAATTCAAGTCGTACTTTTGTTTGACTGCGATTTATAAACTGAGGGGGAGATTAAAAGCCATCATAACTTCATCAGCCGAGTTGAGCTCAAATGCAAGCCTATATTTATCCCGAAAAGCCTAAAAAATACCTATCGAAATGAGAACTTCCTCCTTTTTGAAGTAGTTAAAAAGGAAATGTCTCAGAGATCTAAATCAATATAGGCAATTACGGGTGCCCTGTGGGACCCTTTCAAAACAGTTAAACCTACAAAGATAATAATGTGGCATGTTACAAGTTTCATTCACTTAAGATGTAGGTAGGATAACAATATGCTCCCATCCCTTGGGTGTCATCAAAGGCTACTATGGGGATATTGTTTACCAAAACAATAGGAAACAAAGGCTTCTGCCTTCTATGTTCATACAGGAAGAAGGTTATTAGGCCCATGTTTGACCCCCACGACTCCTGGTAAGTTATGTTCAAGTATAATAAGTGAACAATGCAACGGTAGGTAAGTTTCAATTAAGCCGCTCTTCGTAAAACTTAGCTCGGAAAACTTAGTCCTTGCTACCAGCACCTCTACAACGTGTAACGTTAAATGCGCGAAACCTCAAGACATACTAAATTTTGAGATAAAAAAAAAACTATAAAAAAATTAAAGGTGCTGTTTAGTTTTATTGGCAGTTAAATTTACTGGCAAGAACTATTATTATACCGCGTATGAGAAAATTTAAATTGGCCGACAACCATTTGTGTTTGTTTGTTCACCTATTTTGGCGCGTTTGCGCACGCGATGGCTTGACCTATTATTAAATAGACAGGGCAACATTTTTAATAAAGTGTTTTAAAAAATGTGACCTATATTAAAATTGGTTCAATAGATTCTGCTCGTGATTCTGATCAAGCTTACTTACCTTACCTTATTAACTGGCTGATAGTATTTCATAGTGTTGGAATGCTTTGTAAAATCAGTTGTCATCTTGGATTATTGTTGTCAATCTATTTACATACATGTTATATCTATGGCTTGTGAAATAGTTAATTAAAGCCAAGTTTCTATTGGTTTATCTTTCTTTACGTATGTATCACGAGTTAGCCTGATAGTGTAATGTTTCGTGTTCTTGTACTTACGTTTTTGACTATTGTAATCCAAAATTTTATCATACGTTCTTTCCGAATAACTGCATAGCCTTTATGCGGAGGCTTAGCACGCCTTTTCCGCCTTTTAATTAGTATTATTTATAGCATTTCTGTACATTTTAGTTGACGGCGCGTTTAATTATTAGGAGATTATTTAAGAGTGAATGTCAACCGGATATGCCAAACGCCATCTATCGGAGCGATTGGTTGTCATTCACTCTGACGCAACACCGAGGGCTAGCGTGGGGGGGTGAGAGCGGCTCGCTCGACAGTTCAGTTTGAATCTGGCAGGTGACCCGTTCGCATCTAATACTCGCTACGTTATTGGTGGAGTGTCCTAGTATTATAAGTGGTCTATAAGAGTGTAATAAATGTGAATAATAGTTGGTGATTAAAGTGTGTGATTATAACCGAAGCAAAACCTTTTATTCTCCTCGCCCGACTACCCACGTCTTGATAAAATCAAACATGGACCCAAGTGATATTGTGGACTCTCCTGACGTCCCTTTAAGTCATATTTTAGTGTTTCCACATCTTTGTTTAATTTTGTGATGTCATAATTACAATGACAAGCCTAGTTTTTCTTTTAATTTTATTGATGTAACTTGGAGTTGTAGGTTTTATACATTTGATGTTAGACCTTCTCTGTTAACCATTTTATTCTTATATGTTCTAGAACCAACATTTTGAAATTCATAATTTCATCATGACGGGAAGCCGAGCCGAAAAGATTCAGTTTGCGTTTGGGCCTCGACCCAGCAACAAGCTGGAAATTACTCTGATATATTTGACGTGGTCACTAAGCCGGCGAGATCTAGTCCTGGCGTCATTTTAAAGTTCTGAAGTCAAGTAAAACTACAACTATTACTGCAATTACCACTATTGAGAGCCCCTGGACGCTGACTGCCTTGAAAACTTACTGCTGCTACTACTGCGGCTGCTACAACTGCTGCTACTCCTACTATTCCTACTTCTGAGAACCTGGACACGGACAGCGGGTGAGTCTCGACCCTCGAACCATCAGAAATTGGCGACTGCGAGTGAGCCTATCACTGCGGCGGACGGTTTCTGCCAGCTGCGATCTTTGGACCCTGACCTCGATCTGGACCCTTATCACGTTACCTCGGCTTCCCTAACTTAGTAAATTTCTATTCTCTTGTATTATTAAACTATAATTTCATCTCTTGTCATTTTCCTTTAACACAATTTATACAATGCAACCTTACATTTTCCTCTCCACGAAAATGTAACGTTACAATAGGGATCAAATTCGGGAAAAATAGAGTAAAACATATCGGTCACCCCTGCACGGTAGCTCAAGGGCGCGCGTGACCACGCATAGAAAAACGAATCCAAGTCTTTTATTTATTACCAGATTGTTTTACTGAATTTCGTCTAACTGTAGGATATTTTTATGAGGGTTTATGATTGATTCGGACTAAAACCATGGACCTTGAGAATATAATGGCTGCAGACACTTTGACATGATGATACATTTTTAGCAATATTCGGTGTCAGGCGTCCGGTTCATAATCTGTACGCATCGGTGTTCCCAAGCCTTTATTTTCAACCGACTTCTAAAAAGTGGAGGTTCTCAATTCGTCTGTATTTTTTTTTTTTTTTTTTTTTTTTTTTTTTGTGTTTGTTACCTCAGAACTTTGGACTGGGTGAACCATATAGATGATTCTTTTTTTATTTGAAAGCTGGTGCTTGTCGTTTGGTCCCATTTTAATTTGCTGAAGATCTGATGCTGATCTTCCGAGATATACAATGGAACTCTTCAAAAATACACGGCAAATCTGCAGTAATTGCTGCAATCGCTTGTAGGTTCATTGTTCATACTACATCATGACGTAACATCACGCCTGTATGCTCTGAGGGGGTACGCAGATGTGTACAATACTCCCAGATTTCGACAATGTTTGTTGCCTCTGAACTTTCGACTTGGTTAACCAATTTTGATGATTCTTTTTTATTTGAAAGCTGGTGCTATCCGTATGGTTCCATTTCAATTTGGTTAAGATCTGACCCTGATCTTCGGAGATATAAATAGAACTCTTAAAAAATACACGGTAAAGCTGCAGTAATTGCTGCAATCGCTTGGTTGTTTATTGTTTATGTAACATAGTGACGTAACATCACGCCTGTTTGCTCTGAGGGAGTACGCAGAAGTGTACAATACACCCAGATTTCGACTGTTACATGTGTTAAGTTCCATTTAATGGGATCCTAGAGAAATAAAGGGAATTCCTTAAATTTTATAGGCACACCAGAAGCGATTTGGATAGTTTTAAGAAGAGTACGTTCTTGGAGTGATCCCATTTCAATTTGGTAAAGATCTGATGAAGAACTTCGGAAGATGGGCGACCGGAACTCCTCAATATCAGATCAGACGACGTGATTAACAAAAAAACCCCCATCCTAACCCCAAAACCCAAAGCCAATATAAACACCCATCGTAATCCCAAAATCCATCGCCAATACATCCCACTCCCAAACAACTCTGTTACCAAAAAGAGAATGTAAAACTGCATGGCAAGGTGAGTCTGTCATACTCACGTAAAAACAGTGCCGATGGTGGCGCTGCACATCCGGTCGCTAAGTTCCCTACAAAATGGTTGAGCTAAGCGGCGCGGATGTGCAGGTCATGTCCGTGAACGGGTGCCGACGGTTGCTGCCGGTCGACTCACATTGCCATGCAGTTATGAAACAGCTTGGTGTAGATTTTTGTTAATTTTAATCAGTAATTAAAAAAATAAATAAAAATATATATATATATTTGATGGACTCACGTAGATCTTAAGTTACTAATAATAAGCTTAGTTTAATGTAACGTGTCCAATGATGGAGCACGATCGTAGTTTTAATTATTTCTAAATGAATTAAACAATAAATAAAATGTAAATAAGAGCGCGGAACCCCACGTCTGCGGTAGAAAACTAACTAAAAAAAAAAAAAAAAAATGTACTGGGATCCCCGAAATCTCATGTCTGTCTATAGTTTACACCAGTTCATAACAAAAAAACACGCCGTTACGCTGTGAAAGGGTAAGCACATATGAACCACTAAAAAGTGAAAAATAAAAACTTTTTTGCAAAAAATGTAACCGACTTCAAACAAAAAAGTGAAAAATAACTTTAGCTTCAGAAGTCGGTGACAAAAAAACTATATCAATCAAACAAAGGTCACCGAGTTCTGAAGCTAAAGTTATTTTTCACTTTTTGTTTGAAGTCGGTTACATTTTTTGGAAAAAAGTTTTTATATTATTTAGTTATTTCATTTATTTATTTAAACTAACACACTCTATCTTTAACAGGATGACCCCAATACACTAGTGGTTTGCAAACACACACCAAACAAATAAAATAAATAAATAAAAACACACACCAGAAACAGAAAATTAACAGACTTAAGTACGGCAAATACTTTAGCAAAGACGATGATGGGAAATTCAAAATGTATGAAAAGCAATGACTTTCGAAGCTATTTACAAAGCTGCTGTGTGTGACAATGCCGAGAGGGAACAACATACACTTTCCTTATTGGCGAGGTTTTCCAGAAAGGTCAGGTGTCAAAATTTTTATAGACGCTTGGCTGGTTGTAAGTACTACTTCTTATAACCAGCCATGCGTGTTTAATAGTTGTTTGTTATCCAAGTGTGCAAAGTTGCTTTTTAACCGCGTGCTTAATTTTGATGACCGAGCAAGCGAAGGATTCTAAAATTGAATTACGAGCGCAGCGAGTGATTCAAAAAGTAGAATCTTGAGCGTTAGCGATGGAATCTTAAGAGCACGAGGTGAACAATCTTTGCACTCGAGTGCAACACGGAACTTTTTATCCTACCTCAGCGAGGAAATGTACTAAATGCAAAAAAAACAATTACAATACTTTTATTTTAGTAGATATAGGTATTAACTACTACATTATGATAGGTAAATATTACAGAATAATCTTTCAATTATAACAAATAGTACTTAAGTATTATTCAGATAAAAATAAATAGTCATAAACACGCATAAACTACAAAATAAAAAAGTACACCAAGAAGGTTCCGCGTCTGAGTTTTTAACAAATTAAAAAAGATTGAATAATAAATTTGGCACCATGGAGGTAGAAGTAAATAGGTTTAATGATGTTTTGAATTCACATACTAAGTGCACATGATGTTCTTAATTCAATTTACTTCATTCCTCTAGACTCTAGAGGATATAAATACGGCTTTTGCACTCAGATAGCGAAGAGCAAAAATACTCTTTTCGAGATGGGGTTATGAAAAAATATGTATGAACGTTGACGAGTCGAATTGAGTACAAATAAGAATCGTAATAGGTTTCTACCTTTTCTTTTTTTGGGATGGGAAATCATCAAATGACTTCTCCCACTCTGGGCGGAGCGGGAGGGAGTGTAAGACTCTTACTGACTAAAACCCATCCATGTTCCTTCCTCGTCCTTTATGTTCCGCGGCCGCGGTATCTCTTTCGAACAGGCCCGCAACCCCGGCAGGATAGGTTTCTACCTTCCCTCGAAAAAAACGTAAGTTTATGTAAGTTTGTATGGTACAAGTATACATACTATGTAAACTGCCGAAAAGCCATGACAATCCACTTTTAAGTTGTAATAAAAATTAAATCAAAACACTGCTGGCTAAAATTTATTTTTCTTCTGTTATAATATTATGTGGATAAACTATGTACCTACCTCTACATTTCTTCTTTACCCATAATCGACATAAACATTCTTGTAAAACAATGCGTAAACTCGAAAGTGCATATCAAATTGCTTATGAACGCGTATTGAAGACTAATTAAAACTAAAACTTTCCAAAAATTATTTACGAAGAATTTGTGCGATAGAAACATTAAAACTTAGCCATAATTTGAAAATAAGTTACTCTAAGTATATAGAACTCTCGAGTGGTGTCTCAGAACACTAAAATGAACAACTTTTGAGCGTTGACTTTCGAAAATTCATATCTTTTTTCAATTTTGCCATACATATTGATCAGCTGATTGTTTTTTTTTTAAATTTATCTACTCTATATCAAGCAGCTATTATAAGCCAATTATACATAATATACGTAAAGTACCGTCAGGGAAGTTGATTGTGAAGTAAATTGACACCACATACAACAGCAATATGCCGTTTCTGCTATTTCAGAATCACCATTGCTATTTCGCCGGGTTAGAGGCAAAACCAACCATCTCATTTTATATGGATAAAGAATTAAATACCTGTTCGAATGGAATATTAAAGTGAAAAATTGCAGAACATCACAATAGTTGGTTCTGCCTCCAACCGCCGACAGTTGTGCTTTTATTTGAATATATTATGAAAGGACTATTCATGTTGGTACTTAATGAATTTGCTGACAATCAATTAATGTCTCAGTTTTTACCAACCTAAGTACTTACAGGTACAAAAAAAATATATTTATAAAACGGTTTATATAAAACCGCATAGATTCTATCCTTTAACGTTATAAGCTAAAAGCGTTACACATGTCCGTCCATGTAAAAACTACTGGCTGGTTTTAATGGACAAAACCCGGGAGGGCCAATAACTTTGATTTATTAGATCGCGGACCGAAATGGTAAAAAAGAAAATAACTCTCGGAGCTTAGCTGCTAGCAAGTGACACTAAAAAAAAAACAAAAAAAAGTGCAAAATAACTTTTCACTTCTCATGCTCTAAAAGTACGCCATTATAGCCCTACGAAGCGGGATTAAAGTGATAATTTATTCCCTAGGGAGTAAAAAGTAATCCAAAAATGGAACAATCGTTTTCTCTGAAACATGGCCACAAAAGAGTAACTTATAATACACTTAAATTTCGAATCGGCTTGGAAATAGAAAGCGATTTATTGAAAAAAAATAGTGAACTTTTCAACGCGAGAAAAAATATTGTTGTTTGTGTGCATCGTTGATTTTGAATAGTACGTGCAATGCCTCTATTGCTAGCCGCTGCAGTAATGTAGTTACTAATTATTTGTGGAGTGTGGATCATCTTCATTGCGAAAATGTTGACAGTTTGTGTTGTGTTTTAAATAATTGTTAATCTGTGGCTAACCTGACAGAAAAAAAACCGCTAACCGCTCTGTTCAGAATTTTTGTCGAGTGTAAATTTGTTCAGTTTTAAATGATTGTTTTTGTCGCATTCGAAGTGACAAGTATAGTTTGCACCTCGAGACTAAACGTCAATTTAGTATACCCTCGCTTTCATTGCCTCCCTCGCAAGTTCGGGAGTCAAACAACCTCGGGTATACAACATTATTTTTTTGTTTATACTAAACCCGAAAAGGGGTCATTGTACTCATCATTTTGAACAACTTTTTCTATGGGACGAACCTTGAAATCGCGAAAAAAAAATCAGCTGTTCCCTACATTTTGACGAGTTATGCGAACATAAATGTAGGGAACAGCTGATTTTTTTTTCGCGATTTCACGGTTCGTCCCATAGAAAAAGTTGTTCAAAATGATGAGTACAATGACCCCTTTTCGGGTTTAGAGTAAACAAAAAATAACCCTGTATAATGGCTTCGTTTAGTCCCTCGTTATAAAATATACTATTAGCTTCAGAAGTCGGTAACCTTTGTTTGATTGGTTTAGTTTTATGTCACCGACTTTTTTTTTAGAAGTCGGTTTTTATTTTTTGCAAAAATGTTTTTGTTTTTCACTTTTTAGTGGTTCACATGCGCTAACCCCTTCACAGCGTACTGGCTTGATGTTATTTGTTATGAACTGTTGTAAACAATATAGACAGACATGAGATTTCAGCAATCCCAGTTCATTTGCTATCATTTATTGAGGAGCTCCGTTGCCTATCTCCCAAGTACTTTATCAGATCTTCACCAAATTGAAGTGAGACCATCCGAGAAAGTACTCTCCCAAAAACTACCCAAATCGCTTCATGTATCCCTATAAAAATTGCAGAGTTCCCTCGATTTCGCCAAGATTCTATCATCAGATCCCGACTTGGTGACTATGGGACCATTTGGACAGTATACCCTTTAAACAAAAAAAGATTTTTTCAAATCGTTTGGCAACCGACGGAGTGACCTCCTCCTGTTTCAAAGTCGGTTAAAAATGAATAAGATCTTTTTATTATAATAGAGACACTCTCTCAAGGTAGCTGGCAGAAAGAATTGACACCTCATCTTATATGGAGAAAATTCTTTTGTTGTCAGATAGTAGCTGTAGGTCTATGTCAATCATATGGACTATTCCAGAAATCCCCACCGTCATATTCCTACCAGCCAATACCGTCCCACGGTGCAACTGCGAAGACTTATCATAACCGAATAGGTAACTTCGTTTCCTGTCTTGCGCCAGGTAGGAGGCCTGTAGGAGTCCCTGTAGCTAGGTACTGTCACAAATCACTGTTTAACCCCGATACCAGTACAGTTCGTAGAGTGTACAAATACAAACCGAAGACATTCCGACCTCACCGTCGAGGTCCGGCGCATAACCCCCGTTCAATCCCCCCCGGCCCTTGCTCGAGCCAACCCGCGAAGCTGAGCCAGTAGTAATAAATCAGCCCCTAAATAATGATAACCAGATCAAGCCTGTCCCTTTGCTGCCCCCAACGACGCCTTAAGCCAAGATTCGTACCCCACGGGGGTGCCCTTAGTGCGTGGTCGCTTAGTTTATAGTTATTGTTGCCCTGGCTGAAGGCCTTAAATTCAAGGCATCCACAGGACTTGCCTGGTTAAGCAGAAGCCAAGACTGAACTGCGAGATGACCCATCCAAAAAATAAAACGGCAATGTGTTAAGATAAACATAACGTTATCACGCTTGTTATGCTCCAGGTGTTGGGCAGACATGTAGGTATTTCTAATGATTACTCGTGGTTCTTTACAATCATAGCTGCATAGTCATAAATCTTTATTTATCTCGACATCGAGAATTGCAGGCGCATGTAAAGTAAAAAGTTCCTCTTTTTTTTGTATGGGGCAGCGGAAGGGAGTGTCAGACTTTTAGTGACTAATACCATCACCACCATGTTCCTTCTTAGCCTTTTGTGTTCCGAGGCCAGGATATCTCTTTTGAGCAGTCCCTGGAGTAAGAAGGTCCTGAGGTACAGTAAGCTCTCCAGATTAGCAAGGCATAGTCAAAAGCAAGGAGGCTTTTCGAAAGCTAATGATAATTAGGACGAATCTGATTAACCAACACTTATAATATCAAAAAATTTTCAAGACCATTTAAGTACAATGTTCTACGGAAAATCGAACCATACATTTTCATTAAGTTTGCGAAAATTTCCAACATTATAGACTGCATCGGGAGGTAATATAAATAGTTTATGAATTAATGAAGTATGATGCGGGCAATATCAATAGGGTATTGCCGTCGTACCCGTGTGAACGGCAAAGTTTGCCGTTCACTACCGTACGCCGCTCACCAGAGTTATGCCGTGAATTTAATTTTAATGTTACTGAAAATAAAGCGCCATTTTATGGCCAATTATTTCCGTATTTGCGCTGATGTTATACCGTTTTATTGAAGCTTTTTGAGCTTTATTGCAATATATTTTTTATATTTGAGCAGTAGCAATATTAATAATGATGCTCTGACAAAGAATAATTTGTTGTTTTGTTGTCAATAAAATTATAATACCAGCAGGGTTATTACGTATCTTTCTGATATCCAGTGACTAATGGGCTTCAGTTGTTAATCGAACCTTGATAGCAATCGTAAATGTCATAATATTGGTATTACGTATCACACTATATTCAGTAGTTTCCTACTCTAATTTTTATCGACCCGAATAGCGCAACGGTACTGAAGTTTCCTTACGTTCTTTGGGTTCGATTTGAATAAATAAATAAATAAATATCGCTGGACATTAACACACAGCGCCACCTAGTGCCACACTAAGCAAAACTTGTGTCGTGGACAATAGATAGTTGATATCCAATATTTTTTTTTTTTGTTTGTAAATACATACTTACCGGTAGGAGCAAATGTTTGTGTGATGAGCCCGGACATTTGTTTCCGAGTCATGGATGTCTAAATGTAGAATAAGTATGTATTTACAAACAAAAAAGCATATGTCATCGCCTCAGTAGTTTCCTACTCTAATTTTTATCGACTATTATGCGGCTATGTTGAGTAGCGCCCTGTGAGCGTTACAATACTTGGTTTTTGGGAATATTTTATATTAAACGATTTATATGACACGTGACATTGTTTTTGTAAATTGTGCTAACTTACAAGTAAATTCTTTAATTTTTAAAGGAACGTAAGGTAAATGTGATAAGTTGTTACGTAAGCCTGTTTATATTTTGTGATGACTCGTAACATACGATAAGTCATCTTCCAGCTGACAACTTTTGAACTGCGAATTTGAATTCTTCAAACCTGGGGAGTATTCTGTTTTAATTTACATATTATTGTTGTATCATTTACATACTACACATCACACAGACATGGAGCGACGTCCTAGTAAACTACAGCAACACCTGATCGAACACAGTTGATTTCGTCGCTGAAGATTCTACGGAAAAATCCACAATTGTGAATCTCGATCAAAGTCAAGGGAAAACGTAAAAGTAATAAATATTTTCTGAACTTCAATTAGCCCGAAATGTTTAATTTTCAAACTGCAACAAACAAACATAAGTAATTAATTTTCCACAAGTGTGTAGTTGTTTGTAACTCAATTAATGGCTTCACAGCACCGTGTAAATAACAGTTAACTTAGTTTAAGTTAAAACTGCGTTTATGTCAGTTTTATTGCTTCGTTGGTCGAATTTTCGTAAGCGCGAGTGCTGAGAATGCGACCCTGGGTACGATTATGTCAAAATGAGACAATATATTCGTTTGTAACAATAAGATCACCAGGGAAAAGCAGATCATATCATTCAATCTCTCTGCTTTACACAACCAGATTTAAGTCTGGCACAAAACAAAACACATTCGAATTATAACAACAGTTATGTCAATAATTGAGTTACCAGCGTAATAAAAATCTATACCTACATTTAAACCTTTATAAAGACTTTTTTTCTGTTCAGAATCCCCTAACAAAGTTAGACTTGTAGTGTACTCAATTATGCACCATGGAAACTAAATTAATATTTATTATTACTTACATTTTAAGTTACGGAAAGTTACGAATAATTTATATCTAAGGCCCGGTATGAGTTTATTTTCCCCTGTTATATTCTTTGTTTACATAGTATGGCAACTTTTAGAGGTAAATGCTGACTTTTCGAGTGAAATCAAAACTAAAAATACTTTTTGTTTGAGTTCTATTATTCTGGTATCGTACATTAATCATTTCCCAAATATCTTAACTTTTTGAAGTATAATTATGTATTTGTAATACTTTTATCTTTGTTCAGTTGGTGCATGATTAATCCATGTCCTATAATTGCAACTATAAAAAGTTATTATTACATTGGAGCAACCTTTATAGAACCACTAGCTGACCCACGCAACTTCGCCTGCGTCACATAAGAGAGAAAACGCAAATCCCCGTTTTTGCAACCTTTTTCGTTCCTGCTCGGCTCCTAATAATTGTAGCGTGATGTTATATAGCCTAAAGCCTCCCTCAATAAATGGACTATCCAAAACAAAAATATTTTTTTAATTCGAGCCGGTAGTTCTTGAGATTAGCGCGTTCAACCAAACAAACAAACTCTTCTGCTTTATAATATTAATATATAGTATAGATGTGAATTTTTTTATTAAAACAATTAAACAAACGCTAACATAAATCTTTAATTTCAATATCAAACGACAACAAATCTAACAATTCAAAACAGTCTAGTTTCAAACCGGGCTTTTTTATTTTGCAAAAATATGTTTACAAAACATTTCATGAAAACACACTTAATAAATGCGAAATTACGTCTAGACAAATGAACCGAGATTTATGAGTAACAGAAAAGAGAAAACGTAAAATTAAAATTTTGCTCTTTTTACGTTAATTAATTGAAAAACATTGCATTGCAAACCCGGCAAGTCGTAAAAGCTAAATCTACAGGTAAGCCATACAAAACTAGTTCATACGGATCTCTGATTGTACGGGAAATCTATACAAAGCGAGGCCACGTTATTCTAGAAATGTATAGCTCGATGTGTACGAGTACTACTGCAGTTTCTAAAAAAATCATTCAACACATTGTAAATTGATTAAGTTAAATTACTTAACTAACCAAACCTTAAGCTGTTAACTCAGCTGTTCAGGGCGATCTTTAGGTTAAGCCGTGCTTGCCTAGGTTAGTTTATGGATGGGTGACCATCCTTAGGTACATACCAAGTTTCCTCCGTGCCTCGGAAAGCACGGTAAGCTGTTTGTCCCGGCTGTCATTTATCCATCATTGGCAGTCGTTACAGGAAGTCAGTGGCCCAAAAACTCTGACAACTAGTCTTGCCAAGTGGTATCGTATTACCCAGTATTAACTGGGTTGTGGAGGTCAGATAGACAGTCGCTCCATGTAAAATACTGGTATTCAGCTGCATCCGGTTAGACTGGAAGCCGACCCCAACATAGTTGGGAAAAGGCTAGGCAGATGATGATGATGATGATTGGTTTAAGCTGTTAACTCGAATCATTAGTAAAATGTCAATATTTAGTCAATATTTATTCTGACGACCCGAATAGCGCTGTGGTACTGAAGTTTCCTTATGTTCTATGGGTCCGGTTTGAATAAATAAATAAATAAATAGCGCTGGACATCAACACATAGCGCCACCTAGTGCCAGACTAAGCAAAACTTGTGTCGTGGACACTAGATAGTTGATATCCAATATATATACTTTTTTGTTTGTAAATACATACTTACCGGTAGAAGCAAATGTTTATTGTGTGATGAGCACGGACATTTGTTTCCGAGTCATGGATGTCTAAATGTATAATAAGTATGTATTTACAAACAAAAAAGCATCTGTGCGTAATGTCCAGTGATATTTATTTCCAGATCTACCTCTCATTTTATTTATTTATTGTCATTATGTCCTTACCACCCACATACATGTGTTTTTAGAAATACGAAGGTAATCATCCTTAATGATAATATGGCTAAAGTATCCAATTACTGACAGTGGGTATGATATTGTACTGTTATAAATATAGAGTAGACGACAACAAAAAACACAAATTAGTTCGTCAAATGGATTTCCAAAAAAATTTTGGAAACAAGTTTTTTATTTTTTCACGAAAACATAAATTTAAGACGATGCAGTGCGTGGCGTCACATTTCGGTAATTTTTTAACGGAACGTGACGTCACTGGCTCGCAAAAATAATCTTTGATGCGTATAATCTTCGTCATTTTTTATTAATTTGATAAAACAAAAAAACAAGTATTTATTTATTTAGGGAAAATAAACAATTTGTCAATATATCTTACAGTAACTATTACAACGTATTAGATTAATGTACAATCCACGACGTTTCCACGTATTACTTCGATAGGAGATACAGTGTAGAGTGAGTACAGTTAGTATCCAATATTTGTCGATAATCTAATTGACGGACTAAACAGAATTATATTTTTTTTAGTAATTCGTCATCTCTATTCAACTATTCATGAAAACAGCCTCATTTGTATAGTGTTCGCAAGGGCGAGTGCTGAATGTATAGTTTTCTGCCATGAAACCTTTCATTGGTTCCACAACAGGACGGATCAAGTTTTATAGAGTTTTTCCATTAGAAAAGATTTTGTCCTTTTTTGTATGTCACAAGCACACGTCGATGGTTTTCATGCCATCGTCAGACAGAAATCTGCCTCTTTCCTCTGCAGAGTGCGGGACAGCTCCAACTCCATTCTGAAGACCATAGCGGAGGTACGATTCTCCTTTGTTAAGTGATCTTGTTCAAAGATATATCTTGACAGCCTTACTGCCAAATAGAACATTGTATAAATTTACCAACATAGGTATAAGATATCTTTTTGTTTTTTTTTTACTAACCCATATGGATGTTGCTTATCCGAATTAAAGATTATTTTATTTTATTTTTTATCTTTATTTAAACCTTCACGAACAGAACACAGTATAAAACATATGAATACGGGTATCGGGTAAATTAAAGGTAAATTCGCGATAAATACCCGTATTCATATGTTTTATAAAAGATTTTGTGTTCGGTAAATTGAAAAATGTAGTATTCTTAGTACTTGGGGCTTTTAACATAGTTGTTGTATACAAATAACTTGGGACAAGGGCAGATATGGTGGCTGTTGGGTTCAACTGACTTTGCCACCGTTTCAGAAGAGTTACGGTAAAAAAAATTAGTAATAAAAATTAGAAAATAAAACAATTACAAAATAATTGAAATTAAAAATGTTTCTTATTAGAAAAAAAAATGGTAAAAAAATATTAGTAAAACAAAGAAATGTTAATATTAAATAAAAATTCAAAATGTAAAAAAAAATAATTGTATGTATATTTCATCATCATCAGCCTATAATGTTCCCACTGCTGGGACACGGCCTCCTCTCAATGAGAGGGAATGGGCTATAATCTACCACGCGGGCCCAGTGCGGATTGGTAGATGTCACATGTCTTCGAATTTTTGGTTCTAGGACATGCCGGTTTCTTCACGATGTTTTCCTTCACCGTTTTGAGAGCAGCAGTGATGAAATAAATTACACAAAGTAATGCGCCTGTCTGGGTTCGAACCCACGACTTACTATTCGTAAGTCGGGGCCGCCACCACTGGGCCATCGCTGCTCTCCATGTATGTATATGTATGTATATTTAGGGTTAGGTATTTATGTATGGGTTATTGTTGTCTGAAATAAATGGCTAATTATTATTATTTATTAAAAAAAAAAACTTTCTTTTACTAATATTTTTTTTAACCATTTTTTTTCTATTCTTCTTCTTTTTTCTTCTCAACTGCCGAGGAATTGCCTCATATCGGACCACCCAAGTACCCTCGACGAGATAGTCAGTAACGCCAAGGAGTTGACCGGAGACCTTCCTAGGGGAGCTGCGAATGGATTAAATGATCACACACAGTTCAGTTACGTGTACGCAAAATACACACTTTGGGAGAGGAGATCCAAAAGAAAACACCCTGTTATAAACGGTGTAAAACACTTCTTAACGAAGCCGGAAGGTATTTGTTCTCCCCGTCGTTGCGATTATTTTTTTGTTCTACACCATACCTGGGTACCTTCTAATTACGGAGATATTGGGGGTCAAAGTTACAACTTTTTACCAAGTTTTTAAATACAAGTATTTATGTAACTCTTTTACTTTAAACACCTCTTTGACCCCCGTACTATTCAATCCATCCTGGTGGATGGATTGCACAATGTTTTAAGTGCGTTAGAAACATGACTGTTCACTCCAAAAAAATAAGTCGTTTCTCAGCAATATTTTTTGCGTAAAGTTACTTAGTTTGATGTACAGAATGCTTGGTTGACGGCTTCGTGATGAGGTTGTTTGCACCCTGTATAATACAATACCGGTAATCTTGCGAGTTTTAACACAATTATTATACCTACATGTACTTCCAAATGTTTTCAGAACTCTCTACATACCTACCCTGCTTTCATATTTTTCTTCGAAAAACCAAAAGTGCCAAAGGATTTACGTGCTCATTTTTCTTCCCCTTTGGAATAACTCAGCACGAACGCGAATTGATATCCAAATACTCCTTCATATTTTTTTAAGTATGATAACTGTCATTTCTGGAATCCACGAGATTTAGTTATGTGAGTAGGAACGCTCATGAATAATCGATTTTTACATTTCGTTTGCAGGCAGAGTTAAATAGCAGAGATCTATACGCATTGCCTCTACTCATTTTTACCAGCAGACCGCGATTTGAGGCTTGATTTGATCCCAGCTTTGATACATTAGGTACTGTTTATCGCCTGTTCGAAAGAGATTCCGCGGCCCCGAAACATAAAGGGCGAGGAAGGAACCTGGATGGGTTTTAGTCAGTAAGAGTCTGACACTCCCTCCCGCTCCGCCCAGAGTGGGAGAAGTCATTTGATGACTTCCCATCCTAAAAAAAAAAAAGGCTTGGAGTTTATTAAAAACAAAATATTTTATTTCACTTAGGCCTCCTATCTTAATCCCTGCCTAGCCTTTTCCCAACTATGTTAGGCTCGGCTAACAGACTAACCGGATGGAGCTGAATACCAGTATTTTACATGGAGCGACTGCCTATCTGACCTCCACAACCCAGTTCATACTGGGTAATACGATACCACTTGGTAAGACTGTTTGTCAGACTTTTTTAGGCTACTGACTAACTGAAACGACTGCCAAAGATGGACAAATGACAGCCGGGACCAACAGCTTAACGTGCTTTCCAAGGCACGCAGGAAACTCAGTAGGTATGTAAGGGCGGTCACCCATCCACAGACCAACCTAGGCAAGCACGGCTTAATCTAAAGATAAGAAGAGAAGGCCCGTGTGGCTGTTATTATTTAGCACGAGCTCCTCATTCCTATTACTTAAATACATCATTCAATCAATTTTCATTTAGAACTTTATAGTGATCCTGTGTCTAACAGACTTGTTATTTGAAAGATTTTTGTGAATACCTTAAATATACCTAATTGAAATTGTATCTTACAAACTTTCATTCCCAAGTTTTTGTGGATACTTTAATCAGAAGCTTTTATTTTACCTACAGGTTATGTAATATAACAACATAACAATAATGTAATATTTTGACCCGCTGTACGCTTGCACAGTGGGTCAAAATATTGCAAATAGGGATGCCTCGCCATGTACAATGTGCCGCGGCAATAATATATACTCACAAAGGAAACGGTGGAATGAGCTTAATGGAACAAATAAGGACAATACTGGCTCTGAGCCCTCGTGCGTGTATTTAAACTTTAAACGAGTACCCATATCTACCTCTTACACAACACTAGGGTCTTACGCACCTTCGATTTACAAATCTATACAAATAAAATAATATATTGAAGTGTGTACTTGTATCTCTAATAAACAGCTTTATATTAGAATTAGGATTTGGTTTAAAAACAATAAAACCCATGAAATTGTTAACAAAATACGATTCGAGTCGGAAAGTAATATTTTTACAATAATTTCACTAGAAAACACTAAACAAACTGTTAGTTAGATATTCCATACATTGTGACCGTGTACGTTCTGTTCTGTAAGAAATAGCAGTTTTTTTTTACTGCTGAAAAAAATCACTAGGTACTAAAAGAATTCAAGAAGGTACTTACTGTATTTGAATTCTTTTTTTAATAATTAATCAATCAGATGTATCAAGTCACGTATCCATGTCCTGTATACCGTATATTTGTATACTTTCTCCATCTTTATCGTATGTTTATTGCGTAACCTGGTGTCAGAGTTTTATGCCACCCATGGGGCTCTTACTTGGCTTTACATGCTGCGAAGAAATATCTCGCAGGTACGCTGGGCTTCAAGTCTGCTATTAAAAATAGTGTCAGAATAGTCGATCATTGATTTAATAATGGTCAAGTTCTGTCAATTTTGGTAATCTACTTATATACGCCATTATGACATTCCAATGGTCAACCACTGACACTCCATTGAAAGAAATGTCATAGAATGGTAATCTCGTACATAATACTAAATGTGTTTAAATATATTCCCTAGTAGCAATTGCCGTTGGCTTCCTTATGCCAACAGTTGGGAATGTATTGGCAGACGGTTAGTTGTTCCAACCTAAACTTAAAATAGGCCCATTGTCATAAACATGCACTATTTGCCCAACGAATAGCCAACGAAGGGCCTTCTGTTACTATTCCTACTGATGGGTGATTTTTGCAGGGATTTCAGTTATTATAACAACATTGGGCCAACTAACGACGGGCCTGCTGCGTCTATTCCTACTGTTGGGAGTTCCTTGTAGGGATTTAAGTTATGATAACAACTTACATCCCTAGCAATGCCGTATTGTTCCATTTTAGAGTGTAAAAATGATAGTAGGAGGAAAAATCTTAAAAATGGAGGTATTTCGTATCATTGGTTAGTACAATTTTCATTGTTTTCTAATAAAAATCTTATTTTGTTAATATTTATTAATATTTAATAGAACGGTTGGGCAAAATCAACCTTACACAATTAAGATAAAGTTTATTTTGGATTGATTCTATTCAATAGAACACCCTCGAAAGCACTTCGCTACTCAAGTAGTGATGTGGTCAAGTCGAATATTGAATTTATAGATTGATATCGATACAAGGAATAAACAATTTTTAAATTCATTATTTATTTAGTTTTACATTACAATACAAGTATAAGGACGCCTTCATTTTTCATAGATTGCATAAACGCTTTAAAGCAAAAATATGTATAATCAATGTTTTAAATAGTAACGTAATTATTATAATTTATTAATGATTGAGACCTTACATTGATCACTAAATAGACATCAGCAGGTCCTCTAACCTTCATTTAAAATACTTTTAGGTTTCACAAAAAAAAATGTCTCCTTTGAACACTTGTAAAAGGCATGCATGCATACATACCAGCACTTTTATTA
This sequence comes from Xestia c-nigrum, assembly GCA_916618015.1. Lineage (NCBI taxonomy): Eukaryota > Metazoa > Arthropoda > Insecta > Lepidoptera > Noctuidae > Xestia > Xestia c-nigrum. The sequence continues at coordinate 20,756,878 of OU745250.1, forward strand.
CTTAATTCTAAATTTACCTGTCTGTCTGTGTCTATTTATTTATAATTTAAATGAATAGCTGCTTGTGTACCAAATAAATAAATGTACTCCCAACAACTCTTATTTTTGAGAATTGAAGACCATAATATGGGGTATCTATCGATATCGATAAATAAATTTAATATGCTACGTGGTCCGGCCTTGACCGAGTAGCAGCAGAAACCGACCGATCACGCAAATGTCAACCATATGATTTACGCGTTTAAGTTCATAATTGCAAAAACTCAGAATACCGCCATCTATGGTCAAGTAGCGGAATTGACTCGTCATTCGAATCTAGTGTGACTATAGATCGTAAACACGTTTTGCCGCTAAAGCAAAATACATCTTATTTGTAAAAAGTCAGGGTTTATTTCCAAATCTGTGATGTAGGCTAATTTTGACTAAACTTTGAACAACGAATCAAACGAATAGTTTTTTGGTAGTGCAATATATATGATTATCGGTTTAAATGTGTGAGTTTGGTGACAGCGGTTCCTGCACTAATTTTGGTGCATTGCACTTCATTTGTTTTCTGTGTTCCGTGATGATAGTATCGTAAAGGTTCAAAAGTTGTACCCCAACCTCGATATATGGCGTTGTAGTCCAATTAGAAGTCGCTATCGTTGTGATACCACGATTTGGTTGGGTTCGAGTGAATTCTAGAAAATATATCACCAGCTTACAACAGAGCGACATTTAGTTTAATCAACCGATTTCCAAGAAGAGGAGGTTCTCAACTGGACTGTATTTTTTTTCAACCCTACTAGTGTTCACACTGTGAACACTGATCACACAAGGTTGTTGTTAGTTCAACACTACCAGCTCGGTAGTAAACATAAACATTGGTAGTGGTTGCAGGCTCAAGTACTTACTTACTTACTTTGGACCTTCGTAGGCAAATCCACGTTGGGCCTTCGTTGGCAAATCCATGTAGGCCATCAGTTTTGGGCCCAACCCGCAAACTGCCCGCCAATTGTATGCATTTGCCAACTAACCAGAGGTATGTGGCCCAACTAAATGCCAACAAAAAATGCTACTAGGGTTATTAATGAAATGAAAATCTGGTGTGTAAATGGTGGCAATTAGTAGTAGATTTCGTAAACCATTTGTGCTCAGGGTTTTGTAATAATGGCAATACGACAATGTCATTAATTTTATTACTAGACCATTGACCGACTAATGATCGCCCATTGTGAATTTAGCAAATTACGAACTTTAAGTAAAAATGACAATGGGGTGGAAATGCTATCGTGTTGGAGTGACGAATTTATTAAAACAATAGAATTAGGCTCCTGATTTCCTCACGATGTTTTCCTTATATTATTTGTATTAACAATATAGGTAGATAGACCACAAATAGAACTACTCGTTTTGGTCTACTGCCCCTAAGAGTGTACAGTAACGAGAATTATAATATGACCAGCAATCGAGTGTTGACATACGCTACATTATCTTATCAGCACAAGTGTACTCGCTAGGTACTTGAGAGCGTGTTAAAAATTAATCAAATCCCTTACTGAAAATTATTTATTAATTTTCAAAGCAATTTCCTAGTTTCAAGTTAGGTTTTATTGCCAATCCTGATTTTAATAACAACGAATGAATATATTATGTTAGAGGAAGTTTGAAAGTGGCACCTGTTACTGAAAAATTGAAAGGAAGTCGTTTGGCTTGGTATGGACATGTAATGAGGAGGGATGAAACGCATGTGACTAAAAGAGTGATGGACATTAATATTGATGGATGGACAGGGAGAGGAAGGCCAAAGAAAAGATGGATGGATTGTGTAAAGACTGATATGAAAGAGAAAGGAGTAAATGATGCCGTGACGTCTGACAGGGGTGAATGGAAGAAGAAAACGTGTTGCGCCGACCCCAAATAAAATGGGACAAGAGCAGGAAGATGATGATGATTTATTTAATAACAACGGTTATAAAACCAATTACAGTAACTAAAACTAGAAGTAAGTAAAAGAGTCATAACATAAAATAAATATATTCAAATGACATTTACTTACGCAAGGAACCGGTCAATGTGGCGATACTTGGGAGAGGCCTATGTCCAGCAGTGGACGTCTTTCGGCTGAAATGAATATCATAATTCACAGAATTCTTGTCAATATGAAAAAAGAAGGAATAAACTACCGCATTTTTCCTTACAATGCAGCAATGCAGTTATCTGAGTCAACTTTCAGGACCTATAAATGGAAACGGATTAAAAATCCCGCTGATTGATCGAGAAAACTGCTGAAAGATGAATCCTTCTCGCGGCGCCGTTTTCATCAAAAGTTGTCAGCATTTTGTGCTAGCGCAAAGATGAATGAAAATATCATTGGGTTTTCATCAAACAGATCTTTTCATTGCACAATTCCGCAGCTGCCAACATTTGTCAAAAATAACAAGTTATAGTAAGTAAAGAAGAATTTAAGACGTGAATTCTTGTCGCGCTGACGGTTAGCCGAGTTCAGTCGGTCTTGACGTCCGCGTCAGCGAGAACAAAATACGGCTGTCGGTCACCGCTGACGTCACCGTCGCAGTATGGTGCTGAATAGAAGGCAATGTATACTCGTACGCAACCGACCGAGCGCGACCGACCGTCAGCGTGACAGTAATTCAGGTCTTACAGAACTAAAGATGTTTCAGGAATAGCGTTCTCTTATTGAAGGGAGTGAAAAAAAATATATATGAAATATATCAATTATCTGGTGTCCACGACACATGCCTTGCTTAGTGTGGCACTAGATGGCGCTGTGTGTTAATGTCCAGCGATAAAAAAAAAACAAAAAAAGGGTGTAAGCCACCTAATCACAAAGCCGTCAACCAAGCATTCTGTACATCAAACTGAGTAACTTTCCACAAAAAATATTCCTGGGAAACGATTTTTGGGGTGAAAAATCATGTTCTGTGGTAGAACTCCATGTAACACTCTAAAAACATTGTGTTGATGGATGGATTGAATTAAATGCGGGTCGTAGAGGTGTTTAAAGTAAAAATCTTACATTAAAAATATGTAAATATTAAAAAAAAACACGTCAAGAAGTTGGAACTTTGACCCCAATATCTCCGTAACTAGAAGGTTCCAGGTATGGCGTAGAACATAAAAATGATCCGTCTTGTTACGGAGATATTGGGGGTCAAAGTTACAACTTTATAAGAAGTTTTTTTTTTAAATACAAGTCTTTATTGTAAGATTTTTAAACACCTCTATACGATCCCCGTACTATTCAATCCATCCATCAGCACAATGTTTAAATGCGTTACATTGAGTTCCACAAAAAAATCCTGTATGTTTTTCAATTTTATCACCAACAGATAACAAAAGAAATAGAGGTAGGCAAATCAAAGAATGGGAAGATGACTGAACTTCAAGAGCTTATTTGCTGCGGTATGGACCGACAGACAAGAGTACTCAAGAATACGAAATCTTTAGAAAAGGCCTTTGTCGACAGACAATCTGTTCCATACAATTATCCAGTTGCCAATAATTGAACCAGTTAAAATTATGAATAAATCAATTTAGTTATTATTTTAGAAAGATATTATAGGCATCTATTAATTGTATGAAAGAAAAATAAAGTATTTGCATTTTATTTATTAAGTAAATCATTATACACAAGTCAGTCGATTAAAATTATATCCTTCAGAAAAATCTTCAAAAAAAAAACAATCCAAAACCATAAATTTCGAAAACTTCTAAAGAAAATCTTAACATCCGTATTACCTACTCGATACGCTATACACTTCACGAAGGTACCAATAAAATTACCATAATTGAGTAGATATTCCTGAATCTTTCTCAAGAGGAGGCTTAACTTACTCGGTATTGAAAAAACCTCCGCTTGTGCCGCAACAGCTTGACTTTATTAAGTTTGTATTCCCTTTTTATTATAATAAGAAAACATACGAACATCAAAAAGTTACAAGAACAAATAAAACGTTTTGAAAGTCGGTTGAAAAGTACATTGAAAAAACTGAGGCTTGGGAAATATTTAAATTTTTGTGTTTGAATTTAATTAAAGTAACGGCTTATAATTGAAAATAATGTTCGTTAGTGATTCATAATATTTCATGCGAAATTCAAGGATAACTTATTAATATTCTGTGAAAATACGATGTTCCACGTACGCTACAAATAATCATAACGTATTAGATTTACCAAGTTAAACCAAACATGTGTAACCTAATACGTTACGATATCTCATTATAATAATTATCATAATCCGTTGTTATTATTCGTTATCTGACCCCGAATGATTAACCGTCGTGAAGGTTACATTTTGACGTTTGCGCGAATCCACGTTCGAAACTCAAATCGCGATCGGGGAGCGCCGGGTCAGCACAGCAGTGTCACTCCGACGTAGCGCTCAGGAACACGAGTCGACGGCGCGCCTGGCCGAACGCACTTATCGTAACATTAGAAAAAGTTTATTTAAAAAAAAACTCTCTTTATTATCTGTGGTATGTATAATGACGTGAATTTAAATTACGAATAGTGATTGACAATGTGAAAAATTCATGTGACGAAAAGTTTTTAAATTAGTTTCAGAGTGTTTTTGAATTAATATTTCTCCTTTACTAAATAGACTTTTGGTATTCATTGGTTTCTGAAATAAGACAATAGATATTTGAGAACTATTTAGCTTTTTCATTGTTTTAAATATGATTAATTTACTAGTTTTATATGAAGACGTAGTGGCTGAAACTTAAAAGTGACAGTGAACTTGCAAAAAGTTACAGAAAATTTTCTTTTACTTCGATATTGGTAAGTGTAGTCGTTTTTTATTAAATAATTAGAATTATTTGAGATACAAAAAATATTTGTATGCTGCATTCTTACGACCATTTCTTGTAAAAAGGGGTTCTTTAATTTAATTTAATTAATATTACAGTGAGCTAATTTAAATATAATTTTAATTATTATAGCCTGCTAGACATTTTGGTTTTGACAATACCTATTTCTACATGCGTCATTAATGTATTAGCAACTTTTATGGAAAAATACAGGATAGGTACCTAACAGTATTATTTTTTCCGGTTGTATGTTGTAGTTTAGAGTTACATAATCTGATTATTAATAATGAAAATAATTGTCACTTAATTTTATCGTTTTATTACTAATGGGGAAAGCCGCAGTGGAGCGTTCCAAGTTTAAAATAAACATTCCAATATTAAAAAATAAATTTACAGCTTATTTAAACACTTTCATTGTATTCAACATTAACATGGAAAGTCTCAAGAAACTCCTACTTGAAAGTAGGAAAAAAAGGAGCTAAGAACTATTTCTAAATTAATTGAGTTGTTTCACTAAGATGACGCGTAATTTAGCGTATCAAGGTTTTTTTTACGTCGGTGCTACCCTATATTCACAGGCTACTCCATAAAAAATATTATATTCTATACGTAACGATGTTCTACAATCGAATTTAATATCTAGCGAATAAAATACAGGGTTTCAAATCCGGATTACGAAACCGGATTAAGCCGGATTTAGCCAACATACATCACAATATAGAAGAGTTAATTCCCGTTTTCACTTGTATCAAGCAAAGAGGGCAGGTGTTATTTCTGAACAAAGAAAGTGTGACACCCAGGAAAGCAAGATATGAGGAAAATGCAAGTCTAGGTCGAGATGAAAATGCGGCGGATGCAAGATTACGAGTGCTAGTCTTTGAGGCATTTAGACCGTGAATGCTTTCGGCTTGTGTTCCTTTTTGTAACCGTCTTGTAGCTGAGATTTGTTCGCCTTTTCTGGATCTACTACTACTACAGCAACCTAACCTATAACTAGATAGAACCAATAACTTCAATCATCAATCATTTGTAACCTCATTGTGATACACTGTCTCTTAAGATACAGGATACCCTAGTTTAAGAGACAGAGTTTAATTTAGTGTGCACAGATTTCTGGAGCATCTAAATGTTCTACCACTAATTCGAATTTGTAAACCGTTAGTTTAATTTCTATGTATTTTGGGAAATAAAGGTATTTATTATTATTAACTTGGGGCAAAAGTTAGCGTTGAAATTGAAAAGATTGAGCCTTTTTGGAATAAAAAAAATGATGATGGCATGTGATGATGAACGACGCATGGGACTCAAAAAGTGATGAATATAAATTGAAATTGATTAAGTTGATGAAGAGGGAGAAGAATACCAAAGAAAAATGGATGGATTCGGTGAGAAATAATTTGAAGGAAAAAGAGTTAATGATAGCGTTAGATAATGGAAGAAAAAACGTGTTGCGCCAACCCCAATTAACATGAGACAAGGGCAACAAAATGATGAAAAATGGTGGAGTTAAAAAGAATAACAAAACACGTCTCTCTGTTGAATAATTTGGTGGGGACAGACACGTGGATATGTTCAATAGGAATACCTATTTTTCAGTACAAAATAGACCGAAACGTGTCGCCTATTTCCTTTCCTAAATTGGATATTCGCAATACAAACGCAGACCGTGTTCCTATCGCGATGTCACAGACCTTTTTGTTAGCTGCCTTTTGGACAGGTGATATTGGGCGTAGCTATGCGTGGGTACCAAAAAATGGACGTTCGACACAGAATATTTGCGACAGTCCAACACACGTTTAAAAAAAAGATACGAAAAGTATATCTGTAGTGACTTGCTCATAGATAATAATATGAAATATTTTACTGTGCATCTTTTTTACCCGAGTCTTTTGCAATATTGCTATACTTTCAAAGGTACAGAACATTACATAGCAATAATGAATATTCTGAATAACGTGACACTGCATAGCGAACCTTCTTACTACCGTAAGTCGGACTTCCAAACTAAATGTAAACGGTTCATCGGTATTTTGAACTTCGGAGTTCAGTAATACAGTCGTCTATACCAACCATATTTAATATGTTTTCCCCATGAACCTGTAATAACTTTAAAGTTGAAATGGGGTCTCAAGTGACAAATCTTTATTTGGTTAAACGATCCTTGAAAACATATCAAGACCAAAAACAGACTTTTACACGTTTAACTTTTGACATGACATTTGTTAAAACCTTTTTGGGATGCAATTAATGATAAACATCGCAAAAGCGAGCTGACAGTGTACTCATTGTTGAGAAGCCGTATAATAAAAAATAAATAAAGACAGAGGTTTGTTAGACAACTTAGTAACGCTAGAAAAATGTAACCTCTAAGCACATAAGTGCATGAGCGTACAAACAATCTATTTATTTGCTTCCTCAAAACTCAACCATCAGTCATGACACATCATGTTCCACAGTACACCATCAGACGCTGACATATTTCCTCTCCTCAAAGTTGAGCAGCTTGCTGATTTTTTCCGTCAGACGTCAGCAGTATCATAAGTTATGAGGTGGCAGGGCTGACAGTTGAGTTATGAGTCGTATGAGCATCAAACCCTTTGAGGGCTGCGAGGCGTGAATGCTTCCGTGTCGCCATTTGCCGCCATCTTTGATATAACTATAACAAATGTTTGTGAATCACTATTTCCACTTTACTTGGCAGTTTAATATAAAGGGTGTAAAACACCTCTTCACGAAGCAGAAAGGCACTTGTTTTCCCCATTACTGAGATCATTTTTTGGTTCTACACCATACCTGGGAACCTTCTAGTTACGGAGATATGGGGGCTCAAAGTTACAACTTTTTGAAGTTTTTTTTTAAATACAAGTTTTTTTTTGTAAGATTTTGACACCTCCACGGACCCCCATACTATTCAATCCATCCATCAGCATAATGTTTTAAGTGCGAAGACATGATTTATAACCTCTAAAAAAAAAGCTATAATTTTTGCGTAAAGTTACTAAGTTTTATGTACAGAATGCTTGGTTAACGACTTTGTGATGAGGTGGTGTACACCCTGGATACAAACGGATAAATAACAAAGGAATGACAGTTGAAAGGGTTTTAAACTTTGAGAACAGTGCAATTTGTATCTAACAAGAATGCGGCGCTCAAAAACTGGAATTAAATTAAGTAGGTACATTCGGTTAATCTGTGATTCAGTGGCGAGCCTAGGGGCCAACAATGGGGCATCCCTTAGGTCTAACATTTTTTTTTAGAATACTCTGTCCCACTGCTGGGCAATGGCTTCCCCTATTTCTTTCCGTCGCTCACGGGGTTTTGCCTCCTCTGGCTAAAATAATGTTCAGAAACCCTAACATCATCAAAAGTTCTTTATAAGAGAAGACAAGCTGTAAGGCTTATATGAAAGTACCACTACTTGTATAGAATGTGTGATTTTAATTCAATAATAGGCTGAAATCAAAGTGCAATATGGAAGCATACTTTACGTAAACGCTAATGTCAAAAACGCAAGTATTTTGAAGGAAATGATGAATGTCTTTCACTAATTAGCAGAACAAAAAAAAAAAAACTTATTTTAATATGCAACCAAATCGAACGTAAAATGAATATTCATAGCAATTTCGAGTATTTTATTTTATAAATGCCAACACTCAACACAGGGAAAACTAAACTTGTTTTTCTTGTTTAGTAAAGTTAGTTTAAACGGTAATGTCATTAGGACAAAAGCTTGTTGTCGGCCTAGCCCGTTTGAATTTTGTGTAACAGTTGTGAAATAAAATTTCGTAGGTCTGTTTTTGCTACTTTTTATTTATTCATGAAAGTTTGTCAAAAGGTCCTGATTTTCTAAAAGTTGTACCTAAAAAAATATACACTATGTATGTAAAAGTCATTCCTAGACAAATATACATTATGGATGTATATTTTCTAGGTAGAAGTTTTAGAAAATCAGGACCCTTTGACAAACATAAACTCAAGCGTTTTATCCTTCGGTGTAGGCAGGATCTATGACCCAGAGTGGGAGGAGTCATTTGATAACTTCCCATTTGAAAAAAAAGAAATATAGAAAAAAAGGCTGGATCTATGAACGCTACCTGCTATGATCACAGTTTCTTTTTGCCTCGTCTACATTCAATACATGGTCCTAAACGCAAGTAGGTTGCGAGTAACTAATATTGAAAATGTTTTTTCTTTTTCTATCTCCTTAATTTCCGTTTCAGCAGTTATTTTTCCATCATTTTCTTTAGTCTGATATTGACATTGTTTTCTAACAATAAAATAAACATCAAATGTCCTTATAAAATGTATATCTTGCAAGGTGTTGTTTTTAATTAACTGGTTGTCAATCTGGCATGAGATGTTCTTCCGTGCCACATCTGGCATTTGTGCCACAATGGGGTTTGCCCCATTCAAATCAGGCCTTATGAGAATGGAATAATAAACATATGCAAACGTAAACCTGACTTAGTTGAATAACAAACTGTTATGATACGGACACACTGCAGATAGTTTATGTTTAGTAAATTAAGATCAACTTACTACAAAACCCAAACTTACATGCAAACTGAAAAACGAAAGATTTTTTTTGTACTTTTTATAATGTTCTGTTACAAAATATTCACACAATCTTGAAATGACTTCAGCGGAGTTGCATGAAAATGAAGTAAATACAATTTCGTAGAGTGCAAACATTTTATTATTTAAATTTTGTATTTCAATCAGGCACTCACGATTTTTGACTGCCTACGCTTTATACCACGACACAAATTGTACACGACTTTTCGTATGACAGAGATTTATTACATATTTTATTTCATAACTAAAGCGAAGCCAAGCGATGGATGTAGTAGGTATAAAATGGCAGGAAAAAAGGTGTTTCATGAGATGACGAGTTATAGAGAAGTAAAGAAGAAGACAAGCTTCGCCGACCTCAAATGAATTGGGATAAGAATGGAAAAGATGATTATTTTCATAACGGTGTACATTCGTTTTTTACAGTCAGTTAAGGGGCCGGCGGAGCAAGCGTCTTTCATACAAACGTAATACCAAAATAATTTGTAAATCAAATACATTCTTAAGGGCCCGTATAACCCAAAATCGTGATTTTTAAACCCGTGCCGTGTTAATATAACTACAGCATTCACCTTGGGATTAATATATGGCAAAGTTGAGGACTGCTTCTAAGGTTCATACGTTTCGAAAACACGATTCCATAAAATTTTCTCGATAGAAAACTACCTCAAAGTTACCTCTAAACTAAATTTCAAAACCAATTATTAAATTAAAAACGTTAAATTAGGTCGTGAAACTTTACATGATAGTCGAAAACTATATAACGCAGTGTTCATACGTTTTCTTTTTTTTTTAAACGATTTATTTCCATCGTAATAGCCTCTTTTCTAAAATTTCAAGCTTAATAACCAGTCACAGCTAGGACCGCCCTGCCCCCCGGCCCTCGCTAGGACCCCGATGCACCAATTATCAGTGCGGCTTCGGCCTTCAGACGTGGGGGCTGTATTTCTTTGTTTTCGTGCAGAAAACCCGATGGACACCGATTTATGTTCTAAAGAAATTTCTTATTTATGAAACATGAAATTTAGATAAAAAAATAAAGCACCCGTGTTTTTATTTTTCCAAAATATTGTAGTTTTTATTGATAAAATAATTTTTGAAATGGTTTAAAATCGATATCTTATGTCAACGTCAAAAATGTCGCTAGGTAAACGTGCCTGTTATCGAGAGAGATATTTGTATCAACAAATTTATTTTTCACAAGAAAATCATTTTATTAAAAATTATAATAAAGTAGCACGTGACTTATCCGTGCAAAGGGGTTTGAACTATTGGGCGGGATTTTCTTTTGCCATTTTGTTTTTTTTTTTAAAGTAGCGGCTACGCACCTAACCAATACAAATAAGTTATGTACGAGACAAAAACTTCTAAATCGTCACGTTTCCGAGATTTAAGCTATCAAAGGTGTGCTGGTAGTGATCACAATGCCATATATTTCGGAAACTTGACGTTTTAGAACATTTTGTCTCGACAATACTTGTTTGTATTGAAGCCATATCGATTTATTACGTGTTTTATGCGTGCCTAATCAAACCAAAGTTGTGCTGAAGATTCCATCAGTGAATTGACTTTAACTCTGATAGCTCATATCTCGGAAACATGACACTTTAGGACATCCTGTCTCACGCAAAACTTGTTTGTATTGATACTAGCTATCGATTAATATAGGTCGTATGTGTGCCCGCTACTTTGAAAAAAAAAACAAAATGGCGGAAAAATGTTCCAAGCCCTTTCGCACTTTTGCCTGAGAACTTAAACTTTTGAAAAATTTACCATTATGATCTTTGTCACTAACCCGAATTGTTTTAGTCAAGTTTATAAATCGAAGGAATTACAATTTTCGTCCAAATTGTAGTCACACTCACACCCCTCCACATCCCGCGTGGTGCACCACAGTCCTCACTTGGTGTAATGAATTTTTTGAACCCTTATGTATCAAATGTTGTAAATGAATTTAAGATGAAGATGATAGATATGAAACTGAAATACCAAACTGTAAACACAGATTAATTTTGATTTTTTAAGCCGGATTTTTTAATAGTAGCAGCCACGTTTAGGATTTTTATGAATCGATAGCTGGTACAAAACAACTAAACAACTTTGTATTAGGTAAAATCTTCTAAAGTGTCACGTTTCCGTGATAATGAGCTATCAAAGTTTAAGTGCATTCACCGATGGAATCTTCAGCGTAACTGTGATTTGATCAAACACGCATAAAACGTCTATCAATCGACAGCTAGCATCAATGCAAACAAATTTTGCACAAATTAAAACGTTCTTAACTGTCATATTTCCGAGATGAGAGCTATCGAAGTTAAAATACAATCACTGAAAACATCTTCTGATCAACTTTGATTTGATCAGAAACCCATAAAGCATTTATTAATCGATAGTTGGCATCACAACAAACAAGTTTTTTCTGAGATAAAATCTTCTACAGTGTCACGTTTCCGTGATCTAAGCTATCAAAGTTCTGCTAGCAGCGACCACAACGCCAAATAGTGCCTTCCGCCTGACGCAGGTCTTCAACGGACACGGTGGTTTCGGGAAGTTTCAGCACCGAACCGAGCAGGAGGAAACGCTCCGGTGTCACCACTGCGAGGATCGACCGGCGGACACAGTGGAGCACACAGTGGATGTTTGCCCCGCTTGGGCGGATCACCGCCGTGTCCTCGTAGCGGCAATCGGGGGCGGCGACCACTCGCGTCCGGTCCTGGTCCAATCCATGGTCTGGAGCGAGCCGGAATGGAAAGCCGTCACCTCCTTCTGCGAAGCAGTCATACTAGCGAAGGAGGTGGTGGAACGTGAGTGGGAGAAAACCTCACGTCTCAGCCGCCGCAAGAAACACACCGGGCGTTGCAGGCCACGTGGTGGCCCCCGGCCACCGTAGGCGCGGGCCTGTGGACGGTGAGCTATGGGTTAGCTTACCGTCCGTCTGTCATATGGCAACATGAGGTGTCGCGCGTTCCGATGTCAGCATAAGGAAGGGGTCCGCAAGGGCCGATTCCGGCCGGGGCCGTGGGACTGTTCGAAAGAGATAACATGGCCCGGGAACACAAAGGGGTGAGAAAGGAAAAGAAGGAACATGGATGGGTTTTAGTCAAAGTCTGGGACTCCTTTCCGCTCTGCCCAGAGCAGGAGGAGTAATCTGATAATTTCCCACCCGAAAAAAAGGGCGTATGATTGGAACTAAAGCAACGGTATTGTTAGAATTTCAATCCTTAAGGGGGTGTTTGTTCTTAAAGTTAAATTCACTAATATTATGAAATATGACGATATCACGTAAAATTATCGTTAAACAAGAACAAAATCTTGCTGTTGAAAAATTGTCGATAGAAATCTCTTTTTAGGCTAGTATCAAGAAATGTAGAGTGAAAACGCCTCGCATGTTAATTCACCGTACACCACGCTTTTCTACGAGTATATTAGTTTAAAGTGCTCGGAATCGCAAAGGAGTTGTGTCGTTTTTATAAAGTTTCCAAAATATTAGTTTCCTCGTGTTGACTTGTCAGTAATATTGCAGTACGTCTGTCTAAATGTTTAAAAACAGAATTGAATTTAGGTTTCATTATGATTAAGCGAGGGGAGGTAAGGAGCTATTGGCTAAATAATAACAGCGGCTTGGGTCAATCTTAAGATTAAGCCGTGCTTGCCTAGGTTTGTCCTTATGTGGGTGACCACCTATTACATACCGTGTTTCCTACGTGCCTCGGAAATCTGCTGTCTGTCATATGTAGATCTTTGACAGTCTTTACAGGTAGTCAGTGGCTCGAAATTCTGTCAGCCAGTCTTATTAAGAGGTATTGTATTACCCAGTATTAACAATTGCTCCATATAAAATACTTTTATTCAGTTGACTCCACATATTTGGAAAAGACCAGGCAGGTGATGAATATTTAATAATAATAATAATAGCGCTTCTACCGGGCTCTTCATGGGCCCGATGTAGATTTTATTTCCTGGCTACGTTTTGGTGACCTCTTTGGGGAAACTGAAGGTTTTGTCTGTGCGATTATGGACGAAGTTATGTTGACGAACAACTACCGGAAATATATTATGAAGGACGGGACGGTTGACGTGTGTCGGGCATGTCACCTTCCGGGTGAGTCCATCAGACATATTATTTCTGGTTGTTCTCGTCTGGCTAACGGCGAGTATTTGCACAGGCACAATCAAGTAGCCAGGATTATTCACCAGCAACTTGCCTTGAAATTTAATCTTGTGGAATTAGAGGTACCGTACTACAAGTATGTGCCCGACCCAGTTCTCGTGAAAGACCATGTTACGTTGTACTGGGATCAGTCTATCATTACTGACAGGACTATTGTCGCCAATAAGCCTGACATAGTGGTGATAGACCGATCAGCGCGCCGCGTAATGATAATCGATGTTACCATTCCGCATGACGAGAACCTCGTGAAAGCTGAGAAAGAGAAACAAACAAAATATCTCGACTTGGCGCACGAGGTTCGCGACATGTGGAATATGGACTCGGTGACCATTGTGCCCATTGTCGTGTCGGCCAATGGCTTGATAGCCAAGAGCCTCGACGAACATCTGTCGAAGCTTTCTTTAGGCGGTTGGATCAAGGGCCTGATACAGAAGTAGTACTCCTCGATACGGCTCGCATTGTGAGGAGGTTCCTGTCTCTGCAAACCTAACCACCAGTGACTTGGACCCTGCTCCCGACACCGGCGGAGCCCTATTTTTTATATTTTTAAATGTTTTTATATGTTTTTTAAGAAATATTTAAAAATGTATAAAGTAAGATGATAAATGAATAAAGGAGATAATAATAAAATTTATTTTAGACCATCGAGTCCTTATTTAAAACATTACAATTTTTATTGTTCATACATAAAACACACACATTATTATATTTGCCATCGTTCCATCAATAGTGTAGTTCACCCTAAAAAAAATCTTCTTGATAGTGTAAGCGAGATAGAACTATCTAGCCTGAGGAAGCGGGGGCAAAATTTGAATTTTAGCTGTTGTTGTATCTCAAATAAACACATAAATTAATTAATTATCATTTATTAGGTACAGAGCAACACATGACCACATGGTAGGTAAAAGGAGAAAGAGAAGGATATATAAGTACGAGGGAGTAAGGTGATCCTAAGATGTGTTCCATATCCCACACTCTCCCGCACTTATTTCTAACAACATTTGTTAGAAAATAACTAAAACTAGGCACTTATATACTAAGATAACAAATTAATTACTCAACTAATATTTACTGACTCCGAGCAAGTTACAATTTGGTTGACATAACAAATTAATTACTTAACTAATATCTACTGACTCCGAGCAAGTTACAATTTGGTTAACATGACGCTTCCATTTCTGACCTTCCACATCAACTATATATGTAGCTCCTTGTATTGACTCTTCCAGAATGATTCCTAAAACCCATGGTTTTCTACCTTTCCTGTAATCTCTTACCATCACCTTTTGACCTATTTCCCATTTAATTTCCCTATTTCCTAGATCTCTTTTCTCTAGTACTTCCTGAACAGTGTCAGACAATGGAGGTGGGCGTAATAAACTGAACCTATTTCTGATTTCTCTCCCTAGCATGAGCCGTGCAGGAGACACCCCAGTAGTACGCTGTGGCGTACTTCTGTAATCAAACAGAAACAAGTTGATAGCTGAATTCAGGCTACAGCCGCTTTCTTTGATTTTAGTTACAGCTGATTTGAAAGTTTCCACAAACCTCTCTGCCGCACCATTAGTGGCAGGGTGGTACGGTGGAGTGAATGTATGTTTAATTTGGATTGTCTTACAATAATCCTCAAATTCGGAACTTATAAATGATCGACCATTATCGGTAACTAAATGCGCTGGGTAACCAAATCGTGTAAATAAACTTTTAAAAATTTCAATAGTACGAGTACTGGTAATGTTTGACATTTCAAAAGCTTCAGGCCATTTTGAGTAACTATCAACAATTACCAAATACATTTTGTTGTGAAATGGTCCAAGAAAGTCTGCATGTATTCTGTACCAAGAAGAGGGTGGTATCGGCCATAGTTTTTGAATTTTAGCAGGAGTCTTACTATTTTGTAAACACACTATACACCTTTTTGTAACATTATCAATGTCCAAGTCTAATTTAGGCCACCAGATATATGAACGTGCTATTTCTTTCATACGCACTATTCCGAAGTGACTTTTGTGTAATTCAGTCAAGACAGCTTCTCTTATTTCCTGTGGAATCACTATGCGGTACCCCCAAAATAGGCAACCCCGGTCTACTGTTATTTCATTTTTACGGTTATAATATGGCAATAACTCTTTGGATAACTTATTTTTTTCAGGCCAGCCATCCGTAATGTACCTTAGAACTTTTGATAATGTTATATCTGTTTTCGATTCATTTTTAATATTTCTCCAATTGATAGTTTCTAGTTTTGAATCTTTAATATAACAATCAAAGCTGTAATTTGTGTCACTTTTATTTGTTTTAAATTTAATTTCCTTACATTTTTCTATACTATCTTCCACTGTTCTAGACAAAAAATCTGCTGGGTTTGAAGTAGTTTTAATGTGCCTTACTTTATAATTGAAAGCTGACAAAAATAGAGCATAATGTTGTAATCTCTTTGCAGCCATTTTTGGAATACTTTTAGTTGGACCAAAAATTCGTACTAAAGCTGCATTATCAGTCTCTAATTCGAAAAATCGCCCATAGGTATAATTATAAAATTTTGTTATACCAAAAATAATTGCCATTGCCTCCTTATCAATGGTGGAATATTTTTGTTCCACTTCACTCAGTTTTTTACTAGCATGACAGATTGGTTTAACAATCCCATTATTATCTCTATTAGATAAAACTGCTCCCAGACCAGTTTCAGATGCATCACATGTCACAATCAGTGGAAGTAGTGGGTCATAATGACTTAAATTTTTTGCTGATGCTAAGTTTTTCTTTATTATTTGAAAAGCATTTTCACATTCTGGTGACCAGTTAAATCTATCTTTCTTTGTACAATCGTATAACGGTGTTAAAATTGTTGCCATATTTCCTAAAAAACGTGAATAATAATTGATTTTTCCCAAAAATGATTTCAGCAATGTCAAATTAGTTGGTGACTTTGCTTTTAATATAGGATTAATATTTGACTGTATGACGCTGATACCATTTTTGTTTACATGAAAACCAAAAACTTCTAAACTTGAGGTAAATAACTTACATTTCTCAAATTTTAACTTAAATTCACTGTCTTGAAGTCTACTTAAAACTTTAATTAATATATCCAGAGTTTCTTTCAAACTATTTCCTTTAATATAGATATTGTCTATGAATACAATAGTGTTCGGAATATTTTCCAACTTTTGAGCCATTAATCGCTGAAAAGAACCAGGACCTGTACTTACTCCAAATGGGAGGTAATTATACCTGAAGGTACCAAGTTCTGTCACTATAGTGGTGCAATCTTTACTTTTAACACTAATAGCAGCCTGTAAATATGCTTCCTTTAAATCTAGTTCGCAGTAATATTCGCCATGTTTGAGTTTGTTCAAAATGTCGTCAACGTGAGGAAGTGGAAAATGATCTGGTTCCAAACATGGATTAACTGTTAGTTTATAATCACCACACAAACGAACCGACCCATCTGGTTTCAAAATTGGAACAACTGGTGTGCCCCATTGACTTTGTTTTACAGGACTAATTCGACCATTTTTTAGCAATCTTTGCACTTCATTATTTACTTTTTCACGTAATGCAAATGGCACACGCCGGACTGGTAAACGCTTGGGTACGGTGTTTGGTTTTAATTTCAATATTATTTCCTCACCTTTGAAGTTTCCCCAACCCGGGCTAAATATCTCTGCGAACTGATTCTTTACCAGCTGTTGTGCATCTGTAATATTATGAATCATATTAGTTGTAATGTTTAAATTATATTGCATTTTAGGAGGCCACAATTTTAATTCATTTAGCCAATCTCTTCCAATAATCCTTGGAACTGTCGTTTTTACAACATAGATATTCAGCTTTTTATAAAATCCACTATATTTAACAGTTACATTTTGTATAATACCTAATGGCTGTGTTATAGTTTGATCAAAATTTTTAAATAATATATTACAGTTTACTAATGGAGATAAATTGAAATATCTATCTTTATCTGTCATTGAAATTACTGTAACATCTGAACCGGTGTCAAGTAGAAATGACATATCTTGTCCATTAACATTAACCGTTAAATAATGAGGAGGTACCCTACTTACACTATTTACAGTATAGGTAGCCTGTTCACTATACAAATTCTTAATGTCTTCTTCCACGTCACCACTATTTTCTTTTCCTGATGAGTCAACTTCCAATACATTAGTTTGACGAAGTTGTTGTTTCTTGGAACACATTTTAAAAACATGTCCTTGTTGTCCGCATTCTGAGCAATATTTCTTATTTAAACTGCACTCAGATTTTTTGTGATTGTTTTTCCCACAACAATAACATACCACTGAATTTTGTTCTCTATTATTTACTTTTTGTTTGTATGTAGGTTTTGTCTTTTTCTGGTTGTAATATGTTTCCGTCTCTACACTTGATTTTCTAGTTTGCACTGTCTCACTTGGATTGTTAGTGTGCATCAGGGCAGCTTCCACTGTGCGCGCTATCTCCACACATCTTTCTAATGATAATTCTGCCTCACTTTTTAGTAATTCAAATTGTATTGTTTTGGAATTAACTCCTTCAATAAATTTTTCTTTTAATTGATCCTCCAAATCCTTAAATTTACATTTTCCAGCTAATTTTCTTAATTCTAGCAAGTAATCTTGTACCCTCTCATCTGGTAGTTGGTTCCTTTTTCTGAATTCAACTCGTTCTAAGACAGTTGGTAAAGGTTTGGCATACTTATCTTTTAATTTTTTGCACAGTTCGTCAAATGATATTTTCATAGGTTTGACTGGCGAACATAAATATGATAATGTTTCAAACACTTTTGGTGTTAATTTTGTAATGAGTAGTGGAACTTTCTTGTCCTCGTCAATATCGTTGACAATCATGTAGCACTCCAACTGTTGTTCAAAAATTTCCCATTTGTCTCCATCGAAAGCCTTAATTTCACCGCAAACTGACATTCTTGTTTCTTTAATTTCGCCTTTTGGTTTCAAAAGTTTTGTCTTAAAGTATGTACTCAGTAGTTTTCGTAATTCTTCAATATTTGCTTGTTTACGACAGTTCAACCCCTCTTCCTGAATTATTAGTTGTAGTTCTTCTTTAGTGCATTGATAAATATAGGTTCTTTTACCTGATTTTATTAGTGTTTTCTTTTGTTCAAAACTATTATTTTCTGTATCTGACATGAAAAAAATAATAACTGACAGCGCTGTCAAGTCATAGTAATATGGCGTCCTTGTAAATTTTGCTGTGTAACCGGTGTTCTGTAGCCAACTTCACACGAAGCGTTTTAATTTTTCGTTATTTTTGTCTTTATAATTTATTATTTTGCTCACTTCTTATTTTATCACTGCACTGTGAGTTTTTCCCTCGTCGCCAACTTGTTGTATCTCAAATAAACACATAAATTAATTAATTATCATTTATTAGGTACAGAGCAACACATGACCACATGGTAGGTAAAAGGAGAAAGAGAAGGATATATAAGTACGAGGGAGTAAGGTGATCCTAAGATGTGTTCCATATCCCACAGCTGTCATTCTGTGCGCCCTTAAAGTTATGTGTATTTATTTCGATTGAATTACAGAATTTCTAGGTTCCCAAATATATATTTTGAAAGGACAGTGATATAAAGACGAGATATTCAAAATAACTATAGAAAACTTATTTTTCTCATAACTCTTGTTTAAAACAGTGTCCATTCAAAATAAATATTTAGGAACCTAGATAATTTGTAATCCAATCGAAATAGATACACACTACCTTAAGAATATGAATATTTAAGTACAAATGATTTTGGTATTACGTTTATATGAACGGCGCATGCTCCGCAGGCCTCTTAAGTATTTTATGGCACAAGCTGAAGACTAGAGCAAAAATAATCACATAAAAACAATTATTAACTTCTTCATTATGATTTTTAATTTACTTAATTCTTTGGCACTAGCGTACCATTTCCAAGTAATAAAAGCCTTTAACACCAAAGTTGGTTAGTTTTCTTTGCTTTAAAACTTCTTCCCAAGGTTAATGTCGAGTACCAGACAGTCTTAACCTAATAATTGACTTAATTGACAAGGACAAGTAATATAATAAATATGGGACAATATTTTGTTATTGGAACGCGGCTAACGAAGTTATGGACATAATAAAAGGAAAATGGCGGCCTATAATTTTACTGGACAAATAGATTCAGCAAATATGCCGTTAAGTATATGACTATTAAATAATGTTACTGACCTTTTATGAGACACCTGTAGAGTTTATAACTGTTACGTATATTATCTTAGAATACCCTTAAGTCTTATATGAATATTATAATTATTTAGACGCTATTTTCAGGGTCGTATTGCCGAAGAGGTACTAGTGGAATCCAGCGGTTTGGTCAAAATCGTAAAAACAAAGGAAGGATGTAGATTTGTAATCCGTGAAAAAGACTTTGTGAATAAACAATTTTTAACTAAACTGTTTGAACGAAACTATTTTGAATTAATTGGTAAATTGGTAACGAAAGAAATCGATTTAGGTGAAATGCAATCAAAGTATTTGATAAAAAATATATGTTTAAAAGACATCGTGAGCCCTAGACTTTTATTTAAATAAATTAAAATAAAAAAGCCTATTAAATAGTTGCTTGTATTAAAATAATAATTTAATTTCTAGTACGAATTTGTTAGTGGGTTTGGTATTAAATAAATTTTTTCCTTATTCTATTGCAAGGACCACCCCAGAACGGGTTAAGGCCTCTGGTCTCCAAAGATACGTGTCCGTGTATTTTGCTATTTGGTTCCAATTTGAGCTCCTGTTCTAATAACCTCGTCTTCCCACCGTGTTAGCGATCTGCCTAAGCTTTTTTTTCCCTTGTGGGCACTTCCATAAGGTTCATTTTTATTTAATAGCTTGTTCAATGAATAAATAGTGAAAGCTATAATTTTGCTAGGCTTTGTCTTAACTCTTAATAAATCTCTAGAACACTACCTATCTATTTTCGTTTAATTGAGCTATTAATTCAGTCCAAAGATTTATTATTGAAGTCTTCTGTTTCTTATCTTTATCTAGTAAATTAGAAATATGGAAATTAAGCTTTAATACAATCATTATTGGTAACTGCCTGCGTCTTTGCCCGTTTTGAGACTTCAAAGATTCCTTTAGCACTTCGGAAAAGTATCCGAAGACTTAGGTTGTGGTGGTCTATCATGAACTGACTAACCTGGTCTGAACTATGTTAGGCTCGGTTTCAAGTCTTACCTAATTTAGCTTAATATCACTAAGTATTTAACATAAAGCGACTGCCTATCTGACCTCCATAACCCAGCTAGTAAGATACCCTTTGGTAAGGCTGGTTATCAGATATTCGTGAAACTGACTACCTGTAACGACTGTCAAAGATCTACAACGGGATCACCCATTGAAAGATTAACCCTACCAAGCGCTGCTTAATTTTGATTGACCCGTGTGGCTGTTATTTAACTACGAGCTCTTTAGTTGTGGTCTGTCGATGTATCAAATGTGTTCCAGAGCAATCGGCAGTCAGGGTAACTCTCACTTCATCATTACATATTATAAAATAATAACTACTGCTCCGATTTTAATGCTGTTTTCACAAATGGATAGAGTGGTTCTCGAGGAAGGTTTCAGTATATAATTTGTACGTGAATGAAGCTGCGGGCATCAGCTAGCTTATAATAAAACAAAATAATTATGGTTGTTTTGTAAAAATAATTAATAGCACTGTAACTGTTAACAATGCGTTTCATGACTTGCGTTAATTCTGTTTCACGTTTTTACCTGTACAAGCTGAATAATAAAGCAGCTACAACGCTTCAGTGTAACACAAACTTAGCTTAATGATGAATGGAGCAAGCCAACACACGCATCCGGCATGAAAGGAACATGTATATTGGTAGTACATATATATTTATATATTGTGTGGTTTATAGGTACAAACAAGAATGCTCGTTGTAGTACAATGTTTGCTTAATCTAGAGACCACTAGGCGTTGCCTTGACTTGCTGGTACCCATATGTATAGATCTAGTAAATTGATTTACTTGAACATAGATATTCATCATCATCATCTGCCTAGCCTTTTCCCATTTTGGGGTTGTTATGCAGCTGAATACCAGTATTATATCACCCCACGGTGAGACTGTTTGTCAGACTTTTCGGGCCACTGACTGTCATAGATGTACAAATGACAGCCGAGACCAACAGCTTAACGTGCTTTCGAGCCACGGAGGAAACAGATATCATTTAAAAAATTCAGGAGCTAACACATCCATTCAAAAAAAAGTAAGACAATGAAACAATCAAAGATGTCACCGAATATGTATTCGTTTATTCAGCTGTACTTACAAGAAACTCTGAGGATATTTTATCCTGGGCTGCGGGACTGTTCGAAAAAGAGACCTTGGCCCCGCAACATAAAGGGCAAGGAAGGAACATGGATGAGTTTTAGTCAATAAAACTCTGACCCTCCCGCTCCGCCCAGAGTGGGAGAAGTTCATTTGACGATTTCCCATACGAAAAATAGGCCATTTTATCCTTATGAAAATGACTATATACAGTTTGACGAATTTCCACTGACCATAAAATATATTTAGCCTTTGAAAACATCTTCTATCGTGCAAAGTAGTGCCTATCTGATCGTAATCTTATCTTTTAAACGCTCTTCATATCCATATTTATTGTTGCAATACTATTTATATTCGTTTATCTTTTGTTATTTCTGTTTGTTATGTTTCGAATACCACTGCAGATGCGATTATACCTAGGTATTTCTTGAAGCTAAATTTGTTTCGCTGATTAGAGAGATATGAGGTCACATCATTTGGCAACTTTGCATAATATTATTGTCTTGTGTTGCTTCCCATGTACATGTGCCTACATATAAGTTTAAAACAATGTAGGTACAATGTACTTATGTATCGATATTTGTATGTCATCTATCTAGACTTTTCTCAACTATCTTGGGGTCGCCCCAAATCAAACCGGATGCAGCTGAATACCATTAGTTTAAATAGAAAAAAAAAAAAAAAAATAGAGCGACTGCCTATCTGACCTCCACACAACCCAGTTCCTACTGTGTAATACGATGTTCCTTATTAAGACTGGTTGTGTGATTTTCGGACCACTGACTTCTTTCATTTGGCGACCCGAATAGCACAGCGGAAGTGAGACTGCCTTACGTTCTTAGGGTTCCAGGTTCGAATCCCGGTAGGAGCAAATGTTTGTGTGATGAGCATGTACATTTGTTTCCGAGTCATGGATAAAATATATATATATATGTAGTATATCAACTGTCTGATGACGCAAGCCTTGCTTAGTGTGGCACTAGATGGCGCTGTGTGTAATGTCCAGCGATATTTATTTATTTATATTTATAAAAAATCCACTAATGAAAACCGAGCAACGGCTTCACGTACGTTCCGAGGTGCGGAGGTAGCTCGGTTTGAAATCCGTGGCGAGGCTTAAACTGAAGATAGGCTTAAACTAATGTTACTATTTGGCCACAAACTCCTTGACAGTACTTACGAATGGACACTTTCTCATTCTTTATTTCTTTTCATACAATTGTATGATCGAATGTTGCATAATTGTGAATTGATACACTAAACTTCAGTGTAAAACTTTATCAATTCAGAAGTACATAATTTTTATATTATGACCATAAATAATGATACAATATGATAATAGCTACTAATAGCTAGTTAGTTGATAATGGTATTATAATATCACAATTGCACATGCGCAAACCGTTGATAAAAAAATAATGACATAAAACAAGAAGATAAAACGGCCTCACACTTAACACATATTACAATTACTAATACATTACAAGGCAAAACCATACTATATAACCTTTTAGTTAATTTAATAACGATTCCAGTGATATAACTGGTAGCGAGCTAACTGACGTCATTTCGGAGATATCGTCGAAATTGCATGCCAACGGGCCTAATGTTGCTAACAACTAACATATTTGGTAGGCAAAAGTTGCCCGCTTGACAGATAAGGGGTTTTATAATTGTTTTAATACATTTTATAATTGTACTAGCTGACCCACGCAACTTCGTCTGCGTCACATAAGAGAGAGAAACAAGAGGAAAAAAAAATCCCCGTTTTTGCAACATTTTTCATTCCTGCTCCGCTCCTCATAATTGTAGCGTGATGTTATATAGCCTAAAGCCTTTCTCGATAAATGGACTATCCAACACAAAAATAATTTTTCAATTCGAACCAGTAGTTCTTGAGATTAGCGCGTTCAACCAAACAAACAAACAAACTCTTCTGCTTTATAATATTAGTACAGATTAACGAAGTGCCTAAACAAAGAACTAATTGGTAATATTTATACATCGGTAGATTAGTCTTATTCTTCGCCGAAAAAATGCTTTTATTAACGAATTTTAAAGCATTGCTAGTAAAATTAAAATGTAATTAATTAGGAAAATTAAATTGACGAATAAAGAAGGAGATCTTAGACGGGAAAATTATGTAACACATCGAGAATCGAGTACTCACTACAAACGAACGAATATTTTTGTGTTACGACACATTTTTTTTAGAGGACGTACGATATATTATATTTTTTTCATTCCGTCGAACTTTCGGTGGTATCTATATACCACCGAAAGTGAATTTTCAAGTTTGAACTTACCACTACTTATCTATATAAATAGTGGTAAGTTCAAACTTGAAAATTCATTAACTTCCCCTGAATTAGATTCCAGAAATAATAATAAATCGCCTTTCTGCTACAAAACTACTACAATTATTATCTGGTTACTCCATTTTTGAAACGTGTAGCTTCGAGATGTTTTCTCCGAGAGCAGTGTACATGCGTATTATTCAAGATGTATATCTTGTACATTAATTGTACTTAACCAAGCGTAAACGATGGTATTATTAACACATGAGAAATGTGCACGAAATAGATCACTCCACAACTCAAGGTTTAAGCGTAGGGTCGATTAATTTGTGATGTTCATTGAAAGGTTTATTGGTTTCTAATTTAATTGTGACCAGCCTGATATATCTTGATACCTGTGTATACAGGGTGTAAAAATATCCATCACAACGACTTCAACCAAACATTCTGTACAATGTACTAGGTATGCAGACTAGCAATCTTTTTACGACTATTATAAATGAAAAAGTCTGTAAAGATCGATTTTTGATATTCGTTCACGCAGAAACTACTGAAACGATTTGGATGAAATTGCAAACAGATTGATTATAACCTTTTTCCTCTTATAATAGTTGTAAGAAGATTGCTAGCCTGTAAACCTAACTGTTTTGCTGACTGTACATCAAACTGAGTAACCCTACGCAAAAATGTTTGCTGGGAAATGACTTTTTTCTTGGGGTGAAAAATCACGTTTTTCGGTAATACTCAATGTAACGTACTCAAAACATTAAGCTGGTGGATGGATTGAATAGTACGGTGGTCGTGAAGGTGTTTAAAGTAAAAATCTTCCCTGAAAAATAACTTGTGAAAAATTTGGAACCTTGCCCCCAATGTCTCCGTAACTTAAAGGTTCCCAGATATGACGGGTAGAACAAGTGCCTTTCGACTTTTTTAAGGGTTTTTTCAACCTTTATGTTTAGAACAGTCTGACCCAGAGATTTCAACCAGACTTTATGCTTTAGGCCAGCGGAGAATGCGCAGTTCATACAAACGACCAAAATAATTTGGAAATGAAAAATATTACAGTGTGTTTTTATTTCCATTTGATAGCAGAATATCTATGTTCCCAAATATATATTTTGAAAGGACAATAATAACGAGATTTTTTTCAGAAAGAGAGATTTTTCTCATAACTCTTGTAAAAATCAGTGTTCATTCAAAATACATATTTGGGAACCTAGATATTCTGTAATTCATTCGAAATGAATACACATTACCTTAAGAAATATGTTTGATTTACAAATAACATATTTTGGTAAGTATATTACTTTTGTATGAGCTACGCATGCTCCGCGGGCCTCTGAATACTTTATAGGCCGAAGTTTCGAAGTTGGAACCTAGGCACGGACTTTCATCGGTGTTTCCAATGACGTATTATAAATAGACGCGTCATTCATGAACATCACGGCTGTCGAAAACAGCGTAAATACTGTCGGTAGCTAGATAAATACGTCATTATTCTGAGATAAATACTTAGACGCACGTAGAAAGGGAAAGAAAATTAAACGTCATCTACGGAATTTTTGTTGTTAGAGAGAGATAAATATATTCCCTTAATTCCGTTGTCATTCTGTGGTGCATGCTTATTGGCCGAGCGCGAACAAAAGGCGCCAGCCGCCATTAGAAGGCATCGAAAAAAATAAAATAAAATACATTTTTCTAGATACTTACGCATGAAATGATACTTTTCTATCTTTCACAGTTAAAGTATAGTTTTTACATGTCCTAAAAACACAGGACGGCATTTTTGATTCGTTGTTTGAGGAAGTTATACACAAAAGTTATTTTAATATCACGTACTGCTGCGGCACTGCCATGGTTGGTACGCGACTAAATGAATGTCCGGCAATTGCCTTGCATTCATGTTGCCACTACAGAGCGCGGGCAACGTATCTATAGTTTTTTTATATCATTGGGTGTTTCGAACTTACTTCATCACTCCTCTCAAATTGGTGATAGATAGCATCGGGTGAGAAAATGAAAACGATATATCTTCGGCTTTTATGGTAGTAGGTACATGTAATTGCAAGTGCATTATCTTTTCATGAGAGTTGTGCCACTGGGCAAGGGGGACCCCTCCTTCCCTCCACACCGCGTAAGTTGACTACCAACGCATGCATTTCACGAAAAATAATGCGTTTTGTTGTAAGCAGTATGTTCATTTGACTATAATTCGAGACTTTACAATATCGCTAGAGATATTACAATATAACGTATTTATATATGATGAGATGTAGGTCGGGGCATGAGGATGAATCCTAAACAATATGAGTTTAATTTATGAAAATCCTTAACAAAATTATCCGAATAAATGCTTAATTCTATTCAATATGTTAATAAAGGTACTTATGTATTGCTGACACATACATCGCAAACAGGGGTGGGGTGGAGAGATTTTATGTCCGAACGTTTTTATTTAGTAGGTCACTTTTTTAAATACCAATAACGTTCAAAATGTCCTGCAGTGGACGTCTTGCGGCTGAAATTATGATGATGAAGGCTGAAAATTCTCGCTGTACGTTATTTTAACAAATGTGGATTTTGCACTGTTTTAGACTACACTTAAAGTACTTACGGGGGGGGGGGGGGTTAAATCACGGATATAATCCCGTAAGTACTTTAAGTGTAAATGTGGATTATTTGCATATGTTTTTTCATTATATTTTTTGTTAAAACCATGCTGAAATTCAAGACTACGTATAAATCCTGGATGAATTTCGCTATTTTAATACTGGGTAATACGATACCACTTGTTAAGACGGGTTGCCAGACTTTTTGGGTCAATGTAGTCAGTGGTTGTCATTTGTCCATCTTTGGCAGTCGTTACACGATAACCTGTAACGACTGCCAAAGATGGACAAATAACAGCCGGGACCAACAGCCAGGCACGGAGGAAACTCGGTATAAATAAATAAATAAATAAATATCGCTGGACATTACACACAGCGCCATCTAGTGCCGTACTAAGCAAGGCTTGTGTTCTTCTTCTTCGTGTCGATGATTCCCATCGTTGTTTTATTAAATTTGTTTCGACCAGAACTCAGCCACGTCAACGGCGCTGGTGGTGGCTTCGGACAGGTCCCTTAGGTTGTGGTCACCAGACAGTTGATATACTACGTATATACTTTTTGTTTGTAAACACATACTTATTATACATATAAACATTCGTGACACGGAAACAAATGTCTATGCTCATCACACAAACATTTTCTCCTACCGGGAATTGAACCCGGGACCCTAAGAACGTAAAGCAGCCTCACTACCACTGCTCAATTCGGGTCATCAAAGTATGTCGGTATGTAAGGGTGGTCACCTATAGTGGCTTAACCTAAGAAAAGATTGGCTCGAGCAGTTGTTATTATAGCCACGAGCCCCTCTAGACAAACATCAGTATAAATAGCCAAAATAGTGGTCGCAATTTCCATCCCAAAATTTTCGCTTCCGGAAAGTATTCCCCGAAACCGCGAAACTAGGTCTTCATGTTACATATTTGGATTTATATTAAGCGGAGTATGGTAACACTGTTATAAATTGTTCTATTGAATAATGGACAAAGTTTGTCCCTATTTGGGGCGGGTTTTATGACCCTATTATGAGGGGCAAGTATTGTTGAATTACAACCATTTCTTTGCATTATGTCTGGCCTGGTTGATGACGTTATACGTTTTAAGGTAACATGCTGAGGTTTTTAGGAAATAACAACTGTCAGCATTTTATTGGCAGCCAATTTTAAGTCTTTTGTGGGGAACATTTATTTTTCTTTTTGACGTGACAACGTCTTACAAATTGGTTTGCCGGGTGACACTTCAAGAAACTGCGTTACGCTCCGCTCACGTTATGCGCTCACAATGAGAGCGAGTGAGAGGCACGCGTCCCTTCCACTCGGGCATGGTTAGCCCGCCTAAGAGCGAGAGAGACAGACATAAAAAGTGATAGGCACGCGTCCCTTCCACTCGAGCACAGTTAGCCCGCCTAAGAGCGAGAGAGACAGAGCGAGAGAGAGAGAGTGAGAGAGATAGGCATACACACCGGTTCATTTCATCCTTCTTCCTACTATACGAATGAATATTCACATTAAAATTATTTTACCACTCAAAGTCGTTGTCACGTAAAACTTTCGCCCGTATACCGACTTTACAGGCAACCAATTTTTTCTTTGACCTTAATGAGTTAACTAAGCTCATTACACAAACAGATGGGCCAGATATTATAATGTTATACTTTTTATAGTATAGTAACGTAACGCCAATTGGAACGAGTTTAAAATTGAAAATCATTACGTTTCTTATTTATTACTAGCTGACGCACGCAACTTCGTCTGCGTCACATATATGAGAGAAAAATCTCGCAAAAGGAATAAATTTTCCCCGTTTTTGCAACATTTTTCATTTATGTTCCGCTCCTTTTGGTCATAACGTGATGATATATAGCCTATAACCTTCCTCGATAAATGGACTATCCAACACAAAAAAAAATTATCAATTCCAACCAGTAGTTCCTGAGATTAGCGCGTTCAAACAAAAAAACAAACAAACTCTTCAGCTTTATAATATTAGTATAGATTTACTAAGTTTTAAGACTAGTTTCATATTCCTTGGGTCACACAACACACACGCACATGCACATTTAAAATCAAAATGTTCTAAGATAGTGTTGTTTTCGATTTCAACATCGTATTCATTACGTTTACTTCTCGTGTCCGAGCTAAGGTCTCAGAACACTTCTATAATTAATTTCCTACTACGTAGTTCGTTTCGTAGAAAATAACAAGGAAAACCAAGTGTTTCGACGGACAGAAAATCTTTGTCGGGACGCGTTGAGATCGAGGCTCTGTTGTCATTTCCATCTCATTGGCCTAATTCTTATTGCTACGGTATTTCCTTCTTCTTTACACAATGCCAAAGTAAATGTAGGCTTAAGTCATGTTAAGTAGATTTCAAGAAGATTTGTATGTTTAATAGGAAGAGTGCCAGAAAACGATAATACTGCCGCCATAAGCAAAAAGTACACAACTTATAAAAAGGAAAATGAGCCTACCCGAAATAAGCGGTCTAAGTTAGTATTTTATCGATTTCTATGTCGGTCTAGAAGTAAAAGTTGTTCATTTCTATTTGTGCTACATACCCTTAAAATGTTGCCAAAGTTTAATAAAACACCCAGTAAATGTAGCGAATGCAAGTAGGCGACAAAATTTCAATAGATGCCCGACTTTATCACACAATTAAATAACATCTACTGAGTTGAGGTAACTTGCAATAATACTTGCCTATTTATCATTTCCAGTGCCTTTTAAAACAATTTTGGGAAAGCATTTCAAGGAATTCACTTGACCTGTCCAGAGACGGAACTCAACCATATTATGCTTGGTTTTGCCTCTATTAACTATAATTATAGTATGTCGCAACATATACTGTTTTGACTAAAACACGTGTGTAGGTACAGTTAGTTAAATGGATATACGCAAAATACGCGCTTTGTACAATACACTTTGACACCAGCCCGTTGTACAATACAATACAATACCCAAAACCTACATTAACGACATTCATATCGTTATGGAACCACGTAATATTGACGGGCATAATTTTAACCAAACTAGGTGGTAGACGTCAGTTAGGCAGTCACTCAATTTAAAATACTGGTATTCAGCTGCATCTGGTTAAACTGGAAGCCAAACCCAACGTACTTGGGAAATAGGCTAGGCAGATGAAAATGATTCAGTGCAATGCAGTACTGCGGTTTATTTTTGTATACGTTCAATCCTCTGAAATTAGTTTTAACCTAAAAAAATATGTACCGTAACATCATTTAATTGAAATACCTGAAAAACGAAAGAAAAAGTATTACTTTCACAACAAATTACCACCTGGTCCATAGGTACGCATACCTAGTCCAAAATGTAACGAAATATCTTCCTCAAAATACTCCGCACTTTGAGAAAGTTATATGACTTGGATAATAAACAAAATACTGCTCTTAGGATATGACATGACATGTGAGTACCTTACTTTATTACAATCTTGTTTCCAACTTTTGTTTTATCCGTATCCGTATTCTCCTTAGAACTACTCCAAGAAATGAAGTTAGTTTCAGAAAGCAAAGCCAAATAAAAGCTCACCCAATCATATAAAAATAGAAAATTCAGTTAGAAAATGTCAGCGGGTCGAAAGTACATAAAGCAACGATTTGACTTAAAAGGCAAAAGATAATTCATTAACAGGTATTTTTAGAAACAGGTATTGTTAAAATGTCTATAAAGGCATTAGGCACACAAAAGAAAATTAATGAAATCTAAAGCAAAGACTACGAAATCAGGTTTAGTAAATACATCGTTGAGTTCAAATCAAGTATCAAATAAATTGTGTAAAACAATTTTGATTCTTGTAATTTTTCGTTCGTTCATTGGATATTTTTTACAATTTAACTGAATCGCTGCTCGAAATCCGAGTGCGACAAGGAAAGTGTGTGCGAAAGAATTCGATACTAAAACAATGTTGACTGATGGATCTCGGATCGGATATAGAGCATCGTCGTCGTCTATACAAGGTGTAAACCACCTCATCACAAAACCATTAACCAAGCATTCTGTACATCAAACTACGGAGCTTTACGCAAAAATTAATGCTGGGAAACAACTTTTATATTTGAGGTCATAAATCATGTTTTGTTGTAGAACTCAATGTAACGCACTTAAAACATTGTGCTGATGGATGGATTGAATAGTACGGGGGTCGTGTATGTCATAATATTACAAAAAATACTTGTCAAAAAGTTGTAACTTTGACCCCCCATATCTCGAGCTTAACTAGAA
This sequence comes from Xestia c-nigrum, assembly GCA_916618015.1. Classification (NCBI taxonomy): domain Eukaryota; kingdom Metazoa; phylum Arthropoda; class Insecta; order Lepidoptera; family Noctuidae; genus Xestia; species Xestia c-nigrum. The sequence goes on from OU745250.1 coordinate 20,787,899, forward strand.
GGTTCCCAGGTATGGTGTAGAACAAAAAAAATATCGCAATGATGGGGAGAACTGCAAGTGCCTTTCGGCTTCGTGAAGAGGTGTTTTACATCCTTTATGTATAGGTAGTATCTATAACACAACTAAAGCTAGTGTAGATGAATTTGAACTTTGAAGTAGATATCCCGCTTAAAGCATCCATGACAGTTCTCGATCTACCTACTGTCTAAATGAATAATCATTGATACGGGAAGTCAGATGGATGACCATTCATAACATGCTGAGATCCTTCCGAGCCTTGGAAAGCTAAACCATTAGTCCGAGTCATACGTAGATCTATGACAGTCATTACTAGTAGTCCAAAAGTTAGTTAGAACCAGTGTAAACTGGATTACGAAGGATGATGTACCGACATCATCATCATCTTCACCCACATCCCGTCTTCACCCACTGAGGGGTATAGACCTCTCTTTGTTTATGACAAGCTCCACGTTCCTGTCATATATCGCCACTCCATGTCAAATCCTGGTGATCAGCTGTATCATTCTGGTTGGAATGGAATCCAATACAGAATACCTAGGCAGATGATTATGAATGAAGTCCAAAGTAAAGGAAAAATGTAAAAGACTGATTCGTCGGTCTGGTGGTGGCAAGTGCGACTGCAGAGCATAAGGTCCTGGGGTTCGATTGCCAGGATAGGCAACGTGTTATTGGGTTTTTCCATTAAGAATTTCTCAGTAGTAGCCACAGAGTCTGGATTTGGGACTTAATGTTATTAGGCTCTCCCTATTAATACATGGGACTTAACGATAACTGGCGAAATGTAGGTGTACTGGTGGATAGTTATCTACCTAACCCTTTGGAGAGTATAGGCGTGATGTTTTGTAATGTATTATGTAAAAAAAGAATAAAAAAAGTCTCTCAAATAATCGCAATTACTGGACACAGACCTACCCTTGATATGTCCAGAGATTTCGATTTATTTGTATTGGTTCGTCATTGCAATCAAAAGTTGTAACGAAGAGTACAATCAGGACGTAGAGATTGAAAATTAATACAATAAATAAAGCAATTTCTGGTTTATTTCGACGGGCATTGTTTACTTAAATATCATTGTACGTAGGCACATCGACGGATATCGAACATCCTGCCCACTTTGAAGCATAATATTGAATAAAGAATTTCTTATTACATTTTCATATTCACACATTGCATGCGAGAAAACGGAATGAGTTCGTGTGCTGTGGTTTGTCAGGGACTTTGAAATAAAATAAAAAATGGCGTCAAAAGATCCTCTTCAACTGGTAATGTCCCCAAGAGTCTGGCGCCGTTGCCTCATTGTATGGCAACGCTAAGCTTCTGGCCAAGGCAAAAGTCTATTACTTATATCAATTCTAAATTAACTATTTTTTTTTTTATATTGAAATTTCACGGAGCTTTTTGACTGCACTGTGCGATACTTCCACACATGCTAGGCGACTAGCGAGGCGCCAAGTACATACCTACGTGCACAGTGTTACAGTGCGGACGTTTGCCTAGATTTTAGAATGTTCGCTTCAGTTCGCTACTCGCGAACTCGGCGACTCGTAAGTCACATGTCTGTTGTTGAGTTGCACGAAACCAACATTAGTTCAACGAAGACTTTAAATTCATGCCATCCCTTACATTTTGTATCAAAAAGAAAGTGTCAGCATTAATCAAAAGTCTCTGTTAAACTAATGGTGGTTTCGTGCAATACGTAAACTAAGGCTTGGTAGAATGTCACTCTGCTGCCTATGAATCGTTTTCTCCGGACTTACGAGTCCTATTACAGGTTTTACGTTTAAATTCATGATATTTGACGCTGCAATTTTCAGCATCAGTAGGACATTTTAATAATTTGATAATGAATAACGATAGTGCCATTCTCTTTCTTTGAAGTTGGAGTTACACATTTTCATATTTCTTTTCGTGTAATTTACTATACATATTTTAAGAACTCAATTTGCAAGAAAAACCGTCGACGATGGAAGTTTAACCCTCAAATTCACATAGTTACATTCAATTCTTATAAAAGTTAAAATTACTAAAAGAAAAGTTGAATGCCACGACCATACAGCCTATAGACTCCGCTTTCAAAATATGTGTTTGTATAATTCTGTTATCCAATCAAAATAAATACACACTACCTTAAGAACATGTTTGATTTTCAAATTATTTTGGTATTGCCTTTGCTATGCTCCGCAGGCCTCTTAAGAGTCCTATTACAACTTTTTTGTAAATTTTAATTTTTACGTCCTGGATCAAATTATTTTGATCGAGTCGATTGTTATTGACAAATTTTTGTGTCCAGGTCCTTCCTCGTCCAGCGCTCGCGTCAGAATGACTTAAACTGAGGAGCGAGCTGAATTTTATTGATGCTTGATTGAAAAAGGCTTGCTCCACCGGCCCTTTAACGGCAAGTTGATAAGCGGACACACACTCAAAATAAATCTTTACCAAACCCACGCTTGTGTGTAAAAGCTTTTCATAGACACTTTTACAAAACACCTCCATTATTCTGACCGACGTTTCTTTACGTTACACCGTAAAACTACGAATCGCGATGACGTTGAGAATTATGATATCAAAATATTAAAAAAATGATTTATAAAGCACTTGTTTGAAATATATTATTTTACGGAACTCACCGCGGGCTACGCGTTGTATAAACAAAACGTATAAAAATAGATTTTGATATAAACGTGAGACGAAACCAAATATTTTATAAGTTTATTAGGTGGAGATTCATTGATGACTCTGCCCTGCTAATGTGGTGCTGTTGCTCAAACGATGGGGCACGTGTCCTGTTGTTTATTCATTACAGGTACTGATGAACGCTACTGAAGACGCGCTGAGACTTAAAATTCTCAATACGTCACGCCTAGGTATAATTTTTAGTGAGGTCTGACGTCACGAGCCCCCAATCCCGAGTTTTGATGCGTTTTATCTTGGTCAATGTTCATTGATTAACAAAAACAAAAATACGTGTCCATTATTTTTCAATACACTGACGGAATAAGGTCCATGTTCACCGAAAAGATAACAGTCTGATTATCTAAAACCAGCTGTCACTGTGACATGTTCCCATACAAAAATGTGTTTTAAACAGCTGTTTTTAGATAATCAGAGCGTCATCTTTTTGAGATTTGCAATTTTTTTATATTGTCGTCATGCCTATTTAGATTGCCATCGCCTCACAGCACACATCATTCGAGGGTGTATATGTCACCGTAAAATTTTCAAACACGTTATATTGTAATCTCTCTAGCGATATTGTAAACTCTCGAAAAATTGTCAAACGAACATACTGCTTACAATAAAACGCATTATTTTTTGTGAAATGCATGCGATGGTAGTCAACTCACGCGGTGTGGAAGGAAGGAGGGGTCCGCCTTGCCCAGTGGTACCACTCTCATGAAAAGATAATGTACCATTTCTCAGAAGTACCGATTAATATAACCTAACCTTAAAACACTTTATATTCCCCTAAAAAGCATAGTCGACGGAGCCCTGCTTCGCGGGGCTGACCTAACGGGGTGGTGCCCTAAGTCCCGATTGTGGGGGCAGAGATACTTCCATATGTTCAGTTGACAATATTTCGAGAGTTTACAATATCGCTAGAGAGAAACACGCTAAATTGTAATATAACGTGTTTGAGAATTCTACGGTGACATATACAAGGCCTAAAAAGCTTTTCTTTCGATGTGAATGAAATACGAATTTGTAACATATGAACCAAACGAACAGTACCCTAAGTGCTTTTAAATCGAGCGTTGGATTATTTATTTGTAGACCAAGAAAATGATTCATGAGATAATTTTCTGTGTCGTTTTTGTTATGGAAATAACACAACACGACGTAAAGATAGTATTTTGCATGAAACTTCAATTAGCAATATGATATAGGTAACAATGCTAGTTACCTCATTAAACATAGACATCCATCGAAATGATTTTCTCTTATAATTAAATGATTGAGGCATTGACGGTAGCTTTTCCCTTTTAATTATGTTCTCCAGTTATTCGTAGCCTTTCAAAAATAATGTAGTGTTTCAAGATACAGCGATGTGAAAATAATTGTCCAAAACATTTGATATTATGTCAAAGGACGTACTATGTTTTCGGCTGTAGGTTGAAACTTAACACAAGTAGGTATATTTATTTGTTAAGTAAGTTTCTAGGCCCACTTTCTGCAACGCGAACGGGAAGAAAAAGGCAATAATTTTAGAAGGGGAAAATAATGACACAGCGTCAAAAAATGTAAACAGGAAAAGTGTCCAAAAGGCTGGCAGCACTGCTGAAGAATGGGGATTCTGATTCTTCAGTCATAAATAGGTCGGCCCTCAGGTCACATGAATTTAGCACGAAACATAAACGTCCAAATTAGAATGACACTTGTTTGTTGCTCAAAGTTTTTTGCACAAACATGATGATTTACATGACAAGCGAGACTAAACCATTTTTTGTTTAAATGACGTCATAATCTTGATTCAACTCCAAAATTATGTGGAACTGGTCGAATGCACTGTATGCAACGGCTAATTCCATCAACATGAAATATATACTAACAGACAGTGCATAGAATTGTCTGTAGAAGATTGTAACGAACAAACAAGATAAAATAAATTACGGTTGCAATTAGAAGTCGTAAAAATCGCAACTATCGGGAATCAAAATCGGAATTGACGTCAATGAAAATAGGTAAGTTGAAAATCGATAGAGATTGATTTGTCTATTGCGAAAATAAACGCTATTATAATAAAAGGAGAGCATACATTGTAATTTCTATGTATTGTGGATTTACTTTGTGTTTATAAAATAAAGAAAAAAGTAAGATCAGCGGGAAATTTCTGAACATACTTACTATGAGACCCATTTTTTTACGGTCTTTGCTTTATTTACGTTGTTGACAATTGGATTATAGGTACCAATTTCCTTCAGAATCTATTGGAGGACTTTGATAGCAAGTGTTACGTAATTGGAATCATTTTAGAAACACTGCTGGTCCCTTAAATATTTCGACGGTCACAATGCCATCGATCATCGCATTTAATTTTGTCAGTTCGATGGAACTTTGAGTAGGTACGATTATCTTGTTATGAACACCGCATCAATCAGGAAATTATATTTTTGACAGATTATTGTTTGAAATTTGGAAAATCGGAATTTTTCATTTGAAAAAACAACATTTCCGCCACGGATAAATTACGAAAAAGATATTAAATAAAACATCATACCTGTTATACCTGAAAAGTTATACAGATGTGTGCATAATAGGACACCCACATTTCGCTAAATATGTCTAAGTCTCATATAACAGAGGGCGAGCCTTTTGCCATCAACCGAGCACAAATCTAGACTCCGTGTCTGCTACTGAGAAATTCATCATCATCATCATCATCATCATCATTTCAGCCGAAAGACGTCCACTGCTGGAGATAGGCATCCCCAAGTGTCGCCACATTGACCGGTCCCTTGCGACTTACATCCACCGGATTCCTGCAACCTTCACCAGGTCATCGGTCCACCTAGTGTGAGGTCTTCCAACTGAGAAATTATTGATGGAAAAAACTAGTACCATTTTCCCGACCCGGCAATCAAACCTATGACCTCATATGCCCAGCAATCGCTCTTCCAACCACCAAACCATTGAGGCAGATACTAAACACAAAGCCATAATAATTCCAACATGATATCAAACCAGACATAATTACGGTAGTTTCATAGGAACTTGTGCAATCGTCTACAATCACCGACCCAGCCTCTTTGATAACAAATGAATGAACTTGGGTCATCACTAATCAAAGAAGAGATTCAGACTGGGTTTGAAATACCGTGGCATTTCTGAATTGATGAATGAATGTCCCGTTTCAGAAGCAACTGGGAATTAATGTAGAGCAGACAGATGCAAAAACAAGGTGAAATAATTTTTGGTTTACTTCTACTACGGCCTTCACTATCAACAGGCTAAATAAATAAAAAATCCTCATAGCCTATGAGAATTTTCTACAATAATTAATTGCTGAATTCTCAGTAAACCGTGGAAAAAGCTTTAATAAAATCTGACGATGGAATTTCCAAGAAAATAATGTGTGTAATATTATTACTTCAATATAAAATAATCATTTGTACGAAACCGTTATTGAAAATTTAATATCGACGAACTTTAATAAAAAAAACGTATTAAACAATATCACTATAGAGAACACAGATAACTCACAATTGACAGAACTCAGCTTTGGCATGTCATTAATGTTGAAGCTCATTGTAAAAAATGCGATACGTTGTGAAAGCAATAGGGAATATGCATGTATTTTTTTCTTCACTTAAAACAATTAGAAACACTATTACCTATCAACCCAAGCAAACTCCTACAATTATCACAGACGCACTACGACGACGACTAACGACGGAATAAACAAAATCTTTTTTTTTCAGCCAGGAACATTCCCCAATCTGCTAAAGGGGCCATTAAGGCGACGACATCAGCTAAATAAGCAACTCTATTTGTGGTGGTTCAAACTTCGTTTGAAATACTGTTAGAATAAAGTTCTAATTAGCTTGCACTACAAAGTGGTTGTTACTTCAGTCACTGCGGGCCGAATAGTGCGAAATGAGTATTTTCGATCGATTTAAAACTAGAACTTAACTATTTAATAATAATTAATCCATCAGTCGATGTAGTTTAGCATTTGAAATTTTATGTTATATTTTAAATTATAATTATCATTGTCAATAAATGGCTAAACTGCTTTGAAAGAAAATTAAGAGGTATGTTTGAAGATTTTTTTGGTGCATTAAAGTTTGTCAAATTATGTTTTGAGTTCCATCAGTGCATGCAAAAAGGACTTCAAAATATAAAGTTTTTTTTATTTGTCGAAATTATTTACAGTTTTAGAGATACACTGCTTTTAAAAACCGCCTTTTGGACCGTTTTTAAGAAACCTCCGCCTTAAGATCACCAGGTCATTTAAGAACGTGACCTTAAACTAGTTCAAAATATATTAAAGAGTTTCTTGCGTTTTTCCCCCATTCAAACGCTTATTAAAATAACACCTCCATAATAATACCGTGTGTACTTACGTCAGATTTTTAACGCAAATAATATTATAAAAGTAGGTTTTAATGCTAACCGACACGATTCGCGTGCCAGAGACCGAAACTACATAGCATTACAACCACAAATATAAATGGTTACAGAGCGGTCGTTTTTATACATCATGGCTTAAATAATATTTATTTTTATAAAGAGCTTGTAGTTTTGTACTGGTACATTTTATCAAACAAACAATATATTAAACTAATACCTACTGTCACTTACGGGAAATCTTCATCATCATCATCATCATTTCAGCCGAAGACGTCCACTTCTAGAGATAGGCCTCCCCGAAGTGTCACTACATTGTCCGGTCACATGCGATTCGTATCCAGCGGATTCATGCTACCTTCACCAGAGCCGGCAGTCTCGACGGAGATAACGACAAAATCGCTGACTTTCGAGCGCTGATTACTATCGAAAAAAGTTTGTTGCAATAATTATGCTTACGAGAAATGCGTCTTGGATGTAGAGACTTTCATTATTCGCAAGCATCATTATTGCAACCGAATTTATTAGTTTGTAATCAGCGATCGAAAGAAGCGATTTTGTCGTTATCTCCGACTTAGACTGCCAGCCCAGGTCATCAGTCTACCTAGTGGGAGGCCTTTAAACGCAACGTCTTCCGTTTCTCGGTCGCTACTCAAGAACTTCTCGACCCTCCGTTCTGCCTGGAAATCTGGGATATCTTCCCTGATTACCTATTTATTATTTTGAACTCTCGATATTTCGACACTGATGAAAGCGCCCTGATCGCGTGAAAGCTAAAAGCCAAGTGCGAGTCGCACTCGCCCATGAAGGGTTCCGTAGCAGCAATTAACATAATATTAAAGTTACGATTTTACGATTTATGACGTATTAAAAAAAACTACTTACTAGATCTCGTTCAAAACAAATTTTGGTGGAAGTTTACATGATATTATACATCAGATATATATTTTTTAATTTTATCATTCTCTTATTTTAGAAGTTACAGGGTTCCACATTTTACCACTTTGGATGTGTCTCTCGCGCAAACTATTTAGTTTAGAAAAAAAATGATATTAAGAACCTTAATCCTTTTTGAAGACCTATCCATAGATAGCTCGTATGGGTTTGATAAAAAAAAATGATTGGGGAACCCTAATAATTTATTGTTTATTAACCATTAAGGCTGCACACGCGACGGAAGCTAAAAAAACCAAGTAACTTCTCCCGTTTTCCCAACATTTCCTTTCACTGCTCTGCTCCTATTAATGGTAGCGTGATGAAAAGTATACTATTACCTGCTCAGGAGTATGTAGAATAATTGTACCAAGTTTCGTTAAAATCCGTCGAGTAGTTTTTTTTTTCTATAAATAACATACAGACAGACAGACAGACAGACAGACAGACAGACAGACAGACAAAAATTTTACTGATTGCATTTTTGGCATCAGTATCGATCACTAATCACCCCCCGATAGTTATTTTGTAAATATATTTCATGTACAGAATTGACCTCTCTACAGATTTATTATAAGTATAGATAGATTTCTAATTTTGTGTAAAAATCTTAATGCGGTTCACAAACTACATTTAGTCAACAAGTTTCAACAGCATAGTTCAGACAGATAGACAGACAGACAGGCAGACAGACAGACAGGCAGACAGACAGACATGAGGAATCTATAATTTGTCCGTTTTTTTGCCATTTGGCTACGGAACCCCAAAAACAATATAAATTGTAAAAACACTGCATCGTAAGTCGTTCTGAAATTGCTGGGGGACTGTGTTGGAATTATATTCACCTTCTATGTAGAATATTATAGGATAATTTAGGTAAATCAATTGGAGGTTTGTAACATTACGTCAATGTTAACCAGGTGGAATTGATAAAAAATTCGGAAGCAGTTTTTACCCGACTAGAGTTATGTTTCTTAAAGGGTTATGTTTCTTTTATTTTGATCATTTTAGGCAGGGTATTTACAAATCCATGCTATGCTACCATAGACGAGAAGCTATATTTTCTGTAATCAAACATGAATTTCTACCAAGATACTTAGCGACAATTCAAACAATAAAAAATCATTCCAAATTCAATGAACCCAAATTATTATACGTGTAATACGAAACAAAAAAGCGATTTTATTTGGTCGGGTTATATTTTGACGATACAAAGCGCTGTCGTCTTCTGTTTTGTGGTACTGGAACGCATCTGACATCATGGAACGTAAACATTTGGGCCATTTTGAAGAAAGTTCGCGCTGACGCTGTCCTTTTTAAATTGATCCAAAGGTTGCGACCCCGAATACAAAATTTATAGTTTCTCGTGGCTCTGAGTATAGAAACAATTCAAACAAACGGGAGGTTAGACTAAAAAAATAATATCAAAAAGAACACAGTACAACAATAAAACGTTAATGCTAACCCACTATTAACCTACCGGTATTTACAGTTTACCCACTACAAGTCATAAATTCATGCAGGTTAATGAACCTAAGTAAATTAAAACCCTACTAAACAGAGCCACCCTTCAACAACGCCCGCTACAGTTTATTACCAAACCCATGTTTCTAACCGCGGCCAATCTACAGCAATATCGCGTGTCTATATGAGTAGGTACCTACTAACTACTTGATGTCGATTACCCTTTATACATAAACATATGAGAATCGTACAGACACTAATAGATGGAAGCATTAGGGTCTGAGTACTGAGATATGACATCACAATGCTGTAATGAGAGGTAGAGGATAGGTACCTACTGTATTGAAGGGTACGGTTGACATCGCAGCGTTTATTAAAAGAATGAATTGACACAACATCGGGTGTAAAAACACCCTTTCCAAAACCGAGAGGCTCTGGTTCTCCCATCTGTGAAAATTTTCGTGTCCTTGACCCTATCTGGGAACCTCCTAGTTACGGAGATATTGAAGGTTCCAGGAAGTGCCAACTTTTTCACACGTTTTTTTTTTTCTATTTAAGCGTTAAATGTTGTGACTTTAGTTTAAATATAGCTCCTAGGTAGGCCCCTATACTATCATAACACAAAGTTTTGAGTGCACTAAACTATGATTATTCAAAACAACAAAAAACTCGTTCCCAACAACAATTTTTGCGCAGTGCTGTATAGTTTGATGAACTTACAGAATACTCAGTAGACGTCATCGTGAAAGCTATGTTTATACCCCGTATATAAGTTTGATCTGTCATGCATAGCCAATAGGTTGACATAGGCAGTAAATAAATAAATAAATAAATATAGCTGAACATTAAACACACAGCGCCATCTAGTGCCACACTAAGCAAGGCTTGTGTCGTGGACACCAGATAGTTGATATACTACATATATACTTTTTTGTTTTTAGTAAATTGAAATACTGTTATTCAGCTGCAACTGGTTCGATTGAAAACCGACCCCAACATACTAGGGAATAGGAAATTTCTTTCATTCTTTAATGTCCACTTTTTTTGAGCAACCGAGTCCAAAAATAGTAGCAATACTCGACTTCAAAGTACTTTTAAATTGATTTTGATCAAAAAGTCTTTCTTTAAAAAGACGTAATCAAAACTGGAAAATATGGGAAAGCGCACAAGTTCGGTTCGATAAAATTGCAATATCTGTAAGTCGTTTTTTTTTACTTCGTGATTGGAAAAGTTTTCAAATTCATCCGGGGTGTCTCGTTTATATTGCGGCTGATTGGCACGGAGTCGACCAAAGGAGAACTCGGGTTATGGAAATGGCAATTCATAAAACTACATTTTAAATCATGATGTGCCCCAACGAACTTAGGTCACGCGAAAGTGTTTAGGGCGCTTTTGAATAGTTTATTTTCGGCGCGTATAGGCTCATTTTCTACGCGCGCCTTTTGGCATGGAACTCGCACGAGCATTAACGCGCATATTATAAGCTTCTACAAGCGCGAGTCGCGAAATAAGTCGACACCTTTGCTGACAGCTGTTATTTTAATTAAGGGCCAGCAGACTCACACCAAGACGCGAGGAGGCGCCGGCGGTGCGCGCATATTTTAATATCGTGACTCAAAGTATTACTTAATTTACTACACGAAAAGATACACGTTTCCATGTGATAATTCAAAATACGTTGCACCATGCAGCACCGCGCCGCACGCCATTGTCGGTTTCATGTGCTTGAAAATGACTGCGGGTGGACGCGGCCAGGCGTGGTGCACGCGGAGAATGTAGACACGTTCCGTGCAGCGCATCGCGAAATCACTGGTCTCTTCCAGTACCGTCGTACCCCGTCGCGTCTCATCATGTCTCGGTGTGAACTGACGCTAATCTAACACCGCTGGGATAAACGTGTGGACGCGCGTGTACGCGTGTAATCCTGTACGAGCTTATACGCGCTAAAAAACAAGCTAGTCAAAATCCTCCCGTGTGAAATGTAAAGTTAAAGATAAGAAGAAAAATTCGAGTGAAATGGCAAATGCCGCTGGGTGGGTGAACGAAACAATACAGTTCGATTTACAACAAAACCAAAAACGTTTTCACCCCATCTGACGCGGTACGGCCTATTTCCACCTGAAAATGAAAAGAAAAGAAAGTATTTTTATTTCTAGAAAGAATCATTTTACTTTAATGAGCAAAACTAAATTACCTACTGCTTAATTAAAGTACCTAATCGCTGTATTAAAAGCTCGTTCTATATTAATTACCTTAGGCCTAGACTTGAATAATAAGACCTTCGTAAATTACTTAGGCATTATTACAGGCTGCACAATTAAAATCAAATCACAAGAGGCCCAACGCCAAAGAAACCTTATTATTAACGACAAAGGTTCATTATTAGTCTTTAACAACCATTTTTATCTCAAAATATAAAAATCTCATGTCACTATGTTCGTACGCTATAGGCGCTCCACCCACTGAAGATGCGTCCCGCCGCGGTGCGCGGAGCGGCAGATTTTTCCATTGTATGCATACTTGCATACCTACAATGCATACTTGCATACAATGGAAAAATCTGTCGCTCCGCGCACCGCGGCGTGACGCATCTTCAGTGGGTGGAGCGCCATAATCTCTGAAACCACCCAATAGATTTAAAAAGTACCTATTAAAGAAATCTAAATATATTGTCAAGTCATAAAAACCGTGCGAAACAAGGGCAAACGATTGTATACCTACTCTGAGTGATGAAGCATGACCATAAAATGGCGGAGGTGTATAGTCCAATCACCTTTTAATTTATTATTGAGAATAAAGGGTGTATTGACGCACCCTTTAGCGGTATTGTCTAAGCGTTTATCTATACTAACATAATGTATATGACTTCGTGTTTGATAAAATATACAGGGTGTAAGCCACCTCATCACGAAGCCGTCAACCAAGCATTTTGTACATCAAATTATGTAACTTAACGCAAAAATTAAAGCTGGGACACGACTTTTTTTTGGGATGATAAATCATGTTTTGTAGTACTCGTACTACGACATCGATGTAACGTATTTAAAACATTGTGCTGATGGATGGATTGAATAATACGGGGGTTGTAGAGGTTTTTAAAGTAAACATCTTGCACTAAAAACTTTTATTAAAAAAAAAACTTGTCGAAAAGTTGAAACTTTGACCCACAATATCTTCGTAACTAGATGGTGTAGAACAAAAAAATGATCGCAATGACGGGGAGAACAAGTACCTTTCGGCTTCGTTAAGAGGTGTTTTACACCCTTTATTTATATTTATTTTCCAGTCTGTACAAATTTTATTTAAATACTATTTTACCCCTAGTCAAAAGAAGGATTTATTTCACGCGGTACGCCCCTCGTGTTATTTTTTTTTTAATTATAAGCCACAAAGGCAAACAGTCTGCAAAGGCCTGCGAACGATATGGTACCTCTGAATAAATGCGGTGGGAAATCGAAAAAGCATAGCTGTAACACTGTATTTTTAACCGACTTCTAAAAAAGGAGGAGGTTCTCAATTCGGATGTTTCTATTTTTTTTTTTTTTTTTTTTTATGTTTGTTCGGGCATAACTCCGTCGCTTGCCAACCGATTTGGAAAATTCTTTTTTTGTTGGAAAGGGTATTCTTTCCAAATGGTCCCATAGCCACCAAATCAGGATCTGATGATGTAATCTTGGCGAAATCGAGGGAACTCTTCAAATTTTATATGAAAACGTGTTGCGATTTTGGTATTTTCTACAACAAGTGAAGCATTTGCGTTTGACAAGAACCATTTTACCATCAGATCTGATGATGAAGCCAAGAGTCACGGAACTCCATAATGAGACAATTAATGTACCATAGTCGTGTTTGGGCTTGTTGTAATTGTAACGGTATGCACTTTCCATGTATCAAGCACATGTGAACCACTATAAAAAAGTTGAAAATAAAAACTTTTTTGCAAAAAATAAAACCGACTTCAAAACAAAAAAGTGAAAAATAACTTTAGCTTCTGAAGTCGGTGACAAAAAAACTAAAGCAATCAAACAAAGGTCACCGACTTCAGAAGCTAAAGTTATTTTTCACTTTTTTGTTTTGAAGTCGGTTTTATTTTTGAAGTGAAATCTTCTTTAGGCGCGGTGAGCACTTTTTGAGTGAATATAAATCATGGAACTCGCGTGACGGTCACGTACGGTTTTCGTAGCACTCGTAGTCGATCTGCTACGGCGTAGCTAGTTGGTGCCTAGTTTTTAGTGGTAGTGTAGTAGTGATAGCTAGTTTTCACTTGTATCGGCAGTCCCCAAAAATTGCTCTGCAAGTTTTTTTTCCATACACATCTTTCAATAGAAAATCTTTTTTCTTTTTTTTTTTAAACCTTGAAAGTCTAAAACAGTGCATCTTTTAAGAATGCCTAATGCCGTAATGTTCTTGGTCTGATGGACAAAATAACGAATGTTGATCAATAATACTGCAAGGATTCAAACTATTGGAAGACCCTATTGTTTTTGTTTTTTTACAAAAGGAGTTTATCAGTCGCCAGTATTTTACTTTGCAGAACATAAATGGTGTTCATTTAACCATAAAGTTCGGTACGGGCCCCATTCGGGGCCGGGCACTGAAACCTACGCTGGCTCGGTACTGGCCCCGAATGGGGCCGGCGGTTAAGTCATACGACATCCTTATTTTTTATGTAAATATTTAATGTTCTGATTATGAAAGACTATGAGTGTGCATTAATTAAGAGAGTTGGAGAAAAATATCATATGTTAGAGCCATTCAAAGTTCTGTATTTAGCGCGCAACATTCTTAATTTACCCTAATAAAATCCAAATGCGTAAATACGTTCATCGCCATTTTGACGGCAGTGCTAGCCGACGCAAAAAATCATAAAAATTGGGGGTTTCGGGCATCCAAGCTCCATTATGTTGAGAAATAATAACTCGTCATTTAATTATGCGACGAATTCATCCATAGTTCAATTTTAATAAGCAGTGGTAATGATATATTTTTATATCCAAAGTCAAAGTTTCGCGCCAATCTTGTTTGTTTACATTTTATTTTTCACATTTTAACACACAGACACGTTTAGATTCGACAACAAATATGACAAATATCATTTCAAATATTATAAACAACATGAGAATACCCAGATCTTAGCGTAATTTACTAATATAGGACCAATAACACGTAATATTCATTACCACTACTTAATTTTGTATTCGAAAATAGACGACCATTTTTTTTTTCTTTTTTTTTTATATTTGTGATGTGTGAAAGCGATTATTCAAATCGATTCTTTTTTTGTAAAATTCGATTAAGTCGAGTAATTTATTTACGGAATTAAGCAAATCGATAGACGGAAAGTAAAACAATTTTGTTTATATTTATTATAACATTGTTAAAAAGCTTTAGTTAGAAAATCTTAATAGTTTTTCGTACATTGTACCAAGAATAAACAGTACAGATTGACCAAAGGCTAAATTCGCGCCGATTTTTTTTCCTTACCAAAATTTAAATTAAGAATGCACTCGCTGTTCAAAATTACATTGTACTTCAATGTAGGTAATTTATTGTGATTTTTTTTTCGATCGTGGTCAGTGCGCCAGGGATGAAAGGTAAATACTCTATGCCAGGGATCTTGGTACTGATTTTTTGGGTGTGGTGAAAATTAATAAATAAATAAAATAAATATCGCTGGACATTAACACACAGCGCCATCTAGTGCCACACTAAGCAAGGCTTGTGTCGTGGACACCAGATAGTTGATATACTACATATATACTTTTTTGTTTGTAAATGCATACTTGTTATACATATAAACATCCATGACTCGGAAACAAATGTCCATGCTCATCACACAAACATCTGCTCCTACCGGGATTCGAACCCAGGACCCTCAGAACGTAAGGCAGCCTCACCCACCACCACGCCATTCGGGTCGTCAAAAATTGGTTTGGTTTCTACCATGATAATTGTATTTAGTAAACAAAATGGGGAATAGTATGGTTATTGTACTGTGTTCGGTTGGATTAGTTATTGGGATACACCATTTTATTTTCAAATACTTTTTTTAACACCCTTTTCTATCGCATCGGTGGGCAAAGACCTTCCCATGACTTTCTAATTTTATTTATTTCTCACCTTTTCCGAACAATAATTTTAATCGTCAATTTTAATTTAATTTTGAAAGAGAGGCCGAGGGGAGGAGCTCGTTGTTAAATAATAACGGCCGCTCGGGTCGACGTTTAGGACGCCTTGCTTGCCTAGTTTGGTCTGTGGATGGGTGACCCATTACATACCGAGTTTCCTCAGTGCCTCAGAAAGCACGTTAAGCAGATGGTCCCGGCTGTCATTTGTAGTTCTTTGAAAGTCGTAACAGGTAGTATCATCACCCAGTACTAACTGGGTTGTGGAGGTCAGATAGGCAGTCGCTCCATGTAAATTACTGGTTTTCAGTTAGACTGGAAGTCGACCCCATAATAGATGGGAAAAGGCAAGACAGATTATGAATTTTCATTTGATTTTGAATACTTAGATAAGCTTGGTTTAGTAACAACGGTTTTAGCATCTATAATATTTATTTATCATTCAATTTTTCCGATCCTTGGCGCACTATATCCAACCTTCCGACATAAAAAAACAAAATACACAATAAATGTTAAAGTAAATAAAAATACTTTATAAATGTGAATGTATGTGTATAGTCACAATTACATTCCTAATTTAAATTTTGAATTAAAAAATTCGACGCGAATTTAGCAGGAGGTTGTCCGTTGGTACGGTTGAAAATATTAATAATTCATTTTCAAATTTTGTCTTTGCTTAAACTGTGAGACCTCATATTTTGCCACACGGTGCTAGTTCGGCAACGGCGTTTCTCCAAATCCATAAGTTTTTAAAGGAAAGATTATCATCAAAACGTTGACTTGAAGTAAGAATTTCGTTATTTGTTTAGAGTTTAGAGAGTTGTGTTTATTAACTATTAATAAGTAAACCAAAAGCAACGAATAATTACTATTCTACATGATATTATTAAAAAAGTAGTATAAAAGAATTCATTTCAGAATTTAAATATAATTATTTGAAATTATACCAAGGAGTTTTCATTGTGTCTCAAAACTTTTTTCCAAACTTAATTTGATTGCGAGTATCGATTAGGCTGAATGCAACATTTTAATCGTAATGATGAAACTCGGATTTACGGTCAGCACTACGAATTGATATGTCATGTGATAAGTTGGTTGCAACATTGTTTTTTTTAGTAATATTTGTCAAGATTTTGATCGTAATTTTTTATGAAATGATGTATGAATAATGGCAAAAATAAGAACGCAGAAGGTTACTGTTTTTATTTAGCTTTTTCCAGTTTGTTTAGCGAACGAGAAGCTTGCCTATGTATATTATTTCCAGCGCATCTACGTTACCTAGTTTTTGGAAGGGTGCAGTAATATGTGTTTTATAAATATTTGGCAATACACTGACGCCGTTTTGCCAACCTAAACACGTTACTGGAGATATTTACCACAAACTTATGGTATGAAACAGCTTCCTATACATATTTTTCATAAAAAAATCGGATGCTGAAAGTTCACAAAAATTCTGTAAATTTTTGACAAATTCGCATCACCCCGCCGATTCAGCTGATGTGTCATGTGTCAAAATCTTGTCGTGCATAGTGGTTAATGTTGAATACCACCTACGTTCTGCAAGGCTCCGTTCTATTTTGTAACTGGCCGATTTCGACAACTAAGCAAAAGACGTGCGAAACTTGTGGCAAAGTGTGCCAACTCGTAACTAATAGTTCTGCGGTTGAAATGAGTAGAAAAAACTTCCACTCAAGGTGCAAGGAATAGCCATGTACGGTGGGCTGTATCACTTGGGTACCCCAGTATCTCGGGTTCGAACGTAGGTGCTTCACCCACATCGTTAAGTTGACTGTACTAAAAAAGACAAAGTTAAGTGGTTGCGTATGCTCCATAACCAATACTTTATACTATTTTTATCCGGAGCCGTCTCCACGTACCACAAAGCAAGCGCTATGACTAATGCCTGCTAAACTTCTAGGCCATAAGCTTCGCACGTTCGAGCAAGGCGCGTTTTGCGACAAATAAATTACTTATGGACATTTTGATGCCATAAGCCATAGCAACACGTCTTATGAAGTCGTCTAGCACTAACAATGAAGGTATGTACGCATTTTGCTTGATTGGAATGACGAAAATTGAATGTATTTAAATACATGTGTTTTAAGAAAAAACTTGTAATAAAGTTGAAACTTTGACCTTGTAGTGTGCGGCTCGCCTAACCTTCTAATGTAGCTGCACACCAATTATTGTCATTATTTTACGAATCGTCGAATTAAACAGTTCTCTTTTATTTCGACAGCATCACTATAAATACAACCTAATACAACCTCCAATATCTCCGTAACTAGAAGGTTCCCAAATATGGTTTTAAAACAAAAAAAATATCGCAGTGACGGGGAGATCAGATACCTTTCGTCATCGTTAAGGGCCTGGTACACCTTTAATATCAGGCCCGTCCTCTAAGGAAGGACTCAAAATTAACTTAATTAATTAGTGATTACTGACTAGTTTGATGCCAAACTTTACACACAATGTTACCTAAATCACTAAGTTTGACGTACTGGTCGACAAGATTTGATCAAAGTTGGTTCCTTGGTTGCTAAATGTTGGCACTGCCTTGCCTGTACCCTAATACTTTCGTTCATTTAATCGAATGAATTTGTACATACGACAACCGATCAAGCTATACGAAACCAAATGAATCTGATCTCTCATTGTACGGGAAGATTACACAAAGCGAAATTAGGTTAAACTTATATTGTCACTATCTTCCGTGATAATTTATTGTTTTGAGCTGCCGATATTTCGTCGAATTTTCCATCCACCCGCATTCTCCAGTCTCCCGCGATGATGGCGTTAGTTTAGTTTCAAACCGTGCAAGCTTAAAACAGCATTCGAAGCCAGGTTATACTGCATATGTGTTGCTTGATCTGTCGCTGTGTATACAAGGTGTTTGGCAGAACGTTGAACATACGAAAATGGTGGATAGGTGGGGTCATCTGCTACTTACTCAGCCCTAATTTATTTGGGTATTTAAAAAATAAAACCGTTTAAAAAAAAAAACTTTTTTTTTTTTTCACCACTTTCTTAACTTTAAAGTGTAATTTAAGTGTAAAAGATTTAAAAAATAACAAAATATTGGCTGTTTTACCCATTTTTGAAAAAAAAAATACACTTTAAAGTTAAGAATGTGGTGATACAAGAAAAAAGAAAAAAAACGTTTTTTAAATACCCGGTGGGCCAGGGCCAAATAAATTAGGGCTGAGTAAGTAGCAGATGACCCCACCTATCCACCATTTTCGTATGTTCAACGTTCTGCCAAACACCCTGTATGTCATCGTAAAATTGTCAAATACGTTATATTGTAATATCGCTAGCGATATTGTAAAGTCTCGAATTATTGTCAACTGAACATACTGCTTACAACAAAACGCATTGTTTTTCGTGAAATGCATGCGATGGTAGTCAACTTACGCGGTGTGGAGGGAAGGAGGGGTCCCCCTTGCCCAGTGGCACAACTCTCATGAAAAGATAATGCACCATTCCTGAGAAATACCGATTAATATAACATAACCTTAAAACACTTTATATTCTCCCTAAAAAGCGTAGTCGACGGAGCCCCGCTTCGCCGGGCCCCTATTTCCGAGTGCAGGGTTTAAAGAAACCTAACTAACCTAACGGGGGGTGCCCCAAGTCCCGCTTATGGGGGCAGAGATACTTCCGTATGTTCAGTTGACAATAATTCGAGACATTACAACATCGCGAGAAAAAACACGTTGTATTGTAATATAACGTGTTTGACAATTTTACGGTGACATTTACATAAAATTACATATGAAAGCTCAGGACGGCCTTCATCAGAATTACTCATCTTGAAGCGATGTGGGTATGTGGGTATAGTGGGTATTCCAACCAGGGTAATTAAAACTTAGTTACTGTCTTGGAACTAAAACAATTTTACTTCTTAAAATGATGTTACATATGCACTTTAAATCAACAATAATCAAATTAAGGCAATAGCTAGCAGTTCGTCGAAAACTTGGCGCGCTTGCGACCGTTCTTCCACGTCCAGCCACTGAGTATAGAAGATGGCCGCCCCGCTCCCATAGACTCGACGCTCCGCTAGAGTGACAGTGACCATATCACTCTTGACAATGATATTCTCGATATTCTTATCAATCTAATGTGCGCCGACACGGCCAGACTGACATACGACCGTCCTCGGGCGTTATTGTATTCCTAGAACAATCAATGTTTAATCACCAAGACGTCCGCTCGTCCATCCTGCTACATTCAGGACTTTACATGGGTTTTCGATTGTAGCGTCAAGCACCAGTCAATCATATTATGACATTAAAATGAACAAGTGCATCCCTTCAACCAGCCCGTAATGGATCTGGCCCGGACGACACTGTCCCCATCAACTATTGTCAACCAACAGCAACACATCTGGACCAGACGAGTGCATCCCTTCAACCAACCCTATTGGGTGTGGCCCGGACGACACTGTCCCTCCGACCAGGATAGACTAAAGATATTACTTCTAGATCGGACGAGTGCATCCCTTCAACCAACCCTATTGGGTGTGGCCCGGACGACACTGTCCCTCCGACCAGGATAGACTATAAGGATATTACTTCTAGATCGGACGAGTGCATCCCTTCAACCAACCCCACTGGGTGTGGCCCGGACAACACTCTCCTTTCGAGTATGGCAATTTGGGATTGAATAATGCTTACGAAAACCAACAAACTCATGCATGACATTAAAGATACTGACGACATACCTATGATTGCGGAATATCCTGTTCAGCCCATATTTCGATTTCGTTAACTACATCCCATGTCTTAGGATCAGAGTGGGCACTGAGAGTGTCTGAATTGGCGGTAATAGTGGAAGAGCCGGCGGATATAGTGTCAGTGCATGCAGTCAAGGTGTCACTATCATTTGTGGATAGCAAGTCATTCCTAGCATCTACATCTTCTGGCGCCGACTCGGCCTCACCATAATTCAAAAGGTTAGAAGCGATTTCAAGCAAACCTTCGTGTCCGTGAGGTACTGAGCGTAAATTCTCGTGGGCATACTTATAAATTCGATGAGAATTGCCTAATCTTTTTAATTCGTACCGATCGTTATTAAGTACAGCCGTTATAACAAATGGACCCTTGAACTTTCTGTCTAATTTTGTCTGGTTTCGTTCACTATTTTTGAGGAAAACGTAATCGCCTTTTGCAAAAGCTTTTATTTCTGCTCGGCCTTGATTAAATCGTTTAATTTCGTTTTCTGCTGCCCTTTGGACATTAGCAGATGCGTCATTCCGCACAACATCGAGGTTAAGACGTTCTGGTTGACCATGAACTTCTGAGTTTAGTTTTGACATACCTAATGACTGTGCACGAATACCTAACATAAGTTCTGTAGGGGAATACTTGGTAACGGATGATCGGGTGCTGTTAAGCGCGAGTTGAATATTTCCTAGTTCATCTCGCCACGTCTTATTGGGGTCGTTTTCAACAATGGTTAGTAGGCTTTTGAGGGTCCGCATAACCCTCTCGACCTGGCCATTAGCCCTGCTAGAGCCAGTCGCGATTAAATGTAGATCTATTTTATGTTCGCCGCAAAAATTCTTAAAATCAGAGCTTACGTAGCAACGACCCTGATCAGCTACGATCCGTTTAGGCGCACCAAAAAGAAAGACTGCCTTTTGCACCGCGTGTACCGCGCTCCTAGCATCAAGAGAAGAAGTATGCTCTAGTAAAATGTATTTGGTAAAACCGTCGATAATCACCGAACAATATTCCTTTCGATCGCTCTTCCCGCTAAGCTTTCCCGTAAAATCAATATGTATTGTATGCCAAGGTACCGGGGCTTTGGGGATTGGGTGAAGTTGAACGGGTTGAGCCCCAGATGGACCCTTTGATGCTTTGCAAATAATGCATGAGTCGATAAATTTACGAACGCATTTTGACATTTCAGGAAACCAATATTGCTCGTAGAGTTTATCTAAAGTTTTATCTTTTCCTAAATTTTGTAACTCATTATGAACGTGATTTATTAGTGTCCATATTAAAGACCGCGGAACTACCGGCAACCAGGAGACTGTTTTATTACGTACGATTTTCCTATACAGGATACTATCTCTTACATCATACGTTTGAGCTACAGTATCGGGGAAACTATTGCTATCGTGTTTTGAGATAAGGTCTTGTATTTCGCTATCACGTTTTTGTTCGACCGAAAGCCAGTCCTGATGTAATTCGACATACTGAACTTGCTGTGTCAGCGGGCTCCTACAGACTGTACCAGCGTCATTAACATAAGGAAGAGGATTTCGCGAGAAATAATCCGCGTGCTCCATTCCGCGACCTTCACGATAAATAATGTCAAAGTCATAAGCTTGTAAGATAGCCCACCACCTGTGAACGCGAGGAGTGAGATCTTTTTTTGATTTGGATGCCTTGAGAGAATTGCAATCCGTATAGACTTCGAAATGACGACCGTAGAGATAATGGCGAAAGTGCTCGACCGCTCGTACAACTGCCAACGTCTCCAGTTCGTACGAGTGGTATCGCGACTCAACATCCGAGGTTCGACGACTATAATATTCCACGACGTGCGGTGTATTGTCTATCCGTTGTATGAGAATCGCCCCGTATCCATCAGAACTAGCATCAGTGTGCAACTCTACTGGCAATTCCGGGTCAAAAATAGTTAAAACTGGCTCAGATGTAAGTATGTGTATTATGTCGTTTCGTATTTCTTCGTGCTTTTGAGTCCACGTAATAGGACCTCTTAGCTTTGTTAGAGGGTATAGTGGTCCCACGATTCGTGTGAAATTAGGAATGAATTTTCTAAAATACGAAGCTAGCCCAAGGAACTGCCTGACCTGAGTGGCAGTTTTTGGTTGTGGGGCATCTACTAATGCTTGTATTTTTCGAGAGTTTGGTCTTATCTCACCAGATTGAAGGGAATATCCTAGATACTCTATTCTTTGGGACATGAATGTACATTTTTGTAAGTTGAATGTAAATCCAGCTTCCGTCAAGGCACTTAAACTATCATCTAGACGCTGCAAACCTTCAGTGATGCCAGTCGAGTAGCATAAAACATCATCCATATAAATGAGTGGTTTGTCTTTTAAATGATTCAGAGCCCTAGTTATGCATCTCTGGTATACGGATGGAGCGTTCCGCAATCCGAAGGGCATCGCAAGGTATTCGTATTGCCCCTCAGGTGTAACGAATGCGGTCTTTTCTATGGAGTCAGGGTGCATCAAAATTTGGTGGAATCCTGACGCCATATCTAAGGAAGAGAAGTAGTTAGCCCCAGCAAGCTGATCTATTTGCTCCTCGATACGTGGCAGAGGGTAGTGTTCGGGTAACGTATTGGAATTTAATTCCCGATAGTCCACGCACATCCTATACGAGTTGTCTTTTTTTTCAACTAATAGTATTGGACTAGCAAAAGGGGAGGAACTTTCGCGAATGACCCCAGCGTTGAGTAATTCCCGAACCTTTTCCCTCACTATAAGTTTTTCCGCTGGTGCCAAACGATAAGGGCACCGTTGTACGGTTTTGTGAGGATCCATTAAATTAATTTGACATTCACCTGTAGTTACTCTACGGGAGGGAACACCTTCGGTAAAATAATCTGAATATTTGTTTAAAATCAATATTAGCATTTCCCTATCCTCTCCTAGCAAATCCGTGTTGATCTTAGTAAAATCCGATTTATTTGGTTTTAAATCACAAATGTGGCTCGTTTTCTTAGAAAAGAACATGAGATTATCATTATCGATTTTAACGCACAAACCTTGATCAAAAATATCCCTCCCGACTATGATCGGATCAGAAATAAGCCTCTCAGGAACTATGTGAAACGTCAAATTTACTGAGAGTTTATCAATGACTACATCGCTTTGAATTTGAGTGGTACATTGAATATCTTCACCACCTATGCCACTCAGGTAAACGAGGTTTTTACGCACAGTACCCGCAAGTTTGTCACAAAAGCTTTCTCTTAAAAGAGAACATGATGACCCACTATCAAATAAAAAAGGGACTCGCTCACCAGATGATGTCTCCAAGATGCTCCTGGAGGGGCGGTGCTCACACTGATGGACCTCCTTGACTGCAGCTCCACTACCATTCCTTTTGTCTGGACATACAGTCGCCACGTGCCCAGGCTGACCACACTTGTAGCAGGTCGGGGTTGTCCTTTTCTCCACGGTTCGTGGTAAACTCGAAGAATCTTGTGACTTCGTTCCAGTTTCGTCTCGACGTTTCCTACAATCGGCGATACGATGTCCAACTAATCCACAATAGTGACATTTGCCGGTGAATTTCTCCATTATACGGGCACGTTTTGCTTCAGGTT
This sequence comes from Xestia c-nigrum, assembly GCA_916618015.1. Classification (NCBI taxonomy): domain Eukaryota; kingdom Metazoa; phylum Arthropoda; class Insecta; order Lepidoptera; family Noctuidae; genus Xestia; species Xestia c-nigrum. The sequence goes on from OU745250.1 coordinate 20,811,823, forward strand.
CTTGAACTTCGGTATCCATGCGTCGCTTAAGTGATACTCCACCAAGTATTCGAAATAACTGAGCTCGAGTAGTTATTGTCTGTATGTTTAACTCGCGACGTATCAAGCTGTCTTTCTGATATAACACGGATATCACAAATCCAGTGATTACCTTCTCAGGCATCGTACTTTCAGGTATTCTTTCAATGAGATTCCATAACCGAAGAGCAGATTCAGACGCAGTCTCCTTAGCGCCTATTTGGAAGCGTAACACGTCATCGAAATAGTCTTGCAGGAGTTTAGGTTTTGAAAATCTTGCAATTAGGATTTCTTTAACTGAATCCCATGTAATAGTGTCTAAATTGAGCTTAGTTAAACACGTTGCTGCACGACCTTTCAGCGCCTCCGTCAACGCCATCAGTAAATTAACACCTTCCAGATTTTTATTTTGCACAATGAAATCAGTCACTCTACACCATCCATCAATATCCGAGTCAGGTTCATCAGGGTCAAACTTCAAAAGAATTGTACGATTCGTACTCACAAGCGGCGTTTGTTGGGCTGCTAAAACTCGAGAAAGCAACGCTTCCATGCTGCTCAACAGCTTCTCAGCAGTTTCAGAATCCGAATGTTTTCCTTCATTCTGCACTCCATCGTATCCCACTTCTGATGAAAGCTCAGGACGGCCTTCATCAGAATTACTCATCTTGAAGCGATGTGGGTATGTGGGTATAGTGGGTATTCCAACCAGGGTAATTAAAACTTAGTTACTGTCTTGGAACTAAAACAATTTTACTTCTTAAAATGATGTTACATATGCACTTTAAATCAACAATAATCAAATTAAGGCAATAGCTAGCAGTTCGTCGAAAACTTGGCGCGCTTGCGACCGTTCTTCCACGTCCAGCCACTGAGTATAGAAGATGGCCGCCCCGCTCCCATAGACTCGACGCTCCGCTAGAGTGACAGTGACCATATCACTCTTGACAATGATATTCTCGATATTCTTATCAATCTAATGTGCGCCGACACATATATTTCCATTTGTAAATATTAGTTCCTAGGTGGCGCCCACCACACAGTGTTGCTACAAACAGTTAGTATCGTGGAATTGAATCGGTGGTAGTTCGATACGCTATGCAAAAATTCATATAAAATATATAGATTTTAAAGAAATGTAATGTTTAGAAGTTATTTATGTCTGCAAAATTTGACCGTCTGATGTCACATCTGTTTTTAAAGAACCTTTTTAACTGTGTGACAGTCTGTTGTTATTAACACACGGATGTGGGTAAATTAAAATTATAACCTACTTTGGGATGGTTTGGCGACACGCCTGGGCCACAACCACGATTGTCGCATGACCGCCATATCTTGAACAAAGGCCGGACGCCCCATTCTGCGACCGAAATTTCTTCCCGGTCGAAGCATCTGCAGCCAGAAGTCGTGGACGTTGCTTAAGTGACACGTGTATTACTCATTAGAGACCAGACAAAACAAATAATAGAAACTGCTCAGAGCATACTACTAGCTAACGCAATTTGCGACACGACATGAAAGAAACAAGTGACAAACGCGCGTGTTTTTTGTTGCAAGTCGATAACAGGGTTTTAGTGTCCCTCCTTGTGAAAAGGGCCTCAGATTCTTTAAGATCGAAGAAGCGGCAACGAACGTAGGCGTGCGAAGTCAAATGGATCCCTCATTCAATACATCTTTTTTGAATAATGAAGCATATGAATAAACTATTTGTATCACATTATGTTATTGGGAATACATTTACATCGTATTTCTACAATATGTTGGCAGAACTCTGCGCCCTATTTGTGATAATCACCGTTTTCTGTCAGTAATTCGATCGTATAGAAAATATTTTATTGATGATAGTGTGGTTTTCCGATCAGTCCTTTAGCAATGTGGGACGAACAAGTGATTTTTTTTTTATTTATAACAGGAACGACATCATCTACCAAGGGCGTAGCTAGGTACGGGTTTAATAAACAAAGATACTACTATGATTGGTTGAATCTAGATTAATTTGTTTCTATTTTTTTAAATTAGGTAAACTGTCCCATTGGTCAAGCAGCATTAACCTTAGATTATTCTTGGTTTGTCTACGCCTCCCCTCCCCCTCAACAAAATCCTAGCTACGGCCTTGTACAGTGTGTATGTAAAAGAAATGTATGGTCCTATTTTAAGGGAGAGGTGTTCAATGGTGTGGGCCATCTAACTGGGCCACTTTCTGTAAGGGACCAACACTGAAATAGCGAAAAAATTATCAGCTGGCCTGTTAAATAGTTTAAATAGTTTTACCAGCACTAGGTAGGTACACCTTTACATAACCTTTTGAGAAAAATAGGTGATATATTTGTATTTACGTACATAAATCCATTTCACCCAGCCATGTTATACCAGCAAATACATATATTTATTCAGAACAAACATCATATTAAATGCTGCACTCGCAAATCCGGGCAGCCATCGAAATAGTCTGACTCGAGGCAGTTTGGAATCCGCAAATATTTGTGAAGACAGTTCAGCCGATAGGTCAAATAACTATAAACTTGACCAGTGATATTTGCACTTGAATATTATTAGATATTTTCGATGAATGAAAAGGTTAAGCGTCTAATATTACTTTTTCTGACTACGCACCATCAAATATACAGGGTGTATTTCACCTCATCACAAAGCCGTTAACCAAGCATTCTGTATATCAAACTAAATAACTTTACGCAAAAATTATTGCTGGGAATCAACTTTTTTTCTGAGGTTATAAATCATGTTTTGTGGTATAACTCAATGAAACGCACTGAAAACATTGTGTGGATGGATGGATTGAATAGTACGGGGGCCGTAGAGATATTTAAAGTAAAAATGAAGAAAAGTGGTATTAAAAAAAAACTTGTCAAAATCTTGTAACTTTGACCCCCAATATCTCCGTAACTGGGAGGTTCCCAGGTATAGCGTAGAACAAATAAAATATCAGAATGACGGGGAGAACAAATGCCTTCCGTATTCGTTAAGAGGTGTTTTACACCCTTTATGATACTTGGAAAAGTTATCACGTGGGTGCAACAAATGAAAGTTTTCAAAATTAATAAGCCTTTTCTTCACTTTTGTAGGCTTTGGTTAATATGCGGAAAATACTAGTTTTTAGGTCTCGTTGGACAACGTTAAAAAAACTGGAACTTAAAAACTGCTCAAACTGCGAGTCATCATTAATTAAGGTCATTGCAGCATATAAATACATAAATAAGATATTAACACACAGCGCCACCTAATGCCACACTAAGCAAAGCTTGTGTCGTGGACACTAGATAGTTGATATACTACAAATATACTTTCTTTTTTTGTAAATACTTACTTATTATAGTCATATAAACATCCATGACTAGGAAACAAATGTTCATGCTCATCACGCAAACATTTGATCCTACCGGGATTCGAACCCAGAACCCTAAGAACGTAAGGCTGCGTCACTACCACTACGCCATTGTATATCTTCTTTTTCTATACTCCTCTATGACTCATCTCGCAGCAGTCACCTACTTTCTAGCCATATCATCATCCTTTACACAACCCACTCATTGTTTCTTTGGTCTTCCTCTTCTTTCATCATCATCATCATCTCAGCCGAAAGACGTCCACAGCTGGACATAGGCCTCCCCCAAGTGTCGCCACATTGACCGGTCCCTTGCTACTCGCATCCACCGGATTCCTCTTCTTTGGTCTACTCTAATTACTCAAGCAGCAAAAACTACCAAAAAAAAAAAAAAAAAACAACAGAAAGAAATTATTGAGAAGAATGAAATGATTTTTAAAGAAAGTCGTATTTTACTTGGAGCAGTAAAAACTTCAGGAACGGAAAATATTGTGTTGAAATAATACATTTTAGAACTTTTACCATCTTTATAGTTTTTTAGTAAATATTGATGTGAATTTAATCGTTTCTATTAAAATATTCTATTGATAGGTTCCATAAATTATATTGGTGATACCGAACTATCCACAATATACTAAAAGTTTAATAAAAAATAAAAAGTTTGCCATTTCGTGTTGGCGGCCATCTTGGATTTTTAGTTTGTCATAGTGTATAATAATAGTTTACCACTAGTCAAGCCATTTCATACCCATATTGAAGGAGTTATTGATTTTTATCAAACATAGCTAAGGACACTCCCGACTAATTCACCTTTCAAACAACAAATAAAAAGTCCCAATCGGTTCATTTGTTCGGGCGCTACGATGCCACAGGCACACACAGACACGTCAAACTTATAACACCCCGACGTTTTTGCGTTGGAAGTTAAAAATATAACTGAGTGGTACATTTTTATTCTCAAACAGGGTTTTCTTGTGATCTTTCTTATAAAATATTTGACATAAGATGGAGAACAAAAGTAAAAAACATTTTATGAAGTAAGTACGACAATTTTTAATTTCTTGTCCCCAGTTTTATTAAATTCTTTAGCTTTTTTTTTTTGTTTTATTCTTTTGCTTTTTCTTTTCTTTTTCTTTTTTTATTCCTTGTTACAAGCTTATTATAATATTGGGGTGAATTTCGTATTATTTAAATTTAATTTTAAAATCTAAAACACGATTATGTTTACAAGCAATATTATTAACGCATCGTGTTCTGCATGTTTCTTTATTTTTGCACGCTTCATGATAATTGTTAAAATACATATCACTCTTTATTTAAGTACGTATCGAAGGACCATGTCGCAAAATATTACTATTGGTAATAATCATGATGAAACTTAAATAACACTAAATGTTTACTACCCCTGTCTTGAAAAAATCAAACACAACCCTCAACGTCTATTGTCTCATCAACCTACCATTGTGTAAATTCTGTAAAAGACTAATGAGTCCGTTTCAAACGAACATAAAAATTAAGGTTATTTTCTTTTTTGAGTTCTCTCGACGGTTTTCCTCTCACCAAGGGCAATTTGTCATTCTGTTATGTTGGTAGCCGTGGGCCAAGTGACCTGTCATTACCTTCAGTTGGTACACGTAAATGTGTTGACACAGTCAAGAGCCTTTCCTTTTTCACCGTGAAAAAAGTGTGAAAAGAATTTTGAATGAATAATAAAGACGAGTCTTGAAGCTGAGGTTTCCATTCATTTTAGGACTGTAAGTAGGCTTTTTGATGAATTGTTACGTAACTGTATAAAAACACCTTATAATAATGTAGATTAGATTACGTTCGAAAAGAAGACCTAGATTTACGGACAAGGCGTATGTGTGAACACAGTTTAAAACACTACTAACGTAACCCTATTTACCACTTCAGCATTTTTACAAAGTCCGATCTATTAGTTACCGACTTGAGTGATATGACATGTGCGACGTGCGTGTGCGCTGTTCTATATTAATTTCTGCACGCGACACATCATGTTTCTTTCGGTCTCTCAACGCTAAACGAGTCGTGGGAGAGACTGCATCATCCAGTTCGTACGTAACAGATGCCGAATATTTTAACTGTGCTAAAAAAACATACGAAAACTAGGGACACAAATTAATAATACCAGTAACGTTGAAAGCCATTAAGGTATAGTTCAACGGGACAATCCTCTTCGGACCTAGCCTGTCCGGATTCCACATGCCCCAAGTCCCGAGATAGCTTCGCTTGCTTTTGCATCATAGATTCCCTTGCCAAAATACCTAGTTTATGTTGATAGAGTATTAGGGGAACTTAAAAACAATCTCGACTATGTAACCCTCACGACGCTATTCCCGGTGTACGAACATCAAGAATGTAATACGTATTATATCCGATCTCCATTTAAGAAATGTATAATTATGTCCCCGTAAAAATGTAAAACCCGTTACATTGTAATTTATCTAGTGAGATTGTAAACTCGCGAAAAATTGTCAACGAACATACTGCTTATAATATAACGCATTATTGTATAAGCATAATCTATCGAAGTGAAGCCGTAATATTGTGAAATATAAAACGAAAGTACCTATCTCTGCCTCCATAATCGGGACTTGGGGCACGCCGACGTAAGGTTAGAGAGAGAAATAGTCTCGCGTTCACAATATTACGACAGATTATAATCTACCGAAAAATAATGCGTCATATTGTGAGCGTTTGAAAATCACTCGAGAGTTTACAATCTCGCAACAATCTAACGGTTTTTACAATGTGACGCTGACATATAGATTTCCTGGGAAAAGTGTATATTATAAAATATATCATAGATTTCCTATTTTAGGATTGTTCACATTTTCTAGGAATTGTATACAATGACGGATCACCTAGGTACTTTTTCGTTTAAGTACCAACCAATATGCAAGACCGCACAGAACATTTATTCCCTAAATACGTTTTGGTAAATCAAGAAGATGGAATAATATTACTAACCTAATTCAGAATTTAATAGTCCCTAGGAATTACGTATCTTCATCTTTGTAGTCTCTGGCGATGCTTAATTCTAAATTGTTGCTTTACCTATTCGGAATATTAAAATTAATTCACTGTTAATAGAGGTTAAGACACTTTGCATTAAAATAATTCTGCACCAAAATGCAAATAACTACAAAATACTTCATAATTCAAAACTGTCTTGAAAAAAATCGTTTCCCACAAAAATGCAAATAGTTCCCATTCCAGCACTCATAACACCGCAAAAAGATAAATCACTGCATTCTTCTGCAACTGTTTCACAATGCCCGTGATAAATAAAAGCTACGCTGTAAAATATTCCAGCAAACCTTGCTTACATTTAGTACAAGAGACAGTAAACAAATAGCCAGCTCCACCTCAAGAAAATCTTCTAAGTCCGCTATTAAACATCGCTGCGACAGACATTGACCATAGATTAATAGTGGCTGCGACGTTTATTATAAGTTATGGTCGTCAGACACCTGGTACCGCTATTAAGGACAGAAGATTGGATTCTTCGATCAGTTTCCTTGCGGAAATAAAATTGGTGTTGATCTCTACAGGGTGAAATTGAATAGATGCAACAAATTTAAATATACAATAATACGTGTTGTCAAGAAAATGTATAAAATATCAAATGTAAAATTAAAAAATAATTGATCAGTGTTACGAAAACCTTTAAAATAATAAAAGTATCACAAAATCTCGCCGACTCATCGCAGTGCTAAATATAGCGGTCATTTACCTAATTTTGCCTTAATTTTTCTTATTTTTTTTGCATATTACTGGAATACCGATAATTCGTACTTAAATAAAGATACAGCATCAATGGACCTTTTGAAAACGATAATCGCGTAATTTTTTTTAACGATTTAGATTGTAGAAAAAACAGTTTATAATTACTATGTTACTGTAACTGAAGCTCCAATTTCATTTTGTCGCATTTAATAAAATTCACCCTGTATATGGGCTTTTTGTGGTACATGATGTTTTTTTGCTAAGTTAAGTTAATTTTGTAATTAGAATCTTGTTCCAAAAGGGTTTCTTAGAAATTGAGACGATCTTTGTGTGGGTTTATAAGGAGTAAAAACTTTTTGAGTAATGCCTTAGGAATCATTAGCTCTTTCACTATGACAAAAAGTGTTGTTTTGCTATTTCATAGTAAAATAGGTATACACCAATGCAACGGAAGCCCAATTTTATTATTTTCGATAACAGTACTTGTAAAGTGAACTGATAGTGTACCCATCAAACGTCAACCTCCGCCAGTATTAATGATTCTGCACCGCAAGACGAGAAGACTGATGATGCCAGAAGGTCACGAGATTTGTTATCTGTCGGATAGAAAGCGATTCACATTGCTCTTCTAGCAATCAGATTATAAGGAGAGGGATTTTATTTTATGGAGTATAATAATAATATTAATAATCACAGGAGCCCGTGGTTAAATAATAACAGCAGCTCAGGTCGATCTTTTGGTTAAGCTGTGCTTGCCTAGGTTGGTCTGTGGATGGGATGGCCCATTACATACCGGGTTCCGTACCTCGGAAAGCAGCCGTTGGTCCCGGCAGTCATTTGTAGATCTTTGACAGTCGTTACAGGAAGTCATTGGCCGAAAAAGTCTGATAACCAGTCTTATCATGCAGTATCGTATTACCCAGTACTAGCTGGGTTGTGGAGGTCAGATAGACAGTCGCTCCATGTTTAATACAGCAGTGCATCCAGTTACACTGGCAGCCGATCCCAAAATAGTTGCGAAAAGGCTAGGCAGATTATGATCAATAATGATAACCAGTCTATTACTGTATCACTGCTGGACCAAAGCGTTATCTCATGTCCAGCGCGTAATGTTATGAACCAAAACCTCTCATAGGGTGTCTCAGACCACGAAACTGCACTGCTTTCTTCTATGACTTTTAGAAGTTACATTTTTTATAGTTTTACCATACATGTTGATCAGCTGGTTGCGTCAGTTTCATAGAAAGTCCAATCTTATAGATTGCAGATTAATAATTGATATTTTATAGATTATAGAGAAGTTAGAATAACAGTTGTTCAGTTTTATGGGCCGAGAGACCAAAAAGGAGGTCTTACGTTTACTATGTGGCACCTTGTAGACAAGGTATGAGCATTGTGCTTATCGATTTCAGACTAATAAACGTTCCTTTAAAGTTCATGTTTCCTGATATATTTAATCATCGACATGTATACAGGAAAGAACTCACAGTATTCATAAAAAAGTTCATATTGTATCAATAGAAATATGTAGAAATTACGTGGGAAGTTTACATAATATTAATATTGCGCTCTGTATTTTTATGTTTAACTTGCTGACCCGGCAGACGTTGTTCTGTCGAAGCGTGTTGGACTGTTTCGTCCTCCGAACTTATCTTTCTGGTCAAATTATGGTGATGGTGTCGCTTTGCTTGTCCACAATAGCTCGTGATGACCTTTAATTTTAAGTTATGATCAGCAGAACAGATAAATTTGTCTTTTTTTTTTGTGTAGGGCATCTCGCAGTTCAGTCTATGAAGACTGGCTTCTGCTTTACCGGGCAAGTCCTGTGGATGCCTTGAATTAAAGGCCTCCAGCCAGGGCGAAAATGACTATGAACTAAGCGACAGCGCTCTAAGGGCACCCCCTGTGGGGTACGGACCTCGGCTTAGGGCGTCGCTGGGGGCAGCAAAGGGACAGGCTGGATCTGGCTGTCATTATTTAGTGACTGTTTTATTACTATAGGCTCAGCATCGCGGGCTGGCTCGAGCAAGGGTCGGGGAGGGGTTGAACGGGGATTACACGCCGGATCTTTGCGGCGAGGTTGGAATGTTTTCGGTCTGTATTTGTACATTCTACGAACTGTACTGGTATTTTTCCTACTCTCTTGCAAGATAGTGATCGGATCGTCGGACTAGTGTGTGACGTGGACGTCGGACTGAGCTAATACGCGATGGGTCGTACCGGGCGGCCGATGCGATTAGGGGGTTCCTATGCTTGATAGCAGTGTCAAAGTAACGCTTGGAAAGGCGTTGCATGAACTGCTGAACGGTAGGGATTCTAAGGATTACGTGTAGACTGTCATTACGGACATGACATGGGGGGGCACCGGTGATTTTACGGAGGAATCGGTTCTGCTTTTTTTAAATTTCACGATCAGAACATATTATAAAACATATGAAAACGGGTATTAACGGGTGTCCTAGTGTGAATCGGCGCTAGTTATCATTTATGAAGATCAAGTGAGGGTAATTGAGTAAACGCCTTGGGTTGCTGACGCGGTACCTCCAATACTTCAGTCTCCCCGCGACCACGGCTGGTGCAATCCGGTCGAAACGTCACGCGTCGGGCTTAAATTAAAGGTAAATTTGCGATAAATACCCGTTTACCTGCCTAGTAGGTGGCCCGATGACCTGGTGATGGTTGCGGGAATCCATTGGATGCGAGTCGCAAGGGACCGGTCAATGTGACACCTGGGGGAGGCCTATGTCCAGCAGTGTACGTCTTTCGGCTGAGATGATGATGATGATGATGACTCTTCTTCGAGCAGTGATAGCCAAGTGGTGAGACGGTCGGACTGCCAAGTCATAGTTCTCCAGTTCGAACCCAACGCACAGATCTCTGATTTTTTCGGATTCATGTGTATATTGAAGAATTGTCACTTGCTTTCGGTGAAGGAAAACGTCACGCGTCATGAGAAAAAAAGCATATTTTTTTTTTAGGATTGGAAATCATCAAATAACTTCTCCCACTCTGGGCGGAGCGGGAGGGAGTGTTAGACTTTTACTGACTAAAACCCACCCATGTTTCTTCCTCGCCCTTTATGTTCCGGGGCCGCGGTATCTCTTTCAAACAGGCCCGCAACCCAAACTAGCATACCTGAGAGATATTTATTGTCCTTTTTAGTAACTTATGTACGAGAAGTCTTTTCACAGAAATAACGCTTTAAACTGTAGATGCTGCGGTGTAATGCTCGATTAGATTTCGTAGGAGATGGTTTAAAAACTGACTCGTTGGTCTAGAGGTCCTGTGCTTAATTCCCAGGTCGGTCAAAGTGTTATTGGGTTTTTTCATCAAGAAATTCTCAGTAGATGCCACGGTGATGGCAATAGGCTCGCTCCATATGACATGGGACTTAAACATAACGTGCAAAAAGTTGATGTAGGTAATTGAGTATGCTTCTGCTTAACCCTTTGGGGATAAGAGGCTCGAATGTTACGTTTTGGTTTTTAAAAAAATCGGTAAGGTAGTTCTTGAATTATATTTTATACAGGGTGTAAACCACCTCATCACAAACCAAGTATTTTGTGCATCAAACTAAATACTTTATGCAAAAAATTTTGCTGAGAAACAACTTTTTTTTTGAGGTTATAAATCATGTTTTGTGGTAGAATTCAAACGCAAAAGTAAGAATATTTAACGCGCTTGAAACATTGTGCTGATGGAGGGATTGAATAGTACGGGGGTCGTGGAGGTGTTAAAAGTTAAAACCTTACAAAAAAACTTGTCAAAAAGTTGTAACTTGGCCCCCCTACCACTCCGTAACTAAAAGGTATGGTGTAGAACAAAAAAATGATCGGGAGAACAAGTGCCTTTCGGTTTCGTGAAGAGGTGTTTTACACCTTTTATTTCTATGATTTTGGATAATTCAGATTTATTTTTTACAATTATTGTCACTCTAGAAGAGCACGCTTTCAACATTATCCTCTAAAATCGGCTTCTCTTTAATCTTAGAGCACGTCTCAAAATAATAGTAAGCGGTGATAGCCTAGCATTAGGGCTATTCCGGTCTTCTCATCTTAGCTAAATCTTCCTCATATTAAAGTTATAACTCTGGATTACGGCCCTCTAAAATGCTTTTAACTGCCAAATGACATTACACAGAACCGCCGCGAATCAGTGTATCTTAAATCACGAGAACAGTTAATGGGGGCAATTCTTTCCGCGTTTGTAATAAATTGTTTATGTATCGCATTAAGGAAAGAAATAAAAACAATATAAAATAAGAAGAAATAGCCTTGTGGTTAGATGTACTGGAAGTCGATTTACGTCAAGAAGACTAAAAATCCATGTAATCAAAAAGCCAAGCTAGCTAAGCCCATGAACAATTATTTGCCATTTGAAACTGTTTCAGTTTTTTAATCCAATCAATCGTTTTTTTGTAAATCGATCGAAACCACTCATTTCACACTATTTGGCCCGCAGTGGCTGACGTAACAACCACTTTGTAGTGCAAGCTGATTAGAACTTTATTCTGACAGCATTTCAAACGAAGATTGAACCACCACAAATAGAGTTGCTTATTAAGCTCGTCTCATCATCATCTTCCTGCCCTTGTCCCATTTTATTTGGGGTCGGCGCAACACGTTTTCTTCTTCCATTCTCCCCTGTTAGACGTCACGGCATCATTTACTCCTTTCTCTTTCATATCAGTCTTTACACAATCCATCCATCTTTTCTTTGGCCTTCCTCTCCCCCTCCATCCATCAATACTTATGTCCATCACTCTTTTAGTCACATGCGTTATGCGTTGCTTATTAAGCTCGTCTAAGCGCCTTAATGCCAATTAATTCGCACCACTCTCGGCTAATCATAAGTTTTTCTGTGTAGTTCGTAATTGGCGTAATATTCGTTTTATTTTTTCAAATTAATGTGCTGTAAGCTGTCAAGCAACCTTTATAAAATATTTAAATGTATTGCTGTTGGTGTACCAAATAAATAAAATATCTCCACACAAATCCATGGCAACGTTTCCCTTCCGCAAATTAACCAACTTCAATTAAAAACCTTCGCTCCGTCCTTTCTATCAATAATTATTGCCAATCGAATTGCATTGTATACCCCTCATGGCAATTTAAGCTTTCCGCATATGCACACGACCAAAGCAGACCAATCTAACTTTAAATGTTAAACTGTGGCAACATATTGTTTCTGACATGAATGCAAATTGGATTAAAACCGACATAATATTATGTTTGTCAATACAATGACATTGGAAATAGCTTTGAAAGCTTCGGTGAAATTGTAATTAAATTAATTATTGTTACTCAACTAGAGCATAGCGATGAAACTGAGGTGAACTTTATGAATAATTTGACATAGAGATAATTGGAATATTGCACATATTAAATGTAAGTAAATAGCCTGAATAATTTATTAGAGGTAGTCATACTGGAAAATATGCCTAGAAAATTAAAAATATCGAGAAATAAAAAGCCAAAAGTACTTTTTCTGAATTATTTGGGTAGCACAACGTCTGTGGCAGTAATCCATAAAGTTATTTGAGTTATTCTGCCACCAATTGCACCCTCTAGAACTTGACTGAGGCAAACGAGAGAGCTGTCCAGGTTGCTGATTACTGGTCAGATGAAATATGAGTCATATATTGGATAAGAAGGACAAGAAGTTTCTACAATGATAATACAAATACAAATGTTTTATTTCATCATTACACGTTATCTAAATATATATAACTCAAAGGTGACTGACTGACTGACTGACATAGTGATCTATCAACGCACAGCCCAAACCACTGGACGGATCGGGCTGAAATTTGGCATGCAGGTAGATGTTATGACGTAAGCATCCGCTAAGAAAGGATTTTGATCAATTCTACCCCCAAGGGGATAAAATAGAGGATGAAACTTTGTATGAAACTTTGTCAATTTTAAACCGATCGGGCTGAGACTTTGCATGCATTAAGCTACTATGAACGTAGGCATTTTTTAAAGAAAGGATTTTGATAAATTCCACCCCTAAAGGGATAAAATAAGGGATGAAAGTTTGTTTTAAACTTTGTCAATTTTAAACTGATCGGGCTGAGACTTTGCATGCATAAAGCTACTATAACGTAGGCATCCCTTAAGAAAGGATTCTGATAAATACTACCCCTAATGGGATAAAATAGGGAATGAAACTTTGTCAATTTTAAACCGATCGGGCTGTGATTTTGCATGCATAAAGCTACTATGACGTAGGGATCCTCTGAGAAAGAAATTTGATAAATTCCACCCCTAAGGGTATAAAATAAGAGATGAAAGTTTGTAAAAATCTTTTAAGATTTTCGACTGATTGAACTGTAATTAAAGATTGGAAAAAGTAAACCCGCAATAACTGGACCTAATTAATAATAATACTTCTTAACGCGAGCGAAGCCGCGGACAAAAGCTAGTACATTATACTGTTGGTGGCGTCTCCTTCTAAGCATATAGAGGCCTGTGTCAGGAGGCGCTAATATATATAAATACCCACTTCATCATCATCTGCCTTGCCTTTTCCCAACTACTTATGTCGGGGTCGACTTCCAATCTAACCGGATGTAGCTGAATACCAGCATTTTACATGAAGTGACTGCCTATCAGACCTCCACAATCCAGTTAATACTGGGAAATACTTACGATACCACTTGGTAAGACCGGTTGACAGACTTTTTGAACCACTGACTACCTGTAGCGACTGTCAAAGATAGACAAATGACTGCCGGGACCAACAGCTTAACGTGATTTCCAAGGCAAGAAGGAAACTCGGTATGTAAGGGTGGTCACCAATCCACAGACCAACTTAGGCGAGCACGGCTTAACCTAACGATCGACCTGAGTGGCTGTTTTTATATAGCCACGAGCTTCTTTAGTAAGTAGTTAGTAGGAATACCCACTCACCAAGTTGTAAAATGTTACTAAGTTAAGCATAAGCCATTATTTGAATACAATTTAATAATCATGACATTATGACGGATAAAAGACTTAAATCAAGTTGTAAAAAATGGAAACGCGCAATTTATCATCCGAAGAAACTCGTAAAGGTCTGTCAAGAAAAATAGGTCACAGTGTCATCTTAAACTTGTATAATAGAATATTCATGGGAAATTATTTTGGCATGCAAATAGCAACATTTGGACTCAAAAAATTATGCAAACAGGAAACAATACAAAGTTTTGTCGCAGTATGATACACACCTACAAGTTATAATTTTGGTTTATTTTATAAAATACTTACTCTGCCATGAACTGTCTTTTCAGTTTTTATTTTCAGACGTATGTAGAACTGTGCATAATTTCCTCAACATTGGTACAGTAGTTTAGAGAGAAATTAAACTTAAAACAAACATTGATTATGATGAAAGATATATAAGGTATATGTATTCATATACGAAATCTCTAAAAAATCATTATGAACTTTTACTATGAGACCAAATCATGAATGGCGTAAACAAAATAAGCTGCTCCCTACAAAATGTTCGCATAACTCGTCAAAATGTACGGAACAGCTATTTTTTATTTTAAATTATATTTTATTTGCAATCAATATTAATCACTACCCTGTCGTACCAGGGGTTAATACTATCATTTTAACAGGGCCTCGATTCTGCTATTACAATAGTGTCAGAGTAGTCGATCATTGATTTCATAATGATCAAGTTCTGTAAATTTTTGACAAGTTTGTTAATTCTACTATCATAATGGCGCCATTATGACTTTTCAATGGTCAAACACTGACACTTCATTGATAGAAATGTCATAGAATAATAATCTCGTACATGAAATCTGGAATGAATAAATGTTCGCATTTAGTAGTAGATTTCGAAAACCATTTGTTCACACCATTTGTTTTCAACTCTATAAGGTCGCTTAATTACTTGACCGAACTATCCTGTGGGTGGCCAAAAATTACTTTAAGGCCCCCAACCAGGGCTTACAAACTAAAAATATTTATATTTAAATGACGTTCACTAAGGGCACCCCCTGTGGGGTTCGGGCCTCGACTTAGTGCGTGATTATCGGGAGGGCAGCAAGGGACAGGCTGGGTCGGAATATTATTTGGGGAGTTTATCATCGTTACATGCTCAGCGTCGCGGGCTGGCTCGTCGAGCAAGGGTCGGCGAGTTAGTTAGTAAAACGTTACCTACTATTTATACTTCTGGATTTAGGCTCACGTTAAGGCCAAATCACCCACAACACATCAAGTAATAGATAGCTAATAATTAGGCCCCTGGGCCGTAAGTCTCGCACACACAATTAGATCAATTAATTTGAGGCTACTTAGTTGTAATTGATTAATTATGTTTGGGCTATTTATACGTAATATGAGACACACTGCATGGACAAACATCTAATACTGAGCTTGGAAGTTTAAAATATACATATATATATATATATTCTTATATATTTCTAGTTCTGACTCGTTATTGTAGTGGTCGCAAGCGTTCCTATCTGACCATGAGGCTTTGAATTTGATTCCCAGAGTGGGCAAAATGTTTGTGAGATTTTCTATCCGGAATTTCTCAGTAACACCCACGTTATTTGGATTCGTGCCCGGTTGTGGCACAAAAGATAGACATAAAAAAGATAGACATAACATAACATCATGACTGTAATCCACGAAGGGTTAGGTAGAGGTGAACCTTACAGTACACCCATATTTCTTCAGTTATTTTTAAGTCTCATGTAACCAGTCATCTGTGGACCCAGACCCAATCGGTCCGATGGGATTGTTTAACTATTGTGTCTACTTCGCTAACAGTTAATGAAGTAATAGGGGGCGAGTCTCTTGCCAGCAACCGGGCACAAAGCCAGACTCTTTGGCTGTTATTAAGAAATTCCTATTAGAAAATCCCCATAACAATATGCCCGACACGGGAATCAATCCCAGGATCTAATGCTCGCCGCCGCGGGAGACGCACCGGGCGTCGGGGGCCAAGTGGTGGCTACCGGCCACCCTAGACGCGGGCCTGTGTGGACGGTTAGCTATGGGCTAGCCGTTCGTCTAATGACGACAGGCCGTATCGTCAGCGCGTTCGTGTTCCATGCGCGCCTCAAAGAGATGTCAGCATAAAGCCTGCCGGGGTTGCGGGACTCTTTGAAAGAGATACCGTGGCCCTGGAACGAAAAGAGCGAGGAAGGAACATGGATGGGTTTTGGTCAGTAAAAGTCTGACTCTCCCCTCCCGCTCCGATCAGAGTAGGAGAAGCCATTTGATGATTTCCCATCCGAAAACAAAAAAGGATCTAATGCTCAACAGTCATGCTTACATCATTGAACCAAGGTGGCAGTCATGACAAAGACATATTAAGTTACCAGTTAGAGATTGTGATAGATTTTCTGACGCAGCACATATGGAAGTCAATGAAGTGGAATTGACATGACAGTGTTAAAATGAATCCATTTTATTTGCTGACGTTAGCTGAATGTGACTTTTTCAGCGGCAGTGCAGTTAGATTTTGGTTGAATACGCATAATTTCTGACTGTTGCTCTCATGAATTTAGTTTGGATAATAATTTCTACGAGCATTTAAACACATTCAGTTTTATGGTATGACCGGTTCACAAATCAGACAATACAACCTCACTTATATGTATAATAAGTATGTATTTACAAACGAAAAAGTATATAGGTATGTAGTATATCAACTATCTGGTGTCCGCGACACAAGCCTTGCTTAGTGGTGTACTAGATGGCACTGTGTGTAATGTCCAGGGATATTTATTATTTATTTACTTACAATTAAAAGTAAATAATTGAAGAACACGTAAGTATGAACAATGAGCTAAAATAAAAAAAATGCGCAGGTACCAAGCCGTTTCTGTGTTGCAACAAAGAAAATAAGAACAAAAACGAGATTCTTCAAACTATATGACGTTTCACAAAGCGCTTGTACTACTCAAAAAACCAGAGAAGCTTTTTATTCTGCAATGTTCTTATTTTTTCTCCGTCGTCGTACAAATCTTTGTCCTTTCTTCAGCTTGGTCGGTCGTTCCTTAAGATTTTATTTTATTTCAAACCGAACTAAAAGAACAATAATTTCTAACAACAAGCTACAAGTACACTCAAGTGACATGCGTCAGCGACTATGGAGAACACAAACTAAAGAATTTGCTTAAAACACGCCACGATATTGATGAGCATCTAAAGCATTTGGCAAAACTTCAGTGGGTAGTGTCAGCCAGTGTTGATTATAAAATTGGTAATGACGTTTATAAAAATTAGCTCTCATGCTATAAGAAAAAAAAAATTACACAACTTTAGCACTTGATATCGTTCACAATACATAGTAACACCACTCGATGCCACATATTTTGTTCGTAAGAAAAAAGTTACATCTAGTGGCCTTGAGATCTTGGACCACAAGTCATCGCGACTAGGGCCTTGCGCTACGACGCAACGGACGCAAGTTGCATCTCCTAAAGTGCAGTCGCATCTCCTAAAGTGCAGTCGCATCTCCTAAAGTGCAGTCGCATCTCCTAAAGTGCAGTCGCATCTCCTAAAGTGCAGTCGCCTCCTGAATTATAATAACCTAAATAGCCTCATTTTATTTTAATACAATGCTACTTATGCATTTGTGAGTTTTCTCAGTTTAACCTCACCCGCAGTATGTCAACGTCCGAACCGCGGTTTCACTAAAGTAGCTTAAATAGCTTTTGAAATTACTTTAGTTCTGATTTTGAATTATTCATGTTGAAATGCATCTTTTTCAAGCTTATATTACCATTAAATACGACTTATAATTCAAGGACTATTAGGATTGCGAGATTCTTCTTCATTCCTACCTTCAGAATGACAATAAGAATTTCAGGAATGTGTTCCTACGATTTACGTTTTGCGGTATGTGGTACGTAAACACACAATTAAGTACTTACAGTTCCATTAACATTTGACCTTCTCCACGACAGCCAATTTCCTCTATTTGACTATTACAAATTGACTGCGATGACAAGCAGTCAATCAGCTCTAATTCTTTCATATAACCTAGACCAGTAACAATGGGCATTCAAAATTGACATCATCGCGTAGATTCGGGACTCGTTCAAATACTTCTGCCACAGTAGACATAATATTAGTACCAACATACAGTACATTCAGTATACATGGTGTAAACCACCTCATCACAAAGCCGTTAACCAAGCATTTTGTACATCAAACTTATAAGTAACTTTACGCAAGAATTATTGCTGGGAAACAACTTGTTTTTTTGAGGTTATAAAATCATGTTTTGTTGTAAAACTCAATATAACGCACTTAAAGTTCTGATGGATGGATTGAATAGTACGGGGGTCGTGGAGGTGTTAAAAGTAAAAATATTTAAAAAAATAACTTGTATTTAAAAAAAAAACTTGTCAAAAAGTTGTAACTTTGACCCCCATATCTCAGTAACTAGAAGGTTCCCAGGTATGGTGTAGAACAAAGAAATGATCGCAATGACAAGGAGAACAAGTGCCTTTCGGCTTCGTAAAGAGGTATTTTACACCCTTTATAATTAGGTGTTTAGCCTAGCTCTATTCGAGAAATCAAACACGGGTATCATTTAATTTTATAAAAAGAGCGTAGTTGGTTTGCTGGTTCATCATCTGCCTAGCCTGTTCCCAAAATATGTGGTATGTCAACTTCCAGTGTAACTGAATGCAGTGACCACTTATCTGACCTCCGTACCTCAGTTAGTACTGGGTAATACCTAATCCCTTGGTAAGACTGGCTGTCAGAATTTCGGGCTACTGACTACCTAATCCTATATCATATCTACAAAAGACAGTCCGGACCAACGCTTTAACGTGTTTTTGAGGCTTGGAGAAAACTCGGTATATAATGGGTGGTCCCATCCACAAGCCAACATAGGCAGGTGCGGCTTAACCTGAGGATCAACCCAAGCGGCTGTTATTCTTTAGCCACGAGCTCCTCAGTGGGTCTACTATTTCTCTTTATAAAGGTTCTTCTATATCGAATAAAACCGCGTCCATTCAGCGAGTAGACTCGAGTGCCGACATCGACACGTTTCGTAAATCAATTTGCCGCCCACAAAATGTTACCAATATGGCCTTTTTTTTCGTTCAATTGCCATTCAACCTGTACCGCCGTTCGTACTGAATAAATGGAAGCCTTCTACAATCGCATTGTTCTTATTACGGCCGCCTTTCTGTTTTCTTTACTGTTCCAGGTTGTTTTTCTTCTAACTTCATTTGTTATACGGAGTAGCAGTAAAACAATATCGCTTTGAGAAAATATATGAAGTCAAGCTCCTTGCAACATTTTGAAAATCATGTTCTTACTCGTAATATTAAAACTGTGAAAGAACCGCTGCCTCTATCTTTTTACCAACTTCAAAACGGAGGAGATAATCGATTCGTATGTTTTTTTTTTAATGTCCGCTGTGTGCGATGTCTTAGCCAATTAGTATCTAACCGATTTTAGGTTTTAAATTTTGCAAAAAAGTTTTAGTTTACTTTTTATCTCGATAGCGTGTCTCCGTGGAGTAATTTTTGACCTCCATACTGGCCAACTTTCAATCAGAAGCTAGTCTCAAAACATAAGAAACAGAATAAATCGCATTTATTTTGAATGAGTTGTAAAGCTTGTAGTTTTTAGCGCCATATTTACATAGTAGATTGAACTTGAAAGAATTACGTTTTTCACTGAAACCATTTATTTTATTCTCAGAAGCGAACGAACCGGATTCATTATATCTCAATCTGACAGCTTTCAATATATTCTGAGAAATGACGACTTACTATTAAGACATGGAAGCATAGCTGTCTTTTCAACACCTATATGATAGCTTCAATTTACTCAATGAGTAGTTGCCGCTTACAAACAGTTTTTCCTTAAACTGTGACGTAGGTAAGACTCATCAATTGTAACCAAATAACTGATTGAAATAAGATGCGTAATTATTCGTATAGCATTTTCTAGAAAAAGCAATGTCTACCATCACATGCATCACTTCTCACAGAGCGAACGCCTAAGGATCAATCACTAAATAGATTAAAAATAATAATTGGTGGTTCAAACTTCGTCTGAAACACTGTTAGAATAAAGTTCTAATCAACTTGCACTACAAAGTGGTTGTTTCGTCAGTCACTCCGGGCCGAATTGTGCTAAATGAATGGTTTCGAACGATTTACAAAAAATCAATGGATTGGACTAAAAAAAAAACAATCATTTACCGTGCTATTATGATGTTACTTGTAAAATGATTTGCCAAAAAATCAGAATGATCGCATGAATTTTAGTTTGGTTTAATTTTTAGAGATAAGTTCGTGATTTATTTTATCGAGGAAAATTAGTTGTGATAGGGCTCATTTCTGGAGACGCGGCGCGTCGGGCGGCGCGTCGGGCGACGCGGGCCGCTTCAAATTCAAACATATGTCAATGTATGAGAGCGTTTACGGAGAAGCGTTTTTACGCGCGTTTGCTCGAGATGAAGCGTTGGACGCCGCGTCGGACGAGGCGGTGCACGCGGCGTCCCCCGCGTCGTGCGACGCGGCGTTATGTCATGGAGACTGCCAGTTTTTGGGGGATGGTGTTATGCCCAATGGACTAAGTAAATTAGTGTTGTATGATTACAGTTTGAAGTAAAATATGATAGCGTTTCCTTTTGCTACATTAAAGAAATACTCTCCTTCTTTGACAGATTAACACTAGTTAAAAAATGGTTTTCGCATGGAACTGCTAGAAAAAATAAATCCAACCGTATTGTTTGAGGCAGCCGTAGTTCATATAGCATTATTTTATATGTCACCGTAAAATTGTCAAATACGTTATATTGTAATATCTCTAGCGATATTGTAAAGTCTCGAATTATTGTCAAATGAACATACTGCTTACAACAAAACGCATTATTTTTCGTGAAATGCATGCGATGGTAGTCAACTTACGCGGTGTGGAGGGAAGGAGGGGTCCCCCTTGCCCAGTGGCACAACTGTCATGAAAAGATAATGCACCATTCCTGAGAAATACCGATTATTTCCGAGTGCAGGGTTTAAAGGAACCTAACTAACCTAACGGGGGGGTGCCCCAAGTCCCGACTATGGGGGCAGAGATACTTCCGTATGTTCAGTTGACAATAATTCGAGACAGTACAATATCACGAGAAAAAACACGTTATATTGTAATATAACGTGTTTGACAATTTTACGGTGACATATATATCATAGCTATGAATCACGAATTTATTAAAAATATGGAAAAACATAATTCCTTCAAAATTTAGTCGCAGATTTGTTTTATACATAGTCGTATGAGCCATGTTTTGTAATTATAAACGTGTACTTTTTGGAACGAAATTTCTTAACGCGTCTTACAGATAGTGCGATTTAGTAGAAATCGTCACGTTACGAAATATTGTACGAGTGTCCGTCCCTATACTGGTGAAGAATATAATATAACACTTGAAACTGTTAACATTGACATGAAACATGCTGTAAGCTCATATCGAGTAAAATACCATCTTGCCTAGGTAAACGCATTTAACAAAACATAGCTTTGAATTTTCGAATTACGTTCGATATTACAGAAAAAACGGTTGACCTCACAATTTTTTGTTGTTGTTATGCATCTTAATCACACGCAAAAGAAATAAATAATTATACATAATCAAAAATATTCAAATCTTTCATTGCTCTTTCTCACATAAATCGTCTACTTTGACAATTCTTGCTGCCCGTCAAATATCACATTTTCAGCGCCAATGTCGCCATTATTACGATGCGTTGCTTAGCCAATTAGAGACGTGCGTTGACAGCCTACCCAATCACAACTTCGTGATGATAATAGAGAACAAACTAGCTGTGTAGAGAAAACAAACGTTGTAGGGCCGTCTATCAAAAAGTTTGGTTTGAAGTTACTAAAAAAAGCGGCGAAGTGCGAGTCGGACTCGCCCATGAAGAATTCCGTAGCAGCAAGTAACATAATGTTTTTTTTTATTTTTATATTTGAGTTGATTGAATGAAAGGTAAATTGCGGTTTACGATATATGACGTATTAAAAAAAACAACTTACTAGATCTCGTTCAAACCAATTTTCGGTGGAAGTTTACATAGTAATGCACATCATACATATTTTTTTGTTTTATCAATGTATATATATCTCAATGTCATTTTTGAAGATAAACCCATAAATACCCCACAGGTATGGGTTAGATGAAAAAACATTTAAAGTTTCAGTTGTAAGTACCAAGAACCCCCAAAATGTACTGTCTTTTTTTTCTATTTTTGTGTGAAAACTTTAATGCGGTTCACAGAATACATCTGCTTACCAAATTTCCACAGCATAGTTCTTGTAGTTTCCGAAAATAGTGGCTGTGACATACGGACGGACGGACAGACAGACAGGCAGACATGACGAATCCATAAGGGTTCCGTTCTTTTCTTTTTTTTATGTAGGGCATCCCGCAGTTCAGTCTGAGAAGACTGGCTTCTGCTTAACCGGGCTAAGTCCTGTGGATGACTTGAATTTAAGGCCTCCAGCCAGGGCGAAAATGACAATAAACTAAGCGACAGCTCTCTAAGGGCACCCCCTGTGGGGTACGGACCTCGGCTTAGGGCGTCGCTGGGGGCAGCAAAGGGACAGGCTGGATCTGATTGTCTTTATTTAGGGACTGTTTTATTACTACAGGCTCAGCATCGCGGGCTGGATCGAGCAAGGGTCGGGGAGGGATTGAACGGGGATTACGCGCCGGACCTCTGCGGCGAGGTCGGAATGTTTTCGGTCTGAATTTGTACATTCTACAAACTGTACTGGTATCTTTCCTATCTCTCTTGCAAGATAGTGATCGGATCGTCGGGGGCAACTAGGGTGTGACGTGGATGTTGGACTGAGCTAATACGCGATATGTCGTACCTGGCGGCCGATGCGATTAGGGGGTTCCTATGCTTTATAGCAGTGTCGAAGTAACGCTTGGAAAGGCGTTTCATGAACTGCTTAACGGTAGGGATTCTAAGGTCTACGTGTAGACTATCGTTACGGACGTAAGGGGGGGGGCACCGGTGATCTAACGTAGGAATCGGTTCTGCAAGGTCTGCATCGTGTGGATATGACGCGTGTGGGCATGAGTGAATACTATAGAAGCGTAAGCCATGATAGGACGGATGACTGCGGTGTAAAGACGCAACTTGCACTTGAGTGACAGCTTGCTCTTTCTAGTGATCATGAACGTTTTTTGCCATTGGCTACGGCACCCTAAAAAGCTCTCGAGTTGGGATTGGGACCAAAGACTTCTTGATGCTCTGTGCTGTTTTTTTACAGACAAATGACAATACTGAGACTTCCACAACATCAAAAGAGTTTGCATAGATGATGTGTGTGGTATTTGTCAGGGAGTAGAGGCGTAATATACTAACCGTTGAACCACCGTCTGAGAATAAAAGACTATTAAGGATAATAGTCTTTTATTTTCAGATACAGATGTAAAATAAAATGTGGCTCGAGAGGCCATTGAAGAAGTGTCGGTGTTGCCAATGTTAGATGCGATATGCTATCTGACATCTTCCTTCTTTTAAAAAACAAGACTTAACACTACTTAAGTTTTAGGAAATTATCCTGACAAGATTCCATGGCCAGCAATTGGTTTATAAAACAAAGTAAGTATCCAATCCGGTTCCTTTTGTTTTAAATAATAATTCGCACAATCGCAAATAGTCAAGCCATGAAAACTTTTACAAAAGTTTGAAATGGAACGCAACTGATGGTTGACGTTGACACTTGTGACGTTTGACAATTCAAGGTTAAAAATCAATTAAAATGAAAAGAAAATAAATACAAGTCTGATAATTAACATTGTACATAAAAACTTAATTATATTCATCATAATATCTAATTGGTTTGTATTGCGTTTTCATTTTCAGGTACTGCTACAGTCAACGTAGGAGAGGTTGAAGTTGGTTTCAATATGTGTTCGCGATTTCTATGGAAAGATCCTTGAGGAGAAGTGATAATATGGGCGATTGTGCACTACAAGGAATTTTACTGTCCGGCAGTCCGATTTTTTACGGTCCGATATGGCACGCCATATAATATATATACTTACTAGTTTGTGCACTATACGTAATTTTACCGTCCGACATTTTACTTTTCCCCATTCCGGAACGGAACTGCCGACGTTCCAAGAAACTCATCGTTCAGAGTAATTTCGCGTGCGTGGCGTGTAGTTTCAAAGACAGAGCTACCCTAAACTGAAGCGTATCATCCGAGTAAAGACGGACAAGTGCACAAGCCAATCATCCGTTTTTTTCATGCCACTTCGGACCGTAATAAGTCGGATGTTCGGACAGTAAAATTCCTTGTAGTGCACAATCGCCCTATATCTACGAGGAAGACTATCCTTTTTTGATATTATATCAGGAACCCAAGTGCTGTTTGGTTTGTGTTTAAAGTAGATTTTGTCACCTATGTCTAGTGTTGGAAGTGTTTTTGTGTTTCTGTTGTAATAAAATGCTGTTTTTAACTGTTGTTTTTTAATTTTCTTCTCTACCTTACTGGTGTGAACTGTATTTGGTGTTAATGTGGTGTCCGAGGTAGGTAATTTAGTGCGTAGTTTGCGTGACATGCACAGTTGTGCAGGTGAATAACCTGTGTGTTTAGGAGTGTTCCTATACATCAGTAGAGCAATGTATGGGTCTGAGTTGTCAGCTTTACATTTTGAAAACATGGATTTAACTGAACCAACCTCTCGTTCCACCATTCCATTTGATCGACTCATGTATGGGCTTGAAGTAGTGTGGTGAATACCGCATTCAGTGGTAAAATCTTTAAATTCTTTACTATTGAAAGGTGGACCATTATCAGACTGTCTATGTCTGTTATTTCTCTGTCTATGACCTTCTGAAGTCTCTCATTATGTTCCTCTTCTGTTTGGCCATATATAAGAAAATCATCCATCATTATCTTCACACCCTCTATATTGCTGAACTGTTTTACCATTTCGCTGTGAAATATTTCTGGCGCTGAGCTGATACCAAAGGGCAAGCGAGTGAACCTATACCTACCAAAAGGGGTTATGAAAGTACACAGCTTGGATGACTCCTCTGACAGTTTCAACATCCAGAAACCTCCATCCGTGGTAGGCAGCGTGGCGTAATAGAGGAAGAGCCGCGACGATCAGAGGATCGCTATTTTATAAAACCGAAAAGTTTGTCTGTGTATGTCCCTAATTTGATCACGGTGCCTTCGAAAATAGTCGTTCTATTCTAATCTATTGCTTGTTATGACCGAGTAAAATAAGGAGAAAGGTAGAAATAAAGAAAACATATTTATTTGGCTTATGCCATAAGTGCACTCAACAAAAACAGAATAAAGTAAAAACTTAACTACACAATTATAAAACTTAAAACTACACAGAAAAAATGAAAAGAAATAATATTGTGCGTCTCACGGCTGCGCCAAATAGGCCCAGTTTAGTTAGGCGCTCGTAGACATAGCGCGCTTCTATTCGCAGAGCCCGGCAGATCAAGCGAAATCCGCTGTTGTGATGTCTCGACGCACTCGCGCTCCCCCCAGCCAGTTCACCCCGTAGGTCGCGACGCGTGAGCCGCACGACGAGGAAGCGGGGGCGGGTCTCCATCGGCGCCGTCGCCTGCGTTGCGTTGACGCGCCGGCCTCCGACATGCTCGGCGCTCACGAAATCGCGCGCTTTTAATTTGTCGCCAATGTTAGCGGCCACCAACATGGCAATGTGGGTGGTGTTTTATCCACTTATCTCTGGAATATTAGATCTAAGGATAGCACCTGCGAGCAAGACCTGGGCACGGTCGTTTATGTCGTTCAACTGGTTTGTAAGGTCCACATTCGTCAATTGCGACACTTCGGGATGAGCCAGTTTGCTCTCCATAATAACTATCCAATTCCAAGTTACTCATGCTATTGTTCTAACTTCTGTAGTTCTGACAAACACCATAGGTTGAGCACAGCAACGGAGTACAGGACCGCACATACCGACGTTAAGCCACAAGTTGGTTTTCCGTTCCCCATATAATTATCTTCTATAAACTGTTGGTTTCGGGTACTTGTGTATTGATGGGGTTCATTGAAAAGTTATTTACAGTTTTTTTTAATATTTGAATAGCACATGAACACTAGATAACAATGTTATTAGTAAGTTGCACTGGCAGAAGTATTTATTCACTAAATTTATGCGAATTATACTGTTATTTATATTTATCCGCGAGAAGAAAAACAAAGAGCTTATGTCTGTTTGACATCCGTGATGACACAACGCCGCGTGCACCACCGCGTCGGACGCGGCGTGCGACGCCGCGGGCAACGCGTCGCAGCGCGGGCCGCGTCTTTCTATACAAATATTGTACTAAGGCCGCTGCACGCGCCGCCTCTCCGTAAACGGAAAAAACGCACAACGCGCCGCGCGACGCGCCGCGCAACGCGCCGCCCGACGCGCCGCGTCTCCAGAAATGAGGCCATACGTTTTCAAAACACTATCATACGAGTACTAGCATATATCCTAAAGAAAATTATATTTTTAACTGGTTTTGTTTGCTGCAGTGAATCATATAAGTATAAAGGGTGTAAAACACCTCTTAACGAATATGAAAGGCACTTGTTCTACTCGTCATTCTGAAAATTTTTTTGTTCTACACTATACCTGGGAACCTTCTATTTACGGAGATATTGGGGGTCAGTTGCAAGATTTTGACAAGCTTTTTTTTAAATACCACTTTTTATCGCATGATTTTTACTTTAAATATCTCTACGACCCCCGTACTATTCAATCCATCCATCCGCACAATGTTTTGAGTGTGTTACATTGAGTTATACCACAAAACATGATTTATGACCTCAAAAAAAAAGTTGTTTCCCAGCAATATTTTTTGCATAAAGTTACTTACTTCATATACAGAATGCTTGGTTAACGACTTTGTGATGAGGTGAAATACACCCTGTATACACGCTGAAATTTAAGTGGTTGTTTTCCCGAAGCAAAATGAGATTGTATCGGTAATGCAATCGTTTAATATATAAAAAAAAATTAGACTCAATAAATGGCAGATTAACAATGTGATAAACAAAACTCGAAAGCGATTTGAACCAACAGTAACATCTACACGGAACGCGGGCCGGGCGCGGGGGTGTCCAGAACAGCAGTGCAGTTGTTGCACTTCGCGTATAAATCAGCTGATCACTACTCCTGACTTAATACAACACAAAACCCAATAAGTTATAATATTAATTGGAAAAAAACAACTTTTTTTTTAAGTTTAACTTTGCTTTTCGATAGTGCTACTGATGGGTAATCGTCCTGCCGCGGGAAAACAACCATTAAAATTTCACGCTGTATACGTAGGGTCATAATTTCAAGTTATTCCTGGTTTTTGGGGTTGGCCCTTTCATTTGATACCCATATTGAGGAATTGTGAAAAAAAAATGTAATTCACCATTTTTTGGTGGCGGCCATCTTGGGTTTGACATTTATTATCGCGTATAGTATTCTAGTAGTTAATCCCTTTCATTTGATACCCATGTTGAGGGAGTTGTTATATATATAAATTTGTAATCTGTCAACTTGTGGAGGCGGCCATCTTGGGCTGATTTTATAGAAAGAAAGAAAAAGCATTTATTAGCCCGCACAGAGCAAAACACATCAAAATTGTCATTATGAAACTTACAAATAAATGTTACATAGAAAATTGGTTGCCTGTAAAGTCGGTATACGGGCGAAAGTTTTACGTGACAACGACTTTGAGTGGTAAAATAATTTTAATGTGAATATTCATTCGTATAGTAGGAAGCTCTCGCTCTGTCTCTCTCGCTCTTAGGCGGGCTAACTGTGCTCGAGTGGAAGGGACGCGTGCCTTTCACTTTTTATGTCTGTCTCTCTCGCTCTTAGGCGGGCTAACCATGCCCGAGTGGAAGGGACGCGTGCCTCTCACTCGCTCTCATTGTGAGCGCATAACGTGAGCGGAGCGTAACGCAGTTTCTTGAAGTGTCACCCGGCAAACCAATTTATAAGACGTTGTCACGTCAAAACAAATATATTATAACAAATAAATAGTAACATAATAATACGAGTAATGTATAATATAATTATTTTTATTATTTATCAACCAGGTGATATAGTCAGGAGTGTTCTTATAGGTAAGAACACTCCCGACTAAATCACCTTTCAAACAAAAAAAAAAACATAAATCAGGTTCATCCTTTCGGGAGCTACGATGCCACGGACAGTTACACACACACACAGACACGTCAAACTTATAACACCCCGTTGTTTTTACGTCGGGGGTTAAAAAGTATCTTGTTTTACAGCGATATTTCGATGAAAAACAAGCGTTACGAAATATATTTTATTCCACCCTAAAAACAACAAGGGATTAAAATTTAATCATGTAATGATAACCAAACCAGGTGTGTGGTATTCCACGTATTATTTAATTTCATTAGATTCCTTCACACCATAGAATGTGTGTATAATCAGCTTATTTAAATTGTTAGGAAATTTTAAACATTATTTTGTCTTATGTTCACGAGAAACTGTGTAATATATATTGTGAGTGTGTTAATATATTACTTGTTACGATTTTCCCTTTTTAGAGTCTTCATTTTAAATAAACACGTAGTTACTATGAAAACCGGGAACATTTTCATGATATTCTCACTCACGAGGTAATTTTTTTTATTGTACTTTAATTCCATATGGAAAACGATAAAGCTATAGGTACAAAAAAATAAACGTAAACAAGCCATGCACACATTGCACGATTGCACATCAGAATAATTTCCTTTATAAGTTGTTACATCGCAATCAAAATCGCAATTTGGCACTCTCACAATTTCCTTGTTAAGTTTCACAGAATTACGAGTATTTAAAATGCAAAACCCTGCTAGTTTTAATTGAACATGTAAAAGTACCGGCTAAAGTTTCTCGTTCATGCCGCAATCCATTTGTGTCTTGTAGTTTTAAATGTTTTACTTCAAAATATATGGACATTTAAGCCTCTTTAGCTGAGTATTTATTCACTGTATCGGTTTTTGTACCTATGTATAGTTTTCAAATTATTTACTACCATGACCATTAAGTGTTGCCATACAACATGGCAAGGTCCCCAGTCTCTTGGGCACATTACCACAGCTGACAGCGTTGAGGAGTTTTCGATGCCTTTTCATAGTTTGTTGTTCGTTTACTTATTTTAGTTTTTAATTAACTTTACAAATAAATATTTTTCTTAAATCTTTACAAAAATACTCGTTAAATAACATTATGGTTTGGACCTAAAACGATCCAGAAAGGTTTGTATGAAACATATGAATCACTCATCTCTGGAAGCAGTTTTCTAATAATTGGTTCCAATTATAAATATCGAAAAACGAGGCAACATCTAGAAGTTCTACACTACAGAGGATGTTACTAAGCCTAATTAATTTTGAATGAAAAAAAGATACCAACGTTCTGCAAAAGTCAGAGGGAATCAAATCACGGAAATCTTGCAAATAAAATCACAAACAAGACACATTGAAGAAGCAAATAAATATAATCGTAACCTTTGTTATGTTAAGGAGCCAATCCTCATTTCCTATATAGCAGAAGTCTCAGATATCCCCCAAAAGGTGTGTGTGGTTTTTAACATTAAAACGTATTTGACTACGGCTTACTTTATCCGCTTTTATTCACTTTCCTTTGGCTTCATACTTAGTATCTAAACATGTGAAAATTTTATGTTTCGCATGACATTTGCTTAGGACTCCTCGAGGGAGAGAAATAATGGAAAAGGTCATAGCTTCGAGGTCCTTCTCGTATACTTTTAATAAAGTCCTAAATAAAGAAATATTAATATATATAAAGATTTATTAAAGGTCTTGAATACCATTGATCTGTATGTCTAAAGGGTGTAAAACACCTCTTAACGAAGCCGAAAGGTACTTGTTCTCCTCATCATTGCGATATTTTTTTTTGTTCTACACCATACCTGGGAACCTGCTAGTTACGGAGGTATTGGGGGTCAAAGTTCCAACTTTTTGACAAGTTTTTTTTTAAATACAACTTTCTAATGTAATATTTTTACTTTTAACACATCCACGACCCCCGTACTATTCAATCCATCCATCAGCACAATATTTTAAGTGCGTTACATTGAGTTATACCACAAAACATGATTTAGGTATAACCTCAAAAAAAAAGTTGTTTCCCTGCAATATTTTTTGCGTAAAGTTACTTAGTTTGATGTACAGAATGCTTGGTTAACGGCTTTGTGACAAGGTGGTTTATACCCTGTATATGAATAAAATACTATTTTAATTTAGTATACCTTTCAAAATTATAAGCGTTTCGTTTTCGTAAAAGTGGGTGGGTTATATGACTTACAGGTCATAGTGTAGGTGACCCTTGTAACTCAAGCTGTCTATTGCTGTTGCCGTCTAGCAATAGCAATAGACACCTTGAGTAAGGCTTATGTGTTAAGGTGTCTACCTTACATGATAGCGAGAGTATTATAATATTATAGACATTTAATGTTGTCTAATAAAACACGTGTCATGTGATGTTTTAATGTATTGCCAGTTACTTGACAAGGACACATCAGTAGAATCATTTCTTTTTCAATTTGAAGGTACACAAACTTAAGACGGCCGGGGCTGCGGGACTGTTCGAAAGAGATACCGTGACCCTGGAATATAAAGGGCGAGGAAGGAACATGAGTCGGTTTTAGTCAGTAACAGTCTGACACTCCCTCCCACTCCGCCCACAGTGGGAAAAGTCATTTGATGATTTCCCATCCGGGAAAAAAGTTATACAAACTTTGGAGTTCTTATTACCTATTTACGTTTTCATTGCCAATTATTTACGTAAACATGCAAAACTATTAACCAAAGCACTTCTACTGAACTTTATTGGTTTTAAAATAGCAAATATTAAATTATTACTGAAACTCTACTACTTACATAAACAATAAGAAGTACAAACCACTTAGTTTTGCAGATCAAAGTAAATTATAATTGGTGGGTAACATTACCTTTGTAAATAAATGCCCTTGTACACATTTTTTTGTAAATCCCGAGTATCCCAACCACATTGCTTTAAGCCAATTCTGTTTATTTTCTCATCAAAATCTGTAAAATCATCATAACATTTTACGTTTCATCAACATTATTAAATCCGTGGAGGTGATAAAAAAAATCAAACATGATGACGTAATTTTGGGTTTAGTCCCATCTCGGCACCTTCCCATCTCGGCACCCATGAATTAATTTATCATCTTTACGAAAAATTCCCATCTCGGCACTCCGTCATTAGTCGTTGCTAAGTACACATTCATCAAAAAATGGATACACTGTATCAGTATAGTGAGTAAATCAAATTGACTCAAAACTAAAAAATGTAAAAAAGTACCTATATAAAACCGACTTCAGAGAAAACAAAAAAGTGAAAAATAACTTTAGAAAAAACGCTTCAGAAGTCGGTGACCTTTGTTTGATTGATTTAGTTTTTTTTTTATCACCGACTTCTGAAGCGTTTTTTCTAAAGTTATTTTTCACTTTTTTTGTTTTCTCTGAAGTCGGTTTTATTTTTTGTAAAAAAGTTTTTATTTTTAATTTTTTAGTGGTTCACATATGCTTACCCCTTCATAGTGTACCGGCGTGATTTTTTGTTATGAACTGGTGTAAACAACAGAGAGACATGAGATTTCAGCGATCCCAGTACATTTGCTATCATTTATTGAGGAGTTCCCGTCGCCTATCTTCCGAAGTTCTTCATCAGATCTTTACCGAATTGAAATGGGATCACTCCAGGAACGTACTCTTCCTAAAACAACCCAAATAAACAACCAAGCGATTGCAGCAATTACTACAGCTTTACCGTGTATTTTTGAAGAGTTCCATTTATATCTCCGAAGATCATCGTCAATCTTAACTAAATTGAAATGAGACCACACGGAAAGCACCAGCTTTCAAATAAAAAAGAATCATCAAACTCGGTTTACCCAGTCGAAAGTTCAGAGGCAACAAACATTGTCGAAATCTGGGAGTATTGTACACATCTGCGTACCCCCTCAGAGCATACAGGCGTGATGTTACGTCATGATGTAGTATGAACAATGAACCTACAAGCGATTGCAGCAATTACTGCAGATTTGCCGTCTATTTTTGAAGAGTTCCATTGTATATCTGGGAAGATCAGCATCAGATCTTCAACAAATTAAAATGGGACCAATCGACAAGCACCAGCTTTCAACCAAAAAAAGAATCATCAAAATCGGTTCACCCAGTCGAAAGTTCTGAGGTAACAAACACACAAAAAAAAAAAAAAAAAAACATACAGACGAATTGATAACCTCCTCTTTTTGGAAGTCGGTTGAAAATAAGTTTAATTTTAATTTTTTTGATTTTGATTTTGATTTTGATTGATTAGAAGTGCTCAGTCCAGATAGTATAATAAGACAATAGCGCAAACTAACAAAAGAAAGAGCGAGATAGAGACAATTAGCAATGCGGCCGGTGCCAAACCTGTTTAATGTACAATTACATTCGTTATGCATGTGTTTACTCTTCAGTCATTTTATCAGTATTTCTAGTTTTTTAGAGATAAACGGATCGTCACGTTATAAGTTCAAGTGAGTTACAAAATAATAATGAGTGCAGGACCAAGTAATGGGAGATCAGTGCTAAATTATGTGAAATCCCAACGTGGCCAAAAGGTACTTCTACACGCAGGTCATCAATACTATATACAAAAGCAAAATAAGGACTCTACAAAGTGGCGATGCGTGAACTCAAAAATAAAAAACGGGTGTTATGGGCGTATGATTGTACAAGGTGACATAGTGCTAAATGAAAACAGACATTCACCCGAGTGTATGCCAAACTTTGAAAAAAATGAAGTTAAAGATATCATATCAGTGTGAACAGCAAGTGTGCGACGATATGTCGTACGTGTCTCAAATATACGAAAAAGTCGCCTGTAAAAAAAACCGCAGCGTTCGTGTTGCAAAAGTGTTACCAGATCTTGAAAATATTAAATCAAGACTGTACAGGCGTTGTAATAAACATTTAAAGTTTTAAAAACTCAATATGATATTGCGAGTCAGGTAGTCATTCCACCGGACTATAAAGAATGTTTGACCGCTGACTATAGTGATGATGAAGACAGAATTTTAATATTCTCAAGTCGACAAACCCGGAAATTCATTTACCGGGTAAAACATTTCTTTCTTGATGGCACTTTCAAATGTTGTCCAAGTAGTATGAAAGTCCTCAAAGTATGGACGCCCTTTTGCCTACGTCCCGGTAATACTGATTAAACTTTAATTGTACATAATAACTGTTGATTTTTGTAATATGTTTTTACATAATTGCTGGAAAGATTTTAAAACAATTATTCCTACGAACCGTGAATTTTTCATATATTTTAAAATTTGTTATGTTACTGCCAAGGCTGATACTGTGTTTCCGTTTCTTTTTGTGTACCTTAAAATGATTTATGAGAGGGTGCCAAAATGGGAATTTTTCGTAGACAAGATAAATAAATTCATGGGTGCCGAGATGGGAAGGTGCCGAGATGGGAATAAACCTAATTTTGACTACTTCTAGATTTAAATTTAAAAAATAGAATTGCGACCGCTGAAATGTTTGTAATAATGGAGCCTCTAAAAAGCGATTCAAGGGCTTGTCTGTGAAAATGGTAATTTAAAAAGAAACAAAAATTATTTAATACATAATCAAGTTGATTTACTTACTATACTGATACTGTGTTTCCGTTTCTTTTTGTGTACCTTAAAATGATTTATGAGAGGGTGCCAAAATGGGAATTTTTCGTAGACAAGATAAATAAATTCATGGGTGCCGAGATGGGAAGGTGCCGAGATGGGAATAAACCTAATTTTGACTACTTCTAGATTTAAATTTAAAAAATAGAATTGCGACCGCTGAAATGTTTGTGGCGAAGATAAAATAAAGCTTTAAAACTGGAACATTATTCCCAGAATTGGTTTTATCGGATTTAATAGCCACAAAATGGATGCCGTGAGTGGAATGCTGATTTTTAAGTGCACTTGATAATCGTGCCAAATTAAATTGAAAAGGTGGATGTTTTTAAAAGCCCTTTTGTCACTACTTTACTTGCCTTTCCATACGATTTTATGATAGTCTGTTTTAAGTATTTCCACACGTTTCGACTTCACAGACAATAAAAGAATAATCTTCTTGTTTACTTTTCTACGGTAAAATATAACCCGTCATGTCATCATCATCATCATTTCAGCCGAAAGACGTCCACTGCTGGACATAGGCCTCCCCCAAGTGTCGCCACATTGACCCGTCCCGTGCGACTCGCATCCAAAAGATTCCCGCAATGTTCAAGGTTGGTCATCGGTCCACCTAGTGGGAGTTCTTCCTACCCGTCATGTATTTCTGATATATGTGACGTTTCTTCGTACGGTGTATTCCCGCTGACCCCACTGGTTCGTCCCACTGGTGTGGTCAACGGGAAAAATCACAACTGTCGTTTCGTTGACCCCACTAGCCTACCCTACTCGTGGGGTCAACGGGAAAAATCACAACTGTCGTTTCGTTGACCCCACTAGCCTACCCTACTCGTGGGGTCAACGAGAAAAATCACAACTGTCGTTTCGTTGACCCCACTAGCCTACCCTACTCGTGGGGTCAACGGGAAGTTTGCAATTTTGTTCCCGCTGACCCCACCGGTGGGGTCAACGGGAAATCTGCAATTTGATTTCCCGTTGACCCCACTGCCGTACGTACGCTTTTCATGAAAGAAGAAGATCACACGTATAAGGAAAATGGCGTGGACAATTAAGAGATGAGAAACAAGGATAATTGTCTCACAGAGTACCAGGAGGCCAAAATCATGAAGACGTTTATTATGTTTATTGCTTGCTGCATGATTGCCTAGGTGGGTCTGTCGATGGTTGACCACCCATTACATACCGTGATACCTCCGTGCCTTAGAAAAACACGTTAAGCAGTTTATGCCTTAAGAAGATGGCAGCAACATAGCTATTATAATAACCAAAAATTGTAGGTACTTATAACCACCCAAACCACCATTCATTGTACGAGTATCAACAATAATAAGGGTGTTAGTAACCAAGTTATCGCATAATAATCGCCGTACAATAGCGCCGAAAATAATAAAAGATGTGACACCGTTTTCCCGATACTAAAATATTATTCGATATTCGGGCAGTAAAACGATTGCTATTACGGACCCAACACACGTCCCGTATTTGATTTCGTTAGAAGATAACTTACTCTTTACTACATTTGAAGTGATATACATAAATACCTCGGGGTATACAGGTGTGATGTTAAACTATTAAATTGTAAATTTAACATCAATATCTGCCTGCAGTCTTCTCTGACTTATTAATATTGATATATTATACGATAATAGTTATTTGTGCAACAAGAGAGCAAAGTGAGTTTTTGTTGCGAGTGTTTATTTTGAATCACGAGTAAGCGAAGGATTCTATAGTAGAATCCTGAGCGTAGCGAGGGATTCAAAGACACGAGATGCAAATAACTTTGGTCTCGTGTAACACATACAACTTTTCACCTCAGCAGCGAGAACATACACCTAAACAATACAAAACAGTACATTCAACAACATACATACAACTACAACATACTAAACAACATAGTGAGATATAAATAATTAATGTATATTAAATAATGTACAGATGGCAGACAGGCAGGAAGTTTTTTTTCTGTATTTTTACATTATGCTTCAATTTTTCGGGTGATAAATAAATAGCAGACTTCGTCACTGGACTCACTCATATCTATTTATTATTATTATCTTAATCATCATCATCATCATCTCAGCCGAAAGACGCCCACTGCTGGACATAGGCCTCCCCCAAGTATCGCCATATAACACACACACACACACACATCGCGTATTATCTTAATATTCAAATTTTATTGTACTTTGTAGCTAGCGTACATTGACCTAAGCATTGTCTAGCGCAACAGAGAATTTTTGAACAATAAAAATTCTGACCCCGCAATTTTTTTTAAGTGCGTTCTGAAACTACACTCGCGGTATTCTGTCTCAATATTAAAGATTGTTAAAACTATAAATAAATAAGTAGATACATGATAAACTTCGTATTGTTTTCTTCAACATTATTTATCTTGATTTAATTGTAAAAATATAATTCGATTATTTGAAACGCAACATTTTTTTTATTTAAAACCTAAACACGTAATATAAAATATTACGATTTACGATTTACAATATCGGTATCCGAACGTTTTACTGTTTTTTTTTGTTTTTGTGCCTACTAGTTATGGAATTTGAAAATCGAATTTCGAATCGACTTGTTTCTATCTCTCGCTTTTTTTGTATGGAAGTGAAAGTGACAGAACAAAGTGAAGTTGAAATCATTCAAATTTTGTGAGTAGACTTGCACAGTTCTCGATATTTTAAAAAAAATTATTAAAAAGTTACTTTGTCTCACGCTCGCAGCAAAATCGAATTTTGCACACTGTCTGTAAACAGCAAAACCTGCTTGTTTGAGGTGCTGAGGTGAAAAATTGATTATTCCAATTTGTTATATTAGAATTTAGACCCATATAACGGAATTGATTTTTATTTTTGTAATATTTCAAAGAAAAATCATAATAATCAAGCATGTTATTTGTATTCAATATTGTAAAATTATTTTGTAAATGCATGGAATAATGGCTTTTTTTGTTTTTTATTTTTATTTATTTATTATACTAATTATATCTTTATTTATTTATATATTTAGTTTATCTTTGACTAAAAAAGAAACAAATAATCATCATCATAACTATATTGACAGTTATAATCTGCTTACTGCTGATATCATTATGATAGTGGGACATAGCAATGCCTTACATTACTGTAATATTATGTTCTTGTATTGTGACCAATACGAGTAACTCCGGATTTTTTTGTTGACCTTTATTTACATAAAAAGTCATTCGACGATGGAAACGTCAATTATTCAACAAATTAACCGACTTCTAAAAAAGGAGGAACCTCCTCCTTTTTTAGAAGTCGGTTAATTCGTAGTCGCTCAATTCGGATGTATCTATTTTTTTTTTATGTTTGTTCGGGCATAACTCCGTCGCTTGCCAACCGACTTGGAAAATTCTTTTTTCACTTGTTTGTTTTTTTTTGAAGATGGTTTAATTTTTTGCAAAAATGTTTTTTTTTATCTTTCAATACTTTATTTTTCATTGTTTCCTCAAGGTT
This sequence comes from Xestia c-nigrum, assembly GCA_916618015.1. Taxonomy (NCBI): domain Eukaryota; kingdom Metazoa; phylum Arthropoda; class Insecta; order Lepidoptera; family Noctuidae; genus Xestia; species Xestia c-nigrum. The sequence goes on from OU745250.1 coordinate 20,849,138, forward strand.
GAGGATCGTCACCGCGACTCCATGAAATCAAAGCATACATATAATTCGAGTAGGCCAGCTTCAGGCACTTTTGAAGTGTCGAAACAAAGATGAAAATTAAATATACCTAGCTACAGTCCCAGTCACAAGACATAAAAACTGTGAAAGGACTGTATAGTTTCCCATTCCCTAGCGTAGATCTTTATGGAGAAGAACGGGCCAGAAACTCCATGGAAGTGTCCATGGAGTTTCTGGCCCGTTCTTTTAAATCAGAATGGTGAAATCTTGATTACATCATTGATGTTGAGATGCTATACGAAACCTTTGTCTTCATAAATAACACATCCTATTGGATTTTCAAACACCCAATAGGTCACCTTCAAAGCCTATATATACCCTTCCAATATTGGTTCAGTCACTGACGCCATGGCCGTAATAAAGTACATAGTGTCCTCTATTTGCAGGCCCGGTCCACACTATACGAAATTAACTGTAACTGACGAACACTCAATGATACGGGGTTCCACACTTAATTGGATTTTGGCCACTTAATTGGTTAAGTAATGTATGGTATGATGCCCTCATAAGTTAGCCTTTTTGTAGTTAGATAGGTACTTTTTCAGGATGAATTGGAATAAAATAAAAAAAATAAAATATCGCTGGACATTAATACACATCGCCACCTAGTGCCGTGGAGACTAGATAGTTGATATACTACATATAAGTATTTTTGTTTTGTTGGTAAATACATACTTATTAAACATATAAACATCCATGACTCGAAAACAAATGTCCATGCTGTTGGACGTGTAAATTTTGACACTATTGATCAGTTTTGTCATTGCAAAATTGATTAATAGTTATGGTTTAATAGGAGTTCCGTATTCTGGATTTGGGGTCGGTTGATGGCAAAAGGCTCGTCCTCTGTTATACGGCACTTGAGTAGGTATAACATGTGAAACTTTTGTGGGTAAACTTCTGTCTAATAGTATGTTAGTATGGACATAAAACATCACCTCATTAAATAATACGTAAAGTAAGTTTTTAAATGAGATATACATCCACTTTATTTTCAAAAACAAAGTAGTTTTTTCAAACTGTTTCGCAATTCCGTAAACAATGTCCCTTTTTAACGAATTCCACTGTTCAGGATCTGAAGGAGTTATTTCGTTTACATAACTAGCCTTTCGAACTAAAACAGACATTTTTTCTTTCCAGATCAGAGTGCACGAAAACAACTCCGTTGTTTAAAGAAACTCTAAAAGGGTGAGTGATTTACAATGCTTTAGTATCGTAAGATATAAACTGAGATAAAGAAAAAATGTTTAACGTGCAGAAAATGTAATGTTAGTCCTTGAATATAGTGTTGAGTTGTTTAGTACCGAATTTTAAATGGCCATCTGTGAAATTGATACCGCATGTTGCAAATCTATTAAGTCGTGTTGAGAGATATTGACGATACCAGCTGTTTGTAAAACGATTAGACGGCGCCTAATATCATTTTGACAATAGCAATAATACATGGATCAGCCATACTTAGGTATTCACTTTTATTAAAATGCGCTGAAATATATGATATTGCAGAAATTCAATTATCCTGCGTCTTAAATAAAGCGATCTTATAAATGCTGACACACTGTCTGCAAACGCGAAACGGCTGTCGTTTGGTCTGAGGTGGCCGTAACGCGTAGATAGAAACGTTTGAAAAGTACGCGCGCTATCTTTCACCTGTCGCGCTAGGAACTCACCTTATACATTTGATGCTGTCTTAGGTCCATTACACTATGGTCATAAATGATTTCATATGTTTGATACTCGGTAACTCGCGCCCGTCGTCGCAACCACGCTAGACTCACTCTGTGGACGCACAGTGTTTGCGTGCAATTTGATATAATAACAAAAGTTCTAACGATCACATGATCTAATTTCATTTCATATACTTTTTTTAGTATAACGATGATATTATATAATGAATTCTAAGTATAATTTCAGTTTGGTGTAATATTTAGTTAGTAGGTATATTTTTTTAAATCTTTAGTAAAGTTTCACATAATTTTGGAAACGAACTACTTTGTGTTTTAAATTTTTGCAATAACTGATTGGACTACAAACACCTGCTACTTTCGTGTACCCACCTGATCCCCTCGAGTGCCAGATCACCTCTATTGGTGGTGAATCATCTGGGTTAGGTTAGGTTAGAACAGTGTGAAGTTTCCAGATATTTACTTATTAATTACAGAATTTTGGCTGAAAATGAGTGAATATGAAAATTAGGTCAAATGAAAGTTTGGTCAACTGAACGTTATATAAAAAGAGCATTATACTTACAAATTGAAAATTATTCGAAGTGAACGTTATACTAAATGTTATTATGCCATATATTACACACCCATGCACAGTATCTCTTTGGTTAGACTTCATGGTCTTATTCGTTCATCTTTTTTCTTTTACTTTATTCAATTACTTGGACTTGCCAGTATTATTTCTCTTTATACCTAGTAATATGCAATACTAAGCTTGGATTTAAGCTGCAGCTAACAAGCAGCATGCGTAATGGAAACATTAGCTGCTACACGGTCGCCATTAACAACATTGAATTTAAAACTAACCTAACATAGCTTTTAGTTTACAGAGCTTAAGGTAATTTGATTTGGTAACTAAGATGAAGAAAGCATGTAAAGAAAAATAAACCTTATAAAACTAAAAAGGTAAAACTAAAGTAAGAGTTATTTTTTCTCATACCCTTTTTTATGGTTCCTCTTTACTTTTGACTGTATTAGTCATTACCTTCGGTATAAAACACAGAAAACCATACCTCAGCAAATGATGTTTACAGTGCTGGTTGATTTATATCACAGTATGTCTTCGCTTTTTTGGCTGTAATCTGTGACTAGTGGTAGATAGCAAACTATCTACCACTAGTCACAGACTACCTTACCTAGCGATCTTTTTATTTATTTACAGTCATAACAGGTCACAGTCAGTGGTCTTAAAGTCTGACAACCAGTCTTACCAAAGAGTATCGTGTTAGGTAGTGACTGAGCAGTGGAGATCAGATAGGCAGTCGCTCCATGTAAAATACTGGTATTTAGTTGCATCCGGTTATACTGGAAATCGACCCCAACATGGTTGGGAAAAGGCTGGGCAGATAATGTTGAGAACATTGAAATTTGAGCAGATAAGTTACATGTTAACACCTAAAAGAAATCTAACAATATTACGTCCATACACAAACAACATACCTACATCCAGAGTAAACTCATCTAAAGTAGACTCATCTTTCATGGGGTACTGTTTGAGATGCTATAATAAAATTCCACAAAGTATTCTTGAACTGAATGAGACGAAATTTAAAACATGCATTAAACGCACACTTTGTCGACAAGCATATTACAAGTTGAGCGATTATATCGCTGATAGAGATGCTTGGCTCAATGCTGGTCCTGCTCCATAAGGACAGGGACGCATAAATTGATAGCATTAAATGGTATTGTTGGAGCTGCTGAAGATTGTACTTAACTATCTTTGCATTGTATAGATTCAATGTTAGTATTATATAATCGCATAGCCCATATTGTGTGAGTACTATGTACTAGAAAGCTATCATTCACTGGAAGCCTACGGCAGTTCTTGACTAGAATGTGCCCTGGCGGTTGAGAGTATGTCATGCTCTCTCAAATGTCTCGCTGATGGTGGCGCGTGTGTCGGACCATTTAGTTCCCTTCAAAATGGTTGAGCTGAATGGTGCTGATCCATGCGACATGTTCGTGAACGGGCGCTGTCAGTTGTGACTGGTCATCTCTTAGTCGCCATGGGTTATTTGAATTAATTATTTAGTTTTTGAGTTGTATTTTTATTTTGTTTTGCTATGGACACTTTTAACGTGCACATCTTGCTACATTGTTCTCACATAATATACCATCTCAACATGAATGATGTAACCAAGATTTTGTAACAATATTTTGATTTAAAAGAGTGTCCAGGGAGTTTCTTGCCCGTTCTTCTCCATAGAGATCTACGTTAGGGAATGGGCAACTACAGTACTTTCACAGTTTTTATGTCTTGTGATTGGGACTGTAGCTACTTTAAATGTTCATTTTGTTTCGAAAATTCAAAAGCGCCTGTAACTGGCCTACTTGAAATAAATGCTTTGATTTTGATTGATTTTGATTTAGAGATGGAAAAGAAAATGTCTCAAAATCCAGTAATTTTACGAGCAGACTAATTTGTTTTGTATTGTGGAGCAATGAAAGCAATCCAAAAGAGTTTCGAATGACGAACGAAAACGAACAGAGAACAGTCAGCATAATGGCGACGAACACCCGATTGGCAGATTGATACTATACGAAAATCTTACCGATAATAATTTCCCTGAGGTTTTCAAATTTTATGAACACCGATATCGATATTCGATAAGATGAAGTCGTTTTGTATAAGTCGTTATATTTTACAGGCGTATTTGTACGGTTTCAGAAGATCCCTTGAGTAGGTACTTTTCTTTAATAGTTTTCATGTTTTTTAGGGTTTTATACATATGAAGGAAGTTAATTGTATACAAACTTGAATGCTGTTTATTCAAATCATTGGTGTTATTTTTAGAGAAATGGGTACATACGACAACCAATAAAGCTTACAAAACCAAATTATGGTGATTTCTGGAAGCGAGGTCAGGTAATACTGGATGAGTATAACGTGTCGCTGTGTACAACGCGGCAAGTTGACTCCAATTTGATAAAGAATTAATATCCTAGACTGTACCCACTTTTATTTAATTTAAAATTCCCTATTCTGTACATAAACATAAACAGATGTTTATGAAAGTAATTATATGTGGAGATTTCTAAATCACATTGTTGCAAACCCTTTTAATACGAGGAATTTGAATTGGTCTGAGTAAGCTCGTTAGTGATAGTGTTAGTGTTAGTAAGAACAAGCCACACCTAGATTTCACAAGACAATCTGCAAATTAAAGTACACAAAAGTCGGTTTTGTCTTAGAAATTTTAATAACAAAATTATGTCTCCAACCAGACAATTTCGTAAAAACCCGAAATGAGCCATCAAACTTGTTTTTTACACCACAGTGGTTTATTTTTTAGCCTTTTAATAAATATTCAGTACCTACGTACATCAATAAATATTTTATGGACTTATTACAAGCTTGCAAGGTCGAATGTTATCGTAGCTACGCGCATGCCTGAATCTTGATACAGATGCGGCGGTAATAAATCTTAAATAGATCATTAAATGTTGCGTCTAATAAAAGTTATACCTTACCGATTTATATTCCATCAAATTAATAAACATCACGCCTGTATACCTTGAAGAGATAGGCAGAGCAGCACCAACAATTAGTCAGTTATGTTTAAATCCCATTTAATATGGGAGCCTATTTCCATGAACAGATCCAGACTCCGTAACTCCTACTAACAAATTCCTGACGGGAAAACCCCAATATTACATTACAAGACCTGGAAATAGGATATAGGACCTCATGCTTATCGGTCAGAGGTTATAATCGTTAGACCAACGAGGATAAATAAATCATAGAATTCTAGCGACGCGAGTCAGCTTCACGTGGGTATAATTTGCCACCTATAGGGCGCATTGAATCTTCGGGACTGTCCAAAAGATCCTGTTTTAGGCTTTCATGATTTAAAACTAAACTTATATTGTCACTTACGGGATATCTTCCGTGATTATTTATTGTGTTGAGCTCCCGAATTTCGACGCTGTTGCAAGCGCCATGATCGCGGGTTGACTGGAGTATGCGGGTGGTGGAAGATATCCCGTGAGTGACAATATAAGTTTTGTCCAAAATATATACCGCGACCCTGCTACACAAAGAAGGAACATGTACACAAATAGCTAAGAAGGAACATGGATGGGTTTTAGTCAGTAAAAGTCTGACACTCTCTTCCACTCCGCCCAGAGCGGGAGGAGTCTTTTGATGATGTCCAATCTGAAAAAAAATAAGGCCTTTGGATCCAAAACTATTTTATCTTTTAAGGTGGAACCAACAATACTCATTCAATACAAATTCATTGAATAAACGTGTACGTACATTATTGTGACACGTGATTTTATAGTTCATTTTAGCACAAAAACAATATTAACATGTTAAAAACATTATTACAGTCTACATGACTGTGATAAAAAAATAATATTGTTTAAAATATTGTTTTAAATATTGTTATTCTTTTGAAAAATTATATAGATATTTAGATCCCATTTGCTTATAAATACTTTTGTATCGACACGAATTATTAAACAATATAGCTCATAGTATTTTCACCGCACGAACCATTGCGGGTCGGTACATGTCACATGTGTTCGCACTTTTGGTTTGAATAAATGCCGCGTTTTTTAATAGCAACAATATGTGTGATCTGTCTATGAATTGCTGCAGTGGTGTCAGAAGAAAAATCCCCAAATAGTCAGTTAGGCGTGGCTGACTGCTCAAGGTACCTACGCCGCCATTATTTACGAGTATCATCACCTGCCAAACACGCACTTGAATGGTCCAGTGTAGGGACTAAGTGCAGAAACCAAAACCTTTAACTAAACTGGACTGAATGCTGACAGTATCTAACCGGATGCTGCTGACCTCTGTCTATCTGACCTCCACATCCCAATAATATTTATGTATTTAATTAAAGACTTTGGAAGACTTACAGCTAAATACAATAGTGATAAGTAACAGAATGTTAATCAGAAAGCCAATTTTAAGTCTTCACGTCTAGAGCTTATCTGGTATAAACATTACTGTGGAACAAAATATCACACTGCCAACAAAAAAATAAAAACATGCAAATAGATCATCACCCAAAATATGAAACATAATAATAATAATTTGCTACAGGCTATTTTATATCATGGGAACCAAGATGTTAAAATAAAATTAAGAAAAAATAAAAATAGAGTAATAATACAAATAAAGACATTTATGCTTTAAAGAAATCCATTGTTAAGCACCTTTTTGCCGACATCACACTTGTTTCAGAAAGATCAAAGTCGCACTGTTTGCACACCTTATATACATACGCGCACAACGTATGAATTGTGTCTATAGTTAGTATTTGCAAATGGCACTCGTAATGGTGGATTAAACCGTACCCAATATCTAATAGTGGAGGTCAGATATGTAGTCGCTATCATATTACCTTAAAATATTAAAATTCGGGCTACTGTCAAAGATCAGCAAATCACAGCCAAGACCAACGGTGCTTTCCGAGGCACGGAGGTGACTCGTTATACAGGGTGTAAACCACCTCATCACGAAGCCGTCAACCAAGCATTCTGTACATCAAACTAAGTAACTTTACGCAAAAATTATTGCTGGGAAACCACTTTACCACCAGTTACGAAGGAACATGGATGGGTTTTAGTCAGTAAAAGTCTGACACTCCCTTCCGCTCCATCCAGAGCGGGAGTAGTCATTATGATGATGCGTAATTTTTGCGTAAAGTTACTTAGTTTGATTTACAGAATGCTTGGGTGACGGCTTCGTGATGAGGTGGTTTACACCCTCCATCTATCATCTGTATACAAACAAGCACAAACAATGCTGTTATTATAACCACGAGTTCTAGGATATGCCATCATGTATATTTAATGGTTCCTGAAACGTTTTGCTAAGTAGAGCTGTATTTGATTTTGCTGCGAAACTCCCAGCTAAACGATACATATGCAAACCAACTTTAACAAACATTTTGAAGCATCAGCTCAAGTTTCAGGTTTTGATGAAGATAATCAAGAACTGGAAGCAGTAGATATTGTTCAAGGTACTTAGTTGTGGCCGTTGTGAAGAAGGAGGTGTAAGTATCGCTTACTAAGACATACCTAAATAGTTTCCAACAAGCAACAGTCCCACTAGGTGGACCGATGAGCTGGTGAAGGTTGCTGAAATCCGTTGGATGCAAGTCGTACGGGACCGGTCAATGTGGCGACACTTGGGGGAGGCCTATGTCCAGCAGTGGGCGTCTTTCGGCTGAAACGATGATAAATAATGAGCAATAGAAACAGATATTTAGTCTTCTAAGTACTTATCGGGGTTTATTCTTATTAAATGGAGGTGTTCTCTTTTGTGTTTGTGTTTTTTGATCGCGCCACGGGCATGTCTTAAAATCCATTGACTCTATACATTATAACATGTATAAGGTCAAATTAAAATAGATACTCTATTTAAAATTAATTAATGTGTTACATAAACAGTTGCATATTTACTTACCAAAGGTACGCATAAAGTTGCACTGTTATAACTAGTGAAATAAATAAAACTATTTTAGCATTTTAGCCTTACCTTCATGAGAAGAAGCCACCCTTTTTCACCCAGCAGTGGGACAGTCATTGGTTGATGTCATTATGATTATCCTTATTCGTTTCTATTTCTAATAAAAATACGCTAACTATCAGTTAACTATAAATACGAGTAAATAATAATTATTATGATTGACATCCTTGATGCCTTTTTATTAGAAAAAGTGAAACTAAGTACGTAATTTGGAATACAGATTTGTATCAACTTCATCATCATTCTCTAGTCCTTATCCCAATTCATTCGGGGTCGGCGCAGCATGTCTTCTTCTTCCATACTCCTCTATTTTCAACCGACTTCCAAAAAGAGGAGGTTATCAATTATTCGTCTGTATTTTTTTTTTTTTTTTTGTGTTTGTTACCTCAGAACATTCGACTGGGTGAACCGATTTTGATGATTCTTTTTTTGTTTGAAAGCTGGTGCTTGTCGATTGGTCCCATTTTAATTTGTTGAAGATCTGATGCTGATCTTCCGAGATATACAATGGAACTCTTCAAAAAAAGACGGCAAATCTGCAGTAATTGCTGCAATCGCTTGTAGGTTCATTGTTCATACTAAATCATGACGTAACATCACGCCTGTATGCTCTGAGGGGGTACCTAGACGTGTACAATACTCCCAGATTTCGACAATGTTTGTTGCCTCTAAACTTTCGACTGGGTAAACCGATTTTGATAATTCTTTTTTTATTTGAATGCTGGTGCTTTCCGTGTGGTTTCATTTCATTTAGTTGAGATCTGACGCTGATCTTCGGAGATATAAATGGAACTCTTCAAAAATACACGGCAAAGCTGCAGTAATTGCTGCAATCGCTTGGTTGTTTATTGTTTATGTAACATAGTGACGTAACATCACGCCTGTATGCTCTGAGGGAGTACGCAGAAGTGTACAATACACCCAGATTTCGACAGTTAGATGTGTTAAGTTCCATTTAATGGGATCTTGGAGAAATAGAGGGAATTCCTTAAATTTTATAGGCACACCAGAAGCGATTTGGTAGTTCTTGGAAGAATACGTTCTTGGAGTGACCCCATTTCAATTTGGTAAAGATCTGATGAAGAACTTCGGAAGATAGGCGACGGGAACTCCTCAATAAATGTTAGCAAATGTACTGGGATCGCTGAAATCTCATATCTGTCTATTGTTTACACCAGTTCATAAAAGAAAATCACGCCGGTACGCTGTGAAGGGGTTAGTACATGTGAACCACTAAAAAATGAAAAATAAAAACTTTTTTACAAAAAATAAAACCGACTTCAGAGAAAACAAAAAAGTGAAAAATAACTTTAGCTTCAGAAGTCGGTGACAAAAAAACTAAATCAATCAAACAAAGGTCACCGACTTCTGAAGCTAAAGTTATTTTTCACTTTTTTGTTTTCTCTGAAGTCGGTTTTATTTTTTGTAAAATAGTTTTTTCGTCATCTCATCAGACACTTCTTTTCTTACCATATCCTTCTTAACACAGTCCATCCATCGTTTCTTTGGTCTTCCTCTACTCAAATACCCATCCACATTCATACTTAAAACTTTTTTCACGACATTTTCCTCATTCCTCCGCATCACATGCCCATACCACGACAACCGATTACCATACAACTTTCCAGTCACCGGCGCCACTTACAGACTTCCTCTAATATACTCATTCCTTACTTTATCCATTCGCGTAACACCACACATCCCCCTTAGCATTCTCATCTCCGCGACATGCAGATGCCTTTCATTCATCCCTTTTGTGGCCCAACATTCTGAAAATCTTCCCCTTAAGTTTTAGGGGAATGCGGGAATCGCAGATCGTTCCCGTGACCTGCCGCCATTTTATCAACATTTTTATCAACCATCCGCCAGATTTGTATCAACTTCAATAAGGAAATAAATATATATAAATGAAAAAGCAAAGTAAAGGAAAAGCTTCATTAAAATTAATTATTGTAAGGTACCTGTTTTTGAGTCTGCTGAATTAAAACAATAGATTTCCACCTCGCTTGGTTTGCGGTACAAACGAGCGAAAAACATAAAATTAAAATATTTAGGTTCATTATCTCCGCCTAAATTACAGGTTTTAGTTAAATTCGGTATTCTTTATAGAAACATATTTACTGAACTAAAAGCAGAATTACTTTTACAAAGAAAATTAAATTAATTAAATCTGCTCTACTTAATTAATAAAAAAACACTGGTTTGTTTAATTATGACTTGCTATTAGATCTAGACACGCAAATTAAGTTTCCAACTCATTTGGCCTGCACAGGCGACTAGATGAGCTAAATTAGCAACTCTATTTGTGGTGGTTCAAACTTCGTTTGAAATGCTGTTGGAATAAAGTTCTAATCAGCTTGCACTACAAAATGGTTCTTACGTTAGTTACTGTGGGCCAAATAGCGCAAAATTAGTGGTTTCGGTCGATTTAAAAAAATCGATTGATTGGTCTAAAAAACTAAAACACTATAATGCTAATAAATTGCTTGTAGAATTATTACCCAAAATATCAGAATCGCATGTATATTACCAAGTTTGTTTTTTTTTGGTTGAAAGAAATTTTTAGAGATAACTTCGTGATTTTTTTTTTATCGAATCAAATCATACTAGCATTTAACCTGAAGAATATCATAAACATATTTTTCTGATTTTTTTATTGCAGTGAATCATATACTTTTAGTCATTATAAAACTCGCGTTTAGCTCATGTAGTCGCCTTAAGTAACTAGTTCCTTCAAGGATTCAAGTAAACAAGTTTAATAAAATCACTTACCTAAACGACACTAATTTTGATTTATAGATTTGTTATTGTCTTTAAGTTTTTCCACGTAACTCTTATCTGGCTGATAAACACTTCTTGATTCTATGCCAGTTGTTTTTGCAGTGATATATCACGGATTTCGACATTGTAGAAGTCGCTGTGCGATTGTGTATTTATTCGGAGCGAAATTGAGTTGCCCTGTACCTTACAATATTGACGCGCCTATTCAGTCTTTCGATCTTCGTAACGTATTTCAATTAATAGTATGTCATCAACATCATTTCAGCCGAAACATGTCCACTGCTGGACATTTTAGCCTCCTGCAAGTGTCGCCACATGTATTATTATCGTGCGTAAATGACATAAATTAAAGAACTTTGATTTTTTTATTTCTCTCTATACAATGCAACAAATAAAAAAACCGGCCAAGTGCGAGTCAGACTCGCGCACCGAGGGTTCCGTACAAACTTTATTAAAAATATTTTTATTATATGATGTAACTAAAAATTTATGTTTTTCGCAATTTTTCCTTTATCTGTGTTATAAGACGTTGCTTCGTACCAAATTTCAAGATTCTGAGTTCACGGGAAGTACCCTGTAGGTTTTGATTCCCTTGCGAGTGTCGAAAATTTGCGGCATAAACGGGAGTATCTTTTGATCGCGTTGACTTAGAAGTTTGATTTTTTCACAGCTCCAAGAGACCATAGACTTGAGTATTTGATATGAATTTCAGCTTGATACCTCAACGCGTGCCTGAGAAAAAAGGTCTTGACAGACAGACAGACAGACAGACAGACAGACAGACGGACAACAAAGTGATCCTATAAGGGTTCCGTTTTTACCTTTTGAGGTACGGAACCCTAAAAAGGTTAGAACAGTACTGTGGGCGGGGCATGCACGCTGGTCATATAATATAAGTGAACGCTCATATGTCAATTTGACTAATAGTGGTGCTTTTATTGTAACAACGTACGAAGGGTGTGTGAGTGACTCAATAGAAAGTTCGCGATCTAAGTCCTGTTTTTCTGAACAAATAATAAAACACGAAATTACATCAATAAATGCTTGTGTCAAAGGAATTGGAATTGCCATTCGTCACGCATGATTTAATCGCAGAAATATATGTTATCAATAAAGGTACGGGCGAAAATGTGAACCATTGTCCTTTGACGAAAATAGTTCTAGGGCGTAATTTACCATTTTTATTCGCATAGAATATTTGGGCTCAAGCAATCAGAAATGAAGTAAATATTTAGACACGATTTGCCCTTTGATTCTTGTTTACAATAATCAAGATTTTAAGCCTTTGTTATTCGTTCCGAAACTTGTATAGCTTTAGCAAATAAACAAAAATATTTATAAACTTTTAGAAATTTCAATGGTGCCTCAAAATGCCTTGTCTTTGAGGTATTCAACAATCCTTGGAAGATATTCCACGATGTAGTTGGAATACGCCACAAAATTTGATCATTCCTCAAATCTTTTGTCCGGAACTCGCTTTGTAACAAAATTTTCAAATGGATTCGTTTAATATTATTTATGGTATGGATTCTGAAAAATTGAGAAAAGTTTTGCTTAACATCTGTCAGAGCGGCGCTTGTTTTCCATATCTCTTTTTTTAGGGATTTCTCACTGTCATCTGCAAGCAAGGATAAGTTTTGGGATTATGGAAATTTAGAGCCGTAGGAAAACAATCCAATTCATACTAACTGGCAACTGTGAAACTCAAGGCAAAAAGGTGTGTATCTTCAAAATCCCATTAGACAAGTCGTTAAGTAAAGCCATAACAATAATGTAACATCGATTAAATTTCACCCTGGTAACACGAGAGAAGATCGTTAAGAAGAAAAATAACAGCATTAACAACGCTGTAATTGATCCTTTCACATAAAAACAGCGATAAAGCCCAATCTATCAAGTATACCAGAAAAGAATTGCTAATAGAATCGAATGAAAAGCAAATAAAGCGTCTAGTGAAACAATCGTTTTAAAAGCGCTTTAAGCGATGAAATGGCAGCAATCCTTCGCATTCCGTTTGTGATGTACAAAGTTTATTTTGCTTAGGTACACCTGTTTTAGTATTAAATCAATCGCCTACGGGTAATTTGAAGGACAACTAAAATAAAGGGTTGTAAACTTTGCACGAAAAGTAAACAGCACTTTTCAGAGGCCCTAGCGTGAACGCGCGACGTAAATTTGCTGACTTTTGAATCGAAGACACAAATATCCTTCATATTTTTTTACAACAAGCACTGTAGCACCGATTTGATATGAATAAAGTTTAAAAATCGTTGGAATAAACGTTTCTTTTCGCTGCGCGTTCGTGCTACGCCGAAGGTAAGCCGGAAATATGAAGTAAAGTAGATGTCGCAAACACAACTTTAAAGGGCTGTCTCCACGAGCTTCTTAAACTTCCTTATTATTTGGTGAACAATTTTGTATCCTGAAACGCCTACATATCATTTATGCAAACTAATTACTGGCAAAATAAGCCGATTTTCGCGAAATTTTCTTAGAAAAAGTTAATTTTCGATGAATTTGTTTTTGTTTAGTTAACGTGTTGTGGGTTTACGAAATGGTTTTTCCTTAGAGACTGGACCTTTTTTGGGAAATGAAATCACTGTTTGTGGGTGTCTGAAATATTAAAAGGAATAGACATCTATTCCTTTTTATATTTTTATTCCTTTTTTTTCCCCTTTTTTTTTAATTTTTTTTTCCTTTTTTTTTTAAGGTATTCTTGATCGTCACGCATCCGCCTGCGTAATAAATAGAACGACAAAAAAAAATCTAAATAGTCCGTCAGTTATATTATCAAGAAATATGTGAACCGTTTTTGTTACGTAAACCAAAATTGAAGAAGATACGACGCCTTTAATATTCTCAATACCTCACGCCTTGGTATAACTTATATATGTATGTGTGACGGGGTCACCACCCCCGAGTTTCGAAGCGTTTTATCTTAAAACCAATACTTTAACTTACGGACTAAATAGATTTGTAGTTTTTTGATACCGTCGTCTTGCCCATTACTGCTTCTAAACCACATTTTAAGAAAACATCATACAACACTTGATAAACTTACTAGCACACGTGTTATGGAGATATAGGTACCACTATACATATATACTGAGCTCGTGGCTAAATAATAACAGCCGCTCGGGTCGATCTTTTGGTTAAGCCAAGCTTGCCTAGGTTGGTCTGTCGATGGGTGACCACAAGAACATACAGAGTTTCCTCCGTGCCTCGGAAAGCACGTTAAGCTGTTGGTCCCGGCTGTCATTTCTTCATCTTTGACAGTCGTTACAGGTAGTCAGTGGCCAAAAAGTCTGACACCAGTCTTACCAAGTGGTATCGTATTACCCAGTATTAACTGGGTTGTGGAGGTCAGATAGGCAGTCGCTCCATTTAAAATACTGGTATTCAGCTGCATCCGGTTAGACAGGAAGCCGACCTCATCGTAGTTGAGAAAAGGCAGGCAGATGATGATACATATATGTCACCGTAAAATTGTCAAACACGTTATATTGTAATCTCTCGAAATATTGTAAACTGAACATACGGAAGTATTTCTGCCCTCTCGGCTCGACTACGCTTTTAAGGGGAATATAAAGTGTTTTAAGGTTAGGTTATATTAATCGGTATTTCTCAGGAATTATACATTATCTTTTCTTATGAGTGGTACCACTGGGCAAAGGGGACCCCTCCTTCCCTCCACACTGGGTGAGTTGACTACCATCGCATGCATTTCACGAAAAATAATGCGTTTTATTTTCAGCAGTATGTTCGTTTGACAATATTTCGAGAGTTTGCAACATCGCTAGAGAGATTACAATATAACGTGTTTGACAATTTTACGGTGACATATAGTTGGTGTAAGCGAGACCTATGATGAAGCTAACCAAGCATTTTGTACATCAAACTTAGTAAGCACTGCAAAAAAATGTTGCTGGAAAATGTTTTATGAGAAAAGTCACGGTTTACCTAATCTAAGTATTTGTACATAATTTGAATCTCAAAAAGGGCTACGATTTTCAAGAAATTTAGTATGAAGGGGGTTTCAGGGGCGACAAATCGATCTAGCGAGGTTTCATTTTTAGTCAACGTCGTTTACTAAATAAAATACGGAACCCTAAAAACCGGGCAGGTCTCGGTCATCCAGATATTACAGTTATGGAAACTTTTAATGTGTATATACTAAAATTATCTATTCTATTTATATAAGTTATTTATTAATAGCTGTGCGGGAGATTTCAGCTCCCGAACATAACAAATAAAATTCTTGTGATTCGAAAGTTATGTAATTTTTAATCCGTCCTTTGACAGACGTACTAAACCCTCTGTCACCTGGCCCTAGGGATGTGACCTCTCCGTAGTGATGTTACACATTGAAAAGAATACCAAAGAGGGCGATGTTATAGTCGCCACAGCTGTAATAAGAACATAGTAGTTTGAGTTTCAGTTATCTAAATAGGTACATTTGTTTTTTTTTGTCGGTAAAAGTTAATGTTCAAGTCCTCACGTCTTTACTAAGTTCTTCTTAGAAATTCTTAATTAAATAAGATGTAAGAAAACTTAAAATGCCTCTGTCTTAATTAGCTAATTAATTTTGTGTTAAAAAAATAACATCAAAGAGAAGAAAGTTTTGAATTCGTGTAGGAATTATCCTTGTTTCACCACGATGACAACAATTGTATGTTCCACTAGCTTATTATAACAGCTTCGCACACGTGTATCATCTGCCTAGCCTTTTCCTTTTTGTGTGGTCAGCTTGTCTAACCAGATGCAGCTGATACCTGTATCTTACATGGAGCGACTGCTTATCTGACCTCCACAACCCAGTCAGTACTGGGTAATATTGTTACGAGCTGGGTATGAGATAAATTAATTACTACCGATTAAACAACACAATAACTTTATTAATCACAAAACAATCAAAACTTGATCACAAATACACTACTGTTTACTATTCACTTAGATATCGCACTTGTAGTTCACTTGGATTCGCTTCGTTGTGTCGCTAAAACAAGACTGCCTGTCGCGGCCCTGAGCGCTCTATTTATACTCGCCAACAGACACACCAGAATAACCACGAACATTCTAGAGGGTCATAAAAAAAACACTAACAAAAAAATAGCAGGTAGATAGGTACTAGGTAGGTAGGCAATTATTATTACTAGCTACTTGTACAAACAAATATGAACCGTATGCCCTAGGCGTACGGTCGAAATTCTAATGTCTTTGTATAAATAGGTCGCGAGTTTGTACCTACCCAACTTTAAAACTAATAATAATAGAATGCTCTCGAACTTCTAACGTACACACACTGTAATCACTGGCTTTCTTGAATGTTCTAGTAGGTCCGATGTAACAATACGATACCCCTTGGTAAGAGTGGTTGTCAGACTTTTTGGGCCACTGACTACCTGTAACGAATGTCATAGATCTACAAATGACAGCCGAGACCAACAGCTTAATGTCTTTTCTGAGGAACGGAGGAAAGTCGGTGTGTAAGGGACACCCATCCACAAACCAACCTAGGCAAGCATGGCTTAACCTAAAGATCGACCCGAGAGGCTGTTACTCGCTTCGCTTCCGTTTTGTGCGGAAATTACCCACGGAAACGTTTTAAAAGTAGCCTTTAGCACTCGGGGATAATTTAGCTTCCCGTTAGTGAATTATCGAAATCCGGTCAGAAGTTTCTAGGATTACCTCCTACACAAACTTACAAACACCTCTTTATACATATCTCTTCTAGCTGATGCCTGAGGCTTTAAATTATACTTACACCTTCCTCGAGAACCACTCTACCCATAGGTGAAAGCAGCATGAAAAACGGTGCAGTAGTTTTTGCGATTAACGCGAACAGACAGACAGACGCAGCGGAAAACTTTATTTTATAATATGTAGTGATATTGCAGCGAAACACACAACAAAATTGGCTAATTTTGTATGTTACTGTTACTTGTATTTGATAACCCACTATCTCTCATTAATTCAGAACTAATTCAACATTCTCTCTTTTGTTTATGTACGAGTAAAATAAATCCCATTTACATTAAAATGTTACGCTTAAAACTGATTAATATGAATTAACATTAGCTACACAACCAACACAACTACTTCGGAAAATTAGATTTTTGTTCTATATGGTTCATTGTAGGGTTCATTTTAGCTGAAATACGCTCGATTTCGGTTAATATAACAGAATGGGAGTCATCTGTTGACTTCAGTATGATAACATTGTCGGCATTTAATTGTTTGTCTAAGTTATGCGTGACGCGCTCGGTAAGGAGCGACGAATCTTCGTTCACAAACGCTTGCTTGCAAAATACACATTATTTTATACACAAGAATATAAGATGCAAGCGATTCGGTGACAAATTATTGTGTCGAAATAAAGAAACGAATAAAAATTGTCACAAACTGGTCATCACGGCTTTGGAGATGGACAACCATACAAATTTTGACAGATCCTTGAATACAAAATAATCTTACTACTATTTTAAAATGGCAAAGTTTGTCAGGGTCTATTATGGATGTTTGTTTCAGTTTTACGTAAAACGACTGAACTATTTTGGATGAAATTGCGCACGTAAAGTGTCTAACCTGATAAATATTTATGTCATGGGATACCGTCTCATTAGTACGATTAGTTGCGGGAAAAGTTAGTTATGAATATTTCAAGTGAGATATTTAGGAGAGGGTAAAATAGACTTAGAAATACTGTAGCTCTTCGTAGCTGTTTTTGTAAAGCATAAAGTATTAAATAAAAAATAAGTACCTACCTATATTACTAAATTAAAATTATTTAAATTGGTAGTCAGTTTAAAGTAATAATTAGTATTGTTGTAAATATAATTGTACATTACTGTACATACTAAATTCCACATTTAGCTTTTATGAGTTTTTTGACTGCCCGTGCTTTTTAATCCAATTTAGTAAGCTCGTAATTACACACGCACATAGCATAAAAACGTTTTATAACCTAAATAAGTTAGGGTAATATTTTCCCACACTACACACGCCTTAAAAATCGAAATTCGCTATCTCTTATCGCTTTTAACCATCTTAATTTTAAGCATGTGACGTCCAACACCATTGTTTTGAGTTGACGACAAGTATGCTTATCGTCCGCCATTTAACTACCGTATAAGATAGCCATTGAAGGTAAGTAATTAAAGCGCAATCTACATACGGAGTACTCATCTTGTTCCTAGATCTGTTAGCGTGGGTAGTCGAATTGAGAACTCAATTTAAACTAACTGATGCCTGCGACGAGACGTTAAACATACACAATATTATGTTAGTAGATAAACTACAAGTGCACAAGTACAAGTGCACGGAATAATGCTGTAAATGATGATGAAAATCGCATCAAAATACAAACTGAAGTTTAAAGAACAAAAAAGCTGAATAAATAGAACAAAAAACGACTAGTATGTATACAAGCCTGAGAGCAGCGGTGGCCCAGTGGTGGCGGCCCCGACTTATGAACAATAAGTTGTGGGTTCGAACCCAGACAGGCGCATTACTTTGTGTAATTTATTTCATCACCGCTGCTCTCAAAACGGTGAAGGAAAACAACGTGAGGAAACCGGCATGTCCTAGAACAAAAAATTCGAAGACATGTGACACCTACCAATCCGCACTGGGCCCGCGTGGTAGATTATAGCCCATTCCCTCTCATTGAGAGGAGACCGTGTCCCAGCAGTGGGAACGTTATAGGCTGATGATGATGATAATGATGTATACAAGTACCTACATTTAAATACACAGAAGAAGTGTAAAATATCAGTACTATAAAGGTTGTAAAAAAATTCCTTAACGAAGCCGAAAGGCACTTGTTCCCCGTCATGGCGATCATTTAATGTTCAACCTATACCATACCTAGGAATCTTCTAATTACGGAGATATTAGGGGTCAAATTTCCAAGTTTTTGTTTGAATACCAGTTTTATTGTTCGATTTTTACTACAAACATCTCCACGACCTCCGTACTTTTAAATCCATCCATCAGCACAATGTTTTGAATGCGTAACATTGAATTCTACCACAAAACATGATTTTTCTCCTAAAAAAAAGTTGTTTCCCAGCAATAATTGTTGGGTTGATAGTTTCGTGATGAGGTTGTTCAAATTATCGGTTTAGTGATTTAGGTGTGAAATTGCGCACGTAAAGTGTCTAACTCACCTCTTACTCAACTTAATAAATAATCACGGAAGATATCCCGTAAGTGACAATACAAGTTCTGTTAGGATTTGACCTATTGATGATATAGTAAAACTTGATTAAGTGGGTCCTTGATAAGTGAGAAACCTCCATAGCTGGAATTCATGCTAAGGTCCCGACATTTATGCCTGGATATCTAAGACACTGGATAAGAAGAATACCTCTTTATGTCAAACCAATTTGCAGGTCCTTTCAATGTCCCAGTTATCCAGGTTTCACGATATATGATTTTGAACTCACCGTACAAGTAAAGCTGAAAGATAAAAGTATTGAGCCAACATTTCAATAGAGTTTATTTTCAAACACAAATCCGCAAGTCTTGCTACCTCATTACTGGCCCCTTGCAAAGGCCACCCATCCTCTTCGTTGCCTTTCATTTTTAATTCTGTACGGACGCTCATATTAATTGGTGCTGAAGCAACTAATTTGTAAGTTTTTATTACATACGAGTTGGAAAGGAAACCGCTCTTTGAAACTCCGGATGTGTTTAATTTGTTTTTGTAAATAATACATATGATTTTATCTTCAGAATTGGACTGTCTGTCTGTCATTGAACTCGACTGCTCAGCATGAAGGCAAAGGGTTTTTGGGTTTTTCCATCACGAATCTCTTTCCTTTCTTTTTTTTGTTCTTCAGTTACAGCCAGGGAGCCTGAAAGTGCGCCTGGTAGATGGCAATGGTTTCGCCCCCCTCCCCCCCTACAGGGAACTTAAACATCTATACTAATATTATAAAGCAGAAGAGTTTGTTTGTTTGTTTGGTTGAACGCGCTAATCTCAGGAACTACCGGGTCGAATTGAAAAATTATTTTTTGCGTTGGATAGTCCATTTATTGAGGAAGACTATAGGCTATTTAACATCACGATATGACCATTAGGAGTACGAATGAAAAATGTTGCAAAAACGGGGCATTTTTTTTCCTTTCGTTTTTCTCTCTTATGTGACGCAGACGAAGTTGCGTGGGTCAGCTAGTAACTGATAATGTATGAGGGTGGGTGGGTGCTGGGTTTACTATTAGTTTAAGCCCCTTCGTACCCAAAGCTACGCAAATCTTCGATTCTAATGTTGTATACCACATTAGTATCAAGTCGCGAGTATCGAGTAGCGCACGGTCCATACACAAACTCAAACTCAAATCATTTATTTCAATTAGACCATTGTGGCACTTTTGAATGTCAAAAGTACAAGGAAAAATCAAAGCTACAGTCACAGACACAAGGCATAATAACTTGAGAGAGTACTGTAGTTGCCCATTCCCTAGCGTAGATCTCTATGGAGAAGAACGGGCAAGAAACTCCATGGACACTCTTTCCAATAAAAAAAAAATTGTTACATAATCTTGGTTACATCATTCATGTTGAGATTATACATATATGTGAGAACGATGTAGAAAGACGTGCACATTAAGAGCGTCCAGAGACAAAAAAAAAAAAAAACAATTTAAAAGTACAGTAATTAAAATTAACCGTGGCAGCTAAGAGATGACCAGTCCCGACTGACAGCGCCCGGTCACGAACATGACGCATGGATCAGCGCCATTCAATTCAACCATATTGAAGGGAAATAAAAGACCCGACCCACCCGCCACCATCAGCGAGACATTTGAGCGAGCATGACATTCTCTCAGCCACCAAGGCATATTCAAGTCAATGAAAGATAACTCAATGCAAATGGTAGCTTTACAGTACACACACGACATTGAATCGCAAGACGCGAATTGCCTATTCAGTCGCTAAGCAAATCACACTTTTCCCAAAATGTCAAAAATCTAAATGCCATCTTAGAAATCGCTGCGACTTATGTAGCGATGATCTCGTCCGGCAAGTAGTGCGCGACTAGCACGACGCGAGTTGCGGGACGAATGTCGGCGACGCGACTTGTGGACGAACTTCAATGTATTTATATGGCGGCAGTCGCTTGAAGACTAAAATCGTTGAGTATCTAAGATTTGAGTAGCCTTGTGTACGAAGAGGCTATCACTTCTGCTTAACCCATCGGAGATCACAGCAGGCGCGATACCTGTTATATTTAGAATATTCTTGACTTTACTCTTCACTTCTAGGAATAGACCTTTGTCCTCATGAACGACAGAAAAGCCTTGTAAAGAACCCTTTTATAATGTTATCTGATTTGTCCATAATTATGTTTTATTAAGATACTGTTAATTACTTAATTATGTCTAAAAACTGGTCATAGTCCTCGGAGAGTAACCCTTAAGGCCGTCATTTTGATTAATGTATTATAACATTATCTTCATAATGTTGCGAAATATTTTAGCTCACCTATTTTAACATTACGTACTTTATTAAGGCGCTTAGACGAGCTAAATTAGCAACTCCATTTGTGGTGGTTCAAACTTCGTTTGAAATGCTGTTAGAATAAAGTTCTAATCAGCTTGCACTACAAAGTGGTTGTTACGTCAGCCACTGCGGGCCAAATAGCGCGAAATGAATGGTTTCGATCGATTTACAAAAAAACTATTGATTGGATTAAAAAACCTGAAACAGTATCATGCTAATATATTGCTTGTAGAATCATTTGCCAAAAAAACAGAATGATCGCATGCATATTAGTATGTTTTTTTATTGTTTGAAAGATATTTTTAGAGCTAAGTTCGTGATTTCTTTTAATCGAGCCAAATAAATTGTATTATGTTTTCAAAACAGTATCATGCTACTATATATCCTGAAGAATATCATATAGTTTACTGGTCTTGTTTATAGCAGTGAATCATATACTTTTAGTAATTATAAAACTCGCGTTTTGCTCATGTAATCGCCTCAATGAGAAAGTGAGGTTTCGGAGTCAAGATCGTGATGGTTTCCCTCGTGTATATACCTTGTTTAAGCATAGCACCACGGGCCTTAATCATCACACAATTAATTGTGTCTTAGACCGTCAGAGATATTAAGCAATGTGGGACAACATAACGAATTAATTTATCGTTTCCAGAATCTCAAATATGCTGGAAACCAATAAAATCGACTGTTTAGATCGTAGGATGTGATTTTATGTCCAGCCATAAGCCATAACCGAATTTCTTGGTATTCTGCCTTAATTTTATTAAGGTCGTACCATCACGTCATGGCTTCCCTGAGGATTGAATTAAAGTAATATTGTTACACGCCCAATATTTTACTGAAATCACTATATGTAGTCTAGACGGCTAAAATGGCTCTTACCATTAATACTGGCTAATCGAATTTAAAACCTCTGCACGCTCATTTTTAGGGTTCTTTACCCGAAGGATAATGAAGGCTCCGCTGTCCGTCCGTCCGTCTGTCCGTCCGTCCGTCTGTCCGTCTGTCAGCGGTCTGTATCTCATGATAGGCAGACAGTTGAAATTTTCAAAGAATGTGTATTTCTGTTGCCGCTATAACAAAAAAGAAAAAAAAAATTAAAGAAGGCTCCCTTACTACGATGGTATGGAACCCTTCACAAACGAGTCCAACTTGTACTAGGCTTGTTTTATTAATACATTAACATCAGTGCATTGCGAGACATCAAACGGACCGGGTGCATTTAAAACATTCAACATAACATTTTACTTTAAGACATTTTAACAATAACCTTGAAGAGCCTTTTTTTACGATGGGAAATCATGAAATAACAGCGGGAGGGAGTGTCAGACTTCGGGGCCGCAGTATCTCATTCGAACAGTCCCGCAGCCAGCCCCAGTAGGCTTCGGCCCTTGCTGGCCCCTCTCTTTATGCTGATATCTCTTTGAGGCGCGCGTGCCTTAAGTAAACTCTTTAAAACCAAATCTTAACTTTGCTTTATCAAATATATTGGTCCTTCGAGCCGGATTGCGCGCGTTTCGAAAAGTAATCGCGATTGTTGCATATACAAAAATTTAGTGTGTTGTGGACTAAGGTATTGGATTACGCTCCTGATCCAAAACAGACATCAAACGGACCGGGTGCATTCAAAACATTCTTGAAGAGCCTTTAATAAACTCTTAAAACCAAATCGAAACTGTGTTTTAATACTACTTACGACCTTGCACCTCGAACAATTCTTGTTGTACAACAAAATCAGAATTCGCAGGCAACAAAAACCTAGTAATAAAATCGCTACTTTTAGAACAAATACTTTGCACATTTCATAGGTGTTGATGAATGACGCGCAAGTTTTTTTTTATCTAAAACACACAAGATGAAACGATACGAAAAATCAATAACGAGAATCAATTAGATATGATAAGTCCCGACTGTTGTTAGTTTCCCCAAAGCAATTAAGACAATTGGATCACTCTGCCGATGGTCATGCAACATCCTGCTATATGAGCTCAAACATAACAGCGGTAATACCGTGAACCAATATAAACTGATATTTGGCTTTTAACAGCATTAATAGGCACAACGTAAAAGCTTCAGGTGCAAACCAATTTTGAACAACATTGTCGTATTTAATAGGTTTTTCATAAAGTTTCGATGAGAGTTTCTGTGTAAAACATGACGTCGCGAAAATAGATTAAAGTTTGTGATTTAAAAAGATGCTGGCACCGGCTAGATAGTAAATAAACCTTTTGTTTAAAGGCATAATATTTTGCTAGAAAGATAAGGACACTGAGCAATCACAAGGAATCTGTGCGGTTTCTTTTCAAACTTGGTTCTTGAGTACGTTCTCAACTGTTCAAGTTCTCCTAAACGGGTGGAAGTTTCCAGTACCATACAAGGGGTTTCAGAAGTTAGTCAGGAAATAGAACATGATCGTAACAAGTTGTCAGTAATTTAATTGTAAGTTAATGGGGTATGATTTGAAAAGGGTACTGCCTACTGACCTTACCGAGTTCCATAACTTTGTTAATGTTCGTCTTGAATGTGAGTTTGGGGCTTCGATTGATGTTCTGTTTACATAAAAAGTTTGTACTTTTTTTTTTCGGAAAATGTTTTCATGTGCACGCTTTTAGCCTGTTACACCCTTCTGCTTGACTCACTGTACATTTCACTGATCAAAATATTCACTCTGTGTTTAAAAGTCTTGGGAAGGTAGCCGCAAGCTCAGTAAGTTACCACAATTTGTGGTAACTTTATGTACGTGACTCATGACCAATGATCGGAATAGGTAAGTAGAGATATTTAGGTTCATTGATGGTTATAGAAATTCCACGAGATTCCGACTGAAACTACGGGATTTTATTGTTATATTATTTGTTTAAATAAGTGAATTATTGTTGAACCGTATTGATTATTTTAATTAATATTTGATTGGAAATTAAAATTGTTGTATTTGATAATGTTTTGATTTTCTGAGGAACAAATAATTAGTATGGTAGTATGCTTTTGTACCTACAACTTGAGAATAAAATGTTTAAATGATTGTTGATTCTTGAAAAACATTTTTGTGGTTTAATGAATCAAGTTTATCTATTTCTTATACTATCCTTAACCCCGTCCTTCTTATATTTACCTGTCAGAAAGGAAGTGTTATCTTCCATTAGTCCCGAAGGCGAGAATAGTTTTTTATGATTTTACTACCTACTTAAAAACCAAATCCTGGGACTCGGGGAATATTATTCTATCCTATGGCAAGTACATAAAAGAGCTCCACCTGTTCCGATCTACGCTCATGACTGTTCCTCACGACAGAAATTTTACATGCTGAAGATGCTATTGTCTGGCTTCGAAGAAAAAAAATTATGAAATAAACAAAAATTTATGTAAATTATACGTACAACTTCAAATTGTGAGAAAAATCCTCAGCTATGTAAAAAATTTAAACATGAATATTTTATTAATATCACCTTCAGAAGCATATTCGTGGAAATATTGAAAGTTCTTGAATCCCGTTCAATTTAATATTGCAGTACTAGACGTACGAGTACAGGTTGGCAAAAATGTCCTGAAACGGAACTAAAAATTTCATTGTTGGCAACTTCTCCTACTGTCACGTCTAGTAAGTACATGTAATGTCATTTCATGATGTCGGTGGCTGTTTTTCGTGTATTTTTTGTTATTGTGTTTAAATTGGTGACTCAAAGGGTTCAATATGAACAGAAAAACCATTCGCAGCTCCGCTAGAGAGATAATTTATAAAGTGTATTTGAGATGTTTGGCGGAACATGAAGCTGGACAAATTTTATCGGATATCAACGATGTTTATAAAAGAACTGCGGAAATGTCTGGTAATATGATCTTTTATCTAAGTAATCAGATGTAATATGTGTGTTTAAACTAGCACTAGATAGTATAAACCATTATACAACTATTATTTACATTGAAAAATACATCGATGAATTTTGTGGTTATGTGCATTTACAAAGAAGCACGCTCCTATAATTTTGATACTTTTTGTGTTACTTCCAGAATAAAAGTAACTAAGTATATTATTTTTCTAGGTTAATCCGTAAGTACCATACGGCGAATTGCTAGAGAAGGCCACTACTTCTTCATCAAAGTTAGTGAAATAAAACTATGGTTGTCCGAGAACAATGTACCGTTTGAATACACATTAAGGAAGCCAAACCTGCTCATGCTTGTTAAACAACGCAAACCTAAGTCAGTCTATGAAATAGATGAAGTCCTAAGTGAGCATGGTCACACAGTGGTAAGGCTCCCACCTTATCACTGTGACCTAAACCCTATCGAACTGATCATAATGTTGGATCAGTTGACATCAATGTATTTTAAAATAGCTACTTTCATTTTACATTCTTAGAAAGAAGTATTTGCAAAAGTTTAACTGTCTTTATTTTTTACTGTTGTAGGCCGTGGCTGACCAAGTGTTTGCAAGCATCTCTGTTGGTGATTGGAAAAAATCATGTGAACATGTTATGCAAATAGAAAGAGAGTATTATCAAAGGGGACAAACTCTGTATAGTGATATAGACAAAATAGTCATCAATCTGCAAGATGACAGCATCAGTACAGATACAGACACGGATGAAGAACTTTCAGATGTGGAATATTTAGACGAAGACATGTTAGATTCTGATTGAAACATCTGTAAAATTCTATCTTTCTTATTAATAAAAATGAAAAAAAAGCACTTCGACGAATTGTGTGATATTATTTTCCTCATAATGTAAATCTATATACACACGTACTTGCGCATTATAATACAAAAGCGTAATGTAACGAGCAGAGAAATTTGTTTATTTCAATTTTAAGTAATGTAAAACCCGTTCAACTCGTCATCATCTGCCTAGCCTTTTCCCAACTAATTTTGGGGTCCGCTTCCAGTCTAACCGAATGCAGCGTGGATATCAGTATTTTACATGGAGCGACTACCTATCTAATCTCTACAACCCAGTAACTAGGTAATACAATACCACTTGGTAAGACTTGGTTGTCAGATTTTCGGGCTCCTGACTCACAGTAAAGATCTACAAATGACACGACAACAGCTATAAGTGCTTTCGGAGGCACGGAAGAAACTATGACAGATGGTCACCCATCTACAGACTAACACGGCTTAAGCTTCAAGATTGTCCTGTCCTGTTCGGCTGTTATTATTTAGCACCGAGCTCTTCGAAAACCCGTCAAACAACACATTAAATAGAAATTAAAAAAAAAAAACCAAAGTATCAAAATGTTATTGTCGTACTATATAGGGTTACAATATGTACGATAGTAGCGCCACCATTATTTTCACGACTTTTTTGCCAAGCTGTAACTCAGACCTGGGGCCGTATTTTTGAATCACTCGAAGTGAATCTTAAATTCGTGCACGAAAGCAAAACGTATACGAAATTAATTTCGATTGCTCCAAATTTTACGTATTTTTGAAGTAATAGAAATGAGTGTTGCCCTAAAACTCGAATCTTATGACATTTTTTTATTTCACGCAGAAAAATAAAAACCGGAAAGCCATAACTCGTTGATAAAAAAACCGGTAATGAGTTACGGTGGTACGGAACGTTAATTAAAAAGTTATAATGTCATTGTCTGACGTCTATCATTGGGATGTCGATATTTTTTTCTTTAGTTTTCACATATTTTTCCCGGTTGTTATTTGTGGTGGATTTATTTTTGAATTGTTAAAGAAAGTACGTAGAAAATCGAAAACGACAAAAAAAGAATCAGTCAACAAATCTCCACTTGTCAGTGTCATTCTCACTCTCATTTCTACTGGTAGAATATCGGAAACGAGTGGGTCGGACCACTCGTTTCAAAATTCACGGGTATGAATATTCAAAAATAGCGATTTTAGGGATTTGCATACGAATTCTGCGATTTCGTACACGATTTGGAATTCTATTGATTCAAAAATACGGCCCCTGGGCACGTTCAAGGATGCGTGGTTTATTGAACGAAAGGGGACCTTTTTATTGCACGCCTATATTCTTTCTCATATTGGGAATATCGTATATTTCTGCAAATACAATTGCGAACTTTGGATTTCAGAAATCGCATGCGTAAAACAGCAACAGTAAGAGCGTAAGAGCATTAGATCATACATAGGTTTAAGAGAACATTCAGAAAATTGGCAACGGCGCCAATACCAATGAAATATTTACCGGTTTTCATTAATTTTGAAATATTACTGTACGGAAATAAGAAATGTAGCTAACTAGTGGACTAGATCGCAAATATTGAGTATGAAAATAATGTAATCATTAGTGTCAAAACACCGAATAATCAGTGTTAGATGTTAAAAACGGTTAGTTACATCATCAAATCCAGTGTTTTATTTGATTTTCTCTATTAATATTCTAGTTCACTAGTTAGCCATATTTCCTATTTCCGTACAGTTATATTACCAAATTAATTAAAATAGGTAAATGTTTGACAACAATTTGCGAGGTAGCCAACATTTTGGATACGTGCTCTTAATTCTCAGGGCGGGTTTTTTCCATCGGAATTGTCATTGACGTTTGTAATTCTGGAAATTATAGCCGCGGCAAATGGCTCAACGTGTTTTCCAAGACACAGAGGAAACTTTGTAGGTATGTAATGGGTGAGGAGGGTCACCCATCCACTGACAAACCTGGGCAAACGACCCGATCGGCTGTTATTATTTAGTAACGAGCTGTTCAACAAACGCGACAATGAATCTTCCAAAATAACGTGAGTAATAACTCATCTCTAGATTTATAACAAGATTATGTTTGGCTTTAAAGCTCTTCGTTTAAATCATCCTTGAATGAGTTTGTAGCAAAAAGCTTTGTAGGTAATTTTGTAAGATAAGCTTACATCTGTGATCTTAATAAAGTATACCTTGATATAACGAGGCGTGAAAAGAAAGTATTTTATACTACCTACCCAATAACAGTAGGAACTTTTTGGCTAAATAATCATTATGTTCATTAAACTTTACTTGCAGAGCTACATAATCGCTTTCACAGACAATACTACATAGTATCATATGTGAAAATTGCGAATTGTTACGAATTTTTTATGCACTTACTAAAGACATAAAAGAAAAAAAATACAGCATAAATGACACAACAATGATGCTTTCTACACCAATAAATAAATAAAATATATGACACTAAATACTCATTTGTTATTTGCCATACGTGCAAGAAAATAAAACTTCTACTAACAAAAAAACTTATTCTTTTCAAACCTGAAAATCAACACCTGAAAATAACGCACTCGTCGTCTAACCGTTATATCAGTGGTTCGCCGACTGAGTCCGACTAACTAACTTTGTTACCGGTACGTGATAGGCAGCCAACATAGTTTCTTCGGGAGCTGTTGCTGTTCCATCTGCTACTTTGGCGCAATTCCATTTAGCGGACGACTCAGGTGCAGTTTGAACGTGTTTGCTCGCGTTTGGTGTTTTTTTTTTGCATCACCCATTTACCGATAGTATCTATACAGGGTGTAACCACCTCATCACAAAGCCGTTAATCAAGCATTCTGTACATCAAACTAAGTAACTTTAAGCAAAAATTATTGCTGGGAAACAATTTGTTTTTTGAGGTTATAAATCATGTTTTGTGGTAGAACTCAATGTGACGCACTTAAAACATTGTGCTGATGGATGGATTGAATACTACGGGGGTCGTGAAGGTGTTAACAGTCAAAATCTTACAAATAAACTTGTATTTAAAAAAAGACTCGTCAAAAAGTTGTAACTTTGACCCCCCATATCTCCGTAACTAGAAGGTTCCCAGGTATGGTGTAGAACAAAAAAAGTATCGCAATGATGGGGAGAACAAGTGTCTTTCAGCAAAATCAAAATCAAAGCATTTATTTCAAGTAGGCCAGTTACAGGCGCTTTTGAACTGTCGAAACAAAGATGATAATTAAATGTAGCTACAGTTCCAGTCACAAGACATAAAAACTGTGAAAGTACTGTAGTTGCCCATTCCCTAGCGTAGATCTCTAAGGAGAAGAACGGGCAAGAAGCTCCATGGACACTCTTTTAAATCATAATGTTGTTACAAAATCTTGGTTACATATCATTCCTGTTGAGATGGTGCATTATGTGAGAACAATGTAGCAAAATGTGCACGATAAAAGTGTCCATAGTTAAAACTAACAATTCAAACTAACAATTCGGCTTCGTGATGAGGTGTTTTACACCCTATATACTATTGGTAAATAGATGATGAATTCTGTTTATTGGTTAAGTTATAAATGCAGCTTGGATGAAACATGAATTCCTACCGATAGGATACCGATTTTTATAATCGCCAAAAACAAAATAGAATAGTCACTGCAGTTGAAATTGGGTGAATTGTAGAAATCCTTAACTCAATGGCAAAAACGAGTAGTAGTTTTCCAACGTAAAATACCTATTCCGAAAGTTTGTTAACCGTCCAGCACTTTAAAATCGCTGTAAAAAGGCAAAACGTTATAGAATCTATACAAGTTAACAAATTTGAAGTATCTGCTTTTAATATTTAAAAAAAAAAGCTTTTAATTGAATGTATACGAAAATGAATACACTTAACAAATTTTTGTAACGTTTTTTGTTTGACTGTTTGTTCCGGCTAATCTCCGAAGTAGCTCGACCGATTTTATCAAATAAGTATAACTTAAGCTTTTTTAAAATATAATTAGGGTTCCGTGCAAAAAAATCCCTTGAAATTGTTAACAAATTCTTATTCAAAAAGGTAAGTAAAATTTACTATAATAATTTAAAGCGAACGAAGTTCCCGTACAACATTTAATACCTAAATAAGCTTTCCATCGATCCCTAGACCAGGTAACAATTAAAAGATAGATCATCCTAATCATGATCGTCTTCAGACTTATTCCAGACTTCATTAAGAAATAACTGCAAAAGAATTCCAGATAACCTACCTTCTCTCTTAAACCAAGATAGTCATTAAATTCCTAGTATTAAATAACTGTTATTGCATACTTGGACTACGACTACGATGTACCTTATATTTGTTTACGTTAACTAATATTAGAACTTGTGTGTAGTGTGTATTTACTACGTTCGTGGTATTTGTAGGTCTATACGTGTATGCATACATGCAGGTTATACCACGAAGTCCAGTTGCTTTACGCAAATATGTGCAGGATTTTGTTTGTCTTGATAATATTAGGTATGTTGCTATACACAATAAGTCCTCCCAATAGGTGGATCGATGACCTGGTGAAGACTGCGGGAATCCGCTGCATGCGAGTTGCACGGTACCAGTCAATGTGGTGACACTTGAGGTAGGCCTGGATCGCCGTTTGACCTGGAACCAGCATATCAAAAACAAGAGGGAAGAACTCAACATACGGCACAGAAACCTGTACTGGATGCTGGGTCGCAATAGCAAGTTATCGATAGGTAACAAACTTCTCATTTACAAGTCGATATTAAAACCAACTTGGACATATGGCATTCAGCTCTGGGGCAGTGCAAGTAATTCTAACATCGCAATATTGCAAAGAATGCAGAACGCAATATTAAGAACAATAGCGCATGTTCCGTGGTTCACTACCAACTCTGAAATACACGCAAACCTAAATAATATGACCACTGTAAAAGAGGAAATACAGGTCTCCACAGTAAAATACCAAAAGGAACTGGAAAATCACCCAAACGTACTTGCGGCGAGTCTAATGAAGCGCAGCTATCAAAAACGTCTTAATACTGTAGTGGAAAACCCCTGCATAAATACTATGAGTAGCTTTCCCCACTGGGGAAAGCACTTTACCTGTCAAAACCTCACAAAGTATCTGCTTATAGTATACTACTGATTGCAGATAAGCACAAAAGAAAAAAAAATACACCACATAATCGTCAATACAGTTACAAAAACAGGCAGGTACAGTAAACCTTGCAGATGTTTGCTGCCGGTTCCGGCATAGTTTCGAAGAGCTAAGACCCGCTCGGACTTTTAATAACAGACATACCGAACTGGTAATAATGAAAATTGTATTGATTGATACCTTGATAGAGGAGTTACGGCAATTTAGAGATATTTTTCCAGGTAACATCTTAGATTTCCTTAACTACTTTGATGAAAGCAAGTTTACTTAGCTGTTAAACGTGGTGGGTTTTGAAATTATATGTCTGATTGAATTTATGTGAAACCAGGAAAGTTTTCAATGTTGTCTTAGAACACTTACCTACACGTAAATTCGTTTATGTCGCCAAGACTGTAAGTGTTGGCACGTGTAAGTCTGTAATTTACTTACTTATTATTAAAATTACTTTGGGCGTTTGTTTATTTTCTTGCTAAACACACACCACTGACACACCCCAAATAACACAATCGCATCTATAAACGGACTATTAGATATCTAATAGAATTTAATTTAATGGTCTACCATAAGAGTAAAATATCTCCCTAGTAGTAATCAAGAACGCTTATTACACAGTTTAGTACAAGTGGGCACAACCTTATCCGTTCTCATAAGAATGAGTTAAGAAAACATGAATAGATAGAGATAAGAGTTGTAAATTCTCAAATTGTCTGTAGAGATTTTTCTAGTACCTCACTAAACTGTTTATAGACCACAATTTTTACTAGTAGATAGTTTATAGATAAAGTTGAGACCTTTAATGAAGTCTTTACTCGTCAAGTTTTTAACCAAAATTAACTCAAGACTATCAACTTTAAGTTACATTTGATTTGTAATAGACAACGACACATAATGGCGCAGAACTTACAAGAGTTATTTAAACTTATAATTGAATTGCATCATGGCGTAACAAATTTCTTATTTTACTTGTGTTTTAGCTAGTTGATAATGGGTAAACAAGCAAATCTATATGCGATTGACATTCTATCGTCGAATATTATGTAAAACTCTCTTAAAATAAGAGCGCCCGCTGTAAATGCAAGATTTTTTTTTTTTTTACCACATATGAATATTATTTTTAATGAGTATTTTTTTTAAATTGCTTTTAAATCCTTAAAATATTCATTTTATTAGAAATATAGTTATTTACAACATATTAAATGTTTAATTAGAGATAATTTAATAATTAAAACATAAAAATAAGCATTAGAATATGTATCGAAAATCATTTGAAGCAAAAGTAGATCATAAAAATGGCGTCAAGATAAAATTTACTAGAAAAACGAATTTAATAGAACAAACACTCTAGAGAATTTTCTGTAGTATGGCTCTAGCACTATGACAAGAATAATTTCACTTGCTACATACTAAACTATCTAGTGAAAGAATAAACCGATTTATGAATAGTTTAAGATTACCTAGTAACTGTCATCTATGTATTCCTTTTTATCTTCTCACAGTATTTCTAGACGTTCATCAGTGAATAGGTAATTTGATGTGTTGTGAACGGCAGACCATTTTATGCAATAGCAGAGCAATTTAATTAATCAATTCAAGAGGGTAAGTAAAAGATATTTCTGTTTTATCTATAGACAATGTGTAAAATAGCAGGACAATACCAGAATTCAACTTTCGAGCTTTTATACGTAGGTAGTCCATCAATGTTAACATCGATTGTCACTATTTTGTTCTCTGTCAAATTTTGAAAATATCTTGTGAGATTAATCTTCAGCCCGTGATGCCAGTATTCGCCATTACCGATTTTTTTTCATTTCAATCGTTCTTGGAGTCTGGAGCAATGTTCTCGGATCCTTTGGTAGAGTAGCAGGTTGAAAATTATTTATTATTTGAAATAAGTACTTCAAGGCTATGTGAGTTATAGCATGAGTTGCTGACCACTGGCGCGCAGATCACTTTTGAGGCAAGTGGATCGAATTTCGTCGTCGTCATTTGGATTGTTTTCATCCGAGTCTGACTGCTCACTAACGTAATTTTGTAATGTTCTAGGAGACACTTCAAATTCAGTTGTATCTTCTGTCTCACAACAATTTCTTGCGTTTTGGAGGAAGTTACGAGAAAATTCCGATTCGGAATCTGAATTATCTTGAATCTCTTCTTCTTTTTTTTCTTTTTAAATATTTGCCGATTTTTCGACGAAAGCCACCAGACCTTTTAATTTTTTTCACTGTCTCCATTGCATAAAATCATCCAATTCAAATATTTAATACAAATGCACTTAACTAAGCCATTTTTAGGAATAAAACCACTAAATACACGTTTTCACTATCACATTTTTAGACAAACTAAAAAATATCTATTAAAGTATTTTATCAAGACTTAAGTGTCTTTATATACAAAGATAAGATTACCAATAGCTAAATAATAGAAATAATAGAATGTTTTATCTTAAAATATACCATCTTTTCTAAAAGATTACTTCAAGTTAGGTACCTTTAGGCTTTATTAACTATTTGTAGAGCATTTTATCCTAAAACATTCAATATACCTATAGACATACTTGAAATAGGTGTGCTATAGAACAAGTGCTCTAAAAATAATCGAGCTTGGGAAAAAAAACTCTATAAGAATACATTTTCTTTATTGAAACCATCTTTAGAAAGCCCCTATCTAAAGATTAACCATGAATAGACTGTCAGTAGACAGATTTGTTTTAAACCTCCTAGACTGTGTTACTTGGGACACACCATTCACCTATAATACCGACAACGGTCTTCATGTTTTATTTCCATTGCGCGCTTTTTTAATAGAACCAAGGTTTAGTTTAGGTACCCCACATCACTTAAGCGTTCATTGTAGGAATCATTAAGAAAATAGTGTTGTTTCCTATTTTTTGGTGGTTTATGCTAACACAAATGTGATTTTTTATCCCGATTTTGAACACAAATACAACACAATGCCCCCTTAAGAAGTAAAGCGTAAACAAGAACTTGTTTAAAAACAAGCAAATTAACTCTGGACACTACGCACAGCGCCATCTAGTGCAACACTAAGCAACGAGGCCTGTGTCGTGGACACCAGATAGTTGATCTATTACATAGATACAGGATATAAAATACAGGATTTAGGAACAGACACAACAAAAGGGAAGGAGAAAGTGTTATTTACGAGAAGACATCAAAGCTCCAACAGAAAACTTACTGGAACTGTCAGATACAAACGATAAGTTCGTACAAGATTAAGTCAAACGGAACCCACTGCTTTTCATTCAATACAAGTCGTGTCTGAGGGAAATTGATTATCTCACAGTCACCTGTCGCGTTTATCTATTTAATGACGACTTTATTTTATTTAATTATATTCAAGGAACTTACAGCTACCCCAAAAATAAACAAAGAGAAAAAAAAAGAACTTACAGCTGATACATATAAACTTTAAATGTTCTTCAAAATGCATTGGGCCTTCATTACAAGTTTTCACCGATACAAACTCTTGAAGCAAAAAAGGTTGGTACAGAAAATACCTATAACAATAATTAAACATAATAACACGATCGATTTCTACAAACTATCATAATATCAGTCCTTGTGTCCTTGTCTTTAGGAGTTGCAGTAGTCCTTGCGAAACGGAAGATTCAGATACAGTAACTTAGCTGGTTCTTCGATAAATGTGTGTTTCTTAGAAGTCTATTGCAAGCAATACCAACTGCCATGGCACTTTGAAATACTATAGAAACTGTAATTTAATCGAATTCCTATAGATATCCACGCCTTTAGGTAGGTTCCTCAATAGGCTCCAATTCAAAATCCAAGTTTATTACAAGCAATACCAACCGCCATGCCACTTTGAAATACTATAGAAACTGTAATTTAATCGAATTTCTATAGCTAATCACGGCTTTAGGTAGGTTCCTAAATAAGCTCCAATTCAAAATCCAAAGCCAAGAACCACTTATAAGCCCCCAAAAGTCATACAAGGAAAATCTGGTAATGGCATCCGTATAAAATACAGGTAAAAATAGAAATCTAATTCTATCCGACAAGGTTCCCAGCCCTACAGTCTCCACAAATGTACGGAAATCCATTTTAAATAACAATCGTGTTTCCCCTTGTCGGGTTTTTTACATTTAAATGCGGTGAATGTCGCGGTGGCGTTGAGGAAAAAGGAATTTCATTCACTTACGTGAAAGCAATAAAAATTCTGAGAGGATAGCATGGTACATCTTCTTTAGTATTAATGTGAAAGTGAATCTGTTTATGTGTAGGTAACCTAACCTTTTTGGGACGAAACTGTAGAACTGTATTTTTCGGTGTCGTGGTTTCTGAAATGAAAAATAATCCGGGGATGTAGGTACAATATACAGGAATGAAATGAAATGTCGTCCATCAGAAATTTATCAGGAGCAGCCAGCCTGGATAGTGCTCGGTTTTTGGGAAACGGGGACTGAGGAAATGTGACTTTAACATAGACGACGAAATGTGAGTGTCTATTTGGAGCACCTCTGCCTGGGATTACTATACTAAACGTGATGTTATGTGAAATTACATTCTAAGACACTTGACTACTGAAGATAATGCAGATTGCAGTATTTTTGAACTACGAAATTCATCGTTTAATATATCAGAAGGTGCCGTTTCCTAGTAACCTAGCGAGGGAAATATCGATATTCTAATCCGGACTCAAAATTCCAAACTTCTGACTGCCTGTATCGTGGGGTGAAGGCTTATGGTGCTCTGTAGAGCTCAGAGTCTATTGTATTAGTAACATAATATCATGTTGGGATACTTGTTTGGATACGAAGTTCCTAAAACGGATTAGCACGTATGAAACTGAAAAGCTGCCTCATTGGTCCAATGATCGCAAGTGTGATCGCTAAGCAGATCCTGAAGTCGATTCCCGGGTCAGGCAAATAAATATTGGGTTTATCCATTAGGAATTTCTCAGCGGCAGCGGGATCTCGATTTGTCCCCAGTTGCTGGCAATAGGCTGGCCCTCTTTTACATGGGACTTAAACATAAGTCGCATAATGAGGGTGTACGGTTGAGGTCACGACTGCCAAACCGTTGGTGTATGGAAGTGTGATGTTCTTTAATACGCTGTGAAAACTGTGGTAAATACAAAATAGCAACATCTCAACCATATATATGTGTGTTTGCCATTTCAATAAATTCAATACGCAGACGATTGATAAAAAATCTGATCGATTGCCGAAATATAATGGCATAAACATGACATCCGCTTTACTATACGAAAGATTATTTAGACATACTGAAATTCAGAGAACTGCCAATACATGTGTAAGTTCTATGCATGTATTTATTCATAGAACTTTTACTATTTCGTACCCAACTGTATTAGCGATAGAATTTGTGTTTTTTCGAGGTCAACCATATGTTTTGCTTGTTACTACTGAGCTAGACTCATTTGCAGTGATATTTATGAGAAAGTAAACACATCAAACAGTCGATTTTATGTACTGAGAATCAGCCGAAACGACGATTTTATGTGAATTGTTCTTTCAGACCTGTTTTGACTGTGTAATCGAAATCAAACATCTCAAAAACATAATAAACATTCAGGTTTAGATCCATAAAAGTTCTCGAAGAACTTTTAAAGGGAGACAAAACTTTTACGTACGCAAACAAAGGGAAAAAGTGACGCAAAAGAGAAATAAATTCCTCACTTAGTATTCAGGGACACTGCTAAATATACAGACAATATCATCTTCCATTATGCCCATTAACTAACCATCAATAAATGCCATAAATGGGGAATAAAACGATATTACTCTTTTATTGGGCAAACGACGATATTTCTTTGTGACGTTATTTTTTTTCTTGCAATATTATTGTGTGTTTATTGTAGCTCTCTGGTCTGGTCTAGCTTTTTTAGCCCTATTGGATGTTAGACCGTATTAAATTCCTCTTGTTTAATATCAAATGAGATCCAAAAGGAAAGGCTCTAGGGTCCTGTAAGATATCAAACGGGCGCTTCATATTTTATTTGTGCCGCTTGCAACGCTTTTTTTTCAGAATACTTCGCTTGCGTATAGAACCACTGTGCAAATTTCATCAAATCGTATTAATATCGTTTTAATATACTCGAATATTGATTTATTATATATTTTTCCTCATTCTCCACAGGAAGACTTCGTAAAGATTCCTAGATATTATATGTGTCACCGTAAAATTGTCAAATACGTTATATTGTAATATCTCTAGCGATATTGTAGTCTCGAATTATTGTCAAATGAACATACTGCTTACAACAAAACGCATTATTTTTCGTGAAATGCATGCGATGGTAGTCAACTTACGTGGTGTGGAGGCAAGGAGGGGTCCCCCTTGCCCAGTGGCACAACTCTCATAAAAAGATAATGCACCATTCCTGAGAAATACCGATTAATATAACATAACCTTAAAACACTTTATATTCCCCCTAAAAAGCGAAGTCGACGGAGCCCCGCTTCGCGGGGCCCCTATTTCCGAATGCAGGGTTTAAAGGAACCTAACTAACCTAACGGGGGGGTGCCCCAAGTCCCGATTATGGGGGCAGAGATACTTCCGTATGTTCAGTTGACAATAATTCGAGACATTACAATATCGCGAGAAAAAACACGTTATATTGTAATATAACGTGTTTGACAATTTTACGGTGACATATGTACTTGCTATTAGTGAGTTACTAAGCATGAATGTCAAACCGGCCTCACTTCTCTGTTAGCAGAGTTCCCTATTTTGCTTTTACTTCGTCTGTGATTCAGGGTAAGAGAGTTTTCTCACTAGACTAAAATTATTACATGTCCTATGTATTTTCATGTTATTTTTGTTTCTTCAAAGGTTTCGACAGTAATATTGTGATTCTCACAGCAAAGAAAAACATGCTCACAAATATTAAACAGACACCACTGCTTATTGTTCAGTGTCGACTGTAAGAATCAACTATGTTGAATAAACTCTGTTTCTGACACGTCGTGTCGTCGCCCCCGGCGTTCGCAGAGATCTGATAGACAGAAACCATTATATTAACAATCTAACATGTTCATTACAAATATACATCAAACGGTACACTGGTGTTTCGTAACTGATCACATTTGAACGTCAATAGGATGAAAAATCTTTGTGCTCTGCTCTTTGTCGTTTTGTGAATTCAAAAGCATTAGGTATAATATTGAATTCAATCATGAGTGTTGTGGCAATATCACACGGTTCAACTAAATTAATTCACTTTGTTTGTAAGGAGCAGTGTGGGCGACATTTAATTGTAAACTTAACGATCTTCTACTCGTGTTTTAGGGTTCCATTGTCCAATAATAAAAATGAAACCCTTATAGATTCACGCTGTCCGTCTGTCTGTCTGTCCGTAAGTCACAGCCATTTAACTCCGAGACTGTTGCCGCCACACATTTAAAATCTGGAGAGCAGCCCCCGTATTCACAACGCTTAGATTTGCTTCCGATTCGGGAAGTCGTATGTCTATCTCGATCGAAGAAGACAGATATACGAGTTGTCGAATCGGAAACGAGTCGAACGTTTGTGAATACGGGGTCAGGTGTCTTCAATGAGTTGCTATACAAAAGATAAATATGAAA
Source organism: Xestia c-nigrum (assembly GCA_916618015.1). Classification (NCBI taxonomy): domain Eukaryota; kingdom Metazoa; phylum Arthropoda; class Insecta; order Lepidoptera; family Noctuidae; genus Xestia; species Xestia c-nigrum. The sequence goes on from OU745250.1 coordinate 20,888,092, forward strand.
TTATAAAACAAATATGGGTAATAGTCTCCTTAACAATAGCTCCATAAAAAATTGTGAGTAAAGAGAAACCTTGTTTACTCGATTCAATTTGGTTGCTTCATATAAGTTTATACAATAAGTGAACTGTGGAGTACAGGCTTTATAAATTCTTCGTATACATTTGTAACGGAGATGTTCCACTATTATTTTTCTTAGCCAAAATATCTTCTGGCCATGACTTGACGTCGTAATACATACACAGTATATTTTTCTTTTGAATCGGTTTACACAAATAGGTATGCGTATCTAAAATATGTTGTTGTTTCTTTACTTCTGACTAAACGCCGCTATAAAAATATGTATGAAACGATCTTGGTGATGTTACAATAATATTCGTTGAATAAAGATAACAGTTTTATTTGAAATGAGATTAAATCATAATTTTGATGATTCTTGATGTGTAACAGATATGAATCAATAATCTGTAGTAACCAAGAGGAATTCAGGGTCAATACACAGACGAATATCAGAACGATATACATTTTCAATTAATTTAAGGTAGAGGATAGGAGGAAAATATTATTATCTATAAATGTTACCGAAAAATTGTCAAACTCGTTATATTGTAATCTCTCTAGCGATATTGTAAACTCTGGAATTATTGTCAAATAAACATACTGCTTACAATTATAAAACGCATTATTTTTCGTGAAATGCAGGCGATGGTAGTCAACTCACGCGGTGTGGAGGTAAGGAGGGTTCCCCCTTGCCCAATGGTACCACTCTCATGAAAAGATAATGCACCATTCCTGAGAAATACCGATTAATATAACCTAACCTTAAAACATTTTATATTCCCCTAAAAAGCGTAGTCGACGGAGCCCCGCTTGTCGGGGCCAGTATTTCCGAGTTCAGGGTTTAAAGGAACCTAACTAACCTAACGGGGGGGTGCACCAAGTCCCGATTATGGGGGTAGAGATACTTCCGTATGTTCAGTTGATAATATTTCGAGAGTTTACAATATCGCTAGAGAGATTACAATCTAACGTGTTTGACAATTTTACGGTGACATATACATCCGAGGCGCGTTCGTGTTCCGCGTGTGCTTCAAAGAGATGCCAGCAAAAGGAAAAGGGCAAGGGTCGATGCTGCCCAAAGCGGGAGGAGTCATTTGCTGATTTCCCAACCGGAAAAAAGGTTTTGATCCTCACAATGCAGTAGAATACTAGTATTTTACATGGTACGACTGCCTATCTGACCTCCATAAACTAACACTGTTTTAAAGCTATCACGGTTCACAATTAAACTTAAAATGTCACATACGGGAACTCGTCCATCGCGTCAACCGGCGCGGAGATCATGGCGCTTGCAACAACGTCGAAATATCGGGAGCTCAGTTAAAATAAAAAACACGGAAGATTGTCTTTTTAAAACTTTTACGACCAGAACATATATATATATTACTGAAGTATTGGAGCTAACGTGACAGCAATACTACAGTCTCCCCGCGACCACGGCTAGTGCAATCCGGTCGAAACGTCGGGATTAAATAAAAACTTTTTTACAAAAAATAAAACCGACTTCAGAGAAAACAAAAAAGTGAAAAATAACTTTAGCTTCAGAAGTCGGTGACCTTTGTTTGATTGATTTCGTTTTTTTGTCACCGACTTCTGAAGCTAAAGTTATTTTTCACTTTTTTGTTTTCTCTGAAGTCGGTTTTATTTTTTGTAAAAAAGTTTTTATTTATCATTTTTTAGTGGTTCACGTGTACTTACCCCTTCACAGCGTACCGGCGTGATTTTCTTTTATGAACTGGTGTAAACAATAGACAGATATGAGATTTCAGCGATCCCAGTACATTTGCTATCATTTATTGAGGAGTTCCCGTGCCCTATCTTCCGAAGTTCTTCATCAGATCTTTACCAAATTGAAATAAGATCACTCCAAGAGTGTACTCTTCCTAAAACTACCCAAATCGCTTCTGCTGCGCCTATAAAATTTAAGGAATTCCCTCTATTTCTCCAGGATCCCATTAAATGGAACTTAACATATCTAAATGTCCTTGACCGTCTTCTAAATAACTGCATTCGATTCGTTTTCAATCTGCGTAAATACGATCATATCTCCGAGCATCGGTCTCTCCTTAAGTGGTTGCCCATACGACACCGCAGGGAACAAAGGGCGTTAACCACCTTGTTTTCTTTTCTTGTCTCTCCCACTTCCCCACTCCCCACTTTCAATACATGTGTGCCAACCATAACAGGAGCCTGCGCTCTTCTCAAAACCGCTTACTTCACTGTCCCTCTCACCGCACTGACTACATTCATCGATCGTTTTTCGTCCAGTCTATTTCTCTGTGGAATGCGCTTCCCCAGGAAATCAGGATGGCAACCAATCGTTTATCCTTTAAAATCAAAGTTCGCGAGTACATTCGGAAGAAGCTGGCAGTTTCGTCACAACGGTAATATTTTCCCAATTGTCTGTCTTTTTATTTTAGTATATCCGTACAAAGCGCTGTTTACTTTTACTTCAATATATATTTATAGTATTTTATATAATTATAGGTATAGTATTTTATATATCCTTGTAGTTTTTATCGTAGTTTTAATAAAATTATTCGTAAAGTTTCAGGAATGACACCTACCACTGCTTGTCTCTGCATCACCTAAAGGTTGACTGGTAGAGAATGCCATTGGCATTAAGTCCGCCTCTGTACTTTGTGCTTGAAGTGTTAAATAAAATAAATAAATAAATAATAACTGTCGAAATCTGGGTGTATTGTACACTTCTGCTTACTCCCTCAGAGCATACAGGCGTGATGTTACGTCACTATGTTACATACACAATAAACAACCAAGTCATTGCAACAATTACTGCAGCTTTGCCGTGTATTTTTGAAGAGTTTCATTTATATCTCCGAAGATCAGCGTCAGATCTTAACCAAATTGAAATAGAACACACGGAAAGCACCAGCTTTCAAATAAAAAAAGAATCATCAAAATCGGTTTACCCAGTGGAAAGTTCAGAGGCAACAAACATTGTCGAAATCTGGGAGTATTGTACACATCTAGGTACCCCCTCAGAGCATACAGGCGTGATGTTACGTCATGATGTAGTATGAACAATGAACCTACAAGCGATTGCAGCAATTACTGCAAATTTGCCGTCTATTTTTGAAGAGTTCCTTTGTATATCTCGGAAGATCAGCATCAGATCTTCAACAAATTAAAATGGGACCAATCGACAAGCACCAGCTTTCAAACAAAAAAAGAATCATCTAAATCGGTTCACCCAGTCGAAAGTTCTGAGGTAACAAACACAAAAAAAAAAAAAAAAAAAAAAATACAGACGAATTGATAACCTCCTCTTTTTGGAAGTCGGTTGAAAATGTAAATTCGCGATAAATACCCGTCTTCTTAAGTTTTATAATGTTATCACGGAAGATATTCCGTAAGTGACATTTTTAGTTCTCCATAGACTAGTTCTCAGACTCTGGTTTTGTTTTTACATTAACTACCGCCGCGCCGTGCGCGTTAAAGACGACATTAGACTGACAGACTGGGGCAACTTTCGAGTGTTCAAAAATTCTGGTGTCCAGTCTTTAACCAGCTATTTGTGCTAGTTGGGTTGCATTGTATCCCCATCTGGTTAAAGCCCGCGGTAGAGCGGTTTCAAGCAATCTGGGAGCACAACGTACCCCCGCCAAGACTAGCAAAGCGATCTATTTATCACCTTATGCAAGCCATCTGCCATGGTTTAGCTGAAAAAATAACCTCTATACAAAATAAGCTGTGAAAAGGGACTCGTTTCATAAATCCACACGTGACCAGGGTAGGTGATCGACCTTCAGTTTGGTGGCATGACGTCAACGATATTCTTTTCACATCGGCCATGTTATGGCAAACATAATGCTCATACAGCCAATAACGTTATGGTCTGTCAATACTGGCTCAGTTTCCAAAGTGCGTGCTGATTACATGAGAATGGCGGCGTGTTACGTCGAGTTTTACTATTATTGTTTTTTTTTTTTTTTGCGTTTGGTATTGGCTGGTAACCGAAGGAGAGAAGTCTTTTCAGAAAGATCTTTATCTGTTTTATTTAAAACGATAAGCATTTGCCTTGTTTCGGTTCAGGCGACGCGAAGTGATGTTAGTGGCTCAGCTTAGGCCGACTCCGAGTCGATCAGTGAGGACACTTACTCGACGTAAATACTAATTATGCTTAACAATAAAATTAATATCCCGGATTGAGAAATTAATGAGGACATGATTCAGAAAGCGTTGTGTCTGGACACGGCTCGTATTGTTAGAAGATTCTTTTCTCTGGAGACCTGACCGTTTGGACTCTGTTCCTGAAACCGGTAGGCTACTAAATATTTATGAATATTAAGAAAGAATATGAATAAACAAATAATATCCTTGACTTTATCCTACACGACAGGATAAGCTCTAAACCTTTAATAATAGCCTTTATTTAGCTTGTAATAACTTAAAGTTCAAGTTTAAACTTCGTGCTTACGTTCGCTTAAAGGAGAGTTAAGTCAAGTCAACGCTAAGTGTATTACAATAACTCGTCTCTTTGCTCTGAAGTTTTCAAGTGCTGCAATTAGTTTTAATCATAATTTTAATGACATTTAACCTTTTACCTGAAAGCGGTCGGAGATATCAGTTTGACGGTTTTTCTCAACAATATAATCATTACGTTACACTTGACTTCTGCGTTCTGACGTTAGGTGCCCAAGTAGAGTTAACCACCGAGCCTAGTGACAACCCAAGTTTGCATGAACACGACGATTACGATTTCTCTGTTGGTCGTATCCATAAATGCGTAAAACAATTGTTTTTTATAAATTTTCGCCCAAACGTGAATAAATGTAGTTTCTATAATTCGAATATGTACGTTCCTCTGCATGCTTAGGTATCGTCACGTTGTATTTAAATGACTACACGTGAGCATTTCAATGTGCATAAGAATCCATACAAAAACGAAAGTACACGGATTTGTTAAAATTAAAATATAACATACATAAAAAAACAAACCTCGCAGTGTTCCAATTATTCGAAATTTAAATTTAAATTCGGAGAAAAAGCCACCAGTTTTTCAAAAAGAGTTCTGATAAGGCTCATGATTTCATCTCATACGCTCTTAAAACCACAGTCACAACAAAGTGATGGGATGTGGGATACGAGGTCAATAGGGTATATGTCCCATGTCGTGGACATGATTAATGGCAGATCGATCAGCCCCACCCACGCACTTACACTTCATTTAGCAAACTAGAAGTTACAGTTACTTTTAGGGTTGTCAAACGTACTCTAATTATTACGAGTGTAAAAACTTAAAAAACATCGCAGAATCGAGATCAAGAGGCACTTGTTATTCCCGTCATTGCGATAGTTTTTTGTTTTGGACCTGTGGACCAAATACGGAAATATTGAAAAGCAAACTTTATTTTTTTTGCTTTAAATAACTCCATAACCTCTGTACTATTAATTTCATTCAACATAACAAAGTTTTGATTGCGTTAACGTTGAGCGAGCGCAACGTAAATCGTAATGATGATTTTGCACATAAAAAAAAGTCGTTTCCGAGCAATCATTTTTACACAGTTACTTAGTTTGATGTACAGAATGCTTGGTTTACGGCTTCGTGATGGGTCCTTTTAAACCCATTGGAGTAATTTACTGTATTTCTAGAAGGCGTCATTTATAATCTGACAAACCAATAGGGTGCGCCCCAATACTCTGTTTATTATACTATATTGACTCTGACTTTGAATGAACTGAAAAGAAAAGACAAAAAGTTGTGGTGTTTCACAAGAACTTTATATTTTTAACCGACATCTTTAAATTAACAAAAAATTATACTACTCTTTTTTATAACTCTTTAGCCAATGTTTAGAATTCTGTAGTAACGCTATTTCTTTAAAAAAAATGTCGGCAACCCTGGCCACGTTCCATCATTATGAAACTACTGTTTGTCATCGCTTCTGAACGATTTTCACGGATATTTGGTTACAAATGTTTGAAAAGATTTCTGTGGACGTGATTAATCTTTTTGTTTTTAATTTATCTCTGAGTCTTGCGAATTATTTTTCCAAGTCAGATAATTCACGATGCTTATAGTATGCGGTGTAAATGGATAATATTTATTATAATTTTTCATCTCCATCGTCAGACCTTCGATGAAGTCATACTCTAGTTAGGTTCAAAGTTCTCATCAAGGTGCATGAAATGAGCTCATCAAGGTGCATGAAACACGGATGTAAAAATACTTTTGTACAGTCAAACGCTGCCATTCATATTAGAAATGGCAGCATTTGACCATCATATTATTCCTCGACCTTAAAAACGTTCTATTGGATTAACTCTTGCGACAGTTATTTTGAAAAATTCTAAGTCACGAACTACTTTTAAATAACCATAACATCACACCTGTAATAGCTGAAAGGGTAGGCAGAAAATATATACCCATGCGTCTTCAATTCCGCAGTTATTTTTTAATCTTGTAATGATCCCTGATTGAAAACCCAATAACACTTTACCTGACGACGTGCGAATCAACCCAGGAACTTATCAGGCCTATTAAATAGCCCTGTGATTAATACCCACCATTTTTTTATTTATTAATAGACTGCGGACCCAGGTTTACCGCATCGAGGAAAACCTGCTCAGGTGGAGATTCATTAAAGACTGCCCTGGAGTGTAAATGTGGTGCTGTTCCACAAACTATGGGGCACTTAACTTGTTCACTACAGGAACTGATGGATGCAACCGAAAGCGCCAAACGACACACTTAGAGGAACAAGACCCACTCTAGCCACGATATCAACGAGATTCATCATTATCATCACTTTTCTACCCTTATCCCAATTCATTTGGGATAAGAGTAGGAAATGCCAATGCAAATTCAAATATTTTTATTTGTAAAACATAGAAAAAAAAGTATAGATGTCAATATTTATAAAATGAACGCTCGTCAACGGCGTGCAAATGTTCTAATTATAATTTCTTATGAGTAATAGGTAAAAAGAAACAGTCAAAATTAATAATGAAACTAAATTATAACAATGCAAAATAAACTAAAAAAATAAATTAATTAATTAAAATAACAATAAATTTTAACAGACCACAAAACAATTAAATTAAATTGATTAAACTTATCAATTCAGTTATTGACAAATAAATTTAAATGTCATTAAATTACAGTTTGTCTTCTAGGAACTCATTGCAGCATGTCTTCTTCACTATCACTATTCACTATCACTATAATTATATTATAAAACAAAGTCTCCCGCCGCGTTTGTCTGTCCCTATGTATGCTTAGATCTTTAAAACTCCGCAACGGATTTTGATGCGGGTTTTTTTTTATAGATAGAGTGGTTCAAGAGGAAGGTTTTTTTTATAAAATTTTACGCGGGCGAAGCCGCGGGAATCGGCTAGTCCTCCATAATTCTCAATTACTCGTCATCTCAATCAAACACTTCCTTTCCTGCTATATCATTCTTCACACAGTACATCCATTGTTTTTTGGTCTTTATCTACTCTTGTACCCACCCATCCACATTCATAGTCACGAGATCAACGAGATTATTCAAATAAAACTCTTTCACATTGCTTCCTATCAAACAAAAATATCCCCAATTACATCACAACGAAATATAACATACGAAAATAGAATTCTCCCATCGCGATACAGCAAACAGGTGTCGATAAACCCACTATTCGATTCCCGAAATTCTTTTCAATAAGCAGTCACGTACGCAATGTAGGCTAACCCAGACAAACATAGTAAATTATATTATGCAAGGGAAAATTCTCTAGCAATAATATAAAGTTGAGGTGAAGTATCACCTCTCCAAGTGAACTTGCGTCTATAGGTACATTCAAGTAAAAATAACGATATAAAGGGTGTAAAACACTTCTTAACGAATACGAAAACCACTTGTTCTCCTCGTCATTCTGATCATTTTTTTGTTCTACGCTATACCTGGGAACCTTCTAGTTCCGGAGATATTGGGGGTCAAAGTTGCAAGATTTTGATAAGTTTTTTTTTTAAATACCACTTTTTACCGCATGATTTTTAATTAAATATATATCTACATCCCCCGTACTATTAAATCCATCCATCCGCACAATGTTTTGAGTGCGTTACATTGAGTCATAACACAAAACATGATTTATAAGTTATAACCTCAAAAAAAAAAGTTGTTTCCCAGCAATATTTTTTGCGTAAAGTTACTTAGTTTCATATACAGAATGCTTGGTTAACGGCTTTGTCATGAGGTGAAATACACCCTGTATTTATGTGAAAGTTACGTTTAGTGTCTGTTTGTCGAAACTGCAGAACGGATTTTGATGCGGTTTTTCCCTTATTTAGAGAATTTACTCCGCAGGTTTATGTGTACTCGTATGACACTTAAAATTTAACTAGAAAAGAATTTTCAAAACTGTGGAGTTGCAATGCGTAAGTGTTCGCTTGTAATTTTATATTCTACGAAACAGCAATCAAACATTAGTCACTCTCGCTTTGACTTTTCATAATTATGTCTGAAGTCTCAAATCCACATAATATATAGTACAATGTCTTAAATGTTTCACAAAACTCAAGGTAAATCTGACAATGTAGGTATGTAACAAATCACAATCCGAGAGAAAGAAAGAAAAGGTTTTAGTAAATACATATATCAAAATCTAAGCAAAATAAATACGTATCCAGGGAGGTTTCAATTACCTAAGTGAGGGTAGCTATACCCTTCATCAAGCCCTAATCGATATTCAGGTTCGTAACTTGATACAATTCACACGTGTAATCGTACCTCAGAAGGGAATCATAGAATTGAAACAACGAACAAATCAACGCAATAACAATATTTATTATGAATTATTCAGCCTAGTTAAGTACACATCACATAATTTTACTAACCTTAGGACACTCCGGTGCCTCGTTCAAGAATGATCCGTGTCGGCGTCTTGTGCAACTGACAATTCACTTCAATGTCAAAATAATTTAATATCTGACAGTGACACTGACACTTCGGAATGATTTTAAAGATGACACAGAGTGACTCGAACATAGCAATCCTATCCACGAACTGTTTACTGATATTAATCTACCCTCACATAGATAAGTATTGTTACAGTCGGCCATCCTTCAAGAACGAGTCCCTTCGTTACTCAATAAGTCTATCAAACAATTTATGAATCATTACCAATTTTAATTTAAAAAGGTATTATTATAACAAAGACAACAAAATCAAAAATAAAAACAGTCTTAATTATTATGAAATAAACAAAGGTATTCTAAATCATCATGTTCAGTCATCGTTTATTTTATAGCTTGAGCGATGTGAAAGCTACTTCCTTCACCCTCACACCGCTTCAGCCGCAATGTTTTGAACCACTCATGGGCGACGAGTTCATACGCCAATCCTGCCCGGTTCGAAAACATTCTCAATCGGTCTATCGTCATGTCTATGGCCGAACGATGTGAAAGCTACTTCCTTCACCCTCACACCGCTCCAGCCGCAATGTTTTGAACCACTCATGGGCGACGAGATCATACGCCAATCCTGCCCGGTTCAAACATTCTCACTCGGTCTATCGTCATGTCTATGGCCGAACGATGTGAAAGCTACTTCCTTCACCCTCACACCGCTTCAGCCGCAATGTTTTGAACCACTCATGGGCGACGAGTTCATACGCCAATCCTGCCCGGTTCAAGCATTCTCACTAAGTCTATCGTCACGTCTATTGCCGAGCGAAGTGAGGCTACTTCCTTCACCATCACTCCGTCATCAGCAGCAGTACTTTGAGCCACTCATGGGCGGCGAATCCCAACGCCAATCCTGCCCGGCTCAAAGCACCCTCACTTATCTCTAGGCGACGGGCAAGTTCATATGCCGGACACCAAATCATATCGCTTGTACATCACAATTCGTAATCATCTCAATTATTATCATAAATTAATTCAATATTACATAAATTTTATAATTCAGACAACTCATAAAATTCCTGACATTTAAATAACAATTATTCAAATCAAATCAAAATCAAATCAAATCAAATCAAATTAAATCAAATCAAATCAAATCAAATCATATTTTTTTTTTTTTTTTTTATATATATATTGATTGACATCACTCATCGTCATTTTCGTCGCTGGACGAGCAAGCAGGGGCACTAAAACTTAACCATGGGTAAATTTTATCTATGGCAACAATTGATTCGTATTTTGCCCCTTTTCGAGTCATAGGAGTGTCTACAACAAGAAATCGATCGTTTGGTAAAACTTTCTTTATCCTGTATGGACCCTGACACTTCGCTTCTAAATTTTTAGATTGACCCGGCGTTGATACTATTGCCCTAGTTATCCTAACAAGGTCGCCCTCCTTATAATTCGTGGCCGTTTTTCTGTGTTTGTCATACCGACTCTTGTTTTTCTCCAGATTTTTCTTAATTCGTTCACTCGCTTCAGACCTAATTTCTTCTAAGCTTTGATTACTACTCTGTCCTATGTCATCAATTACATTATTCAATATGCCTTGGCTCGGGTTTGCCACCGTCCTACCTAATAATAGCTCGGTAGGTGTTTTTCGTGTTACGGCATGAACTGTAGTGTTAAGTCCTAGCTGAATATCTGGCAGAAGTTCGTCCCACGAACTTTTGTTCTTACCGTGAGCCATGGACCCCAGGGATGCCAGGATCGTCCGGTTATACCGTTCGACCTGCCCATTTGCTCTCGGTGTGGCGACAGAATTGAGGATGTGTTTTGCACCAACCGCTTGAACAAATGTCCTAAACTTTTTGCTTGTAAAGCTTGTGCCTCTGTCTGTTATGAGACGCGAAGGGGACCCAAAATAACTAAAGAGAGTCTTCATTGCTTTAATACTCTCCTTGGTTTTCGTGCTTCGAACAGGTGTAATGCTGACATATTTTGTGAAGGCGTCGACTATCACAAGTATGTTAGTGTAACCTCGCTTACTTCGCGGAAAAGGACCCAAGTGGTCCGCGTGTAAGGTGTGAAATGGCAACTCTATTTTAGGAATCGGGTGAAGTAATCCCTCTTTGCTTCCCGATGGCAGTTTATGGTGAGCACACTCAAGGCATGCAGCTACATATTTTTTTATAAATTTTCGCATCTTCGGGAACCAAAAGAGTGATCTAATTCGGTCCAATGTCTTCTCGAAGCCAAAGTGGCCTACGTCATCATGGTTGGCTTTTAAGAGTTGCCACCGAACGCCTTTCGGTACCACCCATCTGGTAACACCCTCACCTAAAGTCCTATACACTCGTCCGTTTTTAATTGTGTATTCTTTATAAATACCTGCAATTTTAGATGTTTCCGGATCTTCTAAAACATCTTTAATACGTCTAACTTCTTCGTCGGAAGACTGCACCGTAGAAATCCAGTCCTCAGTACTAACCGACATAATGTCTAGAACGTGAATTTCTTCAGATGGTACCGACACCGGGCCCCTACTGAGTGCGTCTACATGTGACATCCTTTCACCAGGACGATATTCAATTTCACAGTCGAATTCTAAAAATTGAATCCACCATCTAGATATGCGGGGTATGAGATCTCTTTTGGTGAAAGTGGAGCGTAACGCGTTGCAGTCGGTGATAATAGTGAACTTAATTCCAATAAGGTATGTGCGGAATTTGTTCAGGGCACAAACGACTGCAAGAGTCTCCAGCTCGAATGAGTGGAATTTCATCTCATCCGCTGACGTTTGACGACTAAAGTATGCTATTGCCCGCCAGGGGTCGGAATCTTTTCTCTGTAACAAGATGCCTGCAACGCCGAATTTACTCGCATCGGTGTGTAATTGCGTTTCGGCGTTGGGGTTGTACAATGCTAGGACAGGTCTTTCGGTCAGGTGCTTTTTGATGGATTGTAAAGATTCCGTTTGTGTATCTCCCCAGCTCCAAGGTGTGTCCTTTTTCAAAAGGTTTGTCAAAGGCCTAGCAATTAATGCGAATCCTTTCACGAACCTTCTAAAAAACTAGCGAGTCCAAGAAACCTCCTGACCTCATGTTGGTTTTTGGGAGCAGGAAATTTGGACACTGCTTCAATTTTTTGACTCCCAGGCCTGATACCATCTTTATCTATCTCGAATCCAAGAAAATCAATCCGTTCTTGGAAGAAATGACATTTTTCCATCTTAAGAGTAAACCCTGCCTGACGTAGAAGGTCTAGCACTTCTTCGAGGCGTGTTAGTCCTTCCTCAAAATTTCTTGAGGGGATCATAATGTCATCCATATATATAACTATATATCCGACTTTGGCCTTACTGAGGACCTTGTGGATCGCTCTCTGGAAAACTGCTGGGGCATTTGCTAACCCGAAAGGCATACGATTGTACTCGTATTGTCCGTCGGGTGTAACAAATGCAGTTTTCTCTTTGGATTGCTCGGCTATGGCAATTTGATGATAGCCTGAGGCCAAATCAAGTGACGTGAATAGTGATTGGCCTGAAAGCTGATCCAACAAGTCGTCAATTCTTGGCAGGGGATATTGATCTCTTTTGGTGCGGCTGTTTAGGGCACGGTAGTCAACGCAAAGACGCTTTTCGCCTGATTTCTTTTTAACTAAGACGATTGGACTAGCGTAAGGAGAATTAGATTCTCGCACTATACCATGGTCGATCATATCACCGACCATATCCTGAACTAGTTTACGCTCAGAGTAAGGTAGCCGGTACGGTCTATAAACGACAGGAGTGGAATCCTTGAGATGAATTTCCATTTCCGTAACGTTGGTAAACCCTAAGTCGTGCATTCCGGTAGAAAAACAGTCCTTGTATTTTCCTAGCAATTCCACGCATTGACGGTTTTGACCTTCCGACAGCTGTTTTCCACAATTAGGAGTAACAGGGACGTGATTATTCAAACCATTCGTAATTTTTAAAACATGTAAGTCTAAATTCCCTGATCCTACAAATTGAGCGCGTGTTATTAGGGTGTTCTCTTTGAAGTGCACTGGGTTCGGACCAACATTTTGAACTAATAAGCGGCATTCAGAATTATGAATTTCATATTCTCCCGGTAACAAATAGTACTCACGACTCACGCAGCCCCTAACCGATCCGCCTACATAGATATTTCCGGTACAAATAACGTTTGACTTTACAGGGGCTGATACCATTTCACCGATGTCTACTGTAACGTCACAAGTGGTATAAAGGTGTAATTTAGGATAATCATCTAATCCTATCCGTTCAAATATTATATCTGTTGGAGTTTTAATAATCTTAAGTGTAGGTCTTTCAGTAAAGCTATGTCCTAACAACACGTCATAATTAATTAAGTGATCATCTACGATAAAAACCTCGACATCCCTTTCCGAAACACCTTGCACATCTATATTGACTAAAGTGCGTCCTATCGGTAAGTATGGTACATTCCCTAGTCCTCTCAAATATGGGCCATTTACGACTTCCCATTTCAATCCTAATCTTGAAGCATTATTTTCACGAATTAAAGTTGCCTCACTACCTAAATCCAATTGGCACACTGTAGCGATTCCGTTAATATTTGTCATAACCTTGTATTTATCGTTACTATTTTCAGTGAAAGAAACCTCAAGGACCTCTTTATCCTTTGACGGATTCTTTTGATCCCTTAATTTAGGACAGTGGGAACTGTCGTGACCCATAAAATTACAGTTAGTGCACTTGACGATCGGTTTAGGGCATTTAAAGCTGGGGTGACCGACACCCTGACAATTAAAGCACTTCATTTGCCCTCTTCCGCCACTACTTTTGTTTGACGCCGTATTATCTATGCTCTTTTCCGATCTATTACTTGCCGATGTATTGCTAGGACGCTTATCCTTATTAAAATCTTTGTTATATTCCGATTGATTTCTATTATGATATTTAATGGTCTTAAAAAATTCAAGTACGTCTTCTGGTTTATCAAATTTTGCTGCTTGAGCACCTACACGAACTCCCCTGTCTTCAACCCCATAAAGTAAACAATCCACTGCTTGCTTTCCAAATATCTTACATCTGTTCAGTAAATTAATTTTCGCAAAGTAATAAAGTTCGTAAGATTCTCCAGAGCGTACCCGTCTATTAAGCATCTCTGTTAAAAGTTCCGCATAATTTTCGGTCGCTGGAAATGATTCCTTAAGCATAGACTTCCATTCAAGCCAAGTATGCTTAATAGAGGGCAGACCCTGGAACCATGTCTTAGCCAGTCCGGTGAGTTTAGGCAGGGCATAGTGAACCGTTTGCTTGTCGTTCCAATTATAAATCTCTGAACATTCATCGACTTTATCAAGCCAGATATGAATAGTCTGTTCTTTCGACATAGGGTCAAAGTCTGGAACGACGTTGTTCAAAGTTGAACTAGGAAACGATTCACGATCCCCTGCCTTAGACTTAAAAAGTTTCAAAAAGAAATCTTCAAACAGGTCCGTAGTCATGAATTTCGTTTTTTTGTTGTCATGCGTTTCATGGTTTTCAACACTCGGCGTGTGTCGTTTCGAAGGAGTGACTAAGGAACGGTACCGAGTTGGGCTTTTATTGCCAGCATTTAGCTGATCACGATTACTCGGTCCAGGCTCAGGCGTCTCGAAACGCCAACGTGATTTGTTCCGTTCAGATAGTCTATCTCGTTCTTTGCGTACCTGGTTTTCAAGGGTCCATAGTTTTTCCCTCTCCCTGGACAGTTCACGTTCCTGTTGAAGTAGCGTTCGCGTGCTGCTTATGCTTCGGCTTCTCAGCTGATGATGCGCCGCACTGCTGTGCCGACGGTCACGAGTTGGACTGCGCCTCCGGGATCCTTGCGATGGTCGCTGGTCGTCACCCCGGCCACTGCGACTGCGGGTACGACTGCGCCTCTCGACTTCCACTAGGTCTCGCTTCCGACCACGAGATGATTCACTATGCATCCTCTGCTTTGTAGGGTTGCTGGTGCGTCGATAATCCGCATTGGGTTCTTTGTCGCTCATTTTCTGGAACTCAGAACGTTTTGTTAATGTACTGTGCACAAGTCTAGTAACCACGGACAGTCATTTATTTTAAATTTTAATGTAGGTATTTTAGCATTATTTTATTTCTATAAGTCTAGTATAAAGTCGTTTTTTTTTTTAAATCTGTATTCATCACGAAAACTGTTTATCATTTTGTCACCTTTTTATCATCCCTTGATGCTAAATGTACTAGATTGCAAGATTAAGCCAATATTTCTACTAAATATCATCTATCTACCTTTTCTAATATGACCGTTTTGAAAAAAATATTTAAAAAAATAAATACCGTTGAACGCATCCACTTAAATCGACAAAATTGGGGTTCAAAGTTAGCACTTAATATTAATTCACACCTTTTCTATTGTAATCGCGTTGATTTTCCGTTTTAAACTGCAAATAGTTTTGTTTATTGGAGGTCGAGCTCGTGGGGTGGATCACCACAAAACAAAATGTCTCGCGAATCCCACTTCTGAGATGTAATCGTACCTCAGAAGGGAATCATAGAATTGAAACAACGAACAAATCAACGCAATAACAATATTTATTATGAATTATTCAGCCTAGTTAAGTACACATCACATAATTTTACTAACCTTAGGACACTCCGGTGCCTCGTTCAAGAATGATCCGTGTCGGCGTCTTGTGCAACTGACAATTCACTTCAATGTCAAAATAATTTAATATCTGACAGTGACACTGACACTTCGGAATGATTTTAAAGATGACACAGAGTGACTCGAACATAGCAATCCTATCCACGAACTGTTTACTGATATTAATCTACCCTCACATAGATAAGTATTGTTACACACGTCTAACCTAGGAATTGTTTAGTCTGTAGCAAAAAGCAAGGACAACATCGTATGTAAGGCTGTGTTCACACAACACTGCGTGTACGCGCAGTTGGTTTGGTGACGCGGATCCCACGTCGCTTTTGATTGTATGAAATCCGTTGAAACATGTAGGTACACCGCCTGACCGCGCGGGGAAGCGGGCGTTTACCGCATATCCGCGCGGCGTAGGCGCACCGTCACAAAATCTTTACCGCTTCTTGCTTCGAATCGCCAAACGACATGCTTCTTACAACTTCGTGTAGACACATCCCATTCCGAAATATTAAAACAAACGACCTGAAACAATCACAAGTTACATTTGAAGGGTGTAAATAACCTCTTAACGAAGCCGAAAGGGGAACTTGTGTTCCCCGTCATTACGATCCTTTTTTAACCGACTTCAAAAAGGTGGAGGTTCTCAATTCCACGGAACCTTTTTTTTATGTATGTTCCCTGATCATCAGAAGATGGCTGGACCTATTTGAATTATTATTTTTTTGTTTGAAAGGGTCATACTTTCGAGGTGGTCTTATAACCATCAAGTCTCTGATGAAAGTAAGTATCCTGGAGAAACAGAGAGAACTCTTCAAATTTATGGGCACACTTGATGCGATTTGGGTAGTTTTTGGAGGAGTACTTTCTTAAAGTTTCCTAATTTTAATTTGGTAAAGATCTAATGAAAGTCTTCGGATATAGGCAAATAAAACTCCTCAATAAATGACAGCAAATGTACTGGGATTGCTGAAATCTCATGTCTGTTTACAGCAGTTCATAACATAACATCACGCCGCAACGCTGTGAAGGGATAAGCAAAAGTGTACCAATAAAAATGAGTCGGTAACAAAAAAAAAACAAACAAATCAATCAAACAAAGGTTTTCTGAAGCTAAAGTTATTTTTCACTTTTTTGCAGTCGTTTTTTTTTGCAAAAAAGTTTTATTTGTCTTCACCATACCTGGGTACTTTCTAGTTACGAAGTTTTTTTTTGTGATAAGCCCGCCACACTATTCCCAAACCACGCACTGAAAAAAATGTTAGGTTGGATTTAACAGATTTTGCGTAAATTGAACCAAAGTTTGCGGTTGATTTCGGTCCTATCACGAATTTTGGTTGTTTTTACCAAACACATTAAGTTGATGTTGTACCAAATTTATTTGGTAGATTACACCTATATTTTGTACATTTTTACCAAAGTGATTTAGTAACATTTCTTACTTTAGTATAATTTTTAACAAAATACTTTAGTAACATTTTTCACCAAAGAACTTTAGTAACATTTTTTACCAAAGTAATTTAGTAACATTTCTCACCAAAGTACTTTAGTATAATTTTTACCAAAATACTTTAGTAACATTTTTCACCAAAGTACTTTAGTAACATTTTTTACCATAGTACTTTAGTAACGTTTCTCACTAAAGAACTTTAGTAGATTTTTAACCAAAGTACTTTCGTAACCTTTTTATCAAAGTACTTTAGTAAAAAGTACAATGTAGTTCGCTGCAATCTACCAAAGAGATATTGTATATTTTACCCAACATACTTGTTTTTTTTTACCAAATACATTTTGTATGTTCTACTGTTACGTTTTTGATACAAATTACCGAAGCTAGTTTAATAGAAAATGCAAAGGTATTTAGTAAAATCTTCAACGAAAATTTTGTAGATAGCACTTATTACATGGTAGAAAGTATTAAATCAGTTTGTTTGTGGTACTGCGTACGGACGTCGTACTACCACGACAGTCCGCCTCGCACTCTGCGGCTCTGGCCACCGCGCCACGTTTCATCAACGTGACTTGTGAGGACTCACATAGTGTGTAAGTCTCGAGAAGAACTTACTATCGCAATGATAGTATGAAGTAAGGTCTAAGGCAAAATCAAGGAGGGTCAATCACGCGTGGAGAATCTTAACACCGCGATTCAGAAAAACGCGTCATCGGCACAACGCCATCTATCGGCTTGTTCATGTTTTTTCACTATGATTGTTACTTTGAATACCAGAAACTTCGTATATGTTTTCCTGTCATCTATGTAGGTAAAGAACTATTTTCTGCATTGTTTTCCAAATTGTAGGCCCAGTAGTTTCGAAGATAAGGGGACGAATGGTCAATTTTCGGTTATTTGCTAATTTCTAATTTATTCCTTTTGTCAATCAGACTTAATTGTTGAGATTTGTATGGTAACATTTTCAATACTCATTGTAAATTTACACCGTAAACTATGGTAGGGACTATATTTCGATCGCAACCTATGTAGTTTTGTTAGTTCAACCACAAGGTCTTGTTATTTTTATCATATTTTTATGATAAAATCAACCAAACTAAATTGTTGAGATTCGTTTGGTAAAATGTACAATATTATTTGTTAATTCACACCATGAACTATGGTAAGCACTATATTTTGATCGCAACTTATGTACTTTTGTAAGTTCATCCGCGAGGTCTTGTGATATTTCTCAAATTTTATGATAAAATCAACCAGACTTAATTGTTGAGATTTGTTTGGTAAAATATACAATTATTATTTGTTAATTTACACCATGAACTCTGGTAGGCACTATATTTTGATCGCAACCTGCGTAGTTTTGTTAGTTCAACCACGAGGTCTTGTTATATTTATCATATTTTTATGATAAAATCAACCAAAATAAATTGTTGAGATTCGTTTGGTAAAATGTACAATATTATTTGTTAATTCACACCATGAACTATGGTAAGCACTATATTTTGATCGCAACCTATGTAGTTTTGTAAGTTCAACCGCGAGGTCTTGTTATATTTCTCAAATTTTATGATAAAATCAACCAGACTTAATTGTTGAGATTCGTTTGGTAAAATGTACAATTATTATTTGTTAATTTACACCATGAACTCTGGTAGGCACTATATTTTGATCGCAACCTACGTAGTTTTGTTAGTTAAACCACGAGGTCTTGTTATATTTATCATATTTTTATGATAAAATCAACCAAAATAAATTGTTGAGATTCGTTTGGTAAAATGTACAATATTATTTGTTAATTTACACCATGTATTCTGGTAGGCACTATATTTTGATCGCAACCTATGTAGTTTTGTAAGTTCAACCACGAGGTTTTGTTACATTTATCATATTTTTATCCTAAAATCAACCCGACTAAATCGTTGAGTTTTGTTTGTTAAAATGCACAATATTCTATGTTAATTTACACCATGTACTCTGGTAGGTACTATATTTTGATCGCAACCTACGTAGTTTTGTTAGTTCAACCACGAGGTCTTGTTATATTTATCATGTTTTTATGATAAAATCAACCAAAATAAATTGTTGAGATTCGTTTGGTAAAATGTACAATATTATTTGTTAATTCACACCATGAACTATGGTAAGCACTATATTTTGATCGCAACCTATGTAGTTTTGTAAGTTCAACCGCGAGGTCTTGTTATATTTATCATATATTTATGATAAACTAAATTGTTGACATTTGTTTGGTAAAATGGACAATACTCTTGGTTGATTTACATCAAAACTCTGATATCAACATCAACCTTTTTAGTTTTGTAAGTTCAATATCGAGGTTTTGTTATAGTTATCGTAGTTTCCTTGTAATTCAACCAACCTTTGCAAATTTGGTAAATCCAACAAACCTTTTTTTTCAGTGCGGTAACTCCTTATAGTTTTATTTTCAAATTTATTTTATCATAAGAATCTATGTCAATTATTTTATTCATTTTATTTATTTCTCTATGTTTTTATATCCTACCAAATTATTGTAAATGTTGTATCATTTTTAATTGCCAAATTTAATTGTATTAAGTATTTTTAATTTTATAATAATTAGTGGCTCAATTTGTTACTTAATTGTGAATGCTGTGGTCTCCTATAAGTGAAGGAGTACACCTACCAAAAACTTTGTGATTTTATTAACTAAAAATGCTTTGTGTATATCTTTTGTTGGAGATCCTAAATAAATAAATAAACTCCTGAAAGCCAGAATCAACAGTGGCGATCACCAGAAAAGCGCCGAGACAATAAAGCTCGACAAAGTCTCAGAGAATGAAGCTCGACGGAGTCTCAGAGAATCAGAAAGTATAGCGGAGGAGTAGGACAAAACCGTAATTTTCACTTACGACGATAGATACAACAAAGTTTTGAGTGCGTTATATTGGCTTCTACTACAAAAGATGATTTTTCATCCAAAAAATAAAGGAAAGGTTTCCCAGCAATCCTTTTTGCGTAAAGTTACTTAGTTTGATGTACAGAATATTTTGTTGACGGGTTCGTGATGAGGTTGTTTACGAGTACAACCTGTGTGTACAATATTTATTCAGTTTCATTTGGCTCTAGATCAGTTAAGAAAGTTTGAACACTTACCTTCGCTTAATCATGTTCATCTCGGCTCGGCCTATTTCGAGCTTTTTACAAATGTATTTCTTCATAAATCCGATTCTGCCGGCCAGATGTGCCAAGTCTAGCCGAGCCCACATATTGTGTGTAGTACCCCTAAGTCTAAATCCTGCCCTAGATTAGAATTCAAGATGTTTGCCAGAGTTTGGTAGATGATTTAATGTTGGATTACGTTTTTGTTACCTTAGGGGTTTTGTGTTTACACACCTATTGTTCTTGTGACAACGGTCTTGAATATGTCATGTTATACCACACATGTTTTCTCATTGGGTGGGTATATAATCTAAACTCTATTCTGGGATATATAAACACATACTTACCTATTGTTTATAAGTACATAGCTGTAAGATTTTCTGTTTAAAACTACGGAACTTCTCGAATTCTCTAGGATTATTTTTTTTAATAGCATTTGACACATATCCTGAAATCACAGACAATACACACATTATTTATTTACAGACCTAATATAACAATAAGAACATTTACTGTTTCAGAAAATCTACGTATGACAGGTGTTCTTTTCGCGATTTCAATAGTGTTCCGATGGAGACGGGAGTGATATGATATTTTGAATGACGTTGTTTTCAGACAGTTATTCATTTTGATGACCTAAATCACACCCTAAATTATAAGTGGACCTTTCTGATAGGCGCTGTTATATAAAGCTCAACAAAACTATAGTTTTTCTTAAACTCGTGGTTCCGTACACTCGGTACACACGCACGTTATTCGTTCTTCACAGATTATTTACACCTAGTATTAATATATAAAATTGATCGTATCAGTACACTATTTTTAAACCGAATTCCAATGTTTATAGCAAACGAATAGAAACTAGGTACTTTGCATAGCTTTTTGCTTCACTAGTTTAAAAATATCACGACGATATGGTAAAAAAAGAAAATAATGCATTCACATTGCTCGAAATTCCGAATCCATAAAACTTATACCACAGACATAAAAAGACGACTAGAGGTCCATCTCTAAGCGTTTTCAATTTAATTAAGAACAAGTGACTCTTAATTAACCCTTCTTTCATAAAAGTGATAGTTTTTAAGTGGGTATATCGAAACAAAACAACAACAGTGTAAACTTTATACCATCTTGAATGACGTCAAAAGTTTTTGCAGAAAAGACAATATAGAACTTTGAACATTATGCTGCAAAGATTTTCAGTCAATCTCAACCTCTTTATATAGATAATGGCTTAAATAAATTGACAAGCTCTACAAAGCACGTCAGCTCTTTGTGATCCGATATACGATATTAATTTCTATTTTGAAGTAACAAAGGGCACAATACTATTTTATTAAAGCCAATGGTCTATTGTTGCCGAAACCTGATGGCTGAAGTGGGTTTATTGTGGAAGCTCATATAGGAATTTATTATGAGGTGATTAAAATATACCTACGCACTTGTTTAATATGAAATCTAATGAGGGTAACATCCCTGTTACCCTCATTAGATATGTTATGGACCAAGTGATGAATTGGGCATTATACATAATGCCCGGTCACTATGAAAAATGGCCAATATAAGTGTGCAATTTGATAAGAATTATCCAAATAATCAAATTGACCGGGCATTATACATATTGTCCATCACCTTTTGGGCAGAATAATACAAACATATGTAATTACTATGTTTTATTGTTATTGTCATTAAACTTAAAATAATATTAAATATTGAACCATTTAAATAATCAGACTCATTATTTGGATTAATCATAAAGGACTTCTACTTTAAGAAGTCATATTAAAAACATAACATAAAACATATTAAAAAAACCAAAAAAAATTACGACATGTATACTATTGTTTTATAGAAATGACTTATTATTATCCTACTTATCCTACTCATCATCATCATCTGCCGAGCCTTTTCCCAACTATGTTGGGGTCGGCTTCCAGTCTAACCGGATGCAGCTGAATACCAGTATTTTACATGGAGCGACTGCCTCTCTAACCTCCACAATCCAGTTAATACTGGGAAAACGATACGACTTGGTAAGACTGGTTTCAGACTTTTGGGGCCACTGACTACCTGTAACGACTGTCAAAGATGGAAAATGACAGTCGGGACCAACGGCTTAACGTACTTTCCGAGGCACGGACAAAACTCGGTATGTAAGGGTGGTCACCCATCCACAGACCAACCTAGGCAAGCACCGGTTAACCTAAAGATCGACCTGAGCGGCTGATATTATTTAGTCCCGAGCCTTTGCCTTTTTAGCTTGGCGACATCTACATTTATCAGACTTCCAACCATTTTTACAACCACATCTACTTTAACCTTTCCCTCCACATTTAGAGGACATTCTGCAACACTTTCTCAGCGAAATCTCTGTCTCTGGAACATCTTCAGGCAAAATAAATCTTAATTTCGTAATTCAGTGTTAACACACTCGCGCTGGCACTGAGTTACGAAACTGAAACCCATCCGCGTCCGTCCATATTCGCTTACAATGCAAAACTAAACAAAAACAATAGTGCTTGAAGTCCGCATGAGCCGCGCGCTGGATGGCGGTCTCTGATTGGTCAAAGCGTGCCACGCCATGCGTGCCTCCCTCCCCGCCCTCGCACCGCGTCAAATTTAGCTTTATTATCAAATTGCTCAATTATCATGTAGCAATATAATAATGACCGTGCAATGTGATAAATAATGTAGTAAAGATAGTATTAATCACTTAGCCCGATAGAGATAGCCATTATTCATAATGCTCGAACATTATGTATAATGCCCGCATTAATCACCTGGTCCATAACAGATACACGCTATTGCTCCCGCAATAGCGTGTATACAGGGTGTGAACAAACTCATCACGAAGCCTTCAACTAAGCATTCTGTGTATCATATTAGGTAACTTTACGCAAAAGTTATTGCTGGAAATGTCTCTTTTTTGGGTGAAGGATCATCTTTTGTGGTAGAACTGAATGTAACTCAGTGTAAACTCAAACCATTGTGCAAATGGAGTGATTTAATAGTACGGAGGTCGTGAAGGTGTTCACAATCTTACATTAAAAGCTTGTATGAAAAAAAAAAACTTGTCAAAAAGTTGGAAGTTTGATCCAATATCTCCGTAACTAGAAGGTTTCCAGGTATGGCGTAGAACAAAATGAAATAAATGATCGCAATGACAGAAGAATTAGTGCCTTTCGGTTTCCTGGTGAATCTTGGCATGGAAATACGAAAGGCTTTGAAAGCGATAGTCACTTGTCTGGGCCTTCCTGTTCTTCTAATGAAGTCCGCGTGACATCCACTCTAAATCAAATATACACAAGGTCAAATATACCTAAACAACATATAATCGTGAGTTTCCTGACAGCTGGCCTATGACGCCGACTAATATCAACACTGAAAATGTCAACACCATATCAATGAAGCTACTATCAACACTTGAATCTCTAAAGAGTATATAAATTAAACACGAAGCAGTTGCTTTGATCAACAAGTTTTAGAAGTCTGTAAATCAACCCACTTTAAATAGTCAACTATTAAATAAAATGTTGATCGACTTATTGGTGTCTGTTAGCCAGTAGGGGAGACCGGGTACAATAGTAACACTTTGTACTTAGACACTGGTTTCTCGTTATCTATTATATTTATGATGAAATGAATAAAGCCACATAATACCTTCGATTGTGCTCTACAAGTTTGTATATTAATTTACGTCATTGTTTGCTGTTTATTGTGAATTACAATGCTTTAAAAAAAAAAACGACGATTGTTACTTTCGACCCCGGGGCCAGGACGAAAGTAACACGGTGTGGGTCGGAAGTAACATGGTTAAGGTGCATGTAATAAATATGAAATGCTATATAAAATCAACTTATTTATTATAAAACACACAAAAAAACAAAAGCAATCTTCTTCGTCACATGAATTATTGTTATGATCAATGTTTTCTTTAACTTTTAACTTGCCTTCTTTGTTCTTTTTCCTTATCCGTTTTGTAGATGTATCAGGTTGTAAATTAGTTTTTGGCTTTCTTTCTTTCTTAATATTCTTCTTCAATCGATTTTTTTGCGATTGAAGAAGAATGCAGCAATGATATACTCGTATTTATCAGTAACAGCTAGAGGAAATGCTTTTTTGACAATACCAGCAATGTAATGTAGTCAGCGTTTGACCAGGATTATTTCGCATCCAGTTGTCTGTAGCTGTGTTTATCATTTTTTGAATGGTAATTTTCTTATGTATCAATACAATGTCACATGGTAAACATTGTACTTTTGTACCAGGGCTCTAATTGTGGCATTCTCTTTGAAATGCTCGTCAGCCGCTTTTATGTACACGTCCATAATTATGTCAGTGGTCCTTCTTGGTGTCTTTCTCACTCGTTGTCGCGGCATTCTGTTAGTAAATAAAAACAATTAATTAACTTAAAATAATAAGGAAATCATACGTATTGGGGACAAAAGTAACATGTTACTTTTGTACCCGTAGTGCTGTGTTACTTTTGTACCCAACCATGATTTTGTTAATTCATGAATGCCTGCATAAAAATAGAACTTGCTATTCCAAAATCAATAACAACACCGTGTAAACAATCTAATTAAAAATTACACTGCAAATAGTCACATTGATATCACCATTTGAACACTACGTGAACACTAATGAGTAAATGACAAAAAACTTACTTCTGGTTCTTAAAATCACGTGTCGTCCTCTAGCTCAACTTTACGGCACGGAGCGAGCGTGGCGACTAAATATAAGCGAGGGGAGCATTGCTGGCTGTCTCCTGACGGTAGCAGAGCAGCGTTTAGACCATTTGATATACCTACAGAGCGTTTGTTACTTTCGACCCGCCGTTACTTTTGTACCCGGTCTCCCCTACTAGAATAAAAATAAACAAACTAAATCAAAGGCAATGTTTCACGCACATTTTGAGCGTTTCATCTTATCGAAAGCTTAACAATTTCCTGAAAAACCACTCATTAATTAAGTATTCGATGATTGAATGTTGTTATCTTATATTAAACTAGCTTCTGGCAGCGGCTTCGCTTGCGCGAAGTTTGATTAAGGTCCCATGGGACCTTACTGCCGAGATAAAAAGTATCCTATGTTTTAATCCAAGTTATAAACTATCTCATCATCTGCCTAGCCTTTTCCCAACTATGTTGGGGTCGTCTTCCAGTCTAACCGGATGCAGCTGAATACCAGTATTTTACATGGAGCGACTGCCTATCTGACCTCCACAACCCAGTTAATACTGGGAAATATGATACGACTTGGTAAAACTGGTGTCAGACTTTTGGGGCCACTGACTACCTGTGACGACTGTCAAAGATGGACCAATGACAGCCGGGACCAACGGCTTAACGGGCTTTCCGAGGCACGGAGGAAACTCGGTATGTAAGGGTGGTCACCCATCCACAGACCAACCTAGGCCAGCATGGCTTAACCTAAAGATCGACCCGAGCGGCAGATATTATTAAGCCACGAGCTCCTCGAGGTTATAAACTATCTGTGTGCAAAATTTCATCCAAATCCGTTCATAGTTTTCGCGTGAAAGCGTAACAAACAAAATTACATTCACATTTATAATATTAGTAGGGATTAACAAATCTTATTTTCCAACTTTCGAGGTACTGACTACCAATCACGATTATCAAAGAATTAGATATGACAGCCGGGCCCAACAGCTTCACGTATTTTACTATTTATGGAGTGGTCTCTACTCATTAATCATTAATTGAATGTTAGATATCAATGTAGGCTTAGCTTATACCTACTCAGTTCAAGAGAAGAATTTTCCAACAATTTCCTGTTATTCTATCATCAAAAGAGAAACGTAATAAAATCCACATTGTGACGACGCGAACAGAAGGGTAATATTTATCTTTTTCTACGAATCCGGATCTTGCAAAATCTTTTCTTCGTCTTCAAGATTTGCAGGCGGCTATTTTTGCAAATAATCTTTATTACAGTTTTTTTCACGAATATCTTCTGTAAATCATAGAGCTTAATATAAAGGTTGAATATAAATCAGAAAAACACAATCCTACTACAATCATATTTTTATATTCATATGTTTGTGTCTCAGCCACGCTCTAACAGCTAAATTAATATTTAAAGTTATTAATTGGTGTACAAGTAGACCAGCATGTTGAAGTAATTTATAGTGGACTTTCAACCGTGTGTATCAAGTATTTCTTAGAACCGCGAGTTACAACTAGACCTTAAACGTTGGGCGTGAAGAGGCCCCTTAATAGACCTTCAGGCCTAAATAAAGTCGGCGGCGACCTCTCGTGCTGGCCCTGATTCAATCCATGGTCCGGACCGAGATGGAATGGGAAGCCGTCATCTTCTTTTGCGAAGCAGTCATGCTAGCGAAGCAGTTGGCGGACTGCGAGAGGGAAAGAACCTCTCGCCCCAGCGAAAGAGATACCGTGGCCCCGGAAGAAACATGGATGGGTTTTAGTCAGTAAAAGTATAACGCTTTGATGATATCCCATCCCAAAAAAAAAACAAAAAAATAGGCCTAAACACAGTGACAATCCGCGATAACAAAGACGGAAAGTCAAGATTATATTGGACCAGCTTAAGTCCGTAGCTTCACCCGTGTGGAGTTCGGGAATTGCCCACAGGATATAGTTAAGTCATGACGAGAGTCAGACTGACCCAGTTCTCACAAAATACAGCAAATAAATAACATTACACCAATAAAACAAAACTAACATATTTCATATCTGGTGAAGTCGTCTGACACGCCAATAACGATGATTTGTCTGATTTCCCAAGGGCTTGTGGAGATCAAACGGCAATTTCATTTTTATAATTCAAAGCCTGCAAAACACAAGAAGCCGAAGTAACGAAGCTTTGAGGTGCTTTGAAGAAAGAAGCCCAAAAATCACTCGTTCTCCATCATTCAATTTACACAAACATAGAGAAGGTTGGTGTGAATTGAATAAACAATGTTGACTCACGTATACTTACACATTTTTTGTGTTGGACTAACGAAGAATTGAACTGAAAAACCGGGGCAGTCCAAAAGCGCGTTAGGTTGAATATATCGTCAAACGGATGGGAAACACTTGGAAAATGAACTCACAGAACTTACAATTACGGCAGAAGAAAGGATTATACCCAGCAATGGGTAAATCTGGGCTGAAATGATTGAATTATTGAATTTAACCGTATTGCTTCAGGATAGCCCGCAAAATTAAAAAATTCTAACGTTTTTGCAATTTGCAGGCCACTGCTAAGTTGTATGTTGATGAAAATATGATCGTGACTGTAAAACGTATGTAGTTGCAGAATTATAATCATCAATACTACCCTCCAAGTTCATATAGGTCTAGGAACTGCTCTTTCAAGGTCAAAGTCTTTCCTATAGACCTTAATAAACTTGGTATTAATGATTGCAAAAAACGTAATACAATTTGAATATACGAGTACATATAAGGTGTTAAAAAAATTACTGCAAGAAACTTGTAGTTTGGAATCACAAATAAAAGATGATCACGAAAAAGAAAATATATAAGTAACAATCCGTTTCAAAGATAATATGCAATATTTTCACTGCGCACAATATTATTGAAAATGCGCACTTGACTGTACTGTGACTGCACCGTGCAGGGCGCCGTGGTCGTTCACCCCTGCGACAGCGCAAACGTAGACAGCTGATTCTAACTTTCCCATCACATTTTGCAGACTTTGGACTAGCAATGTTTTTTTGTAAAAACTAAAAAAGTTTTTTTTTTAATATATTTGTTTTTTGATACCGAGTACGTACACAAAATTCTCGCAGTTAATTTTTTAACTCCTTATATAATAGGCATAACGGTAAAAACCACAGACCGTTAGTGAACTCGGTAGTATGTTAAAAAAATGTTCAACATCGAATATGTAAATGAGTAGCTCTGTACTTAGGTATGTAATGAGAACGCTGACGTCGCAACAAGTCAAGGGTTGTTTCTGTTTTCATAATGAATGAATTTTTATGTTACGATACCGCTTCACTGAGCTAATGTTTTGTTTAATCAGAGTTTCACTGAAACTCGACCTTCTTAATATCATGGAATAATATCACTTTGATTCTCGTTATCTCTGCCATTTTGAAGAGAGACTTTTGAATTTTGAATCGCTATGCTAATTTGTTTAGAGTCGGAATGAGTTCAAGTGAAAAGATTAATTCAATATCTACGAATTAAAATGCTTCCGTGGTCTATGATGCGTAAAATTTATTTATAAAGGAAGAAGTAAAACAATTTGCCTGCAAATGACTACATCACTTCTTCTTCTTTATCGTATAGTTTTTTCAGTGGCCTTGAAAGTCCCACTGCTGGGCAGAGGCTTCTTCCATATAAAAATATGTTGTATGTGATACTTAGCTAGTGTCAGATTTTTTAGGTCTCTGAGTTGGCTTCACATGGCGTCAAGAAATATTACGCACTACTCTCTCTCTTTGTATTGGTAGTTGCTAGTTTTATAAACATTGTTAGGTACCTATCAGCAGGTAGGTAGTAGGTACCTAGGTAACGCGGACAGAATATCCTCGCTGAGGCTGACACAGGTTTTCTTTTTGAGTATTAAAAATTAAAATAGTTTCCAAGAACTCTCTAGATGGCGTTGAACTGACTACGTTACTATAGGTGCCAAAGCCAAAATGCTTGGAGAAAAATAACATTGCGTTACGTCACATACGCTCTTTGATTGACACTTTCTGAAGTGACGTTCCGTTCCTTGCAGTAACTTACCAAGATCAGCGCCATCTATCCAGTAACTAGGGAAGAGTTGAAAAAGAAAATCGCATTAGTTTTGTTTTGGGAAACTAATTTATGATATACCTTACCTACTCTGGTCATGTAGGTTACTTAAGGGGCCGGCGGCGGAGCGTGATTCGTTCATACAAACGTAATACCAAAATCTATACTTCTATACTAATATTATAAAGCAGAAGAGTTTGTTTGTTTGTGTGTTTGGTTGAACGCGCTAATCTCAGGAACTACTGGTTCAGATTGAAAAAAATATGTTTGTGTTGGATAGTCCATTTATCGAGGAAGGCTTTAGGCTATATAACATCACACTATGGTCAATAGGAGTGGAGCAGGAATGAAAAATGTTCCAAAACGGGGATTCTTTTTCCTTTCGTTTTTCTCTCTTTAAATATGACGCAGACGAAGTTGCGTGGGTCAGCTAGTAATTTATAAATCAATCATATTCTTAAGAGTGCTTTTATGCTTTTATTTCGATTGGATTACATAATATCTAGGTTCTCAAATATATACTTTGAAAGAACTATGATATAAAGACGAAATATGAGAAATTTAAAATTTCTATAGAAAACTTATTTTTCTCATAACTCGGCTTTATATCATTCTCCTTTCAAAATATTTATTTGGGAACATAGATATGCTCCACCGGCCCCGAAAATGAATGCATTTTTGTCAGGAATGCTGAATCGATGGCATTTTTGACCGGAATACATAAGTGCTATTTAGTAATTCCGTTGGAAAGCTGCCGGATCAATAGATATTCAGGATTGTATCATTCGCATTGGTGACATAATTTATCATCTTTTGCCCTTGTCCCAATTCATTTGGGGTCGGTACAGCACGTCTGCTCCTTGTGACAAGATTAGACTTGTGTTTTACTGTCTGCTTTTGTTTGTTTTCACTGCTTCATTCTTCAAATTAACTTCTAAGCAATGGGTTCCCAGGGGTCGGGATCCAGATCTAGTCTTTTTATCAGACACTGAGTACCAGTCGGTTAGCCGATTCTTGTCTGACTAGTCTTCTTGTTAAGACAAAAGGCACGTCCCAATAGCATTGTACTTAATAAAAACCTGACACTGGCGAAATTTATATCAAATACCGTCTGGCGACCTCTGTCTAACCTTTTCGGGGAATAGTCGTAATTGTTACATAATCAATGCGCCCGATGGAGTTACTTCCTAGTTTAAAATCGTATCTCATATGTCGGATTTAGAATAAGATTGTAGAACTAAAACAAACATTGGGAGGCAGCTGAAGAATTCTAAACTGTTTATTGGCATTCGAGTTAGCTTCGGCAATGTTTCATTGAGCTCTTGTTATTTATGTATTTGATTTTATTTATACACCTGGGAATTTATTGTTTTATACATTTTGTAAGATCGATGTTATTATTTTTCGCTTTCATTTTTTTTGTCACCAATGTCATCCTACCTAAATTACTATACAGGGTGGAATTTTTCAATACCACCTGGAGGGAAAGTACTCTATATACTAGGGATAGCAAATTTTACCCAAAGGAAACATTCCTTTATCCTTAAAAACAAACAAATTTGCATTCACAAATTTTCGAAAATTATTTTGTCACACTCGGGCATCCAACCCGGGATGGGTCTACTAAAATTCGAAAAAATACTCCTGTACCTTTTTGATGTCAATCGATAGGTTCAATCATATCGATCAAATCTCTCTAACAAACATGATAAATTAAATCAAAGGAAAACCATGAATAAAAGTGCTTTATGTTGTTGAATTTATCCAATTGAATTTATAACAGCTGTTCTTTAGATTTCATGGTGTTCCCTTCACCCTGAATAAGCTGCTGTGTGTTGCTGCTAACTTCACACGATAGCTGTCAAATTAGTACTCTTTGTTTATGAAGTTCGCGAATATTGCCAAATATTCGCGAATAAGACATGAGTACTATAATTCTTATTTGACTGGCATAGTATAATCTTATAAAGTAGTGTAGTAGTTATTTTGAACGTCGGAGTTAATCTTCGGAACACATTTGATATAATTACAATTATATTTAATTAAAACCTAGAAACTATCGACGTCTGCCATAAGATATGTGTATTTATGTTAATAATATGTACGACAAATTATACAGCTACGGGTAGTACCAATTAATTCCCAAGATATTCGTTTAGTTCCTAGAAATGAAGAGCTGCTTCTTCGGTTAAAAATACGCTCATTTGGTTACATTCATTTGAGTATAATATAGTATTCTAAATATACTATTCTATTTAATATCAGTGTCTGGTCTACTTTTTCATAATTCTGAAAGAATCTCTCCAACGTTGCAGCTCTCATAACTTTTACGCGAACGTTATCTGACTGAGGGCGAACAATCTCCAGCTTCTAACAAAAATAGAATTCTAGCAAAATTTACAAAGTTTGAAATAGATTACATCCTTTAGAGTAGGTGTCGAGAGATTTATATGCGCATTGTACCTGGGAACCTACGTAAGCAGGTACTACGGACGTAAATGATTACATATCATAAATTTTATGTTGTTTCGCAGATTTTCGTACGCGTTGCGGTTTTTAATGATGAATGGTTTTATTTTTTTCCCCTACAAGTATGGGAAAAAAATTAAACCATTTTAAATCTGATTTACTTTTGAATAAAATTGTATAATAAAGGACTGAAACTGAATAACTTCCTCCTTTTTGTTCGCACTTCCGATGTTAGTTCTATGGAGAAAGTTTTTTAGTTTGATGGGCTGAATAACACCCTCAAAAATGATAAATGCACTATTTTTTTATATACGATGTAGATGAAAGTAGTAGAGAATTATGAATATGATGGTGATGCCATCGAGCTGATATTGGACAGAGCGACTGCATTCGATGGCTTTATAGGTTGGTTGTCGAGATCTTCGGTCTTTTATGTGCTCTCAAGTGGTTGGCGTATCCAATTTTGGCCGGAAAACTCCGAGCACAAAGTGGACATGTGAGAAAACCATTGACAAAAGTCGCAATTTGATTTAGACCACCTAAAGAAAGAAAGAAAAAGCATTTATTAGCCCGACAAGACAAAACATACATTCGGATTAATATAACCTAACCTTAAAACACTTTATATTCCCCTAAAAAGCGTAGTCGACGGAACCGCGCTTCGCGGGGCCCCTATTTCCCAGTGCAGGGTTTAAAGGAACCTAACTAACCTAACGGGGGGGGTTCCCAAGTCCTGATTATGGGGGCAGAAATACTTCCGTATGTTCAGTTGACAATATTTCGAGAGTTTACAATATCGCTGGAGAGAAACACGTTATATTGTAATATACCGTGTTTGACAATTTTACGGTGACACATATAAACGATGATGCTTAATAATTACACAGGACACCTAACACCTTATTCAGTTACTCTGTCATCATCCAATGATTATGTCATTTCCCGACAAAACGGGAACACAAACAGTTAACTCAAACTACCGCCGATTAATTGGTTTACTTCTGAAACAGCATCAATTTACACATCATTTGTGCCAAGGGCGAAATAATTTCGCGATTGTGTTATTAAAATGTTCGTGGTTGCGTTATTTTGTTTTTTTTTTGTGAATGATGCGTTGAATTTTGGCCTTGCTTTGTGGACAACGGACGAGTAATAAATTATCGTATTACATATATTTTATACTAGTAGTAGGTATTATAGATATAAAAGTTTATGAGAATTGATGAATGTCTGTTACTGTTTCACACAAATATACTTAACGGATTTGAATGTTTAGCATACATAACATGGATTTATCCATAGGATAAACTTGTATTGTCACTTACGGGATATCTTCCGTGATTATTTATTAAGTAACACGGAAGCTATCCCGTAAGTGACAATACAAGTTTAGTTTTAAACCGTGAAAGCCTAAAACAGTATCCATAGGATACTTTTTATCTCGGTAGTAAACAGTACCTAACCAACACTACGTTGGCGTGGCTGTACCTATAATAATAATTATTTATTTATTTCAGACATAATCCATACAGAACATAAAAATGAAAAACACATGTACATTTATAATGAATAAAATTACAGTTAATAATATAATAATTAATATATATTTATTTTTAGTTAATAAATATCAATAAGCTAGTAAATTTAATTAACAGTCACGGTATCTAATAGTTATGTGAAGTGACATATTTCGTCAATCAGAATACAATAGAATTACTTTATTGTACACCAAAATTAAAACACAACTATTTAGCAATATTGCTAATTATAAGTTACAATGGTGGTCTTATCGCTCATATCGATATCTTCCAGACAATCTTTGGATGGACTGTACGTGTACGGTGAACAAGCTATTTGGTTTACATTTTACAATGTAATTTGTGAGTTAAACTGTAAACTAGATAGTTTGTTCAACCGTACATAAAATATAAACAAAGGGGTTATCCATCCGGGGCTGGTGGCCTGTTCGAAAGAGATACCGCGGCCCCGGAACATAAAGATCGAGGGAGGAACATGGATGGGTTTTAGTCAGTAAGAGTCTGACACTCCCTCCCGCTCCGCCCAGAGTGGGAGAAGTCATTTGATGATTTCCCATCCCAAAAAAAAAAAAAGGGGGTTATACTCCATGTCCGGGTGGTTGATCTGTAGCATTTTTTACGACCACCGAAGAATGTTATTGGTGCATATTATTATATTCAAGAACAATTTAAAACCATAATGCATTAATAACGCAAAATATGGTCAAGACAGTTATCAATCTACCCATTTATCTCATCAGACCATTTATAAAGATCTATGCCCCTCTTGAGAGAAATCCGTTTCCTTAAATGAGGACAAACATTTCCGAAATCTAATCATAATCAATCTTAACTTTATGCCTGTTCTAATTTAACACCGAATTGTTTATGAGCCCAAAACAAAAGGTAATTGCCGCCAAATTTTATCTCAAACAATAAATAAACTGAAGAGATTGCTCAATAAGAAGATGCCATTAAAGTAACAAGTAAACAGGTATTTATATAAAATTTTTATAGTTACCACAAAAGAGGCTCAATACGAAAACTTTGAACAAAGAATATTAGATCATAAAGCCCCTAGACATAAAAACGTTATAACGGTCAACCCTGGTTTTTTGCCCAAAAAATGATGAATGAAGACAGCATAAAAGTAAATTGCCCACTAAGTTAGAAAGGTTTCAAAACAAAATTATATCCTTACCAAATTGTGTTTGGTGATGCAAAATAATTAGTTC
Source organism: Xestia c-nigrum (assembly GCA_916618015.1). Taxonomy (NCBI): domain Eukaryota; kingdom Metazoa; phylum Arthropoda; class Insecta; order Lepidoptera; family Noctuidae; genus Xestia; species Xestia c-nigrum. The sequence goes on from OU745250.1 coordinate 20,922,205, forward strand.
TTGAGAACAGAAGTATATTTTTTGCTGGACAGCCCATTTAGCCGATAAAACCATCTTTTTCGTTCATGAAACCTACGCATCATCCTATGTAATAAAGATTTGTGAATCTCAATTAAGGTTAGAATTTTTCCGAAAATATTATCCGCCTCTGTAACATTTTAGTTATGTTCAATTATTCACGGGTCAAACTCTACCATCATCTATATCTGTATTGTTATAAATATTTAAATTATACCTTTAATAATTATTTATGTTGGCAACTATTTACAATAATTTCTAGGAACTTCATGTGATTGGGTCGTCAAATGTCAATGTCTCGACCAATCACAAGCCAGTAGAATGGCGGGACATAAATTAATAGTCGACGGGCATTTGAGCGATGATAGTACAGGCATCCTCGGTCATTCGTGCTTCGACTTCGGTGCCAGTCACTTGCCTTGTATTTTTAAATCAACTGTATTAATGTATTGCTGTGACTATAATAATAAAGCTGAATTTTGAAGTCATTATTAAGTGTTTTTAAATTCTAAGTCCCTACTTCTGAGTGTTGAACCAGTACGGTTAACAGTATTTTCCCAAATACTTAGTTCGGATCTGTCAAATTTAAACCGTCTTTTGGATACCGAAATCTAATTTAATCTGTTGTCGAAAACCATGTCGTTTTCATAGGCTACTGTTATTTCCGACGGTCAATCATAACTGTTACATTTATTAACAGATATACTAACTAAAACCACTCGGCCAGGCTTATCAACATCAAATGATATGCCCAGGAATTGTAAATTGAAGGCCATTGGTCTCTCAGTCTATGTTACTCAGTTTGCAAAAAAACAACAATAAATAGCACAGTTGCTGGTTGCCTATGCATCATTTATCATTCTGCACGGAACAGTGACAAAAGCCCCGTCGGTACAAGATGAATGTTGCATGTTTTTGCAACTTTGCATGTTAGTATTCAGATTACTTCGTATGTTAAGTCAGCAGAGTTTACGGTTGAATGTGTCTGGATATTTTTGTAACAGAAAGGTTTTTTAACCGACTTCAAAAAGGAGGATGTTCTCAATTCGTCGGAATATTTTTTATTTTTTACTAGCTGACCCACGCAACTTCGTCTGCGTCACATAAGAGAGAAAAACGAAAGGAAAAAGAATTCCCCGTTTTTGCAACATTTTTCAAGTCAGTAAAATTAAGTTTATATAAGCAGGATGACTGACAGCTTAAATCGTCCGTATTTTAAACTTACACCTTTCTTTTATGGTCAGTGGTCTGTCAAAGTGAAGTAGTGTCAATTTGGTAAATAGTTTATGTCCCTGACTGTTTAATGAAACATTTAGCTCCTGTATAAATTTTATATATGTCGCTTGTCAGTCTCTGCGACCGTTTTTGCTAATTGCTAAAGCATCATCCTCTGCCTTTAGTTCCTTTTCGCGATTATGTTGAAGGTCCAGATTAACCCAATACAGCAGAATGCCAATATTTTACAATGAGTGACTCCCTGGCCCCGATGGGGCCGAAAAGGTCTGGAGTGGCGACCGCGAACCGGAAGACGATGCGTTGGAAGACCTCCCACTAGGTGGACCGATGACCTGGTGAAGATATTGCGGGAATCCGGTGGATGCGAGTAGCAAGGGACCGGTCAATGTGGCGACACTTGGGGGAGGCCTATGTCCAGCAGTGGACGTCTTTCGGCTGAGATGATGATGATGATGATGACTCCCTGTCTGACATCCACTACCCAGTTATTGAGTATTTCAGCTGAATCGAAAACAGTGAAAGGGGAAACAAAATATTAACGGCATAGGTTATAAAAGCCTATTAATACATATATGTTCAACAGTTTGGTTTTACCGACTTTACGTTGCTAAAATCACTGCTATTGGTTTACAGTTAGATAGCAGGGCACACGTCACACACATTCTTTTAGTATTTATTTACACAAAACCACTAATATAATAAAGAACGCTCATATAAACGCTTACTTCATTTATTGAAATGTTGCCAACTCGAATATTCAATAGATTGTGTAGTTCTTAGTAATATCTGATATTTATTATACCAGTTATAGTCATGTTTAATCAGTGCAAAGAAAGGAAAGGTCAAATATCATCTTTTTTAAGAAAACCTACATAAAAATGTCGCTTTTTAAAAGAAGATACGTTAACCATTTCCAAAGTTTCCGAATGAAACCTAAGATATAAAGTTGAAGACTTTCCTAAGGCGCTGGACACACAGAAAAGACGTAAGACGCAGACGGGGCGCATATGTCTCTTCTGCGTCACTTTCATACAAAATGTATAGAAGCGTCACGACGCAAAACATGCAGAAAAAGCAGGGCGCGGACACGACGCTTCTATACATTTTGAATGTCAGAAGACATATGTCCGCGCCCCGTCTGCATCTTACGTCTTTACTGTGTATCTAGCGCCTTACATTACTTCATAATCAATTCAGTATTCTGAAAAGATCTATGAATTTAGTTGCTAACTTTTGGCTTTCCACGTAAAGGTAAGCATAACTGTCTACATATAAAGGGTGTAAAACACCTCTTCACGAAGCCGAAAGGCATTTGTTCTCCACATCATTGCGATCATTTTTTTGTTCTACATCATACCTGGAAACTTCTAGTTACGGAGATATATATATAGGGGGTCAAAGTTACAACTTTTTTTTCAAACACAAATTTTTTTTGTACGATTTTGAACACCTCCACGACCCCTGTACTATTCAATCTATCCATCAGCACAATGTTTTAAGTGCGTTGCATTGAGTTCTACCACAGAACATTAATTAACCTCAAAAACAAAAGTTGTTTGCCAGAAATGATTTTTGTGTAAAGTGACTTTGTTTGATGTACAGAATGCTTGGTTAACGGCTTTGTGGTGAGGTGGTTTACACCCTGTATATTTTAGCTAGCTCATTCTTACGCACTTCTAAAGTACTTATCTACCTACTTGTTAATGTATGGCGCCGCATGATTGGTTCCAGTAATCATCACATCATAATTCTTTTAGCGATTAATCGCATCATCTTCATCATCTCTGGATGATATATTGATTATCGCACTAACAAAAGATACATCTGCTTAATTTCCTTCGCCAAATAATTTACTATTTAAAATAGCTTCTTTAGTTTAATTTTGTCAAGCAATTTCCCTTTGAAATATTCTTTCACTGAAATACATTTTTTTAATTAGCTTTGCCGTTGCTTAATTACTTTTAAATTTTGATTTGACTTTAAATATACTTTATTGAGCATTTTCCGTACTACTTTACTCTTTCCTTAGAAAACATAATATATTCATTCTTGAATCGCTTGAAATGGTCCAGATCGTAAGAATTTATTTTTATTGACGACCCGAATGGCGCAGCGGTAGTGAGGCTGCCTTACGTTCTTAGGGTCCCGGGTTCGAATCCCGGTAGGAGCAAATGTTTGTGTGATGAGCATGGACATTTGTTTCCGACTCATGGATGTTTATATGTATAATAAGTATGTATTTACAAACAAAAAGTATATATGTAGTATATCAACTGTCTGGTGACCACGACACAAGCCTTGCTTAGTATGGCACTAGATGGCGCTGTGTGTAATGTCCAGCGATATTTAGAAATGTCTTATTATTTATTTATTATTTATTTTATTTAGTTTTCTAATACTTAGCTAAAGAAGCCATGATAAAATATAACTTAGGTACAGTATTTTATGTTTTTTCTTTTAGCTAGATTCTGTGCATGCAATGCATAGAATCTAGCTAAAAGATAAAAAACTGATCAGCTCATGAAAGTCAGCCCCCTTTATTTTTATTAAGTACTAGCTGACCAACGCAACTTCGTCTGCGTCACATAAGAGTGAAAATCGAAAGAAAAAAAACGTCCCGGTTTTTGCAACATTTTTCGTTCCTGCTCTGCTCCTAATGATTGTAGCGTGATGTTATATAGCCTAAAGCCTACCTCAATAAATGGACTATCCAATAAAGAAAGAATTTTTCAGTTCGAGCCGGTAGTTCCTAAGATTAGCGCGTTCAACCAAACAAACAAACAAACAAACTCTTCTGCTTTATAATATTAGTATAGATGATGCATGTCTCTGCCACTACCAGGGTTTTACGACAAACTTTACATCGAAGAAACGCCAAGGAGTATTAAAACAAAGGAAGCAACACAAGCAAATAATAATGATTTTGAACGTTACATTTATGTATGTTTTATTGTTGAAGGGTTATATAACATCATAGGCTATATAACATCACGCTATGACCATTAGGAGCGGAGCAGGAATGAAAAATGTTGCAAAAACGGGTTCTTTTTTTTTCCTTTCGTTTTTCTCTCTTATGTGACGCACACGAAGTTGCGTGGGTCAGCTAGTACAAAATATAACATAAACAACACGTGCGTGTCCATCATAAAGCCATAACTTCTCACGCAGTACAAAGATATCTCATTTCTGAAGTTTGTATTACAAGTGCATAATTTCTACGTGTTTATCATAAAATCAACCCGTGTAATATTGTATTATTTGTAAGTGGTTCTGAAAGTTTTTAGGAGTTCCAAGGATTCAACTTTAATTAATTAAGATTTAAATATATCATGATGTTGTCAGTGAGAACTTGTAATTGGCCTTCTTACATTATTTTTCAACTACCTGTATCCTAGCTGTAAGTTTTCCTAAGATAATAAAATAAAATAATATATTGCCACTCACGGGATATATTCCGTGATTATTTGTTATTTAGAGCTCCCGATATTTAAACGTTGTTGCAAGCGCTATGATGGCGAGTTGACAGCAACAACACAACAAAATCAACGTCGAAATATCGGGAGCTCAAAATAATAAGTAACCACGGAATATATCCCGTAACTGACAATATAAGTTCAGTTTTAAACCTTGAAAGCTTAAAAGTCTATTACGATTTAGTTGAGATAAACAGCAACAATGACAAAGAAACAATTATTTATTATGTCACTCAGTATCTTCTTAGGGGTACTTATAATTATAATACCGAAAAACATAGCATTAGGTCTGTATTTTCGCGAAGGCCTGGGCAGAGGTGTTAGTACAACCGCATTATGGTTTAAGTCCTATATAATGGGGGTGACCCTATTACCATACACCGGTGGCATAAATCCATTCTCCGTGGCTACTACTTCGAAATGCCTGATGGACCCAATAATACTTTACCCGACCGGTACATCAAACCTAGGATCTCATGCTTAGCCGTCGCTATTGCAACCACTAGACAAAATGAGCCAGTCGTTCTAGTATTTCCCTCATTACGATACTAATTAATTTCAGACTAGTTAATTAATTTTAATAAAATATTAAGAAACAGTTCTACTTACAGACTAAGTTCCACGAATAAAGAAATTAATTTTCAACGTACTTGCCCGAAAAGTGGTTCTTATCTCAGCTAAAAATCTTCAAGACTTTCTGCGTGAATTTTGTGTGAATATAATAAACTATGTTAATAAATAGAATCTGATTAATAACGGCTAAAGGTAAACATAAGTACAACTCAAATGAATTTACAATTCACTGGTTGTTTTTTTTTTTCAATAAAACGTTTGTTGCTGTTAGCCTGTGTCACCCACTGCTGGGCAAAGGCCTCACCCACGACTTCCAAATCCTTCGATCCTTGGTTATATCCACCTCGGCTCGTCCCGTCGTCTCTTGCGAGGTCTACCGCGTCGCACTCCGGTGGTATCAGGGCTCCAGAACACAAATTACTGACGCCTTCACTTTGCTGTCGCGGTACCTCCAATACTTCAGTCTCCCCGCGACCACGGCTGGTGCAATCCGGTGGAAACGTCGTCGGGATTATATTAAAGGTAAATTCGCGATAAATACCCGTCTTCATTTGTTTTACAAATTACTGACGTTGCTCAAAAAGCCGCTAAGCTGAAGTAGGACTGGGCTAGCCGTATTCCCGACGAGCTGTAGGCCAGAATTAAAACTAATTAATGTTTTATAAATAAATAGTATTTTAGTGTTATTATTAGGTTGATAAGCGGCTGTTCAAGCGCGTTTTCTGTCACAAATACCCGTTTAAAAAATAATCATCACTTGTTTTGAACATATTGCATCATACATTATTTCATCATCATCATCATCATCTCAGCCGAAAGACGTCCACTGCTGGACATAGGCCTCCCCCAAGTGTCGCCACATTGACCGGTCCCTTGCTACTCGCATCCATACATTATTTACTTGCATGAAAATATACTACTTATTGTAAAATTGTTCATTTTATACATACTCGTATGTATTTTTCTTTAATTTAATAATAATAAACCATTTATTTCAGGTAACAGAGACTCATAGCATGACCATGGCATGACCTTAATGTAAAATACATACTAATAACAATTTTTGTTATTGTAAGTAATTTTTTTTTTAATGTTACAGCACCATGCTGAGGTAGGAGCCTTTTGGCCTCGTACAGGACGAGTTTCATTTCTTTTAATTTTTAAATGTATATTTGTTTTTTTTTTTCTGTGTAATTTTTATACTGTTAATTTTGATGTGTTTGTCCTGTGTGGGCTAATAAATGCTTTTTCTTTCTTTCTTTCTTTCTTTCTTTCTTTCTAAAACTGTTACTATTTGCGTCGTATCTGTCTCGAGTTCGAACTCAATACACGTACCTCTGATTTAATATTATTATATTATTATCTGCTTCAATCGATGAAGGACAACATCGTGACAAACCAAACCAGCATTTAGGAGAGATATTTGTCGACGGCATGTAAAGCCAAGTGATCAACACTAAGCAAATTATATCAATAGAGCGAAATAGCGCGTTCTGACTGCAACAGAACATGGCCTCGAACGCTTCCGGTCTAGTTTCGACTAGTTTCCAAACTCCGTCTGGCTACGAGGTAGGTAAGTGATTGAAACACCTGAAATTCATTTGTTCATTTGTTTATTGAAATTATCATGCGCAAAGTACATAGGTGAAATTAAAGCCATAAGCATTTTTGCGTGATAAAGAGGGGAAGATGAGCATTACTCTCACAAGGGAGATAGAAAAGGTCAAGAGAGCCTTGACAGAAATATAATTATAGTTCTTGTTATTCACTTGTTTCCTTTATTAATGACTTAATTTTTATTGTTTCAGGTGAGTAATCGCGATTCAAGACTATTTTTTCATATACGTCTACGAATTTTGTAAGTACACAGTCTTCTGAAAATACGTGTTTTATTTCCATGATTTGTGATCACAGCACACAGGATCTAGCCAACGTAACATTCTCTTGATGATAAAACGTCAAAAATGTATTCGATCAACAATCAACACAACCAAACAAAATGATTATGACACTACTTTGTAGAAAAACGAAAGTCTTTGAAAAGTCATGCTTCTTATCTAGATTCTCTAGCCTTAAGAGAAAGCTGAAAATTGCATCATCAACAAGCGTCCTAAAACTCAAAGTTACACACACAATGGTCCTATAGGAGCCAGTAGACAGTACCAAGATTTCAGAAACAAATTCTACAAAAGTTTGACATTCATACACGTGTGTGCCTGGCTGCGTTCCAAAGCCCTGACCCTATTTATTTACATGCACTGCTGTTTACCTTTACAAAATGAAATCATCCGTTGATAGACGGCAAGTGACGGACGTCGAGACGTTCACAAGTAACGGTTTGTCTGCGGCCACCCTTTCATCATTCCTCAACCGGTGCAAATGTTTGCAACCAGAGTAAACATCGCGAAGAGTTGTAATCAGGGCTGGCCAAAATACATGCACTGTTTGAATAATACGTTTTCTCATGTGCCTATTTAAAATACTAAAAACAAACAATATCCAGATTCTTTAATTGCAATCAATTTTAGTTAGTGTCCTAATCTGATAATGACTTCAACTTCACGCTTTTAGGTATAATAATTAATCCTACCGGGGCTGCGGGACTGTTCAAAAGAGATACCGTGGCCCCGGCACATAAAGGGCGAGGAAGGAACATGAATTGGTTTTAGTCAGTAAAAGTCTGACACTCCCTCCCGCTCCGCCCAGAGTGGGAGAAGTTATTAAATGATTTCCCATCCGTAAAAAAAAAGGTATAATAATTATTGATTGTAACTTTGAAACTATAGTGAGAGAATAACATAGGTTTAGATACGAAGTGCAGCTGTACTAGAACACTTTACAAGCGTAAAATCTGATAGAAGTGACAAGTTTTCATATTAAAAACGATTGTAGCTGTTGCCTGCAACCTTCGTTTGCATGAAATTATTAGATATTACCCTATTTTCCCCATTTTATGCACCATTTTTCATAAATGTTCCGCTCGTATTGATTATTAAAGCGTGATTTTATAGAGCATAATTATAGCTTTCCTCGATAAATGGGCTTAACAACACTAAAAGAATTTTCCAGTGAAAGGCTTTGTTTTTGAGAATTAAAAAAATAAATAGTTTCGAAGAACTCGGTAGATGGCGTCCAACTGACTACGTTACTAGATGTCAAACGCAAAACGCTTCAAAAAAACACACGTCACATACACTCGTTGACTGACACTTTCGTTTACATGAGCTTCCGAATACTTATAATCATTAGGTTCAAGTGAATTTGTGTGACGTTTTCATCCTAACAGTAACGTACTGAGATCAGCGCCATCTATCCGGGAAGAGTTAAAAAAGAAAATCCCTCATTAGAAACAGAGAGCGAACTCAACCAAACAAACTCTTTAGCTTTATAATATTAGTGTAGATGTATTTATAGTTAAATGTATTTTGAGGTTATACGTATTTTAGGAAGTATTTACAAATAGAGATTTCAAATAGTGTCCAGCCCTGGTTGTAGCATGTCCCAGTTAAAAAACCCAGTACGATTTACTTTTTAATTCACACTCAAGTAAACATACTGGACGTAACTGAAATATTTCGTGGCAATGTAAAACATTGATCGTGAAATAGAGATGTAAACATTTTGAATCTTAATTAGACTAGGAGATGGAATTATTAAAGGCGGAATGTATTAGTAGTGAAACGCATAAATCTTTTACAATATCAAATAAACACTAGCTTAGAATAAATAACCGTTGCAGTTTTTAAATCAAAATTTTATCGGTATTACCTAAATCGCTAGCCGAAAAAAACACTAATACTATGTATTTGTATGGGATATTAAGCAGCGATGACCCAGTGGTGGCGGCCCCGACTTACGAGCAGTAAGTCGTGGGTTCGAACTCAGGCAGGCGCATTACCTACTTTGTGTAATTTACCTGATGGTGACAATTATGGTTTTGGAATATTTACCATGATTACTATTTGTTTTGAAGTACCGATATTTCGGCGTTGCATACATCATGATCACCGATAAACCGATATGAACTGGGACTCAAAATAAAAAGTAAATATGTTAAATACCTCCCCCCCCCCCCCGTTTTCAGTGTTCATGATACATGTCAGTTTAAAATCATAAAACACAAAGAAGTCTATGAACTTGAAAATATTTGTCATGTTCTACTAACAATTGAGATCACAACACTGACGACGACGATAATAATTTATTGATTGAATATATTGGACTTAGTAAGTCAGGCCACAGAAAAATTATTGAATACGTTGATTGATTGGCAGCCCAGAACATACCATAGACAAGGTAAACCTAACACTAAAACAAAACTTCGACAACACGTATTCTCCATTAGTCTAGCAACAAATAAAACATGGCCGTATTGTGCCGGCTCCAATAGCACAGATTTGTTCTACGTCCGGATCAATTTGCTAAACGCCTATCCGCTAAATTGTCTCGCCGAGGCTCGGTTTACGCAACAAAATTGATTCCATCATGAACGTGGTACCTAGTAGAGACTGAGGACGATGTGTAATAAGTCTGCGGGATTTAACTCTTTCGAAATCAATTTAGGTGGTGTTAAGTAATATTGTAAGACGGCTAAAGGAGCTAAACGCGAGTTTTATAATGCATCAAAGTATATGATTCACTGCAATAAACAAAACCAAAAAAATATATGATTATCTTCAGGATACATGCTATAAGTATGATAGTGTTTTGAAAACATAATACAATTAATTTTACTTGAAGAAAAAAATTACGAACTTATCTCTAAAACATTCTTTTAACGAGTAAAAACCATACTAAAATACATGCGATCATTCTGATTTTTTGGCAAATTCTAAAGCAGCATATTAGCACCACAGGTGTTTTATTTTTTTCGTCCAATCAATAGATTTTTTGAAAATCGATCGAAAACACTCATTTTGCACTACGGCCTGCAGTGACTGATGTAACAACCACTTTGTAGTACAAGCTGATTAGAACTTTACTTTAACAGTATTTCAAACGAAGTTTGAACCACCACAAATAGAGTTGCTAATTTAGCTCCTGTAGCTAAGACACATTTTTATTTAACAAAGGTAACTAAACAAATTAGGATACCGGCATGTGGGCAGGAGAATGACTAGGATTTATTATTATAATATTCCTTGGAATAATGAATTTATAACCTGTTTGTTCATAACAATCTCTTATTTCTGCATTCTAGATAAAATTGTGAACACCACCTTTATTGAAATAAATTTATTTAATAGATAAATAAACTTGCGTGGTGGATTATAGCCAAATCCTTCGTATAGAGAGGAGGCCTGTGTCAAAGGAAAAAGTGCCTGTGCCTGTGTCCGAGCAGTAGGAACATTAATAAGCTGATGATGATGAGAAACATCAAAGCCGCAATGACAATTTACCCGATTCATAGACATTGTAAACAGCAGTTGGCTGCACTGTCTACTTTCAAATTCAAATTCAAAATTTATATTTCAGACCTGTTAATCCATATACAGGGTGTATTTCACCTCATCACAAAGCCGTTAACCAAGCATTCTGTATATCAAACTAAATAACTTTATGCTAAAAATATTGCTGGGAAACAACTTAAGACACTCAAAACATTGTGCGGATGGATGGATTAAATAGTATGGGGGTCGTAGAGATATGTAAAGTAAAAATCATGCGATAAAAAGTGGTATTTAAAAAAAAACTTTTTTAAATCTTGTAACTTTGACCCCCAATATCTCCGTAACTAGACGGTTACAGGTATAGTGTAGAACAAAAAAATGATCAGAATGACAAGGAGAACAAGTGCATTTCGTATTCGTTAAGAGGTGTTTTACACCCTTTAGTGTTAGTATGAACTTATCCTTTCTCATTAACATAACTTAAAAAAACACTAATTGGCTGCATGAGCATGTGCGCGCACATGTCTGCCAGCCCAGAGTCTAATAAAAGATCCGTCAACATTGTCCGCCAGAGCTAAAATACTGTTCGGGCTACCCCTGAATCGCCGCAACATCCACGCGCACCGTTTACGTATGATGGCATGAAAGTCGTCTATACTTTCAAACAGGTTCATTTCAGTTACAAGACTACCACTTACTATATCAACTAATATCTGGTGACCACAACACAAGCCTCTTTGCTTAATGGCGGTTTGTAATGTCCAATGACATTTTATTTATACTGACTGCCCAAAAGTATCGTAAAAGAGATTTTATCAGTAGAATAGACAAACACATGCAACTTACTAATAGATAACAGCAAACTGCAAGCTCAGACTAATAGTTACGGTTATGATAATGTCCTCTAGCGATAGTTAACGTAGAGCCATATGCGGTAGATAGGTTCTGCTATGGTCTAACTTTATTTTAATCTGTCTATCAGGGAGTTAGTATTAACTGCGTCTGTGATTATTTTAAGAATTTTAATATCGACAGATTAGTATTATAAGATCAGTTACGTAGTACCTAGAACAATAATGGGCCGTAGGGTGCGCGCACGACCCCTATTTGCCGTATCTTCTAGTCGTACGAACGCGGGCTTACGAGCACCCCTACGTCGCCTAACTAGTCAGTACAACAATCTGTTCGAGAATGTTGACATCATTTTTAACTCATTACTGATGTAATTGTTTTTTTTTTGTTGTTAGCGCAAGTCGCATTGTGTTTAGATTTAGAATTAATTGTTTTTATAATATGTGGAAAATGTCGTTGGTTATACATTTACTCACACCCTAGATATAGTTTTGTGTAATACTGTAATGTGTAACCGTTTGTTTTCCCAAATAAACAAAAATAAAAATAAAAAATAAAAAAAAATATGATTCTGCCAAAAGCGGCCATTTTAGGCTCCGCCTATTTATGTGTTTATTTTTGTGTAATTCTACACCTTACACAAAAATATTTTACCTGCCAACCACAACCAACTTTGCAACCATAAGGAAAAAAATAACTGTGAAACGTCTAATGACTGCTGATTCTCTGTGTTAGTCAGTGTCATCATAAAAATTCGTTGATCAGTTTCTTAAAGAGGTTTTATGAAACTCATTAAAAGATTCGACTAAAACCTTTTTGCAATGAACGCCACTAAGAATACCTTTTTTACCTAAAAGTAAGAGTGAAAGTCAAGCATTTATTTGAAGAGTCATCTTTATTCAGATCCAATATTCTATAATTATCATCAAGGGTCAATCGAGAAGACAATGGCCCGGCCTTTTTATACCGGAGTCTATACTTATAGCGTTTTCTAGTGACTTTTTTAGATTTATTTGTTAAGACTAAGAACTGTTTTACTTTCATAAATGTAGCACAAACTGCATTAAACTTTGAACAAACAATCTTGTACAAGGTTTATAGTAACATCAACAATACAATACTTCCTCATATGGTCGTCAAAGTTAGCAAAACTACCAACTTTAAAAAAATCTGCGTAATTATACCATTTAATGGTATTGTCAGGAAGAAATGAGGTTTTACGCAGCACACGTAACTCCTATGGAAAGAAGAGGTGGACAACGGCCATTGGTCTCTGGTCGCGAGAGACTTGTTGGGACTATCGCTCAAAGGGCTGTAAGATTTATAATTTCCTATTTTGTGAACCTTTTCTGAACATTTTCGCTTCTGTTTGCTAAATGTACAATATCATTTTATAATTTGTTAACATTTCAAATTAGAAAGAGACGTTGCTTTCTGTGATTGTCTAAAACAACACGTCTTCCGATTCTTTATCAAATGGCATCAAAAATCTTAAGGTCTCAAATTAATTGCGGTCAATCGGCGGCGGAAAATGAAATATTGCTCTTTCAGATGTGGTTTATAGATATCGTATGTTATAGTGTTAGAACGATACAAACGGTGTGAAAAGACTCGTAACGGAGGCACTTGTTCTCCCCATCATTGCAATCACCTTCTAATTACGGAGATATTGGGGGTTGAAGTTAAAACTTTTTCACAAGCTTTTTTTAACACAAGTTTTCAATGTAAGATGTTTACTTTAAACACCTCTGCGATCCCCTTACTATTTAATCCATCCATCAGCCCAATGTTTTGAGTGCGTTACATAGTGTTCTACCACAAAACATGACTTTATACCCCAAAAAAGAAAATTGTTTCAAATTTTTTGCGTAAAGTTACTTACGAGTAGTTTGATGTACATAATGCTTGCTTGGTAGTTTCGTGATAAGTCTGTTTACACCCCGTAGGTGCTACAAATACGACACAATACACACTTGTTTCCTTCCAAAACCACATCTCGACACTTCCGAGCAGAAAATACACAGGAATACTTTCAAACTGTATCAAAGCGTGTTTGGAAAGTTGTAGAACAGATAGACAGGCTGTCGGAAGAGCGAAGTTTATTCCCAACTCAAGTTTATTTGCCACCCCTGAGGCTGCTTCAGTATTAAGTACTTACCAACCATTTCTATAAAATTGAGTGCATTTGTCATCATAGAAAATGATAGGCACCATGCTCCATTTAGAAAGGTTTTACGTTCATTTTTAAGTTCACTGTTTTAGACTTTCACGGTTTTTCACTACACTTATTTTCGTCCCACCCGCATACCTCTTCAGTATTCCCGCGATCATGATGCTTGCAACAGCGTCGAAATATCGGGTGCTCGAAACAAAAGAAAATCACGGATATAATCCCGTAAGTACTTCAAGTGCATTTTTAAGTTTCTTTTTTTTTAATTGTGGGTACACCTAGAATAAACTGGCAATGGAAAGAATTGAGAGTTTTATTTTACAAAGGATATATAATTTAGCTAAATTAACATAACACAGCTTATTTATAATATTATGTGGCTTACTAAAAGGTTGTCTAGGTTGGTGGCGACCATCTTGGATTTAAAATTTATCATAGTGTATGTATGTTTGTCAAGTCGTCTCATTTGATACCCATATTGACTCAACACAACTTCCGTTGTTGAATAAATATGTAATCCGCCATTTTGTGGCGGATGATGCGGTGATTTTATAACAACATAGCTAGTACACTCCCGACTAATTCACCTTTCAAACAAAAAATTTAAATCAAAATCGGTTCACCCGCTCGGGAGCTACGATGGCACTGACACACACACACACAGACACGTCAAACTTATAACACCCCGTCGTTTTTGCGTCGGGGGTCAAAAATAGCTGATACTAGATGTTTGTACAATCTTATTTCTAACCTTGATAAATGATAAAGACGTGTCTAGACAGACGCAATAGGAGACCAACTTTAATAATGACATAACAAGTCTCTATGTAATTCGCGAAAGTAAGATACAATCATCATAGCAGTAGACTACAAATGTTCTTTACTTTTGTGTTACTAACTTACGCGCCCATCCAATTAACATTGAGTAGGTAGTAACTACAGTGACATTACAGTACATACGAGTACATAGGTCAAAGAGAATATTGCAAGTTTTTCATTTTTAACCGACTTCTAAAAAAGGAGGAGGTTCTCAATTCGGATGTTTCTATTTTTTTTTTTTTTATGTTTGTTCGGGCATAACTCCGTCGCTTGCCAACCGATTTGGAAAATTCTTTTTTTGTTGGAAAGGGTATTCTTTCCAAATGGTCCCATAGCCACCAAGTTGGGATCTGATGATGGAATCTTGGCGAAATCGAGGGAACTCTTCAAATTTTATATGAAAACGTGTTGCGATTTTGGTATTTTCTACAACAAGTGAAGCATTTGCGTTTGATAAGAACCATTCTACCATCAGATCTGATGATGAAGCCAAGAGTCACGGAACTCCATAATGAGACAATGTGTCCTAGTCGTGTTTGGGCTTGTTGTAATTGTAACGGTATGCACTTTCCATGTTTATCAAGCACATGTGAACCACTAAAAAGTGAAAAATATTTTTTTTTTTGCAAAAAATAAAACCGACTTCAAAAAAAAAACAAAAAAGAGAAAAATAACTTAAGCTTCTGAAGTCAGTGACAAAAAAACTAAAGCAATCAAACAAAGGTCACCGACTTCAGAAGCTTAAGTAGGTAATTTTTCACTTTTTTGTTTTTTTTTTGAAGTCGGTTTTATAGCTGTAGTGCTTAGCCGCAAATATTGAAACACGTTACATTTAATTAAAAAAAAAACCCTCGACACATTCATTCCCTATCAATATAGTGTACATTATTCTACTAGTCAAGCCCTTTTATTTGATACCCATATTGAAGGAGTTCTTTGTTAAATAAATATGTAATACACTATTTTGTGGCGGCGGTCTCCATGTACTGATTTTTATCAAACATAGCTATGAACACTCTTGACTCATAAATTCACCTTGCAAACAAATCAAACAAAATCAAAATCGGTTCATTCATTCGGGAGCTACGATGCCACAAACAGACACACACCCACAGACCTCAAACATATAAACACCCCGTCGTTTTTGCGTCGGGGGTTATTAAAAACATTTAGTTCGTTTTAGATATTTTTTTTTTTCGTGAATCTTTGAGTATACTTTATACACAGATATACGAGTACTTAGCTTAATAAGCTGAAAATTAGTTTTCAATGTAAAGTAATTTTAGCTATATAAAGTATGCCAGGTGCCTCCGATAAAAGGCAAATTTGTTGAAAAATCAATTCTCAACGTAGCGTAAGACACTTTTGAATCACAATTCGTAGTAAATTAAGGTTTCTAATTCATTGCTTTATAATAATGAAAACTTCGTCTGCTCGACAACGTAAAGGATGCAATCAATGTTGTACAACTTTTAAAATTAAAACATTATCCCGCCGATCTTCCTACAACAAATAAAATCGTTCAAAATTTCTTCCCATCAAATCATATTGAAATAAACCCAACAATCAATAACTGTGCGGTTATATTTGTATACCCATTAACCCTTGAAATCTTAATTACATTTCGAAATCAAAAACAGATTTGCGAGCCGCCGCCGTCATCGGTTGGTCATTTGAGCCTTCTCGTTAAGGGCCATTCTGTGAGGCCCCAAGTAATTCTAAACACGGGTAAATGGGACGAATGTTGCTACAGTTTGGGCCAAGTCGTTTTAACTAAACTTGAGATAAATTAGATTTCACCCTGTTTATTGAGTGTTTCAATTTAGTGTGTCATTTTATTGAAGTGTGTAAAATGAAAAATGGGATTTCGTGTAGAAAAGTAATGTCTTTTTAGACTCTTAAAAATACAAAAGCAAACAGTATTATATCACCATATAGCTAACTAAAGCAATTTTGTATTTTTTCTTATTCCCTCCCCTAAAAATGCGCTATTAATAAGCACGATTTTCCCTCTAATATGTTTTAATTAGAAAAAGCAGTCCATACAACAAAAAGGTGAGAAAAAAATCACGGTGTGTCATAAATATTAACCTAGGATACAAAGGCAAATGCTAATAAACGATACCCATTCGTCACTTTTATTTTATTTACTGAGAGCTTCCTAAGGAAAACAAATCGACAATAATTTTTCCCTATTTCTTTTAAGCAAAACGTTGTCATGAGTATACATGACTTATTTATGAGAGAAACATTTGTTTGTCTTATTTAGTCGCTTTTAGGTCTTTAATTAGCCAAACCTATAGCTGAAACCACAGGAGCAGTCGCCACTCCGATACTAAGGTCGATGCTCACCGAAAAGATAACCGTCTGGTTATCTAAAAACAGCTGTCACTGTGACATGTTGCCATACTAAGGTCCAGGTTCACTAAAAAGATGACAGTCTGTTTATCTAAAACAACTGTTTAAAACGCATTTTTGTATGGGAATATGTCACAGTGACAGCTGGTTTTAGATAATCAGACGGTTATCTTTTCGGTGAACATGGACCTAATTATTCCACAGAAACTTTACACTTAATCGAAGAAATATTATAAAACATGTAAACTGATCCTTCAAGCAAAATAAGCGTCAAACAAGCATTTTTTACATCAAACAAAATGACCCCACGCAAAAAATATTGCTTGGTTATGACTTTTTTTTGGATAAAAAATCACGTTATACGATAGAACGCAATGTAACGGACTCAAAAGTGCTGATGGATGAATTAAACGGTACAGGAGCCTGTGAGTCGTTTAAGGGTATATTTATACCCTTGATCTCATAATTATCTCAAACACTCAATTCACAACTCTAGTCAAAAACTCAAGAAATAAGAACGCACAAAAACTATTTGTTAACCATAAGTACACTTAGGTCCATGTCCACTACAAGATGACGGTCTGATTAAAACAGCTGTTTAAAAGACATTTTTGTAGGGGAACATGTCCCTTAAACAACTGTTTTTAGATAAACAGACTGTTATCTTTTCGGTGAACATGAACCTTAGACCATCAAACTGTCGACAGGTTGTTGTAGACCACTACAGACAAAAGTTTTGAAATGGAAATCTTGTACATGATATAACTTTCCTTGATGTGGAAAAGAATAGGGTACAGGGCACCTTTTCTTTTTTTTTCGGATGGGAAATCATCAAAAACTTCTCCCACTCTGGGCGGAGCGGGAGGGAGTGTCAGACTTTTACTGACTAAAACCCATCCATCTTCCTTTCTCGCCCTTTATCTTCCGGGGCTACGGTATCTCTTTCGAACAGTCCCGCAACCCCGGCAGGCTTCGGCCCTTGCGGGCCCCTTCACTTTACTGACACCTCTTTGAGGCGCGCGTGGGACACGAACGCGCCGTCGACACCGGCCTGTCGTCATGTCGTCGGACGGACGGCTAGCAGGCTTCGGCCCTTGCGGGCCCCTCCCCTTATTGCGGAGTGTACCTTACTTTGATTCAAAACTAAAAATACTTTTTTGCAAAATGCATTCTGTTAGTGTGGTCGTCTTGTGTGGCGTATTCGTATAGACACGGTTCTATTGCCCTGAAGTGTAGTCACCGCAGTACAGCAGGAGGATCATGGATCTTGACTTGAGAATGTGTGGATGTCGGAGGCGTTGAAATAAAAAAGATGCTTCTCGTTGTGTAGAATGGCGTATAATAATAATTAAGAAAAAATTACATAGATAAAAAACTCTAGTTTTTATACAGATAAAACAAAAACGATTATAGTGGCTGTGAAAGGAAAAAGTGACGCCATCTACCGGGCAGTCGCGATGACATGAGCTACATCTGTGGTAGTGCACTCGTCCGATACGAGATGGCGCTGCGTTAACATACTGGCCCCCCTTGAGAGCCATTGCTCTCAACTTGGGCTGAATTTTCTCCATCTTCTGCCACCGATGAGGGTACTGGGAGAGGGCAGATCTTCGAGAACGCCCTCTCGACGACGCCAGCTGCTGTCTTGATACGAGCAACTCTGGAGACCTTGTCACCTCCCGGGTACGTCAGCAGGATTCGTCCTAACCGCCATTTGAGGGGCGGCAAGTTGTCCTCTTTGATGAGCACCAAGGAACCGGGGATGAGTGCACCCTGATTCTCCTTCCATTTGATACGTCTTTGAAGCTCGGAGATGTAGTCCGTGGCCCAGCGCTTCCAAAAGTGCTGCCTGAGCTGCTCGACACGTAGGTAGCGGGATAAGGCGTGTGAAGGCCTCGCGGTGATGTCTGCCCCGGCAGGTGCCGTCAGAGGCCGGCCGATGAGGAAGTGACCCGGCGTCAGGGGCGCAAGGTCATCAGGGTCTACGGACATTGGGTGCATAGGACGGGAGTTCAGGACAGCCTCTATTTGTACTAAAACCGTGTTGAACTCCTCATAAGTTAAATGAGCCTTCCCTATTACGCGCGTTATGTGGTGCTTGCAGGATTTGACTCCAGCTTCCCACAAACCGCCAAAATGAGGGGCGTAAGGAGGGATAAATTTAAATTCTATTTGATTGTTTGAAGCATAATCAATAATACCTTGACAGCTGTTTTGCAAAAAATCTGAAAACTCCCTAGCTGCACCTACAAAGTTTCTACCATGATCAGAGTAAATGAGGGAAGGTTTCCCTCTACGGGAAATAAATCTTTTTAAAGCTAAGATATAACCTTCTGATGACAGTGACGTCACAAGTTCTAAGTGCAAAGCTCGCGTTGATAAACAAACGAATAAACACAGGTAACATTTCTCTAATCTAGAACCTCTACCCTTTTTATTTAAAACATACATAGGCCCTGCGTAATCAACACCACATTTAATGAATGGAAAACCAGATTGGAAACGTTCACTGGGTAGATTACCCATCATAGGTTGTATGGACTTTGCCCTCATTCGACAACACCTGACACACTGATGCACAACCTTCTTAGCTAGATTCCTACCACCTATTATCCACCACCTTTGTCTTATATGTGATAACAAAAGCTGTGGACCAGCGAGCAACATATCATCATGATTATGCCTAAATAGTAGTATAGTGAACGGATGTTTACTACACAATAGCATGGGATGTTTTTGATCGAAGGGTAAGTCCGAATTGCATAACCTGCCCCCTACTCTCATTATATTGTTTTCATCAACAAATATATTTAATGAACTCAGTTTACCAGACGATTTAATTTTATGTTTATTAATTAGGGCACTATATTCAATTGGAAAGGCTTCTAATTGCGAAATTCTAGTAAGAAACATTAGAGACCCATTTAATTCCGTCACTGATAACGTACCTAGACTACGCTCAGACTTATTTTTTACACGTAGATTGTTTACAAATCGAAACACATATGCATAAACGCGTTGTATTTTTATGAATGAAGAATATCGATTAAAATTAACTATATCACAATTAGGATTATTGAACATACAAACTGTATTCGATTTAAGTTCTGGCAAGTTATCACAAAGTGGCACATCACCTTGTTGATTCCAGTTGGCAACCGCATTCAATAAAAATTCTGGTCCGTTCCACCACAGACTTGAACTACTGAGTTCAGTCAAAGAAGTACCACGCGATAACAAATCCGCAGGATTGGATTTGCCATCAACGTGACACCAGATTCCCTTACCTGCCATCAGGTCATTTATTTCCACTATTCGGTTTTGGACGAAAACCTTTAAGGAATGCGGTGACATTCTTAACCAACCTAAGACTATTGTTGAATCAGTCCACATTACGATCCTGTCAAAGTCAATGTGCATAGATTTTGTTATTTTAGATTGTAATCTAGCACCTATCAGTGCACCGCACAATTCCAAACGTGGAATGGTAACCGGTTTTATTGGAGCGACGCGAGTTTTAGAACATAACAGCCTAACTGTTACGTCATCGTTACTATTTACTGAACGTATGAATGCGCATGCACCGTAGGCCGTTTGACTAGCATCGGTAAATACGTGTAACTCTATACGATCTGGGGAATTTCCTATCACGTGACGAGGAATCCGCAGTTTATGCAGATCGATTAATGAATGAACGAACTTATGCCACGATACCAAAACATCTGGCGGTAATGAGTCATCCCAACCAGTTTTACTTAGCCAGAGTTTTTGCAATAGCGCCTTTGCTACTATTACAATAGGGCTTAACAAACCTAATGGGTCGTATATCTGAGACACAACTGATAAGATAAAACGTTTAGTTATTTTACATGTGTCAGATTTAATTTTGGTAGTGAAATGAAATTGATCACTATAGTTTAACCAGCCCAATCCTAATGTTTTATTAGATTGGTTCTCGTCTAACATTAATTCTTTAGAATTTTCATTCTGTATGGAATCTGAAGCCACTTCAGGGGAATTAAATACCCACTTACGCAGTGGAAAACAAGCCGAGTTGAAAACAAAAATAAATCATTTTGAAGAGGAGGACCTGTCCACTGGATGTCATTGAGAGATTTGCCGGACGACGTTTTCTGGCTTGCATTGAAGACCACCCTCAACTTGGTTGTAGTACTGTGCTCACGGAAGACTCCGTGATGAGGAAGAAAGTAACATGGCATAGGGTAATCTTCGACGCGAGTCATATGTCCAAGCCTCTCGTACTCTCGCATAAACTCAACGTACATAGTCCTATAATGCGGTTGACGTTGTAATTTACTTTCCAGGGACATAAACCTACCTTTAGCTACATTATAGCTATCACCAAGAGTATTTGGTGACTCCTTAAGCGGTATTCTAACAGAGAAACGACCGTTGTCGTCTCGCTTAGTAGTATCGATGAATAATTTTTCACATAAACGATCCTCATAACAAAGTGATTTTATACCTGGCGAAATTTCTTCTATTTCCCAAAACCTTTTTAACTGATCGTTTACTTCTAATTCTGAAATTTGGCCGAAATTACACTGCACCTGATTTATGCGCAAGCTCTCAGTGTGTACCGGACCTGAAACTATCCATCCTAGTTTCGTATTATTCAAATACGGACCACTGGGTAACCGAATTCTACCCTCAAGCAATAAATCCCAAAAATAGTTAGCACCGATTAAAATATCTACTTGAGAAGGTGTGCAAAACGAAGGATCAGCAAGCTCAATATTTTCGGGTATATTTAAATTACTGGCTACTCTAGAAGCGGGTAGCGTGGAAGTTATTTGTGGTATGGTCAAACAATGCATGCGTATTGCGTGATTATTCTTTAAAGAACGTAATTTAATGTAACAAGTTTCGTTCGTTTTTGTAACTGTTTGACCTATCCCACTGATTTTATAAGTGGACTGTAATTTCTCAGCGCGAATTTTTTTACACAATGTACTTGATATGAGGCAGTGCTGGCTACCGCTGTCCAATAAAGCACGGGCTCTGATATACTGTGTATTATCACCTGCAGCGACTTCTACTATAGCAGTTGATAACAAAACCGGTTCTAAAGTTGTGTGTATAATACTAGAGTGCAAACTAGCTGAAGAATTCTCAACCATTGGTTGTGACTGCAAATCAGAGGCAGCATGAGATACGGCAGAAACTATGTCCTCATTGTTGACAACCCCATGCAACAAGGAGTTGTGTTTTTCATTACACTGCCTACAAGGTCCGAAGAAACAGTCTTTAGTAGAATGACCCACACGTAAACAGTTAACGCACAGATTTTTACATTCAACTAAGTTTAATTTATCTTGTGGAGATAAACTTAAGAATTGACTACAAGTATAAACAGGATGATTACCCTCACACTTAGCACATACACGCTTAGATCTGTTTTTATTAGTCTTATTTGATGATTGATTACTTTGTGTAGAGACAAAAGTTTGAACCTTTGATGTCTGTTTTCTATTGTTATCTTGAGATACCCTACTATTCGAATTATTGGAATGACTTGCTTTAACTAAGTCTAAGACTTCAGCCTTTTCCTTTAAAAAGGTAATCAATGTGTCAAATTGAACGGATTTCTTAGTAGTCTTAATAAAATTAATTTTATACTGCTGCCACTCCTTATCTATGGCTGCATCAAACTTAGACACAATGATATAAATTAGCAAAGTATCCCAATACTCAATAGGTTCACCTAAAGTTTTAAGAGCGCGTAGATTTTTAACAATTGAATCAATCATTTTACGAATATAAGCTGCTGAATCCTTTGTAAGGGGCTGTACAGAAAAAATAGATCTAACATAATTATGTACCAGCAAATTTTTATTATCATACCTACCCTCGATCAGATCCCAAGCTATTTTGTAATTACTCGCGGAGAATTCTAGAGATTTTATTACCTGAAGGGCATTACCCGTAAGAGCAGATCTTAAATAGTGAAATTTCTGTATATCATCAAGCTCTTCAGAGTTGTGAATCATTGACAAGTATGTGTCTCGAAATTCTAGCCAATTTTCATAGGATCCATCGAATGAGGGCAACGTTATGGTGGGCAATTTAACCAGTAACTTGTTTTTGCAGCTATGAGAATTATCATTGTCACTAATAGTATTATTAACGTTTTGATTGTCTAACAAACACTCAATAGTAGCCATAGCACTATAATAAGAATTCTCAAACATTTCACGTTCTAACAACTGTTTATCATATTCCTTTTCATCTACTAATTCCTCAATAGCATATTGAACAGAATTAAAGTTTTGTAATAAATTAGCTGCCGACCGTTGTCGTAGCTTTAATTCATTTATTTGCTTGACAGTTAACTCAGTAGAATTTGACAAGGTATCTACATTTTTCACAAACAGCGTCAAACCTCCCTTAATAGGGCCTCGTTTTCTAATTAATTCCTTAAACGCCTCACTCATGATGACGATCAATGGAAAGAAAGAGTACTCACTATTATCCTGCAACCACGTGGTGAATCATGCGCACCACACACCGTTGTTCCTATAAAGAATAAGGCGATTTTAGTACAAATAGGGCAAAGGTGTACGTGGGGTAAGGATGTGGAAAGGTCTTACGCCCCTGAGCCAAGGCACTCCTCCCGGCCGGCCGCTAGTGCTCCAATTTCTTCAGGTTTTTCTTCATTCCCGTCGCTGGTGATCTTGTATATTTGGCTCGTAGGACCATGTTAGTGTGGTCGTCTTGTGTGGCGTATTCGTATAGGCACGGTTCTATTGCCCTGAAGTGTAGTCACCGCAGTACAGCAGGAGGATCATGGATCTTGACTTGAGAATGTGTGGATGTCGGAGGCGTTGAAATAAAAAAGATGCTTCTCGTTGTGTAGAATGGCGTATAATAATAATTAAGAAAAAATTACATAGATAAAAAACTCTAGTTTTTATACAGATAAAACAAAAACGATTATAGTGGCTGTGAAAGGAAAAAGTGACGCCATCTACCGGGCAGTCGCGATGACATGAGCTACATCTGTGGTAGTGCACTCGTCCGATACGAGATGGCGCTGCGTTAACACATTCGATACTACGATTTATTCTCGTTGCTTTGTTAAAGCTGACTTTTAAGTAAATGAGTTTTGTTAATTTACTTTCAACTTCAAAATACCAGTATATTCATCTTATCATATTTACAGACAGCTGCATTAATTGGGTATCCGACACTCATTAAGACACTCAGTAAAAGGTCTAACGAATTGATTCGTTAGACCTTTCAGAATAGTAATAAATAATTTCAATTTAGAGACATGTGACATCTGCCAATCCGCGTTGGGCCCGCGTGTTGGATATCATTCCCTCTAATAAAGAGGCCCGTGTCCCAGCAGTGGGTACATTAAAAGGCTGATGATGATGATGACGCAAAGGGCGTGACCTTGCGTCATCATCATCAGCCTTTCTTTCTCATGGGTGTAGGTAGAAACCACATAACGCCACTTTCTAGGTTCCTTTACATACTCCTTTCGCCTCAATCTCGGTCATACACGCACAGTCAACTATCTTTATTAACTTATCATATTCTTAATTACAAAACAAGGAGCTCGTGGCTAAAAAATAACAGCCGCTCGGGCCGATCTTTAGGTTAAGCCGTTTTTACCTAAGTTGGTCTGTGGATGGGTGACCACCCTTACATGCCGAGTTTCTCGGAAATCACGTTAATCTGTTTGTTCCGTCTGTCATTTGTCAGTTGTTCAAGTAGTCAGTGGCCCAAAAAGTCTGATAACCAGTCTTACCAAGTGGTATCGTATTACCCAGTATTAACTGGGTTGTGGAGGTCATATAGGTAGTCGCTCCAGGTAAAATACTGGTATTCAGCTGCATCCGGTTAGACTGGACGCCGACCCCAACATAGTTGAGAGAAAAGGCTAGGCAGATGATGATGATTAGAAAACGTACTTAGTTACAAATATAGCGAACATCTTGTCCCTGCACACTCACCTAAATGAACATCCTAATTACGAAGACCATTTATTATTACGGTTTAATTAAACACTTAATTAGGGATGAAAAAGATAATGTCTTTGTCCTTATATTTCTCGTTTCAATCTAGATTAATATTTATAGATAGAATATAAGGTATATTTTTATCTTTATCCAGAATCTTTCGAAATCTGTTTTGCCATTGACTCGGAGAAGAAGTTAATGATAACAAAATATATGTATATTTATTTATTCCAATGTTTGATATTTTGGTCAGTATTTTTTTCTGCTTTGACATCGCCTTGGCCCGAAATGCTGGATCGGCTTTCTTAGAGACACCGTTCATTCTGTTGGTATGTTAGCATCGTTCTCAGATAGGCTAGACTTTTAGAATTATCTGCGGACTTTCAAATTCATCCAGGAAGTTTATAGTTTACCTCTCTTGTGTCAAACATAAGACTGAAACTCTTGGACCATGGTCATTTTAAGTGCCTATATTTATCTACTAGCGTCACGTCACAGCTTCACACGGACGGACATTTATTTTCCTATTGTATATTATATTGATTCCCGCCTCCTCTTTTGTTCTAGTAATAAATATAGCCTATGACACTCACAAATGACATGGCTTTCAATTGGTAAAATAATTTTCACAATCGGTTCAATCCAGACATTACCCCCTACAACCACTCAAAGTTTACCCTTTACCTGTATATGTCACCGTAAAATTGTCAAATACGTTATATTGTAATCTCTCTAGCGATATTGTAAAGTCTCGAATTATTGTCAAATGAACATACTGCTTACAACAAAACGCATTATTTTTCGTGAAATGCATGCGATGGTAGTCAACTTACGCGGTGTGGAGGGAAGGAGGGGTCCCCCTTGCCCAGTGGCACAACTCTCATGAAAAGATAATGCACCATTCCTGAGAAATACCGATTAATATAACATAACCTTAAAACACTTTATATTCCCCATAAAAAGCGTAGTAGACGGAGCCCCGCTTCGCGGGGCCCCTATTTCCGAGTGCAGGGTTTAAAGGAACCTAACTAACCTAACGGGGGGGTGCCCCAAGTCCCGATTATGGGAGCAGAGATACTTCCGTATGTTCAGTTGACAATAATTCGAGACATTACAATATCGCGAGAAAAAACACGTTATATTGTAATATAACGTGTTTGACAATTTTACGGTGACATATAGATTAGTTAGACATTGCTTTTTGCACATATGAGAAAAACCTCCAAAGTTCATTCATTCAGACCAGTATACAGGGTGTCTCATTCAAATCGGTCAGTATAGGAAAGTCTGAAACTATAAGACATACGAAGATCTGTTCTGAGGAACCATGTCATCGATTTTAATAACAAGAAAAACTGCATTCATACATTTTAAAAAACATCTGTACTCCGTTTGGGAATCGAACCCGGTTATTTTGAATATTGAAAAAGGCGGTGGTCACTTCGAACACCTACTAAAATAAATTAAAGTATTTGGAAATAATGCATTTTATTCATTTTAGACGTCATGTTTCTAACAGACATTTACTGCTTAAGATCTACAATAGATATCTAAATAGAAATAGTGTAGGTTTTTTTTTCAAAATAACCGGGTTCGATTCCCGAACGGAGTACCTACAGATGTTTTTTAAAATGTATGAATGCAGTTTTTCTTGTTATTAAAATCGATGACATGGTTCCTCAGAACAGATCTTCGTATGTCTTATAGTTTCAGACTTTCCCATACTGTCCGATTTGAATGAGACACCCTGTATAGAATTTTAAAACGTTAATTTAAGGATACCTACATCCCATGAAAACCCACATCACACAAAATGATCAAAGGTGTGATTATGACCATGTGTTTTATTGCCAAAGGGTTCCATTCCTATATTTTAGACCGTAGGTGTCTTGGTAACCTTCGGATTGTTCGTTTTAAATTTATAACTCCCTAGGGCATTGATGTTCCCTTTTAATTACTTTTATGGCCATCCGCAGGTTACCGGAAATTACAAAATTTATACATCCATATTTTTTTCAAGTATTTCTTTTGAAACGATAGCCTGTAGTTGATTTCAGGCAATGTGCCTGATCAATTAGAAGGCCTTCATAACCAATTATTTTCCTGATGCCTGTTATATTTTGTTGACTGCCTCGTTAATCTAGTGGCGGAAAGCGCATGAGATACTGGGTACGATACCCGGGTCGGGCAAAACGTTATTGGGTATTTCCATCAGGAATTTCTCAGGGGCCGTCATGGAGTCTGTATTGGTACCTTGTTGATGTGAATAGGCATGCCCCTTGTTACATGGGACATACACCTATCTGGCGAAGAGTGGCCTGCTTATCCCTTCAGGTTAACAAGGCGCGATGTTATGTATATTATATTTTGCCAAATCATACGTTATCATACTATACGAAAATGTATTCGTTCTACTGCCGTGTACATTAGAACGAAGCCAAAAACTGTACAGACAGCTTGCTACCATTAATCACTTGTAATAAGAATCTTTTTGCCACAAATGCCTTTTTGATTTGCAAATAATAATACTAGATATAAACCAAGATGAGGTCGTTGTTCTCAACGGCCTCATATATCTGTAAGGCATGCTGGTTTGGTTTCCTCACGAGGTTTACCTTCACCGAATCAAGTGGTTACTTATACAATACTCACGTGAATCCAAAAATCAGAAGTTCGTGACAAGGGTGGAGAGGGGGTTGCGGGACTGTTCAAAAGAGATAACGTGGCACCGAAACGTAAAGGGCGAGGAAGGAACATGGATGGATTTTAGTCAGTAAAAGTCTGACACTCCTTCCCGCTCCGCCCAGAGTGGGAGAAGTCATTTGATGATTTCCCATCCGAAAAAAAAAGAAAAAGATAAGTGTAATACCAGAATTAGTCTGTGAATGGGTGACCATTCATAACATACTGAGTTTCTTCTATCCATCTCAAAAAAAAAGGATGGAGAGGGGAAAGCGAGACGTATGAGTTGGCAGCACACCGGTCATGCCACCAGCCCGCATAGCATGACCACCGTAGACACGACAGAGAGTCGACAGATCTTTTGTTCATCTGTCATTTGGTCGATTCAATGACAGATGAACTAAAGACTTGTCGAGTCTCTCTCGTTTCTCCGGTGCGGTGGTCATTCTAAGCGGGTAGGTGGTTAGTGATGCAAATGTTTATGGTTTATCCATTTGCTACAATAACAGCAGTACATACTAAGAATTAATGTGACGACCCGAATGACGCAGCAGTTCTTAGGGTCCCGGGTTCGAATCCCGGTAGGAGTAAATGTTTGTGTGATGAGCATATGGATATTTATTTCCGAGTCATGGATGTTTATATGTATAATAAGTATGTGTTACAAACAAAAAGTATATGTGTAGTATATCAACTGTCTGGTGACCACGACACAAGCATTGCTTAGTGTGGCACTAGACTGCGCTGTGTGTATTGTCCAGCGATATTTATTATTTATTTATTATTTAATGTAAAACAACAAAAATAACAAAGGGCATAGGTATATTGATAGGTGCATATTATATTATAGGTAAATAAATATACGCAGCATTGATTATGATGAACGCCTAACATGTAAAACCAATTTATTTTACTGTGTTCTCAAATATCAACACAGGACGTTGGAGTACGAACAAAATGAGGATGTAGGACATAAAATGTGTGAACTAAACACAATTCGTCGCGTGACATTAATTCTGCTATAAATAAACATGTCATAATTTCCCAAAGTACATTTTTGTTGATATAAAGTGATATTTCGTCGCATTTTCATGCCAAACCTAACTGATTTACGGTAAAGGAAAGTACTCGGAACAAATGGGCTTATAATGGTCTGAAAGCGCAAGATTTATACTTTTTCTCACTGACGTATCTAAACTTCGAACATATAAGGCAATATTCTTTAAAAAAAAACTTTTTACCGCCAAAATACCTTTGCCTTATGGTGAAATACTTTGAAAAGCAGTAAAAATTACAAATGGCCCAACTAACTTCGACTTTGATGAACTCATAAAGATTTGTCAGATTTACTGCCATACTTTGCGATAACTTTATATAAAAACACGCCTGTAACACAAGGAAATGTTTTCAGGAAAGATCAGGAAGTTTCTAAAAGTAAACAAATTCTCGCGTGCGCACATTAATGTTTCCAAATATATCCTATAACTTTCAACTTCAGCTAGAATTTTCCGTGACACGTCTGTCACAATGACATCAAATAAATGAACGCTCATTTTATGTTTAAAATGTTAGCAGTCGTACTCTCAAACTAACTCAATTTAATATTCAAGAGCTGCCAGCATCACTGTTCATAGTGACAGACGTCCAAAAGTGATATTTTAATAAACCTTCCACAATGTCTTTTACCTAAGAAAAAACAGCTGACTGACCCTTTTCAAAAAAGATTTCAACAGAAAATTCACTAAAATCAGCTGACAGACCAAAAAATCAACCTGAAAAGAATCAATTTGTAGCAAACTTAATTTACGCTTGTTCGTTTCGAAGGCCTGTCGCACTCATTACCAACTCGACGGACCCTAAGTATGATTGACAGGTACTATTGGATAATTGAATCTGAATGGAATGGCCAGTCAATCTCAATGGAATACGCTTTGTGACGGCTATTGGTACTTTTGTAAGGACTACAGCGCCATCTTTGACACAAATGAAGAACTAACAACAACAATTCTAAATTGTGTTATTAAAGTTATCAGCGGCTTAGAAAAACCGACAACAACTGCCAGGCCCACCAAATACAACAGCTGTCTGTGTAGAGGATCGTCTCTTTTATATGGGGGATGAAGAACTTAACACCCTGTTCTTCATACACCCCTATATCATGATAGATAAACGAGGAAACTCATTTGATGATTTCCCATCCTAAAAAAAAACAAAAAGGTTTTGATGTACTTAAGTAAATATCTGTGTTTGTACTTAAATACTATCCTAACAAGATTCCAATAATTAGAGAAAAAATATCTAAAAAAAGATTGGAGAGATCATTGTATTATTCGAATCCCTTTCAATCAATCAATCAATCAATCAATCAAAAACTTTAATTCGAACAAGAGTCCTTATATGTTAGTAACAAGTACTTAGGAGCTGTATGTACTACTCGTATTAAGATATGTACTAATAATATTTAAGACTGTGCGTACTGAACAGTCTTTAATATTATTGCTTATCTTTTCTCTTTTCTAGCGTTTACTAACGTTAATAAACCAAAATTGACGAAGATATGACGCTTTTTAAATTCTCAATACGTCACGCCGCGCCGTAGGTACTAAAATTTTTAGTGCATTGTGACGTCACGAGCCTCCACTCCCGAGTTTTGATACGTTCTAACGTTGTCAATATTCATTGATTTACCGAAACAAAAAATACGTGTCCATTATTTTCCAATACTCTAACTGACGGACTAAATAGATTTGCAATTTGTTGATGGTGGAAACTAGCTTATTAGTGGTGAATAAATTTAATAATAACACAAAAGTCATTTATATTGCAACAAAGTCCATTTTCATTAATATTCAAAGGAAATACCACTTGTATTACATGAGGAAATGAAATTAATTACCAGCCGCTGGCTAATTAATTTAATGAGGTACCTCGTTAAATTCATTTAGCCAGCGCCGTTCATTAATTTAATTAGTTATTGTTCAATAACTCAATCAATTGTTAACGCAAACACGCAGATTATGGATACTGTTGTAAATTGAATTTGGTAAGCATTCATTGATACGCGGTCTGAATTAAATTGTAGCTAAATCATTGTACCTTTTGGACAACTTGGTAATAACTACCTATAACAATAAAGTCCTGCAACGCGACTGTCTGCCTGTCTGTTCGCGATAATCTCAAAACTATAGGGGAGCTTTAGCTAGTGTTTTTATAAAACAAAACATGGAAAAATAGGATAATATTTATACCAGCTGTTGTAATAAAATCGCATTTCGCAGCCTGATTTGTCTGCTCATAAACACCTACCCGCAATAACTTCAGTGTTGCTAGATATCCGTGATCATGCGGCTTGCAACAACGCTGAAATATCGGGAACTCATGATAAACAGTATAATTGGAAAAATGGATGCAGTTTTAGTGTTAGTTAATCTTCTCCTGTTTATTACCAGTAGTTGTTCCATAGATACATTCAATTCCCAGAAGTACAACTAGTTGGACCAAGGAAAGAACAACTCACTCGAGTTGAACCATTGGTAAAGATATTTCCCCATAGAACAACCAGTTGAACCATGGGTAAATTTACTTCTCCGTGGTACAACCAGTTGGACATCGCAGTTGTACCACGGGTCGGGAGTGAGTATTATTTGTTATTTTAATAAGAACGAAAGACTTCAATTATTGCTGAGTAATCACTCCAAAAAGCCAGGCTTCGAATCAGAGCCACAAATTATACTCCAACATAGACACCTAACGCTTTTTTCTCCTATGTAAATTTACTACACATAAATTCACACTCAATGGGAACCTCACAAAGTACTCACTAAACTACAAACACATTGGGCTCTCGACCGTAACTCTCACTGAAAAGACAAAAAGATCCCCACTTTATCAGTTAACAAAGCTTAAGCCTCGTACGAATACCTTTATCTGTACCCATTCAACAGGTGACCTGGTACTCGTGAGCTTTATGCTTTACAATCCCTTGCACTCAAAACTTTTTTTTTCTTTTCATACGTAATGTAAAAAGATTTTGTGCAAAGAGTTTTCTTATGTGCGTAATATGTAAGAATGTTTTTTTTTTATGTACTTTTAACGACGTCTGGTGGCTGACAGTTTAATGCATTTTTTATTGAAATATATGATGATTTCTTTACGTATACTATTTTGTTTACTTTCATTATGTGACATATTATACTGATTTGAAATAAATACTTAGTTAGAAATATATACTTAGTATTTACTTATTTACTTAATACTTTTATTTTTATTATTTTAAGTAACCTAAACTGATTTGGCACGAATACTTATTTTATTTAGTTTTTTTTTTATAATTGTGAAATTTAATGATTTTTGTGATTTTACTGACATTTATTTCGTAAAGAATTATTAAATTCATTTTGATTTATGTGAATGTGGGTCATATTTTTGTTTGTGTTTGTTTTTTCCCACAACTGGCTGGCAGTTTGAGTACTATAAGCGACCTACACAACTGCCCTTTGAAATGTATTATGGCGTATAGTATTCTACTAGTCAAGCCCTTTCATTTCATACCCACATTGATGGAGTTGTTGGCGGCGGCCATCTTGAATGGGTTTTTATCAAACATAGCTAAGAACACTCCCGAGTAATTCACCTTTCAAACAAAAACAAATCAAAAGCGGTTCATCCGTTCGTCAGCTACGATATCACAGACAGACGCACACACACAGACACGCCAAACTTATAACACCCCGTCGTTTTTGCGTCGGGCGTTAAAAAATTACGTGTAAAAGTGTTTGTCAAAACCTACTAGCCAAATAAACATAATTTATTATCATTTGTTACTACTGTGTAACATGTCAGTTCAAACTTCATTTTTAAAACGAAATGCACCCAAATAGAGACAAAATCCAACTCCGTTGTGCACCATACCAAGATTCAATTCCGGAAAAGAAGTCTCGTAATTATCTGATTCACTCCACCGAACAAATTAAAGATATCAGAACCTATTCTCTAGTGGTGCTATCCAATTTCCCGTGACACCTATTCTGCCGTGTAGGACACGAAATAGATAGATACAGAAGGTCGGTTTTATCCGAAGAGCAAAATGCTCATGCAAACATGAAAATATGCATCCACTACATACATCTAGTGCAGGTATACGGTCGAACAAGCTATTTGGTTTACACTTTACAATGTAATTTGTTCGTTAAACAGTAAACCAAATAGCTTGTTCGACCGTACACTCGTGACTATCATTAGTTAGAGATACCCGTACGTACTTACACTCGTGACTATCATTAGTTAGAGATACCCGTACGTACTTACACTTGTTGGCAACATTACATCTGAAGCGCCATCTGCGGACAACCGCAAAGAAACTGACATCAATGAAGGCAGTTTCATATTGCTGAGGTTCCTGCAGTGGGGGCATCAGAGGCTATATAACGGCGAAGCACAAGCGGAGCGACCTCTTGGGCTTTTGGATTTTGGATAGATCGCTATTATCATACTCGCTATATTTTATTGTCATTTTCTTGTATCAAACTTTTGAAAAAAATAAATTATTAAGCAGTTGATTGTCTTATTTAAAAGTAAAATTACATTATAATCTCACATCAGAAGTGACAAACAACTTTCACGCCATGGGTAAACAGAAGTGAGTTAGTAATAGTAAGCGTTCTAAGCGAAAACGTGCTCGCTCCACCTCTTCTTCAAGCTCGAGCGTCAGGACGCCATCACCGCCACCAAGGCGAAAGGATAAGGTATTTCATGACGATACCGGAACTGTAAGTAATTCAAATTCTACTACTTTGAACCATTTTATACCTGATTTTGATCCAATAAAAGATGATGTAGACACCTGGCTTAACATTATTCAATCTTACGCAAATACTTTTTCATGGTCTGATAAGATGATTCGCTATCAAGCTTTAAATAAACTAAAAGGTTCGGCTAAAGTATGGTATGATTCATTATTACGTACAGAAAAGCAGTGGCCCGCTTGGAAATGGGACGACTGGAGGTCAAAATTGTCGGGTAGTTTCCAAATACGTCGAAATATGTTCGATCTTTTAAAAGAAATCATAGATAAAAAACCTATCGATAACCAATCTCTCTATGAATTTTATTTTGAACAAAAATGCAAAATAGATCGTTTATGTTTAAATTTTTCAGAGCAGGATATTATTTCAATTATAGTAGGAAACATAGGTGATCACAATATCGGTGCGTCTATAGAAGCTATTAATTTTAAATCCAGTGATGAATTAGCTAGTTATTTACACAGTTGCGTTTACAAGAAGAATGTAAAACAAGAAAGTAGTTCACGGGACATGCAGGTTAAACCAACAACGCATAGCCAGTCATCATCTGTAAATCGAACTCCTGCATCCACAAACTCAACCGTTGCAAGTCAACCGTCTTCGTCTAATGTTGGTCAAGATTTTAGTCGAAAGTTAATTAAATGTTATAATTGTGGGGGTAACCATAAAAGGAACCAATGCAATGTAAATAAATGTGAATATTGTGGCAAAAGAGGGCACGTTGAATCGAGTTGTTACCATAAGAAAAATTCAACAAAACTCGTAGTGAAACCTGAACAAGAGACTAAATTTATTTCTACGAATCCATGTAATAAGTTTATTAAAAACGTTTACATATTAAATAATTGTTATGAAGCATTTATTGACACGGGTAGTAGTTGCTCGTTAATATCCGAATCATTAGCAAATAAAATTTCTTTGTCATATATCGCACTACCCTCACCCGTCGTTTTACAAGGATTTTCTAAACAAACTTATAAATACGTAAATAATAAGGTAACGGTTAGTGTCTTTTTAGATTCCATCTTTTTGAATGATATAGACATGTACGTTTTGGATGACATGGTTGGGTGCGACATATTGATTGGAAGAAATGTGACCGAGCGATCTGATTTGATGTACTCGCGGATAGGCGACCAACTTCAATTCCAATCCGCGAATAAATTTACGGAATTTTGTAGTAAGGTAGCCGCTATAGATTTAGATCAGAGGTTCTCAAACATTTTTTCCTGATAGACCACTTTGAATTTGTTTTGGTGTCGGTGGACCCCCTGTAGCATTTTCTTTCAAGCCCGTGAACTAAAAAAGAAAAGCAAGACAATATTTTTTTCGCACTATCTGTTAGGATTGCATGAGGATCGTAGTTCCCAAGATATTTTTTTGGCAAAAATCCGAAAATTGTAATCTTCTGGCTTCGAAATGTGTTTTTTTATGACTTAACACGACCTTTTTCACCGAAATACAACCTGTCATCAGCGGAACATTTGATCTTTATTACTCTTTCTAGTACCTAGCTATATATCTGGCTACATTGATCAAGCTAAGCCAACATTTTTGTTCTTTGGCATCGAACCCAGGTAAAATTTCGTGGACCTCCACTTACAGCCTGTGAACCCCCCATTTTCTTCAAGCCAATGTAGACCCCCGATGGGTCTCCCGTAGACCCCTGGGGGTCCACCTGGACCACTTTGGGAATCACTGATTTAGATACAAGTACCCACCAAAACGAGTTATTGGCTTTGTTCAACCGGTACAGTGATTGTGTTGCGTCAAGCATAAAAGAACTTGGAAAAGTAAACAATTACGAAATAATAATTAACTTATCAAGTTTACAACCAGTTCAATGCAGGCCATTTAGAACTTCGTATTCGGACAGGCAGACAATTAGGGAAATAGTAAAAGAATTAGTGGATAATAAAATTATACGAGATAGTAATTCCCCATATGCCAGTCCAGCCATTTTAGTCGATAAAAAAAATGGCGAAAAAAGGCTCTGCATTGACTATAGGATGTTAAATAAAATTACAATCAAAGATAAATATCCTATGCCTCGGATTGATGATTTATTAGATAGGCTTCAAGGACATAAATGTTTTACAAGTTTAGACTTAAAAAGTGGCTATTATCAGATTTCACTGCATAAAGATTCGATAGAAAAAACAGCTTTCATTACAAAAGACGGACATTATGAGTTTTTAAGACTACCGTTTGGTTTGGCGAATGCTCCATCGTGTTTTCAACAGATGATGAACAAAGTACTTGGGAACTTGAGATTTGGCAATGTTATTATTTATTTTGATGACGTTTATCTTGTTACTGAAACAGTTGCAAAAATATTAGTTTATTAGAACAAGTATTGCAGGTATTTAAAACGAATGGTTTGAAATTAAATCTAAAAAAGTGTCATTTCTTTAAAAACGAAATTGAATTTTTAGGTTATAAAATTAAACCAGGGTACATTATGCCAAATGATTCAAAATTAGACGCGGTTAAGAATTTTCCAATTCCCAAAACTGTTCATCAGCTTCGACAGTTTTTAGGGTTAGTTAGTTATTTTCGTAAATTCATACGACATTGCGCAGTTTTATCAGCACCACTTACAAAACTGTTGAAGAAAGATGCCGTCTGGGTATGGAATGAGGTACAAAATAAGGCATTCCATATTTTAAGAGATAAATTAACCTCCGAAAGCATTGGTAGACGTGTCAAGGTTGCGCGAAATTGTGGACGAAAATGTTAAGGCCAGTGCAGAGGATCAAAAGAAACGATTCGACAAAACGCGGATCAAAGCCACATGGTATAAAGAAGGGGACTTGGTATTGGTCAAAATTCAGAGTCAAAGTAATGATGGTCAAAGTCGAAAACTATTGCCTGCTTTCAAAGGCCCATTCCAAATAAAGAAAGTCCTGGAAAATTATAGATACGAGATATCAGATTTAAGAGGCAGTCAAAGAAACTCTAAAATGTATAATGGAGTAGCCGCAGCAGAAAATATGAAACAATGGATTAATATTAATGATTGGAGCTTTGAATGATATATAATATAGCAAAGGAATGTAAATAATCAAAACCGTGTTGGCAAGGTATTTATCATAGAACTGTTTTATTGTTAATTTGCCTGTAACGTTAGAATAAAATTGTGGTAATTAACAATCTCTTTCCTTGAATAGTATGTCAAATTAATTTCCCTTTTGAGTTAGCGAGTCTAGATAGAATACTGTAAATATATAATTAAGGTGTACAGCATTAATTGTTGTATTGCACATTAAGTTGAAATATAATTGCTTTGCTTTGCTTCGCTTTGTGTTGTACAAGATCAACTTGGTACGCTTGAGTGAGTGAAATACTCTTCGAGTGCAAGTGATATGTCACCTAGAAACCTGGTCTCCTAAGTGTGGCAAAGTCCCTTTAGGTGCAGGAAATGGCGTTGCATTGCAAGAATTATTTAAGTGTGTGCAAAACATTTTTTCTGGTATCCTTTCCTAAGAATGCTTTTATTTATTTGTATTTTAACATGGACATATTTTGATTTCAGTATCCTATCCAGACTCGTGAGGTGCCTGGGGCAGGCACCATGCAGCATGGCCGTGTTGGCAACATTACATCTGAAGCGCCATCTGCGGACAACCGCAAAGAAACTGACATCAATGAAGGCAGTTTCATATTGCTGAGGTTCCTGCAGTGGGGGCATCAGAGGCTATATAACGGCGAAGCACAAGCGGAGCGACCTCTTGGGCTTTTGGATTTTGGATAGATCGCTATTATCATACTCGCTATATTTTATTGTCATTTTCTTGTATCAAACTTTTGAAAAAAATAAATTATTAAACAGTTGATTGTCTTATTTAAAAGTAAAATTACATTATAATCTCACACACTCGTGACTATCATTAGTTAGAGATACCCGTACGTACGTACAGTCGTGACTATCATTAGTTAGAGATACCCGTACGTACTTACACTCGTGACTATCATTAGTTAGAGATACCCGTACGTACGTACACTCGTGACTATCATTAGTTAGGGATACCCGTACGTACGTACACTCGTGACTATCATTAGTTAGAGATACCCGTACGTACGGTCGAACAAGCTATTTGGTTTACACTTTACAATGTAATTTCTGGGTTAAACTGTAAATCAAATGGCTTGTTCGACCGTACAGTTGAACTAGAAAAGGGTTGCGATTGTTAGGTAATCTACGTGTTATTGATTTAGCGCAAACGTCGCCACAATGTTGCCACACAAAGAGACAAAGCTTCTAAGATTTATACTTCTGCCTTTGTGTAATAGTACATCTATCATTGCATGCTTGAAGTGTCGTGTTGCTTACTCCGATCGCACCTAAATTGTCGAAACGCATACTCTTCCTGGAACATCTGTAGTTTATTTACCGTGTACGTATATAATATAAACATAAATCTGTTGTACTCATGATATAGAATGATCCTTCTGTACCTGTTTAGTTTATGCCGTGGGGGGTAAGTGGCCGAGTGATCGCACACCACTGCTTGTGCCTGTTGCTCCTATTGAAGCAATTACGTCGTCTGTTATGCCTGCAACACACTGTTTTGGTCAATTACTCGCTTCAGGAATAAGGGATGTTATCACGTAGGCGATCATCATTTTCCTGCTCTTTTCCTAATTTATTTGTGGTCGGAACAACATGTATTCTCCTTTAATACGTCTCTCTTATCATCCTTTTCCATCTTCCACAGTCCATCCATCTTTGGTGGTCTCTCTCTTACAGCCATCTAAATTCAAAATAAACACTGTATGCGTATACTACAAAAACATTGGACGCTAAAATTGCCCAAGGAGGTTTATAACTATTATTTTTATGAATCAATAATCCAAGCGTTAGGTTCGTGAACAAGCGCTGTCAGTTGTGATTGGTCATCTCTTAGTTGCCATGGCTTATTTGAATGAATTATTATTTGTTACTATGGACACTTTTAACGTGCACATCTTGCTACATTGTTCTCACATAATTGTACCATCTCAACATGAATGATGTAACCAAGACTTTGTAATTTAAAAGAGTGTCCATGAAGTTTCTTACAATCAAACATTGTATTTAAAAAAAAATCTTGCCAAAAAGTTGGAACTTTGACACTAATACCTCCGCAACTAGAAGGTTGACGCAATGCCGGGGAGAACAAGTGCTTTTCGACTTCGTGAGGAGGTGTTTTACACTCTATAAACATGTTTATATTATTTATATAAGTAGGATAGTCGGATAAGTTAACAAGCTGTTCCTCCTTACAATAATTAATACTCGTCAAGTTGTCAGCGAGGTTAAAATATGTCAAAATGAAATAAACGCAATTATAGAAATGACTTTGGTTGGCATTGTGATAATTTAATTTAGGGCAATCTGAGTGATTTAATATAGTCGTGTCGTAAATTTAAATCATTTAAACCATTTATGTTGTTGTTTTAATCCGAAAATGGTTAGAGAAATGTAGTTGGTATTGAGTAGGAAAATTTTCAAAATCAAAATTCAAAACCAAAGCATTCATTTGAAGTAGGCCACACAGGCACTTTTGAATTGTCGAAGAAAAGATGAAAATTAAATGTAGCTACAGTCCTAGTCACAAGACATAAAAACTGTGA
Source organism: Xestia c-nigrum (assembly GCA_916618015.1). Classification (NCBI taxonomy): domain Eukaryota; kingdom Metazoa; phylum Arthropoda; class Insecta; order Lepidoptera; family Noctuidae; genus Xestia; species Xestia c-nigrum. Next base: position 20,961,184 of record OU745250.1, read on the forward strand.
AAGTACTGTAGTTGCCCATTCCTTAGCGTAGATCTCTATGGAGAAGAACGGGCAAGAAACTCTATGGACACTCTTTTCAATCAAAATCTTGGTTACATCATTCATGTTGAGATGGTATATTATGTTAGAACAATGTAGCAAGATGTGACGTTAAAAGTGTACACAGAAAAAACAAAAACAATTCATTCAAATAAGCCAAGGCAACTAAGAGATGACCAGTCACAACTGACAGCGCCCGTTCACGAACATGACGCATGGATCAGCACCATTAAGCTCAACAATTTTTAAGGGAACTAAATGGTCCGACACACGTGCCACCATCAGCGAGACATTTGAGTGAGCATGACATCCTCTCAACTGACAGGGCACATTCAAGTCAAGAACTGCCTTTCATCTGATCACTTACACAGGGTGTAAATAACCTCATCACTGACTGGTAAAGAATGGACTCGTAAAAAGTCGACCAACCGCGTCACTATATGTATCCTAAAAATGATTCATTGGTTCTTCTTAGTTTATAACAATATAATAATTATATAGCCCTATTTAAAAGACAAAGGTTGGTATATATTTGCTCATAAAGATTAACTGTAACGCAATAATTTCTTCATCGTGGGTCGAGCGTATTACGCTGTCAGTCTTTGTTGCGACTTTATTGTTTTTCTTTTTTTCTTATCTTAATATATGTTTTGGGTTTCTACGGGTGCCTCGTTAATAAAAACCCGTTTTTTGTGTCCAGGGAATGCATATGTCAAATCAAAATTGTCAAACACGTCAGATTGTAATCTCTCTTATCTAGCGATTTTGCAAACTCTCGAAATATTGTCAACTGAACATACGGAAGTATCTCTGCCCCCATAACCGGGACTTGGGGCACCCCCCCGTTAGGTTAGTTAGGTTTCTTTAAACCCTGCACTCGGAAATAAGGGCCCTGCGAAGCGGGGCTCCGTCGACTACGCTTTTTAGGGGAATATAAATATTAATCGATATTTCTCAGGAATAGTACATTAACTTTTCATGAGAGTGGTACCATTAGGCAAGGGGGACCCCTCCTTCCCTCCATACCGCGTGAGTTGACTACCATCACAAGCATTTCACGAAAAATAATACGCTTTACTGTAAGCAGTATGTTCGTTTGACAATATTTCGAGAGTTTACAATCTCTCTAGTTATTTTACAATTTAACGTGTTTGACAATTTTACGGTGACACATACATATGTATCGTAATGGCCCCTTGCTTTAATCCCAATTCATTTGGGATGGTATTTAAAAGTACTTCAATTTATTCCCATTTCATTTACCTAATTTTGCCTGTGTTCCACCAAATATACTGAATGTGCACCAAAATATGTTCATTAAAATATGTCATAACGAGCATCTATTTAACAACTGTTGCAAATTTCTAAAAATAGTAATACACCTAATTTTAAAAACAAGCATTTATTTTTTTAGTTTTACTTCAGATAATGCACTGCAAAATGTATTTAATCAAAGTGTCAAACACCCTTGCCCAGTAGCACAACTCTCATGAAAAGTTAACGCACCATTCCTGAGAAATACCGATTAATATAACATAACCTTAAAACACTTTATATTCCCCCTAAAAAGCGTACTCGACGGAGCCCCGCTTCGCGGGGCCCCTATTTCCGAGTGCAGGGTTTAAAGGAACCTAACTAACCTAACGGGGGGGTGCCCCAAGTTCTGATTATGGGGGCAGAGATACATCCGTATGTTCAGTTGACAATACTTCGAGACATTACAATATCGCGAGAAAAAACAATACATATTTTGTGTAACATTCAGGAATATTTGGTGCACGATCAGTATTTTAGAAATGCATACATAGATGTACCTTTAGATTTTTGGTGAACACAAAAGTATTATCCATTCATTTGGGGTCAGCGTAGCTTGTCTATTTTTCCAAACTTTCTATTTTTCGTCATCTCATCAGACACTTGTTTTCTTGCCATATCTTTTTAAACACAGTCCATCCATCGTTTCTTTGATCTTTCCTCTACCCATACAGGGTGTAAACAACCTCTAGCTGTCAACCAAGCGTTCTATACATCAAACCAAGTAATTTTGCACAAAATATATTGCTGGGAAACGGCTTTTTTTTTTGGAGTGAAAAATCATGTTTTTTGGTAGAACTCAATGTTAAGCAGTTAAGACATTGTGCTGATGGATGGATTGAATATTACGGTTTATCTTACAAAAAAAAATTGGATTAAAAACCTTAGCTCGAAACGACAACTTGTAAAAAAGTACGAATTTTAACCCCTAATATCTCCTTAACTAGAAGGTTCACAGGTATGATGTAAAACAAAAAAAATATCGCAATGACTAGAACAGTGCCTTTTGGCTTCGTTAATAATTTTTTTGATACCCTTTATTGGTTTTTTTTTTTGTATTCTGCCTTTATTCAATACGATACTTTACCTCTCAGAATGCTAATAAAAGCTGTTCTTTGAATAAATGTTAATTGACTGTACTCTGTAATATTATATTAATAGTACCGGTGAATGAATATTCCAGTACTAGCTTTACATACCTTCTTAGAAGTGGAGTATAAAAGGATCGGTATTCCAACTTACCTAGCCATATTTCAATGGAAGTAGTAAATAATTTATAGTATTCGTTTATTACTGTCTTTAACAGAAACGGCACTTGAACTTCTTGCACTCGTAAAGCAATTCAAAGTGATTACTTCATATTTGAATATAAGTCAAAAGTTAGAAGTCTTTGCTTTGCTTTCTTTGATGGTTCTTACTTCGTTCAAATTCTTGTCTTTTGCATAAAAATGGTTGCTTAAGTGATAATGTAAACTTTTTTTATTGTTTATTAAATAAAGAACAACACAAAATATAAATACAGGAACATCACAAAAACCTCAATCAAAATTGTCAATTGTCCGGATGTTGATCCACTTCTAAGCTAACTTCAAACTTCATATTTCCTAGCATTTTTGTAAAGTTCAGGTATTGATTAATGTTTTCGCGACTGTCTTGTTAGTCTAGTAGCCGCAAGTGTGACTCCTGAGCACGAGCTCCTGGTTTTGATTCCCAGGTCGCGGTGTTTTTGGGGTATTCCATCATGAATTTCTCTGTTGTAGCCACGAAGTCTAGATTTGCGGTTGGGCTATTCTATTACAAGGGCTATAAACATAACTGTCCAAATGTGGGTGTACTATTAAGAAAAAACGTTGCCGTCGAAGTTAAGATTAGGCATTAGGCATTGCCGCTTGCGGTTACTGTCAACTGCAAGGTCTGCGGTCTTTCATCGCCTTCTGAACTGTACCTTAACTTGGCCTACACGTTGGAAAACTTAATTAACACAACATAACCCAGTGACATATCGTGACATCGACCGACACGCAACTTGGGGAGCCTGTCACCTTAACGTATTTATTCATTAATGACGACACGTGTTTTTGAAACACAAATAATTTAAACACTGTTTTAGGCTTTCACGGTTTAAAACTAAACTTACTTACATACTTTGTCTGCTCGTAACAATTTAATTTCCATCCACCCGCATTCTCCAGTCAACCCGCGATCATGGCGCTTGCAACAGCGTCGAAATATCGGGAGCTCAACATAATAAATAATCACGGAAGATATCCCGTAAATGACAATATAAGTTTATTAATAATTTACTTAGCAGTGGATGTATTTTAACTACTGACAAACCGTTCTCCCAGAGAAAATATAATACCGCGACAGGAAATAAGAGATTAATTTCAAAATGAAAGCTATCAAAACGACGCTACGTTGGAACTTACACCTGCTTTTGTAGGCAACGCTGCGCGATCTGACTGTGTAGAATGTGCTACGCTGCGTAAGTTGGGCTACGCTTCGTAGACTTTGCTACGAAGACGACGCGTCCTTTATTTATTTATTTAACAAACAAAGGCGAACTTAATGCCAAAAGCATTCTTTACCAGTCAACCTTTAGGTGATACAGAGACAAGCAGTGGTAGGTGTCATTCCTGAAACTTAACGTATAATTTTATTGAAACTACGATAAACTACAAGTATATATAAAATGCTATACATATATTAAAATTAAAGTAAATAGACACTTGCACGGATATACTAACATAAAACGACATACAATTAGGAAAACATTACCGTTTTGACGAAAATGCCAGCTTCTTCCGAATGTACTCGCGAACATAAATTTTAAAAGATAAACGATTAGTTGCCATCCTGATTTCCTGGGAAAGCGCATTCCACAGAGACATACACTGGACGAAGAACGATCGATGAATGTAGTAATTGCGGTGAGAGGTACAGTGAAGAATACGGTTTGGCGAAGAGCGCCTACGGTTGGCACACATGTATTGAAAGTGGGGAGCAATGTAATTAGGGGAAGTAGGAGAGACCAGACCCCGTATTCACAAACGTTCGACTCGTTTCCGATTCGACAACTCGTATATCTGTCTTCTTCTGGCATTACGAAAACGACCGAGACAGACATACGACTTTCCGAATCGGAAGCGAGTCGAATGGTTGTGAATAAGGGGCCAGAAAAGAAAACAAGGTGATTCCCTTTGTTCGCTACGCTGACGTATTGGCAACCTTTTACGGAGAAACCGGTGCTCGGAGACATGATCATATGTATGCAGATTGAAAACGAATTTAAACTATTATTCGAGTATGTAATAGCATATTGAAAATGTGTTTTATTAACTATTATATACAATATTTACATACAACATCTAAAATTATATATAATTACAAAAATAAAACTAAACGTAAAACTACAATAAAAATACAACAATGACAATAGGACACTTAGGCATCAAAGTACTCCTCCGCATCGCTGTCATCCGGAAACGTGCCCAGAAGACTGGCAGCATTGTCACGTTGATTGGCAATGCTAATTTTTTGGCCAAAGAAAGAGCCAGCCCTCTGGCCAAGCGAAGTGTCGATCAGTCAGCGGGAGATTTCTTTAAAAAGGAGACGCGCACTCGGACCCCATGACCCGAGCGTTTCGACCCCAAACGGCTCAAAGCTGTAGTTACCAATAAGGTCAGTATTTGCGCCGTTTAAGGATCTCAGCAGCAGTTTTTCCGTTTTATTTAATATGCTATTATATACTCGAATAATAGTTTAAACCAACAACAATAAAGACGAAAGATTCCAACAAATCCCTTGAAACCGGATTTCTTCAAAGCTTTTGAATCTATTAGAACTTAAAAGAAAGGAACAATGAAAAAAAAACTCGTTCAAGAAAGTTTCAACCAGTAGTTGTTGACATAGTTACTAAACTTATTTTCACGCCATCACGAAGTAAGTTAAACTATGAAATGCTTACACATAAAGGTGGTATTTTTATCAGGTGAAAATACACGTGGTACCTATATTATCGTTTTTTTTTCGTTTTCTGTTTTTCTTTTTTAGGGTTCCCTAGTCAAATGGCCAAAAACGGAACCCTTATGGATTCATCATGTCTATCTGTCTCTCCGTGCGTATGTCACAGGCACTTTTTCCAAACTATAAAAACTATGCTATGCAAAAAAATGGTCTTAAGCAAGTTTTTGGAATACGGGTGTTATAAGTCTACGACAGCTTGAGTACCTATACTAGAAAATTTAAAATATTTTATTAGGTACTAAATTCGCAAAACTCAAAAATCGTATAAACTGTATGCCCGAAATAAAACTTCAGCCTTTCTCTGCTACACCCATATCAACATTATGTTATCGTAACTCTGACCTAAAACACTTTATTATTTCATAAAATACGGAAATTTTATGTCAAGTACTAGAGCTTAAAGCAAGCCCATTTCAGATAACGATTCCCAAATATAATAAAGCCCGCATGGCAGTGTCAGTTTTGCTGTGAAGTTCTCTAGTTTAGGTATTGTTATATTATTACCTAGTTTTCAAATAGAATGGATAGTACAAAAACAGATATTTTAGGAAGAAAAGTAGCGTAGAAAAGCCGCATCCCAGTAGTTCCATTCTCTAGTTCCATTATGAATATAAATAAATAAATAAATAATATCGCTGGACATTAACACATAGCGCCACCTAGTACACTAAGCAAAGCTTGTATCGTGGACACTAGATAGTTGATATACTACATATATATACTTTTTTGTTTGTAAATACATACTTATTATACATATAAACATCCATGATTTGGAAACAAATGTCCATGCTCATCTCACAAACATTTGCTCCTACTGGGACTCGAACCCAGGACCCTAAGAACGTAAGGCAGCGTCACTACCACAACGCCATTCGAGTCGTCAAAAAATTCGAGTCGTCTATGAGTACTGTGACTGAAATTTGTGACGAAAGTTTTGCATGAATGTGAATGGTTAAATACAAGGAGATGCAGACCAGCTATCATATGGCTAGAAAGAAGGTGACCTCTGAGATGGCGAGTAATAAAGAAGTATGGTCGTCAAACTTATAAAGTTATAACACCCCGTCGTTTTTGCGTCGGGGGTTAAAATGGTTCTACATACAAGCAAAATACGGCTTTATATTGGTTTTTTATTTTACGATGACAAAGAAAGCAGGGTGAAGTAAGTAGTATTAATAATAATGGTGCAAACGAAACTAATTTGTCTCATCTGCTCCATTAATGGTGCAGGTCAATGGTGCATACAGTACGACGGGAAAAAGAAATCATGCTGCGCCGACGATCAATAAGTAAATGGGTATGAAAGTAAATGGGTATAAAAGCAAGATACTGATCAACAAGTTATCGAAAATTCTTGAAGTAAAAGTGACTGAAAATGAATGAAATAAGTGAAAAAGCCACTTATCTCAGTAATGATAAAAACGAGCACCTTTATATAAAAACTTCGACGAAAAGCAATACTCTCTGCTTGACAACATTTTGACAATATTTATGAAAATAAGTCTATTTATAGCAGAAGAGTTTGTTTTTTGTTTGTTTGGTTGAACGCGCTAATCTCAGGAACTCGAATTGAAAAATTATTTTTGTATTGGATAGTCCGTTTATCGAGGAAGGCTTTAGGCTATATAACATCACGCTACGACCATTAGGAGCGGAGCAGGAATGAAAAATGTTGCGAAAACGGGGATTTTTTTCGTTTCATTTTTCTCTCTTATGTGACGCAGACGAAGTTGCGCGGGTCAGCTAGTACACAATAAAATAGAATAGTTAAGTATGATAATAAATACTGTCGAAATGTGTTAACTTTTTACATAGAATAAAAATATTTGCTCCTGAACTGACTTGTTACTTTCATACACTTATTAAATGGATCAATACATTCACTTTTATCGAAGACATGGAAAACAATATGTAGGGAATCTAATTTGGATTACGCTGAGTAGTCTTTCGACGAACAAATTCCATTTAAGGCGTATCGGAGATCAAAAAATAGATTTACCTTGGTTGTATTGGGAGTGAGATTAATTCTACAAGTGTATTTTATCAATAAGGTTTTATCGCTAAAGTTTTTATTAAAATTTAGAGGGTCTGCTAATGAAATCGTGTCGGAATGGTCGGTCATTGACACCGTGTTTGATTATTTTGACAATTTTTATAATCTTTTAATTGACAGACGTCTGTTTGTTGATTTCAACAGTTTTTAATAATTGACTGACGTCATTATGCTATTCCGATGGTGATGGCATGACCCTGAGAAGGCATTGATTTGGCACTTTTTGAGCACTTTATCGAGCGACCATTTGCATTATGAGCAAGAGACTACCAACTTTTGCACAATGGTAATGGCGTGTACGCTTATCACTGCTATGCAAAACAAAACTTGTACCTACATTATGCTCTTGTTCTTTTTAGTATTTTTCTAACTTTGTTCCGAATGTTCAAAAATTCTGGTGTCCAGTCATGACGTAAGGCTGTTTTGGCGAACTTTCGACTCCCATCCACTTAGTGACATGTCATGAGATTTGACTTCATCCCCTTTACCAGACCTAATCTCACGTGAGATTTATCAAAACGCGTAATTTAGTTTAAATACGATAATTTGTGCTTGACGTTTAATTATTTTCAGTGAATATTTATAATTAAATATTATTGTTGAAGACTTTGCCACTGAGGACCTCGAGGCTAAATAATAACAGCCGCTTGCTTAACCTAAAGATCGGCTGATATTTAGGTTAAGCCGTGCTTGCCTAGGTTGGTCTGTGGATGGGTGACCACCCTTACATACCGAGTTTCTTCCGTGCCTTGGAAAGTACGTTAAGCTGTTGGTCTCGGTTGTCATTTGTCCATCTTTGGCAGTCGTTACAGGTAGGCAGTGGCCCAAAAAGTCTGACAATCAGTCTTACCAAGTGGTATCGTATTATCCAGTATTAACTGGGTTCTGGAGGTCAGATAGTCAGTCGCTCCATGTAAAATACTGGTATTCAGCTGCATCCGGATATACTGGAAGTCGACCCCAACGTAGTTGGGAAAAGGTTACGCAGATGATGATGTGTAAAATTTTACCATGTTTTGTTAGGGTTTGTGAGGTTAAGTACCTCTTTAAACCTAGTTTTCCCGGAATTTTATACTATTTCTTGCTGGGGAAAAAAAGGGTGATATTTGCAGAGACCTCCCCGCCCCCTCTTTAAACACCTCAAGTAATGAACGCTCTTTTTTATACCATGTTTTTTACATAAATAAATTTTATTCTATTCCATTGCAAGATTTTCATGATGACAAATAAACAGATTTGATTTTATAAACCCGAGGAATTTTCTATGTAACTGTCTTTGCACTAGTAGTAGGAACGTTATCAAATTAAGCTTATTCTTCTTATTGGTGTTACTTTCAGCATCATCATCATCATCTCAGCAAAAAGACGTCCACTGCTGGACATAGGCCTCCCCCAAGTGTAGCCAAATTGACCGGTCCCTTGCGAATCGCATCCACCGGATTCCCGCAACCTTCACTTGGTCATCGGTCCACCTAGTGGGAGGTCTTCCAACGCATCGTCTTGTGGTTCGCGGTCGCCACTCCAGAACTTTTCGGCCCCATCGGCCATCCGTTCTGCGAGCAATGTGCCCTGCCCAAGTGCCCACTGCCACCTAAGTTTAGCAATTCTTCGGGCTACGTCGGTGACCTTGGTTCTCTTGCAGGTTGTCTTCATTTCTGATTCGATCACGCAAGGAAACTCCGAGCATAGCCCTCTCCATTGCCTTTTGGGTGACTTACTACAAGGTGTTACTTTCATGCAAGCCCAAAATCTTGTCTGGCCGTATAACTTACTACTCTTCATGGCGTTAGGGTTTCTGAACAGTCTACTTACCCTAGGGGATTGCCGTATTGTTGGCCCCTAGACAAGCCACTGATTGTTTATGTAATGTATGTTTACTCCAACTAATAGAATGTAGGCTTTAGTCCCATCCCCGTAATGAGAACATTAAGCTGATTGATAATACTGTGGCAATTTGAATTAGGTAATTAGCACCTATAATGAGTTCCCACTACTTTGTTTATTTTAAACGTGTAAATGTTTGTTCATTAGATGTTAATGGAACTATTTTAATATTTAGCTCAAAATAATAGCCTATTAACCTAAATAAAATATTATTTAATTGAATCCTACGCTAAACGAAAATTAATTACATATTCATTACTGTGCTAAACCTGCCGTTTAAAACAACACAACAGTTTGAATTATTTAATGCTATACTAAATATACAAATTTTGATAATTGAAATGTGGACAAAGCCGTACTTACAGCTGTAACGACCTTTATTATTTTTACGACAAGGTAATAAAATACCTACTTACTTCATTTGAAGAACTTGAAATGTGAAAAAATCTATTTTCGTAACTTGAATAAGGTAGTTAAAATGTTACTATTTTTTAGGAGATATCGATTATGTTGTTGATTAAGTACAGCGCAAATTATTTCGTAGACATTCATGGTTTTTATAGTAATTTAATTTGTCTCTGTTTAAGCTCGTGGCAAAAGTAATAACAGCTGCTCGGGCCAATCTTTAAGTTAAACCGTGCTTACCTAGGTTGGGCTGTAGGTGGGTGACCACCCTTACATACCGTGTTTTCTCTGTGCCTTGGAAAGCACGTTAAGCTGATTCATTTTTCCATCTTTGACAGTCCTTACAGGTAAACAAACAACCAGTCTTACCAAATGGTATTGTATTTCCCAGTATTAACTGGGTTGTGGAGGTCAGATACACCTTAACAAGGTGACCAGACATCCCATTGCAAGCACCGACCTTTTCCAGCTTTTTCGAGAAATGTTTTTTTAACCAATTACACAATAAAAATATAATTTATCACTAAAGTTATGACATATTATCACGGATTAAATAACTCATATTTTTTTCTTCTTAAAATACCTGTAAAATAATAATGACAGAGTGTGTCAAAGTTCAGCAGAATGTGTCTGTCTTCACACTCTATAAGTGTAAACCCATCTTGAAAGGCAAACAAGCTCGCTAGCAGATGTGTACACGTATCCAGATAACGTTGAACCCTTAGCTGTGAACTTAAGCACTAAGTTTAATAAGCTATCAGCATGTTTGACTAAGTATTTAGTGTGTAGGTAGAAACGATAGTGCATCGATAAAAGGATCCCTTTCAAACATACAGATAAAACTAGTGCTGTGTGATTTATCGTTTATTTTTAAGTGAAATCTTTTTTAAGCGCGTTGACCACTTTTTGGGTGAACAAAAATCATGATTAAATTCACGTGACCGTCACCTAACGCTTCGTTGCACTCGTAGCCGATTCCCTATGGCGTAGCACCACTTAGGCGTGCGAGGAGTACAACCCGTAGCCGATATAGATTACTCGGTTTTCACTTTTATCAACCCCAAAGACTGCTCCGCATGTTTTTTTAGCCTTGTATGCCCCACTGCTGGGCAAAGGTCACCCCCATATCCCTCCAGGTACTTTTCTCTTGCGCTACCTCGAACCATCTTCGTGATGCACGTCTAATGACCCAGTCGTGCATCATTATTTGTTTATTTTTAAAAGCTCTAAAGGCAAAGAATTGAACACGGTCAGCGTTTCGGAAATTACATCGTAGCTTAAGTAGTGTCTAACGCTATCAAAATAGCAGAGATCTGCTCAAAATTTATTTCACTTGAATATGGAAATAATCAAAACATAGAAGAATAATTAAATTAAAATTGAAACCTCTAATTCCAATGCATGCATGGATATTGGAGGTAATAGATACGAATTAGTTTGGATATGATGTAATAGGCTAGTTTCCACCATCAATAAATTGCAAATCTATTTAGTCCGTCAGTTAGAGTATTGGAAAATAATGGATACGTATTTTTTGTTTTTGTAAATCAACGAATATTGACAAAGATAAAACGCATCGAAACTCGGGAGTGAGGGCTCGTGACGTATTGAGAATTTTAAAAGCGTCGTATCTTCGTCAATTTTGGTTTATGTAATAAAAGAAAAAATACGGGTGAAATATTTTTCGATAATCTAAGTGACGGCCTAATTAGAATTTTTCAGTTAACAAGCCTAATGCTCTAGAGTAACCTACTAGGCTCTTCTCCTTACTCCTCCTCCTTCTCTTAACATTCTAATGAAACTCATCTCTAAATTGTATCAAAGAAATAAATCAGGTATTTTATACAGATACTCAGTATACGACTGAGTGTGCTCACTAAATAATTACATCATGTATATCGAAGGTTAACTTTCAGTTGCCAGGGTCGGTCCATGGATGGATGGGCCATGCTATACATATCGCCCATCCTGTAACCTATGTTTAAAAACACAGAATTTTATTTTTTTTGTTTTTTTAAGCTATTGCATAGCTTCTAACGCGGGCCTTGAGCGTGGAGACCGAATCAAGAAATTCCGTAGCGAAAATAACCAAAAACCCCTGTAAAAAACAAATGCAATAGCTTTACCGCGTTAGTCCCCGAGTGCCACACGTCTTTTTTTTTTATTTTTTTCTAACGTCGGAAAGCGCTGTAAGAATAAGAACAAGAATAAAATAAAAAATAAATAAATATCGCTAGACATTAACACACAGCGCCACCTAGTGCCACACTAAGCAAAGCTTGTGTCGTGGACACTAGATAGTTGATATTATACTACATACATATGTATATACTTTTTTGTTTGTAAATACATACTTATTATACATATAAACATCCATGACTCGGAAACAAATGTCCATGCTCATCACACAAACATTTGCTCCAACCGGGATTCGAACCCAGGACCCTAAGAACGTAAGGCAGCGTCACTACCACTACGCCAATCGGGTCGTCAATAGAATAATTTATTTGCTTAAAATACAGGTGTTACCTGTTGTTACAAGTCGGTGGCTTAGGCACAAACCATATTTTGCCTTTCTAAGGCATATAATTTTACATTATTTTATAATGCGTATTTATAAGTATTTTCAATTTAAGCTCATTAAAAGTAAAGTAAAATAATTAATAAATAAAAATAAAAAGGATGGTATTTAAAAGTACTTCAATTTATTCCCATTTCATTTACCTAATTTTTCCTGTGTTCCACCAAATATACTGAATGTGCACCAAAATATGTTCATTAAAATATGTCATAGCGAGCATCTATTTAACAACTGTTGCAAATTTCTAAAAAAAGTAATACACCTAATTTTAAAAACGAGCATTTATTTTTTTAGTTTTACTTCAGATAATGCACTGCAAAATGTATTTGAATCAAACACCAATTAATGTCCAATGTAGCTTTATTAATAAAAAAAATGAACACATTATAAAATGTAATGCTGTGTGGTGTGGAGGGAAGGAGGGGTCCCCCTTGCCCAGTGGCACAACTCTCATGAAAAGATAATGCACCATTCCTGAGAAATACCGATTAATATAACATAACCTTAAAACACTTTATATTCCCCCTAAAAAGCGTACTCGACGGAGCCCCGCTTGGCGGGGCCCCTATTTCCGAGTGCAGGGTTTAAAGGAACCTAACTAACCTAACGGGGGGGTGCCCCAAGTCCCGATTATGGGGGCAGAGATACTTCCGTATGTTCAGTTGACAATAATTCGAGACATTACAATATCGCGAGAAAAAACACGTTATATTGTAATATAACGTGTTTGACAATTTTACGGTGACATGCGCGTCGCAAGCGCGACAAAACCATTTTCAGTAAAATAAATATAAGTCTTGTCGTCAGGAATATTTGGTGCACGATCAGTATTTTTCGGGGAAGAATAAAATAGTTATTGTTACAATAGAATATTTGCAGCGCACTACAATAAAAAAGTGTTATATCTTGGTGTTAATTTGGAATTTGTTTGATGTTACATATTTTGTTGGCCGAGTAGTTTAATTATAGTAAAACAATTAAACGGGTTTAAGATCAATATTTTAGAAATGCATACATAGATGTACCTTTAGATTTTTGGTGAACACAAAAATATTATCCAAATAAAAACACCGATGGCACATCATTTGATTTTGTGACAGTTGTTGCGGGTTATATATTGAGAATTAAGTGCTTTATTAAGCAAGTCTGTGTGTGTGTGTGTGTGTGTGGGTGTGAGTGTGTGTGTGTGTGTTTTTGTTGAAAAGGGTTTTATTAATCCTCTTCAACGAATCATTTCTCTCTCCACTCTTACTATGAAGCATATAACATAATATAACGTATTAACTGGATTGCGGGGTAGATACATACATTTACACATGAAATAAACTGCGTCCTCTAGACTGGAAGCCGTTGAGGTCGTCTTCAAGTCTAACCTGATTCAGCATAATTAGGAAAAGGCCAGGCAGATGATGAGTCGGTTAACCAAATGCTAGTATTTTAGTCGTTCCCGCATTTTATGACACCATACTTTATAACGACAGCCACAAAGTAAATGAGTTCCACAAACAATTAGCATAAGGACACATTTGCAACAAATTAATTGTGAGCGTTAGTGATACCACCACAATCTGTATGACGATACGTGTGACATTTGTGCTCGCATTTATTATGTTGACAGTTTAGCAATGTGTATTTGGCACTCCTATATTGCTTCGAAGTTTAATATGCAAACGTAAACAATAGGTTTATATATTCCTGTCTTGAGAACAATTTAATTAAATCTATAGATTTCAAGACTTCTCTCTTTATCTTGCGACTAGCGGACGTCACGCGGTTTCACCCGCGTAGTTCTCGTTCCCGTGGGACTATGGGGATAAAATATAGCCTATGTTACTCAGGGTGAATGAAGCTTTCTAATGGTGAAAGAATTTTTGAAATCGGCACAGTAGTTTTTGAGTTTATTCATTACAACCAAACAAACAAACAAACAAAGTTTTCCTCTTTATAATATTAGTGTAGATAGTGTAGATTAAGGCCTAAACAGACATCAAGGCTAAGTGTTGTTCTTCGCGACGCTGGTTTAACTAAATTGAATCGCCCGAAGCTTTGACTGCGGGCACTACAGTACAAAACAAAGAAAGAAATAAAAGTAGACGAAACACTAAACTTGAAAGACGTAAATGCTTAGATTGATCATCATCTGCCTAACCTTTTCCCAACTATGTTGGGGTCGGCTTCCAGTCTTACCGGATGCAGCTGAATACCACTATTTTACATGGAGCGACTGCCTATGTGATCTCCACAACCCAGTTAATACTGGGAAATACGATACCACTTGGTAAGACTGGTGTCAGACTTTTCTGGCCACTGACTACCTGTAACGACTGTCAAAGATGAACAAATGACAGCTGGAACGAACAACTTAACGTGCTTTCAGAGGCACGGAGGAAACTCGGTATGTAAGGGTGGTCACCTATCCACAACCAACCTACGCAAGCACGGCTTAACCTAAAGATGGACCCGAGCGGCAGTTATTATTTAGCCACGAGCTCCTCTTGCTTAGATTGAATGAAAAGAAAACAACAAAAAATATATGGATAAACGAGACAAAATAAATTAGACACATTAAACTAAATTGGTCCTGTGCCAAAACCCCTCATCTCAACAGTACAGTACTTACAGTACTTGTAAGGAGTTAAAAACAACTTGTGGCAACAACATAAAAGTAATTTAAAATTTAAGTATCATTACTTGGCAATAATGCTGTAATATTTTTGTAGTGGCAATGCTGCCACACTTCCTACTCCCCTTGCCAACTCACAGCTAACTTGCACGGTCACGTATTTTTTCCTCTCGTTAATTAATCAAACTTTTATAGTAAGATACTAAGTAATGTGTCTACGGTTGTGTACCCAAGGCTGTACAATAAATAGTGTGCATCTTAAAGCGTCTTTGCATTGAAGATTCCTCCTGGTTCGCAGCCCCAAAAATATTCCTGGCGTGGCATAGCAGAACGCGTGCCCGCCAACAACACGACACACCAGACATGATATTTAAATACCCCACTGTATGCGGAACAGCACCGCATTTTCACTCTAAGAGGCAAACCACACGGGCGGTGCGGCGCCGCACCGCAAGCCATTTCGCCGCGCTGGCGACCACACGGGCAGAGCGGCGTCGCAACGTTCTACGGAGCCGCGGCGGCGCCGCAGCGGCGGCAAAATGAGGGGCTTCCCATCGCTACGTACGCAAACAAACAACTGCGAGCGGCGCCGCTCCGGCTCCGCTCTGCTTACACCCCTCCCCGCCTCGTCTCGATTCCGATGCGCGCGCGGCGCGGCGCCGGAGCACACCGCACGGCGCCATGTGGCTACGATGCATTTTTGTATGTAGAAAACCGCAGCGGCGCCTGTGCGGCGCCGCGCCGCAGCCGCGCTGCCCGTGTGGTTACACCCTTAGATGGAGTCATCACCACGGCTAGTTTTCCTTAATTCGACAAAACCTGGGGCAGAAATCTATTCCAAGACTTACAAGGTCCCGAATAAGGTGTTAATTCGAATGTATATTGCCTTGGTGTTTCAGTAATGCTGTACTTAGTATCCGGGCTAATTATAATTGGGTATACTTCAATTAGAAATTTCGCAGTAATAAACGGATATTGGGCAGCAGGGTCGCCCCTATTAGGTGGTACGATGAACATGACTCGACGTGCGGGTTACATACACCTCTACTAACTTTTTGAGTTATATAAAGGGTGTTTAAACACCTCTTCACGAAGCCGAAAGGCACTTGTTCTCCCATCACTGCAATCATTTTTTTGTTCCACACCACACATGGGAACCTTCTAGTTACGGAGATACGGGGGTCAAAGTTACAACTTTTTGACAAGTTTTTTTTTAATACATGTAGTTTTTGTAAAATTTTGACTTTTAACACCTCCACGACTCCCGTAGTGCATTACATTGAGTTCTACCACAAAACATGATTTCTAACCTCAAAAAAAAAGTTGTTTCCCAGCAATAATTTTTGCGTAAAGTTACTTTGTTTGATGTACAGAATGCTTGGTTAACGGCTTTGTGATGACGTGGTTTACACCCTGTATATGGGGTGGAAAAGCACAAACGAATACCACGTTTACAGTATATCATTCTGAACCTAGACATTTTTCATAGGCACTTACCTAATTTAAAAAAAACTGCTGTTTCCTACAAATCTGCAATACACTTTCACGGTCAAAATGTATTTTTTACTCACCCAGGTGTGTCCATGTATATTAATCAAACATGGTTCTCAAGCTCGGTTCTAATGTTGCTACCAACATATTTTATAACCCTGCAATAGGCCTCTTATCCCAAGGGATTAAATAGCTCCTTCTATAAATTGCGGTCCAACAATACACCTGCTTGTGTTGGTGTACCCACCTTTATAAAAACATATTTGACCGTAAAAGGAGTACATAATCCGGTCATAAATATGGCTCATCGAGTCTTAATAAAACATTCGTAATGTATAAAATCGCCATAGGTATTTCCTTCCAAAGTTCAAGGTGTTCAAAATTAAAAAATAAAATATTTTAAGAAAATCAGGCTGAGATTACATTTTCACATAGTCCGGGAGGTTACTTTGTCATCAGGCGTTTCGTTATACAAGTTCATGCGAGCGGCTGACGCATAACCACCCCCACAGCAGACGATTTTTTTAAGCTAAGTATGTTGTAAATTAACTATTTAGGGAAAAAGTTTCAGCCGGCGTACAATGACTTATTATTTATTTATTTTCACCACTCCCGTAACCTTTAAATCCTACACCCACCGCTACTTGAGCAGCTGACGGTTGGTTTACTTATTGGTAATATAAGATCAACCTTCGATGACAATATCAGCCGGCTTACTAATGACTTTTTTATTTGCAACGGCTTTTTTATTTGTAACGATTTTTTTATTTTCCCGGACTAACAAAGCAGTCCCCAAAATTGCCACTTTCTAGTGAAAAAGTGGGAGAACAAACTAACGTTAGAAACCAGTTATCTATATCTATTTTGTTGTAAAATATTGAAAAAAACACAAGACTTGTAACGTTACATTTTCCTGGGGAGGAAAATGTAAGGTTGCATTATATAAAGTAAGAGAAAATGGCAAGAGAAAATAATAGCAAGATGCTTTATTAGACTAAGGAAGCCGAGGTAACGTGATGAGAAGGGTCCAGGTCTGAAGCTCGCAGTAGGCAGGAGCGGCTCGCCGCAGCGTTAGACTCGCTTGCAGACGCCATTCTTGCGAGGGTTCGAAGGTCGAGGCTCACCCGCTGTCGATGTCCAGGTTCTGAGAAATAGTAGTGGATGCCTTTTCAAGGCCGACAGCGTCCAAGCTCTCCGTAGTAGTGTAGCAGTATAGTAGCAGCAGCTTTTCAAGGATATTAGGGTTAGACTTTGCGAACTTAGCGATCACATCAAATCTTCAGAGTAATGTCCAGCTTGTGGCTGGGTCAAGGACCACACGCAGACTGACCATTCAGGCTCGGCTTCCTGTCATCATGCAGTTATAATTTTTATAGTGTTCTAGAACATGGAAGAATAAAATGGTTACAAAAGAGGTCTAGCATCAAACGTATACAACCTACAATTACTAGTTACAGGAATAAATTAAAAAGAAAACTAGGCTTGTCATTGTCATTATCTGACATCACAAAAGTAAACAAAGATTTGGAAACACCAAAATGTACAGAAATGCTTTAAATAATACTAATTAAAAGGCGGAAAAGGCATGCCAAGCCTCCACATAAAAGCTATGAAGTTATTCGGAAAAAACATGTGATAATGTTTTGGATTACAATAGTTAAAAACGTAAGTACAAAAACACAAACATTACAGACTTCAGCCCAGATTTGCGTATAGGAAGCTAGGAAGCCTCAAAATACAACTTTTTAAATTCACTACTGTTAAGGAGACATGCTCAGTACTCACCAGTCCTCCATCTAATAAATTTATAACGCCTTGTATTCTGGAAGCTTCGATCGGTTTACCGTCAGCCATGCCGGGCGTCCGACAAACGTATTTTGAGTGCCACTAAAATATTTATCGGACAATACTCAAACAATATAAGGCTCTTCGAAGAGGAAAGGTGCAAGAGATATAATGAAATGAATTATTAATTGTTGGGGAGAGTAAAGAGATTTTCGAGTAGTTAACGCAGATATACCTACTATCTTCTTCTGCTCACCTAAAACCGGGATCTCGGACTTTCCAAAACGTCAGTCAAAAGCTTTTCGGAAGCTTACACTTCAACCCATTTGTCTGTGCAGGCGGAACGACACAAAACTAAAACAATTGTACAAAGTTTGACATATAAATGTATTTTTTCATGACAAGTAGCCACCTTGAACTGCACTCATAAAATGCTACCTACTTGAGAATTTTAAAAGCGTCGTATCTTCGTCAATTTTGGATTATACAACAAAAGAAAAAATGCTTCATTGTCACTAGTACCATTAACAGTTCCATGATGGAACTAGTATTGTTTTTTAATATCACTAGTTCCATTTTGAAAGAATCTGAAAACAATGGAACTAGTGTTGACAGTACCATGATGGAACTACGGGTCAAATATTTGTTGATAATCTAACTGACGATGAATAACTAATCGCCATCACATCACCATCACCATCTAATTACTATTTTTTGTCGTCAGAATAGGGGTATTCTTGTCGCGCTGCTGGTCGATCGCGCACGGTCGGTCGGGTGAGTATACATTGTGTTTTCCATATTGTGACGCTGACGGCAGCGGCGACCGACAACCGTATTTCATTCTCGCAGACGTCATGACCGACAGTACACGACCGACAGTTACTGCGACAAGAATTCAGGCCTAACACATTGTTCTCCTCTAGACAAAACGAATCTTTAAAGCTGCATATAATATAATAAATAAATTCAGAAAATACAAGTCCAATCGCTCTGCTAATCGTGACACTGCATAAAACACTGCAATTCAAGTTAACTGTCGCACCAAATCACAAATGTCCAATATTGGCAATATTCCCGGCTCGTGAATATAACCCGACAAACGTTTATGGAGTCGTAAACTTGTCCACTCCATCCTATTGAATCAGAATTTTAAACTCCTGACATAAAAGTGGGTCCGGAATGCTTTCACAGACAATTGTTTTCGTATTCCCAATGAATTGGATCCAAAAACATTGGTGCAAATTAAAAATAAAATTGTATTGTTCTCTGGTGAATATGAGTATTGATTTAAAGAGACAAAAGTCCTCTGTTTTTGTTTATATCAGTTATAGGTTGTGATTTTTTCGTTTCAGGGGGCCTAAAATCACCAATTTAATGAATAATAAAATACGATAATAATGTGAAAACCATTTTAGGCACCCTAATTGCAATCAAACCCTTTTGGAACGCAAATCCTCGATATTCAACATATTTATTGGATACTAGTTCATGCCCGTGGCTTCGCCCGCATTGTGTTTGGCCATTTTCCCACGCTATTGTAGTACCGGGATATAAAGTACGCTATGTGGGAATCTACGTGCCAAATTTAATCGAAATCCGTTCAGTAGATTTTGCTTGAAAGAGTAATAAAATCTCTGCATCCATCCTCACAATTTTTCTCATTTACAATAAATTGTGGTAAGATTCTACAGTGTAAACATAGGTGGCAGGTTACAAAGACTTTATATATCATTGTAGAGGGTTTACACGGGCAATATACATATTATTTTATCTACCCAAATATCATAAACCCTCTCTAATGCGTTCAAAAACCATAGGCAATGACCAGCATTACCAACCAGCAGAAATAAACGGAATTGTTATGAACTCATAACCTACTGAAAACAGTAGGTTATGAGTTTAAATTTGGAACAGGTGTCAAATTCAAGTGAGTGGGCTATTCTAGTATCTACATATAAATCAGATATCTATACAAAACCCCAATTCAGTATGATTTTAATTATAAATCGCACGACATTTTGATCTCGAGTGACACAAGAATAGTGACTTTGTTCGTTTGCCTATGATTAAAAAAAAATATAGATATCCGAAACGCCGCCATTTCGAGCCGTCATTTGTTGCGGTTAGCTTTTTATTTCCAGTTACGAGTAGACAAATTTTCTGATAAGTTCTTTATTTTTTTCGAAAATGAGTGATAGTGACTCAGAAATTGACATGAACACTCCGCCAGATATCGTAAATGCAGCGACGAATGCAACTAATAACCTGTTGCCACAAAAATCAAGGGCCAAGTAACAATGCTGGTAATTTCCCTATGGTTCCTGAACCCATCATAGAGCCCTTATGATATTTGGGTAGATAAAGTAGTCTATGCAACTATACATAATTAGGCATTATGCATAGTCGCATAAACTACTATTGTGAGTGTATTATCTAATGCAAAAACGTGCCACGCTCTCAATTAAAATACCGGTTCATGTCAATTCCTCAATGGAGAGTCCATTGAGAAATTGATATTTTATTTTTAATCAAACATCAATTGAAATTTGATTATAGATGAGGCAATATGTGTATGTAAGGTTCGTAGCATGGCGTACTGTGGTTTCTGCCTACTGGAGAAATGGCGTGAGTTTATATTTATGTCACTACTGGCGTTTAAATACAGGGTGTAAACCACCTCATCACGAAGCCGTCAACCAAGCATTCTTTACATGAAACTAAGTAACTTTCATCATCATCGTCATTTCAGCCGAAAGACGTCCCAGCTGGACATAGGCCTCCCCTCCAACGGATTCCCGCAACCTTCACCAGGTCATCGGTCCACCTAGTGGGAGGTCTTCCAACGCAAACGAGAACCAAGGTCACCGACGTAGCCCGAAAATGTGGTAGTGGGCAGGTCACATTGCTCGCAGAACGGATGACCGATGGGGCTGAAAAGTTCTGAAGTGGCGACCGCGAACCGGAAGACGAAGTAACTTTACGCAAAAATTATTGCTGAGAAACAACTTTTTTGTTTTGGTGATAAATCTTGTTTTGTGGTATAACTCAATGCAACGCACTCAAAACATTGTGCTTGTGGATGGGTTGAATAGTACGGGGTTTTTGGAGGTATTTAAAGTAAAAAATCTTACAATAACAACTTGTTTTTTTTTTATTGTCAAAAGTTGTAACTTTGACGTAATATCTCGGTAACTAGAAGACTCCCAAGTATGGCGTAGAACAAAAAAAATATCGGAATGACGAGGAGAACAAGTCTTGTCCCTATCGGCTTCGTGAGTACGTGTTTTACACTCTTAATGTTACTAACAGTATGTTACCATATTAATAAATATAAATAAATAGATATCGCTGGACTTTAACACACAGCGCCATCTAGTGCCATACTAAGCAAGGCTTGTGTCGTGGACACAAGATAATTGACATACATACATACTTTTTGTTTGTAAATACATACTTATACTTATTATACATAAACATCCATGACTCGGAAACAAATGTCCATGCTAATCACACAAACATTTGCTCCTGCCGGGATTCGAACCCAGGACCCTAAGAACGTAGGGCAGCCTCACTACCGCTGCGCCATTCGGGTCGTCATATTATTTTTGTGTTTATATGTATGTTGTTGTTAGTTTATAAATGTTACTAATAGCGTTAGTTTATATCAATTGATATAGTCACTCCAAGGTTTAAAACTTATGATGAAGCTGCAGCCTCACGCCCTCAGAGCTCTTCAAAAATAAATCTACAAGACTTCTTTCTAAGTTCGCTTAAGCTTAAAAGTTTCCGTGAGTTAATTGAAAAAACTTTGCGGTATCGACGGGAAAAATATTGTTTTATTATGTAAATTATGTAATTAAAATGTTGATTTAGTTAACAATCTGTTTTCAGTAAAGACGCGATATAGTTGTTTTAACTGTGGTAGTTATTAAATAGAAGTATAGAAACTTGATTTTTTTATTAGAGGAGACCTTAACTTTTTCTATGGAGGGGTCTTGCTTGCATATAAATAAATCATCAAAATATAATAATCTATATTTAGTGTGTACATAAATTGTTAAATAAATAAATAAAGGGTCTGAAACACCTCTTCACGAAGCCGAAAGGCACTTTGTTCTCCTTGTCATTACGATCATTTTTTTGTTCTACACCATACATGGGAACCTTCTAGTTACGGAGATATGGGGGGTCAAAGTTACAACTTTTTGACAAGTTTTTTTTTTAAATACAAGTTTTTCTTGTAAGATTTTCATACCTGTTAACATCATGTAAATAAATAACATATATCATCATTATCATCATTGTTTCCGCCGAAAGACGTGGTTCTCTCCGCTTCTAACTCTTGGACATAGACATAACATACAGGTCTAGGGTGGTATGTGGATGGGTGACCACCCTTACATACCGGGTTTCCTCCGTGCCTCGGTAAACACGTTAAGCCGTTGGTCCCCGCTGTCATTTTTAGATCTTTGACAGTCGTTACAGGTAGTTAGAGGCCCAAAAAGTCTGACAATCAGTCTTACCAAGTGGTATCGTATAACCCTGTACTAAGTGGGTTGTGGAGGTCAGATAGGCAGTCGCTCCAAGTAAAGTACTGGTATTCAGCTGCAAACGGATAGACTGGAATTCAGAAAGCTTAGGCAGATGATGATTCAATTAGTCTAGACCAGGACGACGTTTTTATCTACCAACCTTTAATTTTCAGACTTAATATATTTTTACCTAAATAAGTAGACAGGCACTAATAACTACATACTTTATACCAACTTATAGAAAATTTGTAGCCTACAAATACATATGTTGGATAATCTTCAAAGATTACCCACAACAATTAAACACTTACAATAGGCCCCAAATTACCAACACTGCTAAGTGTTCCAACTTTAACTATTTAGTTCTGAAACAAGTAACTAAGCAATGTTTAATTGCTCTGCTTTTAAACAATTTGTAATTACGACCTCACCCTAATTTAGGTACTACAAAGATAAGACGGAATTATGAGATCAGAAAGAATCCACAACGAAATTAAAGTACAAGTAATGAGAATCCTCAACTGAAAGAATCCGTCTTAAAATATCCAATGATAACAAAAAAACTTTGAATCGTAATTTCTGAGGAATCTCGTTTAAATAAATGAGAAGATTATTAAGATAATAGGACACTAAAATCTAAAAAAATATTTGTCAAAAAGCCAACGTTAGCAATAACGTAAAATATTCATACTTTAACAAAATTAGAATACTTAACCGAGATATCGGTTTCAGCTACTTGTTATTGGCAATCTTCTATTTCAAAAAACATCGTATTGAGTGAGTCTCTACCCAATTTGAATATCGAAAAATTGTAATCACGAAGACGACATTTTCACAGAAAACAGACAAGCCGATTTATTTCATGAAAAATCGAGCATCCACATTTATTTCGTAGGTTTCGCTCAAAACGGCTTATTTGAGACTAGCTTTCGCCCCAATTTCTCCCGCGTGAATTTTTGATTTTCATCAAGTAACAACCAAAGCGACCTTTGCGCTTCCACCAACAAAGTCGTGGAAGTTGCGAGATTTTCGACCTGTAAAATATAATGTTCTACAAGCTACACGAAGAAGAAGACCATATATAAAGAAAATAAAGTAATAATACATAAATCTTATCTTATCTTATCTTCAGTGCAAGTAATTCTCGATAAAATGAGTTTTTGACTCCATAAAAACTCATTTTATCGAGACTAACTGTCAAATTTATCTAATCGAGTCCTATCGAATCATACGTACTTGCACAGCTTATCTTATACAGGGTGCATTTCACCTCATCACAAAGCCGTTAACCAAGCATTCTGTATATCAAACTAAGTAACTTTCCGCAAAAAATATTGCTGGGAAACAACTTTTTTTTTGAGGTTATAAATCATGTTTTGTGGTATAACTCAATGTAACGCACTCAAAACATTGTGCGGGTGGATGGATTGAATAGTACGGAGGACTAGAGATATTTAAAGTAAAAATCATGCGACAAGAAGTGGTAAGTATTTAAAAAAAAAAACTTGTAAAATTCGGTATGGTGTAGAACAAAAAATGATCAAAATGACGAGGAGAACAAGTGCCTTTCGTATTTGTTAACAGGTGTTTTACACCCTGTGTAAATCCCCAGTTATTTTTATTAGCCTTTGTTGAAAGGGCGAAAGGACGAAGGGCGAAGGGCAGAAGGCCACGGGGGAGGCCTTTGCATCCCCCGTGGCCTTCCACTCTTCTCTCCATTCGGTTTACTCGTCACGTCCGTCTTCTTAAACACACTTTGTTAAAACTGTGCCCTATCGGTCCTGATGCTATAGATATGACCCCCCAGGTTTGCCAAAGGACGATGGAGCAAAGCGTAATGGGTATTAAGCTCACTGACAGAATTCGCAACACCACAATACGCTCAAAAACTGGAATCGCTAATGTGGGAAATAAGATTGCTACGTTGAAGTGGGATTAGGCGAGCAAAAATTTTACCATGCCGTTCCTCAAGCTTTAACCAACGCAATTATCAAATTCCACAAAAATCCGTTCAGCGGTTTAGCCGTAAACACGCAACATACTAACAGACCTGTCACTCTCGTATTCAAAATATTAGTAAGGATCACCTACAACAATCAGAAGGGGCATTATTGCGTGCATAGGAATGTTCTACCTCACGGAATGTTCAGATATTGAATTCTGTCAGCTCTTATCGCATAATAAGAGGTGTCGCCTGTCTTATGTAGGAATGTGGCTTTACGTGGGTGTCGAGAAATACGAATATCCCCGATTGTTTGTTTGTTTGGTGAATTAGGAACAAACTTCTTTGGTATCCATCATCGGCCTATAGCAATTTCACAATGTATTGGGGCAGTTTCTAACCAAATGCACTTCAATACCAGTATATACGAGTAGTACCATGGAGCGACTGTCTATATTGCTACCTCAACACAACTTAGGTTCAGAGTAACAGAATACCCTTGAGTAAGACTGGTGGACGTTCGGCCTTCTGACTCATTATCTGCGTAGCCTTTTCCCAACTTTGCGTTTTTTTCAAAATGGCCACTTTCTGGTGTTTTAGCTGGGGAAAAAAAGTAGCGGAACAAACTAACATTAGAAAACAGTTGAAAGATAAATGGAAATCTCCTAAACCATTGTCGTAAAATATTGGAGAAAAAGACTCATTATCTGCGTATGTTGGGGTCGGCTTCCAGTCCAACGTATTGGTCACGACTGTAAGACGTATTAAATTACAGAATTATAGTCATCAAAATCATCAATACAACCCTCCAAGTTCATAAGACTCAAAGAAGGACTTTGACCGTGAAAAAAACATTTATCGACTCTTACGAACTTGGAGGATTGTATTGATGATTTGAATGATTATAATACGTCTTACAGTCGCGACCGATATGTTTATCAACATACAACTTAGCACTGCCCTGTAAATTGCAAAAAACGTTAGAAAATTTCGGGGTCTACCTTGGAGCATCCCCCTTAAGAACTTCGTTTTATTGTATGGTAATATAATTAAATTATACGGAAAAAATAATTGGCTATTAATAAAATAAAGCCAACATTTTCCTCTTTCTTAAATCCGACGTTCTATTGCCAGAAAGTTATTATAAACCACGCAAGGCGGGATAGAAGATAAAAGGAAATCTCCTAAAATAATCTAACACCGCCATTCAATATGCGCGTGGATTTAAGTATGTCATCAAAGAGCAGTCGACTGAAGTTCTGTAAGTGGCTCAGAAGAGATCGCAGAAAAACCTTTGTTTGCCGCCGAGTTAGGGCTAGCGTAGATTGGATCAAACTTTTGCACGGACATTATTTAATTAAAATTGGGAAATCAATTGAAAATTGTAATTCACATTACCGCATCAATAAATCATGGTCAATTTTAAGCAGATATTGATGTTTACATCTTTGGTAAAATTGACAAAGGCAAATTACTTAGATTACTTGCTATATTTTCTGCTGGCGACTTCAACCGCGTGAAGTTTAATAATTGTCCTATGAAACTTTAATACGAGAATAAAAAGTAATGTGATAATCAGGTTATAAACCATGTGTTTGCAAAGTTTCACCCAAATCTGTTCAGTACTTTTTGCATGTAACAAACATCTATTCATACAAACTTTCGCATTTATAATATTATAGCAGGAGAAGAAACTATAGGCAGGCCGCAATGGCGTAATCTACGTAAATGTACAAAAGTGTTATCGGGGCTTTTTTGCAATGCAATGCAAAAAAAACCTCGTGTGTCAATAAGTTGTGCAGCAAACTCTAAGTAATAAAAGCCACACGGATCGATCTTCCAGCAGCACTTCCCAAGGTCGGTCTCTGGATGGGTTTCCATCCATTAAATACCGAGTTTCCTTCGTGACTTAGAAAGCGGTCATTTGCAAACCTGTGACAGTTGTTACCTATAGGCTATGCCCCGGAATTGTGAAAACCAGACTTACCAAGTGGTATCGTATTATACCCATTCTAACCAGGTTGTGGAGGGCAGATAATCAGCGTCTCTCAGTCACTGTTAAAAACTGTTGTTCAGCTGCATCTGGTAAGGTGCACTGGAAGCCGACTCTAATAAAAGACTAAGGTCCATGATCAACAAAAAGATGACGGTCTGATTACCTAAAACAGCTGTTTAAAACTAATTTTTGTCACATTGACAGCTGTTTTTGGATAATCAGACTGTTACGTTCTCGGTGAATATGGACCTAAGCAGATGATGAATTCATCGCGCCCCAATCTGCAGGAGCTTATCAATTCCTCTAGACTGATGACAGTTGACGTCAGACCTAGCCATCACAAGCACTGTGTTGCGGCGCGGTCCGATGTGCATTTTTTTTATTTTTTGTCCGTTTTGTCTTACAATTATTATAATTTGAATGTTGTTGTGTTAATTTTCTGTTGTAGTTTAAATGTTTATGTTAATGCAAAATTAAATCTAAATCAAAGCATTTATTTCAAGTAGGCCTATTACAGCACAGGCACTTTCGATCTGTCGAAACAAAGATGACAATTAAATGTAGCTACAGTCCCAGTCACAAGACATTAAAACTGTGAAAGTACTGTAGTTGCCCATTCGCTGGCGTAACCTATGGAGAAGAACGGACAAGAAACTCCATGGACACCCTTTTAAATCAAATTATTGTTACAAAATCTTGGTTACATCATTCATGTTGAGATGGTATATTATGCGAGAGCAATGTAGCAAGATGTGCACGTTCATAGTAGCACGTCATGACCTTGCGACGAATAAATACTTTTCTTTCTTTCTTTCATCTTTCTTTTATGTGCTCTGATGCAATTTCCCTACGGTCGTAATGTACGTTTAACTTTACCGAGTAGAAAAAGATTTTTAAGACAAGAAAAGAGAGCTTCATTTATCAATGTCTGTCTGATAAAACAGCATGTTTCCTTAAATTAGATTCAGTACTAGTGGAACCATTGCAGCGTTTGTGCCCGCGAAGATCGTATTGTTTTTCTACTCGCTGTGCGCTTCAGAGAAATTGTAAAAACTATAATGACTTTTCTTGACTGATTGGATGTTTTTATTCGACTTGTGCAGAAGATATTTCTAACAATATTTTAAAGGTTTTCAAACAAGTTTAACATTTTCTATTCGCTTTTCGTCTGATTCTGAATTACACTGTAAATCATTACGTATCAGAATAAAATCGTAACGAAGCAAAAAAATATCCACATTTGTATATGTACCTGATTTTGGCTGGTCCCAAAAGGAGTGTTTGTTTTTCACTCTTTGTTCTCATACTTACATTTATTCAGTAATCATCATCATCATTATTTCGGCCGAAAGACGTCCACTGCTGAACATAGGTCTCCCCAAAGTGTCGCTAAATTGACCGGTCAGAAATAAAAGCTACTGACATCAATACCTACCATTGAAGACCGTTTTCGTTTGTCCAGTAAAAATACCTATCAACTCGAAGCTCTCTAAGCGAGAATTTCTTTTCCCGTTTGTAAAATTGTCGCATTGTCTCAACGATGCCGGATCGGTTTTCTATTCATGTTACTGACGAATTTCGACGATTTTATGCGAACTGCAAACGGTCCGCGAAGCCGTTAGTGAAACTTACAGCACAACGAATATGGTCAGGCAATGTATAGGTACGCGATGAAAGGTTTTATTTCGCTACCAAAGCGCAATGAGATTGCGGTGAAGCTAACTTCCAAGGCAGGCGAACGCCCACTGATACAGACACATAAACAGACAGTCTCGAAAGACCCTAATTGGTGTAAAAAGACCATGATAAAACCAAAGAACATCATCATTCATCATTCTCTTGCCCTTATCCCAATTTATTTGGGGTCGGCGCAGCATGTCTTCTTCTTCCATTCTCCTCTATTTTTCGTCATCTCATCAGACACTTCTTTTCTTACCATATCTGTCTTAACAGTCCATTCATCGTTTCTTTGGTCTTCCTCTACTCAAATACCCATCCACATTCATATTCAAAACTTTTTTCACGACATTTAAAACCAAAGAACGTTCGATAAAAACGGTGAACCGAGCCGAATCTCCAGTGTTTCATTTTAGGTTTTCAGGAAGCCACAAGAATGACCCAAAATCTTAATTACCGTTGCCTAGCCAATATTACACTTCTATAAGATGGATAACGTTCCTCAGTACTAAGGGCTCGAGTATTAAGCAGACGAAAACAACTAAGCCAGTAAATACTAGATCTTAGAACTAAGAGTCAGCTAGGCTAGATTTTCTAGATAGCCACGATGTTTTTAATAATGGTAGCAATACACTACACCGTAACGTTGATCCCTAAGTATGTTCGTATGGAGCTCCGTGTTTACCATTCATTTAACGTTATTACTTTTATAAACCTCCCTTATAGCATTACCCTACATATTAAGAATATCCTGAGCGCTTATTATCCCACATAAAGAGTGTAGCTTCCTTATACAGTAATATTAATTAATTTCCTCGTACGGGGGATTAACTAATAATCCTACATAACGTATTAAAGTATAACCGGTTTTTGTCGTTTTGACAGAATTTCGGAGGATTATACAGATATCAGATTGTAATAATGTTATAATGAGTTGAGGCCATGAGAACCATAGTGGCCTAACTCTTTTTTTTCCAAAATTGTGTTTATGATTTTTTTCAGTTCAAATTGATCATAAACTCAATATTGTAATAAAATGAGTGGGGCCACTATGGTTCTCATGGCCTCAAGAACCATAGTGGCCTAACTATTTTTTTTACAATATTGAGTTTATGTTTTTTTTCAGTTCAAATTGATCATAAACTCAATATTGTAATAAAATGAGTTAGGCCATCTCATGGCCTCAGTTCGTATTGTTACCGTTTGCAAAATGGAGGATATCTTGTGTTTGATGCCGGCTTCGTATTTCTTAATCAAATAATGAAAGAAGGAAAACATGTTTATTTAGCACATACCACAAGTGCACACAAAAACCTGAAATCTAAACCGTAACAAGAAATGATTTTGTGTGTCTTACGGCTGTGCCAAAAAGGCCCAAAATACAAAGACATTGAAGAAAGATTATCATTACGATACTAGTCACTCTCAAAAAATAAAAAAATAAATAATAAAACTACTACTCTCCTACTACTATTCTATTCTATTCTATTCAATAGGAGAAAGGCCCCCTTATACGGTAAAGGAACTGGGACTATACTCCCAAAACTTAATAGATTACAAACTCATCATCTGCCTAGCGTTTTCCAACTATGTTGGGGTTGGATGCAGCTGAATCCAGTATTTTACACGGAGCAACTGCCTATCTGACCTCCACAACCCAGTTAATACTGGGTTATACGATACCACTTGGTAAGACTGGTTGTCAAACTTTTTGGACCACTGACTACCTGTAACAACTGTCAAAGATGGGTTAATGACAGCCGGGACCAACAGCTTAACGTGCTTTCTGAGGCACAGAGGAGACTCGGTATGTAAGGGTGGTCACCCATCCACAGACCAACTTTGGCAAGCGCGGCTTAACCTAAAGATCGACCCGAGCGGCTGTTATTATTTAGCCACGAGCTATATAAATCCTAGTTTTATCAGGACGCGGCGACGCTTCAGGTCATTATAAAGTATGCAACCTTAAAAATGATTGAGTGTAATAATAATAAAGAACATTAGTAAAACTATTAAAAAAACAACTCAAGTTTCTCAAACCATCCAAATTAATCATCGTGACTAGCATTATAATATTTTAAAGAAGAAAATACTTACAAAGCGGTGTGCAATCGTGCGGAAGACTTATGATAGTCAGCTAAGTATCACAGCTCCTTTTGTGAAGAAAAAACGTCATTCAGGTTATGACACCCTTCAATTATGTTACTGGCGCTAATAAGAATATTACATGAGAAAAAAAAATTGGAACATTTTTTGTTACAGATTTAGCACCTAGCTATATTTGTGATCAGTACTTCCTACAACTGAGATATTTTTTGTTTTTTTTTTTAGATATGACCACTCGTAGTTGCTACTCTATAAGGTTGCTTTACTACTTAACCGAACTATCCTGTGGGTGGGCAAAAATTACTTTAAAGCCCCCAGCCAGGGCTTACAAACTAAAAATATTTACATTAAATGACGATCACTAAGGGCACCCCCTGTGGGGTTCTGGCCTCGACTTTAGTGCGTCATTATCGGGAGGGACAACTGAGATACCTATCAGGGTGTTCTGTTGAAATGGCAGGACACACAGAACACGTGGTTAAGTATCTCATCCTGTCATTTGCGGAACAAACTTTAGACATAGTTTAGATTATCATCGATAGCTTAAGAAAACTTTGGGAAAAAATTGGGATTATTTTCTTTTTCTCGTTATATGATACAATTTGTACCTAATGTCAATGCAAATGCCCCAAGAATACAGAACTATTCTACTACTTCACAATGCAATGCAAATATTATGTTGACTTTAGTCAGCTTTTTGTTCACAAACAGCTGCATCGTAATAAAAAACAATGATTTTCAAATTAACATAAAAAAGAAACATTACCTGCCCCCGTGACAGCACAAAATAACTTTATTTTGAACAATAAATTATCAAAACAAAAACGAATAATTTAAAATATACAAAACGATTTATCAAAGAGTAACCCTCGTTCACATTAGCACGATACAGTTTGACCTACAAGTGTCGCTGGACATAATTTATCAAAGCAGACGACGTAACGGTTGTAGGGTGTATGTCAGACGTGACTATCGCGAGCGGTACGCTGTAGTGGGCGGAGGCCTAAAGATAATTTATTGTTCAATCACTGTCGCGTTTATTTTTAAGTCGATATGTACTAGTATTTTTCTTATCTTAAAGTTTTTGTTTAAATATAGGAATGTGTTTCTGTACCTCCTAAATGGATGAATAGATAGATTCCAATGCGTTTTTCTATTTTACAAACTAACTAAATATCTTATAGTTAGCAATACGTAGGTTTTAGAAGCAATAAGTGCGTTCGAAACCTATAAAATACAAAAAAAAAATATGCTGGAGACCCTTGCCCAGGGCCCCAAGTCTGCTATTACAATAGTGTCACAAAGGTCTATCGTTGATTTCATAATTGTTAGATTGTCATTTTGCTAAAATTTCGTAATCTGCTGAATTCATCTTTATGGTCTGTCAATGGTCTCGCGATTGTATTAGAATGACATTGTTGTATTGGCATTAATATAAAGCCTGTTAGTAGAAATAATTTTCAAAAATATACTATTAAAAAACATTCCGTCCGTTCCGTCTACGTCAGTCCCATAAATTTTTCTGCTACCTAGGGGATTATCTATATAATGTCATCAACAAAAGTCAAAATATTTACTCATTGCACAAACCAATATGTAAGAAAAAAGTAACAGAATTTTTGAAAACTCTTTCCTATGATGACACAGAAAAGTTGCTCCACCCAATTTCATAATACTTGATCTCAAATAACTATCAACACTTTCAACACCATTCACATACACACGCACCACCATCCACCTACACATTCACACTTCACACACACCCTAGGATTAGTTTTGTTATTTTATTTTATTACCTTTTTTTTTCCCTTTCATTTATTTAATTTTGTTTATAATTGTTTAGTAGAAAAACATGCTTTCTGCCGTTCTATTTATGATGCCACTAAGTGGGGCCTGGTGACCTGTAATACAGGTTTTTTTTAAATCCTACTTCAGGCACCAGCTCTCACAATGTGAATTTGTATAGTTCTAAACTGTTATGTGCTACAAAACCATTGTGAGAGAAAATAAATGAATTTATTATTATTATTTATTCATTCATGCCAAATTTTATTGATATTATTTTACATATTATTTATTTGTGATCGTAAGAAGTACTCGTAGTAAGAAGTTCTGAAACAGTAAAAAACATTACGTTTTGTGTGACACGTGAAACTATACAACTCAATAATATTTTATCTGTTTAGCTGTCAAAGTCAAATGTGACACAAGTTACTGTCGTTTTATCTGTTTTTATTTCTAGCGGCCGATGCTTTGATTTATTTTCATATAAGTGTTTTAAATTATCTTTATTAAAGAATATCCATGATAGCAATACAAAACGGTGCCAATTGAGCAAATTTCTGCTCTAATTCTCAAAGGAACTGCCAACATTTTGGCAGATTACTGCGTAAGTCAGTCATTCATTTGTCAGTGGTTGACCATTGGAAAGTCATAATGACGCCCATAGAGATATTTATATGACGCCATTATATTAGTAGATCACCAAACTTATCATAATGAACAATTATGAGATCAATGATAGACACTATTGTAATAGCAGAAATAGGGCCCAGCAGGGGGACCACACAAGTTATAAAAAGTATTAGCTAATCGCACAGACACCTCGACAATATTTGGAATCCAAGACATGTCTGTCTAAATCCTCCGACGTCAAACACAATTTCATGAGTGTTTTCTCACGAATTCAATACTCCTTCAATCCACTGGGGATTTAGTAGCTGTATCTGGATCAGTGACTCCACTCTGTCTTCTCTTATCACGTATCTACAACGTTTACCCGAGAAAGTATTGAGGAGGTATTATTACAGGGGAAACTAAACAATCTTGGGACATCAACGCCCCGAGGGAAAATTAGGAGATTAGGGAAGGCGGGAACAAGACAGGACTTTGACACTGTGGGTTTAACCAAAAAGATGTTTTGGTTAATAATGTTTTTCATCGATACGGGCCTGAGGATTATACATAACATCACGCCTGTAATCTTCGGAGGGCTTAGCAGAGGTGTACCCATTAGTACAACCACATTTTGAGAGTTATATTTAAGTCCTATGTAATAGGGGGTGAGCCTAATGCCATCTACAGGGTACAAATTCAGATTCTGTGGCTATTACTGAGAATTTCCTGATGGAAAAACCCATTAACAATTTGTCCTACTTGGGAATCGAACCCAGGCTCATGCTGAGCGACTGCTCAGCACAGGCCTCAGCATGAGCAGACTCGCCTTCCGTCCTTTTCAAGTAGGTGTCCTGTTTTGGCTTAATTTTCGTGTTCTTATAAATGCTTATCATTGGTAGTTTACTTGCCAAGCGTAAAATTAACACGAATCCAGACTCCGTGGCTGCTTCTGATTAATTACAAACGCAAAAACCCTATAATACTTTACCAACGTATTTTTTTTTCTTTTTTGAATGTGAAATCATCAACTGACTCCTGAGACTGTCAGACTTTTACTGACTAAAACCCATCCATGTTCCTTCCTCGCTCTTTATGTGCTGGGGCCACGGTATCTCTTTCGAACAATCCCGCAGCCTCGAACAGTCCAACAGCCCCGGTCTTAGTTCTGCCTAACATTATGTTAACATAACCCAATTTCTACATCATCTATCAAAACAGCTCTATTTCATGTTTGTGGTTCGGGCATTTCATGCCGACTAGGGCTGCGCGGTACTTGCATCTATAGCGATACTAACTGGATTTTGGAAGACAGACAGGCAGTCGCTCCATGTAAAATATTGGTATTCAGCTGCAACCGGATAGACTGGAAGTTTATATGGACCCCATGCCGTGCACAGCAAATAGTGAGACAGTAAATAAGATATAAAAGAGTATAAGAGAGGAAATTACGTACTTATTCATTACTCAGACAAAGCAAGATTTCAGTAGGTAATTGCTTTATATTTTGCAAAACTCTCTCTCGTATCCTTTTAAAATTGACTCATTCTGCAATTTGGTACATTGTGGCAAGATACGATTACCCCGGTCCATGGAGAGAAGGCCTGTGTCCCAGCAGTGGGGACATTAATAGGATGATGATGATGACGATCACCAGTAATTGTATCGCTCTAAGCATTTAAGGCGAAGACATTGCAGCTAAATAAGCAGCTCTATTTGTGGTGGTTCAAACTTCGTTTGAAATACTGTTAGAATAAAG
This sequence comes from Xestia c-nigrum, assembly GCA_916618015.1. Classification (NCBI taxonomy): domain Eukaryota; kingdom Metazoa; phylum Arthropoda; class Insecta; order Lepidoptera; family Noctuidae; genus Xestia; species Xestia c-nigrum. The sequence goes on from OU745250.1 coordinate 20,995,791, forward strand.
TTCTAATTAGCTTGCACTACAAAGTGGTTGTTACTTCAGTCACTGCGGGCCGAATAGTGCGAAATGAGTATTTTCGATCGATTTAAAACTAGAACTTAACTGTTTAATAATAATTAATCCATCACTAGATGTAGTTTAACATTTGAAATTTTATGTTATATTTTTAATTATAATTATCATTGTCAATAAATGGCTAAACTGCTTTGAAAGAAAATTAAGAGGTATGTTTGAAGATTTTTTTGGTGCATTAAAGTTTGTCAAATTATGTTTTGAGTTCCATCAGTGTATGCAAAAAGGACTTCAAAATATAAAGTTATTTTTATTTGTCGAAATTATTTACAGTTTTAGAGATACACTGCTTTTAAAACTGCCTTTTGGACCGTTTTCAAGAAATCTTCGCCTTAAGTATCGATTCAAAATATCGAGCATCGCATTCTGTTACACCGATACTGTAAACTTTCAGGTTCGACCGTACATCACTAATGCTGACCATGTCTTTATATAATACCCTCTGCAGTAAAACGTCATACATGCTATTGTTTCCATGGTAATATACGTAGAAGGCAGCCACAAGAGCCAATTAATAGTTTGTGTTATTAGTAAACTAAGTAACTTGTGGAGACAGTTTCCATTTAGCATACAGTACTAAATACAAAATATGCATTGTGTACGAGAATGTATTACCGCCATTTAACAGATAAAACAAGCGAAAAGAGCTCAAATGTTTATAAAGTATATTCCAGCAAATATGGCTATACAGAATTATTTATAATCATTCAAATCATCAATACATTCAATTTAATCCTATTGAATGACTTTCTCATGAAATAGTTATTAACCTAGAGGGTTGTATAGACGACATTAATGATTATGATTCTGATATTACATACGTGTTACATTAGAGAATCATATTTTAATCAACATACTCGTACAAGCCGACTCTGACCTGTAAAATTGCAAAAAAACGTAACAAAAAAAAAAATTATGCGGGCTACCCTGGAGAGGTTTTTTTTAATATTTCGATTGTTATTTTACTTGATTAGAATTATATTTCAACTAGGATATCTATGAAATAATCCCTTACTCCTGCCTTTTACTCCTTTTCATAAAATTTAAAATCTGTTTCCAATCCCTATGAACAGATCTCTTCAACATACAAACTACGCAAAAGCCGGATCAGGCATAAAAACCATTAATATTCACATTGAATGGATCATTTGCGAGTTATATAAGTATTCTATGAAAAAGGTATTAGCAGTATTAGATTACTATCGTAAAAACATTATTGGGTTTCCTTTAGTTCCATTTTTTTGATAACTGGTGTCGTGCAAATAATATAAAGCCAACTACATAATAAACTAAGTCTTAGTATTGTCAATATATTTTTTATTTTAAACTCGCAACTTCGTCTGCGTCACATAAGAGAAAGTGTGCGAAGATAAAACACATGCCATCACGGACATTTTTTAGACATTTTTAAGAGGAATGTTTATGTATGTTTCTGTATTATCAACATTTTCATTGGTGCTCCTCTAATGCGGATGGTGGATCGTGGTTGTAGCGTGATGTTATACAATCTATGGCCTTTCTCGATAAATGGGCTATACAACACTAACAAAATCGATTAGTACCAGTAGTGAAATTAGAGCGTTCAACCAATCAAAAGAACAAGCAAAGTCAAGAAATTACATTGTACTTCAATCTCTTAGTATAGATTGAAGTACAATGTAATTTCTCGGGATTTTTTGCATCAACCGCTAAAATATTGTAAATATGTTTTTTACATAGCTTACCTCGATAGCCTTATATCTTCATTATTAGACACTCGATAGAATGAGCCGAGCCGAACGAGCCTTTGAAATTACAAAGAGACAATTTAATTTTCTTTATTTTCTTATTGATTTTTCAATGAAAAAAATTTAATGGAAAACTTCGAATTATCACGCACCGTAGTAGGAAAATTAATGCTTTGTAAAAAGTGTGTTACTCTTTTATTGTTCGACATAAAATTTCTTAAAATACGGTGCTGTAAGATGTTGATGTCACAATAAAAATAAAAGTTTTGAAATATTATTTCCCGTACTTTATTTAAGAACTGGAAAAAATCCAAGACTGTCTGCTGTTTGTTGAATGACAAGAGTAAAAATATGTTTATGGTGACACTGACATTATTTTAGCTACATTTCCGTAATTTTTGTGCAGAGACCTTCTAGTATTTACAATGTATAAAAATACTTGCATAAACTTAATCTATCGAGCGATCTTTAGGTTAAGCCGTGCTTGCCTAGGTTGGTCTGTGGATGAGTGACCACCCTTATATACCGAGTTTCCTCCGTGCCTCAAAAATCACGTTAAGCAGTTGGTCCTAACTGTCATTTGTAGATCTTTAGCAGTCGTCAAAGGTAGTCAGTGGCCCAAAAACTCTGACAACCACTCTTACCAAGGGGTATCGCATTACCCAGTACTAACTGGGTTGTGGAGGTCCAATAAGCAGTCGCTCCATGTAAAATACTGGTATTCAGCTGCATTCGGTTAGATTGGTAGCCGACCCTTATATAGTTGGGAAAAGGCTAAGCAGATGATGATAATGCCATAGCAGTACAAATAGTGTGGCACTATAGGTATATGGATGATAGATCTGCAATATTTTGTGGACAACCTTATATAATAGCTACACGGATTTTGTAGCCCACAAAACCCGTGTTGCTATTAAATAAGGTTGTGTAGGTGACGCTTTCAAATATACGCACGACAGCATACGAAGATTTATCGAGATATTCCGTACGAACATATTGATACCTCACTGATCCTTGTGTAAATAAACCAAATACATGTAAACAGCCACGAGGCATCAAATTTAATCAAAAACAAAGCAACTCTCAGGGTTAGAACCTAAATATTTACAAATAGAAATATCGGTAAGCATTCGTGCTCAGATAATTGAAACGGGAGCTTAATCAAATTAAATACAAACAGCGAAGTGTAAATAATAGGTAAATAAATGGAGCAGCGGTTTTATTTCTATGGAATTAAAGTTTTGCGTTGTAAACTTATTTAATCCTTTGGAACATTATCATGACAAACACCCATAATGGAAAGCACTCAATTGGTAGCATACTATACAAGTGGGCGATCGAAAGTACTAATTGGAAAAATAAGGAATTATGATGAATTTGGCCGACTCATGTAAGTGGGTTGCTATCCAAAACCTGAACTACTTACTGGAATGTCCTGATTGTCCATACAACGAATTTTTGAGCAACCAATGAGTATCACTGACGCTGCTATCAACGTGGCCACCCAATAAGCCCAACTGATATAAAAATCTGCCTTACCTTTTCCCAACTACGCTGAGGTCGGCTTTCGGTCTTATCAGATGCAACTGAATAGGTTACCAGTATTTTATATAGAGGGACTAATTTAGAAAATAACTAGATTTAAAGAGAAGAAGGCAACAAGACGCGCATGAATACATACATATAGTAATATACAAGGGTTATTATTTTCACCATAAGAAACAGACCCACACAACATATTCATATTTTATACAAAAAATATTCATACACTGTAGAACCAAAACTTTGGCATAATAACTCAAAAGGCTCTGCATCATTTATTACAATATTTCGGGGCGATAAAAGCCTAGTTGTTTATTTTAGGGTTCCGTGGCCTAATAGTGCCAAAGGGACACAATAACTTAGTCTACGCCGTCTGTTTGTCGCAGGTCTGTATCTTTTTAAACGAATGAGTATCTATCTAAGCTGTATTATAGACTATCCATACATGTAGGTAACTATAACCTCTATGGTAGTAAACACTAAATACAAGTTTAGGCTGTTTTTATCATTGCCATTGCTTTATTTTGTTATGAATGTTGTGTACACCTATAATTGGTACGTACATTAGAACCATACCAAATGGACCTTCAATTATAAATAAAAAAAATAAAAAAATATCGTTGGACATTAACACACAGCGCCATCTAGTGCCACACTAAGCAAGGCTTGTGTCGTGGACACCAGGTAGTTGATATATTACATATATACTTTTTTGTTTGTAAATACATACTTATTATACATATTAACATTATAAATGTTTTATGTATGTTCTGTTGGTGCACCTATTTTTAAATAAATATATAAATAAATAATTTTTTTATTTATTATTTTATATAAATAAATTGCCCCATACATAATTTCAAAACCTATACTCAGCCAAATGTAAGACATAGCTGATTATTTGTTTGCGATTACGATAGTGGTTCCATGGGGAAAGTTGTTCAGTTTGATGGTGTGTAGCACACACTTTCATAAGACAATATACAGGGTGTAAACCACCTCATCACAAAGCCGTTAACCAAGCATTCTGTACATCAAACTAAGTACCTTTACGCAAAAAATATTGCTGGGAAACCACTTTTTTTTGAGGTTATGAATCATGTTTTGTAGTAGAACTCAATGTAACGCTCTTAAAACATTGTGCTGATGGATAGATTGAATAGTACAGGGGTCGTGGAGGTGTTAAAATCTTACAAAAAAAACTTGTATTATAAAAAAACTGGTCAAAAAGTTGTAACTTTGACCCCCCCATATCTCCGTAACTAGAAGGTTCCCAGGTATGGAGTAGAACAAAAAAATGATCGCAATGATGGGCAGAACTGTGCCGTTCGACTTTTTGAAGAGGTGTTTTACACCCTCTATAGGATATTACTACTAAACTAATCTAAAAAACTATCACCGACTTCTGAAGCTAAAGTTATTTTAAACTTTTTTGTTTTTTGAAGTCGGTTTTATTTCATTGCAAAAAAGTTTTTAACGAAATCAGTTCCTCCGCCTAGGCATGAAAAGGTTACATATTCGTACAGACAGAATAACTTTCGCATTTTGAACATTGGCTCCTGTAGAAAAGAATATTACAGCCCTCTTTATCCTGCATGTATCCGGCCAAAGATCTTGCCTGAAGCTGTTCGTAAATTCGACGGCTCAGCACAGTTTTACAAAGGAAGGAAGGAGGGACCCTATAAAAGATAAACAAGGAAGGGCCATGTTAAACTAAGTTTATACTGCCAATGTTTTTGTAGTCAAAGATTTACTGACCGGTTATTTGATCAAGAAAATAAAGTATTGTCCACCCGTTTACTTTTTGCAGAATTTGTTTTTTTTTGCTTTTTCTTTTCGACTTTGTTTCTTATACATTGACGACTTTCAATTGTTTTTAATCCCCGACGCAACAACGACGGGTGTCGTGTCAAGTGTGTGTGTGTCTGTGGCATCGAAGCGCCCAAACGGATGAACCGATTCGGATTTTTAGTTTAAAAGGTGAATTAGTCGGGAGTGTTCTTAGCTTTGTTTGATAAAAATCGGTCCAAGATGGCCGCCGCTACAAAATGGCGGATAACATACCTACGTATTTGTTCAACAAGTCCCTCAATATGGGTATCAAATGAAAGGGTTTGACTAGTAGAATACTAAACACTATAATAAATAAATAAATACAAGATGATCGCCACCACAAAATAGCGAATTAACGAATTATTTTCTATTTAACTTTATCTTTACTTTTATTTATTTTATTTATTTATTTATTTATTTATTCATGTACACACAAAATACATAAAAGGACAATATATTACTTAAAATTAATATATTACTTTATCTTTATTTTACTTTATTTTTCTTTTCTTTATTTTTCATTATGCGGGTGGTTTTTTAAATTTTAAATTTAATTTTACCTGTGTTTTAAAACTTATGGTTTAAATGTGAAAACGCTTTTACGCTCGGTTGTAAAGTAAATATTTTCGATCAAGAAAATATTGTAAGACTTCAATTCCTTATAACTATGAGGGAGATTGAATTATATGGTATTTTAATATTTCAAATAATATGTTTGGGTAATTAATAAATATAATGATTGAGAGAATTCCTAGAATGAAAGTGAATATTTGTTCGTTAATTAATTCAGCAGGCTTCCACCGAAAAACTCGTTCACACATATGCTTTCACATATTTTCATAACCCAATATTAAATTAATCAATTAATAATTGACTATCAACAGTGCGTATCTAGTTAATAGACTCCACTGGTTAATTAACTTATTCTGGCTACACAATAGTTTGGGGTCGAACTGGACTGCCAATGTTTTAGGGGGCACAGCCTTTGTGGTGTCGCCTCAAATATATCAATTAAGTCTTAATAGGGTCTAGGGGCCCTTGAACTTGTGTCATCGTGTTACGTTAACGAGTCTGATAAGCTATTTTGGCGATGTAATGGATGAATCATTATCTTGTTTCTTGTTACATTTAATTCATATGTCTGGCACTAGCGTCGCAATTCAATTAAATGTTTAAATCCGTATGCTTGTGAAATATCACTTGATTGATTGATTTTTGAATAGTTTTGATTTAATTAGTATTTATTGATTTTAATTGTTTTGATTTAATTTATATTTATTGATTTTAATTGTTTTGATTTGATTTAATTTACTTTGAACAGGTTGACATTTGTATTAATTTTTGTTTAAATGACTTTGACCGTTCTTGACATTTTTTTATTGTATGTTCCATTAATTTTTCCATTGAAATGCCACTTATCTGGAATTTATAATTTTATTGTTAACCAACTAACTATTTGCATGCCCAAATGACGGCAAAATGTGGAGGACTTTATTAAAACAGAACATCCATGTACCCATGTTTGCAAAAATAAATGATTTGATTTGATTTGATTTGATTTGATTTGATTGATATTTCACAAGCATACGAAACAAAGTAGACCAAACACTGTTTAAAGCTATCACGGTTCACAACTTAACTTAACCTTTTGGACGCCATTGTCACATATACTTGGAGATTATAACATTCCTATGGCCCAGTGGACAAAAATTGATCCCTCTCTGAAATCCTTAAGCTGCCTGGGCACGTCCTCTATATGTCAACGGTTAAGAGACTTCCAGACTGTTCACGACTTGAAGCAATATAACTTCATTACAAACACAATTGGGCGTATCCTTGATCTAGTTCTCTATAATAATGTTTGTGATGTTAACAAACCCAATCAAGACCTGCTTCAAGCTGATAATCACCATCCTCCATTTTTTACCTTACTCTCATTCAATATTAACATCAACTCATTACCTACTCAACATATTAAAAGATACAATTTTCGTAAGGCTGACTATCAGCTGATTAACCGAGATTTAAACGAAATTGATTGGGATTCGGTTTTAGACAGCCATTCTGCTGAAGCAAGTGTGGATATTTTCTACAACTTCGTATACGGCATAATAAAAACGCATGTCCCTATAGTGAAGCATAAAAGTCCTAACTTCCCGGTTTGGTTCACTAAATCTCTAATTCGTACATTCAACTGTAAAAAGAAAGCTTGGTGTAAGTGGAAAAAATACAAGAACTTATCCGACTACGAAGTATTTTCTTTACATAGAACCCGTTTTAAGGATGAATGCAACAAATGCTATCTAACTTACATGAAAACCGTTGAGGACAGTATTCCGCTAAACGCTAAACATTTTTGGACATACATAGCTAACCGCCGGGGCAAGTCAGGTGTCCCTAGTCGTATGTTTTATAAAAGTAATGTCTCTAGTGATCCGAATGAAATATGTAACCTTTTCTCTGATTTCTTTCAATCAGTCTACGAACCGACTAGTCTATCGCCCGGCTGGTGCCCCACGCCTGATCAATCCAACACTAGTGACACTTCCCTCCATAGCTTATACTTCAACGACCATTTGGTTCGCAAACAGTTACAGCTGTTGGATATTACTAAAGGCCCAGGACCTGACGGGATACCTCCTTGCTTTCTAAAATGGACTTCTGATACCATCTCTAAACCTGTAACGATTCTTTTTAACAAATGTATTCAGGATGGTATATTTCCCTCTGTCTGGAAAAATGCAAATTTAGTTCCTATCTACAAAAGCGGTTCTAGGCAAAATGTCGAAAACTACAGACCTGTTTCCCTACTTTGTGCTTTAGCTAAACTTTTTGAAAAACTTGTACATCTCAAAATTTACCCTCTCATTCATCAGCAATTGGTTCCTCAACAACACGGTTTTGTCAAAAATAAATCCACCACTACTAACTTAATGATATTTACGAATCACCTATTTAAAAATATGGATGTAAGAGTTCAAACCGACGCCGTGTATACAGATTTTAAAAAAGCTTTCGATAGAGTTGACCATGAAATATTAATGAACAAAATTGCATTCAATGGCATTAGAGGCAATTTGCTGCGCTGGTTTCAGTCTTATATAAGTAATCGCAATCAAACTGTTGTGAGTAATGGGTATCATTCCGACACCTTTCTTGCTACCTCCGGGGTTCCTCAGGGATCAATTCTTGGTCCCTTACTGTTTTTACTCTACATAAATGACATCGGGCATTGCTTTCGAAATAGTGATTTTTTACTGTATGCTGACGACCTCAAAATCTTCAGGAAAATCTTAACAATCAATGATTGTTATCTCTTACAGGATGACCTGAATAGATTATCTGACTATTGTAAATTAAATAAACTACAACTAAGCGTAGCTAAGTGTAGGTACATGAATTTCACTAAGAACAAAAACATCGTTAGTTTTAATTATTCCTTATGCGACGAGCCACTTCTTAGAGAGACGCAGATAAGTGACCTGGGTATCTTATTGGACTGTAAACTACACCTAAATCTACACATCGATAAGATTATTGCCAAAGCATTTCAAATGTACCATCTTGTAATGAGATCATCGGTAGATTTCAAGCGACCAGCCACTTTCCTGTATCTATTTAATTCTTTAATCCGACCACAAATTGAGTATGCCTGTATGATATGGGACCCCTATTACGATAAGTACAATCTCGCCTTGGAAAAAGTTCAGCGCAAGTTTTTAAGATCAATGCAGTTTAGATGCCATATGGATCGTAGCTCATACAATGAGTCCTTAGATAGATTTAACCTTCTTGCGTTAGAATCAAGGCGAACTTTGCTTCAACTCATGATGCTTCATGATCTGTTGCACAATAAAATCGATTGCTCCGAGATTGTTAGTAATATATTTTATGTTGTGCCCAGAACAGTTATTCGGCGAGAAGCGCGCGTCCACCCACTATTTGCTACGTCACCTTGTCGTACAAACGCGGGTGAGCGGGCGCCCATCCATAGGATAGTGAAAACCTATAACGAACATTTTGTTAAATTAGATATATTTGCATTAGATCGCCATAAATTTAAAAAACTTTTAGTCAATAGTCTGAAATTGCTTAATTAGTAATGTTAGTATTGCCTTTTCTTTATTTTATTGTTAGTTTTACTTTTTGTTTTTTTTTAAACCTTCAATCATTAGCTAAGTAATGTAACATTCCCTTTTTATATATATTCCTGCTGTTATTTTACTACGAGTAACTTATGTACACTTTTTTCTGTTTTGTGTTTCTTGTATTTGTGTTAACGTTATTGTTATTTAAAAAACTGTGTCACTCTACACTGTATCTCCTATCGTAGTAATACGTGGAAACGTCGTGGATTGTACATTAATCTAATACGTTGTAATAGTTACTGTAAGATATATTGTACAATTGTTTGTTTTCCCTAAATAAATAAATAAATAAATAAATATACGTGACAAGCAAGCGCGTGCCCTGTACGCCAAACGACACAAATATGTAACAAAATAGTAGATGAAATTGTGGCTTGGCGTGGAGGGCACGCGCGAGCGTTTATGCAGTGGCGGTCAAAAGGTTAAAATCCAGTCAATCAATCAGTTTTGAGTATGCCCAAAAGTAGCAACCGACAACAAAATAAGGACTCTTCCAGTAGAACGCATAGCAAAAGACAAAGAAAGAGAGTAGACAGATTTGTCTGCTCCTAACATTTTTTTCCATCCACCCGCATTCTCCAGTCAACTCGCGATCATGGCGCTTGCAACAGCGTCGAAATATCTGGCGGGACCTCAACTAAAATAAAAAAAAGAGCAAGACGATGATTGGATGAACTCTGTGAAGGGTGATAATAGCTAAAGAAGAGGAGTCTGGACGAGATGACGAGTAGTAGAGACGTATGGATGAAGAAGACATACTACGACGACCTCAATAAATTGTGTAAATGGCAAGATAATGATGCTGACGTAACAGATGTCAATAGTATGAGTGTGTATGAAAGAAAAAACATAATATGAACGGTTTATCATAATCAACTTATAGCATCCCCACTGTTGGGATACAACACGACTTGATCAAGCTGACCTAGTGCGCCTGTCTCTATGAAAGGCATCACGACGGCAGCTATGTTTTTTCACCACACAATACACAACAACACACCACAACAAACAATATATAACAACAAAAATACACAAACAATACACAACACAACACAATATCCTACTAATATTATAAATGTGAAAGTTTGTGAGGATGGATGTACCTATGTTTGTTACTCTTTCACGAAAAAACTACTGAACGGATTTGGATGAAATTTTGCACACAGATGGTTTATAACCTGGATTAACACATAGGATACTTTTTATCCCGGTAGTAAGATCCCATGGGACAATTTTGAAACTTCACGCAGGCGAAGCCGCTGGCAGAAGCTAGTATTTTATAAATTGTCGTGATTATATAAAGGTCCGCATTACCCACCAGCAGTTGCTACAATTTTATAGGCGTCCCTTATTTAATTAACAGCATACATTTTTCTGGTGACACAATGATCGAGCGAAAACCGAACAGAAAATGAAAATGTCGACACACCTTAATAGGAACAATTTGGAAGCAAACCGTCTCAACGATTTTATCGTCTGTTTGTATACGAATTACTTAAAAACCGTCACGTTTAACGGGACTTTTACGGGTGTTGCCTTGGACAGTCGAATAGGTAATAAGGCTGTCTGAAGGACGCCTTCGCTTGGTTCACTGATTTCGTTAATAGGAGCTTTTGTCAACGGTTTCTGTGACCCTCGAGATTGGAGATTAGCAAAGGTAAAGTAACTGTAAAAGATTAGACAGCAAAAGTTTTAATCGACTGTTTTACTATGCCTAAGAGAAGACCTACATTGAAGCCATTCGAAACTTCCTAGGAATAGTGGAACTAACTTTAGCTTTAATGTTACTTTTTAACTTGATTTTGTAGACTAACCCCCTTCGTACACAAGGCAACAAAATCTTCGATACTCGACGATTTTAGTCTCCAAGCGACTGCCGCCATACAAATCCATAATGTCGGTGACACGACTCGTGTACGAACTTCAATGTTCAATGTCAGCTTAAAATCGTCGAGTATCGAACATTTTTGTTGCCATGTGTACGAAGGGGCTTATATTGTCACTTACGGGATATCTTCCGTGATTATTTATATATTTTATTTAGATATTTCGACGCTGTTGCAAGCATGATCGCGGGTGGATGAAAAATAAAATTGTCAGGAACAGACTAGATTAGTCTACCCTCTGTTTTTGTATTTTGCAACGTGCAATATTGGAACTAAGTACTGGTAATCTGAAATTATTATAATAATAAAATTATAATATGATACGAGGAAAGATTTTGTTTGTTTGTTACGATTTAACTCAAGAACTTCTTAACCGATTTTAAAAGTGATTTCACCATTACAAAGCTATGTATTTACCAAGTAATATAGGCTATAAATTATATAGATATCATACAAATTAGCTTAGTTATTAAAATTTTCGCGAGCAAAGTCGCAGGCCAGATGCTAGTCTGATATAAAGGTCGATTTCGACCATACCAGTGGCTTTAAAATCTTAGAACCTATTATAATATTCTGGGTTTTCTTTTTTAATATTTTCAAAAGTCTAAGATTTTACATTTCCATTTACCGTTATAATCTCCGCTTATTAATTTATAAAACGAGCAAAACACACAGCCCGCGCTTCCTCATCATATTTTTTTAATTAAATCTATCGACCGTCAGCAAATTGGATTTTGATAAGCCAATCTTATTATCTTCATTTTTCTTTATTCTGTTTCTGAGATGCGAAGACTTAGAGTAAACGGACTTTTGAAAGTCATGGCTGAATACTCGTAGCTAGTTAATTCTCTTGGAAGCTGCTTTGATTGTTTTCTCAAAATAAAAAAAAGAAGAAAGAAAAAACATTTATTCGTCGCAAAGTCATGACGTGCATACAATATTTATAAACAGAACGCAATTATACAAACACAAACATTTAGACTAAAACCAACAACAACATTCAAATTATAATAATTGCAAGACAAAGCGGACAAAAAATAAAAAAAAATGCACGTCGTGAGTGCGACAAATCGGTTACCACTCAGCATGACGGAAGAAACAAATAATCCCTCTAATAACTTAACAAATGATCAAGTTGAATAGGAATTCGGAAACTTAATGTATTGGAAAAGAAAATGAAAGCTATTCTTTATTAAAATGATATACTATTTATCTCTGTATAAAGCATACGTTTACGTGTTAAAATTAATGGTGTTTTAAAACAAGAAAGAAAGAAAAAGCATTTATTAGCCCGATAGGACAACAGAGATGGACATGAAGATGTAGTTGATGTTTCCTATCCTCTACTCCGAGCGACTTATAGCTGCTCAAATCACAGTTATTCATGTGAAATGTTTTCAACATAGCTACTGTTACCAGACACTACTATTTATTTATTGGTTTACCAACAATTGTTAACACTGGATAAGGGCACAAAAACAAGCAAAAAGTGATAAACAATAGTGTACAATCACTAATAGGTAAACTCAGCATGCGAAACGAAAGTTGTGCGTACAATAGAGAAAAACTAGAAGTAAGCTACCTCGAGATCTTTGGAAGGAATGGAGGGAGGCCTTTGCCCAGCAGTGGGACAATACAGGCTAGCTATATTTAGGTCCAAGTTCACCAAAAAGATGATGGTCTGATTATCTAAAAACAGCTGTCACTGTGACATATTTCCTACGAAAATGTGTTTTAAACAGCTGTTTTTAGATAATCAGACCGTCATCTTTTTGGTAAACATGGACCTTAATAAACTATCTCAACATATATATCAACTACTTACTAGTATCTAGACTGTTAAATGTTATTTAGATCCTGACACAGAGAACAAAGAGGAAAAAACAGTTAAATAGGCTTGTTTCCATCATCAATAAATTGCAATTCTATTTAGTCCGTCAGTTAGAGTATTGGAAAATAATGGACGCGTATTTTTTGTTTTTGTAAATAAACGAATATTGACAAAGATAGAAACGCATCAGAACTAGGGAGTGGGGGCTCGTGACGTCAGTACTCACTACGAATGATACCGAACAGTGACGTATTGGGCATTTTAAAAGCGTCGTATCTTCGTCAATTTTGGTTTGTGTAACAAAAGAAAAGATACGGGTCAAATATTTTTTGATAATCTAAGTGACGGACTAATTAATTTTTTTCAGATAAAAAGCCAGTATTCAGGAAAATCAACTACTATATCTACCGATTTCAAATCAATTCAAAGATTATTTGATAAAAAAGGACAAAAAAAAAACACTTCACTGTATATAAAATAAATATGATAAAACAGTAATAGCTGTCCCAAAAGAAGATACAAAGGAAAAATAAAACTAATTCCAAGTTGTGTTAGCTTACGGACGCGTGAAACTCGTGAAAGACAAACAAAAACTTTTACGGATCATTTACGCGATCACCCAAACCCCGTAGACTTTCGTAGCCCGTAGACTCTTTGTCGTAGCGGCGTAGCACTTGCTACGAAATGTAATTTCTTACCCATAATAAATATGGATTTACTATTAGGTACACCACTGCTTAACCTTAAAAAAATAACGTGTGTGATGTTATGTTTTTTATGTACTAGCTGACCCACGCAACTTCGTCTGCGTCACATAAAAGAGAAAAACGAATGGAAAAAAAAAATCCCCGTTTTTGCAACCTTTTTCATTCCTGCTCTGCGTGATGTTATATAGCCTAAAGCCTTCCTCGATAAATGGACTATCCAATCCAATTCGAACCAGTAGTTTCTGAGATTAGCGCGTTCTACCAAACAAACTCTTCTGCTTTATAATATTGGTATAGATTCGTTCATAATATTATGTAGGTACATTTTTTTTTATTCTTTACTATTGTTGATGTCTCCTTAACTACTAATTAAAATTAACAAAAATCTACACCAAGCTATTTAACTTTTTTTTTTCCTGCTTCATAACTGCATGGCAATCTGAGTCGACCGGCAGCAACCGTCGGCACCCGTTCACGGACATGACCTGCACATCCGCGCCGCATGTAGGTACATTACATTGTACATGATTTTTTCTAGGTGAAACACGTACCGAACTGCGTATCCATGTTGTTTCATGTTTGTCTTTGACAAATAAACCTTTTAGCTTCTACATATTTAACCTAGCTTGTCGTGTATAGCCTTAAGTAAAGGTATGTTTGAGCTACGTTACGACCTTAAGCTAATAGCTGCTAAGGTTTGCTATTACTAAAAATCTTTGTTAAAACCGACGACATTGCTGAAAAAATAAAATAAACGTAGCAAAACCTAGTAACAAAAGTTTACAGCTCAATAAAAGTAAGCAGAATTGGCCCGAATTCAATATGGCGTCTTTTATACTCTACCACCTTAATTCATTGAATTCTCAGAAGGGGAATAAAATGCGCCCTCGACCCGTTTTATTATTTGTCTCTTAAATTCATATTATCAACATGACCACTAACCTCAAAAAGGGTCCAAAGGTACTAAAAATAAAACAGGACCTGAAAAAACTCGTTAACTTTGTTTTATTTTAATAAATACGGCCTTTTCTGTGTAACTTCTATTTACTCATCCTCAAAAGAGAGTTAGGCTTGACGACTACCAGTATTATGTCTACACATACATCTAATACCAAAAACAAATATATATATTTTTAAAGGTCAAAAGTGTTTTAAAAGTTCCTAGAATTGGTGTTATGTGGGCTGACCTCATAATCTAATCAAACAAATAAAACAGTTAACGAGACTTTTAAAGTAATACGGAAAAGAGGATTTCAATCTTAAACTTCAACGTAAGGTACCGTATTTTCTATTTTAAGATACACGAGTATCTTCCCGCCAAAACTTTGAAAAAGTTTATCTTAAAATTAAACTACAATAACAACGGGCCTAGAAAATATTAATAAAACAACAGATCGGTCCTCAGAGAGAGTTCTAAAGCCCCATGCAAGAAACTTTTAGGAGCTTAGGACTGAAACAGAGAACAAAGCCTTTTGGGGAAGAAAACGTTTTCAGGAAGCATTTGCTTTAACTTGCAAAATAATTTTATTTACGGTACCAGGGTACTATGAATTACAACGTCGTAGATAGAACTAGTATTGTTCTTTACCTAGTATTACCCTTTCGTCTTTTTTTTACGAGTCCTCAGGGAAGAATCTTACCCTTTTCCTTCACAAGTAGGTGACATGACTCACACCTACCCCGCGTTAGGGTGAATTTCATGAACCTCACTTCATATATTTTAATTTTCTGTCTACATTGAAAAGATACATATCTTTTGCTTCAGTAGAACTTTTGTAGAAAATTTGTTGAGTATTAGAAAATTACATAACATAACATCACGTCTGTAATCTACGAAGGTTTAAGAGGCCGGCGGAGCGTACGTCGTTCATACAAACGTAATACCAAAATAATTCGTAAACCAAACATATTCATAAGGGTTCCCAAATATATATTTTGTAAGGACAATGATATTTAGACGAAATATGAGGAATTTAAAATTTCTATAGAAAACTTATTTTTCTCATAACTCTTGTTTAAACCAATGTCCATTCATAATATACACGCTGAAATTTTAGTGGTTGTTTTCCCGAAGCGAAATGAGTTTGTATCGGTATTAAAATCGATTAACATATTTAAACAAAATTAGACTCAATAAATGGCAGATTAACAATTGTGATAAATAAAACTCGAAAGCGACTTGAACTAACAATAATATCTACTCGTAACGCGGGCCGGGCGCGGGGGTGTCCAGAAAGCCGCGCGGTCGTTGTACTTCGCGTATAAATCAGTTGATCACTACTCCTGACTAAATGAAACACAAAACCCAATAAGTTATAATAATAATTAGAAAAAAATAACTTTTTTTTTAAGTTTAACTTTGCGTTTCGATAGTGCTGCTGATGGGTAATCGTCCTGCCGCGGGAAAACTACCATTAAAATTTCACGCTGTATATTTGGGAACCTAGATATTATGTAATCCAATCGAAATAAATACACACTACTCTATGAATATGTTTGGTTTACGAATTATTTTGGTATTACGTTTGTATGAACGACGCACGCTCCGCCGGCCCCTTAAGGCAGAGATGTAACCTAATAGTACACCCATATTTTGCCAGTTATGTTCTAGTCCCATATGATAAGGGGTGAGCTTATTGCCATCAGCCGATGACTTCTGATGAAAAAATCCAATATCACTTTGCCCAAACCAGGAGCAAACCAAGGACCTCAAAGGTTAGGTAGTCCAAAAAAGGTACGCTTTGTTTTCGTATAGATCTTGACACTTGCGTTATCTAAATCAAGCACGACCAAATTAAAAAAATAAATTAAGAAAAACACTAAAATCAAAAAAGTCTAAGTCAAATTATATTCGACCGATATGTAGAAACCAGCAGGGATCTACCATTGGCATCCTAAATCCTGGAAGGTGTAGGTGGTTGTACAGAATGGGCAGAAAAGGAGGTAGGGCATAACCCATAGCGGGGTTCCATACTGGCATTCCATTTGCCATGGGTCGAAGAAACCGCATTTTGCCAGATTATTTCCACAGTGGCCAACCGAGCCCGTAATTGGTCAAGATAATAATGCATTGCAGTACGGAGCTCTATAGAAGTAATACTGAGCGGCGAACTGCTATGCTGATCCCGGACATTACTAATACGTGGTCGTTTAGCTGCATGCTGTTTGACCACCAATTGAGAACTTTAAAATATGTCACCAGTAATCGGTTCAAGCAAAAGTTGGGCTAGCAAAATTGTAATTGCAATACGTACAGTGAAGTTACTCGTACTAAGAGGATTATGCTAATAGTTGTTCTGCCTGTGCAAGAGTCTTGTGTATGATATTATGCTAAACTGTAATATAACAACTTGCTAGTTTTAAATTCTTTAAATTGTAATTTGGGAGAACGTGTTTGTTGTTTTAAAATGTTATATTTAAAATATTTTTACGAATTGTAATTGTGCTACTGTTTGTTTTCCTTAAATAAATAAAATAATTGCAAGTAAAATTAAATTTAAAAAGGACAATGAGCATGGATATATGGAATCCCGTTCCAAGCTGCATCAAAACCAAACTTGTTAACCGACGTTTTTTAACCGACTTCTAAAAAGGAGGAGGTTCTCAATTCGGATGTTTCTATTTTTTTTTTCTGTTTGTTCGGGCATAACTCCGTCGCTTGCCAACCGATTTGGAAAATTCTTTTTTTGTTGGAAAGGGTATTCTTTCCAAATGGTCCCATAGCCACCAAGTCGGGATCTGATGATGGAATCTTGGCGAAATCGAGGGAACTCTTCAAATTTTATATGAAAACGTGTTGCGATTTTGGTATTTTCTACAACAAGTGAAGCATTTGCGTTCGATAAGAACCATTCTACCATCAGATCTGATGATGAAGCCAGGAGTCACGGAACTCCATAATGAGACAATGTGTCCTAGTCGTGTTTGGGCTTGCTGTAATTGTAACGGTATGCACTTTCCATGTTTATTAAGCACATGTGAACCACTAAAAAGTGAAAAATAAAAACTTTTTTGCAAAAAATAAAACCGACTTCAAAAAAAAAACAAAAAAGTGAAAAATAACTTAAGCTTCTGAAGTCGGTGACAAAAAAACTAAAGCAATCAAACAAAGGTCACCGACTTCAGAAGCTTAAGTTATTTTTCACTTTTTTGTCTTTTTTTACAAGTCGGTTTTATTTTTTGCAAAAAAGTTTTTATTTTTCACTTTTTTATAGTCTATACTTATTATATTAACTCCTACAAAAGTTTTTTTTTGTAAACAAAACTGGGGTTTCAGAGTCATTTTATGAAATCGAAAATAACCTCAAAACCAGACAAGTGATATTTTATTGACACGTCATATACGAACAAACATTATTGCCCTCAAAATAGAGTAATCCGCTTATATTAGTAAGAATTTCGAGTTATTGCGACGTATAGTCGCGACATGGTGCGGGACTGGATTCGGTAAGATTTCCGACATTTCAACCTACTGCTAATACTATAAGCGAATAACGTATCTAAGGGTCTGTAGGGGTGCGCCCTGCGGACTCTCCGTCCGCATTTCGGCCCATTGTGCTGCTCGACGAGGTGGGCAAACTCTTTGAGAGAGTAATTGCAAACCGCCTCGCCGAGCACCTTGAGGGGATGGGGCCGAATCTTGCGGAGAACCAGTTTGGTTTCCGCAAGGGGCGCTCTACTGTGGACGCCATCATGCGCGTGAGAGCCCTCACGACGGGGGATGCAATATCCCGGGGCGGGGTTGTTTTGGCGGTGTCTCTCGACATCGCCAACGCCTTCAACTTCCTGCCCTGGAGCTGCATTAGGGAGGCACTCCGGTATCACCGGGTGTGCCGACCTACCTCCGTCGTGTGGTCGGGGACTATTTGACGGACAGGGCCGTCATCTACCCCAGTCGCTGCGGAGATTGGAACCGGCGAGAGATGGCGTGCGGTGTCCCACAGGGATAGGTTCTGGGACCGCCCCTGTGGAACATCAGTTACGACTGGGTGCTGCGCGCGGACCTCCCTAGTGGTGTCAGCGTCGTCTGCTACGCAGACGACACCCTGGTGCTGGCACAGGGGAGGTCGCACGAGGCGGCGGCCGAAACTATGACACGCGGGGTTGCGATAGTCGTTGAGAGGATCCGGCAACTGGGTCTCGAGGTGGCATTGCACAAGTCCGAGGCCATGTGCTTTCATGGGCCTCGGAATGCGCCACCGTCGGGATCCACACTGACGGTAGGAGGGGTATCCATCGGCGTCGAGTCGACGTTGAAGTACCTAGGACTCGTCCTCGACAGCCGGTGGAACTTCGTGGAGCACTTCCGACGTTTGGCCCCCAGGCTGGAACGGACCGGGGCTGCCTTCAGGCGGCTCCTGCCCAACCTTGGGGGGCCAAACGCTCCTGCCGCAGGCTCTATGCGGGGGTCGTGCGGTCCATGGCCCTTTACGGGGCCCCAGTGTGGGCGCGTTCGTTGAAGCGGCGTGCCGCTCATTATCTGAACGCGCCCCAAAAAGTGGTGGCCGTAAAGATGGTCCGTGGGTACCGCACGATCTCTCGCGAGGCGGCGGGCCTGCTTGCCGGATTGCCGCCATGGGATCTGGAGGCGATAGTCCTCGCGCGCCTGCATGAGTGGCGCGCGGAGGTACTACGCCGGGGGGAAACTCCGCTGCCGCGGCAAATTGCCGCTCAGCGGCCAGACCTCCGGCGCGATCTCATGGCGACATGGAGAGAGCGACTGTCGCAACCCCGTGCAGGGCACGCCACGATAGTGGCGGTAAGTCCCTTCTTCGAGGAGTGGCTGGAGAGGCGCCACGGCGTCCTCACCTTCCGCCTGACGCAGGTCCTCACCGGACACGGATGTTTCGGGAGGTACCTGCACCGAATCGAGCGGGAGGAAACGCCCGGGTGTCTCCACTGCGAGGATCGACCGGAGGACACGGTGGAGCACACGGTGGAAGTCTGCCCTGCGTGGGCGGAGCACCGCCGTGTCCTCGTAGCGGCGATCGGCGGCGGCGACCTCTCACGTCCGGCCCTGGTTCAATCCATGGTCCGGAGCGAGACGGAATGGGAAGCCGTCACCTCCTTCTGCGAAGCAGTCATGCTAGCGAAGGAGGTGGCGGAACGAGAGAGGGAGAGAGCCTCTCTTCCCGGCCGCCGCGGGAGACGCACAGGGCGTCGGGGGCCACGTGGTGGCTACCGGCCACCGTAGATGCGGGCCTGTGGACGGTTGGCTATGGGCTAGCTAGCCGTCCGTCCGTGTAACGACGACGACAGGCCGTGTCAACGGCGCGTTCGTGTTCCACGCGCGCCTCAAAGAGATGTCAGCATAACGCCGCCCAGAGTGGGAGAAGTCATTTGATGATTTCCCATCCTAAAAAAAAAA
The DNA here is from genome assembly GCA_916618015.1 of Xestia c-nigrum. Classification (NCBI taxonomy): domain Eukaryota; kingdom Metazoa; phylum Arthropoda; class Insecta; order Lepidoptera; family Noctuidae; genus Xestia; species Xestia c-nigrum. Next base: position 21,015,901 of record OU745250.1, read on the forward strand.
ACACCAATACCAGTAAAACATTACCGAAATTAATACAAAAATAATGATTAGGTAAACGATATGATTATCATTAATCTAAACACTAAAACACGGACACGAACGCATTCGCATGACTATGAGCTAGATCACATCGATTTGGTGTACCACTTTTACTTAATTGTTAATGTTATTCAACAAAAACAAAGCAAATATAATACGAATAATTCGTTAAATGTTTTTTTTTAATCAAACGTTACATGTATTTATTAAATAATTAAAATTAACGGTTGGAATGACAGGTTAGTCGATTTTTCAAAATATTTTTTTTTACATTCTACCTCCTATGACCGGTTGTGCAAAACGTCATTTAAAGGGAGCAAAACAAAATTCATACTTCTATAGGTACTTTCAATTAAATTCCCTGTTTAATAATCAATTCCCAGACGTGTAATGTCGTAAAAAAATATGGAAATAATTACTATAATATTTAAATTGTGATGCATGAGACTTTTTGGTACCACTTTTGCCCTTCTCCTTTAAGAAACCCCCGACACATAATGTACTAAAATTTAAATAGTCAAGCCCTTTCATTTGATACCCATATAGGAGGAATTGTTGAAAAAAAATGTAATTCGTCATTTTATGGTGGCGGCCATCTTGGATTTTAAGTAATATACAGTGTTTTACTAGTCAAGCCGCTTCATTTGATGCCCACATTGAAGGAATTGCGAAAAAAATATGTAAACCGCCATTTCGTGGCGGCGGCCATGACCGTACCGATTTTAGCCAAACATAGCTAAGACCACTACCGACTAATTCACCTTTCAAACAAAGACAACAACATCAATATCGGGTCATCCGTTCAGAAGCTACGACGCGATGCCACAGACAGACACACACACACACAGACAGACACACACACACACAGACACGTCAACAAACAACACGCTTGTATTGTTTAAGAGATAGGCTGTAGAAGTGTTTAATACACCATCAAGTTGCCAGTTCAAAGTCCCATGTAATAGGGAGTCATTTTGGCATAATTCGGGCACAAACACAGACTTGCGCCGTAGCTCAGATAAATATGAACTCAGGACCCCGAGCTCAACAGTCGATCTTGTAACAGTTAGCTAGGACACTCTTAAGTCTCAAAAAGAACTCGAGAACCTTATCTTCACCGATCTCCGTAATATTCTAATACCTAAAGGATGTGTGTGTGAAGAAACATAGTGCAAACATTAATTAATGTTCATCAAGAGCTGTGAGGAGTATGAGGGAAACTTGTGCAAAGTTTACACGAGTTTAATTCGTAGCGATACTGACATCCCATACTAATATAATAGCTTAAAATGACTTGAGTTTTAGATTATGAAACGTTAATCAAAGTATCTGGGTAAGTATGTATAGATAACATCACAACTGGAATCTCAAAAGGGTTATGTAGAAATGTAACCACATTTCGTCAAAAGAATAATACGTTCTAAAACTAAAACCCAACTACCGAAAAAGATCGGGGTTTACAATGTAAAATCGACTCCCATATTGTTGAAATCGGTTAAAATGTAACGTATGTTACCCGGCCCATTGGATGAATAGTTTGGGCACTACAGAGGAACGTAGGTAAATACAAACATAAATAGGTACTATATACTCGTAGACTGCTAAAATCATAATCCTTACTTTTGGCTTCGCTGTAGTAGAGTAAAAAGATTTTAATTTTAATAAATAATAGGAATATCGATGGACATTTCACACAGCGCCATCTAGTGTCACACTAAGCAAGACTTGTATCGTGGTCACCAGACAGTTGATATACTACAATACTTTTTTTTTTTTTTGTAACGACATACTTAATATACATACATATAAACAACCATGACTCTGAAACAAATGTCCATGCTCATCATGTAAATCTTTGCTCCTACCGGGATTCGAACTCGGGACTCTAAGAATGTAAGGCAGCCTCACTACCGCTGCGCCATTCGGGTCGACAATTGCCCACAAAAATCAGATGTTGTTCAAGCAAATAACGAATAAACGAAGTTATTACACAATGCCGCTGGGTCTTATATTCAATACACCATTAATAAGTTAAAATCCCGGTTAAATCAATATTCCCCGAAGCGATGGGTTCCTAAGTGCGTATAATTGAATAAAAACATCCCAAGCACGGCTGAAATAGCTTGTAATTAAACAAATTGAACTTAGGTTAAGTACTTTTGAGTTTGTACAGAAAATAAACACACGGCGCCAATAAGCCCGAAGGGGTAATTAGCTCTTAAGAGATTCAGGTGTTGTGATATACATACAGGGTGTAAACCACCTCATCACGAAGACCAAGCATTCTGTACATCAAACTAACTTACCCTACGCAAAAAATATTGCTGGGAAACACTTGCTTTTTTTTGGGGCGAAAACACATGTTTTATTTATTTATTTATTTAAACTTTATGCACTTAATGTATAAAGGCGGACTTAATGCCTTGGGCATTTTCTACCAGTCTACCAGTTTAATGGTAGAACTCAATGTAACGCACTCAAAACATTGTGCTAATAGATGGATTAAATAGTACGGGGGTCGTGGAGGTATTTAAAGAAAAAATCTTAAATTAAAAACCAGTGTTTAAATAATCCCTCCGGCAAGCCGCAGGAGGAAGTAGATTTCGAAGAAGGTGCTGGACCGTCCGACTATTGAAAATTTGTATAAAGAGTTGTACTTATGTGTACGATCTCCAAAAAAAATCTATCTCAAAATCGTTGTCCTGTAATGGAAAGTTTACCCTTTTTAAATCAAACTTTTAGTTATATTTTTTTATTTCGAAAACTATAAGTTCGCTAAACCGCAAAGGTAACAATTTGTAGAGTAAACGATTTGCTTAGAAAAAAAAAATATTTGCGACGCTCAAAATGTTTACTGTTTTGGAGATGTTTTTTTTTTTCGCAAAAATTTTGAAAAATTTAACCCCCTCCCCAATTTAGGGGTTGCATCAAAAAAGTTTTAATTTAAAGTTGTCCGTATCCTTACTCAGAATGATAAAAATGAAAAACGGTTCAAAAACTTCCATAGGAAAAAAGTTATGGCCAAAAAAGTGATTTTAGAATATTCGCCGCCCCAAAATGGACGAATTCCGCCCATTCACAAACTTAGCCTAAGTTTTGACAATTTCGATTTTTTGGCCAAGTTTGAAAGCAATTGGTTCATAATTGCGACCTGACCCCGTATTCACAAACGTCCGACTCGTTTCCGATTCGACAACTCGTATATCTGTCTTCTTCTGGCATTACGAAAACGACCGAGATAGACATACGACTTTCCGAATCGGAAGCGAGTCGAATGGTTGTGAATAAGGGGCCTGTAGAGTTGTCACCCATATACATACGTAATATATCCCCGTAGGTGAGAGACCAATAGGCGGATTTTTTTTTTTTTAATAAGGAAATCTACCTAAAAAGACTATTCAAAATTTGGAACTTTGATCCCCAATGTCTCCGTAACCAGAAGGTTCCCAGGTACAGTGTAGAACAAAAAAATGATCGCAATGACGGGGAAAACTAGTGCCTTTCGGCTTCGACCCTCTATTATTTGTTTTTAAGTAAAATATTTTTCGTGTTCTGGGTTTGTGCCCAATTGATGTAAAATTGGAAAAATGCTTCACCTTTAGTACACAGAACTTTAATATAACTGACGAAATGTAAATGTACACCTTTGCCCAACCGTTTCGGGATTATAGGCGTAATGTTTTGTGTAAGAATCAAAAAATGACATTTCCCTGATTTGAATCTCAATGTTGACATGATTATAATTCACCAAATACTTTTAACATGAAACACAACCCGTTTTATTTTTGTTTACCTACAAGAAAACTGTATACGTTAAGGTGCTCCCTCACCTGCCACGTTCGCTTGTAATGTAACATTTCATACCGCATCACACAATCGTGTTCACCATTCGCTTCGTCACTCGACGAACATTATTTGCACGAATGTGTAAATGTGGCATCAGATTTTAAATCGAGCATTTAGTTGGTTCCATAATGTCAGATGAACCGGTCGTTGTATTGAGCGCGGCAATATTAATTTTACTCATTATATCACCAAGCTGCGCACTGTAATAAATAAATAAATAAAATAAAATAAAATAATCTTTAATTCGGATAAGCAACATCCATATGGGTTAGTAAAAAAAAAAAAAATGTAATGCTCTCTTCCCTCACCAATGTAATGCTCGAATCTGTAACACTACAGGTTGCTCGTAGTAAAGCTCAGTTCTCTTCTCTTACTGATGTAATGCTCAACTCTGTAACGTGACACTACAGGCGAATGCTCCAAGTGAGGGAGCACCTTTAGAAATCAATCCTCGCTAGCAGTCACGTATGTAGATCAGTAATGTTTGACTTTGTACATAGAGGTAGGTTGTGGGCTCGTCGCAACCGCCGCGGCAACCAATTTCCTCTGGTTTACCTCTACACGAGGAAATACGGAGTACGGAATACGGACCGTATTCCATCTGCACGCGTTGTGTTTTTTCTAACATTCCTTTATTTACTGCTTGTTGAAGAGAACTGATATTTTTAGTTTAGGAACTTATTAAGAGGGAGGAGCTCGTGGCTAAATAATTTCAGCCACTCGGGTCGATCTTTAGGTTGGTTTGTGGATGGGTGACCACCCTTACATACCGAGTTTTCTCCGTGCCTCGGAAAGCACGTTAAGCTGTTGGTCCCGGCTGTCATTTGTCCAGACACCAGTTTTACCAAGTGGTATCGTATTTTCCAGTATTAACTGGGTTGTGGAGGTCAGATAGGCAGTCGCTCCATGAAAATACTGGCATTCAGCTGCATCCGCATAGACTGGAATCCGACCCCAACATAGTTGGGAAAAGGCTAGGCAGATGATGAGGAACTTATAAAGAGAATTCTTTAGATGCTTTGCTTGTTTTCCTTAAGGGGCCGGCGGAGCATGCGTTTTTCATGCAAACGTAATACCAAAATAATTTGGAAATCAAACGTATTCCTAAGGTAGTGTGTATTTATTTCGATTGGATTACAGAATATTTAGGTTCCCAAATATATACTCGTATTTTGCATGGACTCTGATTTAAACCAGAGTTATAAGAAAAATAAGTTTTATATGGAAATTTTTAAATCCCCATATCTTGTCTCTATATCATTTTCCTTTCAAAAATTATATTTGGGAACATAGATATTCTGGAACCCAATCTAAAAAAATACACAATTCTTTAAGAATATGTTTGATTTACAAATTATTTTGGTATTACGTTTGTATGTAATACGCATGCTCCGCCGGCCCCTTAAACATTTGCCCTTGTTATACATAAGGTAAATAACGTACGTAACACTTAATAATTGTACAACATTACTTCGTTTTCAAATGGGGAGAAACCAGTGTATCCCCTTCTTCTTTATAAAGACACAACATGCACCTAAGTGTAGTGTTTCTAACAACAGCATGGTAGAAAGTTTTCGATTTTATTAAATAAAGATGGCTACTTCATAAAAACTAGCTTGTTTCCAGGCCTGCGGTTGTTCTGGAGTTCGGTAATAGTCGTATTACCGGGATAAAAAATATCGTATGTGTTAAAAGGTACGTAATAATCTAGATTATATCTATCAGTGTGAGAAATTTACAAAAAGTAACAAACATCCATCCATTTATCTTCACAAACTTTCGCATTTATAATAATTACGGCAGAATTTGTATACCTACGTACAACAGAGCAATAGCTACTCGGTCAAAATATATAAAATACCATAGTAACAGATTGCGTGTCCTTAAGGGTAGACATTTATTAAAGACTAAACACAAAATAATCTACACGAGTAAGACACAAAATACAATAATGCAACACCAAAATCGAAAACCTAAACAGTCTGTTGACACCGAATTAGTTAACGGTGTTGTAGTCTATGGTTAAAAATATAATGTTATTGTCTATGGAATGACGAAGCACTTTTTCGCTTTCCATATTCAACCTGAATCATGTCGTGTACAGTCATACGGTGCTAATTAAATATTATCTTTGAGTCTAAGGCAGTTTACTTTGATATTAAAGCAATCCCGACCGAACCCCAAACAAAATCCCGACCGAACCCCAAACATGGTGTCAGAATTGGTGTCATATTAAATTAAAAGGAAAACGAAAAAGCCAATAAAAGTCGAGAAAACTGTAAGTAAAAAAGTCAAGTCATCCAAGTCACCAACATGGCGGACAAAGCGTTCTTTGTGCAATTGAAACCGTTTATCATACAAAATGGCGATAACGTGGCAGAAAAATGGAAAAAATGGAAACTTAGATTTGAAATTTTTATGGATGCTAATGATTTATCAAAAGTAACGGATTCGAAAAGGACAGCAATTTTCCTAAATGCTATTGGTGATGACGGAATAGAAATTTTTAATAGTTTCAATATAGATCGAAATACAACAAAGTTAGATGACATCCTAAAGAAATTCGACGAAAAATTCAGTCCTCTTTTAAACATAACAGTAGAAAGGTATAATTTTTTCACAAGAGTCCAAAAAACCGAAGAATCTTTGGATGAATATTTGACCATATTGAACAACCAGGCTACCACATGTGAATTTGGTAATTTGAAAGAAGAATTGATCAAGGACATGCTCGTAATAGGCATGATTAGCACACACATAAAAGAAAGACTCTTACAGGAAGAAAATCTTACAGTTGAAAAGGTGATGAAAATAGCAAAAAGTCTAGAATTGTCTCAAGAAAGATCAAATAAATTAAACAACCAAGAAATTAAAAAGGAGAATATTCAAGGGATCAAAGAGCAAAAACAAAATTATAAAAATAGAAGTCGAACACCCTACCGAAGTAATTCGAGACATCATAAAAATAGTCATGGGAGAAACAATAGTCATGGAAGAAATCAGTCAAGCAACAGGAATAAATCATCAGACAGGAATTGTACCAGATGTGGACAAATTCACAGATATAAATGCCCAGCACAGGAAAAAACCTGTAATAATTGTAAAAAACAAGGACACTTTGCTAAATTTTGTTTTTTCAGGAAATCAGACCATAAAGTTAGTAATATTTCTTATGAACAGCCAATTTCAAAAGATTTTTCTAATAATTTTGTCATAAATTCAGTTCAAAATTGTGAATCTACAAAAAATTGGCAAATAAATGTTTATTGTAATAATGTCAAACTTATATGTCAAATTGATACAGGTGCAGATACAAATGTCATAAGCAAGAAAATGTTAGATAAAATTATGTCCAGTTCTCACTCAAATATTAATATTTCAAGAACAAATAATAAACTTTTTTCCTTTTCAGGACAATTAGTGCCAAATTTAGGTACATGTATTCTTAACTGTAAATTTGAAAACGGAATAACCACAAAACTCTATTTTGTTATTGTTGAATGTGAATGTAAAACAATATTGGGTTGGAATTCATGTGAAAAATTAGGTATTGTGAAAAGAATATATGGAATCCAGCAAAGGTCAGTACAAGAAATTATTTCCAAGTTTGCTAAAACATTCGAGGGTCTAGGTTGTCTACCATATAAAGCTCATCTAGACATTGATAGTAGTGTTCCACCTAAAGTCTGCCCAGTCAGAAGAATACCTTATTCATTAGAGAAACGTCTTAAAGAAGAATTAGAATATATGGAAGAACTACAGGTCATAGAAAAAGTCGATAAGCCAACTAAATGGGTAAACTCAATTGTCTTAGTCGAAAAACCAAATGGTAAACTGAGAATATGTCTTGATCCTAGAAACTTAAACACGGCTATTAAACGTCCTCATTTCCCGTATCCAACATTCAATGATCTTAGATCTAAAGTTGCAGGTGCATCAATTTTTTCAAAATTAGATGCAAGTTCAGGCTATTGGACTATATGTTTAGACGAGGAAAGTAGTGAACTTTGTACGTTCAACACTCCATACGGTCGATACAAATTTCTAAGACTGCCATACGGAATCAACTCTAGTGGTGAAATTTTCCATAGGACAATGAATCAATTATTCGGAGATTTAACAGGTATAATTATATTTGTAGACGATATACTTGTTTATGGGTCTACTATTGAAGAGCACAATGAAAGACTAGAATCGTTATTCAAACGAGCGTCGGAAGTCAATTTGAAGTTCAATAAATCCAAATGTCATTTTGGTTTGTCTGAAATATGCTATGTAGGACACATTTTCAATAAAAAAGGTGTATCACCTGACCAGTCAAAAGTAGAAGCAATTTCGAAAATGCCAAGTCCAAGTAATGTCAAAGAACTGCAAAGATTTTTAGGAATGGTCAATTATTTAGGTTCCTATATACCAAATCTCGCAGAAGAAACTTCTTTGCTGAGAGAATTGCTCAAAAAACATAATCAGTGGCAATGGTTAGAACAACATGAAACACAATTCAAAAAATTAAAGTCAATGTTATGTCAATATCCAGTCTTAGTCCATTATGATATGAAAAAACCAATTAGATTTTCAGTCGATTCGTCACAAAATGCAGTAGGTGCAGTTATTTTACATGACAAAAATCCGATTGCTTATGCTTCAAAGTCATTAAACAAAAGTCAAATTAATTATGCACAGATTGAAAAAGAACTATATGCTATAGTATTTGGGTGTAAAAAATTCCACCAATACATATATGGAAAACCTATTCAAGTTGAAACAGATCACCAACCTTTAGTCACATTATTCAAAAAACCCTTGTCAGAAGTACCAACAAGATTACAACGTATGATGATCACTTTACAAGCTTATAATCTTATTGTGTCTTATACAAAAGGATCAGAGATGTATGTTTCTGATACATTATCTCGTGCTCCAGTCAAAGATGATAAATTTAACCAAGAATTAGTCAGTTTGGAAGATTTAGATTCAAATATTAATATTCACATAAATTTGTTAACCTCTAATTTAGCCATTTCTCCAGAAAAACTTGAGAAAATTACAAGACACACTAAACAAGATTTAGTTTCTCAAAAAATAATAGAATATTATAAAAATGGATGGCCTAAATGTAAAGAACATTGTCATAGTTTAACATTGCCTTACTGGAACATAAAAGAGGAAATTCATGTAATTAATGATATAATTTTCAAAAACAATTCTGTTATCATACCTCAGACAATGCGTACAGAAATATTAAATATATTACATGAGGGTCACCAAGGGATTGAAAAAACAAAAAACTTAGCAAGAAATGTAGTTTATTGGCCAAATATTAATCAAAATATTGAAAGTAAAGTTAGACAATGCGAAACATGTTCAATTTATTCTGCAAATAAATCAAAACAACCAATGTTAACTCATGAAAAACCTTTATTTCCATGGCAAAAACTAGCTACCGACTTATTTGAATATAAAGATAAGAAATACTTATTGGTAGTAGATTACTATTCTAACTACATTGAAATAGCAAATTTAAATAAAGACAGTCGAACATCTAATGTTGTCGCACACCTAAAATCTATTTTTGCACGTCATGGCATTCCAATGCAACTAGTTTCAGATGGAGGACCGCCATACAACTCCAATGATTTTAGAAAATTTTTGCATGAATGGGACGTTGAACACATTATCTCAAGTCCAAATTTTCCAAGATCCAACGGCTTAGCAGAAGTCTCAGTAAAAATAATAAAAAATATACTAAGGAAAAGTGATGATTCTGGATCTGATCCTCACTTAGGTCTTTTGCAATATAGAAATACACCGAGAGGAAATTTAAGCTCTCCAGCACAGCTTTTAATGTCTAGAACGTTAAGATCTCAGCTACCTAACAAAATTAGTCACTTACGACCTAAGATTGTAAAGCATTCGGAACATAACAAAAAGAAACAAGAAAAAAGTCAAAAAACCAAGTTTTATTATGACAAAAACTGTAAAAATTATCTGGATTTTCAAATAAATGACAATATTTATTTTAAGAAAAATCCTAAGGATATTATATGGACAAAAGGTACTATTATGTCTAAAACCAAATATCCAAGATCATTTATTGTCAAAGATAATAATAATAATACTTACCGTAGAAATAGTCAGCATATTCGTTTTAGGTTCAAGTCAGAAAGTCAAACGTCAAGTCAGAAAAATGTCTCTCAAAATAATAACAAAAAAGTCAACTTTAAGGATAGTCCTAGTCCTAGTCAATTAAATAATGAACTAAACAAGTCAAAATTTTCAGAAAAGGAGGATGATAGTTATACATTTATCTTCACTTATCATGAGTCAAGTCCTGAGTCAAGTTTACAAAATCAGGAACTGAACAATGAGTCAGATTCATTCTTATCTATAGAGTCAAATCATTCTTGTCAGTCAGAAAACCAGTCAGAAAACATAGTAAAGTCACCTATATTTGTTGATATCGATGAAACATTAGTTTCACCTGAAAGTCTACATGACTATAACGAATTTGATAATGAAAGTCCAATGTCTTCTCAACGTAGAAACTTAGAGAACTTACTTCAAAGTCCAAATGAATTAAATATACCAAGTAGTGTAGAACAATCTCCATTACCATGTAATGATGAGGCTGTAAATGCTGAAAAACAATATAGCTCTAGGGGAAGATTGTTAAAGAAAACACAAAGACTTGATTTATAAGATTTAATACATAGAAAATAATACAAGTTCACAATAATATTATCACAATTTAATTCAAATGCAAATTGTATTTTTATTGTATTATTGGCAAGCACTCACTTACTCTTACTATGATATTATTGTATAATTATGTTAGTAATGTTTATAATGAAATGTATTTTAAAAATCTTAATTCTTCAATGTAAATTGTTATGGTTGTGTTTAACTTGGATTAAGTCATCTGTCAAATAATTGTAATGTCAATGTCAGTCTGACAGCTCTCTTTTAAAAAGGGGCATGTTGTAGTCTATGGTTAAAAATATAATGTTATTGTCTATGGAATGACGAAGCACTCTTTCGCTTTCCATATTCAACCTGAATCATGTCGTGTACAGTCATACAGTGCTAATTAAATATTATCTTTGAGTCTAAGGCAGTTTACTTTGATATTAAAGCAATCCCGACCGAACCCCAAACAAACGGGAGATTATTTAATCATCCGTCAGGTTTAAACATTTAGCGGCTCACTAAACCCGGCAAATGAATCCCTGTTTAATTAACTAGAGTCCCTCATAGGTCTACTAAAATATTCATTCCGATTAACTTCCGCTTTGTACATGAACTGATGCGATTATTAAGGTAACTATGAATGGTATTAACTTGTAAAACATTGTCAAACCGCTAAACTGTGTTGAACAGCTGTTTTCGTTAAACTGGGATTAATCACGTTGAGTTTCATGGAAATAACATTAATTTTAATTGATAACTAGTTTTGAAGAGATTAGTGTGAAATTTATCTGTTTTGAATCGAAATTAGTGTTTCAGCATTGTTACGAACGCTTGTTTATCTGATAGAGTTTCCCTAATTTTGCAGTTGTGCTGTTTCTGACTACGTATTTGGCCACTTTTAGTAACAGTTCACGAGATTAGTTTAAACAAAAACTGATCAAGAGCAAGTTGGACGCGCATAAACAACGTTATTTTTAGCAGATTTTTTTCACGATTTCGTCCCACACAAAGATATAATAAAGAAGGAGATATGCGCGTTAGACGAAAATGTATCGGAACCCCTGTGTCTCCGTTTTGCCCCTACCACACATTAACTACTACACATGCAGTTCAATAAACGCAATAGATACGCAGTTTCCAATTGTTTCGATCTAGGGCTAATGTGGGCCACATTCTGGAGCCGCGGCAAACCTCGCACAAGATGGTGGAACGAGCTGGATAAAACCAATGACTAGTGGCCCACATTATCTTACCGTAAGGAACCCTAAAAACATTAACAAAAAAAAGCAAGCCTGTCTCATAATTTTCGGAGCCCAACAACGTTACTTAACAAAGTTAAAGTTAATTATATAAGTTTTAATTGCACACACCTTTGAGAGAAACCTTTGAATGTAGCTAAAGACTTAGGAGATATTCAACTACCTTGTACGTTCCAGAATATTCGACGAGCCATTCAGGTACTAAATGGAGTTTCTGCGAAGCATAGTTGTGCTTAATAGAGCTATGCGGTTTTCGTTCAAGGCATGGAGAACTACATTCTCTTATTCAATTGCGAAATACATGGAATTATTTGTGTAAGTAGGTATGTATAATAAATTAACCATATAATTATATCAAATGCTCAGATGACCAGATCAGTTTTATATCTGTTATCAAATAAATAATCTAAACACAGTATTTTTTACACCCTTGAGATGTATAAATGATTCATCACTATATTTTTTCAAATACTTTAGCCCGTGCAATCGTTCGCGTGAAATTTGATAAAAATATTACTCACCTGTTTGAATCGCGTTTTGTAAAAAAATATAGATTTAGTTACTCGCCATTATATTAGCTATCTGCCACAGAAGCCTCATCAAAATCAGTTCAGCCGTTTCGGAGATTAACCAGAACATACAGACAGGCAAACATTGAATAAGTGTATTTTTTTTGTTCAATGTACCGTAAAAATGTTTTTTGTTACCGTATTTCTTATGCTTTCAGTGAAAAGCTGTTATTTTGAAATTGCGAACAGTCTATTCAATTTTATTTAGGTACTTATTTATCAAAATAGACAGATCAAGTGGATATTATATTCGACTTTCCTATTCATGATCAATAAATTCATCAGGATATTATACATTCAAACGACGAAAATGTCTTATACTGATCTACAAAAATACTCCATAGTAAAATAAGACTAATACCAGAATGAATGACCGTAATCGCACCACAAATGTCAATCGAATCTTCAATATCTTTCAATCTTCGAAAGGAAACTGCCGTCTGGGAAGTAGGCTTTATAAATTGCAGTCTACCCTAAGAAAACGAAGGCGAGATAAAAATAAATCATCCTCACATCTCATGCCTTCAGGAAATCATTAGTAGGATAGCTATCTGGGATTGAAAAACGTGGCAGCTGCATGTCACTTCATACGCGATAGTGAATGTTAAATGGAGGATGGTAGAGTAAATTGTAGCTATTTGTCATGGAGTATGGAACGGAAAGGAAATGGAGGAAAATCTACTTGTACAGGTTGGAAGGAGACACTGACGCACAAACTGGGGCCTAATTTTGCTATTTTAATAAATTCGTCACTACACGATTCCATTGTCATTTTGCTTAAAGTTCGTGATCTGCTAAATTCACAATGGTCGATCATTGGTCGGTCAATGGTCTCGTAATAAAATTATATTGTAATGGCATTGTCGTATTGCCATTATGATAAAACCCTTAGTACAAATGGTTTTCGAAATGTACTACTAAATGCAAACATTTATTCAGGCCAGATTTTATTTACGAGATTACCATTCTTTACTTTTTTTTTCGGATGGGAAATCATCATTTGACCTCCCACTCTAGGCGGGAGGGAAAGACAGTGTTTTACTGACAAAAAACCATCCATATGTTTTCCTCGCTTTTTACGTTCCGGGTCCGCGGTATCTCTTTCGTACAGGTCCGCAGCCCCGGATTACACTTATCTAGACCACGAACCAGAAGCTCCTCCCTAAAAATACATCTCTTAGCTGAAAACGAGTGACCATTCCACTAATTATCTACTCCAGTAACTGACCTCACCACGGAAGGTAAAATAAACATAGCAACACCAACAGACTTTTTGTCACCTAATAAATAAATCGTCAACGTTCGTATACAGTGACAGCGCGGTTCGCACACGGCACGCCCTGCTATTTCATCACCGGCTTAAATTTCCTCCATTACGTAATCTACCAACATTGATCTGTTTGCTTTATCCCAAAAAAGAGCGAAATTAACGCGTGGGTGACTTAGATACAATTAGTTAGATATACTTAGCTGAAATTACCGAGTTACGGATCAATATGTCGCTATGTCCTTTCAAACTTCTTCATGTTAGTATAGTATGTTAAGTATATTAAAAAATAATTTTCTATAGAAATTTTAAATTCCTCATAATATCTCGTCTTTAAATCATTGTCCTTTCAAAATATTTATTTGGGAACATAGATATTCTATAATACAATCGAAAAATATACAACTACCTTTAAAGTATGTTTGATTTTCATATTATTTTGGTATTACGTGTGTATGAAAAACGCATGCTCCGCTGGCCCCTTAAAAAGAAAAAACATTTTATTTAGCAAGAGAAAGATGATCTACGCGCGCGCTGAGCGCACAATTAAATAAAAAAAAATCGAGGTGGTCTTTGAGACTGCTGATAAAAGTGAAAACTAAATAATCTATATCTGCTACGGGTTGTGCCCCGCGCACGCCTAAGTGGTGCTACGCCGTAGCGGATCGGCTACGAGTGCTACGAAGTGCTAGGTGACAGCCACGCGAGTTTTGTGGTTTTCGTTGACTCAAAAAGTGCTCAACGCGCTTAAAGAAGTTTTCAATTCAAAAACACAAAATAAATGATACAAAAAATTTAACACTGCCTCACAGCTGCCCAAATTATGCCCAGTTACACTAGGCAGAAATCACAGAACGGCTATGATCCATACATACTCCTTTCACGTCCATACATCTAAGCAAACAGGCAAGCTTGTTTTGCGCCTTTTTCTAAAACAAATACTAAACTTCGTGTAAACACAGCTTGTTACAACCGCCCTCGTTTGTGATACAATACCTTTGATTCATTTACCTTAGAGTCGTTAACAAAAACCGCTGAAAAATTACCTTCTAATTAAGGTTTAATTAGAGAGACCCGAAAAAATATTTATCCTACAATTAAATTCACTTTGTGGCCGGTTGGTAACTATTAATTACGGAGTCCTACCTCAGCGATTGAAAACAAAATTCAGTGGTTAAAGATGGACGTAATTTTCTATACGTTCAAACATTTTTTTTTCGTCTAGACTGGTTGTTTTTAATGTGCGTTTTTCGATTACTCTTATATGCGTGAGTGTATGAGCAGATCTAGCTAGATTCTGAAGCTCTTACACAAACCTAAATTAGGGAAATAAATAAATCACGTAACATCAATCAAAAGTCCATACTCCATACAAAAGCAACTGAAAATCGATCAAGCACGTCAAAAGAAAACAAATAAAGCCTACATGCAAGAGAAACATTACAATATACTTCGATAATCTTCCATTTGGCATCGTAATTTGAACATTATAGAAGTCGTTAACTGTTGCTTGGAGGCACGCTAGATCAGAGATAAAGAAAATTTAATCATTTCTTTCAGCTTTTGTATAAGAAGTCCATTTACAAACCTATTACAAAAAATGGTATTGTTCAGATACGACCAGTTTCATTAGGTTTCCAGTAAACCATAATATTGTAATTGAACGTTTCCGCGATACGAACAATGAATGAAATTAATGAATAAAAAAACACACACAAAAAAATCAACACAAAACACACAAAAACAAATAAAAAACTGCAACAAATGAAACACAAATAAAACCAAAAAAAAACAACACAAAATTACACAATTTAAAAAAAACTGTTTCATACAAAAGTGGCGTCAAAATGTATGGAATAGGTATTTTTGCAGTGAAAACTTCTTTAGACACTTCTTTGAGCACTTTTGGGTGAACAAAAATCATAGAACTCGCGTGACCGTCACCTAACGCTTCGTAGCACTCGTAGCCGATCCGCTACGGCGTAGCACCACTTAGGCGTGCGCGGGGCACAACCCGTAGCAGATATAGATTACTTAGTTTTCACCTATATCGGCTGTCTCCAAAGACCGCATGTTTTTTTTTTTTTAATTAACGATGAAATTATGATTGTGCGTAAGTGTCCCCTCCATCCCGTATTATGTAGCTGTAGGAATTTTGAAATGGGAAATAATGGTTCCAAGTTTTGAATATTGTTTTGCTTCAGTTGGAAACCTTTGGCAACAGATATCTTTGTCTAAAATTAACAACCTACAGTGCGATTTGGTTCCATCGTAACACGATGAAGTAATAATCTACATAATCTTACGGAATAAAACTTTTTTGTTTGGTTGTCACTTTCAGTTTGAGGCTAAGTGGAGGCTGTCCGAATTTTGTTTACGGAAGATAATAATTACTTTTACAGAGTTACAAAAATACATAGTTTGTGCTTAATTATACACCATCGTTTTAGTAAAAACTCGTTTGACTTATTCATGACCGTAGAACATCGTCAGTCTATTACAGCATACATAAATGTATATTTATGAAAATTATTATGTGGATGATAAACCTGAATGGATGATACCTACAGGTCATTTAGCGACCAAAGTACGAAATAAACAAAACGTTCAGGAATTCGTTCATGATAGCTACTTATTGGCGTTTCATATTTTCCACAACCACAGTATCCAACACAAACAATATTTGCATAGCGTCATCTTGGCATCGATCAATGAAACGTTTTAAAATGTCTTGTTTCTACTCCATTCTTGAATAATAAAAAAACACAGAAAGAGCCTAGATTGATCAGTATTTATTGATACTTGTACAGAAAAACAAATTAAATAAATAAATATCGCTGGATATTAACACACAGCGCCACCTAGTGCCACACTAAGCAAGGCTTGTGTCGTGGACACCAGGCAGTTGATATACTACATATATACTTTTTTGTTTGTAAATACATACTTATTATACATAAAAACATCCATGACTCGGAAACAAGTGTCCATGCTCATCACCATCTACCGGGATTCGAACACAGGATCCTAAGAACGTAAGGCAGCCTCGCCACCACTACGCCATTCGCCAACATACAATTATAAATCGTTTCCTTTTTTTTGGCATAGATTTAAGTTCTGCTTGTTATTTTTGTTTAATGTTCGCACCACTTGTGACATGTGCCAAACAAAACTAGAAAATAGTTTTGTTCTTTCTTGATTTATTATTATTTTATGTTTCAAATAGATTTGATTACTTTGATTGACAAAACTTTAATCCAGCACTACGTCTCAAATAGACGCAATTACCCAGTTAACAACTCCACACACATAGGACTTGCCCAAATTCTAAAGGAAATCGTATCCAATTCGGCTCTATACCGACAGCACCAAGGGCCCAATAGATTCGATACATTCTATTCGATATATGAAGTCCCCCATGAGATAATAGGCACTTCCCTTCGTCAGTTGATCTATTAAACGTCTACGATAGCAAATACAGATAATGTCGTAGTGTCTATTGTGTATAGTCAGCTGTTTTTTGATCGAAATAGCCACAAGATTTTCTCATATAGACCAAAAACCAATTATCAGACTTCTGAAACATTGACAATAAAACTATGATTACTAGTAGTAACTATGATTACTGAGCCACAGAGGTAATCATTATTAAAAAAGATTAACATTTACAAACCCACTGTAACTGTCATAGTTACACCTATGCGATGTGGGTACCTGTAAATGTAAATGTTTATGTTTTACGTCATGTAAAACATTTACAGGGATCCGAAACGTTAGGACGATACTCCAACATCTCTCTCAAGCAGCTTTATGTACCTTTCAATATTAAGACCGACTTTAACTTTATGTCATTGCTTTTTAACTGCGACATTTCAGGACAAACAATAAAATATGCAACTTATTTTCAATGTTAATGCTTTCAGAAAAACAACCATCGCTTTAGAAATATATTTAAATAGTTTATTTCAAAAGCATTTAAAGGAAAATACTCAGAATTTTTTACTCCGAGCTTTTCCAAAATTTCGCAAACCAAGAAAATTGGTGAAAACCCGAACGTATTTCAACCCAACACGTACTTACCACATTTAAATTCATACTGCAGTCAAAACACCACTCTGTATGTATAAACGTCGACTCGACTTCATTTCGTAATCGTTGCTTATTTAAAATACTTACAATAAATACTACAATACTTGAAGAATAAATCTTTCTCGAACAAAAAAAAGTCTGTTTGTCTATAATTTGTATACAGATCGTGTTGTGATTCCTTGAAACTTTTAAAACATTCATTCAGATTTTTCATTTGCGTATCTCTCTTTACATTTTATTTGTATCACAGAGCAAAATCTGTGTAATAAACAAATAAGGTATACCCTTTAATTAAACGAACTACACTAAAATTGTAGCCATTGTCTCTCTCTACATTTTGTAAACAAATTATGATTTTGTTTCAAATATTAATAATGTTTGTATTACGCCTAAAATACTTTGTCTGCCTGAATAATATGACAAACTTCTTCTCAGACCACTATCAAATTCGTATCATGTGGGAGTACCTTCCAAATAGTAAATTATTGTAATTATAACGCCTACCTTTATTCTTAAATTATTCATATTGTCTAGCACTAAAACACAATTAATTTGTTTAAAAATATTTACAATTTTGGAATAGCTTACAAGTACCAGATAACCTATTTTATCTTTTTTTCACCTATGGAACCTGTAATTTTATGTGCAAGCTTTTTTAAATGGTGGAAATGAACAACTCTATGAAAAAATCGTGTGTCGTGAAGGTATAATAAATCAAATAAAATAAAAAGCCTTTGATTTCACACCAAATACTAAACTAGCGTACACTTAACTACCTTATTACGCATACTAGTACCTTATCGCGAAGGTATCTCATATTATTACATTTCTCAACTATCACAAACTCAATATGGCGTTGACGTTTTGTTTGCTTTCGATCATCAATACAAATAAATTTAAACCCTATTTCTATTGTTCTCAGGTCCATGTTACGATGCTGGACGAGCTGGTGCCCACACTAGCGACCAACAGATCCACTGCACCCGGGCATGACCATAACTTCTACGTCACTTTCTTTGATGACGTCAACAATAGATATGTCAACGATAGCACACACAATGCTACAGAGGTAAGAAAGTATAGCTAACCTATGCATGTAGTAAGAATTCGCTCGTGAGATCATGGTCGATAGAGAGAATTTATTTACATTAGCACACTTATTAACTAAAATGGCTATCGAAGGCAAAAGAAGAAGTTAGTTATTTAAGTTCATTTAATTTTGAAGAGTCGTAGCGTAGCAGATGGAAGTAGTTTCTGTCAAATCACATGAGAAAAAAAAAAAATGCGCGAATTGTTCAGTTGTTAGATACAACTGAACAATTCGCGCAAGTTTACTATGCCATGTCAATCATAACTTAAAAATGTTTCCAACGTGTTCCCACCCAAATCCCGCACAAGGCAGCAATCAACTCTTATCTCGATCTTATCTAAGCTGACGCGCGAAAGTGTGAAAAAGCGCTGAGTGAATGAGAAAAGCTCAGACTGCGCCCAGTTTATTTTTAGCGTTCTCTTCACTTCCACTTTAACCCAGAACGTTTACAACCATGCACAACCTGTGCTACGTGTTTTCAATAAACACAAACACATAATAAATCTTCTAAAACATGTTTTGTAAGTGGCTTTGTTAAAGTTTTTTAGACTGTTTTTACCTTTTTGTCTTGTTTTACTCCAGTCGTCGTAGTTATAGTCAAATTATGACACGACAAACGAAAAAAGTTGATAGAACATTGTGACTGTTATGCCTTTGCTGGACTATATTCTTTTGTAAAAGTAATGCGAAACATTCGTATAATACATGCAGAGAATAAAGGTAGTTTAAGAAGAGAAACAGTTTGAGAAATATGGATGGAATGCACAATATATCTGCACGAACCTACAATTTTTTGCCCGGAATAAATTGATCGAAAAATAACGGGCAGTTTCCTCACATAGTTCACCGACAATTTTAGAAATATTTCATTTCTTCATTACTGTTTAAAAATGTGTTATTAAGGTACACCTTCATGTGTTAATAAGGAACACGAACAAGGTTTATACTTATATTGATTTTAATAAAAAAAAAACTGAAGCGAAAAATATCGGAAAACAAATCTTTTCACGCCGAAAAATTATAAATTATAACTATCTACTCTAGCTTTTAAACAAGTCTTATAAAAATAATTCCAAAAATTATAAAGCTTCTACTTTCGTTTCACTGGTAATAGGATCAAAATTATACAGTATCAACAACCTACTCGAGTCGCAATACGTACAGAAAATACATTTTATTCGTAACTTTTATTTTTCGTGACCAATTGTTCTATTTTGATTGTTTCCGAGAAAATATCTCATACAAGCGCCGTCCGCGACTTCAGCTAGACAGCGAATTTAATAACTGTACTGAATCAAAACAATAGGAAACCTAACGAATTTATTTTGAAAGAGAAATTTAAAATAGAATCTTTTAAAACATTGTTGTCACAGTGATATGAAATTAAACATTGAACATTTATGACCCGGGGACTTGAGGGCATAGACATGTTTGATTTTTCTACAATAACTTTAAACAAGGTTAAGAAAACTTTTCGGTGGGTTATTTTATTATTAGGTATTATTCATTTATTTCAATCAACATTGGATCGTAGGTACAATTAAATAGAATTAAAAATAACAAAATCAAAAGCTCAAAAAAAATAAAACATCACAGTTAAAATCACTATGAAAATTAAAATTATTAACAAAATTAAATCAAATTACCATCAAATCAAATTGAAGTCAAACCAAATCAAAGTCAAATCAAATTTAAATCAACATCATAATTAAAATTATTAAAAAAATAAAACAATATCTTAACATTAGTCAGTACGTGGACCACGCAGCAGTGGTTCACGTACTGACAGTCGAAACGTTCAGCCAAAACTGTCAGCTGTGATTACGTCCACATTATTTGAAAACCATAGAGTAACCTAAACTGGGTAACACTATTTTACAACCTTGCGACCCCGAAAACCATGAAAACGACATCCATGATGGAAAAAACAAAAATTTCTAACTTCTTGTAATAACAGTCGTGATGTTACTTTGAAACATTCTCGAACAACAACGTCCATGCCGTCCTGATTTCTGAAACTTGGCTTAAACCAGAATTTCTATCCACCACTTACTCTCTCCCAGGATTCGTTCTTTTGCGGAATGACCGAGTCGGTAAGAGAGGGGGTGGTGTGGCTATTTATCTTCGTGCTGATCTTCCTTATAGAGTCCTCTCTACTTCTTCCTCTAATTCTCCAGCTGAGTTTATTTTTCTAGAGGTTTCTGTCAAAGGGGCGAAAACCGTTCTTGGTGTGGTATACCGTCCCCCGTCGCTTGATTACTTCATCGAATTCGAATCGGTTCTAGAATCTTTAGGTTCGGAGTATGCACATCACATGGTCATGGGGGATTTCAACACCAATCTCCTTGCCCACAAGTCCCATCGATCCCGTAAACTTCTCCATCTGGTCGAGTCAGCTAGTCTGCATGTGTTGCCTCTCCAACCAACTCATCACAACACTTCCGGTGATGATACTTGGCTCGACTTGATCCTCACCTCAAATCCTTCCCTAGTCTCCTCTCATGGTCAACTTGACGCTCCTGGTTTTTCCCATCACGACCTTATTTTCCTGTCTTATGCCCTCAACCCTCCTAAACCTAAACCCACGTTCCAGTACAGGCGTGCCTTTGCGCGGATGAATATTGAGAAACTCTCACAAGACGCTTCTAGTATTGACTGGACACCCCTGCAGGAAGCCACTACAGTTGACGATAAGGTAACGTTTTTTAACACTGTTGTAACTAAGCTGTATGACACTCACGCTCCTATCAGGAGAGTCAAGCTAAAGCGCTCACCTGCGCCTTGGATGAATAGGGGGATTCGGATGGCGATGCGACGTAGGGATCGCGCGTTCCGTAAGTTTAAAAAGGATCGGTCGGATGATAACTGGACTCTCTTCAAAACTGCTCGCAATCGTTGTAATCAGATGATACGCAACGCTAAACGCCACCATATTCTTAATAACATCACTTCTGCATCTCCTGCTGATATCTGGAAATTCCTTGGAACTCTAGGTATCGGCAAATCGCGGCATTCAGACCTTCCTAACACATTTGGCTTGGACGATCTGAATCGTCATTTCTCCACTGTTCCCACCCTTGATAGTCCAACCAAATGTCAAACCCTTGACTACCTTGCCGGTCTGACGCGACCTAATATTACTCCCTTTGCCTTCACGCCAGTTGAACCGGGAGAGATCAAAAAGATTATCCTATCCATTAAATCCAAAGCCGTTGGTTGTGACAACATCAGTCGACACATGATCGTGACAGTTGTTGATCAGCTCCTTCCTGCAATTTCCCATATAGTTAACTTCTCCCTTTTCTCCGGTGTTTTCGCAGCCCTGTGGCGGAAAGCCCATGTTCGGCCACTCCCTAAAGTCTCTAATCCCACTCTACTCAGTCACTTCCGTCCTATTTCCATCCTTCCCTTTTTATCAAAAGTACTCGAGGCCTGTGTTCATAAACAGTCTCGAACTTCACTCACAAAAACTCCCTCATCAGTCCATTCCAATCCGGGTTCAGGCCCGGGCATAGTACCGTTTCTGCCCTTCTTAAAGTGACTGACGATATAAGGCGAGGAATGGAAGACACTAAGGTTACGGTCTTAGTGTTGATTAACTTTTCAAATGCTTTCAATACCGTCAGTCACGACGTCCTTTTACCCATCCTTTCCTATCTCATGGTCTCTCCCGAGGTTCTGGAATGGTTTTCTTCTTATCTTCGGGGGCGTCAGCAATCAGTTCTTGCTGGTGACTCTAAGTCTAGCTGGTGTGATCTTGAGACTGGCGTCCCTCAAGGCGGCATTTTATCTCCACTTCTGTTCTCTATCTTTATAGATCTCATAACTACCGAACTTCAGTGTGCGTATCATCTTTACGCTGATGACTTGCAGCTTTACTGTCAGGCAGGTGTTGACAGCTTATCCGGTGCGGTCGAGGAGCTGAATCGGGATTTACGAGTTGTCAAAAATTGGTCTGATCGTTTCGGGGTGGCCGTTAACCCAGCTAAGTGTCAGGCTATCATTATAGGGAGCCCCCATAGCCTGAGGAAGCTGAATGGTCTAACGGTGCCACCGGTTACCTTTGATGGCACAGTGATTCCCTTTAGCTCTGAGGTCAAGGATCTGGGTTTGCATGTTGACACTTGCCTTGACTGGCGTAAGCAGGTCGCGATTGTGAGCAGGAAAGTCATTGGGACGTTGCGGTCGCTTTACCGGCTGAAAAATATTCTTCCATCACACATCAAGGCTATGCTTGTACAGTACCTAATCTTCCCCATAATTGACTATGGTGATGTGTGCTACTATGACCTGAATGCAGATCTCTTCAATAAACTGGACCGACTTCTTAATAGCTGCATTCGATTCGTCTTCAATCTCCGGAAGTATGATCATATATCCGCACACCGAACACTTTTAAAGTGGTTACCTATCCGGCAGCGTAGAGCGTTGAGGGCTTTGACAACCCTGTTTTCTCTTCTTCATAAACCTATTTCTCCTTCTTATCTAACTTCTCTTTGTCAATATGTATGCTCTGCACACAGCAAGAATCTTCGGTCCGAGAATAATCGTCTTCTTCGATGTCCTTCTCATCGCTCGGGTTTTATAAAATCTTCTTTCTTTGTCCAGGCGGTTTTCCTTTGGAATGCGCTCCCTCAGAATATCAGGACGGTATCCAATCGGTTCACATTTAAAGTGAAAGCTCGAGAACACATACGCAAGACGTTGGCAGATTCGTCTCAGAACTAAGTTGTTGTTGTTTTTTTTTTTAGTTTACCTCTCATTACTTTTACGTATATATATATATTATATATATTTATGTTTTATGTATGTATATAAGTATCTATTCTTATATTTTATTATAGTTTTAAATATTTTCGTACTTATTTGTTTTCTGTTATTGCACCTACTGTGTATTGTCTCTGCATCACCCTAAGGTAGACTGGTGAAAATTCCCAAGGCATTAAGTCCGCCTTTGTACAGTTTTTACTTGTGCATAAAGTTTTAATAAATAAAATAAAAATGTTATGTTTACAGAGTAAACCTCCGTGGCCATTAAGTCGCGCGAAAGTCCAGTCGCGCAAGTGTCCTTTCGGGCAAAAAATATTGTTATACATTGTCTTAGTAACTGTATCAAACGTTGATAAAATTTATATTTCCACACAAAAAGAAACGTGGCGTGAAAGTTGCTGAATTACTCGATTCTGGTAATTCGGTGTATGAGTCACGAAATCAACTTAAACTAATCATTCGATTGTTTTAGCCGTACCAGTCCTTCATCCTGCCATGGTGGCGGCAGGTGTTATGGACGGTGCTGTTCGCAGGCATGGTGGTCGTGGCCACCGTGGGCAACCTCGTCGTCATCTGGATAGTACTCGCTAACAAACGGATGAGAAGCGTCACTAATTACTTCTTGGGTAAGTCTAGCACTATCATACTAACCCCCAAATATTAAAACGTCGCTCAGCTTACATTTAACAGATACGAGTACTCAAAAGTGACACTTATGGCCATACCTTTAAAGTTTAGGAACTACTCGAATGTTAAGCAGTCCTTAAATTTTGAGTTACGTTTCAGTTTTCGATGATTAATAACGTAGAAACTAGAACAAATGTACGTGCGTACAAGCGTTTTTGCCTTACCTATATTATTGGAATCAAATATAAGATTTCACAACTTAGGACTCATTCATATTAATGATAAATATCCGTAATGTAACTAGGCATTACACTTGAAAACGTTGCTTTGCGCTTGTTGCCGGAAATTAGGTTTATCGAATTCCTCCGCTATTCTATTCCGATTAAATTAATCGGAATTGCGGTATCCTAGACAGATGTTTCTCTAGGACTTCTTCGAACTTCATTGTGTCGACATTTTTCCGGTGGTCGCCAGTGTTGGTTATGGCTTACAGGAGATGCAGTGGTTTGGAAATAGTGGCGGGGTTTTCCTAAAAAAAATATCTATTGCTCAAGATATCTGAAAAACAGGAATAGAATTCAGCTGTCAGCCCACTCATTTGTGCCACTGGGCTGATCTCTCACTCTTTAGATTTGCCACCGCAACCGAAATTCTGTTAGGGGGAAAGTTGTTATTCATTAATAAATTTATAACATAAATAAATTAATGTCTCGTTAGAACTTTATTTGGTAGTCAAATCTACCTATGAGTACATAGACATTTCTATATTTAGTAAAAGATTAACTCAAGTGTGAATGAGTTATACATTATTTACAGTCGACTAACTTTAACAGTAACCTTTGAGTTGGTTTCGGCTGTTTCTGCTGAAAAAATTACGCGTAATAGTGTTGATAAAAGCGTTTTTTGCAAAAAAAACATGTTTTTTTATCATTTAAAGTCAAATTAGAACACAAGTACCTACTTGAGTTCTAAGCAGCTCATTGTCTACCCAATAAATAACTTTATAGAGAAGAACTAAATTAAATTGCAGGAATTTACGAGTACGTTTATTTGTCACCATTTCCGCGAACGAGAATACAGCAAGACAACGTCATTTAAAACCCTGTATGCAAAATCTCGGCGCCGCTTTCATAATGTATAAATGTGAAGGCTGCATACTCGCGCATCGCTTTTAATTACTGAAGCCCCTTTTCCGGCTTTTAGTCCCAAATAAAACGAAGGCAAAAGCGACGAGATTTTACTCATATAACAACCGTAATTTTAGAATTTCTTTGGAAGATTTTAAGCTCATACCTATCATAACGTAACTAATCCGGTTTTTGTCAACAACATTCTTCAATCTAATATTGTACATTTATATTTTTTTACTAAGGTCCATGTTCACCGAAAAGATAACAGTCTGAGTATCTAAAAACAACTTTCACTGTGGCATGTTCCCCTACAAAAATGTGTTTCAGCTGTTTTTAGATAATCAGAGCGTCATCTTTTTGGTGAACATGGACCTAATTTAACATGAACCCATGTTTATCTTTGTCAGTCAACCTGTCAGTGGCAGACGCGATGGTTTCAACCCTCAACGTGACGTTTAACTTTACGTATATGCTGAATTCTGATTGGCCGTTTGGACACTTCTACTGCAAGTTCTGTCAGTTCATAGCCGTGCTCAGCATATCTGCGTCGGTATTTACGTTACTGGCGATCAGTGTGGACAGGTGAGTAATTAGAACCTACTTTTTATTACTAGTATTTACAGGATAGCAGTGGACAACTTGGCTAACCGACAAAATGTTTGCGAACATCCACATTATTATGATCATTTCTGAAAAAGTGCCATAAGTAGGCCGCGCCGGTACCGCAGCGCATATCGACGCCGCACTGTTGTCGTACTGCGCGCTTTGTATGAAAACAAACGAACGTTCGTACGCAGTACGACAAACGCACCGCTTCAGCGCCGCAGCGGTGCGACATAAGACGTCTTAATTGAAAGCGATATTAGATTTATTAGCCCTTATGTCTATTCGTGGTCTTCAATTTATTTGTGGCTTTACTATTTTTCTAATCAATTCTATTTGTCTTATTTAAAAATGTAGCAGGCAAATATACTTGTTAAATGTCTCAGGCTGTTGACAATGAATATTCATTTCAATTAATTACATCATTCCTTTTCCGCCATTACAATACAACTAATTAATAACAAATTGAAATTAATGTAGTTTTCACTATACAATGTTTATTTTGTGAATACGGAAGCTTAATTCGCCTACACACCACAAACAACATCTTGGTACTCGCAAAATGTTTATTTTTTACACGACTTTCCAAAAAGAAAGAAGTGTAATGTTTTCTGGGTTTGTGTATTCATTATGTGTGTGTGTGTTTCTTTTGTCCCTTTTACCTACAAAGCGGAAAATCGTCAAAGAAAAGAAATGTAATTTGCCCAATTCATGAGTATTTACATACAAAATCACCGTTAGGGATGCTGATGAGTATAAAATTGAACGAACATACAAGGGCTTTTTTGCTGTCAACAATAATAATTTGCAATATGTCACATCCCTCGCGAGATATATTTTCTTTATTATGTGACGTTCCAAGATTTTCTATCTCAAAGCCAGAAACGCGCCTTTTTAGTAGCAATACTAACTATTTATGAAAATCAGAAAATGAAAATAGAAATTTGCAGAACTAAAATCTCGTACACCGTGACTTTTTAGTCGTCTCACAAACGCAGTCCAGGTCATGTATCCAATGATTAGTAAACTTTCATAATAAAAGAATAGATATTTATGAGATTTGAAAAATTAAAAAATTAAAATTTTATTCATTATTATGACGCAAGGCGTAGTTTTGTCTCGTTGAAAATAGTGATGGAATGATCAGATCGATTCGTGCGCTAGGTAGGTTTACTCTACTGTTTGATACGTAAACATTTTTAACAGGGTGTTTCATATTTCTAATGTATTATTTATTTTTCTTCGTACCTATTATCTTAATTACTCTATAATAAAAAAAAATCGCGCCTAGAGGTATTTTATGTCGGGTTCATT
The DNA here is from genome assembly GCA_916618015.1 of Xestia c-nigrum. Classification (NCBI taxonomy): domain Eukaryota; kingdom Metazoa; phylum Arthropoda; class Insecta; order Lepidoptera; family Noctuidae; genus Xestia; species Xestia c-nigrum. The sequence goes on from OU745250.1 coordinate 21,043,191, forward strand.
GAGTGGACCGCTTTTGTAAGACGACTATAGTCGCGGTATATAGGTAGATTCATAAATACACACATGAAGTTTAACTCTAATTAAAATTTCTGAGGCTTCATCAAAATTGTTTCCATACCATCTAACGAACACAAAATTAAAACATCAACTTTTGGAACGTCACAACTTTAATTTTCCAGTAATTTTTCCTAACTTTCCAATTTATTTCATAATACTCGTATATACCCATCATATTTCATATCTCCTACATTTTTCGTAAAAGGTCAGCTTACATGGAATATTTTCCGAACGACTATAAAAAACTAATATCGCTGATACACGATGTTCAAAGAATAAGTTCTAACATAGGAAGTCCATTACCTACTTTCCTACATTTATCGCTGGGGCTTTTACCGGTCTTGTCCTTGTCACCACACCCCGTGGCTTCTTTTGTCGCTTGATATGTCATTTGATCATCACTATTCGATTTAAATAGAAGTATACAGGGTGTAAACCACCTCATCACAAAACCGATAACCAAGCATTCTGTACAACAAACTAAGTAACTTTACGCAATAAATATTGCTGGGAAACAACTTTTTTTTAGGTTATAAATCATGTTTTGTGGTAAAACTCAATGTATTGCACTTAAAATATTGTGCTGATGGATGGATTGAATAGTACGGGTGTCGTGTAGGTGTCAAAAGTCAAAATCTTACAAAAAAACTTGTATTTAAAAAAGAACTCGTCAAAAAGTTGTAACTTTGACCCCCCTTATCTCCGTAACTAGATGGTTCCCAGGTATGGTGTAGAACAAAAAAATTATCACAATGATGGGGAGAACAAGTGACTTTCGGCTTCGTGAAGAGGTGTTTTACACCCTTTATAAATAACCTCATTTTAATTTAACAAACCAAGCTCTCAAAACGATAGCACGGTTGGCGCAGTGACTGCAGCGTTGCGTCTCACGGTTTGATACCTGTAGATAGTTGTTCCGAGTCGAGCTGTTTGTGTATATGAGTTTAAACGCACTCAGGGAAATTTCTAGAGTTGGGGCAACGTTTATTTAAACAAAATAAAAACACACTAACGTTGCGTTACTTTCTAAGATAAATAAGGCTTTGTAACGAAATATCATAAATTTCTAGTTTCATTTAGTTAAAACTATGTGTTTCAATGTTATTAATATGCATTTTATGATAGAAGCATAACAAAGCTATTTACAAGATTTACTTTATCTCGTTGGTCGTTAAAATCAAGTATTCAAAATTATTGCTTTGAGAGAAGCTAGAGATTTTCAGGCTGAAATTTTCATACAAAGTACCCACTGTTAGAAGATAAGCATACACAGGGGTATTGTGCTTATTATGTTTATTACTTTACTGTGACTGCAAAGAAACTGCTGAAAACTATCTAGCTACTGAGAAAATAAAATAAATGGTGGGTTGTCAGGATTTATTCCGTTAGGCTCGAGCATTATGTGGGCAGAAGATGAGTTTTGCGCAATAAAAACGGATGCGATACGCTGTTTATAATAAACTAATAAATTACTTGAACACAATCACAATATTCACAAAAATCCACGATGGAAAATAGGTAGAGGTTGTGAGCTTGTCCGCTCATTTTCACGCTCTGAGGCAGACTCCGTATATATACAGGGTGAAATTGAATAGATGCGACAAATTTAAATATACAATAATACGTGTTGTCAAGAAAATGTATAAAATATAAATTTAAAAAATAATTGATCAGTGTTACGAAAACCGTTAAAATAATAAAAGTATCAAAAATCTTGCCGACTCATCGCAGTGCTCAATATAGCGGTCATTTACCTAATTTTGACTTAATTTTTCTTATTTATTTTGCATATTACTGGAATACCGATAATTTGTACTTAAATAAAGATAATAACATCAATGGACCTTTTGAAAACAATAATCTCGTATTTTTTTTTAACGATTTAGATTGTAGAAAAAACAGTTTATAATTACTATGTTACTGTAACTGAAGCTCCAATTTCATTTTGTCGCATTAATTAAAATTCACCCTGTAGATGCTCTGTGGGCAGACTGCCCCACCGTTGTCGCCCAACCACTATCACTTGTCAACAATGACCTCACTACTGCCATCTTGTAACGAATGTCAGAAATTTCTTAAATCTACGGCTGCCGCTGCGACATAAAATTGTTGCTTGTGCTGTGAAAGGCGTCAGTATCTGTATATATCTTGCTAACAAACCTTTTCCCACAGATACGTGGCCATCATGAGTCCGCTCCAGCCCCGGCTGGGCAAACGAGCCACCCTCGGCATCACGGGAGCTATCTGGTTCTGGAGCTCCATCCTCAGTGCTCCCAACCTGATCTACTTCACAACTGACATGGACTATCTGCCTGACGGAACGATAAGGTAAAAAGAAGACAAGACTTGAAAAATTATATTCATCATCATAATGTGTAATCAGCAAAATGTGCTGTAGCAATTTTGGACTAGCTACTTAGACCTTCTGATCAGGAGGGATCACTAAGAGCCTTGTTCCACCTATTAGTGGATATAGGTTTCCTACCTTTTATATCATGCTTCGATGGTCTGTGTGAGTTTTATCACGGTCTTCTACCATTTTGATCGCCTTTTGGTCTGCAAACGCTCCTTACTGTACTATATCTCTCGCCATCCATTCCGTTGTAATTTTGCTACGCCTTATTTCTTAAAATAATATTACCAGCCTATTACTGGCCCACTGCTGGTCAAAGGCTTCTTCTCATACAGAGAAGGCACGAGCATTGATTCCCACGCTTGCTCAAGATGGGTTGGCGATTTCACAATCCATCAACAAAAACAATATTCACACTCCACAAAAAAAAAATGTCGTCGGAAAATCAAAAAACTCAACAATAAACTCGTGTTTGTAGATAAAGTTCTAACAATACACATTGAAATTCTCAATATCAACAAAAATATGTCTGGAAAACTTTTTGAATTCGCAACAAAAGTCTGAAGTAGCTGTGTTACCCAACCAATTTAGAAAACACGATTGCTACAAAACAAGCCAATTTTCAAAAACCTCTTCAATTTTGTGCCAATCATAAAATGTTTGACATAATCCGAAATAACAATTTTCAATACAAGTAAAAACTTTTGAGGGCTCAACTTGAAAGTACAACACAGAAAACTTCCTCGAAAGCTTTTAGTATTTTAACAATTAAACTCTGGCAAATTCCGTGTAAAATGGTAGCACTCCCAAGAACTATTATCTGGGAGACTGTAAAATTTTTGGCAGTAACGTCGTCGACTTTAATGTTCTGTTTTACAGGCGGGTGTGCTTCAGCGAATGGCCTGACGGCATCACCACAAGGTCTCAGCTTGAATATTGGTGAGTGTCTCTCAAAATGTTACATTTTCACAATAGTAGCATTTATTTTATGGTGAGCTAGGCTGAGGTTTGCATGACTTCGTCAATCCTTATAAAGACGAATTATATGAAGGTAAGGATTCATGTCCTTGTGGCTTGGACAGGGCGCCTTTCTATCAGCGGTAATTATGATGGAACAGTCAAAAATGTGTTGGATTGGCGGGATTAAACATGAAACGCTTTGAAAGAAGAATTTCCGTGTCACACATTTTCATCGATTCGTAATGATGTTCTGTATCCGTGCTAATTGTTAGTTCGTCGATGTCTCTTCCAGCTTGTATGTTTTCTATAACATTTTCACAATTTACAGGTACAACGTAGCATTCATGGTGCTGACCTACTTCCTGCCTATCATGTCGATGACGTACACGTACTCAAGAGTCGGCATTGAGCTGTGGGGCTCGCAATCCATCGGAGAATGCACGCAAAGGCAACTGGACAACGTCAAGAGTAAACGCAGGGTAAGAACAAAATTATGAAAATGACAATAGATGTAATTTATTTCATCACCACGACTCCCAAAGAGTGAGAAAAGAAAATCAGAATTTTCTATATGAAATAAAGCCCTGTAAGGTGGTGCCGAATGAGATGACGACTAATAGAGGAGTATGGAAGAAGAAGGCATGCTGCGCAGACCCCATATAATTGAGATAAGGGCAGGAGATAAATGATAATGTGCCATCCACTAATCCACATTGGGTTCACGTGGTGAATTCACAGCCAGCACCTTCTAACAATAAAGATGGCCAAGGTTAGACCATAGAAACTAGGGCCATTCTAAAGCTCTTTGGGTCGACGACATCATCAAAGTCGCGGGAAACACCGGAATAAGGAACGCACAGAAATGTGGCAGAAATAAGGGGAGGCCTAATACCCAGCAGTGGGTGATTCCGGGCTGATATGATGATGACGATGATGGCCCTCTAACAGAGAGGAGTGTTTCCCAGCAGTGAGAATGTTTTGGAGTGATTCTTCTTCTCAGTCGTTCACTCTTGACAGAGTGGTCGTGGTCATGAGGGGTCGTTCACAGCTGCGGTCGCTGCCTTCGCGATCCTTTTCCACCGGTCTCTATTGGCCGCATGGCGAGTACATTCTGCCAGAGGGATCTTGGTGACAGTTTTAATGGAATCTGTCCAACGGGTTGGTGATCGACCACGTAGTCTCGTGCCTTCGACTCTACCCTGGATTACCAAACGCGCCATGGAATCATTGTTGCGGGTAACGTGTACAAAGAATCTGAGGATTCGTAGTTGCACAAGCGACGACAGTCTTTGTTTAATATCGAGTTCTTTGAGTATTGACACGTGTTTGAAGTGATTATGCTATGAGTATGTTACATAAATAATAATATTATGAAGAGGAAACGTTCGCATTTTACAATACAAATATACTTTAACCCTTTATAAGGCAGAGGGAACTAGGACAGTTACAAATTTAAACTAAACGGATTTTGTAAGCCAATATTTTATGAATGCCCTAAGTATTTTTTTTTCCATGAAAATCGAAGGCAAAATTTTGGAAAATTGGTGGCAGTATAGTTGCCGCTGCCTGTAAAAGACTATGCAAAATAAAATAAGGTTTATTTTTACTGCAACTTTTTATTTCTTTTCATGGTAAATATCAAAACAAGGTACCACACAGAGTGGAACCTTGCATCTGGATCATCTAGTGAATTTTCTATGTCGTCTTCAGACAATATTTTTGGCATTTTCACCTGCAGTAAATATGTAATATTATTATCTACACGGGCAGTGGCAAATATATTGCCACCAGTTAAATACAAAATTTTATCAAAATAATAAACGTAATTTTACAAAATACTAATCGATCGTGTAAGTAACATACGTATTTATTGAAATAAATGCAAACTCTTGGCAGTTTCCCACAAGATTTTATAGATTGAGCTAGATTTGTTACACGTTACACAAAATCACCGGTTTTTACCCTTCAAAGTTTGAAAAATGTCAATTGAATTTGACAATTCCCACAGAACAAAAAATATACGTTGACAGGACATCTCAAGCTTGCCAGTAAGTAAAACATAAATACCAAAAAGATAAAAGGTTGCCCGAAAAACAAATCTAATATTGGTGGCAATATAGTGGCCACTGCCTTAAAAAGGGTTAAAACCACTGGATCAATTTAAAAATTCTTTTAGCAATGCATAGCTACATTATCAGCGAGTAACATACTCGTAGGCTACTCGTATATTTTATCCTCGGATGAAACCGTGTGACGACCACTAGTAGTGTATTGTATCCAATTTGATAATTAGGTAACCTGGAATGTCTGAATACGACACACCTCATTTGATTCAGTACCAGACATCAAGTGTACCTAATTAGTCTCGTAGAGCAAAATCATAATTAGTTAGGTACGTACGGTAATTACATTGAAAGTCCTAATTTCAAACGTTATTGGATTTAAATGCTTTGATCTTAAGTGAGATTTTCTTACATAATAAAAACTTATTTTCTCAGCAATAAATTACCAAGCGCCTGTTTCCAAAACATCCAAGAAAAAAAAACTGCTCGATATAAGAATCTCATTTTACAACCAAGTTATCTTTGTTGGAAATGCATGGGAATTTGATGAGAGCAATCTTCTCTTAACTCACGATACAGACCCGTATTCAGCACATTATTTCCATGTGTTTGACATGTAAATTAATAATTTGGTTATGCTGAAGAAAATGTCACAAGCGTCAAGAAATATTACAAAAGGTTATTTCGAGTTTAAATACGAAATTAGTGTTTTGACGTAGCTGTTACAAATTCTAATTTATTAGATACTAGCTGTACCCGGCATGCGTTGCAATGCATTTTTTCCTACCTACCTACTACCTACCTACCTACCTGTCTACTTCTCACCGTTTAAACCTTCCCTGGACTACGACAAACATTTTAAAACCAAAATCAGCTCAATCGGCCCAGCCGTTCTCGAGTTTTAATCAGACTAACGAACAACAATTCATTTTTATTTATATAGATAATTATTTAACACTAGCCTTTGCTCGCAGTTTTGCTCCCGTTATGTATAGAATATATCCCATGGGGACATTTCAAATGAGCCTATGATACTCGGAAATAATGTAGCTTCCTGTAAGTGAAAGAATTTTTGAAATCGGATCAGGAGTTCCGAAGATTATCCCCTACAGACAAACTTACAAAGAAAGTTTCTCTTCAGAATATTAGTACAGATTTAAACAATCTCTAAGAAATCTTCTAAACGGTTAATGCATATAATAAATAATTATAAATAAACCTCGGTTTTCGATACTCATCAACTGATTCAAATTCCAGCAAATCCTCAAAACTTTTGAAGCTTATTAAAATGTCTTAGAGGAATACATTTCATCCTCGTTTTAATAAAATCTCTTCTAAACTCCTAAGTGGTTTCTGCGACCGTATTTAGAGGGCCCAGTAAGTACTCTTTGGAATCCATATTGTATTCCGACCAAATTAAACATCCTATCTTCATCTATTGTCTTCCCTTCTTAATAATGGGTTCCGGATTCGTCCGCGAACCTTTTTAAAGAAATTGATTTCCCCCGGGGTTTCTGACCTTCCCTAGGCAATATGTGCCAGTCTTAACTTGCAATTCAAATTATTTGTTTACCTTGGTGCGAAGACAAAGTTGGCAACATGTCTTAAGAATAACCGTCGTATATCAAATCGTGACTTTAACATAATTATTACAACTAGAAAAGGTGTAAAAGGATTCCTAACAAAGCAAAAATTTTGTTCTGTTCTGTCTGTCTTCTTTGCGATATTTTTTTTTCGTTTTAGACCATTCCTCGGAACCTTCTAGTTACGCAGATATTAGGGGTCAAAGTTACAACTTTTCCACAAGCTTTTTTTATACATGTTTGTAATGTAAGATTTTTCCCCGTACTATTCAATCCATACACCAGCACGATGTTTTGAGTGCAGCACATTACATTGAATTTTACCGTAAAACACCCCAAAAAAGAATCATTTCCCAGCAATATTTTTTGCGTAAAGTTACTTAGTTTGATGTACAGAATGCTTGGTTGACGGCTTCGTGATGAGTCTTATTATACCCTATACCTAGATAGCGCAAGTACCTACATCACGCGAAGTAGGTGCTCATGCGTTATCTAGGAATATCTATGTATGTATATTGTATATCTGTGATTACAACTATCTCAAATAATATTGTGCTTCAGAATATTGTTATTAGAGTTGAAGCGTTATTTGCATTGAACACATTCAATGTAAATAAAGCCGTAAACTAAGATAAAGCATACAGTTGTAATTTATTGACGGGATTTTGAATAGTACATTGTTATCCTAGGGGTGAAAGTAACTTATCTAGTCCCGAGACGGGGTTTGGCGCCCAAGCGTAGCGCGGGCGCTAATAGCTCGAGGGACTAAATAAGTCTTTAACCCGAGGTAAACACTGTGCTTTTAATTACCAATAAAAATAAAAACAAAAACACGAAACAACTCGAAAAAAATATAAGATCGGATTGCCGCTTTCCCGCCTATTTTGTTTTTTTTTTCTGTGGCCGGCTATTCAGCCTTTATTTTCACTATCGTCACTGAAAAAATAGACTCTGGCAAATGAAAGTAGAGACTCGAATTATTTGCAAACTTTCATATGGCAATGTTTTATTCATGTCAATCTCAATTTGTCAAATTAAGATGGCGTGTTATTGTTGTTTTCTCGGGACCTATAAATGGGTTTTTTGCAACTTAAACATGAATAAAACGATTAAAAGTGGAGTGTGGGAGATGTTGCTTCGCATGATTTCGTAGTTTGATGAAAAACAACTGGGGAAAGACGCCTAGTTCAATCAGAAACAAGATTGTTTACGTGTGGTTTTTGATTTCATAAGTTAGTATGACGCTTTAATGTTGATACTTTGTTTGTATTCGTAATTATAAAAAATATTATAAGAAAATTGTTGTTTTCATTTTTATTCAGTCAATATCACATTTTACCTAGTCGCAGCAGCGGTGGCCCAGTAGTGGCGGCCCCGACTTACGAACAGTCGTTGGTTCGAACCCAAACAGGCGCATTACTTTGTGTAATTTATTTCATCACCACTGCTCTCAAAACGGTGAAGGAAAACATCTTGAGGAAACCGGCAATCCGTACGGGGCCCACGTGGTGAATTACACCTCACACGCAACATACGCGCTTCGACGCGGGCACCAACCAGCCCATTATACAATACAATAACTTGTCGGATTTTATTCCTACGAAGTTAGCTGATTTTCGAATTGTCACGCACAAAATGTCTCTATGGTTTGGATCAAAATGGGTAGACATAATTTTACATCTAGATACTTCAGTTTGCTTTATCTGATAAAAAAAACCGACTATACTGTATACAACAAGTACAGTAGGTTCCCATTTTTGGATCTGTCCATATGCTGTCAAGCAGTAGTGTTGGTTTTACACAAAAAAACAAGTATCTGTAAAGTATCAAGTCAGGTTATTCCGGATACTCCCTCAAAATTTTGGGGTTACTAGGCTGAGATTTTTTAAATTTCCCGTGCTTTTTCAGTCTCTACTTTCATTTGCCAGACTTATAGTAAATATTTTGCCCAAGTATTTGTTATTTTAAATAAATATTTATAACTAAGTTATTTAAAAACGATATATTCTTTTATTAATACTGAATTTTATGTTATTTCAGTTTTACATCGCACTGTAATATTTACAGGCCGTATAGAAGTCGGAACATGGTTCAATAGAAATGTGAAAATAGAACAAGATTTTTTTTAATAATGTGACAGCTGTCAGTTGAAAGCGATTTTCCCTAGGGCTGAAAAATATGACTTTCAGCCCGTTCCTCAGGCAACTTCTGACCTACTTTCCGAGTATGAGTAATGAAAATTATATTTGTACATGACGCACTATAGATACTTAAGAGAAATAAGCAGTGTATCTCTATCTACCTTGTTTATTTAACTTTATCCATCAAGGCACATTAACCATGCTGACATAGGCGCCGGCAGCAGGGTAGACAAGGGGGTGCTGGAAAGAAAATACTTAGAAAAGATTATCCGAGGCGGAAAGCAATAATTTTCGAGCTCACTTCGCTCGCTCATACTCCTATTAGCTTTTCTTTTTGTATAACAAATAATAACTTACATTATTCGAGCATGTCCTAAAATATGGAATATTGTAACTGAAATCATGGAAATGAAGATGCACCCCCTGGAAATAATCCTGCAGACGTCTATGGATGCTGACAAGAAAATAATTCATATTTTGAACTCAAATGAACGCTTGTGAGAGACGAAACATAATTGAATATTCCTGCAACAGGTAGTCAAGATGATGATAGTCGTGGTGGTAATATTCGCCGTGTGCTGGCTGCCGTTCCACGTCTACTTCCTGGTGACGTCATACTACCCAGACGTCGTCAACTACCCTCACATCCAAGAAATATACCTGGGCATCTACTGGCTGGCTATGAGTAACTCTATGTACAATCCCATCATTTACTGTTGGATGAATTCCAAGTAAGTTTTCAGAGTTGTAAAACTTTTATTGCGTAACGTGTTTCCTGAACCGTGAATAAACGTCTTGTGAACTGTTGAACTTGTTGGGCGAAACGTTTATTGATATTCCATTATAAATGTTAGATTCTAGCCTCAATTTACTATCTTTTCTTGTGTCTGCAAAAATCATTGGTCTGAATATACCTACATCGATTTGAATCACAGCGGTATCAATCATCTTTATAGATGCCTTGGGAAAATTAACCAAGATTTTTCTCCCGAAACTTTTGTAAAAAGGGTCCATTCAAATGTCAAAGTTTGCCAATAAAGATGCCTGCAAACCAGATTATATTTGAGACTCTTGTTACGTTAATTAACCCAAACAGGGATCTTTATTGGATTTCTTTTTCAAATAAATCTTATTAAGTGGTAGAATGACATAAAAAAGTTTCTTACGCAGATTTAGAAGAGGTTTCAAGCAATTCTTTTGGTGCTGCGGTGCATTCGGCGGAGGGGGAGCGTTTGACAGGCGCAGGGGCTTCGGGACCGAACGGCTGGACAGATCGGTTCGATCTTTATCGCCTAGCAGGAAGAATGGTACCAGTAAGCTGATGAGTCCCTTGAATTTGATCGTTCTAGAGAATAGCTTGCTGTAAATGCTTCTCATTTAAATTTTGGTTGTAACGAAGATTTTTTTTCAAGTTTCTAGAAATGTGGAATTAAGTTTTTTTTTGTAAATTCAACATCACAACATGTACATTATTCATGTTATCTTTCAAAAACATCATACAACAAAAAACATTACGATCTAATACTTCCGAAATCATCTTGAGTCATAAAACCCATTATTTTGTTGGTACAGTTGTCACTCCCCTTTAACCTAAAAACTTGTTTTCTCCATTTCTTCTCTAGCTAGAACGATTTATTATTCAATTAATATAAAGTACAATTCATGGACAAGAATTTCTTCTTCATAGGTTTATTCAAGACGACAAAATTCATCAAAAACCCACCTGGCTCTCCCCACTTGCTCCATGCAAATAAAATACACAAGTAAGAAATACTGAGGAGCCAAGTTCAGTTATTTTATATCTGACCTTATTGATGTTATAATAGAACGATCTAACATGACACACTACGATAGCTTTGAAATCGTCTGTAGTTAAGCTCTTTTCTTTCGGTTGGTCATACCCTTTATCTTTATTTGCTTTCCCATAGCTTTCTTCCTAAGATGTTTCACACGTTCCAGCGGCTTCATCATGTACAAGTTGACTGTTCATTTTGTTACTAACACTTGTCATAAATTCCGTGAAACGCGGGAGAAATTAAAACGCAAAATCTTGAATTCATTTCGTAATTCTTCCAACAGGCACTATCCGAATTTCGATGCATAGCACTTACAACCAGACGCTGGTGAGCACCGCCTGACAGCGGCGCGGCGCGGGCGGCGCACACGACGCGTGTGACGCGCACCCCGCGCACCCCGCGCTCCCCGCGCACCCCGCGCGCCCCGCGCACCCCGCGCACCCCACCACGGAGCGCACGTGGATATGACGCGAGTGGCGCGCCCCGCGAGCGCCCCGCACGCCGCACGACCTCTACGCCTGAACTAAATACGCCGCGTGACGTAATTTCGAACTTGAGCGTTATAAACGTTTCCAAGTTGGTACTCGTACAATTAAGTATGTGTTAAACTGTATGTTTATAATACATGTATAGGTAAGTGGAATACTAGTCAAAACTGAGAATTGCGTAGGAAATATGGAGAACGATAACGTAAATGTTTTGTACACTTATAATAATGTTGTCAATGGGAAACTTAAAAGAAAAAGCACAATCTGAGCAATTCCATGGGAATTCTACGTATTTATTCGTTTTGTTCTTTATTCTGATTGGTTCTCCTACTTAATTTCGGCAGTTTTACGTTGGATCCCTATTAAATTCAGTATTTTCAAACGAATTGCACAAATGAATGTACGTAATAGGTTTACTCACTTATAATAAAGACGTTTTTATTCATCTCTGAGTTAATATTAGAAAGAGTTATTATAATCCGCCATTGAAGATGTTTAAACCTTTTAGATGATTTGATTGCAGCATTTTATTACCAAAGTCACAATTTATTGTTAGATTAAAAAGTATCTTATCAATGAGTATATTTTCTAATCACTTTTATTAGGCTACCTCTATTAATTTGATATGAAAAGGGCCGTCAGATTTTATAATGAATAATTGCATTACCAACTTTGTAGCTTGATTTGTCTTGATTAAATAAAGATTAAGAAAGATGAAAGGGTCTTAATGGTGTTGTAAAAATGATTGAAGGGTAATTTTTTAATGAAATGTAAAGAAAGATTGTATATTGTAAATAAAAATATGATATTATGTGTAAGTAGATATTTAATTGAATGTACAGATTTTATATCTAAAAAATATTACGTAATTATTTAAATAAATATAGATAATATTTATGTTTGTTATTTCAATGGCATAAAACAATAAATAAGACATCTTGATTCGGGATTTTTTGTCATGAAAAAATCGTTCAATGCGTCGAAAACTCCAAAACATTTTTTTTTTAATTTCATGTAGCCATTATTCCATAAAATGCAACATTAGATCACATACCAATACAAAATAGAATTTCTGTTGCATGTACAACAGAACTAGTAACATCTGTTTGTCCATAACTCTCCCCGAATAAAAATGAATTTTATATGTATTCAGAATTCAAATAGCCTGCTACTATTCGTCGTATGTATTGGACATAACTCTGTATGTATATAAGGCTCCTGCCGCACTGAGGAAGAAGCGAATACCTACCGACTATTTCACCGATCCTGGAACGTACAGGGGGCCTATACAGGCTGCTTTAGCAGAATCATAAAACGATAATCATATCCTACATTCAAAGCAGATAAAGATCTGATTCTGATGAATTACATTTAAATTCGTCAAATGGTCGCAAAGTGACAAATAATATTAAATGCGTCTGTGATCATTTTAACATTTTTAAGGTGATTCTTATTATAGCGGCCATTTTAGGCCCCCGGCCGTCAACACATCAAACTGTTTGAAACTGTCAAAATTTCCCAATCAACCTTGAACCTAATGTTTTAGTGATAAAGTTGAAAATATATTAAAGAAAGACAGATTGTAGTAGACTGTCTGTACACAGATGGATGCCCCGTGTCAGGAAAAGATAAAGGTATTTATTAGTAGTTGATCGGTGACTGTTACACTGCAAGCGAGAACTCTCTCAAACACCCAACTCGTTTTCAATAGCCGAGTGCCATTAAATAAAATGACTGAACGAAGTGAGTGGTCCGATTTTCTTTGGTATTTCTATTGAGCTTTTAGAAGTATATAATGTCACCGTAAAATTGTCAAACACGGTGGATTGTAATCTCTCCAGCGAGATTGTAAACTCTCAAAATATTGTCAACTGAACATACTGCTTTCAATATAACGCTTGAGTTTTCGGTAGATTGTAATCTATCGAAGTGCAACCGTAATATTGTGAAATGCATGCGACGGAAGTATCTCTGTCCCCATAATCGGGACTTGGGGCACCCCCAGGTAGGTTAGTTAGGTTCCTTTAAACCCTGCAGACAGAAATAGGCGCCCCGCGTAGCGGAGCTCCGTCGACTACGCTTTTTAGGGGAATATAAAGTGTTAGGGTACATTCATCGGTATTTCTCGGAAATGGTACATTATCTTTTCATAAGAGTGGTACCATGGGCGGTGTGCAGAAGGGGGGGGAGAAGGGGTCCCCCTTTCTCCCCCCCCCCCTTCTGCACACCGCCCTAGTTGATTTCCATCGCGTACATTTAATAATATTGCGGTTTCACTTCGTTAGATTATAATCTACCGAAAAATAATGTGTAATATTTAAGCAGTATGTTCGTTTGACAATCTTTCGGGAGTTTACAATCTCTCTAGTTATATTACAATCTAACGGTTTTTACAATGTAACGCTGACAATACAACGTGTAAAGTTAAATGCACAAAACCTGTAAATAGTTTAATCAGAATCACGAGCAGATCAAATGAACCACTTTTTAATATAGGTCAAATTTTTCAAAAAACCGTTATTAAAAATGTTGCCCTGTCTATTTATTAATAGGTCAAGCTATCACGTGCGCAAACCCGCCAAAATAGGTAAACAAACAAACACAAATGGTTGTCGTCCCATTACAATTTTCTCATACGCAGGATAATAGTTCTTGCCAGTAAAACTAAAAGAGCACATAAAACCTTTAAAAAAATGTATGTATTTTTTTCTCTTAGAATTAGGTGAATTGAATTAACAATCATTTGGGGTGTCCGAGGTTTTGCGCATTTAACGTTACACTTTGTAGAATTAAAAAAAAACAGCGATTGTAGTTTTGTTTGAGTCAAAAAACTCTAAACTTCTTTCCGCCTAAAGAATATTTTTGTCTAATTGCACTCTGCTATAATTCCTACGTCTTTACGCCAATCGCTAGCGGAGGGACAGGTCACTAATAGTGTCGCAAGAAGCTTTTAGACTAAGCGTACTTACCACCATTACTCTCAAAGTCATACTGCTATGCAGCTGCACAATTTACCGGCAAAAAGATAAAAACTTAAAATCTTTTACCTCGTCGTTCCGTCAGTTTTAAAAATTAAATGTTGGGAGCAAAGAATCTCGAATTTAAGTAGACAAGTTTTTAAAATTTCTAAATGTAACAGTCGGTTTACTTCCAGTGCACTTAGGTAAAAGGTTTATCATCTTGCTTGAAACTTTTACGTGGATAACTACGTAAAATCTTTTTGGAGATCAAGGATCTTTTCTTCGAGCTTAAAAAGTAAAGACATTGAACCAAAACATTTGTAATTGCATAAGTCCTTACAAATAATCTGAAGCTATGTTAGAAAAAACTTATGAAACTATACCACCAAACAAAAGAAAACAAAATATTATCCTGGGCACCCATGTAGAAACTATCGAAATGCAGTTGACATTTCCTGTGAACAAATAAAACACGCTACTCAAACGTCAGTTCAGACATGGGCGGTGCAAAACTCCGTGTGCATACGACCTTAGCTACATACGTCATAGGAAATGTATTGAAACCGGAGCAATGCAGTACGAACCGTGGATATTGAAACGATCTGATCTGATCTCTAGTCATCGTTTTCCGATACATTGTACCGTCAATGTGAGGTACACTATCTATGCGCACAATTTCAGACGCTTTAGTATCGCCAAAAGTTAAGAAGAAAGGTAGTCCGCGAAAATCAAATTTTCGGGTCATTGTGAGGTTGTATGATGATTTTTTCTCTTAGTTCATTTAATCCTAAATTACATTTACATGTAAAAGTGTTTCAAAGGGATTAAATGAACTCAAAGAGACTTAAGTTTGAGTTTTGAGTTCATACAACCTGGCAGTGATCAGAAGATTGCAATAAAATCAATTTCGCGGGTCACTCTGCCGCTTCCACTTTTGGGCGTAGTCACGAGGTCGAACACTAATAATATATAGGTCTTCTTTTTTTATTGCAGTTTGTTTCTTCATCAGATAAACATAGGTACGTATTTTTTCATATCAGTAAAGGTTCCAAAATACTGTGTTCTTAACTACATAGAATTACAAACAATCTGTACAACAAGGGAACATTTTAACTTCATCACTTTTTGTGTCCATGGTCCAACAAACAAAAAGTAAATTGGCTATGACTCTCTTCGAGTACCTAGGTACTGCTACGTTTCGGTTCAAATAAAATCACAACATGTAAGCCTACAGGCCTCACTGTAATTTCGGATGTTGGCTTAAAAATGGGAGATATATCCCACTCGGCACAATTTTAATATTACTGTGTTCATGTTTCCAAACGAATAATGAAAGCAGTGACCCCAGAAATCCCGGCTGTTAAATATTGCATCCTAGCCCCTGATATGCCTACCTACAGATAGTGCATCGTTAAACTTTCCAGCAGGGTTCGAAGAAACAAATATTATTTTGAATATTATACATCGATAAACACTGTTTTAGGCTTTCACGGTTTAAAACTAAACTTATATCACCCGCCCGCGATCATGGCGCTTGCAACAGCGTCGAAATATCGGGAGCTCAACCTAATAAATAATCACGGAAGATATCCCGTAAGTGACAATATAAGTTTATACATCGATAATTATCTTGATAATAGCAGTAATTTGTGTCTAACAAACAGATTTGTATGGGTGTTAATAAAACAATCAGTAATTATAAATGTATTTCCTTACTGCATATTTTAAAAAGGAAATTAACGTTTGTAAGACATATTTTTTAAGAGTTCAAGTTATGGGAATAGCGTGGATAATTTTCGAGATAATTACGAACCCTGTTTTCTAGCTAAAAGAACTTACATTCTAAAAGGTATTTTTTTGTTTTTTTCGATACTTATCCATTTTGTAGAAGTGCCTACGAAGGTATCCATAAGATTTCTCATAGCTTCCACAGTTTTAAGACTTTCGTAAGACTGCATAGGTACCGTAGCTTCAAAACATTATATGAAAAGCTTATACCTACTAAGTACTTACAAAATACCCGAAATCCTGATGCAATTTTACCATACCAGTAATATTTTTAGGCCATAAGTTACTTGTAATATTAATGTTATGATAAGTTACTCGTATACGTACATTATATAATTATGTAAATAATACAACTATGTGTAAATATATTTTTTATGTAAAATGTAACGACATCATGTATTTATTGAACGTTTAGGAACTCTATGTGAAATTGGAAAAATAAATATTAATGAATATTTTATACTGTGTTTTAATTATTTCTTGTTTACTTATTTTTTTTATCAAATCAACACTCTTCTATCCCTATTCACCAATTTTCTTGATTAAGTATCGACTGTTTCCATCGGCGCCATTTTAATTATTAGTTGATGGAAATGTATCGTAGGTATCTTAATTAGAAATAATGATTTCGTGAAAATATGACTATTCCTTGAAAATACAATTTACAGAGCTTAACTGGATTTATCGACTGAAAATTTACATAAGCGCACCAATTTGCAACAGAAACGTAGGAAATTTGGAATTTCACAGTCTACCAAATATAGACGTAACGTTTTAGATGACACGTTTCTATCCTCAGACAAGTTCAACCTATCAGAATGCCGTGTAACACCGGCTATTTCTGTTAAAATATCGTACATTCAAGTAGGGACTTACTAAACCTCATTGAGGCACAAGTTGTATATGTAAAGTACCGGGAGAAAGCACTCATAGCAACATTACCCCCTCACACTACGCGCCAGTTCACACCGAGACGCGACGCGACGCGACGCAACTGTATTGGAAGTGATTTCTCGATACGCATCGCAATGAAATGTGTTTCTTTTCGTGTAGTAAATAAAAATATATTTGAGTCGCTCTATTAAAATGTGCGCGTAGCATCGCGTCTCAGTGTGAATTGACCCTAACAACAACCTCGGAAGGAAAATTGCCTGAGAACGACAAAGGACTCAATTTGCCGCATCTGGTGAATCCACTTCGCGTTGTGGGCGTCCAGTGTCTCGAACAGGCCGGTAATCAATTCTAACATGATGTCAATGTTATTCTCACCAAAATATCGTGCCTGTTTGACCGGAAGGGTTGGGCAGAGTTGTGTTAAATTCCGGGTTAGTGTATGACTAAACCCAATAGTGAAAGTAACATTTACTTAAAGGAGACAATTTTTTTTGTTCGAGGAAAATGCTACAATTTATGTGGGTGGCCTAATCCACCCACATAAATTGTAGCATTTAATAATGAAACTTACATTGATTTCTTCCTTAAAACCTCTAGATTCCAGTGGTTAAACAAGTTAAGCATTGTCTAACCGGAGTAAATGCGAAAATCTGCAAAAACACTTACGAAAACCAAAATAAACAGAAAAACGAAATGTCAAAATAATGAAGTTGTCTGTCAATCACTAAAAAAGTTTGTTTATAACGTTCCGTGCCACGTTCATTATTTAAACAATCTATGCGATTTTAGTGTAAACCTTTAAAAATAGCATTAAACATGCTCACAGTTTAATCATATTATATTTTATATTCTTTCTGATTCTATAATAATTATATAGCACATGTGATTACTAGCGGCTAGGTACCGTACTTTTTTTAGTAAACAGAAAACGCCCCTATTCACGTAAGTACTTGCTGTCAAATGACATTGACCACAACAGGAATGATTTGACTCGCAAAACGATATCATAACATAGGTTCTTTTATGATTTTAAGATTCCGTTTTCATTTCTACGTAATATTTCGTTTAATACCATACTAAAATGGTTACTTTTTTTTGGTGTTATTATGAATAATAAATGCAACGACCAGGTGGGCCCAAAAAAAACTATCTCCTTTCATAAAGAAATATATCTCTTGAATTATCTGTTAAATACCGCAGGCCTCTTAAGTCAGAATCAACATTTTAGTGTTACGAGATACTTACTTACCTAAGATGGGTTATCATTACCACAGGTACCTACACCGTTTCACGCACGCAGCTGGTTACCTCAATGTGGATCCCGCCCTCTATCGCTCGGTACAAGTAGGCCGCAGGGTGCAACACAACCGGGGTTGCGGGCCTATTCCGGGGCTGCAGGCCTACTCCGGGGTTGCGGGCCTATTCGAAAGAGATACCGCGGCCCCGGAACATAAAAAGCGAGGAAGGAACATGGATGGGTTTTAGTCAGTAAAAGTCTGACACTCCCTCCCGCTCCGCCCAGAGTGGGAGAGTTTATTTGATGATTTCCCATTCTAAAAAAAAAAAGGGTGCAACACATGCAATTGAGTAGCTGCAGAGATACCACTCACGGCTGTGAATATTAATGAGTTAGGCTGTGCCTAAATGTATACGTATTAAGTATCAATAGCACAAATTAACGTTAGGCTCAGCGGAGACTGCAGCAACACACCATAAATGGTGTCGAATTTGGAGAAGAGACTTAAAAGTTCAATAATTACAGTTCAAGTAGGTATTTATACGCAGCGGTAGTGAGGCTGCGTTACGTTCTTTAGGGTCACGGGTTCGAATACCGGTAGGAGCAAATGTGTGTGTGGTGAGCATGGACATTGTTTCCGAGTCATGGATGTTTATATGTATAATAAGTATGTATTTACAAACAAAAAGCATGGATCATCATCATCATCATTTCAGCGGAAAGACGTCCACTGCTGGACATAGGCCTCCCCCAAGTGTCGCCACATTGACCGGTCCCGTGCGACTCGCATCCACCGGATTCCCGCGACCTTGTAAAAGTATGTATGTAGTACGAGTATATCAACTATCTGGTGTCCACTACACAAGCTTTGCTTAGTGTGGCACTAGATGGCGCTGTGTGTAATATCTAGCGATATTGATTTATTATTTGTTGTATTATGTTTAGCACAGGGTTTTATTTATTCATGTAGGTTTTGCTTAGTGGTAGAAAAAACAGGGAATAAATCTCCAGAGACAATAACCACTAACTATACGACAAGCCGCGACCAGATTGCTGCATCCATATTAGGTCCACGTTCACCAAAAACATGACGGACGATTATCTAAAAACAGCTGTTTAAAACACATTTTTGTATGGAAACATGTCACATAGACAGCTGTTTTTAGATAATCAGAATGTTATCTTCTCGGTGAACATAGATAGACCTTAGAATCTCTTAATACTTATCCACGAGACCATATATATCTTTATTAAATAGAGAAAATGTTCTAGGAATTGAAAAAGAGTTTACTTATTCCAGTTTGTAGAACATTTTTGTATCACACAGACTACGACTGTTAGATACTTGGGCTCGGAAGCTATCTGAATCAACTTGTTAACAATGATAAATACGAGCGGTAGAAAATTTTCTGTCTGTACTAGTTCCAGTTAATAACTCGAAATAGTTTAAATACTTTCACAAAACAATAGTTTTGTATTATTGTTCTTAGTGCCTCTTACGAGTATATCGTATTTTTTACTACTAAGTCATCATCATCATCATCATCAGCCTATAATGTTCCCACTGCTGGGACACGGCGTCCTCTCAACGAGAGGGAATGGGCTATAATCTACCACGCGGGCCCAGTGCGGATTGGTAGATGTCACATGTCTTCGAATTTTTGGTTCTAGGACATGCCGGTTTCCTCACGATGTTTTCCTTCGCCGTTTTGAGAGCAGCGGTGATGAAATAAATTACACAAAGGAATGCGCCTGTCTGGGTTCGAACCCACGACTTACTGTTCGTAAGTCGGGGCCGCCACCACTAGGCCACCGCTGCTCCACTACTAAGTGGTCTAGCCATAAATTCGCATGTCTGCGAGAAAATGGCTACGACTGGGTTTGCTACAAATATGACTACAACATACAACGATATTAAGCTACGACTGGGTCTACGAGCTTACTTTAGCTACGAGCTACGAGTGTGCTTGCTACGAGCGTCTACGATAAAACGTCTTGTAAGTTTGCTACAGAGCTACAGGCTTGATTGAAAAAGAAAATATTAGTGCTACATTGTGTAATTGCTACGAGTAGCCTACGACTATAGTCGTTAAGGTGAATTTATTACAGGATGTATTTTTTTTTCCAAATAAACTTACTGGCATTTTACTGCCCAACTTGAACCTAGAGTAATAACTTAATCCCTTGGATGACACCCACGCGGGGACATGCCTGAAATAACAAGGCGATAACGTGCCAGAAAGCCATTCGGAAAATAAACCAAGTGGGTTAATTGCTAAGAGGGTACTCAGCCCGATTTTTGACGCTGATTTTTTATACAGATAAGCCAAACTTTCGTACTTTAGCTTACCGCAAAACGGAAAGTTCAATATTCTTATCTTTTGCTGAGTCGAGTTTACCGCGAGTTTCGCAGGTAAGGTAAATACTTCGGAACATCTTCGTAACTGATCCCGTTTTATTCAAAATAATAAATTATCTAGGCGTACCGAATATTTTAGTAGGGAATAATTATAAAAACTTAGAGTTACTAACATAACAGAATTACTACAAATGCAAAAGAAAAGATCTTTTTACCTATTAAATTATTAATTGTAGAAAAATATTTAAGTACGTGTACTGTCACAAGAATTACAACTGAATAATATTATTATCATTATAATTTATCATTTAAAACCCGTTATATTGTAATATAACTGGCGAGATTGTAAACTCTCGATAGATTGTCAAACGAACATACTGCTTACAATATAACGCATTATTTTTCGGTAGATTGTAATCTATCGAAGTGAAACCGTAATATTGTGAAATGCATGCGTCAGAAGTATCTCTGCCCCCATAATCGGGACTTGGGGTGCCCCCACGTTAGGTAAGTTAGGTTCCTTTAAGCCCTGCACTCAGAAAACCCCGCATAGCGGGGCTCCGTCGACTACGCTCTTTAGAGGAATATAATAGTGTTTGACGTTAGGTTATATTAATCGGTATTTCTCAGGAATGGTACATTATCTTTTCATGAGAGTGGTATCATTGGGCAAGGGAGACCCCTCCTTCCCTCCACACCGCGTGAGTTGACAACCATCGCATGCATTTCACTAAAAATAATGCGTTTTGTTGTAAGCAGTATGTTCGTTTGACAATATTTCGAGAGTTTACAATCTCTCTAGTTGTTTTACAATCTAATGTGTTTGACAATTTTGCAAGTAGATTTTTACAAACACTTGACACCAATTTTTTTTCAACAAAGGAGATGGGGCCGGATTTATGAAACAAATAATGTTTAAGAAAATCAAAACATTATAATAGTGCATATTTAGTGTAAAACTTGCATGCATACTTTTGCTCATGCTAATAATAAACAAATACGCCACACCTTTCCTAGTAAAGTAACATTATCTTAACGCCTAAACAATTCCATGAATGTTTCCTTAACCGAATTGTCAGTCAATATACGCTCGACATACGACGGAGCATCTACGTCACAGACGATTGTTTCTGCTCGCTCGACTTAATGATCACCTACTGCTGATTAATGAGCTATGTCGATTGAATATCCTGTTATATTCAAGCTTCATTGGAGATTGAGGAGACGATTTTACGAGGAGGTCTCATGGCGTTAATGGCGTGGTGAGTTATTGACGAATGGTAGAGCTATACTGGTTTTTATGCAAGTTGTCAAACAAGCATTGTACATCAATGATAATGATAATTGATGTTTATTTTGCAAATAGGTTTTCGCAAACACTTATACACTTTTTTTAAACTAGATGGGGCCGGTGTTTTATACCAGACTACTCTGAGAATAGCCAAAACAACCTCAGAGGTCATAGAAATTTAGTAACTCTACGCAAAAAATACCATCGAACGATTACCTTTTCACTATACTTACGTTATAACAATAAAACATCAAACTTATAGAATTACTAGCTGACCCACGCAACTTCGTCTGCGTCACATATTATAAGAGAGAAAAACGAAAGGAAAACATCCCCGTCTTTGCAATATGTTTCATTCCTGCTCCGCTCCTAATAATCGTAGCGTGATGTTATATAGCCTAAAGCCTTCCTAAATGCACTATCCAACACAAAAATATTTTTTCAATTCGAGCCGGTAGTTCCTGAGATTAGCGTGTTCAACCAAACAAACAAACTGTTCTGCTTTATAATATTGATATTGCTTTATATATTTTTTTTGTATAGATTTATCATTGGTCATTTAAACCCACACCTACAACTGCTTGTCCCTGCATCAGCTAAAGGTTGACTGGAAGCAAATGCCTATGGCATTAAGTCCGCCTCTGTACTATGTGCTTGAAGTGTTAATAAATAAATAAATAAATAAAATGGAGACTTATCATGGTGAATCATTCCCTCTGCGTCTAGTCCGTTTACTTCGACTCGTGATTTTTATTGGTTTTACTCTAGTTTATTCCATGCTGAATTAAGTTTACATTTCAGTGTAATTAAATGAGGTATATCATTTGATTGTACGTAAAATGTATTTTACGGAAAGTGCCTGCCATCTAACCTCTTTCGTCCTCTTCAACCCAATATTTGGGTTATACAACGTGTAACGTTAAATGCGAAAATGCGCTAGTTTGATCAGAATCACGTGCAAAATCGATTGAACCAATTTTTAATATACACACATCAAAAGTGTCTAGGGATCAAGCATTTTTATGCGGATTTCTTGAGATTGAGATGTGGCTTTGTAATAAATTTATGATTTTATAAATTTATATGGATCCTTTTTGGTGCATTTCATAATTTGAATCAGGAACTGTGAATCAAATTCGAGTAAAAGATGAAAATCAGCTGTCAATATTTTCCCTATAAAAACATACAACGCATTGAAGACATTATTAGTGCTACTGTTGCCCTACTACTGATTAAAACCAACGTTATTATGGAGCGGCGACGTCATTTAAGCAGGGAAGAAATACTCAGAGCCGTGGGAATGATAGAAGCTGGTTCCCGGCAACGTACTGTGGCTTTAGCTCTGAATACAAGTCAGAGTGTTATCAGTCGACTTTGGACACGTTACCGAAGCACTGGTACCGTGGCTGAGCGCCATGGAGGACGGTATCGCTGCACCACACGGAGACAAGACCGATACATTCAAATCTTAACTCGAAGAGCTCCAACAATAACCGCCATGATGTTAGCCGTGAGGCTTCATCACTCTTCAGGGAACTTAATTAGCGACCAAACAGTCAGAAACCGCTTGCATGAAGTGAACCTTCATTCCCAAAGACCGCTACGGGTACCATCTATAGTAATGCACAATCGTAGGATTCGATATCAATGGGCTCTTGAACACAGAAATTGGGCAGAAGAACAATGGCGTTTCGTGTGCTTTTCTGATGTGTCTCGTTTTGGTATGAGACCGGATACAAGACGTATACGACACTGGAGAACCCCTGGACGCCAACAGCGATTAAAATCCTGCCAGGAAGTCCATCCTTATAGTAGTGGAACCATCATGGTATGGGCGGGTATTTGGATCGGCGGAAGAACTGAGTTGATTTGGATCAGAGGCAACCTCAACGCTCAAATTTATGCTGAGACGATTGTATCAGACGTCATCGTTCCTCTACAAGTGCAAATCGGTCCCTTATTTCAGTTAATGCATGATAATGCACGACCGCACACCGCAAGAGTTGTAAGACAGACTCTCGCCGCAGCTAACATCAATGTCCTGCCCTGGCCTGCTCAGTCGCCAGACTTGAATCCGATTGAGCATGCATGGGATATGCTACAGAGAAGAGCTCTGCCGAATATGGAGGGTATCCAGTCGCAAGAAGACCTTTTTTTGTTGTTGCAACGAACATGGGCGGCCATTCCACAGCGTGATTTGGATGAACTCATTTTGAGTATGCCAAACCGATGTTCTTGTGTTGTTAGTGTTCGCGGTAGAAACACGGATTATTAATTGTTTAAGTTACCCAATAAATTTTTAAAGAAAACTGTTATTTCAGTCTTTTTTTCGAACTTTTGTGTTAGTGGTTCAAATGTCAAAAATCCCTTTATTAGGAAAATGGCAAATTTCTTTATTAATGCAAAGGTGACTTGGTTTATCGTTACTGTGACAAACGAAAACACTTTATTTGATGAATCCTTAAAGAAAATTTTAATTAATATCAATCAGGAGAAAAGTTATTGCAAAACTATATGTTGATCCCTAGACACTTTTGATGTGTGTAGGTCACATTTTAAAAAAAAAATCTTCATTTTATATGTTTCCCTGTCTATTTATTAATACGCCAAGCCATCACGTGCGCAAACCCGGCAAAATAGGTAATCAAACAAACACAAATGGTTGTCGTCCAATTTAATTTTTCTCATACGTGGGATAATAATAGTTCTTGCCAGTAAATCTAATTGCCAGTTGAACTAAAACAGCGCATAAAACCTTTAATTTTTTTAAATATATTTTTTCTCTCAGAATTACTTCAATTAAATTAAAATTAATTTGGAGTGTCTGAGGTTTTGCACATTTAACGTTACACGTTGTATACAAATATTCTAAGGCTAGACCGTTAATATCTGAGCTCTCAATCTCCCCCCACTAAGGGCTGACCCGACAACTGGAAAAATAATAACCAAATATGGAAGAGCTTCATCAATTACCAAGTACTCATCAGAAACTATCTTAAGAGACATAAATAAATAAATAAATAAATATCGCTGGACATTAACACACAGCGCCACCTGGTGCCACACTAAGCAAAGCTTGTGTCGTGGACACTAGATAGTTGATATACTACATATATACTTTTTTGTTTGTGAATACATACTTATTATACACTAGCTGACCCGCGCAACTTCGTCTGCGTCACATAAGAGGAAGAGCGGGTTACAGAGAGTGGGTCGTAAGCACCCATAATACAATTTTCAAAGAGCACATCACACACATCCTTCCGCATAATGAAAATGCGCTCCATGTACATGATCATTATTTTGCTGTGGAGTTATTTAAAACGGTGTATCTCCCAAGATATGCATTGAAGTCAATTTACGTACCCAAGGGCAATTTTGTTCAAAATCAAATACTTGTGATTAACAACGTATTTATTTGAATAAGAATAAATTACCATGTTTACAAAAACAGCTTTAAAGGCCTTTCAAGCTGTTTCAAGGATTGACAGCTTTACATCTTCATACTGGTCTGCAGTTCTCATCAAGGTGCATTAAATGAGCCGCAACACGATATAGCTGCTGTAAACCGTTGCGGACCTCTCACAACTGCTTACCATTTAAAATTTCAAACTCTACGTCCCTACGCTATGACGCCGTGTCTTAAAGTGCACAACCTCTTCAAAGCTTAGAAACCTTCAAATGCGGTATTAATATTTTACGGTGACTTTCGAGACATTCCAATTTTAAAGAGTATTTGCAATTTTGCACCAAATTTTTATGTGAGTTCAACCTTTTTGGAATAAAATCGGATTGGATTTTGAAACATGTATCAAAATAACTTGTAGTTTATATCAAAATCTCGAAGGAGTATTGATATCAAATTCGAAACAAATCACCACCAAAATAACTTTCTACCCCTTTTTAACCCCGTTAGGGGATGAATTTCAATGCAATATGAAACGCGTCCATCAATTCTGTTAATATTGTTGATTGCAAAGTTTGAAGTAGATTGGACCAAGGAATCACATTTTCCCATACAATCTTTGCCCCCCCTTTTCACCCCCTTAGGGGTATAATTTCTACAATCGTGGTTTAGGCTGTGCGTTGTTCCATCAGATAGTCCTTCAGGACAAAGCATTTTTTATTAGGATTTCTGAGTACAAATCCTAATTAAAAATGCTTTGTAATCGTTTGTAATGTATTTGCCACTTTTCCGGCATTTCTTATGTAAAATAAAAAATAATGATTGGCATCAAAAAATGTTTTGTGTAAAATAGCAATTTTCTGGCTAACTTCTCCTACACTGCCCCGCTGAAAGTTATGTTTTTGCGATTTCTGACTTTTTGAGTACTCTAAACCTGAGTTGGTTTGGAAGAACTTCTTGATTAGTGTCGGAAAGAAGATCGATTGGCATCAAAAAATGTGTTTTATATAAAATGGCAATTTTCTTGCTACGAGTAACTGTACTTTATTTTTTAATTAAATCTGTAAACGGGGATAAACATTTTGTGAAAAAAATTACGGATTACCTAAGACCATTTTTGTGTAGCTGCAGCTCCCCTTACTGCCCCGTTTACCGTTTCCACCCTGTTTTACCAACTACTTATACCGAGGAAAGCCGATTTTCTTGAGTTCCGCTATTTTGGGCGTATTTACTTCAAAAATGAAATCTCAAGAAAATTGAGAAATTACATTTACCTGTATTAGATTTGAAGTATTTACAGCAACTTTTAACGGTTTCCACTTCAATGGATTTTATTCTATAGGTGTATGAAGTTAATTAATTTTAAACACAAAACCCTCTTTTTTACGTCTCTGGATGATGTTTTTTAAAAATGCTGAAACAGGTATTTCTTATTTTTTTATAATAAGTATTTACTCTGAGTTTCATGAATCTAGAGCAATCTATTTTTTTTTTTCATACAAACTTTAGCCCCCCTTTTCACCCCCTTTTTCCAAAATTTTCCATAATTTCTATAGCCTAAATGTTATTCTGGGTTTATTTAAATAGATTAGTGAAGTTTTCATCAAAATCCGTCCAGCAGTTTCTACGTGATGCGCGGTCAAACAAACAATCACGAATTTTAAAAATGGTTTTAATATGTTCAGTTACTTATTTTAAGTCACCCTGATCGGTTTTTTTTTTTAAATCTTCAATGTACAGATTTTTTGGTCTCAACGCTTTTATTATATGTATAGATATAGATATAAACATCCATGACTCGGAAACAAATGTCCATGCTCATACATTGGGCTCGTTATTAAATAAAAAAGACAAACAAAATAGAAGGAATATTATTCATCAGATTCTGAATTTCTGATATTGGTTTATCATGCTCAGCCAAGCGTTTCAAGTATATTCGAAACGTAGTTACATTTTGGCTACTAGAGATAGAAAACCTATTTTATTTTTCTTTGGATATTCTGCAATATCCAAATCTGTCAGAAAACATGACAGTAGGTACTTTGTATGGAATGATGAGTACGAAATAATATCGTAGTATGCTGGGGAAGTAACTTTGAACAACACATTTTAATTTGTCAATTTTTTTTTTGCAATGACACCTGATTATTTTTTTGTACAATAAAAACTTAAGTTACACCTTATAAAATCAGCTATCTGTCAGTAAAAGTCCCGTCAAAATCGTTCCAGCCTTTTCGGAGCCGAACAAATAGACAGAGAAACATTTTATTCTTTTTTTTTTTGTTAAAAGTGGAACCCTAAATACCTTCGTATGCATTCAGTAAAAGCTTTTATTTTGAAGTTACAAACATACAATTCAACTTTATTTATTTATTTTGTCATAACAAAAGAAAAATCCGATTACCCTCCGAGTCTTCGCAAGATAAATAACTCAACGACAATGTCAAATAAATACCTAAAACAGCAAAAAAATAAAATCTACCACAAAAATAAAATAAGCTGACTGGCGATATTAAAACGAGTTAGGAAAACTTGCCGAAGTATATTCCCGAAACGGCAGCTAATAGAAAAAAGTGAAAATCCTAACCTACGCCGGTAGAATATTTACTATAAGGTAGGTAGGTACCTACTTTTCGAAGTTACTCAATTTATTCGTGAATCTGCCGGAATAGATCGTCGCAGACGGTGTAAGATTCCACAGGTAGATTTAATAACTTCTCGATTTAGGTTCATGTTCACCAAAAAGATTACGGACGATTATCTAAAAACAGCTGTTTAAAACACATTTTTGTATGGGAACATATCACAGTGACAGCTGTTTTTAGATAATCAGACTGTTATCTTCTCGGTGAACATGGACCTTAATGTACAATAAAGGGTGTAAAAAAACCTCTGAACGAAACTTGTTCTCCATTGCAATATTTTTTTTGTTCTACACCATACCTGGAAACCTTCTAGTTACGGAGATATTGGGGGTCACAGGTACAACCTTTGACATTTTTTTTAAATACATGTTTGTATTGTAAGATTTTTACTTTAAACACCTCCACAATCCCGTACTATTCAATCCATCCATCAGCACAATGTTTTGTGTGCGTTACATTGAGTTCTACCACAAAACATGATTTTTCACCCCAAGAAAAAAGTCATTTCACAGCAATATTTTTTGCGTAAAGTTACTTAGTTTGATGTACAGTATGCTTGGTAGACGGCTTCGTGATGAGGTTGTTTACACCCTGTATGTTAAATCAGAAGCGAAAGGGGAAATTCCTTCAGATGCTGAGGTCAGTTGTAAACTTGTAACTAATCGCAAACGTCATTTTGTAAAAAATGCGGTTGAAGCAATTTAAATACACAAATATAAAAAGCCTAATGGACAGTAGGCTGAAATACTAAACGAGCAATATAAAAACACTAGCACTGGCAAGCTATTTTGCACACTACTTATATGTTTTTATATTTGCCATAACATATTTTCAATTTACTCGATTACACAATTTATTCGATTCCTCAACAAAACCCGTAACTTCGTAACCTAAACTAAAGGTAAACCCTCTGTAGAGAAAACAGAAATTTCTCTCCAACTCCGAAAGGTGTCCGTTTCGATGGCGCGGCCATGACGTTTTTTTTACAAAAATATGTCACAATCTTGTAAAAAATTGTAAAAGTATACTCCCAAAACCATAAATTTGTCAAAGCTATGGTTAAAGAGTTATAAGGGTTTAACGTGGCCGCGCGATTGAAACGGCCACGGAGATCTTTAAAACTAAGCATTGCAGAGACTTAAAAATTTGGTAAGATTAAATTTGTAAAAACATAACAAATATAGAAAAAAATCCTGGGCTTATAGGAGCTGTAAGACTAATACGCCATGGCTGCGCCATTGAGACGCTGAAAAATTTTCGCCGATATCTCGCTGAAAAAGCATCGCAGAGGTCTGAAGTTTTTTGTAAAACCTAGATCTGAATTTGTCAAAACAGGTAAAAGTGTGGCCACGTTCAAACCCTTATAACTTTAAACCATAGCTTTGACAAATTAATAGTTTTGGGAGTATACTTTTACATTGTTTTACAGAATCGTGGCATTTTTTTTTAAATAAAACATCATGGCCGCGCCATCGAGACGGACACCTCCGAAAGCACGTGGAAATCCGATTATTCAATGTCAAACGGGATGTCGATTAAAAGCTTCAGAAGACTGATATTTATAGCTCAACATTTTTAAAGTTAAGTATAACGGACTTTCTGTGTAATGAACGGAGAGGTGGGTGAAATTATCGAGAAGTTTATCGGTTACCCTCGTCTAATTAAATACCTTAGAAAACGGGGTAGTAAATTCATCCTGACATCCTTTGTCTATCAACATTTTTACCCTAATAAGTTACATTACCGATCGGACTGTCATTTATAGACCTTTGGCAGTCGTTATAGGTAGTCAGTGGTCCGAAAGTCTTACAACCAATCTTACTTACGGGTATCGTATTACCCAGTACTGTGTTGTGGATATCAGATAGGCAGGCGCTCCATGTAAAATACTGATATTTAGCTGCAACCAGCCAGTTAGACTGGAAGCCGAGCACAACATAGGTGGGAAAAGGGTAGCGGGATTATGATAAGTAGATAATGACTGGTGACTGTTGGGGAACACGCATAGTCTGCGATAGGAGATGTACAGAAATGGACTGCTACAGGGTGATAAAAACGATGTTGTATTGTATTGTATAACGGGCTGATGTCCGCAACTCCACGTCAAAGCGCGTATTTGCTCATTTTCGACATGACTGGGACTGAGGCCCCGTCTCTATGAGAGAAAGCTGTAATCCAACACGCAGGCCCAGTGCGGGTTGGTAGATGTCACACGTCTTCGATTTTTCGTTCGAGGACATGCCGATCTCCTCACGATGTTTTCCTTAACCGTTTTGAGAACAGTGGTGATGAAATAAAATACGCAATACGAGTATAATGTGCCTGACTAGGTTCGAATCGAACCCAAGTCGGGCTCGACTTGATTGATCCTAATACTACGTAACCCCAAATTAAACAATGTTTGTTAAGATCAAAAGCACTTCCTGTTGTTGCAGTTAATAAATTATAATATTCATTAACTTATTCAAGTATAAACACAGAGTTTGGATAAATGTTACGGTTTAATTATGTACGCATACATAATGTTGATTTGCAGTTTAATTATGTTATGTTTAGGTGTTGTTTATGTAACTTATGAGTAAATGGATGAAGTCATTTGGTTCCGTAGGGATCGACTGGAAATGAACTCTAATATTTGAAATAAATAAAATTTGTATAGAACTCTATTCAGATAATCATTGCAAAGAAAACTATACATTTACAGTGTCACATTTTGACGGACGCCTAAAGCTGTCTCTTACATTATTTTAATTTAAACAATTCGATGAGGAGAATGACGTTGTCGCCACCACGACGACCGAAGCTGCCAAAGACCTCAGAGAGAAGCTCGCGCACCGCTTAGGAGACCGGTAGCGTGAAAGGTTACACAGGAGTAGGGTTAAGATATTACGAAGCACGCGAGCAGTGCCATCTAACTATGTACTTGTTAAGTTTCTTGGTTGTGTCGCACCGCTAGCACGGACTGCATCGTTGTGTAAAAGTATTAACAATTATATTAGATTATTGCTATAAAAGTGTATCATTTACCCAAACCCTTCAGGTTATGGGCCCAGGGACAGTCAGTGAGTGAAAAACAAGACATATTAGTGAATCATTGCAGTGATTTGAACTAAAACAGTTCGTCGTAATTAAAGTTATAAACGCGTGAAGTTAAGTGAAGGCTAATTAACGTAACGCGGACTTGCAAGTTTACGTTCGCCGTAATCGTTTGTTTACTACTGTGTTGAGTTTGTTACGAAGATTTTTATTATTCATTGCTATTGTTTTGGAGTTGAAGAAACTTCATTATGGCAACATCTATAAAGATTGATAGACTTACTGGTGATAATTACGATACATGGAAAATTCACATGCGCGCTATATTGATTAAAAATGACCTATGGGAGTTTGTTTCGGGATTATTGCCCAAACCACAGTTAAGTGATCCAAAATATGCTGAATGGTTGAAAATGGACAGAAAAGCCGAAGCCGACATACTGTTAGCAGTAAGCCCAAGTGAATTGGCCGCATTGGATGGTTTGGAAAGTTCCAAGGCCATTTGGGAAAAACTGAAATCTTTGTATCAGTCCAGCGGTCCTGCTAGAAAAGCCACTTTGTTGAAAAAACTGGTGCTGACTCGTATGCAAGAAGATGATGATTTGAAGAAACACATCTCAGACTTTTTTGATGCAGTTAAAAAATTGAGAGAAATTGGTTTGATAGTTATAGACGAATTATTAGCCATATTATTGTTGTACAGTTTGCCAGATTCATTCGCTATGTTTAGAACAGCAATGGAATCACGCGATGATTTACCATCAACGGAAACGTTAAAAGTGAAGATTATCGAGGATCATGAAGCTCGTAAGTCTAAGACAGCTGATCAGGGAGCTATGTTCGTCAAACGTATCAATAAAAATAAAAATGCCAATCTGAAGAAGAATCATGACAAGGACAACCACAGTTATAAAAATAATTTCGAATGTCATCGGTGTGGTCGTCGTGGGCATTTAGCGAGAGACTGCAAAACTAAGCACATCAACAAGCATAAGCAAAGTGCACAGAGTTTAGAAAACAAGGACGACAAAGAGCAAAAGACAACAATGTTATTGAGTACTACCGAAGAGGTTATGCAAGGTGAGAAAGTAAATCCTATTTGGTGCATTGACAGTGGATGCACAGGTCATAATATGTGCAATGAGAAGCACATGATCGAGGATTTTACGCGGCTAGACTCAGAGCTAAATTTAGCAAATAGCGACAGAACACAAATTACTGGGACTGGTAAGGTCAAGATTTCTGTAGACACGGGCAGTGAAGAACGCCAGATTAATATAGAAAAAGTGTTTTACGTATCTGACTTACGAACAAACCTATTATCAGTGGCTAAGATGACGGATCGCGGGTTCGAGGTTCATTTTAGGAAGAATGATGCGATTGTGATTGATGACAATGATAAAATTCATATGCGTGCAGAAAGAGTTGGAAATCTATACCATGTTCGAATGAGTAAGAATTCTGTTAATAACATTGAAGCAGTTAAGAATTCAATAGACATGTGGCACCAACGACTCGGACATCTCAACGAACGCGACTTGAAAGCTATGGCAAACAATGGTTTAGTACACGGGCTAACATTCAAGGATGACGAAAAGTTATCACAATGTGAGATTTGTATTAGTCAAAAACAGACATGCACACCTTTTCCAAAGAAAAGAGAAGATAGTACCAATGAATTACTTGAAATAGTGCATAGTGATGTTTGTGGCCCCATGAATCATCAGTCGTATGGTGGTAAAAAATATTTTGTCACTTTCATTGATGATAAATCTAGATGGTGTGAAATCTACTTCATTGCGAATAAAAGTGACGTCTTTAGCGTGTTCAAAACTTACAAAGCCTATGCAGAGAATTTAACGGGGAAGAAAATAAAGAATCTTCAATCTGATAACGGTGGAGAATATGTGAATTGAGTTTGATGATTATTTAAAGAAGGCTGGAATTAGAAGAAGATTGACGGCGCCATATACGCCTCAACAGAACGGGATTGCCGAAAGAAAGAACAGGACATTGGTCGAAATGGCACGATGTATGATGCATCAAGCCGGAAGTCCACCTTCATTTTGGGCTGAAGCAGTAAATACTGCTAATTATATAAGAAACCGGTGTCCAACAACAGCCTTAAATGGTCAAATACCTTTTACACTGTGGAAAGGAAAGAAACCTACAGTCATATATATGCATGTGTTTGGCTCGAAAGCTTACTATAAAGATAAGGGAAAACCGAAAAGAAAGTTTGAGTCACGCTCACAGCTAGGAATATTTGTGGGCTATGATATTCAATCTAAAGCATATAGAATACATGATCCAGCAACAAGAAAGATAATCGTTACTCGTGACGTGAAGTTTATGAATGAGACAGCGTTTACGCATGAGTATAAAGAAATACTTGATGACGAAGAAGATACTGATGAAGAAGAAGTGAGAATAGAATTGAATGCATCTAATGCGAACAATAAAAGAAAGGAAGACAACTGCAAGATTTTAAAAAGCCAATAAGAATGCTGCTAGATCAAGAAGATCACTTGAAAGAATTCAAGAACCAGAAGAAGATAGAGATAGAGGTCAATTATATAGAAAAAGGAAGTCAACTGTTTCATGGGAAAACTTAATAGAACCCTCTAAAAGAGGAAGAGGAAGACCACGCCTACTTCGCACTGGTCACGCGGGCAGACCGCGGAAAGAATATCAGACAGTGAACGAAAATAATACTACAGACAGTAAAAGTGAAACAGATGAATCAGATGATGAATCAGATAAATCGAATAACCAGATAAGTGCAGGGATAGCAGTAATAGAACAAATGACATGGAGAGATATAGAGAATAGAAGCGACTTGAATTTGTGGACGTCTGCTCTAGAAAATGAGTATCTATCGCAGATAAAGAACAAAACCTGGGAAATTGTACCACGACCAAAACAACGCAAAGTTATTGGAAGCAGATTCGTGTTTAGTACCAAAAGTACTGGCAAGAAAGTACGCCTTGTCGCAAAGGGATGTTCACAACGGCCAGGGGAGGATTTCCATGAGACGTCTTCGCCTGTTGTGAGATCGTCATCCATAAGACTCATAGCTGCATTGTCGGCTGAGTTAGGATTGGAAATCCATCAAATGGACGTTGTAACGGCTTACCTGAATGGTTCTCTAGATGAGGAAGTCTACATGGAAATCCCAGATCAGTTAAGCGACGTCCTAAAGAAAGTAATCTCTAAAGAAAAGGTCGGTTCGCCAAAGAAAATAATAACAGACAAGGCAATACTACAGACAGCAAAACGCTGGCATGAAACTCTTGATGAATGTGTGGATAGTGTATGTTTATTGAAAAAATCTTTATATGGCTTGCGACAATCAGGTTTGCAGTGGTATAAAAGGTTAGCAAGAATGTTGAATGATATTGGTTTTGAATCTTTGCCACAGGAACCTTGTGTGTTTATTGCGAGAAATGGTGAACGACTAATGTTGATAGGTATATATGTCGATGATATGATTCTAGCGACGAATGATAATGTATGGATGGAAAATGTGAAGAAACAGTTTGGAAGTGCATTTGAAATGAAAGACATGGGGAAAATATCTACTTGTTTAGGAATTGAATTTAGTCGTGATGATGAAAATAGAGTGTACTTAAGTCAAAAATCATATATTGATAAAGTGTTAGAACGCTTCGGTATGAGTGAGTGTAAACCTGCTATCACACCTATGGATGTAAATGTAAAATTAGAGAAGCCTGAGTGTATTAGAAATGATGTAATGGAACAATATCCGTATCAGAGTTTGATTGGCGCTTTAATGCACTTGGCGGTGTCAAGTAGACCAGATATCGCGTATGCCGTTAATTTTTTAAGTCAGTTCAATACAAATTACGACATCGCACATTGGAAGGCTGCTAAACGTGTGTTAAGATATTTGCGAGGTACATCAGATTACGGACTAGTGTATGAAAGAACCGGGTTGCCTCTTTTTGGTGTGGTTGACGCAGACTGGGCAGGGAATGCGGTAGATCGTAGGTCCTATTCCGGCTTCGCATTTATTTTTGCAGGTGCTCCAGTCAGCTGGGAAGCGCGAAAGCAACGTACCATTGCTTTATCCAGCACCGAAGCCGAATATATGGCTATATCTGAATGTACTAAAGAAGCCATGTATTTACGTGATGTTTTGAATAGAATTGAGGTTAAGTGTGATTGTGTGATAATATTCAACGATAACCAGGGTGCCATTAAGCTTGCCCAAAGTAAGAACTACCATTCATGAACAAAACACATTGATGTACGGCACCACTTTATTCGCAATAAGTGCGAACAAGGTGTAATTGATCTTAGATATTTGTGTACTGATCGAATGCCTGCTGATGTCTTGACCAAAGGCTTGAGTGGGACAAAACATCATGAATGTCTGCATAATTTAGGGATGATGGATGAATGTATGTAAATGTCGAAGATCTGCTCACGACTTCGAGGGGAGGTGTTAAGATATTACGAAGCACGCGAGCAGTGCCATCTAACTATGTACTTGTTAAGTTTCTTGGTTGTGTCGCACCGCTAGCACGGACTGCATCGTTGTGTAAAAGTATTATCAATTATATTAGATTATTGCTATAAAAGTGTATCATTTACCCAAACCCTTCAGCAAATACCACCACTAATAATAAGCTTAGTTTAATGTAACGTGTCCAATGATGGAGCACGATCGTGTTTTTTTTTTAAAGCAAGCAAACAATTAATGAAATGTAAATAAGAGCGCGGCAGCCACGTCTGCGGTAGAATATTAATTATAAAAAAAACCTTTTACTTCCTTGTTTTTTATACATATATGCCAGATTTAATACCTGAAAAGCCACAAATGGTAACGTCTGTACAGTGTCTACTCGCGCTAGTAACTGTACTGGTTCCAATTACCGATTATTAATTTGGAAGTTTAATTACAATTGGATTTTAAAACGCTAACGTTAAAAAAACCTAATACTATAATATAAGAAAAAACAACAAAACCTCAAAAAGACACACACGTCAGACCTTTTCGAATATAAAGAGTGTAAAAGTCTCTTAACGAAGCAGAAAGGCACTTGTTCTCCTCGTCATTGTGTTTTTTTTTTGTTCTAAACCAGGGATTCCCAAAGTGGTATCGATTTCCTAGGGGTCGAAATAAACGAAAACTGATTCAGGGGTCGACGAAGTCTAAAAATTGACCCCTATTATTTAATAGGGGTCGATTTTTAGACCTCGTCGAAAGTTTTCTTGTGTTAATTTTAATACAAGAAAACTTTCAAGATAGGTGTAGATACTGTATTGCTTATGTTGTGTTACGTGTACTAAGAATAATTAATATTTTTGTAGGAAATAGCATTGTTGTAGTAATGTCAAGTCTCAAGTTCGTACAAGATGCAAAACTCGGCAAGTCAGTGTGGACAAGTCTGTGCAAGATAATGAGTTCGAGCGTACTTATTCATAATAGTCTGCTACTGAACATTCTTCACATTTGCATAGTAATGTAATGAAAATTAAGAATTGATTAAAGTTTTTTTGTTATTGGTTTTCGTTAGTGTTTAATTATTTTGTACATGTCTATTGTTACTGTCTACCTAAACTGTGTGTACCAAATAAACGAATTTTCACTTTTTTTTCTTTTCTTTCTAATTTTCGAGAACCCATTTGCATTTGAAACCATAGCAAATTTGTCATGAGAAAAACTAAATCGAATAAAATAAGCTTTCCTCGTTGTTTTCAAAAAGCTTCTCGCGCAAATTTGTAAATCCTAAGGCATTTATAATTAGCCCGACAAGCTTTTTGAAAACAAATAATTAAAGCAATAGCTTGTTTTATTCGTTTATTTCGCTTACCAGACAATCACTGTCCAATAGTATCTAATTTTATGACCATTTCACGTTACACACTTTTTGAAAACAAATAACCGTAAGTTTAAAAAATACGCACGGCAATAAAATAAATAAAAGTAGGCTCAAGTCTCAAGTCGTGTCGGTTCACTCATAATTTCGCCGCCTCGCGCTGTCCCTGTGTGCGTGCTGAGCCGTGCACGTGTAGTAGTAAGGGTCAATACCTAAAACAGAAGCGCGTCAATTCATAAACGCGTCCTTAAAGCATTGCTAATTCTCTCTGTCTTCTTCTATTGCGCGGACCATTATGAATAAGGGGGTTGATCTTAAAAGTAGGTCATTTGGCCGGTATCAAGACAGTTGCGCGAAAGGACTTTTGCGCGATTGGACATTTGCGCGAACAGACATTTGCGCGCCAGGACACATGCGCGAATGGACTTTTGCGCGATTGGACTTTTGCGCGACCGGACTTTTGCGCGAAAGGACAATTGCGCGAGTGGAAACTTGCGCGAGTGGACATTTGCGCGACTTAATAGCCACAGAGGTTTACTCTGTGGAGTAAACGTAACATAACGCCTCATACTTGAAGGGGTTTTTTTTTAATTCTTTCATCATGGGTGTCATTTTCATGGTTTTTGGGGTCGCTGATTATGAAAATGGGGTCGAATGGAAAATCAAAGATGGCGCCCATGTTTTTTTTTTTGTTTAGTCTGTCATGTTTGTCTTTTTCATGGTGTTTGGGGTCGCTGATTACGAAAATGGGGTCAAAAAGAAAATTCAAGTTGGCGCCCATGTTTTTTATGGTTTTTCGGTCATGGGTGTCAACACGAGGTGAGGACTGGAAAAGGATGGGTGGGTTAAGCAACACTTGGTGAGGTCGGGTAAAGGATGGGTGGGTTTAAGCAACACGAGGTGAGGTCGGGAATAGGATGGGTGGGTTAAGCAACACTTGGTGAGGTCGGGAAAAGGATGGGGGGGTTAAGCAACACTTGGTGAGGTCGGGAATAAGATGGGTGGGTTAAGCAACACTTTGTGAAGTCGGGAAAAGGATGGGTGGGTTAAGCAACACTTGGTGAGGTCGGGAAAAGAATGGGTGGGTTAAGCAACACATGGTGAGATCGGGAAAATGATGGGTGAGGTTAAGCAACATTTGGTGTGGTCGAAAAAAGGATGGGATGGGTGGGGTTAAGCAACATTTGGTGTGGTCGAAAAAACGATGGGTGGGTTAAGCAACATTTGGTGAGGTAAGGAAAAGGATGGGTGGGTTAAGCAACACTTGGTGAGGTCAGGAAAAGGATGGGTGGGGTTAAGTAACATTTGTTGAGGTCGGGAAAAGGATGGGTGGGTTTAAGCAACACACATAGTGAGGTCAAGAAAAGGATGGGTGGGTTAAGCAACACTTGGTGAGGTCGAGTAAAGGATGGGTGGGTTTAAGCAACACGAGGTGAGGACTGGACAAGGATGGGTGGGTTAAGCAACACTTGGTGAGGTCGGGAAAAGGATGGGTTAGGTTAAGCAACATTTGGTGAGGTCGAAACAAGGATGGGTGGGTTTAAGCAACACACATAGTGAGGTCAAGAAAAGGATGGGTGGGTTAAGCAACACTTGGTGAGGTCGAGTAAAGGATGGGTGGGGTTAAGTAACATTTGTTGAGGTCGGGAAAAGGATGGGTGGGGCTAAGCAACACTAGTTGAAGTTGGGAAAAGGATGGGTTGGTTAAGTAACACTTGGAGAGGTCGGGAAAAGGATGGGTTAGATTAAGCAACATTTGGTGAGGTCGAAACAAGGATGTGTGGGGTTAAGCAACACACATAGTGTGGTCAAGAAAAGGATGGGGAAAAAATTTAGTGTAACATTTTTTCGTTACGCGTCACATTTTTCCGTTACGCGCCATCTTTTTCAATAATAATCATTGTAGTAATAAGCTAAAATTAAATAATTGTAGAATTTGTATTTATGTCTATGATAATAAAAGCCTTTTATTAAACTTTATCTAATTTAACTTTATTTATCCTACTTCTGTAACGTACACTGCCCAAAACACCCTAAAAAGACATGGGCGCCATTTTGAATTTTCTTTTTGACCCCATTTTCGTAATTAACAACCCCAAAAACCATGACAACGACACCCATGAAATAAAACTACAAAAAAAACATGGGCACCAATTTGGATTATCTTTTTGACCCCATTTTCGTAATCAGCGACCCCAAAAACCATGAAAAGGACACCCATGACAGAAAAACCATAAAAAGACATGGGGGCCATCTTGAATTTTCTTTTTGACCCCATTTTCGTAATTAGCAACCCCAAAAACCATGAAAAGGACACCCATGAAGAAAAACCAAAAAAAACATGGGCACCATTTTGGATTATCTTTTTGACCCCATTTTCATAATCAGCGACCCCAGAAACCATGAAAACGGCACCCATGACAAAAAAAAAAAACAAAGGAAAACATGGGCGCCATTTTGGATTTTCTTTTTGACCCCATTTTCGTAATCAACGACCTCAAAAACTATGAAAATGACACCCATGATCAAAGTATAAAAAAGAAGTGAAACTTCTTTATGACGTTATTTTTCAAAAAATAATTTACTATATGCAACTTTACAGAAATAGGTTAAATAAAGTTAAATTAGATAAAGTTTAATAAAAGGCTTTTATTATCATAGACATAAATACAAATTCTACAATTATTTAATTTTAGCTTATTACTACAAAGATTATTATTGAAAAAGATGGCGCGTAACGGAAAAATGTGACGCGTAACGAAAAAATGTTACACTAAATTTTTTCCCCATCCTCTTCTTGACCTCACTATGTGTGTTGCTTAACCCCACACATCCTTGATTCGACCTCACCAAATGTTGCTTAATCTAACCCATCCTTTTCCCGACCTCTCCAAGTGTTACTTAACCAACCCATCCTTTTCCCAACTTCAACTAGTTTTGCTTAGCCCCACCCATCCTTTTCCCGACCTCAACAAATGTTACTTAACCCCACCCATCCTTTTCCTGACCTCTCCAAGTGTTGCTTAACCCACCCATCCTTTTCTTGACCTCACTATGTGTGTTGCTTAACCCCACCCATCCTTTTCCCGACCTCACCAAATGTTGCTTAACCAACCCATCCTTTTCCCGACCTCCCCAAGTGTTGCTTAACCCACCCATTATTTTTTCGACCACACCAAATGTTGCTTAACCTCACCCATCATTTTCCAGACCTTACCAAGTGTTGCTTAACCTACTCATCCTTTTCTTGACCTCACCAAGTGTTGCTTAACCCACCCATCCTTTTCCCGACCTCACCAAATGTTGCTTAACCCACCCATCGTTTTTTCGACCACACCAAATGTTGCTTAACCCCACCCATTCCATCCTTTTTTCGACCACACCAAATGTTGCTTAACCTCACCCATCATTTTCCCGACCTCACCATGTGTTGCTTAACCCACCCATTCTTTTCCCGACCTCCCCAAGACATAAATGCAAATTCTACAATTATTTCATTTTAGCTTATTACTACAAAGATTATGATTGAAAAAGATGGCGCGTAACGGAAAAATGTGACGCGTAACGAAAAAATGTTACACTAAATTTTTTTCCAACCCCGATAAAGAAGTTTCACTTCAAAAACCCCTTCAAGTATTGTGATGTTATGTTTACTCCACAGAGTAAACCTCTGTGGCCATTAAGTCGCGCAAATGTCCTCTCGCGCAAGTTTCCACTCGCGCAATTGTCCTTTCGCGCAAAAGTCCGTTCGCGCAAAAGTCCAATCGCGCAAAAGTCCATTTGCGCATGTGTCCTGCCGCGCAAATGTCTGTTCGCGCAAATGTCTGTTCGCGCAAATGTCCAATCGCGCAAAAGTCAGTTCGCGCATTTGTCTTTTCGCGCAAACGGGTTCGCGCAAGTGTCTTTCGCGCAAATGTCTTTCGCGCAAAAGTCCCAGATCCCATTTGGCCATGGGGGTCTGAGGTAACAGTTTATTTTTGGAAAAGGGGTCACTTGTCCAAAATAGTTTGGGGATCCCTGATCTAAACCATACTTGGGAATCTTCTAGTTATGTAGATATTGGGGGTAAAGTTTCAACTTTTTCACTACTTTTTTTTAAATACATCATCATTAAGTTGTTTAAAAAAAAAAATACTTTGATAAGATTTTTATTTTAAACACCTTCATGACCCCGTAGGTACTGTTCAAGCCAACCAGCACATTAGAGTCCTAACGAAAACAGTGATTTAACCCCAAAAAAAAAGTAATTTCCCAGAAAAAAAAATCGCGTAAGGTTACTTAGTTTGATGTACAGAATGCTTGGTTAACGGCTTCTTGAAGAGTCTGTTTACACCCTGTATTTGGATTATTAAGGTCCATGTTTACCGAAAAGATAACGGTCTAACTATCTAAAACAGCTGTTTAAGGGACAAGTTCCCCTACAAAAAATGTGTATTAAACAGCTGTTTTTAGAAAATAAGATCGTCATCATTTTGGTGAACATGGACATAAGAACATCACACATAGGTACCTACTACAGTACTACTGCATTCAATCTTCCTTCTAATAGTTAATCCTCTGTATGAAAACCTCCTTGAAATAATGTAAGACACCAATTCAACTCAGCTAAAAGAAGCAGCAGTATTACACATGAAGTTTAAATAAACAAATTAGGATGAATACAGTAGATGGATATCACATCAAGTCAGATTTGCAACAGTTACAAGTAAGTATCTCGCTGTCACTTGCATGTGTAGCAGAGTAATGTTCCCTGTCTACGAGTACGTACCTACATAGTCTGAAGAGTAGAATTTATACGGCAATAACATCGTAGAAAGAACTCTTGAAATTAGAATTTGTTACCGCTATTCCATTTGTAGAATGTGCAACCTGCGATACAGTGTTCATTGTTGGAAACAGCGACTGCACGTATATATTTAAATGAAATCAAGATAAAACTGTGAAGCTTGGTAAAGTTTTCTTAAAGCTGGATTGGAAGTAAGTTTGCTCACGGAACTGATATTAAAAGATCCCGCGTTATCTACACGGAAATATTGATTTGCTTGTTTGTTTTTACCGAATAAACTCCGAAACTACTGGACCGATTCTAACCATGTTTTCATCAATAAGAAGCTAAATGATCAGAAAGTAACAGGCTATAATTTATTTTAAAAAAAGAGACCGTTACTTACGCGGCTGAAACCGCGGGGTGCAGCTTGTTATTTATAGTGTCTTTGCCTAAATAAGACTTTTTGTTGCAACCATGACACTTGCAAAAGTGTTGTGTACCTACTGCCAAATTGTAAAACGAAACAAGTGTTAGGAAAGATATTTCTCTGTATCTCAAAACATGAACTTTTATCATTTCAAAAGTGTTTCATACGAATTGAAAAGAGAATCCATTTTCCAACGAAATATTCTACACGAATTCCAATAGATGCTCATGTTGGCTTCGAACGGTTTTGTATTGTTTTTTAACAAAAACGTTTCAACGAAATGTTATTTGGACAGGCAGAGATTGCTTTGCAAAACAGTCTATTTGTTTTCATTAAATGTGTGACTCACGTTGGCAACTTTTGTATTCATTCAGATGACATACCAAGCCGTCTCCATTTTCAGCATCGGATCAGTAGTTCCAATGATTAAATGATAAATGATATTTATTTTGCAAATTGGTTTTCACAAACACTTTACACGTCCTTATTTTTAAACTAGATGGGGCCGGTGTTTCGTACCTGACTACTCTGAGAAGAAACAGCCGAAACAAACTCAGAGGTCACAGTCTCTTTTAAAGTCCAGACAATCTTGTTCAACTTACATGAGAACTATGCAGATTAGTGTCTGAGATGGTCTTTTGAAGAAAGAACCATATAGATTTGAGTGGACCTGTCCAGTCAGTGCAAGCATTTGTCAGACCCTTGATGAGATTACTCCTACCTACAAACTAACAAACTTTACTTCTTTATAATATTATCATAGGGGGCGTAAAAAATCTCTAAACGATGCCGATCCGAAAGGCATTTTTCATTACTCATACTCGGAAAGTAGGTCTGAAGTTGCCTGAGGAGCGGGCTGAAAGTAATACTTTTCAGCCCTAGGGAAAATCGCTTTCAACTGACAGCTGTCAAATTATTTAAAAAAAATCTAGTTCTATTTTCACATTTCTATTGAACCATATTCCGACTTCTATACAGCCTGTAAATTACAGCGTGATGTAAAATTGAAATAACATAAAATTCAGTATTAATTAAAGAATATTTTTTTTAATAGCTTAGTTATAATTTAGTTACAAATATTTCTTTAAAATAACAAAGATTTGGGCAAAATATTTACTATATTTTAAGTGACGATAGTGAAAATAAAGGCTGAATAGCCGGCCACAGAAAAAAAAAACAAAATAGGCGGGAAAGCGGCAATCCGATCTTCATTTTTTTTTCGAGTGGTTTCTAGTTTTTGGGTTTATTTTCCTTGTATTCGTAATGAAAAGCACAGTGTGTTTACCTCGGGTTAAATACTTATTTAGTCCCTCGAGCTATTAGCGCCCGCGCTACGCTTGGGCGCCAAACCCCGTCTCGGGACTATATAAGTTACTTTCACCCCTAGGAAAACAATGTACTATTGTTCTCCCCGTCATTGCTCATTCATCATTTTTAATTTTTTTGTTTTAGACCATACTGGGAATCTCCATTTTCGTCAAAGTTCCAACACATTCACTTATTTTGTTTTTTTAAATACGTATTTTTGTTTTAAGAATTTTACTATAAACTCTTCCGCGACGCCCACACTATTCAGTCCATCCATGAGCTCATTGTTTTGAGTGCGTTACATTGATTTTTCCGTGGATAGGAGGAGCTCGTGGCAAGATAACAATAGCCGCTCGGGCCGATCTTTAGGTTAAGCCGTGCTTGCCTAGGTTGGTTTGTGGATGGGTGACCAACCTATACGTACCGAGTTTCCTCCGTGCTTCGGAAAGCACGTTAAGCAGTTGGTCCCGGCTGTCATTTGTCCATCTATGGCAGTCGTTACAGGTAGTCAGTGGCCCAAAAAAGTCTGACAACCAGTCTTACCAAGTGGTATCGTATTACCCGGGTTGTGAAGGTCAGATAGGCAGTCGCTCCATGTAAAATACTGGTACTCTACTGCATCCGGTTAGACTGGAAGCCGACCCCAGCATAGTTGGGAAAAGGCTAGGCAGATGATGACATTGAGTTTTTCCGTAAAACGTGATTTTTCACCCAAAGAAGAAAAGTCGTTTCCGAGCAATGTTTTCTGCATAAAGTAACTTAGTTTGATTTACATAATCCTTGGTTGACGGCTGTTTACAGCCTGTAGTATCTATACTATCTATACTAATATTATAAAGCAGAAGAGTTTGTTTGTTTGGTTGAACGCGCTAATCTCAGGAACTACTGGTTCGAATTGAAAAATTATTTTTGTGTTGGATAGTCCATTTATCGAGGAAGGCTTTAGGCTATATAACATCACGCTACAAATATTAGGAGAGGAGCAGAAATGAAAAATGTTGAAAACGGTTTTTTTTCGGTTTTCTCTCTAATGTGAC
This sequence comes from Xestia c-nigrum, assembly GCA_916618015.1. Lineage (NCBI taxonomy): Eukaryota > Metazoa > Arthropoda > Insecta > Lepidoptera > Noctuidae > Xestia > Xestia c-nigrum. The sequence continues at coordinate 21,087,634 of OU745250.1, forward strand.
GCAGACGAAGTTGAGCAGGTCAGCTGCTAGTAGCAGATAATTTTTTACCAACAAAATCGTGGAATATTTATTTACCCACAAAATCGTGGAATTAAGCCAGTTCATGGTTTCCTGAAACAATAACATTTTTTTTTTAACTCGCGAGAGTGCACTGCACCTAGAGTAGGTAGGTAGGTGGGTCGGTAGGTGGGTGGTGGTGGGTTGGTAGATTTATGCGAGATTTTGTAAGGCCCCTAGCGATTTACTGTGAAGACACACTATGCCCTTTTTCTTCCATTCATCTCTGTCAGCCTTCGAATGTTTACTTTCATCCTAGTCATCTCATCTTCCACATAATTCATTCATCTTTCCTTATTTTTCCTTTCTCTATGGATGACCAACTATGTCTAACATTAACTCTTTTGTGAGTTCAGCATAAATGTACCTACATTTTCATTAGATTACTAAGTGTAGCTTGGAATACATAAAGTAATTTAGAATTGCTAAAAAAATTGCCAAATTTGATCCATGTTTTTCATGCACGAGCATGAAGTCTGCGTTAAATAAATCTGGTTGAAAGCATCAAAGCACTTTGTTTCATTTACAATCCGATATTTACATACAAAATTAAAATTCACGAGCTGTGTTAACCCTTGCTTATCTCTCAGTACCTACTTTTTAGCTGATTAGGGTTCAACAAGGTTTTGAAACAAAGCCACATTTGCCGAAAACTGTTTCTAAAATACTACAATTAACTTAGATTATCAATAAAGTTAATCCAGATATGTGTAAGGCTGAGGCTACACTAGGCAGCGATTTGCGATGCGACTGGAAAAGCGAAACGAGGAAAACATGGTATGGCTACATTACAAGCGAGATTCCGGCGTATTTTCTAATAAATTCGCTTCAGTTTCGCTATGTTGGTGTAGCGGATGCTGTGATTACTGTAATGTTGTTCCGATCGCATAAAGAAATCCAAAATCGTTAGTAATATTTGATGTGCAGTGTAGCCATATACGTGTGCATTCATTTACTTGTTTTAGTCACTCATGTGTCGCAGGTCGCGTCGCGGCCTAAGTGTAGCCAACATCATGAACATAAGTGGTCTTTCTGCACAAATATTGGTCCATTTGGGCGCCAATTGACGGCCCGCATAACTAACTATGTCGGATGAACCTTCATTCGACCATTTAAGTCAAGGTCAATGCCAACCTAAGCCATGCGGTGATGCGGGTCTGGATTAAAAGAATCCAGCTTAGTTAGCAGATTATTATCTGTACAGTAAGAATTAAATTGATCCAATCTGGCTGGATGGGGTGTAATCGACTCATCTCGGACACAATGTTAGTGGAGCCCCGACACAGGATATGCCGCACCTTCTCTGGTACCCGTCGTGTACAACTACGTGCTTCCGCCAGGACTTAAGTTGTGCAAATGGCAGAAATGTCCAGGGCCCTTATTCACAACCATTCGACTCGCTTCCGATTCGGAAAGTCGTATGTCTATCTCGATCGTTTTCGTAATTCCAGAAGAAGACAGATATACGAGTTGTCGAATCGGAAACGAAACGAACGTTTGTGAATACAGGGTCAGATCTCTACATCTTCTCGAATCGACATGACTCAAATTATGTCCTACTAGGGACACAGTTTAAGTCATGTCGATTCGAGAAGAAGAAAGAAATAAAAGGAGGATATCATACCTACCTTCTTATAGTTACGAGTAACCAGAAAAGAAGTAGCTCTACAATATTTACACAATTTAAATGTTTTAAGCTTACCCGGTTTAAAACTAAACTGCGCGGGATCATGGCGCTTGCAACAGCGTCGAAATATCGGGAGCTGAAAATAATAAATAATCACGGAAGATATCCCGTAAGTGACAATATAAGTTTAATTGAGCAAATGTTTGTGTGATGAGCATGGACATTTGTTTCCGAGTCATGGATGTTTATAATAAGTTTATAATAAGTATGTACACACATCAAAAGTGTCTAGGGATCAAGCATTTTTATGCGGATTTCTTGAGATTGAGATGTGGCTTTGTAATAAATTTATGATTTTATAAATTTATATGGATCCTTTTTGGTGCATTTCATAATTTGAATCAGGAACTGTGAATCAAATTCGAGTAAAAGATGAAAATCAGCTGTCAATATTTTCCCTATAAAAACATACAACGCATTGAAGACATTATTAGTGCTACTGTTTCCCTACTACTGATTAAAATCAACGTTATTATGGAGCGGCGACGTCATTTAAGCAGGGAAGAAATGCTCAGAGCCGTGGGAATGATAGAAGCTGGTTCCCGGCAACGTACTGTGGCTTTAGCTCTGAATACAAGTCAGAGTGTTATCAGTCGACTTTGGACACGTTACCGAAGCACTGGTACCGTGGCTGAGCGCCATGGAGGACGGTATCGCTGCACCACACGGAGACAAGACCGATACATTCAAATCTTAACTCGAAGAGCTCCAACAATAACCGCCATGATGTTAGCCGTGAGGCTTCATCACTCTTCAGGGAACTTAATTAGCGACCAAACAGTCAGAAACCGCTTGCATGAAGTGAACCTTCATTCCCGAAGACCGCTACGGGTACCACCTATAGTAATGCACAATCGTAGGATTCGATATCAATGGGCTCTTGAACACAGAAATTGGGCAGAAGAACAATGGCGTTTCGTGTGCTTTTCTGATGAGTCTCGTTTTGGTATGAGACCGGATACAAGACGTATACGACACTGGAGAACCCCTGGACGCCAACAGCGATTAAAATCCTGCCAGGAAGTCCATCCTTATAGTGGTGGAACCATCATGGTATGGGCGGGTATTTGGATCGGCGGAAGAACTGAGTTGATTTGGATCAGAGGCAACGCTCAAATTTATGCTGAGACGATTGTATCAGACGTCATCGTTCCTCTACAAGTGTAAATCGGTCCCTTATTTCAGTTAATGCATGATAATGCACGACCGCACACCGCAAGAGTTGTAAGACAGACTCTCGCCGCAGCTAACATCAATGTCCTGCCCTGGCCTGCTCAGTCGCCAGACTTGAATCCGATTGAGCATGCATGGGATATGCTACAGAGAAGAGCTCTGCCGAATATGGAGGGTATCCAGTCGCAAGAAGACCTTTTTTTGTTGTTGCAACGAACATGGGCGGCCATTCCACAGCGTGATTTGGATGAACTCATTTTGAGTATGCCAATGAGTTTGTGTTGTTAGTGTTCGCGGTAGAAACACGGATTATTAATTGTTTAAGTTACCCAATAAAATTTAAAAGAAAACTGTTATTTCAGTCTTTTTTTCGAACTTTTGTGTTAGTGGTTCAAATGTCAAAAATCCCTTTATTAGGAAAATGGCAAATTTCTTTATTAATGCAAAGCTGACTTGGTTTATCGTTACTGTGACAAACGAAAACACTTTATTTGATGAATCCTTAAAGAAAATTTTAATTAATATCAATCAGGAGAAAAGTTATTGCAAAAATATATGTTGATCCCTAGACACTTTTGATGTGTGTATTTACAAACAAAAAAGTATATATGTAGTATATCAACTATCTAGTGTCCACGACACAAGCTTTGCTTAGTGTGGCGCTAGGTGGCGCTGTGTGTTAATGTCCTGCGATATTTTTTTTTTTTTTTTTTTTTTTTTTTTTTTTTAGCCTGTACTGTCCCACTGCTGGGCAAAGGCCTCCCCCAATTCCTTCCATGTGCTTTTTTCCTGTGCCGCCTCGGACCAACCCTCGTGATGCGCGTCTAAGTCGTCTCGCTACACCAACTCAATAATCACTGTGCATTCAACACACTTTATTCCAACAATTCCTACCACCTAGTCAAATCTTATTTCAAAAACAACACCCGCTGTAAAATTGCGTGGGCATTTCGAAGCGGTCCTAACATTACGCTTAGTGCTTGGTAACGGGATCCGGTAGGGGTGGACGGCTTCCTGTTCAATATTGACACCGGCGCAATTGACGCTGCCAGCAATTTGCATTTGTATTATTGTACCCGCCCACTTGGCACCGATCGCTGAATAAATGTTTGTTAACAGAACAGTACTGATTGCGTTGTGTTCGTTTCGAATTTAGTATAATAATAAATTAAGTAACACTCTAGGACCGTCTGGGAAATTTAAATGTACTTATGAGTAGTGTTTACCTACAACTTTGCAATTACGAGTAATATGTCATTAATACCTACCAATAAAATCAACTTTCGTGTTTGTTTGTATACAGTCACGCGCACCAGTATGTATACACTTTCCTCAATTTAAAAGCAATTTTCGCAAGAAATAACGATTGCAACTTGGAGATACGATCGTTTTAATGAAAATTAGAGTTCCAAAACACTATGGTCGTAACAACATGCAATTTTTATCAGAACAATAGGAGAATAGGGATAGGGATTTTGTGTGTACACAAATAAATAAATAAATAAAAACAGTTTCAAAAGTTGTTAAGTAGTTAAGTGTTTACATGTTGGTGCTCGTGACTGTACCCATATACTTCATCAAAACTACAAGACACTTTGCAATATTAAAAAAATCTAGTGAAAAGCAAGGCCGTGTATAAAAATTGTAAATAAAGCGGTATCAATTACTTAATAACGGTCATAGAGCAACACACGCCCCTGGCCTGTTGCTCTATGATAATAGTGGAGTCGGAAAAGACATCGCCAATAAACCTTAAAAAAAACCGAACGTAAAGCAAAGAATAGGGAAAATACTGAAAAGAAATATAATTTTACAAACATAAAGAAACAACACCTATTATGATACTTCCCTAAAAACTTCACGCATACAACTTTATGGTATGAATGGGTGTCACAAAGGACTTTTTTACAATTCCAATGGGAACGCAACTTTTAGAAGTATAAAAACATGTTTGTACCTCACCAAGGCTTTTATAAGAATTCTAATCTCCTTGAAAGTTCTGTTGGTAACAAGAATAAAATGAGAAACGCAATAATGTCGCTGCAACCTCGGAGGCAGGCGGATTGAGTAATTCAAACGGATTCAACCGGGTTCAGATTATCCGTTTGCTGCTCGGGTACGAATGTACAACCGTGAGAACGCATCTACCTGTGCGTTCCTACTGGCATAGACACACAATAACACAAGATTGATGTGCAACTCTGGTTTTCGTTTTTAAAACTGTGTACCTCAACTGTTAGATGGCACTGTTAGTTTCTGTTCAACCAAATAAATATAAAGTGTAATTCTACGAACTTGGGAATTATTATTCACAAGGCAACCGCTGTCACCGCTAGGCTATCTACTTCACTGACAAGTCGTCTAAAATAGCTGTTCTCTTTATGACAGTTGTAAAACAGTCAAACAGTTAAAAAGTTTGTGTACTTAAACACACAGATGGCAGCACTATCTATGAAAATATTGTTTGACGCCAATGTATGGAAGTTTCACCCTCCTGCCTACTGGCGAATTTCACGTAAATGGTTGGTTGACGGCGAGCTCGTGGCTAAATAATAACTGCCACTCTAGTCGATCTTTAGGTTATACCATGCTTGCCTAGGTTGGTCTGTGAATGGGTGACCACCTTTTACATACTTACCGAGTTATCTCAGTGCCTCGGAAATCATGTTAAGCAGTTGGTCCCGGCTATCATTTGTATATGTCACCGTAAAATTGTCAAACACGTTATATTACAATATAACGTGTTTTTTCTCGCGATATTGTAATGTCTCGAATTATTGTCAACTGAACATACGGAAGTATCTCTGCCCCCATAATCGGGACCTTGGGCACCCCCCCGTTAGGTTAGTTAGGTTCCTTTAAACCCTGTTCTTGGAAATAGGGGCCCCGCGAAGCGGGGCTCCGTCGACTACGCTTTTTAGGGGGAATATAAAGTGTTTTAAGGTTATGTTATATTAATCGGTATTTCTCAGGAACGGTGCATTATCTTTTCATGAGAGTTGTGCCACTGGGCAAGGGGGACCCCTCCTTCCCTCCACACCGCGTAAGTTGACTACAATCGCATGCATTTCACGAAAAATAATGCGTTTTGTTGTAAGCAGTATGTTCATTTGACAATAATTCGAGACTTTACAATATCGCTAGAGATATTACAATATAACGTATTTGACAATTTTACGGTGACATATACATCTTTGACAGTGGGTAAAGTTAGTCAGTAGCCCAAAAAGTCTGACAACCATAGTCTCACCACTCAGCTGCATCCGGTTAGACTGGAAGCAGAAACCAAAATAGTTGGGAAAAGGCTACGCAGATGATGCTTGGTTGACGGCTCCCTGAAGAGTTTGCTTACACTTTGTATGTATACTTAGATATATCTATCTCTTTTAGTTTTACCAAGTAACAAGATAATGTATACCGACCACATGTCAAAAATATTATTTCGTAAGAAAAACCGCACGATCATTTGATTAATGTAGCTTTCCGGAAAACTAGTGCTGAAAAAATAATTAATCAAATACGTTCTCGTAATGAGATTGTTCACACATTATCTTTGCGTAGGTTGTTCAGGTTTTCTTTTATACAGTGTGTCCGGACATGGACTAGCGATATTCTAAATACACTCGAGAGCAATGAATCCGGGTCACTTTAAGAATGTTAAAAATCTCGGAAACTAAAAATGATAGGTTAATGCAATAAATTGTATTTAATAGACTATGTAATACTCCTTAAATGAAAGTAAAAAAAATATGAGTCACCATACATTTTATTAACACAAAATTACATAAAGAAAAAAACTGCTGATCTCTCCTTAAATCAAAAATAGGAAACATGAAATTTTTGAACTTTATTACGATTTTCTTGAATTTTAATACTTCGTATTGCCTCCTCGTGCTTCCATTACTGCGTTTACGCGGTTTGGCATGCTGTACACCAAGTTCCTTATACGATTTTGGGGAATATTCTCCCATTCCTCTGTGAGAGCAATTTTGAGCGAAGCGAAGCGTGATTGGGGGAGGGTTTCGTTGTTTTACGCATCTGCCTAGCTCGTCCCAAGCATGCTCGATCGGGTTGATATCCGGGCTGCGCGCTGGCCACTCCATACGAGTAATGTTCATCTCTTGAAGGTAGTCATTCACAATCCTACCTGTATGAGGTCGGGCATTGTCATGCATAAATATAGCATCCTCACCTAAATTGACCATAAATGGACCAACGTGATCATTGAGGATTTCTTCCACATATCTTACGCTAGTTAAAGAGCCGTTTTCTATGATCACCAGCTCTGTGCGACTTTCAGAAGAAATTCCGGCCCACACAAGTACAGACCCACCACCGTAGGCTACTTTTTCTTCGATGCATGCTTGCTTGAATCTTTCCCCTGGTCTTCGATACACTCTGTGTCTTCCATCGTGCTTGTAGAGCATAAATTTTGATTCGTTGGAGAACATAACTTTTGACCAATCTTCAATACTCCAATTTACGTGGCTCTGGGCATATCTTAGTCTTGAAATACGATGCCCACGCTCCAGTTTAGGGCCGTTTGCAGGTCTAAGGGGTTTTAAGTTAGATTCAGCAAGCCGACGTCTTACTGTCCATGCACTTGGGTTACTTCCTCCGAGGCGTCGAAACTGATTTGTGAGTTCAGTTCCTGTGAGAAAGCGATTTCGAAGCATGGTGTTCACCAAGTATCGGTCTTCTCGTGCTGTGGTACACCTGGTTCTGCCCGTTCCTGGTCTGCGTAGGTTAGAACCAGTTTCTTCGTAACGTCGGAGAACTCTTTGTACTGTTGACAGCGACACACCGACAGTCCTGGCTGTATCGCGCTGACTCCGGCCGGTTTCCAGCATTGTAAGTATTCTGGTGCATTCTTCAGGCGTAAGCGACATAATTTCAGCTTGAATAATGAATATAGAGCACTATCAACATGGTTTATGTACCCACATATATGACAGATTACAAACAAAAGCAAAACCAAATGCTGTAATTTCGTAGTTCCATCTTCGAAAGTGGCCCTTTTTCAAATTTGTTTTTTTATGATATAATTTTACAATAACTAAGAAGTTTTAATACCTTCATTTAAGGAGTATTACATTGTCTATTAAATACAATTTATTGCATTAACCTAGCATTTTTAGTTTCCGAGATTTTTAGGATTCTTTAAGTGACCCGGATTCATTGCTCTCGAGTGTACTTAAATATAAACTATTTTAAAGTACAATATTACACCCTAGGCATGGGTCCAATACACTTATCCGCTACGTGGCAGCCATTTTGTTTTTTTTTGTTGAAATATGCTCTATGTGAGTACAAAAAAAAATCATATCTGTTACAGTTTTAGTCATACTGAGATAAAAATAAGCTTATTTAAAAGGTAATAATATTGTCTACCGTCTGCATTACAAAGCAATTTGATGTGTTCACAATTCCCCGACGTTTGAAAAACAAAATGAAAGTCGAAAAAAAAGACGAAAACTTATGCGATTCAACCAATAATATTGTAAATTACTACAAAACACCCCAAACAACTTTTTCATTTTTTTTTTACTAAATCGACAGATTATATTTAAGTATTCAGAATATCGCTAGTCCATGTCCGGACACACTGTATAAAAGTCTTTCCAAATTCGATCGAATAATTACGGGTAAGGTTGATAAGGAGTAAGTTACGTGTGTGCCACAGTGAGCGATCTCTAGGGGGTATTCCGTACTACCCTAATCACACTGCTTTCTTGACAGACAGATGGTTTATCTCACAGCTTAGCAACAGTCAGATGTAGACCTTACTAAAGTTTACACTAACAATAGGTGAAACCTTAGTTCATGCTTAAATAAAACTGTGCTGTACCTAATGCTGTTGGATTTTCATCTTTGGACGCTGAGTCGAACAATGAAAATCCATAAGCTTCTGTTTTTGATGTCTCACGAGTCACGACTAACGCCGGACTTAAGGCAGGGCAACGGGGAACTTGCTCCGGGCATCCACAAGGAAGGGGCCTCTAAAACTTGTTTTTTTTTTTTATAAATATGAAAAAAAATATACATTCTTTATGTCCATGGCCAGGTTCATGGGCCGAGACTTCACACGACAGGTTGTACAGTTAAGTCTATGCTACACTTTGTATTACATATTTCTTTCTGCCTGTTTAAAAAAAGAATCCGTCCACTTATTGATTGCCCCAGGGCCTTTCAATCCGGCCCTGCTCACAACACAAATTATGCCGGAATTGCCAATGGTCGTTCCCAAAGAATATTTAATTTAGGTACTCAAGGTAGGGGTCTAAATAATTAACTGTAAGCCCTGCTAATGCAATACAGAGGATACCACACATGCATTTTTAATTAGGCTACTAGGCTGGCATCATGTAGGTATCATGTACCTATACGGCCTCCCAACCTACTCAAATTCTACACACTACATTTGAATTTCTAATCCAGTTAACACAAGATAATGGAAATTAATGGCCTGGCTAACTAAACTAAGTAGTTGCTTAGAATATAAATATATCCAGAGAATTTACTTCACCCCGCGCGGTGGTAGTTAAATACTGCCTGAAAAAATACTTTCCGTAAGCTGCTACTTTCACGCAAAATATAGCAAGGCGCATTAAAGATGTGGCCCATTCTTCTGTTTCTCTTAATTTTTGATGAAACGTATCTACACTGAATGAGAAAAAAATATTATTTCAGCTGTCTCATATACATATTTGGTCGAGTCATCGTCATCATCATCATCTCAGCCGAAAGACGTCCACTGCTGGACATAGGCCTCCCCCAAGTGTCGCCACATTGACCGGTCCCGTGCCACTCGCATCCACCGGATTCCCCCAACCTTCACCAGGTCATCGGTCCACCTAGTGGGAGGTCTTCCAACGCATCGTCTTCCGGTTCGCGGTCGCCACTCCAGAACTTTTCGGCCCCATCGCCCATCCATTCTGCGAGCAATGTGCCCTGCCCACTGCCACAATAAGTTTAGCAATTCTTCGGGCTACGCCGGTGATTTGGTCGAGTAGGTATTGAAATTTTGTACGGGTCCGTTGATTATTTTTTCGCGATTACGATGGTGGTCCCATAGATAAGCAAATACACAAAAAAAAGAGATCGTTGGAGATAGCAGATAGGATAACCCTAACGAAACACATTTCAATACAATAAATAAATGCACTGATTTCGAAGTGAATCGTAAATTCTCAGGAGGCAGATTTGTAACGCCAATTTTGTAAACAAGCCTTCGTTCTTTCATCATTAGGTACTTGCGTACATATACTCGTACTTGTAGGTAAGATTATAGTCATAGATTGTATATATCCCCTATTTATAAATACATTTAAATATATATATATATTTATAAAAATTTAATTTAACAGTAAATCTATACATACTCATATATTTTATACACACACATAACACACACATACGTGCACATATGTTGACAAAACTGTTTTATGATGTGATGGGGGGCCTGGAGTTCTGAAATACAGGCCTAGGCTTAGTTTAGACTCCAGATCTTCCACAAATTACAACTTTCTGCCAAATTACTTGTCAACCTACATATGTATAACAATGTAACTTGTGGAGATGAATAAACGTTTTTATTATTATTATTATTATTTATTATTATCATCCATTCTAAATAAGTATACATCACAATTCAACAAGGATTTACAACCTCAATTTAAGGTTGGAAAATCTCTTTTTAATTGCGTACCAGCTTTTCTACGCGGCTATCATAAATTCGAAGATGCTCGCGACGCTTTGTTCTACATTCGGGAGAACAATCATAATAATGATCCCTTACAAATGGGGTTGAAGCAATTAAGGCCGGCAAAAATTATGAAAGAGGTTTCACGATTTTTATTGTAAGCTCACTGACTGACTGGCCAAAAAAATCCATTGTTTCTATATCCTAAACGTTATTCTGAGTTTATTTAAATAGATTAGTGAAGTTTTCATCAAAATCCATCCAGCAGTTTTTACGTGATGCGCGGTCAAACAAATAAACAAACAAAATTTTTAAAAATGATTTTAAGATGTTCAGTTTGGTCGGTTTTTTTTTAAATCTTCAATGTACAGATTTTTTGGTCTCAACGATTTTATATGTATAGCTAATAGATACTTAAAAGGACTAAAGAAAAGCTAACGTTTTTTTTTAGTTCCTGGACTTTTCAAATAAATCTTCAAAATTAGTAACTTCTATTTAATCAAGTATTTTAGATTCTTAGAAGAACTTCAGCTTCATCTGTAATTAGCAAACATAGTGGTCAATCTTGCCGGCTTTGTCGATGTCGACAAATTACACATGTTTCTAAATACACCTAATCCTACACCCCGCGAATTGCAGCCATTTTGTTTTTCTAATCGGCTGATCTACAACACATTGTATAATACTCGGATAGGGTGCCTAAACACAGGAAGAGCAGCGCTAGATAGGTCCTTGTAGCGTTCAAGTTGCCAAAGTCAGTTATAGAACTGACCGATGGAAAGTTCAAGAACTATATTAAACGTGTCCTTATGAAAAAAGCATATTACAAAATCAAGGACTACGTTGATGACAAAGAAGTTTGGCTATGATTCCTTCTGCGCATGCGGTTTCCGTGGTAGCTCATAAACGGCACAGATTTGTGGATGTCTCTAACTATTCTCAATCTCATTATTCTTTTTCTTTTGATTCAGATTATTACAGTAGTTTTCAAATCATTTTTTCTCATATTTTGCTCAGAATAGTTACAGCACTGATGACAATATTTGTGTCACTTGTTTAATTTAGTTCTTTAACTTACGTTTTATAAGTGCCCATCCAGGCCTACGTGAAATAAAATATTTTGATTTTGATTTTGTTCTAGCCGCGAGGCATATGGCCGTCTGATGGCTGAAATATCATCATCTGCTATGTTGGGGTCGGCTTGCAGTCTAACCGGATGCAGCTGAATACCAGTATTTTACATGGAGCGACAACCCATCTGACCTCCACAACCCAGTTAATATTGGGTAATACGAAAAAACTTGGTGAGACTGGTGTCAGACTTTTTGAGCCACTGTATACCTAACACCTGCCAAAGATGGACAAATGATAGGCGGGTCCAACTGCTTAACGTGCTTTCCGAGGCACGGAGGAAACTCGGTGTGTAAGGGTGGTCACCCACCCATGTCCCGAGTGGCTGTTACTATTTAGTCACGTACTCATCGGGTCTGATGGCTGAAATAATTATGATGATAAATGCTAAAAAAGAGGCAGCATTTTGTATGTTGATTAAAATATGATTCACGGCTGTAATTCATGAAAAAGTCATTCAATCGAGTTACACGAACTTGAGGCTTGTATTGATGATTTTGTTAGTTCTACTTACAGAACCGCGAATCATAAATTACAACCTAGCAATGGCCTGCAAATTGCAAAAAAGTAAGCAAGTTTGAATTTCGCGGGGTTCCCGTGAGCCTTAGAGGAATAGCTTAAATACTCTATGCGCCATCAAATCAATAACCTTCAAGGCTATAATAGTAAAATCATTGTTGTCCTTTATAACGAAACTCACGTTTATCAGGGCGTTTGTTCTATTAAATTTTTAGTTAGTTCTGCCTGCTTATTCAAAAGTGCAAGATTTTTTTTTTCTGGAACTGTGCACGATTAGAAATTTTCAAACACGAACGCACCCTACAATATTCATTTTCTTTGTCTATGCCACACGGAGCATAGACAACTTCAAAGGAAAAATAAAAACAAAATATTGTTACCTACTCCTTTTAATTATCACGACTTGGTACAGGTTGGCAAAAATGTCCTGAAACGGAACTAAAAAATTTAATCGTTGGCAACTTCTCCTACTGTCACGTCTAGTCAGTACATGTAATGTCATTTCATGATATCGGTGGCTGTTTTTCGTGTATTTATTGTTATTGTGTTTAAATTGGTGACTCAAAGGGTTCAATATGAACAGAAAAACCATTCGCAGCTCCGTTAGAGAAATAATGTATAAAGTTTATTTGTGATCTTTGGCGGAACATGAAGCTGGACGAATTTTATCGGATATCAACGATGTTTATAAAAGAACTGCGGAAATGTCAGGTAAAATGATCTTTTATCTAAGTAATCAGATGTAATATGTGTGTTTAAACTTGCACTAGATTGTATAAACCATTATACAACTATTATTTACATTGAAAAATACATCGATGAATTTTGTGGTTATGTGCATTTACAAAGAAGCACGCTCCTATAATTTTGATACTTTTTGTGTTACTTCCAGAATAAAAGTAACTAAATATATTATTTTTCTAGGTTAATCCGTAAGTGCCATACGACGAATTGCTAGAGAAGGGCATACAAACAAAGGCTTTTACTCCACTCCAGAGAAACATAGAGCAGGGCGACCTAAAAAGAATTGGATGATTTTGACTTGTGATCAGACAAAAAGTTCAGAAAGATTTTACATTCTTAGAAAGAAGTATTTTATTAAAGTTTAACTGTCTTTATTTTTTACTGTTGTAGGCCGTGGCTGAACAAGTGTTTGCAAGCATCTCTGTTGGTGATTGGAAAAAAAACATGTGAACATGTTATGTAAATAGAAAGAGAGTAATATCAAAGGGGACAAACTCTGTATAGTGATATAGACAAAATAGTCATAAATCTGCAAGATGACAGCAGCAGAAACAGACATGAATGAAGAACTTTCAGATGTGGAATATTTAGCCGAAGACAGTTTAGATTCTGATTGAAACATCTGTAAAATTCTATCTTTCTTATTAATAAAAATGAAAAAAAGCACTTAGACGGATCGTTGGTATTATTTTCCTCATAATGTAAATCAATATACACACGTACTTGCGCATTATCATACAAAAGCGTGAGTATGTAACGAGCAGAGAAATTTATGTTTATTTCAAGTTTAAGTAATGTATAAAACCCGTTAAAGTCATTTTCATCTGCCTAGCCTTTTCCCAACAAATTTTGGGGTCCGCTTCCAGACTAATCTGGATATATACCTACTATGGATGCAGCGTGGATATCAGTATTTTACATGGAGCGACTGCCTATCTAATCTCCACAACCCAGTAACAAGGTAATATAATACCACTTGGTACGACTTGGTTGTCAGATTTTCGGGCTCCTGACTCACAGTAAAGATTTACAAATGACACGACAACAGCTACAAGTGCTTTCCGAGGCACGGAAGAAACTCTATGACAGATGGTCACCCATCTACAGACTAACCTAGTTAGGCACGTCTTCAGCTTGAAGATTGTCCTGTCCGGCTATTATTATTTAGCACTGAGCTCTTCTAAAACCCGTCAACGTACACATTAAATATAAATAAAAATTGAAAAAATAAACCAAAGTATCAAACTGTTATTGTCGTACTATATAGGGTTACAATATGAACGATAGTAGCGCCACCATTATTTTCACGACTTTCTTGCCAAGCTGTACAAGAATTTTCTCAGTGGAAGCTAATAATATTTAGCAAACAAAACTCTTTTATTTCAAAATCATCCTCAAAAATCCGAACTGTCAAATCCATAAACAAAATAGAACTAGGAAATCGAAGGACAGACGGACGTCGATCATCAATCAAATAAACCAATATGGCCGTCTGCTTCCAGTGGGGCTGTTCGCGGTTAATTTTTACAAATTTGCAGTTATAATAAAATACTTTTTAAAGAAAATACATTGCCTTACATTATAATGTAAGTCAATGTACCTAATGAAGACTTTTACGTAAGTATAGCAAACGAAAAAGTGAGATTTTGGACGTTATCCTTGACATGCCATGGGAAAGTTGCAAAGTGGCCTCCGTATTTTACGTTTATTTGCTACATACAATCTCAATTTTCAGGTATGCTGAAGATGCCAGTTAACTCTGTGACTGAAACGAAAAAAGGAGTGGACAAATCTAGATTTTCCCTGTCATTAAATCGGAATAATGCAACTTATTTGAGCAACGAAATTAAGAAACCGATAGAGAACTCGAAGGAGAACGCAGGCCCTTTTAGGCAGTCGACTAATAGGAATAAAGAGAATAAGCCTCTAAAAAGGCCTCTGAAGAGTGTATATGCAAATACTTTATCGGCTGCGAAGAGATTGAAGCCTCTTTCTGAGACAGCAAAGCCAGCAGGTATTGTGTAACTTACCGGTACTTGACGCCGACGATGTGCAATACTTCGGTGATTTATTGCAGTTGTACTCAGTGCTATCGAGGAAAATACTGTGTAGTGTAGTGTTTTTGCATTTTTTTTTTTGTTTATTTTCTGTCAGTGGTGAGCATAGACAGTATTTTGATTTTATTCCATGTTAAAACAAATTTCGACGCTTGTTGACCAAATAACATACCCAAAATACAAAATCGAACGTCAAATTAGTACAAAATGCTAGCTAAAACATAAATCTGACCATAAATCCAACCTCTTGATATGAGAGAAGATAATGATCACTGTAGCTGTCAGATATCCTCTATGGTACAAGTCGACAAAGTAATCATTAAAAAATTTAAAAAAAAATGTTGGTCAGAGGGTCTTACATTTGTTAAATATTACAGAAAAATCATCTGAGCTTGAGCTGATACTTTTAGAGCCTCCCTTGGCCAGCGCTGCCATGTTGAATGGCCACCATACATCGGACACTCAATATGCGGGGAGCACACAACAGCGGAAGACTCCCATTGCCACCTTATCTAACTTGGGGAACACTTGCTTCCTCAACAGTGTACTCTATACTTTACGGTAATTATTCTTTTACATTCATACTGAGACCTTTTTGCTAAAGTTGGTTGAATTGCACCGGCTACAATTCCTACCTAACCCTGTTGCTTAGTCCACAATGTCCACATTCAGTACTTATTCTTATTGTGTTATTTTGCCGTGCATTCTTGTGAGAATATTCAGTTATGCTAAAATTAAAATATTAATTATCTGGTTGTTGATGTAAATGCAATGCAAATTATATAATGAGAAATTGAGTGAAAACTGCTTTATGAGTGCCATATTTCATATTTAAAGTAATGTTTTATTCAATAATAGGTTGCTGTAGTATAAATCAGTTACGTTTTTAACTAAGGTAGTTTAAGTAAACATTTATGAGTTTCAATTACTTTCTTTCATTGCATAACATAAACATCAATCAGGTTTTCCCTAAAAGGTTATGTAGAGGTGCCAGTAATACACCTACATTATGCCATTATGTTTAAGTGTCACAAAGCCTACCCTATTGCCATCAATTAGGCACAAATGCTACAAAGAAATTGCTAATGGGACAACCCAATAACACTGTCACAAACCTGACCAAAGACCTCATGCATACAGTCGGGCTGGTGACCTCTAGTAGACCAATAAGGCAGTCCTTTATTTTTTTGGATGGGAAATCATCAAATGACTTTTCCCGCTCTAGGCGGAGCGGAAGGTAGTGAAGGTAGACTTTTACTGACTTAAACCTATCCAGAACTTTGTGTTCCAGGACCATAGTATCTCTTTCGAAAAGTCTCACAGCCCAACGAGGCAGTCTTTAATTTTCCATCATGATTGTTACAGTTATGCACCACGGTTTCTCCACAACCTGCACCACCTGGTGTCCGACCTAGCTAGTGTGGAACAGAAGCTAGGCAGCATCAGGCTAAAGAGTTCCTCTTTGGGCCGCAGTGCTGCTGGTTTGGCCTCGTCAGGCACCAGATCTTGGAGCAGTAAAGACCTGCTGTCTTTGGGACAGTCTGATAATAGTGCGGGAAAGAGTAAAATACAGGTAAAAACTACTTACTACTCTACTACTACTCTTAAGCCCCTGATAGAAAAGTATTGCAGAAGAAATGCTGTGCCAACCCCAAATAAAATGGTATGACTCTGGCCCCTGCATTAACTATCACCTAGTTTAATATACCAGCCTATTACTGTCCCACTACGGGGCAAAGACCTCTTCTCACACAGAGAAGGCACCAGCATTGACCATCATGCTTGCTCAGGACGGGTTGGCGATTTCAGACTGTATTAAATTAATTATAAGACCAGGTTTCCTCACAATGTTTTCCTTTACCATGTTTGTGATGTCCAAGATAACCTTAAAAAAGTACATATGTATTGAAAAATGACATTAGTACTTGCCCAGATTTTACCCCACAACCTCAAACACTGGAGGCAAGACCTTGGGCCATCACGATATTACCTAGTATTTTTTGTTGTCACCTAGTACTTTTTTTTGTATTGATACCTAAATAGTGCTTTCATTTATGAATTCTCATAATTTTATCTTGGCATTGGGGGATTTCCATCACATCTTTATTTCTAAACGGATGTCAGAAAGATAAGCGCAGAAGCGCAAATATTTCAGCAGTATTAAATATTGCCAAAAAATATGACAGTGCTTCCTATTTAGTGACAATATTTACTGATTCATTCGGTTTTGATATTTATGAGTAATATGTAACTATCATTTTCCTTTACTTGTAACAAGAACTGTTTTCTTAATCATATATTTGTTTCGTTTATCATAAGCAAGATGAGGGTCACAATTTATCTGATAAGAGCATTATTGATAATGATAATAAAATCAGGTAGACCCAATTTGTGAATAAAGAATGTTTAGGTTAATATTGATCATATGATTACAATATTTACTTGTTATGTAAAGATAATTTTAATCACCATGCTGCCATGCTAATTGGGAAATGAATTTTAAATACCTAATCAACAAAGTACAGTTTGTTGATTAAGAATACCTAGTAACTTGGGGTGGGCTTCCATTCTTACTAGAATGAAGCTGCATACCTACAGAAGAAGAGACAAATATTTGAGATGTTGTTATTATTTCACACAGAAGTTCCACTTTCTATGTTAAATATTCTAAATAAACTTAAAAGATATCTTGAAAGATAGTTACTCCACAGTCAAGAGTACTACAGGCTATTAGCTCAGTTTTGGCACTCAGTGCTATGGTTGTGATTCTGACAAGACAACTGTGAAGACTGTGATTAATGTCGCAGCCAAAGTAATTATAAATAAATATTGTACTAGCTGACCCACGCAACTTCGTCTGCGTCACATAAGACAGAAAAACGAAAGGAAAAAAACGTCCCCGTTTTTGCAACATTTTTCATTCCTGCTCAGCTCCTAATTATTGTAGCGTGATGTTATATTCAGATGTTAGCCTAAAGCCTTCCTCGATAAATGGACAACCAACACAAAAATATTTTTTCAATTCGAGCCGGTAGTTCCTGAGATTAGCGCGTTCAACCAAACAAACAAACTCTTCGGCTTTATAATATTAGTATAGATTCAAATAATAATCAAAATAGTTTACTAGACAATTGTACCAACAATATAAAAGCTGTGGTTACTACCTATTTTATATATTAGTTGGAGATGATGTTAGATGTTGACAAAGAATATAAAATATCAATCCCTTTTCTCCCTTCAGATAGCAACCGAGAAGCTCCATGAGACGTACTTCAACCTTCGAGCAGCAGAGAGCAAATGCCTCAACAGCAGTTCTGCAGACGCCAGCCCGGAGCCCTACGCTGCCGACGCCTTCCTAGCTGCCCTTAGAGATGTCAACTCGACTTTTGAAGGTAACTTATATGAACCTTGTCTACTATTTTATACCATTTTAGCTACCCGCGGTTTGACCAAGTGGAGGTCAAAAAGTATCCGTCGGGAGCACACAACCAGGTCATGTTATATCTGTGTGCCAAATTTCATAGAAATCAGACTCTAGTAGTAAAGGTAACAGACAGACAAAGATCCTTTCGCATTTATAATATTACTAGCTGATGCCCACGGCCCTCATGCCCGCGTACAAATTGCCTTCCTCGAGAACCACTCTATCCATTGGTGAAAACAGCATGGAAATCGGTGCAGTAGTTTTTGAGTTTATCGCGAACAGACGGACAGACGCGGCATAGAGTTTAGTTTTATATAATATTATGTAGTGGTAGTTTGGCTGGAACATGTTTCTTAGTTATTGCCTTTGGTAGCAATTGAAAGCAAGTTCTACAGAGCTTGAGAAAATAACTTTATACTTTTATAAGTAGTTAAAAGTTATCACAAACATAAATGCATAAGAAAATTACTTTTAGGGATCAGAGCTACTGGTGGCAATGACTATTCATAAACTGCAGTATTCTTGGATAACTTTTAAAAATGACTGAAATAAATGAGGTCATACATTGTAATAATAAAAAATAAAAAATATATTTATATTGAATGCTAGGTGTTTTCCTGTTGTGAAGCTACTGGGTTAAAATAAAATATGAATAGTGTATGTGTGCTCAAAATATAAGTTTAAAAATGAACCTCGGGCGCCAGAGCACACACCATGCTTACGGATTGTTCAGGCAGCAGGCATTAAGAACCTTTAATCTGCTAGCGGGGGGGCATCAATAAAAGTAGAACAAAGTTATAAGAAAAATCTAACTTTATTTGCCCGTAGGCTGCTGGGCTTAAAACTAAAACAATTGAAGATTCCTTCCTAAAGAAAAGAGTACTTATTTAAAACTAATAAAGAGGGTCAGATCATTATTGCACTTTTTTTGAATATTACAGTTAAAATTATACCAAGGCCAGTATAACCAGCCCACCACACACGATGCTCATCTCCTGGGTCCTCCACTCAGGTGTGCGTCCCAGGTGAGTTGGTAGGAGCCGCGCGTCCAAAGTTTATTTGTAGAAGGTAAAGGAAACACCTCATTGGGCTGAAAATACGAACAATTTTGTTACGTGACGCTATTACCAAAAATATGGCGTCGCAGGCCTTCCGAGAAAATCTATCAAATGTACTACTTACTGTTTCCTTCAAAATTCAAATTATTGTCCTCCTCATGCAGGACATCTAGATTATCAATTAAGGGTATGATTCCTGAAACAATGTAATATTTGCATCGATGAGCGTCGGACACTACGCAAACACAATTTTGAATTTGTATTGGAAAATACGAAGAACTCGCTTACCATTGAAATAAAACGGAATCCTAGGGGGAATCATGGAAGAGTACCGGCAGCTAACGCATTTCGGACTAATTTCTGGTGTCTTGCAACCCGATTATACGGATTTATTATCCAGCGATCTAGATCACCACCATTCTTCCAAAATGTTCAGTCGGAAAGTGACAGTTGTCAAAGACAAACTCCACAGCTAAGCAAAATCAGTGTGACCACTACACAAAAAAATAATTTTAAAGAAATAAATCCGCTTTCATGTAACAGGCTTAAAAGACCCGTTACATTACATCCCTCCCCGAAAAATAAAAGAAAGGAACTTTCTTTTATTAGAAAGCAATCTTCAACCATATAAACCAAACCTAATTACTTTCTAATTCCAAATTAAAAAAAAGATTCAAAGTGTAAATGAATTCTGAAAACGTCAAGCGACTAAGTATCAAGAACTCTATAAAAGCAAAAAAAATACAAATAACAAAAAAGAAATCTGTGAAAAACAGAATAAAAAAATAAGTTATAAAACTTAGATAAATGAAGCGAAGAGAGAAATCTCTTACCGCTTCCAAACTACAACCTTTAGTGCAGTTAGGCACCTTCGCCACTGACTAAAAATTTCGAACAAACTCGAACAATATACCAAAACAAACTACAACTTTTGGTACAATTAGGCACCTTCGCCACTGATCAAAAATTTCGAATTAACAATATACCAACACAAAACAAACTACAATTTTTAGTGCAGTTAGGCACCTTCGCCACTGACTAAAAATTTCAATCCATTTGTAACAGCACAACCTTGAGTGCAGTTAGGCACTATCGCCACTGACTACTAGGTCAGCTGCTTCCAACTCTACCATCTCTAGAGTGCAGTTAGGCTCCATCGCCACTGACTAACTCCGTGTTCTACAATCCAAAAAATATTTGAAAATCCAAACAAAAGTTTTCAAATAAAGCTGAAGGACTTTATTTAAAAATATTGTTACAGGAACAACCTGCAACAAAACAAAGAAAAAAAAAAGCGTATTGTGATCGGCTCATCACCACCGAATTCCCGAGCACAACAGCTGCAAAAGAATGTGAATGCTGTGACTGGCTCAACACTACCAATCTCCCAGACACAAACAAATTCACAAAAAAAACATTGAGATCTCCAATGAGAAATCTCAATAACAAAAGGGCGAAACCCAAAGTTTCACAATGCGATCGGCACACCACCACCGAACTTCCGAGCGCAAAGAAAAAGAATGACGAAAGTCAAAAAAAAAAAAAATCCCGCATTGTGATTGGAACAACAATGTCCAACACAATGGAAAAGGAAAAAATATGGCCGGGGCCAAAATCCCACATTGTGACCGGCACAACACCACCGACCTTCCGAGCACAATGGTAAAAGAGTCGAAATCAAGGTCAAATATTACACCAAGATCCAAAAAATGATAAGGCATTTTGCAACAAAAGTTACAGAATGACCCTAAAAAGCAAAGTCCAGGATGAACGCGTACTAACAAAGTCAAATCCGATCATTAAAAAGAATGAAACTCTAGTAAAAATGAGAAACAATTCTGACAATGAACAAAACAAAATAGATTTAAAAATCGATTACTATTTATAACGAAGAGGAAATAGAATGATTTTAAACTATGAAAAAAGTGAAGATTACAAAAACTTGAAATTGAATTTAAGTCTTTGAATCCCAAGGTAAAATTACCTGAAGTGTAGGATTATATAAGATTCTAATAAAATGTAAACAGGTAAAAAGATTACCCTTAAAAAGAAAAGAGAATCATATATAATCCAACAAAAACAAACAAAACATAAATAAGATCCTTCGATGTGAAAAATAGTTAGTGTGAAAAAAAATAGTATTAAATTAACCAGAATGACCTAAGCTTTATTTTAGAAAGAATCGAATTGGAATCTAATAAATTATAGTGAAGTTACCTAACATAATAATAAGTTTCAAACAACAATAGCCTTTCATACATCATTCTAACAAATGTTGATCTTCACACAAAAATACTCAATAACAAAACAAAGTCTAAAAGTTCCCAAAATTAAAATTTAATAATATCTTTAACATGATAACGCCCCACTGAACCTTTATTTAAATCTTTCAAAACATAGACGTTATCTGAAACCTTATCAGTTATTTTACACTTTACAAACTTAGGTGCAAGCTTAGCCGAAAAATATGCAGGTGCATGAGATTGAACAAAACTTCTTCTCCACACCATATCACCCACATCAAAAGAAATGACTTTCCGACCTTTATTATAATAAGCGGCATTTCGCTTATACCCCTTTAACAAGTAAGCTTGAACTTTAACAAAAATATCACTAAGTGAACTAAGAGAAACTGCATAAGCATTCCTATTTGAAATTTCTAGTTGAGTTAAATCTTCAACAGAACTACTAAAATGATGTAATGACGCATCAAGAATAAGCTCCCTACCAAACATCAGAAAGTTAGGAGTAAACTCAGTAGCAAGGTTTACACTATTATTTAAAGCTAATTGAACATTTGGCAAAAAACTTGACCAAGTTCTATGATCATCTTTAACAAAACACGATATGCAGGTTTCGACCGTTTTATTATACCTCTCAACAGGATTATTTTGAGGTGTATACAAAGTATTATAAAATATTTTGGTTATATTAAAACCTTTCATAAAATCTACAAAATGTTTTGAAGTAAATTGGGTTCCGTTGTCACAGACTACTATTTTTGGACAACCAAACTTAAGAAATATTTCTTTTTCAAAATGTTTACAAATTACTCTAGTGGTAGCATTGATCATTGGAAAGAACCAACAATATTTAGTAAAAACATCTACAACCGAAAGTATATATCTATGACCAGAATAAGTTTTAGGTAGAATTCCTATGATATCAACGGATAGCATGAGCATGGGACGATCAACCTTTTTAGGATTAATCATAATACCAAAAGGCGGAGATGTAGTATGTTTATAAGCTTTACAAGTATCGCAAGTCAAAATGTATTTATGAACATCATTAAACATTCCCTTCCAAAAATAATGTTGTTTTAATTTCTTCAAAGTTTTATGTATTCCCAAGTGTCCAGAATTTACATCATCATGATTTGATCTAATAGTATCTAAAATATGTTCTTTAGGTATAACAATCTTCCAGTCCAAAAGACTGTGGGGATTATATTTATTTTTACAAAATTTATACAAAGTATTATTTTCAACTCTAAAGTTTTTATATTTCCTGGGAGATTTTTGACATTGGGTAAATATTTTCCTATACCAAGGGTCAGTAATTTCATCGTCAGGTAAGACTAAATTATCCTGAGCGTTTATAGCAGCGACTTCTATGCGAGATAAAGCATCTGGAACTAAATGTAATGAACCTTTTTTATGAATAATATCGAAAGTAAATTGAGAAATTCTAGCAGCCCAACGAGCTAAACGTCCACTAGGATTACTGAGACCTAAAAGCCATTTCAAACAAGCGTGGTCAGTGATTACTGTAAACTTCATTCCCTCAATATAAGGTCTAAAATGTTCTATGGAATCTAAAATAGCTAATAATTCGCGTTCAGTGGTACTGTAATTTCTTTCACATTTATTAAGTGACTTAGAATAAAAAGCAATGGGATGTTGATCTCCCTTCTCATCTTCTTGACTCAGAACACTACCAATGCCCACAGAACTAGCGTCGCAATGTAAAAAGAAAGGTTTTTCAAAATTGGGGCACTGCAAGACGGGGGAAGTTACTAATGAATGTTTTAATTCTTGGAATGCATTTTCAGCTTCGTCATTCCAAGTAAGTGACTTTTTAGAATTTTTGCTACCTGCTGTCAATTTAGTTAAAGGAGAAGCAATATCAGCAAATTTACAAATGAATCTACGATAATAGGAACATAAACCAAGGAAACTTCGAAGTTGTTTTACCGTTTCTGGACGAGGAAAATTTTCTATTGTCTCTAATTTAGAAGGATCAGTATGTAAGCCATTACTGTCAACAATAAAACCAAGATAGCGAAGTCTATCTTTGCAAAAGTTGCATTTCTTTAAATTTACGGTTAATCCCGCCTCTCTTAATATATTATAAATTTTATTTAATTGTTCAATATGGCTATTAAAGTCAGAATTTATACAAATTAAATCATCTAAATAACAAAATACAGAATTATCATACTCTGGACCAAAAAGTTTATCTACCAGTCTCTGCAACTCAGCCGGTGCATTGGTGAGACCGAATGGCATGCGAACAAATTCATACAGGCCTTTTCCAGGAACCACAAAAGCAGTCTTCTCACGGGAGGATTTTTCAAGTGCAATTTGCAAAAAAGCTTTAGAAAGATCTATTGTACTAATATACTTAGCACCTCTAAGGTTATCTAATATTCTAGAAGTATAAGGAAGGGGATAAGAATCTTTAATTGTAACTGAATTTAATCGTCTTGAATCTAAACACAATCTAGTACCTCCATCTTTCTTTTCCACCGCCAAAACAGGTGAACACCAAGGAGACTTAGAGGGTTGAATAATGCCTTCTTTTAGTAAAACTTCTACTTCATCAAAAAGTTTTAAGATTTGAAAATAAATTCTCAAGTTTGAGGTTAAGTATGAAAGTCAATGTGGTTTGCCCATGAAAAATTACTAAGTTAAATATTGTTTTAAAAAAGTGCAATAATCACTTACAAACAGCTTAAGTCTAGTTAAATTAAATGTACAATATTGTACTTAACAATTAGATTAAATTAATTACATACAAAGTTAAACTTAGTTTTTTAAAATAACTTTCCTGTTGAGTGCAACAACTAAACGCGGTCTATACTATAAATATGTTGGTTTTGCTAAGAAAAAACATGTTATTAAAACAAACAAGTCAATAAACAAAATTATCAATTGTAAACGCCAAACATTGTTTACAAAGATTCACCAAAATAAGTTAAGTACTACTTATGAGTCACAAACTAAAATAAACACAAAGTTATTAAAATAACAATGATGAACAAACAAAAGACTCATAGGTTAATTAATTATTGTGCAATAATGACCGTAAATACTCATAAACAAGCACCAGACAACCTACTTCAAGTCCCTGTTCGCTGAGCGACAATTGTAATAATAAAAAATAAAAAAAAAATATTTATATTGAATGCTAGGTGTTTTCCTGTTGTGAAGCTACTGGGTTAAAATAAAATATGAATAGTGTATGTGTGCTCAAAATATAAGTTTAAAAATGAACCTCGGGCGCCAGAGCACACACCATGCTTACGGATTGTTCAGGCAGCAGGCATTAAGAACCTTTAATCTGCTAGCGGGGGGGCATCAATAAAAGTAGAACAAAGTTATAAGAAAAATCTAACTTTATTTGCCCGTAGGCTGCTGGGCTTAAAACTAAAACAATTGAAGATTCCTTCCCAAAGAAAAGAGTACTTATTTAAAACTAATAAAGAGGGTCAGATCATTATTGCACTTTTTTTGAATATTACAGTTAAAATTATACCAAGGCCAGTATAACCAGCCCACCACACACGATGCTCATCTCCTGGGTCCTCCACTCAGGTGTGCGTCCCAGGTGAGTTGGTAGGAGCCGCGCGTCCAAAGTTTATTTGTAGAAGGTAAAGGAAACACCTCATTGGGCTGAAAATACGAACAATTTTGTTACGTGACGCTATTACCAAAAATATGGCGTCGCAGGCCTTCCGAGAAAATCTATCAAATGTACTACTTACTGTTTCCTTCAAAATTCAAATTATTGTCCTCCTCATGCAGGACATCTAGATTATCAATTAAGGGTATGATTCCTGAAACAATGTAATATTTGCATCGATGAGCGTCGGACACTACGCAAACACAATTTTGAATTTGTATTGGAAAATACGAAGAACTCGCTTACCATTGAAATAAAACGGAATCCTAGGGGGAATCATGGAAGAGTACCGGCAGCTAACGCATTTCGGACTAATTTCTGGTGTCTTGCAACCCGATTATACGGATTTATTATCCAGCGATCTAGATCACCACCATTCTTCCAAAATGTTCAGTCGGAAAGTGACAGTTGTCAAAGACAAACTCCACAGCTAAGCAAAATCAGTGTGACCACTACACAAAAAAATAATTTTAAAGAAATAAATCCGCTTTCATGTAACAGGCTTAAAAGACCCGTTACAACATGATATCTGAAACCACCATACATACCATTGCAATCTAGATAGGCGCATTTACATGATGCGTTGCTCGAAATATTATGCTAGTATTGATTGGTCTTAAAATAGTTTGCCTAGTATGAGTCACAGATTTGTAACCCTAGTTTGAGTCACAGATTTGTAACCCTCTACCACCCACATAATGCTGATGAAAGTGAAAGTGGTGCATGACGAACTTTATCAAACATTTTATCTTGTGCGAGTGTGCGAGATATATTTTCAGAGAGAATTTTAACAAATATATTATTATACATGGAGTCTTATTTATCAGAGTACACAAAAAAGAAAATATTATGTACAAAGTCAAGCTTAACCTGAATAGGGTTTTACTTTAAAATAACAGTGAAGTAGTCAAGTCTTCCCCCAAAGATAAAGATAAAAATAAAGATAAAGATTTATTTAAGACTTGAATCAAACAATGAAGTTCAGACAATATAAGTTGGCTAGTAAAATATTCAGGGCCAGTTTCACCGATTGCGGATAAAGTGTCGATTAGCCTATTAGGAACTTATCTGCCAGATAAACTAACACTTTTGGTTTCACAGGTGTCGGATAGCGATATCTGGTAGATAAAGTATACCTGGTGCCTTTAAGTGGTAGATAGTATTAACTATCAGATAACTAACCGACACTTTATCCGGAACCGGTGAAACTGGCCCTCAGTGTTCTAAATTCAAACAATGCAACTGTGTTAGATGAAGAAAAAAAAATACGCGCTATATTTGTCATAACATAATATTTAATTCTGTAATAGTTTTACAAAATACTTTACACGTCAAATCGTGTTATGTTTTAAAACTAGATGCGGCCGGCGAGTACCTGACTACTCTGAGAAGAAATATATGAAAGAAACTCAGAGGTCATATATAGTCTTTTTTTAAATTCCAGACATAGGTCATTCGAGGACCATGCAGTATAGTGTCTGAGTTGGTCTTTTGAATAAAGAACCACACTTTTGAATAAAGAACCACACTTTTGAATAAAGAACCACACAGTTTTTAGTGAGCCTGTTCAGTCAGTGCAAGCATCATGTCATTAATCTTTATTTCATCAATTAAATATTTATACAGGTAACAGACAACAAGATGCCCATGAGTTGCTCGTCTGCATATTGGACAACATCCGAGAAACATGTCGAGCGCTCAGTGCGCGAGCCAATAGGTTGCAGATACATGAAAATGGTGACAGGTAATGTAACTCTCTTTCTTATTTAATGGTCCAGTTGAATCAGCTTCAGACTTGATTAGTGATCACATAAAGGGTGTAAAACACCTCTTAACGAAAACGAAAGGCACTTGTTCCCCTCGTCATTCTGATCATTTATTTGTTCTACACTGTACCTGGCAACCTTCTAGTTACGGAGATATTGGGGGTCAAAGTTGCAAGTTTTTGACAATTTTTTTTTAAATACTTTTTATCGCATTATTTTTACTTTAAATATCTCTACGACCCCCGTACTGTTCAATCCATCCATCCGCACAATGTTTTGAGTGCGTTACATTGAGTTATACCACAAAACATGATTTATAACCTCAATAAAAAAAGTTTAGCCTTCCTATCTCATGTGCCAAAAGATTCTTTATATTGATTGTAGCAGAGTATAAGATCGAGTTGTTTCAACATCATTAGCTAGTTTCAAACCCATACTATAGACTGGTACTGAGAATTTGCTAATGGGAAAAATAATTGTTCTTGATCAGCTAATGCTTGTCCTCGAGGCAAAACCTGCTGTTTGCAGGGGACTGTGATAATGTACTGAATCGGTTAAATGGCCCTTATTTACAATGGTTGTATTTTCTAAACCACAGTAACTAGAACTAAAAAGAGTTATTACCATAAAATTAAAATACACAGAATAACAAAGTAAAGGTTTACACTTTCATCAATTCCTCTCACAGTTATACTTCTGACATGCCAATAAAATCTTCGTCCATCCATCCACAAACAGATGGTCTGTTGGAATAGAATCCAAAGAAGAAGTGTGTTGTAGAATAATTTCGTGTAGCAAAAATAATGTAAGACTCTTTTGTTACATTTGGATATCCTCAATGGATGTCCTCTCCGCCATGAGCCAGGTGGAGGGATCTGTCAGACTCCTCGTTACTACCGGCTAGGATCCAGAACAAAATTTCATTCTCCGCAATTACCCCAACAGCAAAATTGAAGGCATAACCCAACTTACATTATTTCAGCAACGGCATAGGCCGCCAACCCAGTTTAGAGGGCGACGGCGGCAAGCCGACGCTGGGTAACCTGCGCAAGTCCTGGAAGAAACGCAAAGAGGTGAAGGTGAACGACAAGAGTCGAGCGTCGCCCACTGAAGACCGTCCTCCTTCGCCCGCTGACCCTGAGAGAGATGAGAAATCTCGCCCTGGGTGGGACTTCGTCGCTGATGATTTTGAAGGTGACTTGTTACTTGAAATTAAACTGTAGAATGATTTCTTTAAAAGGGCTTGGAACAATTTTGTATGTAGCGTGGCCGGATTTTCTTCCGCCAGTCAAGTGGCGGCCACGCATAAGACCTAATACTAATCGATACCTGGTATCAATACAAACAAGTTTTGTCTAAGACAAAATCTACCTTGCACAACTTTTAAAATCAAAATGGCGGAAGAAAATCCGGCCAATAAATTCAAACCCCTTTCGGGTCATTTGACATTCCATGTGTTAAGTGCAAACTCCATAGTTGTGGCATATCTCGTCATTCATATTTCTCCAGATGAGCTGTAAACTTTTTAATTGCAATCAGTTTAATTAAAATATCACTTCCATTCACAAGCAGATAGGTTATTGTAATCGATTTATGTCGCGTGAAATAGAATGCAGCCGCAACTGCATTTATGTTTACCTGATTACGTCGGAGGCCAATTGGAGGGTTATGTGTTTGTTTCAAACAGTTGATTGCCTTTTATGACCTTACTAGCTTCTGCCCGCGACTTCGTTCGCGTGAATTTCCCGTTTGCAACTTTTCTTATTGCTGCTCCGCTCCTATTGGTCATAGCGTGATGTTATATAGCCTATAGCCTTCCTCGATAAATGCACTATCCAACGCAAAAAGAATTTCAATTCGAGCCGGTAGTTCCGGAGATTAGCGCGTTCAACCAAACAAACTTTCTGCTTTATAATAATATTAGTATTAGTATAGATAAGAAAAGAGTGTTCTAACAATCAAATAATATAAAATTTTCAGGCACAATGGTGGTCCGCACTATGTGTCTAGAGTGTGAAGCGGTGACGGAGAAAGCGCAGGCAGTGTGTGAACTGTGTGTGCCTGTTACTGACGACGATACGGAAGAAGAGCCCTTCCGCGCCGCCTGCCTCTCTACCGAGTACCTACGTGATCAAAATAAGGTATGTACTGAAACCTGAGGTAGTTGCTTGCCCTCTTTCCTGATGTTTTTCTTTAAAGTAAGGTATTGCTGACTGGCAACATTCTTATTCTTTTTTCATCTTTTATAATAGACCATGGACTAACTCGACTGTACCAGAGCGAGGAGATGACGACAGCAGTCCTAGATGGCTACAACATATAACTCTTCTTTATCCGAATAAATGATAAGGGCTTGGAAGGATCCTCCAGGGTGTTCCGTGGAATTCAAGTTTCCTTACGTTTTTTGCAATTTGCAGTTCCTCGCAAGTTCATAAAGGTCGAGGAAAGATTTTTTTTAAGTGAAAGTCGTTCCTCGACCTTGGTCAACTTGGAGGGTTGTGTTGATGATTTTGATGATTATAATTCTGTAACTACATACGTCTTACAGCCGCAAACAATATTTTCATCAACATACAACCTAGCACTGGCCTACAAATTGTAAAAAACGTAAGTAAATTTGAATTTCGCTGGCTACCCTGGAGCATCAGCCAGTCTTAATCAGAACTCTGGGTGCGCGCTAATGTACTTGTATCTCCCGGACCACTGAATTATGGTAATAGTGGGGATTTAGTCGGTCTGGGAGAGTCCGACTTAACCGTAAAAAAATAACATTGAACGAACCAACAATTCCAGTACTGGTGCGAACGTTGCCTCCGATACAACGAGGCACGTCGCTCCGTGGCGTACTCTCGCCTGCCGCGCTTGCTGGTGCTGCAGCTGAAGCGCTTCAGCGGCGGCATGGAGAAGATCACGAGGCACGCGCCCACGCCGCTACTCATGCCGTGCTTCTGCGAGCCCTGTGCCAAGAGACCGCCTGAACAACCGCCCACGCATAGGTATCATAGAAAATATTTATATTAAGGAAATAAAGCAGGTGATGCAAGTTGCAGGTCTACTGGAAAGGAGGAAGTTGACGACAATCTGACCGTATCGTCGGCCATTACATCAACATCAATATCCCTGTTCGACGTAGGTTTCTTCGCATAGATGTTGACCTACTCAATCCTCAGTTAAATTGTTGATCTAATCTTTTACTCTGCACGGTCTTAATGTGCACGTCGCAACATTCTCACATAAATGTATTATCTCGATTTTGTAACAATAATTTGGTCTCTCACAAGTTATTATGTCTTGTGACTGTAGCTTATTGCTTTTTTGTCATTAAAAAAACAACAAAAAAGTCTAATTGTAATAAGTTATAATCTGCGAAGACGGTCGCTCCAGTTGCTCAACTAACTTAGAATTTTGACAACATTTTCAGATACATCCTATGGGGCGTGATAATGCACTTGGGTCAGACGCTAACAGGCGGGCACTACGTGGCGTACGCGCGCGACGCCGCCACGACGGCGACCACGTGCGCGCGAGACGTCGGCGGCGGAGGGGACGCGGCGCCGGCCGGCTTCATGCGCGCGCTGTTCTCTCGGCCGCGCGCACCTCCCGCCTGCACGGCGCGCGACTGCTGCGTGCCGCGCCCGCGCCCGGCGCCCGCGTGGCTGGCGTGCGACGACGAGCTCGTGAAGCCCATCTCCAACGAAGAGTTCGAGGACCTGCTGTCTGCCGAGCCCGAGATGCGCTCGGCCGCCACGCCCTACCTTCTGTTCTACGTCAAGAGTGAGGTCGGCTAGTGCCGCCCGCCGCGCGTCGACGCCCTAGTCGTTAGTAGTACTCGATGTGAGCTCCGTATCTACCGTTTCAAGTTCACCCATCTTCCGATCTCAACAATTTGGATAGTGCGGCCACCTTAAATCGGACACTTAAGTGTAGAACGGTCCTCCTATATCGGAAGGTGTGTAGAACCGTTTAATTTACTCGTCCCGCTTCAGTCGCCGGACGCCCGGAGGTCGTCCGACGCGTCCTGACAGTGAATGTGTCGCGGCGTATTACTGTTCGTTTAGCGATCGTCCTGTGAGCCGTATGTTTTGTTCGTTTAGATGCTTAAAAAGACATAGGATGTAGGCGCGGACCGTGTGTGTCGGCCTGACGTGATATTATGAGTGTAGCTAAAATATTATATTAGGATGTTAGAGAGATCGATCAAAATATATTGTAAAGTATACATATAAATACATTCACAATATTTTCACTTGTTACAATCTGACAATATGGACTCGAGTAAGAATAAAATAGTTCGAATGTACCTTCTTATACTGTATACATACTGATATTGACGTTGATGCTATATTACCTGTATTTAAATATTATATAACTGCGCTGTTGGCGAAATTATTTATTGGCCTAAAAGTATAATTGTTCCAGAATTTATTGCCCAGAAGTTGCTATATTCCCCTTTTTTAAATCATAAAATAACAAAAACTATCTATGGTCCAAATTCACCACGTGCCCGTCAATTATATTGTTACAATATTTATTTAAAAGCCATTTTACAAACTATTATACTACTAATACTAAGACAAAAGTTCAGAATACGCGTTTTTTAGTCGCAGCTAAGCTAAATACCTGACCTTTATTCTCTAGTTTTCATAAATCCAAGAGCATGGATACAGAGTTACAAATTAAATACAATCATCATTGATAATTAAAGCATGTTAACGAAAGTAGAAAATATTTTTATGGCACTTTTTTTGTTAGTAGTTCACAAAGTACATTTAAAGACAATGTCAAACATACAATTTTGTCAACACTTATGATCCAATACAGGTCAAATGGAAATCTTACGATTAACTGTGACTTACCAGTAAACGAGTTGCAGGTTGATAATGTCACCAAACGTTGAGTACCTACATAAGAGTGCCTCAGTAAAGTAGGCGTCAATTGTGTTAATAAAATGGTCATTAGTTTATAGAAAAGTATAGTATACAAGTGAGACATTAACAACTTCCTTAGTCAAGTATATTCTAGAACCTTCTTGATTGTTCGATCAGATTTACTTGAAGCATCTATTAACTTGTACCATCTTAAACTTACGCACAGAGTAGTCATCTTACCATTAAGATTACAGAAACTTCGAGACTACAACGATCAATGCTTGCTATGAAATGTGACTGCTTTCTTTTTTACAAACTTTTAATTACTGTGCTATTGTGTTACGGCTAGCTCTTGCTACCATGATAATACTGTGTATTTTTGTATGGCAGCTAGTAAATTGTATCTAGTTTTATTTCTGTGTATATTCAAATATGTATAGTCTGTTCTCGATTTGATACTGCAGTTGTTTTTGAGGATATTTCTCGGATATGTAATGCAACAATGATTTATAATATTCATTGTAAAAAAGATTTCAAAGACGCTGCAGTAAATTATTCCTTATGATTGATTGTCTTATGACTGTGGCTGCAAATTAATACAAATTATATAAAAATATTCTTTTGATTTAGCCATAATCGAAAGTCGACTATTGTAGTAGTGGAAAGTTAACTTATCTTTAACTAAGCATAAGTTTCAATGTATTTTTGTAAAACAGTTGGGATGTTTTAGTTATAACTTATGTAATAGTTCATTGCTACAGTCATCGACTTGTCTACATATGCTCGACTTTAAATTACTCAACCGAAGCTAAATTACTTAATTTTTATGTGTTAATGTGGATGCCATTCCAAAAACCTTTGAAAAAGGTAGAATTCTTGTCAGTAGCTATATGACTTTGTTTTTATTATCGAACAAAATGTTATTATTATCGTTCATTTTCATTGTAAATTCGATTTGGATAATAAAAATAAGTTCAATGACCTTTTTTTATTCATTGTGGAGATGAAATTAACCCTTTACACAGGGGCGTAGCTACCGCCGTATCTGCCGTATCAATTATACGGGGCCCCCGAAATTACAAAATAAAAAAAAGCAAATTCTTTGGTTCGTTTCGTTTGCCGAAAAAAAGGATAGTGTATGCTTTTTGTAAAAAAAATTGGAGAAAGTGATGATGAATAAATATTTCTTTAAATTGTATGCAAATATGTTTTTTTTTTTGCTGAGAGCAGCGGTGGCCCAGTGGTGGCGGCCCCGACTTACGAAGAGTAAGTCGTGGGTTCGAACCCAGACAGGCGCATTACTTTGTGTAATTTATTTCATAACCGCTGCTCTCAAAAACGGTGAAGGAAAACATCGTGAGGAAACCGGCATGTCCTAGAACCAAAAATTTGAAGACATGTGACATCTACCAATCCGCACTGGGCCCGCGTGGTAGATTATAGCCCATTCCCTCTCATTGAGAGGAGGCCGTGTCCCAGCAGTGGGAACATTATAGGCTGATGATGATGATGATGATGATTTTTTTGTCCGCTGTGAGAAATCGTTACCACTCAGGGCCCACAAACAAATTTTTATACGGGGCCCCGCCAAGGCATGCTACGCCACTGCCTTTACAGGCAATACTTTTGGCTGGTTTAGAATTTCGCCCAGTCAATTAGCGAGATACTGACACATAGATAAAATAATGAGGTTGAGAAGCAGCAACCAAGATGCAGGCATTTTCCAAACTGAAAACCCCCAAACAAGTTGTTTTTTTTTTTCAATTATCCGAGCGCCACAGTTGAAGAGAGACTCCAATGCTATTACAAAGTTGATGCACGAAAAAATGACATGCTAAGTAAAAAAAATTAACACCTTTTAGGCATGCGGTTTGTTTCTTTAGGGAGATAATCTATTTCTCACGATTATATTGTTTCGTTGCTTACATGTAGATCATCTTGGGATTAATCTTTATCTCTGTAATGTGTATTATAGAAGATATGGACACCTATAAATAATCTAGCAAATAGTTGGGTTTAATTTATTGACAGCTGATGAAGATAAGGGTATAGGTAGAGTTATCACTTCTACGATAAACCGACGGGTCACCGGGAACAGTTTAGTGACAGATTTCAGTGTGTTAACGTGTCTGTTATATTTAATTCATTTGATTTTAATTAACAAAATGAAGGCTGTTGAATCAAGGAGTAGGTTCTCAAAGGTAAGTTCATCTTTTATTACTAGTACCCACCTGGGCAACCGAGCTGTTTTGGTAAACATAAAAAACGAATTTTCCCATCTAAATCGATTTCTGTCCCCGTAAACGCACATAATGAAACATTCATA
Organism: Xestia c-nigrum; assembly: GCA_916618015.1. Taxonomy (NCBI): domain Eukaryota; kingdom Metazoa; phylum Arthropoda; class Insecta; order Lepidoptera; family Noctuidae; genus Xestia; species Xestia c-nigrum. Next base: position 21,122,053 of record OU745250.1, read on the forward strand.
GAAATCGTAAGAGCCATTTTCGAGTGCGTGATTACAAATAAGTCGTTCCAAAATAGATTTTTAGAACATCTATGGAGACAGGGCCCAAACTGAGTGTCTTAATAGTTGTGAATTTATAGTTTCTTGAAAAGTAATCCAGATTTATAGCAACAATAATTTTACTCCTAAAAGTAATACTTGGAACATGATTATCATTACGCTCTATTTAGTCAGCTTCAAATAAAAAGAAATACGTTCAGATATTGATTTTAATTTCAGTACATATTGTGGCATAGGTTGTAAACATTTTGGTCGCACGTAACTTTATATTTTGATCAAAGCAGACACTTTTATTATTCATAATTATAACTCAGCTTGCAAGCATTATTACTTTGGGCTCTTTAAATAATATACAATCAGTGTTTTGATTTTTGAAAAAGGTTCCAACTTTTGCCGGTAGATCTGATATGAATGACGTTTTAATGGCTACCTGCTATGACATTGAGTTGACCTCTAAAAGTCCTTGCATACATTCATCATACATTGTCGCTGTCAAACTATAACAGAAAGTTGTGTGATAGTGATTGCGGAATTACATGTTTCATTGAATATTATAATTTTTTAAATCATCATAAAAATGGCATTTGTAAGTAAAAACATATTTATCATTACATTACATTATACTTAATAACTAGTGTTAGGTTAGTTTTCAAAGTTTTATTAACTTTTTTATTACCTACCTTGTAGGGACATATTATTATACTTAAAGTGATGTACGGCAATACAATTTTAAAGCAGTCAATCTAACGCAGGTCGTCTACTGCACACAGATACAATTAATTATAATACACTGGCCTCAGGCCAAATAACTAAAGACTTAATAAATACATAGGCAAATGAGACCGGCATTTTTGTTATTAACATAAAATGTCATTGACGTGTATGAACCAAATATACTCATGTATCTATTGTAAAAATGAGGTTTTCTCATTAAAACAAAGAATGTATTTCTTTTTCGTGGAATTTATAACCTAAAAAGATACCTAGGTTTTTCGAAGGTCACTTAGAACCTACTAAGTAAATAATGGTAAGTATTTAATTAATTTTAACACACGTATTACTTGATTAGCCCGCAATTACATTACAAAGTATGTTATTATGTCCTTTAAGCACTTATTTTTGCATTAACCATTTTATAAAAGAGCAGCAGTCCCAAAATAACTTTGGTTAGCAACCTACTAAATTGTCATTTTATGAATTGTATTTTCAATCTATTATGATCAATATAATGTTAACATAGATAATAAAATGTTTTTATACATTATTATTTAGGCATTTATAGTAGTGACATAAATCCAAAAGTTCTAACTAAAAGAAACACTATAGTTACGCCTCTTTTCCCTTAAACACAGTCTAGGCAGGAACAAAAAATACAATTATGTGAAAGTTAACGTTACCTGCTTGGGGCTTTTATTGTTATCAAATACTTACACTGTATTTATCACGGTATTTATAAAATGTCGGTCAGTACTGTGTACACACGACGACGAGTCAAGCTATTCAAAAACCACTATGTGGATCTCTCTTTGTTCAAAATATCTGTGCAGAACGAGGACATGTTATACTGGAAATGTATAGTTTGAAGTGTCGCCGTGTGTATTAACTTCTTAAAATCGTAAAATGGTTAAGTTTTTCAGTGAGTTTGATGACTGATCAATGATTAAAGTAAAGCTTAGCAGTTTTGGTTGCATTTAATATTTTTAACTTATCTTTATACGTTTTCGTTATATTCCGTACTTAGTTTGGTTTTACGAACAAAAAAAAAAAATATTTTTAAACTATTTACACATTTTCTACTTAAGTGTTGGCTCATATTTTCAGCAGTTAGATCCAGTTAGGGATGCAGCTGTTTTAATTTAAACGAGAAGCTGTGGTCTGAGGGCAGGATAGCCATTGCAGTTACAGTAAACGTTCTTAGAAGCTGTGGTCTGAGGGCAGGATAGCCATTGCAGTTACAGTAAACGTTCTTATGAGCCAATGTAAACTTTTTATTTTTTTTAATAAATCGCCCCCTATCTTCTTCATAACTGCTTTTTCAACATCTTTGAATGGCATTTTTTTCTTTTATGGATCAGAAAACAAAACTATAGAATGAAGCGACTGAGTTTACAAAAGGTCCCTACTAAAATGTCACAAACGACCCAACAACGACTGCTGCATATTTATATTATATTACTTACGCATTAGTAGGTAGAGGTAGGGAACAGCTAATGTTTTTTCGTATTTCGTACCCTCTAGTCTTAGGCGAAGGCGCTAGGGCTGTCATGTTACATGTTTATATTCACATTTAGTGAATAAGAAATAAAATACTTAATTATACCAACAGCCTCATTCATTATGGATTAATAAATATTTTGAAGCAGAGGCACATAACACAAATAATAGTACCTAAGTCTTAAAACAAGTTAGTTAGAGTTAAATAAAAAAGGAAAAGAAAAGCCAATAATCTACAGTGGCAAAATACAGACTTAAGTGTGTCAAGAAAAAAACATCATTTCAATATATTGACCATACCGATAAAATGTTATGTACCCCTGCTAATATAGATTGCAAAAAAATGAAAGTAAGTTCAGTTGTTACTAACCGGAAGTGGAAGTTGTCAAGTTTGACAACATTTTACAGACGTCAAAAATAATGCGGTAAAAATAAAACGAACAACTTGAAAGCACAATGCTGGTATTGCTTGAGATCATTTTGATATTTAATTAAACTATAATGGTTAATCTACAAGCTAGTGCTAACTATTTGAACCAGGAGACAATATATTGGCAAGATTTCAAATGTGTAAATATAGAAGAAAACCGATCTTGTTCCTCACTGCACTGAAAGGGTTTCTGCAGTCACTTGCAGCTTGTGCCAACTAATTCACTTTATGAACGAATTATGATGAAAATCCAGTGATAATAGGTGGTCTAGTTGGTTTCTGTGGATTTACTCACCCCTCGGTGGTCGCGTCGTTGTACTGCGCGCGCCGCTCGCGTCTCGCGAAGTACGCAACTCAGTTTGCGCGGCGCTGCGGGAATCCGATTTTCATTCGGAAGGGCAGTTCAAGATCACGAAAGCCGGCAGTCCGACCTCCCGCGTTGTTCAGTGAAAGATTTCTGCATAAAAACACTATCGCCATGGTTTTTACTACTGTACATGATGGAAAAGTCGAGGTAATGTCCCTTTGTAAGCTATTTTAATCTATTTTCGTCCCGTAATACGATTACGTGAGCCTACGATTTGTTACGGCTGTGCGGTTACCTTGGCGATCATTTTTCACGCCGGTTTTGTCGTTCTCATTAAAATATTCCAATAGTTTTTATGTAGGTGTGAAAAGTATGCAATTTCTGTGAAAATTGCAGTGATAATGTAGTTGCATTAACACAGCCTGAAAACTGCATGCCTACCTACCATATGATTTGTGAAATCTTCCGTTTAGATAGCTACCTATGGTACAGATATGGAATAGACATAATGTGCAGTTCAGAATTGCAAACCATTCAAGATTATCTGTTATCAGCTGTAATCACAATAGCAAGCAATCAACATTATCAGTACTATGCATGTGTAATTAATTATAGTTGCAATATTATTTTATTGATTTCCTGTAACCAATTGGATAGGCTGTATTTGCCATATAATTAATAGAAAAGAATGGTAATGAATACATTACATTCATAGTATTCACTTACCCAATTTCCTATCAAGGGACAAAGGCAGCAAGAGATGATGATAATCAAGATCTAATTAAAATATCTTTGTACAAAATTATTATTGGGTTCTAATTAGGTACCATACTCTTAATTCACTCTCTTGTCAAATCAATTGTCAACTAAATTTGTGATCCGTTTGAAATTATAATAGTGAAAATAAAAATTTTAAAAATAGTTAACCACTTCATACCCGGGCTAGTTTCTTTATTAAATCTAAAAGTTCGGATTTTTTTCTGAAAAGCTTCCCTATGGTTTTCCAGTCCTGTTTACAATTTGCCCCCTTTGACCAATCTGTCAAGAAGCGGACCAGATCGTCATGCCAACATTTATTGAGCCTGTGTCGGTTGCAACGGCCTTTCCTAGAGATGTGACCCGGCCAATCCTATTTCAGCGTCGCAGACTTATTGCCAGGCAACCGGAATACAGTCATATTTTTTTAATTCTCCATTGTTCAGTTTGAAATAAGAACCATGCTCTATGTTGCCATGATCTCATAAACAACACAATAGTTTGATGCACATGACTTCACTGGAACATATTAAGACTTTATGACTAAAATAAACCTATTGTAATCATTTCCTGTTATGTATGGAAAAGTACTTAATTATTATGGATTTAAATTAGCTATTCTGCAGCCTATTTGTGACTAACATGAATGACTATTCCATTAAAAATCATTTAATTCAATGGGACTAAGTGAATTTTGCAGGTCATACTGATGATTTTAATGATTATAATTCTGTAATACATGAAAGAAAGAAAGAAAAAGCATTTATTAGCCCACACAGGACAAACACACGGAAACACATCAAAATTAACAGTACTTATAAAAATTACACAGAAAAAAAACAAATATTTATTTAAAAATTAAAAGAATGAAACTCGTCCTGTACGAGGCCAAAAGGCTCCTATCTCAGCATGGTGCTGTAACATTAAAAAAACGTCACAGCGCTGGTATTCTGATAGGGCCCAAAGTGAAGTTGATGCCACGGTCAGGCCAGTTGGGGCATGCATATTATTGAAAAAATCCGATTTTGTTCAAATAAACAGCCTGACACGGACAGGCAAATTGTAAAAAATAGAATTATGTGGGTTGCCCTGGTATGAGAAGCTATTGGATTGGTTGCTGGTTGATATTTGGTTCAGCCAATCACAGGAGCTAATTTCTGGTCACAGACTATCTGGGTTTACGCATCTTTTTCTGAGCCTAAGCAAATAAATTTTATTTTAATGCCAAAAGGGCCTTAGCTCATCATTATGCCACATGGCCCACTGAGTAGAAAATGAGTGATGTACCAATTCATAGTCACTTTGATTGTGCATCAATGTCAATGCTATTAGAGCAAGTTAGTGCAGAGTGGATCTTTGCATCACTACTTGTCAATTGCTTGTTTTTTACACAAGTTGTATGTTAATTAACTAGGTATTGTTTACCTAAATTTATTTATACACATTTATGTTTTCATAGGTCGTCAGATTATGCAGGTACATACCTACAATTATACATACAAATTTACTTTTAAAAAATTACATAAGTACTGAATATTATGTGCTTAGTATTTTCTCTTGGAAGTAAGGGTCTGATTCCACCAAGCGGAAAAATCGTCGGTAGTAAAATTTGGCGCTCGCTGCTCGCATAACCTCAGTACGTTCGAGGAGACGTTTTATCTGCGTATCTGCGGTGATTTTTATACTTAAATGCAACACCAATACAGTCCTTTTTTTCAATGACATCAATAAGTGCGCAAGTTTTTTTCCGCTAGGTGAAAACTGACTGTTCAAGCTTTTAAGAATTGATTCGTCTCAAGCCTCATCCTACTGACGCACGTCCTTCGGTCGCTAGTCGATATTCTATATATTAAGGCAGGGAGGTGTTAACCATCCAAATCCTATAAATATAATATAGGTAACCACCTATAAAGTACGGTCGTAGTCTTGAATAGGTACTCAACGGATTCGTAGAATTCGCATATGTAACTGAAGCCTTACCATGTTATCCATTAACATTTTAATGAATACTTACTAATTACTCAACTAAATGTGTCAATAAACATACTACGAACAACCTTATTACTTAGGGCATATGGGCGAAAACTGAAAAGTGGTAGACCGTCAGTGTGAGTGAACCCTGTAGTACAAACCTTAGACTTCCATACATTAATTCAATGCGGTATGTTATGATTATGACGGCAGCTTGCATTACTTCTTAGTACCTATTCGTGGAAAGTAGGTAGGTAGTCATCGATCGAGTTTCCCTACATAGCTCCATAGGCAGGAATTGCGGTAGGTCATAGATGCTTGCTTTTGTACGTCGCAGTTATTGTCTTTTACCCTGATAACCTTTTAATTAGAAAATTATTGGTAACGATAAACGATAACGCAGCATTTCATTGCTTCTTTTGAAGCCTCTCCAATTACTGAAGGTTGGTCAAATAAGATGGGTAGACAGAAGTAGTAGAAGGAATAAAATGTCTTCATATTTCAATAACTTTTTAATAGTTAGCCTTCAAAGGAGCGCGGCCTTCCGTGATCCTCCCATCTTATTTCTCCCTCTCGTTTGTAGAACAAACAGGAGCACTCGTGTTTCTGGTACATTAGGCTGACCGCAGGCTTGAGTCACTACAGTTTTAAGACAGACCATTGCTACACAAGAAGTATGAAGACGCTCAAACTTCTATGTGAGGAAAGTCTGTTCTTAAAACTGACGGGACTCAAGTCTACGCGCAGCCTTACTGCGTTACTGTCGAGTTAATAGAGAGATCGTCATGTCTAAGATTGGGCTAAAGAAAATTGACAAGACGTACAATCGATAGTTCGATACGAAAGAAGAGTAGACGGCTTCAGACTATCTAAGCAGCCTTTTATGCGCAGATAGGTAGGAAGTTATGAACATAACGGCTGGAAACTCCATACATTTTCTAGATTATTTGTTTCAAGTGCCTTAAATAGCCACTTGCATGACAATCGTGATCTTTTTGTTTGTGTTCAACAAGCAGCGTCACTCAATACCGATTCTATGTGACTTCATAGATTTATAGGTAGGTAAATACTTCACTCAGTATGTATAGCGATGCACTCGCAAGGAACAGTAAAAATAAAGAGTTTTCGCTTTTTTGCAAAGCGTCGTAGATTTAATGTAACTATAAACCAGGTACTGAAGCCAAGGGCACATAGGATGGGTTTTACGAGCAATAGATCTATGTTGATACGTGTTCATAGGTGTACGAATACCTTAGAGCAGAAAATTGTTACTGATTGATATGATTTGTATTCAGCTGCATCCGATTGGACTGGAACCCGACCCCAAAAGTGGAAATGGCTGGCAGACACCCATATATGTCTAGTCTTTTCATGGCTGGAAATGACACCTCGCTTATCCATCAGTTCACAGTCTAAAGAGTTATGTTTTTTACAGGCGGGTTCCAATGACAAGCCTGCGATGCAGATGGGGGCTGCCAACGCGCCCTCGCACTTGCAGAACATGTGCAGCCTGGACATCGACTCAAAGTCCTCATTCGTCCGTCTGTCCGGCATCATCTGTACCATCGGTGAGTCCATAATACCCCTGTATCCGAGCGAAACTGTCTTTAGTTGTATATTTTAAATGGGGCCGTTTACTTAATTGTCTTCCGCGATTATTTTGTTCCACAAAGATGTCATAATGAGAGCAGATAAAGACTATAGTCGTCAACTGTCAACAGACAGTAGGAACTCTAAATATAGTAAATGCATATAGCATGTTGTGGTGGCGCTAAAATAGGAAACATTGGCAGGCGATGAGACAGCTCTGCCAGATGGGTATGTCCCAAGGTTCATGTAAACAGTACGCGTTTACCGACGATGTCATTATCATCATCATCATTTCAGCCGAAAGACGTCCACTGCTGGACATAGGCCTCCCCCAAGTGTCGCCACATTGACCGGTCCCGTGCGACTCGCATCCAACGGATTCCCGCAACCTTCACCAGACCCCATATTCACAACGCTTCGATTCGATTTCGATTCGGTAAGTCGTATGTCTATCTCGCTCGTTTTCGTTATACCAAAAAGAGGTAGACATACGACTTGCCGTATCGAAATTCATTCCGAGCGTTTGGTCAAGACGATACCAACGATGTAATCAGACTTAATCAATTAAATACTCCATGTGCTCCGATGTCTTGCGATGCCCAAAAACGATCTCTCTTCAGGTTTGTTAGACCGGACTGGTTGCGATCTTCTCCACTCTTTTGATGATTTATCTTGCTGATCTTTATTATTAGACAATATGTGTACCTATAAATTGACTTCCGTAGCAAACAATTCACCCGCTTACGGATGGTTGGAGCAAACAAAACCAAACAACAGCCAATTTGATACCGATTTTCGGCCCAAGAACAACTGGTTTCATGTTCTCCATTTTACCAATTCTTTCTAACCAGGTCCCGTATCCCGCGACCCGGCCATGCTCGAACGCATGATGGAGACCGGCATGAATGTGGCCCGCATGAACTTCTCTCACGGCTCGCACGAATACCATGCGGAGACTATCAAGAACTGCCGCATTGCTGAGAAGAACTATAGTGCCAAGCTTGGCACCCCGTTCTCTCTGGCCATCGCTCTCGACACCAAGGGACCTGAAATCAGAACTGGATTGTTGGAAGGTGTAAGTAACTTGGAATTACATATACAGGGTGGTGATGACAATACGACAATAAATTAAACTACGCATACCTCAAGACGTTCCTAACAAACAAAAAAAAATATCGTTTGAAAATATCAAGTGGTTTAGTCACAGGAAATTATTTTTCACCTTCAACATTTGCTACATGATGTATCTGATTTTAAGGAAGCACTAACAGGTTAACGACCCCTTGCCAACTCGCTATTTAAAAACTTTCGCTAAATTTGATTTACTGCAAATTAGAGTTAGATTTTGTCTGTTTTTCTTTTTTTTTCAATTTCGGTTTTGGGTTTTTTTAATTGTGTAGAATTATTCCTATGAACTAGTATTACGCGTGTTTTCATTTATTGTCGTATTGTCTTCTCCACTCTGTATATAAATATCAACCGGCTTTTTTGCAGGTCTTGAGCAACCAAGTTTTATAAATTAATTACTCTCATGCCCTTATTCTCTATTCTTATTATATCTTCTTCTCTCGTTCTCTTTTTGAATCAATTCAATCTAGGTTTAGATTTCAAAATTGAAAATTGGATTTTACGTGATTAGGAATCTCCTTTTGGTTGTCAGTCGTTTGATCCACAAAGATTTTGACTACCCAAACCACTGCATCGACGAAGTTAGTTGCTTACAGTTAGGATAAACATCATAATGCAAGGCAAATCTGAAAAAACTTCAAAACATTTGAGATCTGATAAACTTTTCTTGACCCAGTAGTTTCTAAACACTAAACTTTAGATAGTCTTCAAAACTTTAATGTTATACCCAGGGTGGCTCCGCGGAAGTAGAGCTCAAGAAAGGTGACACCATCAAGCTGACCACCGACCCTGGCTACGCCGAGCGTGGAACCGCTTCCGTCATCTTCGTGGACTATAAGAACATCACCAATGTGGTCAAGCCCGGAAACAGGATCTTCATTGATGACGGTCTCATCTCTATCATCTGTGCGTCTGCCAGTGTCGACACTCTTACCTGCACTATTGAGAATGGAGGTGAGTTCATATAGTACTACTTTCTACATAGCATTGTCATCAGCGTTCTGAAGCATGGCAACTGGATCTTTATCGATGACGCTCTCATCTCTATCATCTGTGCGTCTGCCAGTGTGGACACTCTTACCTGCACTATTGAGAATGGACGTGAGTTCATGTAGTACTACTTTCTACATAGCATTGTCATCAGCGTTCTGAAGCATGGCAACTGGATCTTTATCGATGACGCTCTCATCTCTATCATCTGTGCGTCTGCCAGTGTGGACACTCTTACCTGCACTATTGAGAATGGACTTGAGTTCATGTAGTACTACTTTCTACATAGCATTGTCATCAGCGTTCTGAAGCATGGCAACTGGATCTTTATCGATGACGCTCTCATCTCTATCATCTGTGCGTCTGCCAGTGTGGACACTCTTACCTGCACTATTGAGAATGGAGGTGAGTTCATATAGTACTACTTTCTACATAGCATTGTCATCAGCGTTCTGAAGCATGGCAACTGGATCTTTATCGATGACGCTCTCATCTCTATCATCTGTGCGTTTGCCAGTGTCGACACTCTTACCTGCACTATTGAGAATGGATGTGAGTTCATGTAGTACTACTTTCTACATAGCATTGTCATCAGCGTTCTGGAGCCTGACAACAGGATCTTCATCGATGACGGTCTCATCTCCATCATCTGTTCCTCCTCCAGTGACGATACAGTCTGCACTATTTTCAACGTTTTTTAGATCGGATGTAAGACTATTGTGTTGTTGTAACACTGGAGTTGACAAGGCACCAGTAGACGTACTTGTTCTCTTGGCTTGACCTAGACAACTCCCTCGATACATTAGTTTCATTAGTCAAAGAAATATCCTGGCTTGGAGACCAATAGGATATTTTGGAAATTCTCTTTTGGTGAGAATTTCGTCATGTCAGCGATTTCGTCCTTTTAAATTCAAATGAAGAAAAGTTTGGCATTCGCAGAACGGCATCGTGCACGTCAACTATTATGTCACCGTAAAATTGTCAAATACGTTACATTGTAATATCTCTAGCGATATTGTAAAGTCTCGAATTATTGTCAAATGAACATACTGCTTACAACAAAACGCATTATTTTTCGTGAAATGCATGCGATGGTAGTCAACTTACGCGGTGTGGAGGAAAGGAGGGGTCCCTCTTGCCCAGTGGCACAACTCTCATGAAAAGATAATTCACCATTCCTGAGAAATACCGATTAATATAACATAACCTTAAAACACTTTATATTCCCGCTAAAAAGGGCCCCTATTTCCGAGTGCAGGGTTTAAAGGAACCTAACTAACCTAATGGGGGGGTGCCCCAAATCCCGATTATGGGGGCAGAGATACTTCCGTATGTTCAGTTGACAATAATTCGAGACATTACAATATCGCGAGAAAAAACACGTTATATTGTAATATAACGTGTTTGACAATTTTACGGTGACATATCTATAATTGCAAGAAGTTTTCGATGATAAATAATTGAGAACGTTTTTTGTTTGTCTATCGTACTGCGATCTTTATAGCTGGCTTAAAACTCGACCGTACCATGACTCACTGTGAGTCACACGTTGATACTCGGTTCTTTTCACGTACATTTCCATTAGGTAATTTATACGTTCTATTAGGCAGTGACCACACTAAACTTCGCTTTGAAATCGATTTGAGCAAGTTAAAAAAAGATTTAACTCCATGTAAAATAAGACACCCTTCGACTCGAAGACACCGTACCACACTAAATGCGACAAATCTACAGAAAGAAAGAAAAAGGTATTTTTTATCTAGCATATAAAAACAATAAAACTTTATAAATAAACATAGGGATAGGTACAGTTAAAAACTAAATTGGTACTGTACGAGGCCAGAAACCCCCTAACCTGGTGATTCTTGATGTTCCAAAGACTATTATGCGGCCTATCATCGTCTCGCCCTTCTTATCTTCCGCATTACTTCACACGGCAAAATATTAAAAAAATATACAAGCTAGTTACACTGAACAGCTGTTTGTCTGTTTTAAATTCTTGAACGGATAACAAGTCTGACAAAAAAACAGGTTTCAATTTACAATGGTCCCTATCCCCCTGTCTGCAACCGTGAATGGTTTCCTTTGAATCAAATCCTTTCCATTCCAGTGCACTATTATGAACAGATTTCTTTTATGATGCGAGATGTTAACAAATTAATCTTGTATTAAAGAAGGCGCGCATCTGCTAGACAGCCGGACTGGTGTCTCTGTGTACGCGTGTATGTGTACCTATAGCAAACAAATCTACTCACGTGCTTTCTGTAGAGAGGTCTTACCGGGTCTCGATCTCTTAAAAGTGTTACGCATAAGTTCACTTAAGCATGATTTGGCACATCCGCGCTGCTAAATCGAATTAATGTAGACAAAGGCACGCCTTGAGTTTGGCAATTATTCGGGCTACGTCAGTTCTTACCGCCTTGCTATCTTGGTTCTCTTGAGGGTTCAATCACACAAGGAAACTCCGAGCAAAGCCCTCTCCATTGCCCTTTGGGTGACTTGTAAGTCTTCTCATGAGGTCCATTGTGAGAGACCACGTCTCAGTCCCGTGAGTTGAGAGCCATCTTGCGTTTAAACCTAAGTCTAGGTATATCTACATCTGTGGTCCTATCTTTTTGAAAAGAACCTGCAAGAAACTTGTCAATCAATCCTGATAGTATTTCCTTGAATGACCAATATTTTTTTGTCTACCAGGTATGCTGGGTTCTCGGAAGGGTGTGAACCTTCCCGGTCTGCCCGTGGACTTGCCTGCCGTCTCAGAGAAGGACAAGTCTGACTTGATCTTCGGTGTTGAGCAAGGCGTAAGTATCCCTAGCGTTAAGGAAGAAGAATAAGAGAGTGTTAAAGAGTGTTGGTATAAATTATGTACCTATTTCAACGAATATTTTTAAGTATGAGCTCTCAAACAGGATTGCAATAGACATGGAGTATTATTATTCAAAATGAAAGGAACACCCACGATTTCCCACGAACCACGTTTCAACACCGCTTCATAGACATTTTTCATCGTTCTTTTTTTAATCTTCTGTTCAATGTTTTTGACCATGTATGCGCTTTTGTAGGAAACAGCTGATCATCATCTTGTTATCCATTCTTGTCACTCCACACACCCATCTCAACATTCTCATCTCCGATACATGCAATCGTTTTTCATCCATCTTCTTCACAGCCCAGCATTCTGATCCATACAGTACCAGATGAATAAGTTACACAAATATTTCTATAAGTTTAATGCCCCCTACATTTAGTTAGTGAATCTTCATAGAATTTATTTATTATTTATTTATTTTAATTATTTTTTAAACATTAGCTACAGCTGATCACGGGGTCAACGCCCGCTGGTCACGTGAACTGCTGCCTTAGAATAATATTTTTAGTTTATTATTTACATAATCTAGTATGATTAGATATCGATAACCATTACGTAGCCGCGTAGGTATGGAAAGTTTATAGCCTTTGTGAAGAAAAGTGCGGTTTTTTTTTATTAGATAACAGGCAGATAGGGGGAATGATTACGTCATTTTCACGTTTGGCTAGCGTGTTCCTTCACCAATTCGGTGGATTTTTAACTGTACATAAAATTGTGATGAACTTTTTAAATACGCCAAAAAGACCTACTTACATATTTTTATTTTGTGTGTTATCAAATTAAAATTACATTCAGACTCGTTACGCAACTCCTGATGTACCTAGGTAGTTTTGTCTGCTCTAAGCCAGGAAAAATATGAAGGAAAAGTTGCATCACAGGTATGTTACGAGTAATGTGTCACTCGAGCGCATTGCATTGCACATGAATATGCAGACAGTGTTGGATAATTTGTTTTAATTTTTTAGAAGTCAATAACGGTTTGTTTTTTAATAAATATAATAATAATAATAAAATTTATTTCAGACCATCGAGTCCATATTTAAAACTTTGGTCTAATATTTTTTAATTTATGTCAAGTACCCATGGTTTGAGTGACAACGGCGTTTACCCTAACCATAGTATAAACACCCTGTATACATAGGTAACAAAAAAATATTTTGAATCTTGTTTGCTCCCGATTTGTAAGAAAACAAACTGGTACTTTTATCTTTAGAGCTCGTTAAGAACGTTTCCGAAACTTGCCTCAAAGATTATTAAACCAACTTTCAAGCTAGGCAGTACTATCCTCCCAAAGTGCACTTGGTATGTTTTCTTTGAACATTAAGTTTCGCACTAAATCTCATAAACACTAACGTATGATATATGCTAGTGAAACCGCGCGGGTCCAGCTAGTACCTAAATAAAAGGGCGGCAAAATTGTCTTCCGCCCCGGGCGGCTGACACCCACGCTACGCCATCGCCACTGTGTTGTTAGTGATTTAGGGACTACGCACACTTATGAGACGCGTACGCGCGCGTTCAGCTGTACACGCGCGTACGCGTCTCATACAAAATCGTTGTTTTCTATGGGCATTAGCTGAATAGAGCTGAATAAGTGTGCGTAGTCCCTTAACCGTCACCATTCGGGAACGTATGCACGGGGTATGAACCTCCCTTAGCTTGGCATATTCTTGATCCAAGACCACACGGAACTACTATACATACATTCATGACGACATGAAAATAAATTACTGCGATTCCTACAACATCCTTATGTACTTATCTTAATATATATAAATCTCGTGTCACAATGTTTGTCCTCAATGGACTCCTAAACCACTTAACCGATTATAATAAAATTCGCACACCATGTGCAGTTCGATCCAACTTGAGAGATAGGATAGTTTAAATCTCAATTTACGCAGACGAAGTTGCGCGAGTCAGCTAGTAGAATAATAAATCATGATTGGTACGTGTGTGAGCACCCCTCTGAATCGTGTTAGTAACGTGCTTGCAAACATCCGATAGTTATTATTAATTGATGTCAGCACTATCACACTTGTTCCGATAGGGTCGTAAGTATTATTTATAGATACATCACCTATGTAAGGTCACAAATATCAGTTCTAGGAGACATTGTGGGTCTTGTGGCATCGTACCTGAGACACCTCGTAAGGGTAAACATGAGACAAATTAGTTCACGTTACAATGGCATTGTCATTCATGTAGTGTAGACGGTTCAACATCATTCGATGCGGTATAGGTACACGGTGACACATCAAGTTCGACATTTCTAGCATAACATGGCGTCGCTTTGTATTGATTTCCTGTACAATAAGAGATCCGCATAAACTGGGATTGTATAACTTGATAGGTGGATCAACGCGCACAAACTGTTACCATGACTTCAGCACGTGAAACTAGAAATAAAACAGCTGTTTCCTACTGACAAAAGTGTAATTAAACACCTTCACGATCAAAACTGTATTGAACCGTTTTTCCAATTACGAAACTGTCCGTTTGCCTGTCTGTCACCAGATTATATCGCATGATCCGTGATAGCTAGCCAATTGAAATTATCACAGATGATGTATTTCTGTTGCCGCTATAACAACAAATAATGAAAATAAAGATTAATAAAAAAGTAAAGGGGTCTCCCCTACTACGAAAATACGGAACTCTTCATGCGTTATTCCGACTCGCACTTAGCCGTGTTTTTAAATAATCGACGAAAAATTCCACGCCACATCCGTTCACGAGTAGAATTCTTCAAACATATTTGTAGCAAAGTTTTATGATTTTGATTGCCACCCTTTACTTAAAACGATTATTTACCTCTAACACAATCTCTATAAATATTAAGAGACAAATATCCAAATAAACTTATGAATTATTTAACGTCCAAAAATAAATGAATAGACAGTCTGCTGAATCACGCGCCGGTATGCTGACAAACTTTGTTGCCATGCGTGATGTCTTATTATAGAGATCATTCACGTTAATCCTGTTTTATAATAAGACTAGCTTTTGCCCGCGGCTTCGCTCGCGTTAAGAAGTATTATTATTAATTAGGTACAGTTTTTGCGCGTTTACTTTTTCCAATTATTATTACAGTTCAATCAGTAGAAAATCTTTAAAGACTTTTACAAACTTTCATCTCTTATTTTATATCCTTAGGGGTAGAATTTATCAAAATTATTTCTAAGGGGATGGGGGGCCTACGTTATAGTAGCTTTATGCATGCAAACTCACAGCCCGATTGGTTTAAAATTGACAAAGTTTCATCCCCTATTTTATCCTCTTAGGGGTAGCATTTATCAAAATCCTTTCTTAAGGGATGCCTCCGTCATAGTAGCATTATGCATGCAAAGTCTCAGCCCGATCGGTTTAAAATTGACAAAGTTTCATATAAACTTTCATCCCTTATTTTATCCCCTTAGGAGTGAAATTTATCAAAATTCTTTCTTAAGAGATGACTACGTCATAGTAGCTTGATGCATGCAAGGTCTCAGCCCGATCGGATTAAAATTGACAAAGTTTCATACAAACTTTCATTCCCTATTTTATCCCCTTAGTTTTGGAATTTATCAAAATACATTTTTAAAGGATGCCTACGTCATAGTAGCTTTATGCACGCAAAGTCTCAGTCCGATCGGTTTAAAATTGCCAAAGTTTCATACAAACTTTCATCCCCTATTTTATCCCCTTGGGGGTAGAATTGATCAAAATCCTTTCTTAGCGGATGCTTACGTCACAACATCTACCTGCATGCCAAATTTCAGCCCGATCCGTCCAGTGGTTCGGGCTGTGCGTTGATAGATCACTATGTCAGTCAGTCAATCAGTCAGTCAGTCACCTTTGAATTATATATATTTAGATAGAGGTTTATATTTAACTAATTTAACAATATAATATTTAAATATATAAAAGCAGAAGAGTTTGTTTGTTTGTTTGGTTGAACGCGCTAATCTCAGGATCTACTGGTTCGAATTGAAAAAATCTTTTTGTGTTAGATAGTCCGTTTATCGAGGAAGGCTGTAGGCTATATAACATCACGCTACAACCATTAGGAGCGGAGCAGGAATGAAAATTGTTGCAAAAACGGGGTTTTTTTTTCCTTTCGTTTTTCTCTCTTAAGTGACGCAGACGAAGTTGCGTGGGTCAGCTAGTTTAACAATAAAAATAATTATGGAACCAACAAAGAGTTGAAATTCTTGCATTCACGTGTTTCAATTATGCTTTTCAAGGTTTTTCAATTTGTTTTGCAAACATTCGTACGAATTTTACTACATACGCGAACGAATGTTTGTAAAGCTCGCGAATGAATGTTCATCGAAGAAAAGCCCGTGCAGCAAATCGCGAAGCGAATACTCGCGGTGAGTACCATCCTTACAAAACAAACGTGAATTCAAGTTTCTATACTCTTTTTTGATATCTACAGGAAAATGTACCTACTAACACCATAAATCATTCACATTATCAACCAAATTTGTCATCGAACACGCAAAACAAACGTGAAAACGACGTAATCTTTCCACAAAACTGTTCATTGCACCGAAATCGGAAGACACTCATAAAATCGACTCATTGATAAAAAACCAGACAGTATAAATGACGTCACGTTCACGAGTCAGTGATCGATGAGCGGTCTTGAAAAAAATTGTAAGGAAAACACGTGCGAATATTGTGATATTATGTTATCAGACATGTCGATATCGCGACGTAAAAATTAAATAACTTGTCTGTTGATAGCATCCCCGCAAACAATGATAAAGTTTATTCTGTGTTGAGCTGTGGGAGCTTAATTGGAAAACGACTATTTTTGAACTTCCACTGACTAAATATTGCTTTCTTAAGGGGCCGGCGGAGCGTTCGTCGTTCATACAAACGTAATACCAAAATAATTCGTAAACCAAACATATTCTTATAGTAGTGTGTATTTATTTCGATTGGATTACATAATATCTAGGTTCCCAAATATATGTTTTGAAAGAACAATGATATTTAGACGAGATAATTATGAGGAATTTAAAATTTCTATAGAAAACTTGTTGTACTAATCAATGTAACAAGTTATATAATGCAAAACTTGCAAAACATACAAACAAAATATTTTGTAATGCTAATTTTAAAAAAAACGGGGCATTCTTGGGGACTCCCGATAGTAGTGAAAGCAAAAAGTACTCAGGCCCCGCCCCAGTCGTAGTACTGCTACGGGTTGTGCTCCGCGCACGCCTAAATACTGCTACGCCGTAGCGGATCGGCTACGAGTGCTACTAAGCGTACGTGACGGCAACGCGAGTATCATAGAACTCATTTGTTCAAAGTTTTCACTTGAAAAATAAGTAGGTAACGAAAATATCGAACTGAAACAGTAACACGGTGGCGGCAGGCCACGAAGGGCGAACTGGATGTCATCGTTGTGAATTGGAAAGATGTAGCACAGAATCGTGACCGTTGGAAGGAATAGAGGAAGGCCTTTGCCCAACAGTGGGGATACTTGAGCTAGTTCTACTAATATATTGAAGAATCTCTGGGGTTTCTAGAAACATGTGCTGAATTCTCTTACACACCCCGTAAATGCTGTTTATGTTCACAAATGTGAAAACAGTCTTCAGAATATTAATATAATTATATTTTGTATTAATAGTTTTATCTTTATGTTGTTGACATAAATTCCATACTTGTTTGTCCCCATTTGTACAATTTATCATACGTTATGACAATGACCATGAAACTGAGGACAATTATCATTACATAAGCGTAAATAGCGTAATAATTAGTAACAAAGCAGGCACGTCCGCGATATCGAGAATTTTGACTATCATATAAGTAACGGGCATTTTTTGGTAGTATGTAGTGCTAGATGTAATCATTCAAGAAAATGGAAAATACATAAATTTTCTTGGTCTGAAGTTTCAATAAATTCCTAAATAAGATCTCATGAAGTTGCAATAGGGAATATGCAAGAAATTCAAAACTTTTTTATTCCTTGAAAATGGCTTGTATTGGCCCTAACTTTTAATTATTTTCTTGGGTTGATAGTACTGTAGGTACTTCCTCTATTAATTTAAGTAAAGAAAAAATACATGCATAATTATTCCCTATTGTCATTTCAGATTTTCTGAAGAAAGACAGGAAGCTAGGTTGTGAAGTTTCGCCAACTAACTAGAAGGACGATTTCGTCCCCATTTTTATTTTTATTTAGCCCTTGTCCTAGTGCTGGGCAAAGGCCTCCCCCAATTCCTTCCACAAACTCC
The DNA here is from genome assembly GCA_916618015.1 of Xestia c-nigrum. Lineage (NCBI taxonomy): Eukaryota > Metazoa > Arthropoda > Insecta > Lepidoptera > Noctuidae > Xestia > Xestia c-nigrum. The sequence goes on from OU745250.1 coordinate 21,140,586, forward strand.
AGGGTAAATAAAAATTCAGGGGTCATTGAGTCATTGTATTCCCCATTTCAAACAATTTTACTAAGAGACGTCATCATCAGGTTGCTGGAATCCGTGGGCACATTGCTCGCAAAACGGATGGGCGATAGGGCCGTAAAATTCTGGTGTGCCGACCGCGAACCGGAAGACGATGCGTTGGAAGACCTTCCACTAGATGAACCGATGACCTGGTGAAGGTTGCGGGAATCCGTTGGATGCGAGTCGCACGGGACCGGTCAATGTGGGGACACTTGGCCTATGTCCAGTAGTTGTTCTTTCGGCTGAAATGATGATGATGACGTCATCATCATTCTCTTGTCGTTATCGCAATTAATTTGGGGTCGGCGCAAATTGACATTTTATTTCCATATTTCCCTATTGCTCGTCACATCTCATCAAACTTGCTTGCCATATTATCCTCTACAAAAAGAAATTTAGGCTAAACGAAAACAAAGCTTTTATGTAAGGATAATAACCAATTGACGAACCGAATGGCGTAGCGGTAGTGAGGCTGCCTTACGTTCTTAGGGTCCCGGGTTCGAATCGTAGGCGTAGGAGCAAATGTTTGTGTGATGAGCATGGACATTTGTTTCCGAGTCATGGATGTTTATATCTATAATAAGTATGTATTTACAAACAAAAAGACGTCAGAGACAGTTGATATACGTAGTATATCTCTCTGGTGACCACGACACAAGCCTTGTTTAGTGTGGCACTAGACGGCGCTGTGTGTAATGTCCAGCGATATTAATTAAACCACGATTTCTTCCTATCCAGGTGGATATGATCTTCGCCTCGTTCATCCGCAACGGCGCGGCGCTCACGGAGATCCGAGGTATCCTCGGAGACAAGGGCAAGAACATCAAGATCATCTCCAAGATCGAGAACCACCAGGGCATGGTCAACCTTGATGAGATTATTACCGTGAGTACAAAAACTTATACACACACACACACACACACTACACACACACACACACACACACACACTACACACACACACACTACACACACACACACTACACACACACACACACACTACACACACACACAAACACACACACACACACAAACACACACTACACAAATACGTAGTGTATTTGTGTAGTAACCCCACACTTTTTTTTTTATATAAATCAATCTAAACCTTTCCTACTCCTAGGCCACGTCCTCTATGTGATATGAAGTAAGCCTAAATCGACTACGCCAGCCCATTGCAGGTAGTTTATTGTACAGCAACGAGTCAACGAGCGTATGTGACTGTGACGTGTGTTTTTTCAAGCGTTTTGGCTTTGACATCTAGTCACGTAGTCATTTCAACGCCATCTATCGAGTTTATGGAAACTATTTTTTTTAATTCTCTTAAAGCAAATCTCTCATTGTTTAAAAATAGTGACTGAACTATTGGTTTTGTTTAAAGCGAATTTTAGTGAAACTTTATGATAGAAAATAAATTGCATTGAGGTCCTATAGTCTGTTTAAATAACGATAGTGTTGTAAATGTTGCTATGCTATTATAATTTAATTTTTTATGAATTTGTTAAAATTTTATTAATAGGTTTCAAAACGAGCTGTGGTAAAGTCCGCATTATGACATATAATGCAAATTGTATCTTCATAAAAATCCTGAAGAAACAATATAAAACAATTATTTACAGCACATCAATTACGTAAACAGCTCGACAAAGTAGAAGTAAAACATTATTAATACGTCTTTACATACAAATGTATGTGTCATTCAACACATACATTTATATGTAATGCAGTTGTACAAGATAAGTAGGTACTTAACTAATTACATGCAATTTAAGTCAAGATATTGTTTACATTTATAGCTTGTTACTAATAGAGCTTCATTGCCATTCCAATTGAAAGTAAAATCTTGTACCGACGTTTAAAAATGTTGACGTATTGTTAAAAAAGACAAAAAGTTGATAAGAAAGTATAGGACAACCAATTAGGGATTTTTCTTTTCAACTCTTCCTTTTTTGCTGGATAGATGGCGCTGATCTTGTTATTTTATTACAAGGAACAGAACGTCACATAAATTCACTTGGACCTATTCGGAAGCTTATGCAAACGAAAGTTTCAGTCAACGAGCATACGCTCGTTGATTAAACTATTGTATTATTATTAACTATTGTAATTGCCAGTCACCCTATACAACGTGTAATGTAAAATGCGCAAAACCTCAGACACCCTAAATGATTTTTAATTCAATTGACCTGATTCTGAGAAAAATAAAATCAATTTAAAAAAAAAGAAAAGTTTTATGAGCTGTTTTAGTTTTACTGGCAATAACTGTTATTATCCCGGGTATGAGATAATTTAAATTGAACGACAACCATTTTTGTTTGTTTGTTTACCTGTTTTGGCGGGGTTGCGCATGTGATGACTTGACCTATTTATAAATAGACAGAGCAACATTTTAATGTTTTTTTTTAGTTTTTGAAGAATGTATTAACAAGTGGTTCAATTGATTCTGCTCGTGATTCTGATCAAACTATTTTCAGGTTTTGCGCATTTAACGTTACACGTTGTATAATAATAAACTTGTCGTTTTCTTTTTGTAATAAGTCCTTGACCTAGCCTAACTCATACAAATAATCCTTGAATTACATACTTAATACAAGCTCAATAGGTTCAGACAAGCATATCAGGTCAGATTTACAACTCAATGAAATTGGCGGATGACTGCAATTTGCATGTTATGCCATTCATACACCCACTTGCATTATGTAGGTTAGACTAATAGAATGCAGTTCAAACTAGATATGCAGTGGAAACGGCAGATTCCGTGATAAAGGTTGACTTTCAAGATGTTTTGAGGTCGATTCAATGTAGTTTTGAACTTAACGACTGCAAATTAAAGTGCAATTTTGAAATATTGTTAAATATCATTTGTGTGACGGTAAATCTATCGCCAGGGTTCATTGCATTCTCAGAAAGAAAAAGAGTGTCCATGGAGTTTCTTGCCCGTTCTTCTCCATAGAGATCTACGCTAGGGAATGGGCAACTACAGTACTTTCACAGTTTTTATGTCTTGTGACTGGGACTGTAGCTACATTTAATTATCATCTTTGTTTCGACAATTCAAAAGCGCCTGTAACTGGCCTACTTGAAATAAATGCTTTGATTTTGATTTTGATTTTGATTTTGAAAGGTAGCAAGTTTTCGGTAAAAAGGGATCTTTATCGCAATAGGGAAAAGGGGTAAAATGATTATAAGTCGAACATTTATAAATGAAACTGATCAAATTGTAGTCTGAACACCAAATTACGATGAACAAATTAGTCTTTGAAGAGATCCCTTTTTTCCGTCTATATATTTTTTAGAACAAAGGTCACCGACGTAGCCCGAAAAATTGCCAAACTTAAGTGGCAGTGGGCAGGGCACATTATTCGCAGAACGGATGGCCGATGGGGCCGAAAAGTTCTGTGGTGGCGATCGCGAACCGGAAGACGACGCGTTGGAAGACCTCCGACTAGGTGGACCGATGACCTGGTGAAGGTTGCGGGAATCCGTATCTTTTTTCAAACAAAAAAAGAATTATTAAAATCGGATTGGATTGAACAGTTATTGTGACGGACGTGAAACTACGGAACCCTACACTGAGCGTGGCCCGACACGCTCTTGTTAATCTCATACTTTTTGTTTGTTTCCAGGCTTCAGACGGTATCATGGTCGCCCGTGGTGACCTCGGAATTGAGATCCCACCAGAGAAAGTTTTCCTGGCACAAAAGACAATGATCGCTCGCTGCAACAGGGTAAGTTCAAAATTATCTCAATTCGTTTATTTAAGTACCAGGGTGGGGATACATTAAGAGAAGCCTCAATACTTACCTACTATCAATTTTTCATCTTGCTGAGTAGCCAAGCCTAGTTCATATTTCACTAGGATATGTCTTAGGTACGATAGTTCATAAACTATTCTGGTACCTCTGTAATCTATATCTATACTAGTATTATAAAGCACAAGAGTTTGTTTGTTTGGTTGAACGCGCTAATCTCTGGAACTGCCTTCTCGAATTGAAAAAATCTTTTTGTGTTAGATAGTCCATTTATCGAGGAAGGCTATAGGCTATATAACATCACGCTACGACCATTAGGAGCGGAGCAGGAATGGAAAATGTTGCAAAAACAGGGATTTTTTTTCCTTTCGTTTTTCTCTCTTATTTGACGCAGACGAAGTTGCGTGGGTCAGCTAGTGTATCATACGTTATCTGGTACCTCTGTAATGTGTTGGTAGTCGTAAGTCGTAACCATAGTACCTACCTTTTAAAGCTCGGTGTCCACCGCGAAAGTTTAATGCTAAGCGGACTTCGTTTTTATTATAAAATAGGATTACTTTTCCACCAAGAAACAGTTTGGTTGTCCGATTCCCATCGCAAAAGAGATATGAAACAAGAATGAGCAGAGCGAGCTCATTTTTACGCGTTTTGCCCGCTGAGTCATTGCCGCTCCACTCTTTGTTGGTGGAAACACATGAAAGCAGTTTTCTCTTGCGAGGTAATAGAAGTCATAAATGCGTCCGCTCCGCTTGCGGTGGAAACGTTATCTTTATTTTTTCCAATAAAACGTTGCTTAGAATTTAATGTTAAGTAACCAATCTCTCTTTCCATCTACCCAGGTCGGCAAACCGGTAATCTGCGCCACCCAGATGTTGGAATCCATGGTGAAGAAGCCTCGCGCCACTCGCGCCGAGGTCTCGGACGTCGCTAACGCCATCTTGGACGGCGCCGACTGCGTCATGTTGTCCGGGGAGACGGCTAAGGGAGACTACCCCGTGGAGTGCGTACTGACCATGGCCAACATCTGCAAGGAGGCTGAGGCTGCCATCTGGCATAGACAGCTGTTCAACGACCTGGTCGCTGAGGTGAGGAACCAAATTATTTTGATATGTTGAATTATTATGAGTGGTGAAAACAATGGGGAGTTTCTGTAACAGTCATATTAAAAGGATTCTGGCTTTCTGTATCTGGATTTCTAGATGTATTGTATGAAAATTAACATTGATCTTCGCCGGGTTACCGGCAACACCTGTCTGACAGACATAATGTGCACCTGTTTTACACTGTCTTCATCATTTCCAGGTGAAGCCCCCAATTGACGCCTCCCACTCCACGGCCATCGCCGCAGTCGAGGCGTCCACCAAGTGCCTCGCGTCCGCCATCGTCGTGATCACAACGAGCGGCAAGTCCGCGCACCTACTGAGCAAGTACCGGCCGCGCTGTCCCATCATCGCCGTGACCCGCCACGCGCAGACCGCGCGCCAGGCGCATCTGTACCGCGGCGTGCTGCCCATCGTGTACCAAGGTATGTAGTGTCACCACAAGTGACAAGCGGCACAAGTACCGGCCGCGCTGTCCCATCATCGCCGTGACCCGCCACGCGCAGACCGCGCGCCAGGCGCATCTGTACCGCGGCGTGCTGCCCATCGTGTACCAAGGTATGTAGTGTCACCACAAGTGACAAGCGGCACAAGTACCGGCCGCGCTGTCCCATCATCGCCGTGACCCGCCACGCGCAGACCGCGCGCCAGGCGCATCTGTACCGCGGCGTGCTGCCCATCGTGTACCAAGGTATGTAGTGTCACCACAAGTGACAAGCGGCACAAGTACCGGCCGCGCTGTCCCATCATCGCCGTGACCCGCCACGCGCAGACCGCGCGCCAGGCGCATCTGTACCGCGGCGTGCTGCCCATCGTGTACCAAGGTATGTAGTGTCACCACAAGTGACAAGCGGCACAAGTACCGGCCGCGCTGTCCCATCATCGCCGTGACCCGCCACGCGCAGACCGCGCGCCAGGCGCATCTGTACCGCGGCGTGCTGCCCATCGTGTACCAAGGTATGTAGTGTCACCACAAGTGACAAGCGGCACAAGTACCGGCCGCGCTGTCCCATCATCGCCGTGTTAGATGTTACCTAGTATTTTTTTTACACAATAACACACCCAGTGTTTTTATTTATTGTACTCTCCATATTGTATTGTCTAAAATCGTTTGTTTGTTTTTCTGTTTCCAGATACAAAAATATACAATGTACTTTACCAATCAATATCTTTTCCCACAGAGGCCGCTGCCGGTGACTGGTTGAAGGACGTAGACAACCGCGTACAGTCGGGCGTCAAGTTCGGTCGCGCGCGCGGTTTCTGCAAGACTGGCGACAGCGTCGTCGTCGTCACCGGCTGGAAGCAAGGCTCCGGGTTCACCAACACCATGCGTGTCATGTTAGTATTGTGAACATCACTGTCGCACATAATTATTAGCTTGTATAGTTAAGATCGCAAAATCGGTCATTGACACACCTACATTTATTAAACTTCTCAACTTTCAAATTAAAAAAAAAGCCTGTTCAAGTCTTGAATCGTCGTCTTTTCTGATCTTCAAACTTCTAATGAAAAACGAAACATGGTTAATTTGTTTTGGTTCGTACGAAAAGATATTAGAGAAAGGGGAATGACCGCAATTGCGACCATAACTGGCAGCAAATATAGTTTTAATTTGACCTTCGAATGTGCCTGTAGGTTAAATTGCAAAAGTAAACTGATTTTGAATTTTATAGTCAGTTGAACATGGTGCTTAAATAAAAAAACACGTCTACTAAACATAACTATGTACTAACAATCTAACAATGTTTTTTTTTTATTTTACAGCCAAGTGGAATAGAGTTGCAGCACAAAGTTACTGGCGTAACAAAAATACAATAAAATATGTTTAAGTATTAGCTGAAAAGTGACATTATAACGTGCAATATGGAGTCTCCTACCATAAACCATGCCTCATTTTTTCAATACTGCCATAGAGTAATAAAAAAGATCAAAGAGGCAAAGAGGTAGATTCTCATTCTAGGGCAGTGCCCAGGTTTTTGTGATAAACGGAGACTCCATATACGTTAAGTGATATATACATATGTATAAAAGAATGTATCTCGAAATTTGTACATTAGACTTAGGCGTACATATTTATTATATAATAATTTATATGTTGCATGTTTGTGTAATGAAAATAAAGATTTGAACGTATTTTTACAATTTTTTATTTCTTAATTTATCCACAAAACGAGTCATTTTATTTGAAAAACAAAAAAAACGAGTACAATGATCATGTCATAATTCAGTTCCCTGTACTTGTGGTACTTATATTTTTAAGTATGTACTAATTCGGTACGCATTGCTCACAACTGTGATATGAATTCATAATCAGCAAAATTGCTGATGGGGTGGCTGGGGCATGACGTAAAATAGTACATTGTTACCCTAGGGGTGAAAGCAAAGTCCCGAGACGGGGTTTGGCGCCCGAACGTAGTGAGGACGCTAATTGTTCGAGGGACTTAATAAGTCTTGAACCCGAAGTAAACACTAACTGCTTTTCATTAGGAATACAAGGAAAATCAAAATAAAAACATGAATCATCCGAAAAACAAGTCAAGTTCGAATTGCCAGTTTCCCGCCTATTTTGTTTTTTTTTGTTTGGCTGAGCCTGAAAGAGACCAAATTTAAAACATGCATTAAACGCACACTATGTAAGCAAGCTTACTACAAGTTGAGCGATTATATCGCTCATAAAAATGCTTGGCTTAATGCTGGTCCTGCTCCACAAGGACAGGGGAGCAAAAACTGATAGCATTAAATGGTATTGTTGGAGCTGCTGAAGATTGTACAACTATCTTCGCATTGTATAGATTCAATATCTTTTTAGTATTATATAATCGCATAGATGGGCTATGCGATTGTGTGAGTACTATGACTACTATGTACTAGAAAGCTATCATTCACTGGAAACCTACGTATTTTCTTGGCGATTGAGAATATGTCATGCTCACTCAATTGTCTCGCTGATGGTGGCAGCTCAACCATTTTGAAGGGAACTAAATGGTCTGACCATTTCGTTCCCTTCAAAGAGTACAGTAACTATAGAGAGAAAGCGTGACAACTCTGTGGTAAAATTTGCATGTATGGAAAGTGCTGCTCCCTTGAGTTTGGTGGGTGAACTAAAGTTCTGATTTACACACTTGCCTAAGATATGTGTGTGTACTGTGTATTCATATTTCATACCTTTATGTATGTGTGTGTGAGCTTCATAGTAAGTATGCATGCATACTTCGGTAATATAGCTGTTCAAAACAATAAAAAAAAACCAATAAAAAACAAAGTTAAATATATTATGAACTAAAAATAAAACAAATAACAATAAAAAGTAACAATTTTAAAAGAATTAGCTGAGATAAACTCGGGATGCGCCTCAACGTCTTACGTCATGGCCCAATGGCGACTATGACTATGAACATATAATATGTTCTGTGAATCTGTGCTATGAACTCAGTTTGACACACAAGACGGCTGTCAAGTTTGGTTATCCTACCAAACTCCAGATGTCGCTGTCGTCTATGTAAATTGATGACAGTGCTATGTGTGCCCCCCCTGGTTCCCCTCAAAATGGTTGATGAGCTGAATGGTGCTGATCCATGCGTCATGTTCGTGAACGGGCGCTGTCAGTTGCGACTGGTCATCTCTTAGTTGCCATGGCTTAATTGAATAAATTGTTTTTTTTTGTTTTTACTATGGACACTTTTAACGTGCACATCTTGCTACATTGCTCTCACATAATTTACCTTCTCGACAGGAATGATGTAACCAAGATTTTGTAACAATAATTTGATTTAAAAGAGTGTCCATGGAGTTTCTTGCCCGTTCTTCTCCATAGAGATCTGCGCTAGGGAATGGGCAACTACAGTACTTTCACAGTTTTTATGTCTTGTGACAGGGACTATAGCTACATTTAATGTTCATCTTTGTTTCGACAATTCATAAGAGCCGTAATTGGCATACTTGAAATAAATGCTTTGATTTTGAATACAAAAAATGAGATTGCCTATTTACTTGGCTCTCATAAATACCTACAAGTCGCCGATGTTTCTGTCCTCTCACGTTACAATGCTCGAAGCGACCACAGACTTTTGAGAGCTACATTTCGGTTTAACTTGAAAAGTGAACGGGCTAAGATGATGACAACCACAAGAAGGTATAAAAGCAGGATGTCGCTTTCTTGCAAGATACTTTCCGACTAGAACTCAAAAATAAGTTCAGCCCCCGTATTCACAACGCTTCGATTCGCTTCCGATTCGGGAAGTCGTATGTCTATCTTGGTCGTTTTCGTAATACCAGAAGAAGACAGATATACGAGTTGACGAATCGGAAACGAGTCGAACGTTTGTGAATGCGGGGGCGGGACTCGAAGAGGAAAATCTGGATGTGGACCATATAAATAACTAGCTGATCGCAACTTCGTCTGCGTCACATAAAAGTGATAATGAATGACCTTTGTTTGATTGATTTAGTTTTCATCACCGACTTCTGAAGCTAAAGTTATTTTACAATTTTTTGTGTGAAGTCGGTTTTATTTTTTGCAAAAGAGTTTTTTATTTTTCACTTTTTAGTGGTTCATATGTGTTTACCCTTTCAAAGCTTACGGCGTGATTATTTGTTATGAACTGGTGTAAACAATAGACAGATATGAGATTCCAGCAATCCCAGGCCATTTGCTATCATTTATTGAGGACTTCCGTTGCCTATCCCTGAAGTTCTTCATCAGATCCTAACAGACCAAATTGAAACGGGATCACTCTTAAAAAATACTCTTACTAAAACTACCCAAATCGCTTCTTGTGTGCCTATAAAATTTGAAGAGATCCCTCTACTTTTCCAGGAGGGTCAGTATCCTGACTTGGTGATTATGGGACCACCTGGGAAGTATATATACAATGTAAAAAAAAAATTCGAGTAATCCGGGAACATTGAATTGAGAACCTCCTCCTTTTTGAAGTCGGTTAATAACGACGTTACGGTAGATGACTCAAATATCCGGGTAGCCCGTAAAAGATTTGGCCGGGTATCGTAAATTTGTTCCTAAGAATTGAAGAGCTCCGTTTGTCATGGATCCCTTATCAAAACCTAACCAAACACTCATCAAACTAACCTTGAAGTAGGTACACCCTTTCCAATAAAATAAAAAATAAACATTACATGTTACTGTAATTGGCTTATCTCCAATAACTGGAACCTAACACACCTAACTGTCGAAATCTGCGGTGTATTGTACATTTCTGAGTACCCCCTCAGAGCATACAGGCGTGCTATTACGTCATGATATTGTATACAATAAAAAAACCAAGCAAATGCAGCAATCAATGCAGATTTGCTGTCTAGTTTTGAAGAGTTCCATTTATATCTCCGAAGATCAGCGTCAGATCTTAACCAAAAAAAGGGGACCACACGGGAAGCACCAGCTTTCAAATAAAAAAAGAACTATTAAAATCAGTTCACCCAGTCGAAAGTTCTGAGGTAACAAACACAAAAAAAAAATACAGACGAATTGAGAACCTTCTCTTTTTGGAAGTCAGTTGAAAATAGATGGGTGGGTTTAAGGTTACAAAAATTCCGACTTGGCTGATAATTGATAGGATTGTTCAATACACTATTAAAAAAAAAGTGAAAAGTTTTCTTGCAAAAAAAAAAGTACTCGGGGTCAAAGGTCACAAAAACGGGTTTTTCGCGATTTTTAGCTAAACGGTAAGTTTTATCATAAAATTCGCTCAGACAAAAATTGTAGGCCAGATCTACATATAAAACATGTCCAATACGACCCGATTGGCGTAGTGGTAGTGACGCTGCCTTACGTTCTTAGGGTCCTGGGTTCGAATCCCGGTAGGAGCAAATGTTTGTGTGATGAGCACAGACATTTGTTTGCGAGTCATGGATGTTTATATGTATAATAAGTATGTATTTACAAACAAAAAAGTATTTATATGTAGTATATCAACTGTCTAGTGACCACGACACAGGCTTTGCTTAGTGTGGCACTAGGTGGCACTGTGTGTTAATGTCCAGCGATATTTATTTATTTTATTTATTTAATATTTTTTTTCCTAAGAGCCGCGGCCGTTTTTGAGATATGATTTAAAAAGTTGAAAGAGTTGTAATCGAAGTTATCCTTGAAATGTTCCACCTTTACACGCAGTAACCAATTAATGTTAATACCGCAGCAGTCCCAAACTAAGCATTTCACAATGTCTCGAGAGCTGCTGTAAAAAGTTTTGGTGAAATAGTGTCGCCCGCCCTGACGCACTCCCCGCTTGATCGGTTTAGATAGGGTGTGCACAGTAGCGGCATTAGGCCTTTTCAGCCTGTTCATCAATGGATAATTCTTACCCGATCACTTGAATCATACAGATAAATTGAATTGAAATTTCAAAATCAAAATAACAGCTTTTTACTGAATGCATAAGGGGTGGAAGATCATTCTGAACATGTCGGCAAAAGAAAATTGCGCTTTAAGTCAGCTATTACATACATTTTGTCCGTGTTTGCATTGCAGTTGGATAGAAAAAAGCCTATTGTATTTCCGTATGATCGATTCGTATAGATAGAGACTGAAATATAACTTGATCAACTTTTAGATGAACTAGAGAAAGAGCGAGCAAAGCGAACTTGAAAATTTTAACAGTTTACCTACAGTGGACAGGTTCGCATTGTTTCAAATTACTGGATTTACTTGGGTAAGTTATAGACAAACTTAAGATTGAAGAGAAACTACACTGCAAAAGCGAGCGAAGCGACTTCGAAAATTTTACATCTTTCCTCGAATAAATTCAGATAATTTTGTATTTATAACGATTCAATCATTTTTGGATAAAACTGTTTTAATCTGTCCAAGATAGGGTGTTAAAATAGTGAGCTTAAAATGTTTACTCGCACAGTTATGCGCCCCCTCTTTTTTTTTTTTTTTTTTTTTAAGGACGGGAAATCATCAAATGACCCCCCCCACTCTGGGCGGAGCGGGAGGGAGTGTCAGACTCTTACAGACTAAAAACCATCCATGTTCCTTCCTCGCCTTTTACGTTCCTCCTTCGCTAGCATGACTGCTTCGCAGAAGGAGGCGACGGCTTCCCATTCCGTCTCGCTCCGGACCATGGATTGAACCGCCGATCGCCGCCACGAGGACACGGCGGAGCTCCGCCCACGCAGGGCAGACTTCCACCGTGTGCTCCACCGTGTCCTCCGGTCGATCCTCGCAGTGGAGACACCCGGGCGTTTCCTCCCGCCCGATTCGGTGCAGGTACCTCCCGAAACATCCGTGTCCGGTGAGGACCTGCGTCAGGCGGAAGGTGAGGACGCCGTGGCGCCTCTCCAGCCACTCCTCAAAGAAGGGACTTACCGCCACTATCGTGGCGTGCCCGTTATGCGCCCCCTTGGCTTGAAAGTTGGCGATGCCGTTGCGTTTATTTCATGGATTTCCGTAAAGTAGCGCCTGATTTCATTCAAATGTATCAATAAAAAATAATAAATTATGTCCGTCAGTTGGATTATCAAAAAATATTTGTAGTTTTTAGAGTAGGTATAGGTACCTACTGACGTCATGAGCCCCCACTCCCCAGTTTTGATGCGTTCTATCTTTGTCAATATTCATTAATTTACAAAAACAAAAAAATATGTTTCCATTATTATACAATAGGTACTGTAACTGGCGGACTAAATAAATTTGTAATTGTTTGATATTGTCGTCATGCCTATTATCAAAAATGTACCATTTTTTTGGTTTAAAATGAATTCATTTATTCTAGAAAATAGGTAAAATTAAGTAAAATTACGCAAAAGTTGTACCCCCGCCTGTCAAAATCGATCCAGCCGTTGCATGCTCCGGTCATCCATCGATCCAGTCGTTGACAAAAAAAACTAAATCAATCAAACAAAGGTCACCGACTTCTGAAGCTAAACAAAGTTTTTAACCGACTTCCAAAAAGGAGGAGGTTCTCTATTCGACTGTATGTATTTTTTTTTTTTTTTTATCTGTTCTTCTGTCATTTAAACCAGAACTTCATCCATTGTGCTCATGTGACAACTGCTTTGTGACCGGATAGCGGATAACTACTCGGGTATTCACATTAAGTCGAATTTTATAATGTGAACACCATAACCCGATAAAACAGCCAACAGTGAAATTGACGGTCCGACCTAATGCAGAGGCGGATTAAATGTAGTGGCGTTACTTTCATACAAGCTTGTCTTGCCCTTATAACCTACTACTCTTCATGACGTAAGGGTTTCTGTACAGTCAGCTTGCCTTATGGGCTTGACTTATTGTAGGGCCCTAGGCACGCCACTGATAAATGTCAACAGCGCCCTAGGCTAGCACCTCATTAGCGCCCCTCTAGTTGAGAATATTATAAGCGCGAAAGTTTCAGTAGAAGATAAGTAAATTTCAGGGAAATTAAGTCCCCTTGTCTCACCTCCCGACGCAATGGGATATGCTCTGTTTGCACGGTAATTTTGGCGTTTTAATAAAGACTTTTCAGCACTTGGACGTTTCACCAGTCTACGCGGCATTGCTGCAGAGACCCCAGAACTGACAAGGTCTCGAAAGAGTCAAAAGTCTTCTCATAGTCCACAAAATTGTTAGACACAGAAGCCGGTTTAACTCTTCGGACTTCTTTATAATCTGCGTGGCTTGCTTCGGTCGGAGGTGGAAGGCGTCGAGTCTTCGCGCTAGACGATTCGTCACGACTCTTGCAAAGTGAGCGAATCGCGGCGTTTCAACGTATTTTAAAATCAAAATCAAAGCATTTATTTCAAGTAGGCCAACTATAGGCACTTTTGAATTGTCGAAACAAAGATGGGTAGGTATGTAGGATAGGTACCTATGTAGCTACAGTCCCAGTCACAAGACATAAAAACTGTGAAAGTACTGTAGTTATTTCTATAGGTACGAAAATTTCGTTTCTTTTGTCTCGCTCCTGGAGACCGCCTAAAAGAGAGCGTATAAAAAACGTGGCAAATACTATAATATCGCCGCGATTCTCTCGCTCGTAGAGGCGGGCCATATGAAGCTAAATGGGTCTCAAATTAATTCTGTAATAGGGTGTCGTTCCGTTTTTATTAAAGAATGGGTAGGTATAACAACCACGTTCCTTCTTAACACTCTTGAAGTTCCCCCAGCGAACAGGACAGAGTAGAAAAGCTCCCGAATGAAGCTCTCCCTATAGAGGACTTCTTCCTGCATTCAGAAGCTCAGTCGTCATCCCATTCTCACCAGGGGCTTTCCACAAATACCGCGCTGAAAATAAAATAGATAAATAACATAGGAATCATCATTATTTTAATACAGGATCGAGACGCGCGACGATGACTTACTCTCTGGAAGGACTATCATCATCTGCCTAGCCGTTTCCTTTAAGAAATTCAACACGCGCCCTTTTGACACCACGCGCCCCTAGGCACGTGCCTAGTTTGCCTTAGGGATAGTCCGGCACTGACCTAATGTGAACTTAGCCTTATTGACGGGCGTACTGGAAGTAAAAATCGATACATGTGACGTTGAATGTGTTGAATTGCCGGTGTGCCTGCGGCGCGGCGTAACTCCATAAATCGATTCGCATGGTAATCTACAAACATCGTTTATAAAAATATCCTGTTTACGCATCGATCTAATGATATGTTTATTACCTTTACCTACGTACAAGTTGAGTCAAACCACGGCATTATACCATGTCCATTATTTTCCATCTTATGTGTTTTCTTGAGTCTAGCGCCATCTAGTAGCACATCTTTCGTTTTAGTTATGTAGTTATCCTCTAGATGGCACTAGCAGTTTCATATTTGTCTTGAGGGTAGTTTTATTTACGTTTTCTCATTGTAATTAAGCGTGTTACATGTAACATAATAATAGTGAAAATACTAGTTATTAATTTTAGACTTTTTGCAATTCTAGACAACGATGTCTTTTGTGATTATAGTTTCGGGAATAATAAACACATTTTCTGGCTTCAGCTAATCTGCTAGTTGGCGACGTACCTATGTACCCACACCCACCTAAAAACAGCTGACTTTTGATAAAGTGATACATCTTATAATAAACTGTTTTCTAAAGGAATATACAGATTCTCAGAAAATTGACTGTTCGCCGGCAAACTCCAGTTGATAATGGAACTCGTGATCAGAACATGATCAGCAAACCAAATGATTTTAGTGGAAAACTGTTAGGAAACTTTTTTAATGAGACAATAAACAGTGTAGCGTCATCGAGGCTCTTTGTCAGGAGCGTCTGCAGCGTCACAACAGTGCGTCGCGTCAGTAGCGTCGCCCCTAGCCGCCACCGCTCTCCGGGCAGGGCGGCAGTATCGCGCAGCGCGCCATCGGCATCGCCACCCCGATCCCGATTCCCGAGTGCTAGTTACACCACTGTGAGACTGTGAATACTGTGAGGCGGTCGAACCTCGCCGCTGACTAAAAATAACCGCGCGCCGCTCAGTACCGGCGCAACTACCGCGCGCGTCGCCCGCTGCGTCCGCGACTCGCAACCATGGCGGAGACTATCGAGGAGACATACGAGAGCGCGGTCACCCGCAAGGTGGTCCGCACCAACCTTAAGATAGAGGAGGTGAGGATCGACACACGACAGCTTTATGTAACGACGCCCGCGCGACACAAATATAGCCGGCGCGCGCGCACGCCGCGACGCCAGCGCCACGCACCTGCTCACATAACAGATAACACGTTTGACAGTGAACACAACGTAAACACCAGATCCTGCCGCGGCGCGCACTGCGCTCACCGCGGCGCTCCCAAGGGACGTCGCCTGTCATTCACGAACCACCAGCACACCTCAGCCAGCGCGCTCTTGCTCTCTTTTGTACGTCCGATGACTGACAACCGGATGTCCAAAAGTATTCCGGGAACACATTAGGCCAACAGGCCCTGCCGGCACATAACCCCTAGTATCTGTTATGGTTCGAGTGAATGGCACGCGAAGGTCCGATGTTACCTACGTCAGTGTGGAGGAAGTGCGCGCGCGATGCGCCACTTACAATATTTGTGGCAATCGGCGATGTAAATAGAACAGGCGGTTGAATGAAAATTTCCGTGCCCACCTTGACGCGTGTGCATCGACCTGTCTCGTACATGAGCACTCCACGTGTGACCTTGCAAGACATACACAAACATGGGACACTGTACACAATGAACACACAACACAGATAGGTACATAGCTTTCTATAACTCATTACACACCACACCCTCACTCGTTATCGACCGATACAGAGTATAGCAGTTCGAACAACAACAAGGCGACCAGTGTGCAACGTTCTCTTTTAGAAGAAAGTGTCGTCATTAGAGATGTATTCTGGTACATGTAATGAATCTCAAGCGTGACTAATATATTATTCTGTGTACGTGCAGCGTCCGACACCAGCTAAGAGATAGCAGCCGCTTGCTGTTATCACATTCCATTGGAGTAACAATGACTATCTGTCGGTTCTGTCGCGACTACTGTTCGTTTCCAAAGCGCAAAATCCAATGGAAAAACGCGCCGTGGCATATTTTCGTCTTGGCTCCCATCCTAGTTTATCTGCTACATTACGATGTTTATTCACAATACGAATGCGAGCATTAATGTGTGCGTCCGAACCACTTGTGTTTAGGTCTTTACTGTTGCTTTGGGTGCAAAACCGATGTACAGTAAGTAGGTACTTCCCTTCCTGCAATACACTCGTAAACGTATTAATGGGACACTTTTAGAAATGAACTTTGGTACACCACGAGTCGGAACAGCATCCTTGATGTTCCACTTTTTAAAGTGTGAAACAAATTTTATATGAGCGGTTGTAAAACAGTGGTCTGGCAGTATCGCGCGTGTGTTTATTTGACATCACTGTCCTTGCATACCTGACTCAAGACATCGAAAATATTTGGATGAATCTTTTTGGCAAATGGTTTTGTTTTTTTCTTGAAGATCGATTATGTTAAGCGCATCAAAGGGACGAGGTATTAAACTGTAATGATGAATGACAAGCAGCTGTGGCCCAAAACCGCACAAGTCGCAACCTACAAGCTTCACAAGTCACAAGTTAAGACACATGTTTTGTTAATTCGATGATCTCATTAGCATATCAGTGTAAGTACTTAAAAACCGTTCCTAACTTCACATTTCGCTCTATGTTTGTGACATTCCTAATGTCAAAAAAAGTGGAATAGCTTGTAAAACACCTAATGCACTCTGCATGCCAAAATATTTGCCGCTATGTTTTCTCAGTATTGTAAAGAACGCAAAACATGCGCCTGCGTCACAGAAGACGCAGCTCCAGATATCCAACACAATATAGAAACAAAAAGCTAGTTATCTACCAAAATATTTACTGGAAAACCAATTTTACACAAGAATTCGAAGCTTGAATTTCCTACACTTCAGAAATTCTATGAACGTATTCGCTTGAATGAAATCTGTTTCCTCGGAATCTTACATTGAAATAAATCTTCTCTTACTAGGCTAGCCTAGTCATATCCAGAACATTCTTCACATTATTATGGGACACAAACTAGGATGGAAATAACCTCCCACAAAAACATTGAAACGAATAACATCTGCGATGTAAAATAACATTGAGACCGCCAAACGTGGTTTTGGCTCTAAAAATTAATGGTGATCCGTAACAAATCGGACGAAACATTTTGCTCTGTGTGGACGGTATAACCGAATCAAGCATTGACCCTTGGGGTAAGGGTAAGGACATTTTTCTGATGAGCCAGAGAGAAAAAAAAGTAAGTCATATATAAATTTTTACTGCCACTGCCACTTAAGGAATCTTCCGTGATTATCATTTATTTTGATCTCCTGAATTTCGACACTCATGGCGCTGATAATTACCGAAGATATGACGTAAGTCAGAGTTATAAGTTTAGTTTTAAACCATGAAAGCGTAAAGCAGTAAGTCTACTTTCTTACATTCGCTTTTTCAAAAGGTGTCCCTTAAGGGTCGACACTAGGTCCAGGCATAACGTCAAACACAAAGTTCACGAAGCAAATGCTCATGAAAATTTTCGTACTTATGTTGTTCGCGTTATGTAGTTTGCTGTAACAATACCACAATAAAATACTATAAGATAGGTTATTGTCTCAGAACTTTACAATCGACTCAACTCAAAGCATTTATTTCAAATAGACGAGTTACGGACTCTCTTGAACAGGCAAAAACAACAAGTTGAATCTATATCATCATCCTAATATTTACCTTGATTAAAATATCGAGTTTAAACTAAATATTGACCAACTTGCGACACATATATTGAGTATTTTGAATTTGTAACGTTTAATTAGTGCTGCACGGTCGAGTTGCGTTTCTGCGAACACGGTGGGCGTTTATGAAAACATGTGGGTAATTATTTGGGGCCCGGTGTTTTGGTACTCGACTAGAAGCGTAAAAACCACAAGGCCTTAGTAGTTACTGTTCAGTGCTAAAAACGGTAGTGACGTTATTGGAACTGACGTCACTTGTGACTGCCTCATTGGTCTGGTGTTCGCAAGCTTGACTGTGAGCATGAGGTCCTGAGGTCGATTCCCTTGTCGGGCAAAGTGTTATTGGGTTTTCCCCTCTCTAAGTAGCAGCCACGGAGAGATTAAGGCCTGTTTGATAGAAATAGGCTCGCCCCCTATTAGGTACCTGGTACTGAAACATTACTAGCGAAATATGGGTTTAGTATTAGATATAGCTCTGGCTAACCTTTCTCCTGGGATTAGTCTAATTCGATAGAACAGGTTATTTTAAATGTACGAGTAAAATACCCGTGAGCCAATTATACCCCAAACACGAGTAAAAAAAAATGTTTTCACTTCTCATGCTCTAAAAGTACGCCATTAAAGCCCTCCGTAGCGGGATTAAAGTGACCGTTTATTCCCTAGGGAGTAAAAAGTAATTTAAAATGGAACGATCTTTTTCTCTGAAACATGGTCACAAAAGAGTAACTTATCAAAGGTTTTATTTAAATTTCGAATTGCCTTGCAAATAGAAAGCGGTTTATTGAAAAAAAAACAAATGAACTCTTCAACCCGAGAAAAATTTATGGTTGTTTGTGTGCATCGTTGATTTTGACACACTCGAGTGCAACACGTAACTTTTCATCCCACCTCAGTGAGGAAATGAATAAACGCAAAAAAAATGCACATTATTAACAAATTCAGTTAATTCTGTTGGCTTCAAATAAACTTCCTCGTCGCTAGATAATGAGTGGTAATTTTAGGTTTTTCACTAGTTTTCAAGTTGGATTCCTTGTTTTAAACCTAAGGTGTTAACAATATGACGTGAAAAGAAAATGGCGCGCGCAAAACATATTAAAATATGTACACCAAGAAGGTTCCGAGTCTGAGTTCTTAACAAATAAAAAAAAAATTATGATAAATTCGGCACCATAGAGGTAAAAGTAAATAGGTTTAATGATGTTTTGAATTAACATGCTTAGTGCACACGATGTTCTAAATTCAAATTTACTTTACCCTCATGACGATTAAAACGGCTTTTGCACTCAGATATCGAAGAACAAAAATACTCTTTCCGAGATGGGGGGATGAAAAAAATATTAATCATGCGAGAGGTAAAGAAAAATTATTCGGTAGGAATATATGTCAAAATTCATAAAATGATAAAAAACAATAAAAACAAAAAAATAATAATAATCAAAATGTCACATTAGGAAGTTACAGTTATATTTAAATTTATTCTCTGGGACTTCGTCGAGCTTCATTGTCTCGGCGCTTTTCTTGTGGTCACCACTGTTGATACTGGCTTTCAAAAGTTACAGTGGTTTGGGAATAGTGTGGCGGGCTTGTCCCACCCAAATAAAAAACTTCGTAATGGGTAATGAAAATAGGAAGGGTAGGAGGGGGGCTTGGGGGAGGCCTCCATGGTAGCGTTAAACGTTTAACACAACCTTACTGGAAGTCGCATTAGAAGTTTCACTTAAGGCGGAGGTTTCTTGAAAACGGTCCAAAAGGCGGTTTTTAAAAGCAGTGTATCTCTAAATCTGTAAATAATTTCGACAAATAAAAAAACTTTATATTTTAAAGTCCTTTTTGCATACACTGATGGAACTCAAAACATAAATTGACAAACTTTAATGCACCAAAAAAATCTTCAAACATACCTCTTAATTTTTATTCTTATTGACAATGATAATTATAAATAAAAATATAACATAAAATTTCAAATGCTAAACTACATCTACTGATGGATTATTTATTATTAAATAGTTAAGTTCTCATTTATATCGATCGAAAATACTCATTTCGCACTATTTGGCCCGCAGTGACTGAAGTAACAACCACTTTGTAGTGGAAGCTAATTAGAACTTTATTCTTACAGGATTTCAAACGAAGTTTGAAACACCACAAATAGAGCTGCTTATTTAGCTGATGTCGTCGCCTTAAAAAAAAACGCGCAAATCGATTGGGCTTAGCGAAACTTCGCAGTGTTACATTATAGCTTCAATCATTTACTCGTTCGTCATGCCCCATTACTTGCTAAGTTGCCACTGCATCACCCAGTTATCCACTTGTCACGGTACATGATTGCTTATGGCTGGTGTGTTACCCTCTAATGGTTAAATCAGTAAATAATACGACGTTATTAACAAGCCATCTAGGACTAGGTAATGGAAATCTGTTTCTGATTCGAAATGTAACATTACTGTTGGTTGATAGGACAACAGACAATGTTTGGTTTCAACGGTGGATAGAAGGTTAGGCGGACACGGCACGAACTACTTACACTTCAACTAACTTATAGGTGTAGGCGGGAAAACAGAACTAAAAAAATGATATCAATTTGGTTAAATACCATATAAAGTTATTTTTAGTTGCAAATATGCAATATTTTTGGGATGGTATGGTAAATATTGTATGGCTAAAATTCGAAATACAATAAGATTGGCCGTGTAAAAATTGACAACAAAATATGATTTACGGAGGCAAATTAACTCATCTCATCGTTGAAACAAACTCATAAACTACCTATAATTGAAAATCTATTAATTTACAGCAGCACATTTCCTTCCAGAACAAAAAACAACATGTGTATGGAATATTTCCTACTAAATACTTAGTTCAACAACAAGTCTGTGAAATATTGATGATATCGTGTAGGTATTTTTCCTGGCGTTTTCCCCCAAAAAAAACAAAGCATAAACAAAAACATACGTGATGCGCTGTTATGTTACATGCAACCATTTAGGACCATTGCAAAGCTTTGTATTGTGTACATGTATTTTTTAAGTGTGAGCTTCCCCGCGATTATAAACTGGGTCCTATCACTGAATGGAGGAAATACCCCATGAGTCACCAAGCAAGGGAAGTCTGTTTGGTATATTGATCGTGGGCGCAGCAGAGAGTTGACTTGCACATGTGACGCCTTGTCATGTGATCATCACGGTAATTTACGAAAAGGCACATTTTTCGTCAACTTGCTACCTATGGCAATTTGGGAAAGCAGAAAGTTGTTTGCACTTTAATCAAGTAGGTATTAGGTACATTAAAGTAGGTACTAAAACGTACATCTAAATTGTGCATCAATTAAGTAAGTTTGATAGTCTGACCGCCATCTTACGTAAAGCTGCACATAGGACCAACACAATTATGCCTTTTGTATTCCGTAGCGGTAAGGGTAATTAGTGATTAATAGTGAGACATTCAGACGAATATACATGCTTGAGATAATCTGAAAAATTCGGTGAGGTTAAATTAAAGACAACAATCTTCTAGCGATATCCACTAAGCTATCAAGGCGCCTATTTATTTTATTTATGTCATCAAATTGTCTGGATCTTGGAACAAATCGCAATCCTCTCCAGTTTTCCGGATTTTTGTCTGAATATTTTCATTTCCACATCTCTTAACGACGTCATTTATCGATGCTATTTCGATTCGTGAGGGAATAATGTGTTATAAGAGTTGCTCGGCATAACATTCCTTCATAGACTTATGTCCTGCTCTTAAAGGATCATAGATCAGAACGATTTATTCTTCCATTGATGGAAGAATGGATGAAGGAAACGATAATTCTATTAGAAAACACGTTATATATTACATTACATGTTTTCTAATAACACATAATTGATGGTTACGTACACATTACCCAAAGTATATATTCGAAATCGCAATATTTCAAGGTTGGTTAGTTAGTTTATGCACAAACACAATGTATCATGATTGTTGTAAATATCTACATCGACAGACAACTTTGGATGGTAAATAGTATGCTGCTTCATCAGAGCGGTCCTAATACGTACTATGGTTGCAAAATCCATCGATAATGTAAACTCATAATAGCCTCATCATTCTTAGTTTATCGAACCTTGATTGTCTGTGATCGAAATTCCATTTACTTCTGAAAACATAAGATTTAATGAGATTTCCACAACCGGTGTATATGTAAGCGCATGCAATGTTGCCATGTTAACAATTTTAATGATGAATTTTATTTAGAAAGACTGCCAATAATTCCTAAGGCACTTAATTTTGCTTGCTGTAAGAGTATATTTTCTCATATGAGTTGACTTCTTGCATTATGTAGAAATGACGGTAGTCTTTAGAAAAAAAGTGTTTTGTTTTTCAGAGATCCATCTTATTTAGCTTATTTAGCGCTTGTTCATTAGTGAGAATACGTCAGTCTATCTACTTGTAGGACATTGTTACTAATTAAAAGTGAACAGTTTTTTAGACTAAAGCAATAAATCCCGTTTCGTTACGCTAAGCGTGATCTGTACCATCGTTCTGCTACTTCACAAGAATATATTTTTTGTCTGTGTTCGTTTAACAAACAGCACAATATCCTAAAAATGTCTTAGTAAATGATCCAAATAAAAATCTACGAGATTTACAACTTTCGTGACACAGATTCTTTGCGGCTAGTTTTTGCGAGCGCTCGATTTAGGCCGCTCGACTCGGAAACTGCAAGTTTGCAATACCGCCATAAATGGACATGGGCGCTCCTCGGTTCGCGAATCAAACGCTAAAATCTCGAGAGTGGAACAACTGTTCGGGAACATTGCCAAATCTGCGATTTTGCTTAATTGACGAGCACGGAACATCCCGTGCGTTTGATCGCGCTCCAGAGCACGCTTGTCCGCCATTACACCGGGTATAAAACATGCTTTACTGCGAAAACAAAATGTATGGCTTGTCATTGTGCATTACAGGATGCTCTAGAACATTTTGATTGCAAGTTAGGGTTGTTGAACGTAAATTGGCGTGGTGAGTTTAATTTTATACATGCGTCCATCATGCATTCGACGGGCGATCGTCGATCGGGTCAACGTCAAGTCGCGGAAGCCGTTGCGGCACGGTTGGGTCGCGAAGCGCGAAAATGGAACGCAGCGGATATAATTAAAACTGTACGGACAAATCGTTGGCGGGGGATTAACGCGCGAATTCGGTCGGCCATTGCTCGCCCATCGATGTTTTCACCGTTTATTGTTGTTAACTTGACACTAAATATTGCTTACTGTACTGTACAGTCACAGAAAAATTACAGTAAAAACCAGAATTTTACACAATTAATCCACATACACACTAAACTAACTAAGAGATCGCTTTTAGCGATAAGACCGCCCATTGTGTTACCCCTTGTAAAATGTTTAAAACTATTTTTTTAATTACGACTTGGTGTACATAATAAAGACCATTCTATCTATCTATCTATCTAACCTAAATACACGAAAACTACATTTCAACTGGTTGTGAAATGTCTTGTTTTGCTACCAAGATTAACACGAAAAATAGACGTTTTACGAATATACTCGTACTTACACATTTTTAAATTGCATATTCAACATGTCCATATACACCTATCAAATCCGTGCGTGTAGATGACTATTTATCAACGCACGCACGAACCTTGTCATATCATGACAAAACAACAAATTATATTACCAAATTAATATTTAATTCACACACTTTTACTAATCTTGCAATCTATTAAGGCGTCAACTACACGAGAAAATTAAGAGAGAACTGTGTATAATTTGTCAAATTATTTTGCTCTAATAAACCGCTCTAGTTTCGTTAAGGTCACCGCGGCTGTTCATAATCTGAAATGCACACGATTTATAAGAAAAAAGCTCCTAGGAGAGCTGACATTTACCTAATTGATATAAAAGAAAAGATCATGAGTATCTTGACACATTTAATATAAACACGTTTACCTCCATGGTCATCAGTCATGGCTTTGAAGAGCTAGGTTAGGTTCACAAGCATTTTGATTGTTTAATTAGTTTTATCGTAGTATTTATTTGTTTTATCCCTTGGAGCACTAAGGCAGCTTTTAAGGGCCATCTCTTTCTGGATCATTCTGTACCTTTTACTCTTGTTTTTGATTGTTTAATAGTCTTGTATGAACCTATTGCAATGGTGCAGTATGATCAAGATAACCCCGATTTTTACGTTTCCAAGTATTGCCTGTCAAAGCTCCATAAACGTCATTAAAACCAAGTTTCTGCGGTATTTTGTTATCAGCCACATCACAAAAGTCGTTTTCAACGCTTCAACATGATACAGAAGCATTCGTAATGTCCTCTTTTCCAAAAACTCCGTTATCAACATCATCGTCTTGTGACCTAAATATAAAAGAATTAATAGACACAAAGCTCACCGACACGCAATTTTCGCTAAAATGTTAATAGGTTCTTTGACACCGATAAAACTTAATTCAATGTCATCATAGTGTCGGGCGGAGTCAGGACGTTTCTATTTAGAATTTTCACAGACACTATTTATAAATACAATGCGTTATCTATATTTGCGATAGACGTGTGCGATTTCAATTGAATATCGACATAAGCGAGGCCTATATGCGATTTTTTGAATCTTGCTTTTGATGCCAAGTCGGGGTCGATGATATTTCATAAATAATAATAATAATAATAAAGCCTTTTATTCCGAAACCAAACAATTACACTAACAATAATCTCAAAAACAAAAATCACAAAATGTCTCGAATTTCGGTTTGCCTCGTGGCATAGGCCTCCTCTAACGATTTCCATTGTCGTCTGTCGCTGGGTACCCTCCTCCAGTTTGAACCTGCTGTCAGCTTTATTTCATCCTCCCAGCGGACAGGCTGCCTTCCCCGATTTCTTTTGCCGTCTCTTGGGTACCATTCTGTCACTACCTTGCTCCACTTGCCTTTAGTGTCACGCATCATGTGGCCTGTCCACCTCCATTTTTGTTGGTCTATTTTTGTTAGGATACCCGGCAACCGGAGATCTGTGTTCCTTATTCTGTCCTGTCTCTTTGAGCCTACCATGCTTCTCTCCATTGCTCTTTGACACTTGGCAAGCTTTTCTCTAAGCGATTTGGTGAGTGCCCATGTCTCACACCCATAAGTTAGACACGGGAGTATACATGTGTTGAAGGTCTTTCTTTTCAATGCCATGCCTAGGTCCTTTGACTTCATGATCTCCTTGAGGGACCAGTGTTTTCTCCAACCAATTGCAATCCTCATATTAATTTCCTGGCTAGTTTGGTCTTTGGTGGATATGACTTGACCAAGGTAAATGTAGTCCTCTATATAGGTCAAAGCTTCCTCTTTCATTATTATATCTACCTTTTTAGAGTTAGTCATTAGTTTTGTCTTGCTGTAGTTTATTTTTAGACCAATTTTTTCGCTTTCTTCGCTCAGATTTTGTATCATGGTTTGCAAGTTTTCTGGTATTTCTTCGAATAACACTAAGTCGTCGGCAAATCTGAGGTTGTTCATTTTCAACCCATTTATATTCAGACCAAAATGTTCCCAGTTTAAGTTGCGAAAGATGTTTTCTAACACGGCAGAGAACAATTTTGGAGATAGTGGGTCGCCTTGTCTCACCCCTCTTTCTACTCGGAATTCGTTTCCCAGAGATTCCAATTGGATTCTAGCCGTGCTGTTGGAGTAAATGGATTGAATAATTTTGATATATGCGCCTGGTATACCTTGTTGCTTTAGAGTTTCCCATATGTATTCATGACTTAAGCTGTCGAAAGCCTTTGCGAAGTCAATGAAGGCAATGTAGATAATCTTGTTGTATCCTACTAATATTATAAATGCGAAAGTTTGTAAGTATGGATGTATGTATGGATGTTTGTTACTCTTTCACGCAAAAACTACTGAACGGATTTGGATGAAATTTTGCACACAGATGGTTTATAACCTGGATTAACACATAGGATACTTTTTATCCCGGTAGTAAGATCCCGTGGGACAATTTCAAACATCACGCGGGCGAAGCCGCTGGCAAAAGCTAGTTCTTTATATTTTTCCATTACCTGTTTGACTGTGTAAATATGGTCAATTGTAGAAAACCCTTTTCTGAAGCCTGCCTGTTCAACCGGCTGCTGTTCGTCCAACATTGGGCTTATTCTATCCAGTATGACCTTTGCAAATATCTTATACACATTCGACATCAGGCTTATTGGTCTGTAATTTTCAATGTCTTCTTTGTCGCCTTTTTTGTGTATTAAGATGATGTGAGATTTTGCCCAATTCTCAGGGATATCCCCGCTCATCAGAATCTCGTTAAATATTTGAGTTAGAACGGGTACCAGTTCTTACATTGAGCCCTGCAGCAGCTCGTGATTTTATCTGGTCCTGGAGATTTTCCCGCTTTTTGGCTCCTGATTGCTTTTTCCACTTCATCGGGTAAGATTAAAGGGACGTGTTCCAGAATGGCGTCTAGTAATAATTCGGTATGATTTTTCATTGCAACGTTTGGTGTTTGTTTTGCGTATAGATGACGGTAGAACTCTGTTGCCAGTTCTTTGATGTTCTTTCTCTGCGTAGTGATCTTTGACTTTCTTTTAAGTTTTGATATCCATTCTTTTCCTGCTTCCCGTAGTTCCTTTAGAGCTTTTTTGACACCGCCGGTTCTTTGTATATGATATTCTAGGGTTTGCAGTCTTTTGATTTTACGATCTCTTCTGATGCATGCTTTTAGTTTCTTACTTGTTTCTGTTATCAGTTTTATGTTTTCTTTTTTTATTTGGTTCTTTATTAGTTCTTTCCTTTCATTTATTAATTGCAGAGTTTGGAATTTCATAAATACTTACAATTATTTACTTGTGCAACGAATAAGAACCAAAGTTGAAGATGAGTTCATGTTTCTCATCTCATTTATTGATATCAACTGCAAAAATAAGTTGCTCAAAACGCTTCACGTCGCTTACAATTGAATAACAACAAAAACAACATTATTGTATTGAGGTGATGAGAGAAGAGGATGACCATCACTCACTAAAACTAGATCGGTAATTGATATAAATTCTGAATTCATGATACACAATCAATACAGAATTGAGACATAAAAACTAGAAAACAAAACACATCATTCTTGCGTAGGTTGGAAATTGGAATCAATACATTGTTCCTATTGTTTTAGACTTTTGTTAGACTATCGACATACAAAATTGAGTGTTTGTAAATAACAAATATCACTTTCTGTCTATAAATTATTTTGTGTTCCACTTTCTAGTATGATATTTCCTAAAAAACTACACGAAATAAACATTCTTCAATTTTTTTCATGCATGATCTACATTTCTGATAAATAAATAGCCCTGATATAATAACGTCTCGTGTAAATAGATCAAACAACGTCGACTTGCCTATTTTCTTGTCCACGGGTTATACAATTTCAAGCGGAATTTTTAGATTAGAATCTATGAATAGTGAAAAACTTGTCGCAATGTTGTCTGGACTCAGACCCCTCAAACTCAATGTCCGTTTAAATTGCATAGCAACTTAAACTCGGGCATTGAGTTTCTCGAGCCGAATTTCACTATTTTTCCCTCTACTGGGATAGGTCTACGGCTAGGTTCCATCCTTGGTCCAAGTTTACTGATAGATTTGTACATTCAGAACCGTCTTGAATCGTGTCGCCCAACACAACATTGCGCTGATGATGCCATTTGACTAGCTAATTAACTAGAGCTAGATTCTTGACTCTTCTTGCTTATTGACTACCATACTATGTGCTATCAAAAGCGAATTCCTAAGGAAATTGGTTGGAATAGCTCCCATTCAACCGTTTCCACACGGTCAACATGCTATTATGGAGGAATTTAATATTTGTCTGTATTTGTTTGTAATGTAACTCAAAATAAACGGTCAGTGTTAGCAGTCATGGTTATAGGCAGATAGATTTGGCAAAGAAAACATTTATAATACTCATCTATACTATATCTATAATAATATTATTTATTTATAATATTATAAAGCAGAAGAGTTTGTTTGTTTGTTTGTTTGGTTGAACGCGCTAATCTCAGGAAGTACTGGTTAGAATTGAAAAATTGTTTTTGCGTTGGATAGTCCATTTATCGAGGAAGGCTATAGACTATATAACATTACGCTATGACCAATAGGAGCGGAGCAGGAATGAAAAATGTTACAAAAGCGGGGATTTTTTTTTCCTTTCGTTTTTCTCTCCTATGTGACGCAGACGAAGTTGCGTGGGTCAGCTAGTACAGTTATAGTTATCGAGGGGATAGCGAAGATTGATTCCTCAAACCAGCAGGTTATGGTAAAGGCAGTTAAAAAATTAGGTTTGCATATTGGTTTGCATTTACTTTTTGCACAAGAAGTAAGTGTCATAATGCAAATTAACTCGAAATTGTTATCTATGGCAAAAGTCACTAGACCATTAAATAATAACAGCACAAAAACTTCACCATAGTATCTTCTCTAATCTAACTTCCCTTGCCTTTTGCAATAAAATTCATCACCATGTATTTAGTGATAGGTTGAAAACGATTAGATAGTCGATCATGCAAAGGTTTGGCTAACACTTCGGTTATTTCTAACCATTAGTTGGTTAAAATTAGAAAAGTGCATTGACTTTGTTTCTTTTAGAGTATAAAATGTAGTCTATTTTGAATCTTTCAATTACCTACAACAAAAGGTAGTTCTAAGTACAGCTAAAGGCTTATTACACTACACGATTTGCAGGGCACGATCGGCAGTGCGGCAGGGAAATAGGGCGTTCGGGACCACTCGACCACCCGATTTCTTATTACACTTCCCTTTCCAGCAAATCGTGTAGTGTAATAAGCGCTTAAAAATCACAAGATCTATCTATCTACAGCTGACACAATCGCAGAAACATAACAGTTGTTTATCTATTTTGTCTATTGCAATACGTTCACAATGTTCAAAGATGAAAAACGAGCCCGGAGGAGTAGGTACAGAAATAGACGCGCGTCGCCCGTCGCTACTCCAATGTCGAGGTGATATGCATTGTGCGTACGAATCACGAATATTTCGTACACTAAATATTCTTTTAACGACCTTAGAAAGTTCACTACGTAATTTTTACTAGTTTTTTGAGCAACGCTGGAAGTTCATGGTGTTTTGAAGCTTCAGTAGCTTTTTCTGGGCGGAGAAAATTTTTGTTACGTAATTTTCAAGATGTTATGTGCCATTTCAGTTTATTTTGACGAAGTGTAGGTAGTACCGATTTTGATTCTTATGTTAAAAAAGCTACATTTTAATAAAAAGCGCCACAAAACTTGCACAGTTACTATCGCTTTTCCGGTCGTGACCGTACGAATAGGTAGATACGATTTCTACAAGGCAAATTCTTGTATGGATTTTCTCACCGTTCTAAGCTACGACACCATTAAATAAGGGACTACTTTACCACTTATCTTGAGACACGCCCGAACGCTTTTAAGCTTTATTTATGACAAAGTTTCTGTTCACACGGTGAGGTCGTTGGCACGTGTGTCACATGCAGCCGTCCATGTATCGGTTTTTAAATCTTTATTGCTCATTTCCCCTAAAAAGACGGTGAACGTGCGTAAGCTTTGAAATAATCAAGCGTCTATCAAACTTGGAGAAATGTCATCGAGTAAAAGCTTTAGCCTTCGTGTGTTATGAATTATAACCAAGAGATAAGCTATTAGGGTCCATATTCACCAAAAAGATAATGGTCTGATTATCTAAAAACACACAGTGACATGTTCTCCGTCCGTCATCTTTTGGAAGAATAATTTATTTAAAAAGAAGGTATTACAAAAGTATACATTTAAGTGCAGTAGAGTTATTTTTAACAATTGTACAATTAGTGCTTATAATTAAACTACAATTACAATATATATAACAGTTGCTGCCGTTGCTGGTAACGAAATTGTCAAATACAAATGATAGGTAGCGACATACCTGATCTAGGTTTATTTAAACCTGTGTTTCAGGCCATCACTTTACATTGCAAAATTTAATTAGGACAGTAAAAGTTTTCAAAACGAAATCAATCTAATAACAATTACAACAAAAATCAAACTAGTACAAAAACAATAAACATTACAACAAATTTTAGGACATGTGACAAATCAGATACGAGGGCATAACATAATCAAACTAGGACTTCTAGAAGTTTTATTTTGGATCTAAGTCATTACAAATTGTCAGTATTCACCCGTAAGGTCATTGGCACGTGAGCAACGCTATCCCAAATACTTTCTCGCTTCCTTTAAAGTGATCTAAACCGTTCACAAATATAAATAGTTCAGCAATTCCGTCCAAAAATAGCGTTAAACGTTAGTGTTAGTAATAAACAGTCTTTTTTTCTTTTGTTGTGCTTTGAAACTGGGACGATGACTTTAGAATATTTACGTTAAACTAGTAGTTCGATTTTCTATTGATGACATATGTTTCGGGGAATATCCAGAAGTATTCCAGTGGGTAATGTTGTCTCTGGCTGTTGCTCAGGGCTAGTAGATTTTTTTTTTTTTTTTAATGTTGGTTTCTGTAAAATATTTGAAAGTCTACGGTTGCAACCATCCCTGTGCTACGTGGCCTTATATGCCATTTTGCACAGAACAATCAGACTGCATATAAAATATGTAAGGGAAAAAAGCAATATATATGTCAGCGTAACATTGTATAAACTGTTAGATTGTAAGATAATTCTAATTATCTATAATTATCGATATTGTAAATTCTCGAATTATTGTCAACTGCTCACAATATAATATTATTTTTCGGTAGATTACAATCTATCGAAGTGAAACCTTAATATTGTGAAATGTATACAGTTTGACAATTTTACGGCGACATATATTTAACTTGATTAAAAAAAACACATATTGTTGTGAACAAAATAAAACATAATGTTGTGTTTTCTAAATCCAATTCTTACCCGTAACTTAAGTTTAGACAACTTATGTCTGAAAACAAGAAGAGAGATAAAACTTGTTTTCTTCTGCTTGATTGATTCCCTTTGTTAATTCATAAATCTATGACAAATTTAAAAAAAAAATATGATCGTGTCAACATGATTTTCAGTTTTTCAATGAAACGTAGAAAGGCCCATACAGACCGCAGAAGATACTAAATAAAATATCGCTGGACGCACCTCACATCCTCCATTGTCTGTGGTTTGAAACAATCATAAAACATGATCGCTGCTTTATGGTTTCCGTTTATTTGATAGAAAGAAGTGCAGATATTCTAAAACTTTCATTTTTTACTACAATGTACCAAGTTTATGTTTCTATGACTGATCTATTCAAATTTCATGTAGGTAAATACCTACATAAAAACCTAAATACAAATACCGAAATAAATAAGTATTTCAGTGTTTATAATTTTGCTTTGTGCTGAATGCATATGAATGTATTATTCAGAACCTACTTATAATAAAAAAAAACATTTTTTGAATTTTTTGGCTGTCTATTTGTTCTGTCCAATCTCCGAAACGGCTGGACTGATTTTGACGGAACTTTTACAGGTTAATAGCTGATCTTATATTCTTTATTATTACAAGTAAATCCATTTGCTTTTGGTGCTTTGCTCGCAGCCTTGTATTCGTGGAGGTCAGAAGTTATCCCATGGAAACGTTAAAAGATTAAAAAGTTCCTCCAACCCACATTTGAAAGCAAGAGTTACTGTCATCAATAATATTATTAGTAAATATGGAAAAATTAATATTTGATGAGACTCGCATTTTCAGATTTAAGTACTTACTTAAATTAATCTTAGTGGTTAAGGGCGGAGCATGTGTTTTTCATACAAACGTATTACCAAAATAATATGAAAATCAATAATATTTTTATGGTAGTGTGTATATATTTCGATTGTATTATAGAATATCTATGTTCCCAAATAAATATTTTGAAGGGACAATGATATAAAGACGAGATATGAGGAATTTAAAAGTTTTATAGAAAATGTATTTTTCTCATAACTCTTGTTTAAATCAGTGTACATTCAAAATATGTGTTTGGGAACCTATAATATGTTCTGTAGGTAATCCAATCAAAATAAATACACATTACCTTAAAAATATGTTTGATTTACAAATTATTTTTGTATTACATTTGTATGAAATTCGCATGATCCGCAGGCCTCTTAAGCTTCCAATGCCACCATGCATTGTGGACTAAAAGTACCTTCAACTAGTTCTTGAAAGAAAGGAGAGTAGCCGCTCCAGTAAATATAATAAAATAACAAATACTTCATGCGAAAAGTGTTTTCAACGCGATGAAATTTTACAGAATCTAGAGTAAATAATTGCGGCCACTAACGACCATTTTTTTATTCAGTATCTGAGGAAAAACACGTAACGCTCCAATTCAATCCCATTTATATTATAAATGTCTTTTATTATAACTTATTTTATTTATCAACCTAGTGTATTTAAATAGGAATATTTATTTTTATCTAAGCAAAGGAGTGTCCCACACTGATGGGCTCGCAATCGGCGCCAATCATCGAATATTCCTAAGTATCTAATTTAAGCATTGTACTGCGGAGCGTGCCCGTCTGATGGCTGTGGGGGAGTCGGGCTTGTGGCTTCAGGCACTTCCGTCATTCACCATTGGCACTATGATGGATGACGCATCGTTCCGGGTCGCTACGAGTCTACGCTTAGTTGCCTTGTGTTGCTTCGCATCGTTGTCACTACGGTGTAGCTGTCGACAGCCTCGGACACCATGGCCTGTCCTGCTACAGGAGCGCAGGTCGCATTGCACGGCACGCCAGCATCAACGACATTATTCGTCGGGCTCTTGCCAGCGCCGGCGTACCAGCGGTTTTAGAACCAAACGGCTTGGTGCGTGACGATGGCAAGAGACCGGACGGCATGACGTTGGTGGGACGCAACTGTGCAGGCGCTGCTGCTGCAGCTGCTGAGATCCTCAAACGGCGCAAATACTGTAACCTTATTGGTAACTACAGCTTTGAGTCGTTTGGGGTCGAAATGCCCGGGACATGGGGTCCGAGTGCGCGTCTCCTTTTGAAAGAAATTTCCCGCCGACTGATCGTCACTTCGCGTGACCAGAGGGCTGGCTCTTTCTTTGGCCAAAGAATTAGCATTGCCATTCAACGTGGCAACGGGATTTTTTTTTTCGTTTTTCTCTCTTATGGGTTTGTTTGTTTGGTTGATAAGAAATGTTGCAAGCGGGAAAAAAGCTTCCGTTGAGCAGGCGATACGTTACAAAATCAAAACTTCACGCGAAAGAAGTCGCGGGCAGAAGCTAGTTGATGACAAAATAAAATAAAAACTAAAACTAACTGCGATTAAAATATTTACACATAGGAAGGATGAATTCAAGTACTCAGAACTTCTTTATAAAGAACTAGCGGAAATCATGCGGTTTTCCCCGTGTAGTTCGCGTTCCCATGGGAGTACGGCGGGGTAAAATATAGCCTGTCTCGCTGATAATGTAGCTATCCATTACTGAAAGAATTCTTCAAATCGGTCCAATATTTTTAACGTTGATTCGTTACATACACAAATACAAATCTTTTATTAAGATAGTTAATTTAATAGAAAACCATTAATAAAATAAATATCGCTGGACATTAACACACAGCGCCATCTAGTGCCACACTAAGCAATAGTTGATATACTACATATATACTTTTTTGTTTGTAAATACATACTTATTATACATACAAACATCCATGACTCGGAAACAAATGTCCATGCTCATCACACAAACATTTGCTCCTACCGGGATTCGAACCCAGGACCCTAAGAACGTAAGGCAGCTTCACTACCACTACGCCATTCGAGTCGACAATAAAGAATCACTTAGTAATATTTCAATCTAACTGCATTAGACTAATCGCTAGTCGAACGAACTCTAATAAGGTAAAACATAAATCATTTTGTATCAAGTTAGAGCAAAAATAATAATAATTCAGAACAATATAATATCTTGGACGAATATGGATATCGGGCAAGCCTAATCGGGCATCGAAGTAAAGTGCATTCGGTCGAAGTCGGTCACGACACTCACGCGACCATAGCGGTAGGTACTAATATTATGATAAATTTTGTACATTCAACTTTATTATCTTTTTACATAAAACACTTTTTGTCTAAATCTCTACCGTTATTATTTTACCGGCTGCTTATTGTCTAATGTTGTCAAACTTTTGTGCCTCTGCAATTTGGGTCCCTTTCGTTTTTTGATAATTAAATTAGGTTCGATTTCAGAAGTGATGTTCATAAACAGTGGTTTGGTGGTCTCTAGAAACGTTATATTTTTTCAAATCCTTATTCATATGATACGAATAATTTCCATTTATTTTTCTTCAATAGGCTTGTTAACTGACACATTCGAATTAGTCCCTCACTTAGATTATCAAAAAAATATTTGACCCGTAATTTTTCTTTTATCACATAAACCAAAATTGACGAAGATACGACGCTTTTAAAATTCCCAATACGTCACTGTTTGGTATCATTCTTAGTGAGTTCTGACGTCACGAGCCCCCACTCCCGAGGTTTGGTGCGTTTTAACTTTGTCAATATTCGTTGATTTACAAAATAAAAAAATACGTCTCCATTATTTTCCAATACTCTAACTGACGGACTAAATAGATTTCCAATTTGTTGATGGTGTAAATTAGCCTATGGCCTCGTGGTATATAAAGACCACAAGAGCGACTGCTGAACCTGTTTTTTGTTCCCAGATCGTGCAGTTAATTCGTTTTCCTTAGGAACTTCACAGTAGTAGGCTGGAGTCTGAAAGTATGTCGATTTAAAGGCTATAAGCACGCCCCCTACTACATCATCATCATCATCAGCCTGTAATGTTCCCACTGCTGGGACACGGCCTCCTCTCAATGAGAGGGAATGGGCTATAATCTACCACGCGAGCCCAGTGCTGATTGGTAGATGTCACATGTCTTTGAATTTTTGGTTCTAGGACATGCCGGCCCCCTACTACATAAGACTTGTTAAACGTAGGTAACTGGTGAATTGTGTGTGAGATACACTGTGGTACAACCACGGAGATTACAGACGTCACATTATGTTACAATTACTTTCCTACTATAATCCCAGTATCTCCTCCGCAATTTACCTCGTAGGCATGATTATCTCATGGCATAGCATGATTTAAGACCCTGCTTTTCCGTGGGTCCACGGAACAGCAAGCTATTCGTAAATTTACTGTCTAAAACACGGTAACTTCACACACATAGAACCTGTCTTTGATGTCGTGCAGTCGGGTAAAATCGTTTTCTAACAACTCGAAACCGCGTTGGATTAAAAAAAGGACGAGGTTCTAATGGCGCTAGCACTGCTTGTACCAAACATCGTCATTGGTGGAAAATCTGTCAATGTCATTTTATACTTCAAAATAGTTTGACCTCATTGGTCAGATTACATGCAGTGGACGCGCCATCTACAATCAACTTTGACCGGCCTTCCACATTTGGTTTTATTTATGATCACACGAATAAAGATCAAACCTATTCGTCGTCGATGAGTGTAGCGAATCTATTAGTTGAATATTGTAGGTAAATGTCTATTAATAAGTTGTTGATGTCAGTTTTCCTTCCAATTATTGTTTATAATGCTTATCAGGCTTTGAACATCCTGTGAATTAATTAGCAACCTGCGTACTTAACTATTTACATACGCCATACGTTTACAAATGCAAAGTGCATACCCATATCAATTAAATAATGTTTTAGTTATTTAATTTCCTATTCAAATAATACAATGCTATCTCCATAACGATGTTACTTTGTACCTCCATACTTATAACGTAGTATGTGGGTTCCATCAATTATATTCTTCTAAGTTATAAGTACATCTACAGTTTCAAGTGAACCAGTTTCAAACATACCGTCGACTATGCTTTTTAGGGGAATATAAAGTGTTTTAAGGTTAGGTTATATTAACCATAAAGTAAACATTTTTCAGTCATAATTCCAAAATGAAATAATCAAATATAATGAAAGTGTCTGTTTGTAAGTTCCAGCTAGTCAAGTTCCACAAGCCTTGCTTAGTGTACGACTAGATGGCGTTGTGTATTAGGTAATTTCCAGCGATATTATTAATTTAAGTATAAAACCTGCAATTACAAATTAGCATAATACTCAGATTAAGCACACTTTAACAGCCTTATTCACCTCCACGCTTCAATTTAGGTCTCACCTAATAGTCCTAATGAACACTTTACGCTTAAAGTGTACGTGCGACCCAATAATGACGACATTTGCGTGTCAGGTGTGAGGTGTGAGCCGACGTGAGTCACAGGTCGTTGGACTAGACGTAAACGTATTAGGGGAGAGTGTGGAAACGACGGAAAATACATTAAACTTATCTTTTACAAGGAATGTATAGTATATGTCACCGTAAAATTGTCACAAGTTGTTTCTCTCTAGCGATATTGTAAACTCTCGAAATATTATCAACTGAACATACGGAAGTATCTCTGCCCCCATAATCGGGACTTGGGGCACTCCCCCGTTAGGTTAGTTAGGTTCCTTCAAACCCTGCACTCGGAAATCGCACGCGAAGCGAATCACATTATTTTTCGTGAAATGCATGCGATGGTAGTCAACTCACGCGGTGTGGAGGGAAGGAGGGGTCCCTCTTGCCCAGTGGTACAACTCTCATGAAAAGTTATTGTACCATTCCTGAGAAATACCGATTATTATAACCTAACCTTAAAACACTTTATATTCCCCTAAAAATCGTAGTCGATTTATTTAGCCCTATTTCCGAGTGCAGGGTTTAAAGGAACGTAACTAAACTAACAGGAGGGTGCCCCAAGTCCCGATTATGGAGGCAGAGATACATTCCGTATGTTCGGTTGACAATAACTCGAGAGTTTACAATATCGCTAGAGAGAAACACGTTATATTGTAATATCACGTGTTTGACAATTTTACGGTGACATATGCATTACAAGTATGGTCTTCATCTGTAGACCGTACCTATATAAAAGCGAGGTGCGATTTCCGAATAGGGGTATTGCATTTGTATTGCTAACTATTGGCAAAATCGTTGTACCTAATTGGAGGACGCTCTAATGCATCTGCTTGTTCTACTTATTATGATAAAGATGCATTGTTGATTAAAAAATAAATTGATAGACTACAATGTCCTAATGAGGTCCAATCTCCCATTAAATTAACCCCTCGAATTGATAATTTTGATTTGTAGGATCAAGACAAAGTTCTGTTCTTTATAACACATTTAAATCGATGTATTGTGTGCATGTTGCACACTCTCTTGATAAAAAAACACCCCCATTTTAAACGAATGTCTTTTTCACACTAAAGAAGTCTCATGAAACACCGCTAAGGTTTTATAATCCAAAAACAAGAAGATTATGTTAGTGTATTGCTGGAAAATAGCACGACTAGAAGTCCAAGTATTTTGGCAGTGTTGTCTAGATCGGCACACATCTCATAACGTTATTAATCACATTGCGACAGGCGACATTGGTTTCTTAATGATTCAACCACAAAAATAATGGTGTTATTTCAAAATAAGAATTATTTGTAGAATATTTTAATTTCAGAATAAAATTCGGGCTTGTTTTCGAAACGGGAGAGCGCAAATCATCGAATACTTGACAGTTCCTGATTGAAGCAAAAGATCTAATTTATAAGTCTAACTCTGCTTTATTTGAGCAAATGCTTATCAAAATTGTGAACCCCCAATTTTTTTCACGCCAGCGTTGACCCACGACGGGTCTCCCGTGGACCCCTGAGGGACCACCTGGACCACTTTGAGAATCACTGGGTTCGATGCTAAAATAAAATTCAATAAATACATGTATAGGGAAGGAGAGCCTAAAACTTCTTTACTTAAAAAGAAAATCAATAAAGCATCACTCAGTAATATTTCAATCTAACGGCATTAGACTAATCGCTTATCGAACGAACTTATAAGGTAAAATATAAATCATTTCATACCAAGTTAGAGCAAAAATTAATTCAGAACAATATCTTGTACGAAAATGGATATCGGGCAAGCCTAATCGGGCATCGATGTGTTGTGCATTGGGTTGAAGTCGGTCACGACACTCACGCGACCATTGCAGCGGTACTAATATTATGGATTTTTGTAAAATATAAATAAATAAATATCGCTGGACATTAACACACAGCGCCACCTAGTGCCACACTTAGCAAAGCTTGTGTCGTGGACACTAGATAGTTACATATACATATACTTTTTTTTGTTTGTAAATACATACTTATTATACATATAAACATCCATGACTTTAAACAAACTTTATTAACTAGTTACTTACAATACTTTCGATCTAAATCTCTACCGTTATTTTGTACTAGCTAATTACCTGTTGCTTCGCCCGCGTGAAGTTCAGCAATAGACTAGTTTCCACCATCAATAAATTACAAATCTATTTTGTCCGTCAGTTAGAGCATTGAAAAATAATAAAAATAAAAATAAAATGTATACACAGCGCCATCTAGTTCCACACTAAGCAAGGCTTGTGTCGTGGACACCAGATAGTTGATATTATCCATATATTATTTTTTGTTTGTAATGGTCACGTGTTTTTGATTTTGTAAATCAACGAATATTGACAAAGATAAATCGCATCAAAACTCGGGAGTGGGGGCTCGTGACGTCAGAACTCACTAAGAATGATACCAAACAGTGACGTATTGGGAATTTTAAAAGCGTCGTTTCATCGTCAATTTTGGTTTATGTGACAAAACAGTGGCGGACTAATTAGATTTTTTCAGTTAACAAGTCTATTGTCCCACGGGTCTTACTACCGTTAAAAATATCCAAAACTATCAGCATCATCATGGTGACCTTTTCTTTATCCAATCTTGGATGTAGACCTCTTCTCTCTCATTCCACTCCTGTCAATCTTGTGCCCGACTCACTCAGTCTCAACCTCCGTGTCGTCCACCCAGCGCTGTGGTGGTTTTCCGCGCCCTCGGGTGTCCGCCTCGGGGTCTCCATTCTAGGACTCGTTTTGTCCAGCGACTCTTGTCCATTCTCGCAATGTGCCCCGGCCATGTCCACTTTCTTTGCGCTTTAACGGTCTTAATGTCTCTAACTTTGGTCTTTCTTCGAATCCAAAACTATACTTAAATGTATTTACCGTCATCTTAATCCGCTCAGTAGTTTTTGCGTGCAAGAGGATTATAATTTATTTACATTATTTTAGAACTAGAACCCTTCAATACTAATAAAAATATGTACAAAGTACCAAAGAGTAACAATCATCAATCTGTCCATACAATACCTTTCCTATATTTAAAATAGTTATAACTTTCCATTTATAACTATTTTAAATATATTAGTATTAGTAGTAAGCATTTATGTACTTACTGTAAAAAATACGTAGTAAGATATTGTATCGATTGCTGATTGACAATAGCGCTGAGTACCTATCGCTTACTATTATTAAATGCGTCTTAAAGGACTTCGATTAGCATTTAGTTCTATTTCATTTTCTCAAGGCCTGGGGTGGCAGTCTCCACATAGATGACGACAAAATCGCTAACTTTCGATCGTTAAAGCTAATTACTTACGAAAAAAATCGGCCAAGAGCGTGTGTAGGGTTCCTTTCCCGTCCGTCACAATAAGTGTTCAATCCAATCCAATTTTAATAATTTTATTTTTTTTGTTTGAAAAAAGATACGTCCAGAATAATAAAATATGTAAACGAAGTTAAAAAAAAATGCTTGCATATACGATTACACTACAAACTTAGTCCAGAAACTATTTTGTACAATTTTTTGTCTTTTTTGTACAAAAACTTGTTTCCATCCAAGTTCAAAATGATTTTCCTAGAAAGTCCTACTTTTCAGATTTTTTTTCATATTTTCTAAACTTATGGTTCAAAAGTTAGAGGGGGGGACACATTGTTTTTTACTTTAGGAGCGATTATTTCCGAAATTATTGACATTAACAAAAATGATTTGAGTAAACCCCTATTCATTTTTAAATACCTTTTCAAAAATATATCACACGTTAGGATCGAAATAAAAAAAAAATCACTTCCCACTTTACATATAGGGGGGCTACCCTAATAAAACATTTTTTTCCAATTTTTATTTTACCACTTTGTCGGCGTGATTGATACACATATTGGTACCAAATTTCAGCTTTCTAGTGCTAACGGTCACAGAGATTAAGCGAGGACGGACGGACAGATAGACATGGCGAAACTATAAGGGTTCCTAGTTGACTACGGAACCCCAAAAATTCGGCTGCAATAAAGATGCTTGCGGGGAATGCAAGTCTCTACATCCAAGATGCGTCGAATTCTTGCAAGAATCAATAATGCTTTGAAACCAAAGTTTTTCATTGTAATTTTTGCGATGGAAAGTAAACGATTTTGTCGTTATCTATGTCAACTGCCATGCCCCGATTTGGGTTCAGTTAATGACAATTAACACACTTTACATAAGACTTGAAAAACATAAGTAACTTGCTAATTGTAGCGAATCTTTTCCACTATAATCCAGTATCTCCTCCACAGTTTACCTCGTAGGCGGACCCTAAACCTTATAAATAAGATAGCCATCGTCGCTTCTGTTTTTACGATCTATTTTCGTCTGGCTATCACTTGCATAATGTGGCAACGAGACCAATTAACGATTAAATATGAGACAACGCCCACTGACCGTCCGTTACACAGGGCCTAGTGTTGCGAAACGGGCGGAGACGGGCGCAATACTATATCAAAACGACTTTAGAAGATTACTTTTATTAGCTGACCGCGTTGGCGTGTCGAAAGTTAATTCCAGATCAATATATTAATTGGTTTATTGTGGTCCTTTGATTTATGAGTTTTGGTCTTTTACGATCTAGATTTTATTGTGTATAATTACGTAATCTATAACACTACATAGGAGTTGCACACAATCTGGACCCTGAAATCACGCAAAATAAACCCTACAACAATCACAATCCGCGAAATTATATAAGACCACAATCCTTGGGGAGTAGCTCACTCTCTAGACACAACATTTGTCTTGTTGGCGGATCCTCTCTTTTCTAACGAAGATGAGTCCACCATGTTTCCGAAACCTCTATAGTTGTTTTACGCACGCAGAGCAACTAAAAGACAAGTCATCTCTCTAGAATGTAGCATGCAACGCGTGCAAGCACTGTTACAGAAATACCGTAACTGGAAAGCATAGTCGCACAGCCAAAATACGTTTTATTCGATTCAGTTAAGCCAATAAA
This sequence comes from Xestia c-nigrum, assembly GCA_916618015.1. NCBI lineage: Eukaryota > Metazoa > Arthropoda > Insecta > Lepidoptera > Noctuidae > Xestia > Xestia c-nigrum. Next base: position 21,181,878 of record OU745250.1, read on the forward strand.
GTTGCGCAACTGCTAGGCTAGACGTTAGATAGACAGATGACTAAACGCACGTAGGACTTTGATTGTTATCAATACAAGAACGCTACTGAATGTCAATGAACAACCTGACGCAGGCATGCTGTGGGGCTATAGGGTATACAACTAGCAGGTGCTAGAATTTGGCGTGAAACATTACGCCATCGCCATGTTGTTTTTTCAATGTCTGCTTTTCGTAACAAATATGTATTGCGCCCCCTTATCAACGTCAAGACCGCGTCGAGGAATCCTTGCACCACTACATGTCGAAATGAACATAGACGCCGCGCCGAAATAGCAAAGAAAGCTCGTGAACAATTTCGTTGTTGTATAAAAATATATGTCATTTACATTATCGTCTATTACAACTTTGACAGTTCCACCTCCACTAGTGAGGATTATGACTACAAACTAAGTGACTAGAAGCTCAGATAGTGACTGAATGACTAGCAAGCCATTCAAGCATTCCGTTCCCACACGGCCGAGGTTGCGTACTACCCTCCAAGAAAGATGCACATAATATAAATAACACCTGGCTAGCACTGTTTCCTAGAACCTTGGCACAGTGAACTTGTACAGAATTATTAAGGTAGCCAAAGAAAACAGCTTGTAATGCTTTGTTAACTGCCGAATGACTTGCGGTCATGATAGAGAATACAGCTATGAGAGTAATGTTAATTCTAACTGTCTCGATTAGACGCCGATTGCCGATGCGTGAAATTGACTCGGTTGGTCGATCTCGAATCGAATTTAGCGTAGACTTTTGTGACTTCTTAGTTTCGATTTTATTGAACTCTTGTATATAGGATTGGGCCTATACGGTTTGGTATTTCTTACTTATTTTAATCTCTTAGTCTTGGCAATAGTAAAATAACGTATGTGATCACATAAAAATGGGTACAGGTAGTTAAAAGTTCAATTTAATTTTAGGTTGATTTGTGTTAATAGGTTATTTAAAATGTATCATTAGCAGCCCTACTGCTATTTTAGGATGACAAAATGAGAACATACAAATCCAAATCACTCATTCGTGCATGTTAGGTGGCTGTTCTAACTCCCGTAATAAATATGTATCGACTTAACTGTTTCCTTTGACATCATTCAACAATACCTATGAATGTTTTACAAAACATTTCACAAATTAAACATAATTTTCACTTTTCACCGTAAATGTTTCGTATCGCCGAAGAACCTTAACAAAACACCTTATTTTAAAATGGATGTCAATCTTTTTGCCCGCCTGCGCGTGAAATCGATTTAATTGGTTGAATAATCTCGATTTTCGCAGTCCGTGCATTATAATCGTTAAAGAACAAGAGTGAAACTTTTACCGCGCAAAAAATGACAGCTGTCACAGTATGATCGAATCTTGGATCGAATCGACGCGCGACGTCAAGACACAGTGGTTTTATTGTAATGCCTTGTTTAGACAACTTACGGTTTTTTTTTGTGGATTTTATTCGCTTTCTGTCGATTTTATAAATATCGTAATTTTTGCGACGTTGATATTTCCAGTAGTATTTTTATCTGATTGAATTGTTTACATAATATTTTGGCAACCATTCCTAACTATCGCTCATGTGCATCAAAACGCATAGATACTTAGAAGGGTGAGCTCGAAAACCGAAATTGACCGACAGTGAGTTGTCAGTCATAAATGTAAGGCTTACTCAACAGCAGCGTTGGTATTTTAACCAATTTTCCGTATTGAAAAGATTGGCTTTTCGCCGGTATAATTACCTGTTGCATCAATCAAATGTTCGTGTTATATGTATGGTGCACATTGGCTTGGCAAACAAAATTAAATACAGTACCTTAACACAATGATTTATTTAATTTGGCCGACAGTCGATAAAACTCATTGACAGTCAGTTGTCAGTCATAGTTGTTTATATTGACAAATCGTTTAGATTCTAGCTGATTGATATAGAAGATCAATATCATGGCCTCTCTATTTGTGTGCAGAGGGTCAATGGTTTAATTAATAGAATTATAGATGTGAGAAGACCAACACTTAGAAATGAATATCAAGATATAAAAGGGTGCGAAACACATTTAACGAGTTCGAGGGTCACAAGTTTTTTTCAATATACTTCCTCGAAAACTGGTTCTTTTCGCACTACGATTAGGTTCAAAATCCAGTTTATTTAAAATGCGTGCATTTTTCATGCGTAAGTAGTTTTTTCTACATATGTGCAGAAAAAACTTGAAAAATGCACTATACTTAGTCCAAATTGATTCAATGCATAATTTAGAAAAAAAACAATCACCCCTGACTATAGAGTTAGACAGAGGTGAACGTTTTTTTCATATCGGAAAAGCGATCTACGTCTTTCTTTATAACATTTTTTGAATATTCAAATAGTTTTTATGAATTCAATACCGTAGATAAACATGATTATTTATAACTAATATTTACTAAAAACAAATCAACATTTATTTGTGTTCTAAATTAAAAAATATATGTTATATTAGACTGTATAGCGGCTTCATACCTTTGCCTCTCCTTCAACCTGGTGAAAGAAAAGCGCGGAAAAAAAATAAAATTTAAATCATAGTCTCGTGACCACTCGTGACACAATTTTTTTACGTTTTTTTTTATTTTATTTCTTTAAAAGTGTATTGAAAAACGTTGTTTGATACACGTAGACATTTGTTTTTGCAGTTCTTGGCTCAAAAACTCCCTCGCCTTACACAAACTTTCTCCACTTGTATCAAAATGTACTATTCCATTATCAATATATATAAAAATCAATGCCACTTTTCGTTGTAATTTTATAACTCAAGAACGGGCTCACCTATACAAACCAAATGTTTAGGCTTTGTTCGGCCTATTTAGTAGATGGCTTATGTGAAGTTTGCACAAAATCCGTCGAGCGGTTCTTCACGCGGACGAAGTGGCGCTTGCGCGGGTCAGCTAGTTTCCTATAAACTAAGATGCAGTCAGAAGTGATTTTCAGTTTAGGTCTACAAAATCAGAAAACTTGTCGTCACGACACGATGACTAACTTCAAAGAAAGGGTCATGATGATGCATTGTGCATTTTACAAGAACACTATTGTGAGTCAACAAAGAAAGAAAGGAATGACACAAAGTCCGCAAAAAACTTTATGACGATACTAAATCAAAAACAAGGAGAGTTTCTAAGGAAACATTAAAACTACACTGCTTCAGAAATAGGTCATTGTACATACATTTAGAATAATTGTACTGGATCGATGAATGTCTATTAACTAAACCATATAAATGTGATGACGAAGACTTCTAAAAATATCTACACAACTAAAATGTTCTTTATGTCTCAGGAACTTATTCATAGTTAATATTTTTCACCTTCTTTCTTCTTTTAAATACTCGATTCCTGATTGCTGTGGTAGTTTAGTAGTTTTCCAATTCTGTCTTTACCAGGAGGTTTACTCTCTAAACACATAACGTAACCGGTTTCGGCCGAGGTTACAAATGGAGTACCATTTCACTCACGGACAATGATTAGTCCAGAGCTCAAACTACCAATCAATGACATCACGATTGGACAGTTGTCCTTACTCCCAATATTTTTCCAAAACTCATGAATCTGTCAATAACTTTCAAAGTTTCGATCTGCTTTCAGTCGGGCCCGTATCTTCGTTGACGGTTTTAGAGAGTAGACCAGGGGGTCTATGTCTTAGTATGGTATTTATTGTTGAGAGTAGGTAATGATGGTCTCCTGAGTTACTACAACGCGAAAGTGAGCCCTCAGCATGTGGATTCCTTAATTCTCTTTCTCACAGAACCTTTATTCCTGCTCTTCCTTTACAAAACATTACGTTTTAACGACGTAATGCGTTTCGTCATACTTATATTTCTTCGAAACAGCCGGCGTTTAGCCGACGTCCATCATCGCAGTCTTTGTTGGAACAGCACATGGCTTTTAGCGATATATACGTGGATCTATATGTGGTGTCTTTCGATACTTTTAGCATCTACGCTCTGCATTGGAACTTGAAAGATTTCTTGAAGGTCTTTGTTTTAGAAGACACATGTTTAATGGCCAATAAATATTTGATTTTTTTGAATTTTCCTTGTTCTTTTTCGTCGTTCGAAAATTTCATAAACGGTTCGATTGTAGTTAGCGATTGATTGTAACTAAAAGAGGTTGTGAACCTGACGGTTTATCTGTAAGTGAAAATCTTTCAGCTGTAAAACCGAATTGCAAAATCTTCAGCAGACGTAGAACGCTGAAACTAGCTAACGCCACGCTTGTTTCGTCGGCCGCCATCGGAAACGCTAGTTCACTCCGCGTCGCATAGATGTCGCTGCCTGCATTAACCTACATCGATGAGTAGACACGCGTCACTTGCAGCTGTCTGAATATAATTTACCGGACAACAGCACAGTGCGACGACGCGTGGACAAAAATACCTTTTGGTTTATATTCCCTTTAGGGCAAACAAAGATTTTGCGGCGTTAGTAATTAGGTTGAAAGTGAGCCAAATATGTGCAGCGCTATGTAGTTCTTTTTTAGGGAAATGTCTTTATAGGCCAAATTATCAGAAAAAGGAGGGGATAACATCATTAATCCTCTATTTTTAGAAAAATAATATAGGGAATCGTGAACAAGAAATAGCTGTGACTAGGACAAAAAGAGCAAAACTAGAGGTTTTAATGTACCTACCTAAATCGCGTATTTTAAATAAAACTAAACCAAATCAAAGGTTGTTGTTTTTGTTTTAAATAAAACAAAAACAAATATTGACAACGAGATTCTTCAACGTTAATTTATCTGAAATATTTATATTGTATCTTATTTTAGTCATGAAAGCGTGAATCTTGGGAATGTTGAAAAAAAGTTATTGACGTGGAAGGTGATGTGTCTCGTTTTGGCAGAGAGTGGGTGCGCAAGAGCATTCCCCTTTGCAACGTATTCTGTAGTGTTCGATATTTTACATACTTGTTTTCTGAATTTTACTGCACAAAACAAAACGGAATGATCCCACGGGGATCTTTTGTTGTTTTAATTATCTACCTATTAAAGAGTTGTTATAAACTATAACCGAGAATTAAAAATACGCATAAATATTTTTCAATGTTTTTTCCGTTATTTTGATTGGTTGCCAAAAATGCAGATACTACGACACTAATGCACATGCATTGTACGCAATTCATACCCGTCCCAATTGAATGTTTTTGTTTATATAAGCTTAAAGTAATAAAGCTTAAATAATTACCACTAAAATAACTCGCAACCGAGTTCATGACCGCAAAACAACTCAAAAAAATTGACGAGAAAGCGATGAAAGCTATTTCAGTAATGATGATATTATTTATAATTTCTGACGTTGAGTTTGTACTTGCTTTCGAGTTATGATGAATATAATTTATTTATTAAGTAAATAAAGCGATAAACGATGTGCCGTGAAGCGACATAATTATTCGTATCAAAGGCATAAAGAGCCAAGGGCAATTTGATTGTCGTTTATTTTAATAATTTGTGTTTTTGTTTATATTTATTTCATTTATCCCAGTTTTCCTGGGTCAAAGGAACTCCAGTACAAAGCAGGATTTTTACTTAACAACATTCTCAGCTGTTTTAAAATAGCTTGGCAAATTTTACTGATACTCTATTCTCCTTCTTCTACGTGTCACTGTCACAAGAGTATTTAACATTTTGTCAGCCTATAACTTAGCGGCCTCCATGGCGTTATCTGTAGTAACACAGAGGTCACTGTGGTTGCATGTTTGGGTCACAGAGTGCAGGATAGGAGGCGGAGCTTATATATATGTCACCGTAAAATTGTCAAAAACGTTATATTACAATATAACGTGTTTTTTCTCGCGATATTGTAATGTCTCGAATTATTGTCAACTGAACATACGAAAGTATCTCTGCCCCCATAATCGGGACTTGGGGCACCCCCCCGTTAGGTTAGTTAGGTTCCTTTAAACCCTGCACTCGGAATTCCTTTAAACGGGGCTCCGTCGACTACGCTTTTTAGGGGGAATATAAAGTGTTTTAAGGTTATGTTATATTAATCGGTATTTCTCAGGAATGGTGCATTATCTTTTCATGAGAGTTGTGCCACTGGGCAAGGGGGATCCCTCCTTCCCTCCACACCGCGTAAGTTGACTACCATCGCATGCATTTCACGAAAAATAATGCGTTTTGTTGTAAGCAGTATGTTCATTTGACAATAATTCGAGACTTTATAATATCGCTAGAGATATTACAATATAACGTATTTGACAATTTTACGGTGATATATACATAGTTTGAGACACAGCTCATACACTCAGCCCGCAACTGTCTTGTTGAGGCAACCCCACTTAACGAGTTTGTACTTACATCTTCCGACTTGATAAGTAAGTTGATACCCAATTGTTTGGAGATTAAGTACCTTTCTACGTTACAAAGTCACGATAGCTACACAAATTATATAAGTGATTAGTGCCAAAGATATTAAAATATTGCAATTGTCTGAATCATATGTTTATGATACGAATTTTAATGCCAGCTGATAGTTTCACATTTTATTAACACTTCACTTTTTAAACAAAACAGTATCTTTATGATCATATTTTTAGAACATTAAATATAAAGAGAACAAAAATAAAAATCATAAAATTATGTCCACATCATGCTTTTATAAACCCACTGTGCGGCCAGTGATTCATTCACGCCTACGATTGCCAAAACTGCCAGTGTTGCCTGTAAACACAATTATGAGATACAAGGAAACATTAATTATTTAATTTCGATGATAACTAGCTTATTTACTTCCTATTCGTCGTAGAATCTTCCGTGACGTAAGAAAATGCAGTTTATAATCTCAGATTACTAATATTGAGACCATTTTGATTAGTGACGTCTATAATGTAGCATTTACAATTACATAACAAAAATTACAAGTAAACAACAAATAAGTTAATGAAACACGAGGTTCCCAAGGAACTGAGGGGTTTTTATACACTCGAAGTCAGTCAACGAAGAAACTTTAAACTTTGAAATGAATTATTCCCTAATACAGGGTGAATTTTAATTAATGCGACAAAATGAAATTGGAGCTTCAGTTACAGTAACATAGTCATTATAAACTGTTTTTTCTACAATCTAAATCGTTAAAAAAATTACGCGATTATCGTTTTCAAAAGGTCCATTGATGTTATTATCTTTATTTAAGTACGAATTATCGGTATTCCAGTAATATGCAAAATAAATAAGAAAAATTAAGGCAAAATTAGGTAAATGACCGCTATATTGAGCACTGCGATGAGTCGGCAAGATTTTTGATACTTTCATTATTTTAACGGTTTTCGTAACACTGATCAATTATTTTTTAATTTTATATTTTATACATTTTCTTGACAACACGTATTATTGTTTATTTAAATTTGTCGCATCTATTCAATTTCACCCTGTATATTCGAATTTATGACTTCGAAAACACATCGGGAGTAAGCACAGATGACCGATCGAGTTGTCATTCATTTTAGTTCGGCCCCCTAATTAATCTTATGTCCGTAAATGATACGGCCGAGTAGAAAACGCCCGTAACTTTGGCAAAAACTATGGGTTTTGTGTTTAGAGAGTAGACCCTCTCCCCTGATGCAAAATAAATACACGGTCCAAGGGTCATCGTGATACAACCGACGAAAAAACGTAATGTCGATGGGTCTAGAGTCCTATGCTCCTACCACAGAGTACTTTTATATGACTCCTACTGAAGCTATGGTTTTTACAGTCAGGCGGCCATTACACCGTCTGAGTAGTTTCCTTTCATCACAAAAAAAAAAAAAAATGCGCGCGAAAAAAATGATGTCATTGATCTGAGTCAACGGATTTCAGAAAAAAAAGATGGCGGTGGATACAATTTTAAAGTCCTTCGGTTTTTTATTTGACTTTACCAGTATAAAACTGCCTTAGTAAAATAAATGAGGCAGTTAGTTTTAATTAGAGCAGCAAATTGACTGTAAACTTATCCATGTTGGATTTACGGATGGACAGAACTGAGAACGATTTCCGTGTTCCATAATCAAATTTAACTGTTAACACTAAACGTTCTTCGCGGTAATATAATGATGTATTCATTAGAATATTTTATTGACATTGTAAAAATGTCGACGGGGATGTCTCTTCAGATGATGAGTAGGTAATAGTTCTGAGTATGAATGTGGATGAGTATAAGAGTAGCAGAAGACCAAAGAAACGATTAATGGATTGCGTAAAAGGTTGATAATGGCAAGAAAGGAGGTTTGTGATGACTTGATGTTTTGACGAGTAATAGAGAAGTAAGAAGACATGCTGCTGGCCGCAGGTAGGTAATTGGGATAAGGGGGCTGAAGAATGATGATAATGTAAAACCTCCAACTAGAAAATAACAAAACTTTGTTAGTAGTACCGTACAAAAAAAATATATATATATACCAACCCTACGTAGGTAAGTACGGTCGACTTAACCATCTGCATAAAAAAATCCGAAGTATAAATAAAAATAAATACCGCTGGACATTACACACAGCGCCATCTAGTGCCACACTAAGCAAGGCTTGTGTCATGGTCACCAGACAGTTGATATACTACACATATAATTGTTTGTTTGTAAATACGTACTTATTATACATAAATATAAACATCCATGACTCGGAAACAAATGTCCATGCTCATCACACAAACGTTTGCTCCTACCGGGATTCAAAGCCGGGACCCCACTAAGGCAGCCTCACTACTGCTGCGCCATTCGCGTCGTCAAGTATATCGGGGTCTGCTTCCAGTCTAACTACGTGCAGCTAAATGCCCACTAAGTTTACGTGGAGCGACCTTCATCTGTTAGCAAAGTAGACACAATAGTTAAACAATGGCGGCAGACCGAATCGGTTGAGTTTCACAGTCGAAGGTTCCAAAACCAGTTATCGAGTAATACCTATAGTAGGTTCAGTAATTTTAACCCTTGGTAAAAATTATTGAGGTTTCTGATTACCTGTAGGCTGTAACAACTGTCAAATATCTATGGCAACCTTCAGTCGGCCCCTTGATACCTACAATAGTCTAGCTACTTACAGATTTAATAGTTTACGTCAAAAAGGGCGCAATAAAAGTAATAAAACACACACTTTATTCTCTAATTTCATAGATATTTATTGAAGTAATAAATTGCTTAATTACTACTAAAACAAGAGCATTTAAACTAAAATGTTAAAACTACATAAATCTTCGGTAATGTTGTGTTAAAAGTTGTACAACTCTGCGAATTTGTCGTCGGCTGTTGACCTGGTTGGGTGACATACGGTGCTTCCTGGTAACTACGCTAAAAATGTAGGAAATTATTATTATGAGTTACTTTTAGTTCAGTCTGGAGTTTCTGTTGAATGAAGGAGCAGGAAAAGATTTCTAGGCGAATTCATCATCATTATCAAAAGTAATAGAAAGCTATAGTGAGCTAATGTAATTGAAATAACTGACAACCTGAAATAACGAACAGCTTTTTAAAAATTCTGCTGCTGCACATACATTTTTGTTCGCATGACTCAATTATTTTTTGCAATTTCTGAATGATCTCGCATTTGTTCATCGTCGTCATTATGAACAACATTTTGTAGGTTTCCAGTACTTAATTAAATAAAATAGTTCATTGAAAAAAAAACAAACTGTGGAAAACACTATTTTTATCACTCGATAAACAAACACAGTCATTATCACAAACTGTGTTTCTTGTTTGTCCGCTTGGCGTCGCCACCAGCGCAACGACTATTCAACGACAAAACTCTTCATTATAAAAACTTTTCGCTCTACTTCTTTTTAAACCCGTACCCTTTTTATACTCGTGGGTGGCTACTGGCTGGTAAACGGCTTTATAAGTCGTCTTGCATCACCCTGCACCGTTGTTACCTACAAAACCGTACTGAATACATCCATTGATGAAACTACTGAATATGTAGGAGCCATTCGAGCTGACGCAGCCACGCACGACGAGAAATGCTGATAAATATTCATTGGCATATCGTTATCGTAAACAGAGGAGGTTATAACTTGCTTGCATCCGCGACAATTAAGTTGTTGAGTAACTAATATATTTTTTTATTCGGAACGGCATCTCGAAGTTCAACCTAAAGAGGTTGTCGTCTGCTTAACCGGACTATACTAATGTATTTAACTAGACTAGACTTATATTTTCACTTACGGGATATCTTTCGTGACTGTTCATTGTTTTGAGCTCCCGATCCGCACACAAACAAAATACGGCCTTATATTGGTTTTGTATTTTACGATGACAAAGAAAGTAGTGTGAAGTAAGTCGTATTCATATTAATAGTGCAAACGAAACTAATTAGTCTCATCTGCACCATTAATGGTGCAGGTCAATGGAGCATAACGGTACGATGGGATTTAGACGCTGTTGCAAGCGCCATGATAAATAAATGATAAAATAAACAACAGGGCAAAAATGCAAAAAAGAAAACTAGCAAAAAACAACAAGGCAATATTTATTATACAAGTAGGTTTTCTCGAACACTTTTACACGTAATTTTTTTAGGAGTGTAAATAAATTGATAAGAGCAGACAAATCTGTCTACCATCTTTCTTTCATTTGCATCAGCGTCGAAATATCGGGAGCTCAAAACAATGAACAATTAATAACTACCTAGGCTTATAATTTACTTACTAATAACTTTTGCCCGCGGTTTCGTTCGCGTGTGGGTCGGGAATTAGGTATTCCTCTGGTTACGGAAAGTACTACCCGGATAATATGACAAGTACGGCAAATTCTGATCAGCCATTATAACATGAAAATATAACAAACAGACAGAATTACCTACTATCAAACTTATGTGTATCTTGTGGAAAACATCGTGAGGAAACCGGCATGTCCTAGAACCAAAAATTCGAAGACATGTGACATCTACCAATCCGCACTGGGCCCGCGTGGTGGATTATTGCCAATTCCCTGTCATTGAGAGGAGGCCGCGTCCCAGCAGTGGGAACGTCATAGGCTGATGTTGATGATGATAATGATGAAACTTATGTTAGTATGGTTAATGGATATGATGGTAGAAAACTAATAACAGCAAAAAAATTTAGCACTAACGAACGTCATGTGGTGTGGTGTAGGGGATTAAATACAAATAATTATCAAACACGTGGCTTTCTAATGGTGAAAGAATTTTGAAAATCGGTCGAACAGTTTTAGAGTTACATCGCAACATTAACACACAAACAAACAAAAAATCAAATCTTTCGTCTTTGTAATATTAAAGTAGGTATAGATAGATAATGCAACTGTGGTGTGTGTACTAAGGTAGACTGGTAGAAAATGCCCAAGGCATTGAGTCCGCCTTTGTACAGTTTTTACTTGTGCATAAAGTTTCAATAAATAAATAAACTGTGGGGCATTCATTCTGATTAGATCCTACTTAAATATTTCGTACCCTTACCAAAAAAGCAATTCTTCGTACCCAATTTAAAGCAGTAGTTATCAATCTCATAGACAGAAGAACTCGACCTAATTTGCAGTCCTCGATTCTTGCAGACTAAACACACATTGAATTGCATAGCTTGGAAGAAGATAGCTTTGTTCACTAATGGAACTTTCAGGATTAAACGACGTCAAAGAACGTCATTTGTTTCGATATTTGGGTAAACAGTTATGATTGACATTCAATGGAACATCTACAATCGAAATTGAAAGTTCAGGGTCAGCGTTTTGTTACCACACGCAACATACACACAAAAATGTAACTTCTTAAAAATAAAAAATTATACATGAAAATTAAAATGCTTACCTACCGGACAAATCTTAGTTACAGTACAGGTAACAGCATTTTCGTAGCAGACCGTAGGTCCTTCTACGGTATTGCCTACGGCGTAGCGACTAGGCCATAAATTAAATGCGAATTTTCTTCTACGCAAAGACGACGAATTAATTATCGTTTCCCAAATGTTGATACTGATAATCTGATTATTTGTTTTAGAGAAAAAATATTTCTATTTAATTAGTAGACATGTAGGTATAGTAGTCTGTGCAGTGGCTAGCACAACTCTCATTCATTAGCAGTTCAAAAACAAACTTCCCAGATATTCTTGTTTACAGTTCTGACTTTACGGTTTCACCTGTTAGTACAATGAGACAGCTGACGAAAGCTTAGAAATTGTGACGTCAGGCTATAAAGAGACGCGGAATCTGCAACACGCAAGCAGCCTTGAGTGACGCAAATGTCATTATATAATGGGTTTTAAACGGATGTGTCCCGGTATTTTTAGTGCGGGTCACGGGCGACGCCAGGTGAGGCGCTAGTGTCCTCGCTCAATGACAGGGACGTTTCCCGCGCTTTCTTTATCACCTGTCACTTTTATTTGCGTCTGAGGCGATTTTCCGGTGTCTATGATTCTGCGTTTTCTTTTTTGTTTAATTTGAAAAGCGAATGAAAACTCTTTGCTAGAGAGATCGTCTTTTGTTTTTGTTGAGATAAAATTACGAATAAATTGTTGGTTGCCAAGTTTTTTACGTTGTCGCACCGTTTGCAGCTCTTCATTGTTAGTGACAGTGAAATACAAAAGGATTCGTTCAAGTGTCCGTTTTTAAATCTATAAAAAGAAATGATAATTTATTGAAGTAACACACGGATGATATGCCAATAATAACCCCTACACGACAGCTTCATTGACTTGCTAATTATGACGGCTTTGGACATTTACGGGTTGATTAAATTACAAACGTAACACACAAACACAACACCAACATTGGTCCAACATTTGAGCCAAATAATCACAAATGTCATATCACGAGATTTTAATAACCCTTTTGACAATGCTAGTCATTCATTAGATTTAACTTGGACTGTAATTGCAGGTAAGTGACCTTGGCTGGCGTCGCCATGATGGAGTGGATACATACACGTGAGTACCAACTTCCTCTTGGAAAGGAAAATGTAAGTCATCATATTGTTCACCTTCAGTGAGTAAATTATACGAAGGTGATGATAACATGGTTATAAAGTCGCGAATTCATGGTAAACAAAAGTTGTGCAACATTGTTTAGTGTTGATTATGTTCATTGGTGCATGTTCGTGAATCAAGTTGCGAGCAATATAAACATGTTGCACCGGTTTTGTCTATCACGAAGGAATGATCGGGAAAATATTGTTTTAATGAATTTTCTTTTTCAATTCGTTCAGTTCTATAATTGATTCGTTATACTACATGCTTCAATGATGTTTTACAATTACTTTAAATGAAAAATTCAAGAATTTTCAATCTCTTGTTTTAGATTCACCAACTAGTGTATTTACGTTGGCAGAAATAACAATGGTTATTGTCTTATGCACCAGCAGTGTCACAAGCGCCTTTTTCAGACACAAACGTGTCCTATCCATCTATCTATCTACACATTTATATTTCAGAAGGTATATTTTCAATTTTTCTTGTAGGTATTCGAGAGTTTGACTCTCAAAACACTTAAATACAAGAAAAATTGTGAAAGCCCTCCTTCCTTTATCTCTCCCCTCGCGTTCACGCTGTACACCAGCGACATTCCGAGGAACCAGAAGGTTCAAACAGCCCTATTCGCTGACGACACTGCGATCTATTACACTGGCCGTTCTCCGGATAACATGCGCCGCATTCTCCAGAAAGCTGCCGACTCGCTCGGCGCTTGGTTCCGTAAGTGGAGAATAGAAGTTAATCCTGAAAAGAGCCAGGCAGTTTTGTACTATAAGGCACGCTTTAAGCGTTCGCCAGGTCCCCCCATCACTATGTTCGGTAAGCCTATCCCCTGGGAGAGGCAAGCCAAGTATCTCGGAGTTATTCTGGACGACCATTTGTCGTTCAAGGCCCACATCAAAGCAGCTCGTGACCGGGCTGCCTTTGCTATGGGCCGGCTCCACTTCATGATCACTAGGAAGAGCAAATTGTCACTCAAGTGCAAATTGCGTCTTTTCACCGCAGTCATCCGTCCCATCATGACCTATGCTTGCATAGTATTCGCTCATGCCCACCCGCGTCTTATCCACACGATGCAGACCTTGCAGAACCGATTTCTCCGTAAGATCACCGGTGCCCCCCCTTACGTCCGTAACGATAGTCTTCACGTAGACCTTAGAATCCCCACCGTTAAGCAGTTCATGAAACGCCTTTCCAAGCGTTACTTCGACACTGCTATTAAGCATAGGAATCCCCTAATCGCATCGGCCGCCCGGTACGACCCATCGCGTTTTTCGCCCTGGCTGGAGGCCTTAAATTCAAGGCATCCACAGGACTTGCCCGGTTAAGCAGAAGCCAGTCTTCTCAGACTGAACTGCGAGATGCCCATACCAAAAAAAAAAAAAAAAGAAAGCCCTCCTAAAGTATTACGTAAATCGCTTTCCAGAACAAAACAAGTTCCTACAACAAGTATTTAGTAAATTCCCTTTAGGTACAATTTATTAGTTTCCTTCATTTGACGCTTCACAAGGTGTCAACAGAAACAGCTCGAACACCTCGTAGTTTTCAGTAGACGTACTTACAAATAAACTAATGTTCCTGTGATTCCGTATTGGCATTCTGTCAAATAATATGTTGGTCAATGGGAAGTTCCTTTGTAGGTACTAGGTACTATGTAATGAAATAGCTTCGCAATTTTGTAGACTTTTGTAAACTCTAATTGCACTGCATTTTGTCCACGAAACACACGTAGGGTACAGACAGCAAAATTACTCAGAGATCTAATCTATGTTGCTCACCACAGACAAATATAAAGTTTTTACTTCAAAGTTTCGTCACGTTTCGATCTTAAAACCTGTAAAAAATACAGAATATATACTCAGTTAAGGGCTACGATAAATTTTTGGAACCAATAAATTAAGCGCCCTCAAGGGCCATCGCCCACCTGCCGGGCCTGTTCGAAAGAGATACCGCGGCCCCGGAACATAAAGGGCGAGGAAGAAACATGGATGGGTTTTAGTCAGTAAGAGTCTGACACTCCCTCCCGCTCCGTCCAGAGTGGGAGAAGTCATTTGATGATTTCCTATCCCAAAAAAAAAAAAGGGTCGTCGCGCACGGCGACTTTTTGTAGCGATGCTGTCGCTCGTCCGCATCGACACAGTTGCAAAGCGGTCGCTAACGGTGTGCCCTCGCCCACGGGCCCAGATTCCGTCGCGATGCAAATGCGATATTGTCGCGCTTCTATCGCGATGCAAACGCGATTCAGTAACGGCAATGCTCGGTTCTCCACTCACGCGCCGTGGGCGAGAGCCCTAAGAAATATAAAAACAAATCGGTTCATCCTTTCAGGTGGTATGATGCCACTGAAAAATACACTTCAAACACCCTTCTGTTTTGGTCGGGGTTTAAAATGAAAATCTATACAACAGATTCAAAACTAATATGTGTACAGTCTCAATAATTTAAAAAACTAAGTCCAAGTGGTCCAAGTTTGAATTTTGTCGTTTTAAGCTTTGTTTTGCCCACCTTACTCTCATACTCACGTACTTAATTCATGTTTTCAGTATGTAGGTTATGTTAATTGTTCTAAATACTATGTTTCGGATGTATCCTATTATGTAGTTGACAAATAGACATTTGCATTGTTATTGTGACAACATAGTTCCATTGTAGGACCTTGTATGTGCTACCCAGTTTACTGACTGCCCGCCACTTAATTTTCACTCTTATCTCACATGTAATAAGGTTGAAAACTGGTCGACCGTCAGTAAACTCAGTACACTCGACCCATCAAGCTATGCAAAACCAAATTAAGCTGATCTCTCATCGTACGGGAAGTTTATACAAAGCGCGGTCAGGTCCTACTGGTTCTAAAAGTCCTGAAGTGTCGACATGAGTACCTAAGCTACTACCTGTCGAAAGGATAAATATCGGTCGTTATGAAGAATTATGTGTATTACTCCACGCGTATGACAGAGGCTATAAAATGAAGTAGCCAACAATAGAGATGATATTCGTGTCACAGGACAATACTCGTACTAGAAAATAAATGTGTAGAGTAGAGACATCGTTGCAAAGTAGATATTGTTTTGTTTACTGCGTTAAAAATAAGCCATATCAAGCAATATGTGACAATAATATGGATAAGTGAATCAGGGAAATATGAACAGGAATTCGAAGCCTTCTACAAAATAAAAATAAACCAATCTACTCGTAGATAGGACTGTAACTAGAATAGGAAGATAATTACATATACATATATTGAATAAGTATACATTATTATATATGCTGGGCTTCATAAATTGAAAGCCTCCCACTAGGTGGACCGATGACCTGGTGAAGGCTGTGGGAATCCGCTGGATGCGAGTCGCACGGGACAGGTCAATATAGCGACACTGGGGGAGGTAGTCCAGCAGTGGACGTCTTACGGCTGAAGTGATGATGATGATGATGAAAATTTTTTTTTCGGTTTTGTATCACAGATAACAGCCCAAAGTTATGCAAAGGTTTGTAAATCTAGACTGAGGAATTTATTGCTCGGTAACGAGGATACAGCCGTCACCGAGAAATAAATTCCAATCGTGTTATTTATTACAGTTATTATACGAGTAGTTATTCGTAAGCTACTCGGCAACAAACTGATCAGTTGGCGAGTAATTTGTTAATTAACAGTAATATGTATGTACTTGTGAACTTAAATAAAAAAAACACAATCACATTAAATTATTGTCATCCGCGTAAACTTATTTAATTTAGTTAGTTATTTCATTTCGTAATTCGTTTGTTTAGTGAACTGCTAAGGTTACTATAATTTTGCAAGTGCTGTGCACTCCTTTAATTGACAAGTTCACTGTAATCTGAAAATTCTACCGTGTTTATTGTATGTGTATTAGTGAATAAGTTGTTGGAGAGCCATAAATATATAAATAAATAAAATAAATAAAATAAATAAAAAATAAATAAAATAAAAAAAATAAATAAAATAAATAAAATAAATAAAATAAATAAAATAAATAAAATAAATAAAATAAATAAAATAAATAAAATAAATAAAATAAATAAAATAAATAAAATAAATAAAATAAATAAAATAAATAAATAAAAAAATCCACTTAATCTAGAAAGTATGAAATCCTTCAACAGCATTCATGCAACAAACAATTGCCTTCACCATGACTTTGTTGAAACGTCGTAAAAAATCAAGTATACAAAGAATTCGCGATAAAACGTTTTAATGTAATAATGTTTTTAATATTTCTACTTCGTTATTAAAACTTCAGTTCTAATCATAATCCATTTGTGAACACTTTTCACTCTGACCATATTTCTATTGCAGGGTTTTCAGGAAAATATTACTTCATATGTATCATGGCGACAAAATAAAAGTTTCAATAACCATTTTAGTCGCAGACTAGAAGACACTAACATTTTACATACCCAATCAATCTTGAGGACAGGAAATGGTTTTATTACAACTGAACAGATTCCATTCTCCGACTCTTTAATGCGAATTTAATTTATAGTGACAGGTCTTCTCAGTCCTTAGACCTTGGTCACAGAATTTAATTTCTTTTCACGTTCCCAAGTGACAAGCAATGTTTCTTGGCACTAAAATCCACAATACGATTCATTCTTCACATTTTCTCATTAACGTCTTAAGTTTCAGAACTGTTACCATCTGTTACAACCAATTCGCAAATCACCCAGTGATCACTCACATGAAAGAGATTTCGATCCAATTACCAGTTCATGCATAAAAACCTGGAATATTTGTGGGATGACCTATAATTTTATCTCTGCATTCGATTCTAAACCATATTCTTATTTGTGTACGGTCTACATTGTTTTATCGTGTTTAGTCTAGTGATGCGACTACATTGGATAAAGGACTTTATCGATAACGATATAGCTGCTAAAGTATCGTGTCGGGCGTTAATCCCCGAAGCATGCTACAGATTTATCGCGCGCTGTTAGGAGAACCGCGTATTTATATTAAGTGGAGGAGCTGTCAGCGCCTACGCCGACGCCACTCTGGATGGCTACATACAATAATGTATCCCACCACCAAAGATCTAGATTTTATTATTTGTAAGGTAATTAATTGAGTGTAAATATTTACTGGAAATAACAGTCGGTGTGCAATACTGGAGATTTTTAACGACTGCGATTTTCATGTAAAGTTTGTTTTTTACACAGCTTACATAGAACTAGCACAAACAGTCAATCATTAAAAAGTACGTTACGGTCCAGTAGTTTATAACTTAAAATATCTAGGGGTTTTAAAAATGCTGAATATAACGAACTGCAGACATTTGGTTCGATATAAATACTTGTTTTTAATTTAGATATCATAAAATCTCTGATGTCGAGCCAATTCTCGTAATGTGGTGGAATCGCGATCGGAATTCCACCATAAAATACAATTGCGACAAATACGACCAATACGATGAAATCTGCAAGTCTGAGATTTGTTTCGCAAAAATATAAGTAAACGAGCTTAACAAAGCGTTTAAAAGTGACATTAACAGGCAGTTTATGTCAAAGTAAATTCTGCGAAGCGTGCAAAGGTAACCGTGCTCCATTAAATAGGTAATTCGCGTTGCAAAATAATTAATACGGAATATATCAATATCAAACTGAAATAATTGTAGCAAAAGGCCACCGCGACACTTAACTCTTTCGGCTAGATCGTCCAACTAATAATACGCCCGCACGTGAAATGTTTTGGCTGGTGCTTTTTGTTCGCGCCGGTTATTTCAGTTTTCCAGTAGGATTTTATACAACATCAACTCTGGCCGTCTCCACAGTGCAGCGCCAGAAAACGCTCCTGTCGACGCTTTCCGAATATTGATCCGTGATTTAAGTTTATCACAGCTATGGGCACAACACCCAACGAACCTCAACAACACGACAATATCGAAGTTTAAAACGGTCCTCATAAGATAAATCATTTTCGGATTCATGTGTGATAGCGACCACTTACTTGTGAACGGTCTGTGAAGTGCAGTGAATGTGTGTCAAAGGTCTTTCGGAGTTCAGTGCAGTGGGTGTAGTAGAATATAACGACAACCATGTCGGAGTTCTTTGGATCATGGACCGACAAGGGAGAGGGCGACAGCGAGACCACCATGGTAGAGGAGACTGTGGAGACCATCACCACGACCACAACGAGGAAACAGATACCTTCAGTAAGTTTAGAGGATCCTTGACTAATTGGCCTTGATCGAGGCCCGCGCCGCAGTTATATTCTGCCACTAAGACGTATTTAGCAACAGAGGACAGTAATTACATTTGGGATCAGGTGAAGCTTGATGCACTGGAGCATGACTTCTTTTAATTCCAATATCACCTTGTTAATATGAGGGAGACGACGAATGGCGACATATATATTTTTATTGCGTCTCGCCTGTATCATTGTTAGAGGTGTTTATTTTGGACAAGTCCAGAGCGCGGGTGTCACGGGCGATGTCAATGTAGAATCCCCTTGATATAAACCAGCTCCCGCACCAAGGTGAAGGCGAGAATCCACCGTCAACTGTCACCGCTCTTATAAATCAACTGACGCACTAGTCTAAAATTACATTCTTTTTCGCTTCACGACCTGTAAAAAAGAAATTTGGAGTCACTCTTAATTTTGCATCGTTAAGTGCAAATTAATTATTTCTGGGAAAACTGTAAAACAACGTTGTACAGCGAAACACCTATTAGTCCCCGTCAGTAGGACGTCAGTCCAAAAAATTAAGGTGAACATAAAATAAAGATGCGTTTGATGTTTTCAGGTTTATGACAAGTTCTGTCAGGAATTACGTTTTACTTAGTTCATAAATTGTCGCGCATACAGCTGAAACTGCCGATAAGACACTTGACTGCACTATAATTTTTCAAAAAATTTTCAAAGAGATCAAAATATTATTTTCTATACTTATAATAAATCTGTAGAGAGGTCAATTCTGTACATGAAATATATTTACAAAATAACTATCGGGGGGTGATTAGTGATCGATACTGATGCCAAAAATGCAATCAGTAAAATTTTTGTCTGTCTGTCTGTCTGTCTGTCTGTCTGTCTGTCTGTCTGTATGTTATTTATAGAAAAAAAAACTACTCGACGGATTTTAACGAAACTTGGTACAATTATTCTACATACTCCTGAGCAGGTAATAGTATACTTTTCATCACGCTACCATTAATAGGAGCAGAGCAGTGAAAGGAAATGTTGGGAAAACGGGAGAAGTTACTTGGTTTTTTTAGCTTCCGTCGCGTGTGCAGCCTTAATGGTTAAAGCTACATAGAAATCATGTATAACGGAAATATTCTACATAAAATTATATAAAAAATATCCCAAGACAGCATATGTCTATCTTTTATAGTTGACTCACAATAACACGTGTAACTCCCGATAGCTTAGCAGTTCGGAGATTTGTTATTATTATATTTGTTTACTCTTACGTTTATATCATCACGCTATGACCCACATAAAACATAGGATACATTTTATTCCGGTAGTAAGATCCCATGGGACAATAATCAAACTTCACGCGGGCGAAGCCGCTGGCAGAAGCTAGTATTTAATAAAGCACGTACTTGTTTTTGGCGCAGGCCTCTAAGAAATGATTGCTGTATTTTAATGTTTTCTTCTTTATGGCCCATGTAACGCAACTGTATCGTGACCAGCTAATTAGGATGGCCGGAGCCGACCTTTTGTGTTGACACTAATTTATTTACGTTACGCAAACGTCTTTTTATCTTAAGTCTGGCGTCTAAGGACCCTGTTGTCGTCTATTTTCCCTAATGTTAAATGAGCCGTGTAATGCTACATAGGCCAAGCGTAGAAAAGCTACGGCTAATTCAGTTGGTGCTCCTCTATTTTGAAGAAAATTTAAAGGGTTATTCTTATTCAACGTCATCTTTAATGCCCAAGCGTAATAGTGTTGTATCATTCAGACCAACCGAAACATCGATAAAAAGGTTGTCATTCTGACTTCGCCACAACAGAAATTGTAAGTTCAGTATGTCGTAACACGAGTCTCAATCTTGACTTACTATAATGTCGAAGCGTGGAACCAGAGTCGTGTGTTGAGTTGTCGAGACAATGTGTATCACATTGTCTCGTCGTCAACATAATGCGCCTGAGCAGTGAATGGCCTTTTGTTTGGGAACAATGGAGTATTTTGTAATTGGAAATACTCATGTCTTCACAGAAATGTAGAAATTATGATGCTCCGTGCCTTTTTGTCGCGACAATGTAAAATGATGTGCAGTTGATGTTCCTATTGTCTGTGAGTACTTGGATTTGCATTATGACATTAGAAAAGACTTTCAACTGGCTGATTTCTAATCCTATTAGAAAATCCATCTTACATTCTTCAAACTGCAGTTCCCCTTGGTCGATTGACTTCACACGCAGTTTTGAAGTCATTTGCTTCAAAATTCACCACTTCAGAGCGCACTCAAAATTATTTTAAAATTTTCTAATTTTGGCTGGCGTACTAACAATGTTTAATTTAGAAAACACAGTGTAAACAATTGGCATGATTCATTGCATCCATTGCTCCACATACTGAAATATTAGTTTCCTTGAGACAATGTTGGGGCCTGAAACTGTAAATCAGGTAGGCTGTAACGTGTAAATTGTTGCGTTACGAGTCGACTTAACTACGTAATTAGAATGCATGGCCTAGTTTAAAATGCAGGAAAAATTACCGTAATCCTGCATGTTTTCTCTCGTTTCATTAATCTTAGGCTACTTTAGGTTATTTATTTAACAGTTTATGTACACACTGAATAAAGAAAAAGACGTAAGCGACAAAAATATAGGTAGGTATAGGTAACTAGGTACTACGTGTAGAAAGGGTTTGTCAATCACTTCATTCATTTTTGGTTGGTAGTCTATGGTCATTCGTCTCGCGAAATTCATCATATTTTGTTCATACTGTTAGGTTTCGATGTGAATAATAATAATTTGATATTATTTATTGCGAATTAGATTGTATTCCAATTAACTAAATTTAATGTGCTCGCAACACCGACGGTGTAATCTATGAACGTCAGATTCGCGGGTTTGTTTTCAGATCAGCGTATTGCAGTTAGTACATTGTAATTTGTGTGATTATCTGTGGTAAAGCTGCCAGTATCCCGTTTTGGTGGGAATGGAAAGAAAAGAAAAAAAAAACAAGATTTATGATTCGGTCGGACGCTCATTTCGTTTTTTGGGAATGAATAGCAATATCTATTTGAAGTACTTAAGCTAGATACAATATTGTACTTAACACTAATTGTTCAAAACCCGTACCTATGCAGGCATCGGAATAAATACGTATACAGAAGAACAGCAGTTTTAGTAGGTACAGTACAATACAACCTGGCACTGACTTGCTAATTGCAAAAAACGTGAGAAAATTTCAAATTCCACGGGCCACCCTGATCAATACGAGTACCTTCCTCTTAACTGGCGACGAAAAAAGGCAAACAGATTGTCTCATCTAGAGTACAGAAAATATGAGTTTCACATTTATTACAAAAGATTGTTGGATCACAATGAAAGTGTATGAGATGAGAAAGCCCATTGTGTAATTGATACAATAATTACGACAATGGATTCGCATAAGAAGCATCATTTTATTACACATGTAGTCTAGCGCACATTACAGGCGCATCTCGCCCCAGAGAGATTATTTCCATACAAAAAATGCAGTGCGGTCGACAGCCGTCTTGTAGTGTGCGATGGTCCAAACAAAATGTAAAAAAGAAAGTTACAAAATGCGATGCAAGCCGCCTAAATCTGCATCAGTATTGATCAAATTTTTGCAAGAACAGAATTAAGATTTCCCAGACTTTATTGAGGTTGATACACTGTAAATGTTTAGCTAACCCACTAAAAAGGTAAACAAACGATCAGTATGGTGTATTTGCACAAATTCTCCATAAAAACGAGACGTTGAAAAGTTTTGTACAAACACGAAACGTCGTAAATGACCTGGATAGATTTTTCCACGCCGAAAAGTCACGTCTGTTAACTGACGATAAAACATACCACAACAGTAAAGAAAGTGGTTTGTAATAAAAATCTGGGAAGTATCCGTGGGGTCATTGAACTCGGATGAGTTGTTTATACTCGTTTTAGGGATGACGTATGACTCACGGACTCACTGGGATTCCGAAGCTCAGGAGATGAGTTCAGAAGCTGAATATCTCTTATATCTTGTTAGTCGTGGATGTATCTTCTTGTTAGTTCATTCGAGTATTTGTGGATGTATTTGTTTATGGTTTCGTTCTAGGATTGTCTTTGATTCGCAAGGCAGATTCTCAAACATGAATCTTGATTCGGAACTGATAGATTTACTCACAAATCTCTGTTCATATAATTACGTAGACTTAATGAAGCAAGACGTACCTATGTTTTACATACCTTACTGATGAGATATTAACTTTCAGAATATACCAAATCCTAGCGGCCTTTGACCTTTAAATTATATATTTCCGTGGCACAGGCTGTTAAAAACCACTGAATAAACATTATAATAATTGTTTTTCACAACATTAATTGCGAAAAACATTAAATAATTTAGGTATAATAACGTTGTTGTCAGATGTTGATTTCGTAGCAACGCGCAACGTAGCTCAAATTCGTAGCCTATTTAAAGAATCGGTTGCTACGCCGTTTTAAAAACAGCATTGCATCATTTGAAATGATAACTTCTATGTCTAGAAGGTTCTCATCATCTTCTATGTCTCAAACAATATGACAGGTTATCTTATAATGATTCGGCTAAAACGGCCATTTTAAACCCCCTGATATCTTGTATTTTAATTGAACTAATTAACTTTTGTGAAATGTAAACAACGCCCATCTGCCAATTGTTGTCATTTAAGTGCTCAAAGAATCATGTGAAACTCTGTAAAAGGTATATTAATCACCGCAACGTAGTAAAATGAACAGGAATTTGAACATAAAGAACATTGGATGTTGTACAGACAAATCAAGTAAATAGCCAAATAAATTGTTGAAGTACCTATCTACGAATTAAATGCGCATTTGCGTCCGTATGTCCTTTGTTTGGGCCTGCGTCGATTCATCGTGAATGATATCCAGTTATTATTGGAAAAGGAACGAGCATGTTTCAAGGGTATTTCTGTTGATGTTTTCTGGTCTAAATTGGGATTAATTAATTTTAGTTCGTGCATTGGTCATAAGATTCCTGAAAGTCTGTTTTAGATTTTAAAGTTGTATTATTTGGGCCTTCCGAACGTGGATCTAAGATCCTGCAAAATCACTGAGTCTCTGAAACTAATATAAAAAAAGAAAAGAAGACTACGAGTATTTTTGCCCTGTTTGGTACGCTATCATCATCATCATTAATCACCAAAACTGTTCAGTTAGCCAGTTTAAACCATCATAGCCAGTGGCGTACCAATGGCATTAGCTATAGCTTGAGCCAACTGGGAGGTTTCCTTCCCAACGATATCATCTTTCGCTAAATCATCTACTTATCTTTCTTTGATTTTCCTGTTTTTGCAAAGCCAAAAGTGTATTTTTTTCTAACTTATCACAAACAATTTCGTAAGAAAATGCACGTCCGGCACTGTAAACAGTTTCTTCAGCCACTAGCCATCACGCAGGTTCGATGACAGCCGCCGAAAAGTGCTAATTGCCTGACAGAACAAACTGAACTATCACTAAATGAGCCAAACGGGAACAATACCACATTACGAACTGCCTACGTATTGGCGATCTTCGCCAGACTAGAAGAAAATCTTTTAATTTTTCAGAATATTGTCTCGTAAGAATCAAAGCTGAAAAACTGAAAAGAAAGGTTTGATTGAGATTTCTACACTGTTTGGTTTAAGACAATTAATTTATGAATATATTAAACTATTTTATTGCTCATTTTTGTCACATAAACAAGGGAACAGTGAAATGTAAAATTAAAAGTACAACTTTTTTGTTTACATGCTAATGAAAACAAACAAAACCGCGTCGTAACGGCTACAAAATAAAGATGAAATTCGTTTGACGGAAACATTTCAGCATACGACGTTGTTGAATTGCGTGCAGACGAATCTAAAATAGATCCAACTGCTTCGCCCCGCCGAGATAGGTACATTTTTGGAAATCAAATAAAAGCAATGCGTTTAAAAATAAAATTAAAGCAAGGTTGTGTGTAAATAGAAAGCGCGGATGCGAAACTTATGAATCATAAAGGTCAACTTTACGTTTGTTTAGTGATAGAGCGGAGCAAGGGTTAATAATCCCGATTGACCGAGTCAACCGTCGAGCTTGCATTGAACGATGGAAATAGACGCGTGAACGGAGCGCTTCCAGACCACGCCGATGTACAGCGAACTAAACGAAATCCACAGACAATATGATATCACTCGAAATCACAAACAACACATAGAAGAATCTCGTAGTATCACGTAATATCTATTTGTAATGATACGTCACGAAGAAATGTCACGGCATTTTTTGAAATAATCACTTCGTAAAGAACGTAGGTAGGTTTGTTGTCAGTTCAAGGAGAACAGACTTGTATGAATCAGTCATGGAGTTGTACATGTACCTACAGGGAGAATAGTAAGAACAAAGATTGCTAACGATATTGCGCATACTGTAGTGGATGAGTAAGCACACGTCACGGCCACTAATCCTGGGCTAATTTTGAATTTCGAACAGCGTTCATAAAGTACATATATGCAGACCATAAACAATTTTACTGCAACGAAGCTGTAAGGACACTGGACAGTAATTGTTGTGGTACGTTTTTTTGAACTGACAGATTTGATTTAGAACGACTTCATAATAGGCCATGATACTCTTCAACTTCCATACCTACCATAACTTGTGTAACGTGTACTTACTTACTTTTAAGATTTTACAACCGTTTGAAGGGAAAAACATTTAGAGCAATGTAAATAGAGTTGTATAAGAAATAAGTCTTCTTTTTTTGTGAAAACAGCAAAATTTCTACTAAACCCTTTCACATTTTCAAGAAAAAAGGGCTTAGAGTTCTCACACGAGTCACAAACGGTTATAACACGTTATAAATCCCATAGCTATTTTAGTGAGATATAAATCGCTCACGGAATCACGACACAGAGATAATGAAAGTTGATGAGAAATGTAGCTTTACTATCGTTTTTATTAGCTTTTGAGTTGATAATAGCTCATCACCTAAACACACATTACATAACCAAGTTTATAGCATCAACTAATATTATTTATGCGAAAATAACTCTGTCTCGTCTGTGTCAGTTAAATTTTCATGATGTTTGGCACACATACATCTTATCAAGACCTGACTTCACCTGAGTGAAACTCTTCATCCCGTGGCCAGTGTCTGTGGGGACTGGGATAACCACAATTCCGACGACCATGCAGGCGAAATCAAGAAAAACGCTCTACAGTATTTCTTGAGAAACTATTATCAAGTACAAGGTGCAAGGGAACACTTCAAAAGTACCAACAGCTCTAAATTTTGTTATAAGAAAAGTTCTGCATAAATTTTCTTAATCTTAGGTCCATGTTCACCTCAAAGATGACGGACGATTATCTAAAAAAAACACATTTTTGTATAGGAACATGTCACATTGACAGCTGTTTTTAGATAATCAGACTATTATCTTCTCGGTGAACATGGACCTTAATCTTAATAGTTAGTTAGTCAGAATGTAACGTTACATTTTCCTGGCCAAAATGTAAGGTCTCATTAGGTTAAGTTTAAAAGAAAAATGGAAATACATGATCCCCCTATTTATTTCTAGATATTTTTTTTGTGGAGCGGTAAATGTTGCTTTAAAGG
The DNA here is from genome assembly GCA_916618015.1 of Xestia c-nigrum. Lineage (NCBI taxonomy): Eukaryota > Metazoa > Arthropoda > Insecta > Lepidoptera > Noctuidae > Xestia > Xestia c-nigrum. The sequence continues at coordinate 21,208,581 of OU745250.1, forward strand.
CAATACAAAACACACTTACGCTTCGTTACACGCAGAAATTCCGTGGGTACAAAGAGTAAATTAAATTAAATTAAATTAAAAATTAAATTAAAAACTTTATTTCAATTACATTAGGCGTTTTGATACATAACTTATTGGAGATAACCTTTTAAGCAAGAAATTGCTTGTATTAGGAGACTCCGCACTTCCACTTGGCAGTATAAGTAATTGAAATGTAGACAATGTAAACATGCAAGACTAATAAAAATAACAAAGAAAGTTATAAAATAAAAAATAAAAATAACAAATAAAATACAAAACTTACAAATAAAATAAAATTAAATTATACAAATTAAAATTAAAATAGTAACTTTAGAATATACAAACAGCTCTACAAATGAATCTACGTTATGCAGAGGAGGAGGATAGCGAATAGCCAGATCGCGCGTGTGCGTGTGGTATGTGTATCATGAGTGTGTGAGTGAGTGTGGGTGTGAGTGTGTGAGTGAGTGTGGGTGTGAGTGTGACTAGTGAGGATTGTGCGGTGTGTGAGTTATGACCAATGCTTTTTTCTCTCTTATCCCAATAAATATTTTGTCTATTTATTTATTTATAAACTGGACACGCCTTCAAGCCTATACGAAGGTTGTCGGTTGTCGGTTAGCCCTGCGACAATGTCTTGGGATCGAAAGAGGCTTAACAAGCCATTCTTTCACTAACCATGTGCGTAACACCCCAATTGTGCGTAATTTGGTTATTGCAAAGTAGATACAATACACTCAACATCGTCGTAGGTTTTAGTTGTGAGCCAATCGGTTACAACTTTTTTACAGTCCCAGAGCTTCATGGAATATATACGTAATTCTTTATTCAGCAAGTTGTACAGAGAAGATGATCGCCTTGAGTATTGCCTTTTAGCGAAGGCAGATTTAACCTTGACAGTTGGGGCGACTAAGTATCCTCTTCTGCTTTTTGGTTTAGAGGAAATTAATAATGGTTATTAAGATACACCCACGACATGTCATGACTTCCAACCTCGCATGACATTTCCTACTCCTATTATTGTAAATCCAAACAAAACAATGAAGGGAAACCTCACAAAGAAGTTCACATGATAATCGTACATTCTACACGAGTCCTGAGAACGTTGTATAGTGCCTTCCGTCACGTCACGACTCAAAACACGATTGGTGGGTTGAGTCATTTACGATGAGCACTACATTATTCAATATCACGATGGCTGATACCCACTAGAGCTTTTATATTTACAATACAAGCTACTGGAATATTTTAATGATGAAATTCGTGATGCTCGTGATGAAGCTGGTTAGTGGTTGGATAAGATCTACTTCTCATGGACGTTTTATCAGTGTACTGGACTAACATGACTTTTTCTTAAAACTCACTTCCCTTAATCATATTCTTACGTGAATGGCTCGTTTTTGTATAAAACTTTTGACACTTCCCGGGTTTTGATAGAGCTGAAATGCCTTTGGTTCTGCTAACAATACATCATAAGACCAATCTTGCAGCCAGGTTAGCGTGATTAAAAAAGAAAAAAAAAAGCCTCTGAAAAAAGTTTTAAAGAAAACTGTACGACAGAGAAGGCGATAAAACTATTCGTTTTTGTTCACATTACTCCAAGGTTTATTAACCGACTTCCAAAAGGAGGAGGTTCTCAATTCGTCGGAACCTTTATTTTATTTTATTTGTGTATGTTCCCCGATTACTCGAAGATGGCTGGACCGATTTAGATTAATTTTATTTATTTGAAAGGGTGTAATTCACAGGTGGTCCCATAATCTTCAAGTCAGGATCTGATGATGGAATCCTGGAGAAATAGAGAACTCTTCAAATTTTATTGGCACACATGAAGCGATTTGGGTAGTTTTCGGAAAAATACTTTCTCGGACTGGTTCCACTTCAATTTGATAAAGATCTTATGAAGAACTTCGAAGATAGGCAACGGAACTCCTCCATAAATGATAGCAAATTGACTGGAATTGCTGAAATCTCATGTCTGTCTATTGTTTACACCAGTTCATAACATAACATCACGCCAGTACCTATACGCTGTGACGGGGTAAACGCAATTGAACAAAAAAGTTAAAAATATATTTTTTTTGCAAAACATGAAACCGACTTCTAAAAACACAAAAAAGTGAAAAATAACTTTAGCTTCAGAAGTCGGTGACAAAAAAACGAAACCAATCAACAAAGGTCACCGACCAGGTTATTTTCTTCTTTTTTTTTATTAAATTTTGTTATGAAAAAATACATTTATTTATTGTACACTCGACGGATGAGAGCGTGCTTGTAAATTCCCTATTCTAGTTTCATGTCAGCTGCAAAAAAGCATAATCTGACTATTTCTCGCTTGTCCTTATAAATATTACGGACTAAGTACCTACATTACTCATAATTAATTACCAATGAATTATAGAAATACAAGTTTGCCAAATTATTTACTAATGGGGTGTGAGCAAAGTGCTGGAATAACAAGGCTAGAATGTAAATCATGTGCAGGAAGAGGAATATGAATAAGTAGTAAACTGTCACGTGCTCCGGCTTTTATTAGAAATTATGATTATGATTGTCAGGAAATGCCAAGTCCGTGTGACTTATCCGGATTATGTACGTGTCTTTGTGCGTTTTTCCGGTTGTTGCCAGAAGGTAACGGAAACGAAACAGCAGCTATATTGTGTTTAAATTCCCTCGCTTCCAGTTCGACACACCGTCATTTTAGGTAATAAATGTCACTGTCAAGTCATGTGTCATAGACAAATGAGCGGGACTGTTTTTACTTTTTCTAGACTAGCAAAGCGAATCTCAAAGTACGTTTGAGATTTCTTCCACTTTGTTCACACAAAGTTCGCAGTCATACTTCCGCGCCAACTGTAGCCAAGTTTCGCAGTAGATTTCATTAATGGCGCAGGTATTATGTATGTTTTCAGAGTAATTAATTTAAAATAAGATTGTTCAGTGCCTTAGTTAACAAATAAACAATGCAGACAATTTAATGTAGTAAATAATTCGAGATAAGATTTACGGTAGGAGAGGACCAGTGCCAAGGGAAATTAATTAGAAACAATTACTTCCTGTCTTCAGGAGACATTATAGGGTTTCTTTTTGAACAAATGAAGGTAAGGAAACGACAGAAAACTCCCTTCTCTCTCTTGAAACGCGTTTGTATGTTCGTTTAGGGGTCGAGTTCCCAACGTGGAGAATAGGTAGGTACTCTATTCTCTTCTCTTTAAAAACTAATCCAAAATAAGATCTTAAGGACCTTTTTTTTTTGGTTTACTTTATAGTAATACTAGCGCCCGCCACGCGGTTTCACCCGCGTAATTCCCGTTCCCGTGGGAGTACGGGGATAAAATATATCCTATGTTACTCGTGGATAATGTAGCTTTCGAATGGTGAAAGAATTTTTAAAAACGGTCCAGTAGTTTTTAAGCCTATTCATTACAAACAAACAAACAAAGTTTTCCTCTTTATAATATTAGTATAGATAAAGTCATGGCTTCACAAGTTACTCAGAACTCCCAACTGTTTAATGATTCAAATGATCGCCAAATGTTGGCAGCAAATATCTATGACTCAAGTTATGTCATATTTTCACACTTTTCTTTGGCATCGCTAACTGAGAGAGTTGGAGAGTTTTGTCATTTATCTTGGTGTGAAATGCTGTATGAAATTACACCTCGTTCCTAAATAGGATTATGGCAATTGTTAATTAACTCTACAGCTGGCATAGTGCTTGTCATTTATTATTAACTTTAATTTTCCGTGGTTGGTACGTACAGAAACTAACTGTCTCCTAAATAAAAAATAAAAAACAAAGCAACTACCAGAGACTAGGTAGCTTCCGAATTCAAACCACGAACGCTGAAAACGTCTCATACCAGTAAAAAAATTCAAACTGCCAACTTTCTTTCGTTCGAATTTTCTTATAACTTTCCCCAGATATCTTTTGATCAAAGTGTCTGACGGTTGTCATAAAGTTGTTAAAATGTTGCATCGGTCCAGCGCTGTCCAAGGGCGATGCGATGCGATGGCGATTGCGTCAATGAGAATATATGGGCCAAATCTACGTACTAATGTTGCCATTGCCGCCGGATATCGAATACTTCGTAATTTGAATTTCTCATGTTCACTATGTTCAGTGCGTTCTATTACCCACTCGTTACGAAATTCGGGTCTTTCGAATTGTTTGTTTTATGAATTCTTAAAAGAAACGTGTTAGAAGTTAGAAGCGATAGCACTTGTGATTTTCTTTCATTGGGCCAGAAGAATCGATATTGTTTTTTGGTGAGAAGATTATGGAAACTTTATTATGCATTATCAGGATGTACCATTCTTGCTCTACAATCTGGCACAATTTAAATAAATAGTCGAACATTAATCTTCACCACCTGTGTGCACGCATTCTTTCATAGCAAAAGAAAACATTTTGAATTTAAATACATCAAAGCTCTGGTTTTATATTTATTTATTTATTTATTAAAAGGAGAACCAACAGCTAAAATATTATTGTAAAACATAAAATCGCACCCATTTTCATGCAGCCTAGTGCGGTTTATCTACCCACATTATCGCACGAAACCCAAGTGATGAGACACAAAATAATATGTTTCCGGCATAAAGTTATAAACCCACCTAGACCTACTTGTGACAAGGAAATGAGTCAAAATATTATTGTTCAGGTGTGGGCGTATGATACGACCTTCGCCAGTAACGCGACCAAGGCAAGGAATGTCCACAGTCCACTCCATCCTATTATTTATATTGCAGATAGAAATATCCAACTATCTCGAAATAGATTAACTACTTGGAATCTGTTCTAAAGTTTGATTTATTTATTGTTTAGATTCACGAATTCACGATATTTTTAGACGGAAACCTGGAAAAGAAAGGAGAAGCAATTAAATTAGGAAATAAAAGTAAAACTGTAATAAAACGTCCGATAAATTCCAATTCACTTTATTGACTGTTTTAGTGGTTTTAACGTTTTTTTTTTTGTTTTCGTTATTTTGTGTTGCCAATTTCATTTCAGAAATCACAAACAAAACAGATTTAGCTTACGTCACTGCCACGTGCGTATGACGTCAGGTCGTGTGCTTTGGATATTGGTACCTCCTATAAATATTTGGAATGGTGCAATATGTCACGACGAAATTAATTGCATAGCTATTATAGTGCCAATTATGTCACAAATATGCAGCCAAGCATATGACACGGCCATAACAACAATTTTTGAAGATGTAAACACTTAGGTAAAGGTTTTGTTGAATTTATAAAAACTATCCATACTTTCATACAATGTTATTGAGTTTATGTTGCTAAGTAGTTACCGTTACTAAAGTAAATAAGGCTGAAACTGTACCACTCGTGGCACTCGTCGCGATAAGCGTGTTTGAAGATTTAGTTCAGATTGCATGGTTCTCTACAGACTTAACAACCATAGTTCACCTACATCTGTAAGTGCACCTAATTAGTTAAGTAATTTCCGAGTAATGATACCGTGCTAGTACTACTAAAAGTACTAAACCACTTGATTTTGAAGTACCTACCTTTATTTAGGTACTAAGATTTAAATTGTAACCCTATGATCTGACTTGTTGTTTCTAAAGTGCCTTGTTAAAATAATACAGTATAAGTTTTATGAATTGCTTATGCAACACCTAAAAGGGTGGCTTAATATGTATTATTGTACTATTTGAATTCTGGACCGAGCCGGGCAGTTATGCTAATCATTAACTTGGGCATTTGATATGTTTCTTAGTGTCAGAGGAAATGGGGTCGTAAATAATATGCCATGACCCCGTGAATTAGGTTAAAGGGGACTTATTCAACACGATGAATGTCTAATTAGGACACCGCCCATGGAATTATCGGGTCAATGCTGCTGACGTCAATGTGTACAGTGTTATGCAAACCAATATAGTAGGAAAAAGTAAGAATATGTTGGGAAAGAAAGGATAATCAGGAAAGCAGAATAAAAACTTCGACTTATTTGCTGAGTGAACGAAATACATAGGTACGTATGATTACAATAATTAAGCACAAAACGGTACAATAAGGAAACACAGCAACAAAATGTTAGCGAGTCGAACCTTTCATTCACCTACTTCTAAATATAGGAGTCTCTCACGCAATTGTTCACGGCGCTAAGCCGATAAAACTTTTCATTTCTACCAATAATGTTCGGCTAAAGGAACGAAATGAACCGTGAGAGCGTATCGTGAAATGTATAGAATCGATTCGACACATTTGATCGATTTACGATAGCCGCTTGTTCTAACTGAGGCCATTGTTATCGATTTTAATACTCCGTTAATGTAGTTTTTTATTCTTTTTTGGGACAAGCCCTCCACACTATTCTCAAACCACTCCTGAAAGTCAGAATCAGACAGTGGCGACCACCAGAAAAGCGCCGAGACCTTGAAGCTCGACGAAGTTCCAGAGAATTAACTGTCTTGTCGAAATTAATCAGAAAGTAAAGCGGAGGAGTAGGAATGAACCGTAATTTCCACTTTCCTTGTTAATGTAGTTGTTGAAGAGTTTAAGGTGATCCTTAAAAAATATGTTTACAGTTGTGTAAATCTAGTTATTTTGCACGTTTAGCTTACCTGTCTTCCCTAGTCTGATAAACCAGTAAAATATATGTAATAAAAACAGCTGGTTTAATTATTCTGCGCTATTTTATTATTTTCAGATTTAATTAAGTAATTATGCAAAAATTACATTATAATCTTTACGATCGCCAGAGTTGAATGGCTTTTAAATTTATAACCACTGCGCAAGCGCGGAGGCTAGACGCCAAACTCTAGAATAATGTTGTTATACGTTTATAAATAGAAAACTGGGAATGTTTAGGTATCAGGAAACGTTTGTAAATCATAAGATTTGTTAGTGTAGGTTGAGATTTTCAGGTGGATAGGTTTATAAGTTTATACTCGTGGTACCTACTATGGTCAAAATAAAATATTATGCAGGATACTGCATCAGTTGATCATCATTTTACACAGTTATAAAGATCGTAGTATATGAGGGAAGTGGTTTAAATCGGTGTTATAGATGTAGCAGTAGCCTATCTTGTATCTTTTGCATAGTATAGATGTAGGTATAGTTTATTGTGATCGCGAGCCAAAAGATTACAGCTCGCTGAAACTATCAGTGATTCGAATTAGATTTTGGTAGGTACCTACATCAAAGTGTTTCACAAAATTAAATACATAAAGGGTGTAAAACACCTCTTCACGAAGCCGAAAGAGACTTGTTCTCCCCATCATTGACATCATTTTTTTGTTCCACACCATACCTGGGAACCTTCTAGTTACCGAGATATGGGGGGTCAAAGTTACAACTTTTTGACAACTTTTTTTTTAAATACAAGTTTTCTTTGTAAGATTTTGACTTTTAACACCTCCACGACCCCCGTACTATTCAATCCATCCATCAGGACAATGTTTTAAGTGTGTTACATTGAGCTCTACCAAAAAACGTGATTTATAACCTCAAAAAAAAAAGTTGTTTCCCAGCAAAAACTTTTGCGTAAAGTTACTTAGTTTGATGTACAGAATGCTTGGTTAACGGCTTTGTGATGAGGTGGTTTACACCCTGTATAGTGAAATTATTTACAAGCAATATTATAATGAATAGATACATACTTTAAAAAAAAACATATTTTGAATATTTATTTGAGCGATTAATTTTACAAGGCGAAGTTAAAATGTAGTAGTCGTCATACCTATTTTGTAATATGACTGGAATTTAAAAACGCATTCAGTGTTTCGTATTAGACTAACCCCTTTATAAGTTGTTAATTATGAAAACCAAACTGCCGACAAACGCCAGTCGTTTATTAACATTATATAACAATAGCTATTACGAAATTTACATTTTATTATTATCACGAAACTAGTACACCATGCCAACTACATCATATTTACTTAAGACGCAACAGTGCGTTGTTTAATATTTGTTAAGTTATAAATAGCTGGTGATTATAAGACTCTATGTTGAAATACCTTTTGTGAAGTAGTACCTAGTTTAACTTCTAAAATATCCATACACAATTTGTTTAAGCTTTGAAAAATAAAAAGCGTATTACCAAAGGTTAATGTGTTCTTGAACTTTAAAAGCTAGTCCGCGTTAAAAAGATAAATATACCTACGGAGAAAATGTAGGTATACTGTGGTCCCGCTTGCAATGTAATAGATTCATAAACACAACATAGCTGTCTATAATTTTACAGTATTCTAAACTTTATTACTTTATCATTTCCGCTATACTCTTCCCATCCATTAATGTTCTGCGCACGCAATATCGGTAACACATTGAGTTGCAATATCTAAATCGAAAACAACAAACTGTTGCAATCAGTGGCCTCGATATCCACTCTAATAGGCGCTCTGTATTATCTGATGTCATAAAATTGTGACGTTTGTTGCAACTAGCATTCAGCGAAGGTACTTATAGAACCGTAAAGTGTAACATTGTAAAATGGCAGAGCGTATACTAAGTGTGTCTTGATCGTGTCACGGGCCTTTATTATTTTACGAGCAGTTAAAGGGCACATAAGTACTTACCTGTAAAATTTAAAGTAATTTATTGAATTGAAATAAAATATCGCTCGACATTACACACAGCGCCGTCTAGTGCCACAGTAAGCAAGGTTTGTGTCGTGGTCACCAGACAGTTGATATACTACATATATACTTTTTGTTTGTAAATACATACTAATTATCATTTAAACATCCATGACTCGGAAACAAATGTACATGCTCATCACACCAACATTTACTTCTGCCGGGATTCGAATCCGGGACGTAAGGCAGCCTCACTACCGCTGCGCCATTCGGGTCGTCAAAATGGAATACCTAGTAATTTTTGAGAATATCTTACTTACAATAAAAGTTGATTTTTTCTCGGTCAAAAGTCTTCCAATGTCGAACAGTACATTGCAATCGAGTCAAATCGGATTAAAACACGTCCAGTCGTCATTTCCGTTAAACTAATTTCTTTTTGTGACACGTTTTTCCAATGTGCAAAAAGCTGTAAATAATGACACACTGTGGAACAGAACCGGTTGCAAGTAACGGGACCCGGAGTTGGTCATGCAAAAAATTGCAACTTTTCAAGCAGGGGATTAAAGACCTCGCCGCCAAGGCTCGATTAAATTTTATTCAGTTGAATGCACTAAAAGTTGCACATTCATTGGTTCCCAACCTTTCTTAGACCAGGGACCACTTTGGTATGTTCTTTGTTAACAAGGACCATAGGATCCTCGATAAGCATGGATACCGACAGGATTCACTCCTTTAGTTATAAAACTAGGGGAGTGAATCTTTAACTCACACTAAACAAAAATTGAATAATGTGATGAGAACCTTAAGAATTAAGATAGTGATGGATACAAAAGCGATCGAATTGAGCTCGAAAAATTTTGCAGTCATTTAGTAGGTATTAGATTCTCAAAAAAAAATAGATTTTTTGCCTCTGCTAGGTTCAATACTTAACTGTAAAATAAAATTAGGTAGGGTTGAGCTTGCATCTTCTGTGCAAGTTAAAAAGTACGAATAACATTTTAATCTTTCGCGGACCGTAATCGAGGCTCCTGCGGATCACAGGTTGGGAATCAGTGCATTAGACTAACGATTTGCAAAGAAAATAAGAAATAAAGCCTTTTTACTTGAGATCGTAGTCGTACCTGTCCTAATCCTGTTTAGGTAGGGGTATATCGATACCAGAAGTATCAATTAACGTAAGGGACATTTTGGCGAAAATGAGTTATATATGTCACCGTAAAATTGTCAAACACGTTATATTACAATATAATGTGTTTTTTCTCGCGATATTGTAATGTCTCGAATTATTGTCAACTGAACATACGGAAGTATCTCTGCCCCCATAATCGGGACTTGGGGCACCCCCCCGTTAGGTTAGTTAGGTTCCTTTAAACCCTGCACTCGGAAATACGAAGACGGAGCCCTGCGAAGCGGGGCTCCGTCGACTACGCTTTTTAGGGGGAATATAAAGTGTTTTAAGGTTATGTTATATTAATCGGTATTTCTCAGGAATGGTGCATTATCTTTTCATGAGAGTTGTGCCACTGGGCAAGGGGGACCCCTCCTTCCCTCCACACCGCGTAAGTTGACTACCATCGCATGCATTTCACGAAAAATAATGCGTTTTGTTGTAAGCAGTATGTGCATTTGACAATAATTCGAGACTTTACAATATCGCTAGAGATATTACAATATAACGTTTTTGACAATTTAACGGTGACATATATAAGGTAACACATACCCTAATAATCAGTTATTATTCAGCTCTTGGGGCGGCTGTTACCTTTAATAATGCTCAAATAACGCTGATATAGTGCAACCAGCTACATTATTCAGCTAACAGCTGATTAATTTGTGCCCAAATCAGAGTTAAATCAACTGAGTAGGCGCCTCTAACGCACTTATTCAGCTGAAGATTCCATTGTGAACAGTGATTCAGCTACTATTCAGCGCTTCTGTGCTACTTGGGACGGAGTTGTATCAATAATTAATGTGTGCATAGTCTGAAATAAATATTTTATTTCAATAATTTTGTTTATATGTAAGTATGTGTAGGGATAGCTGGGAAACCCATCCTATTCTACCCATGCCACTCTCACTCACATAAAGGGTGTAAAACACCTCTTAACGAAGCCGAAAGTCTGTTTGTAGTTCTTCCCGTTCTATTCTATTATATTTTCCCAGTGATTGTGTTTTTTTTTTTGTTCTAAACCATACCTGGGGACCTTCTTGTTACGGAGATATTGAAGATCAAAATTCCAACTTTTAGACTAGTTTTTTTTAATAGGTACAAGTTTTTAATGTAAGATTTTTACCTCCACGACCCCCTTACTATTCAATCTATCAATCAGCACAATGTTTTGAGTGCGTTACATACCTACATTGAGTTCAACCACGAAACATATTTTTTTACCCTAAAAAATGAGGTCTTTTCCCAGCCATCATTTTTGCGCAAAGTTACTTTGATGTACAGAATACTTGGTTGACTTTGTGACTCCGTGATGAGGTTGTATATGTCACCGTAAAATTGTCAAACTCGTGAGATTGTACCGTAATATTGTGAAATGCATGCGATGGAAGTCAACTCGCGCGGTGTGGAGGAGAAGGAGGGAAGGAAGGGTCCCCCTTCCCCAATGGTACCACTCTCATGAAAAGAAAATGTAAGTAAGTACCATTCTTGAGAAATACCGATTAATACAACCTAACCTCAAAACACTTTGTATTCCCCAAAAAAGCGAAGGCTTCTGAGTGCAGGATTTAAAGGAACCTAACTAACCTAACGTGGGGGTGCCCCAAGTCCCGATTATGGGAGCAGAGAAACTTCCGTCGCATGCATTTCACAATATTACGATTTCACTTCGATGTATTACAATCTACCGAAAAATAATGCGTTATATTGTAAGCAGTATGTTCAGTTGACAATATTTCGAGAGTTTACAACCTCGCTAGAGAGATTACAATCTAACGTGTTTGACAATTTTACGGTTATACACCCTGTAGATTTGTAATTTCAGTATGCCATAATATTCCTATAATGTAAACTAGTGTTTTAAGTTTCTTATAGTGAGATGTAGTTATACCTGAAATTCATTATCTACCTCTCCTATAAGTTTTTGTGAAATATTATGCCATTTTCCCGGTCCTCCTATTATAGGTACCAGAAGCTTATTTACCTAGTAAAGAAAACTATGCAAATTATACTATCTCTTCAGAACAGCACCAAACTCGGGAACTTTCACGTGCAGGTAAAAAACAGAGAAAACGAACTAAAGTGAACTGGTCGAGCGAGTGCACTAATATGGCAGGGTGGTCCATATTTAGAGGTATCCTTAACGGGAATTATGAATAACTGGAGCCTGCTCCAGACATGCGCGAATGCTGCTCGTTTACGTATAGGCACGTCAATGAGGGATTTTCTTTTTCAACTCTTCCCTAGTCGCTGGATAGATGGCGCTGGTCTGACTACGTCACTGCAAGGAACAGAACGTCACATAATATCACTTGGACCTAATGATTTTAATCTTAAGCTTATGCAAACGAAAGTGTCAGTCAACGAGCGTATGTGACGTGTATTTTCGAAGGGTTTTGGATTTGGCACCCTGTAACGTAGTCGGATTAACGCCATCTATCGAGTTCATGGAAACTATTTTTTGTTTAATTGTCAAAAAGAAAACCTCTCATTGACACACTTTTTAAGAGCTGTCAAAACTTGGTTCTCCTATGGATTTTGTATGGCAATACTGCAATAGCATTCTCTTCTCCACGCTGTGACTTCACTGTATAGTCAAATCAATGACTCAACTATTTAATGATTCCAAAGCAACAAAAAATCTAGTTTGGCAATTAATTGAAAATAGATCAGGTTTTCAGGCCAAAAATAAAGTCTTTTAATATTAAATTTTAGTCTAGCCTTTGCATAAGGAAAACAGGTAGTTAGACTGAAATAAACAATTCTAATTGTACACATACTGAATAATTATACTGTATTGTGGTACACATATTTTTTTTAGTAGGTATACAGATAAACCCATGTACGTAAACACACGCACAGGAAATGTTAAATGCCAAATATATTTACTTTTATGCAGGGTGTGCGATAATAAATGGATAACCTTGTAATGGCTTTTATATAGTACAACCTATGTAGGTATATTAAAAAAAAACAGGGCAGGTGTAGGGCCTGCTTATGAATGGACGGCCATTTACTACTTATTTGATAGTTTTTTTAGCTAATTGGCCATATTTCTACTATAAGCCATTTCAAGGTTATCCAGGAGTATGGGTAACAAACTACTAGGAATGATTTGACCTTGAAAGAAGACTTTGTCAAGGTCAAAATCATTCCTAGACCTTTAAGAACTTGAAGGGTTGATTCTGGTGAATCATATTCGAATCAACATACAACTTATCACTGGCCTGCGAATTGCAAAAAAACGCCAGGCTACCTTGAAGCATTCACCTAAAATCCCGATGAAGTTACCAACGCAACAAACTTAGGCAAGTAGACTGGCACACTAGTTGTCGATATCAGAAGCAGTACCTTTTTTTTTTTTATGATGGGAAATCATCAAATGACTTCTCCCACTCTGGGCGGAGCGGGAGGGAGTGTCAGACTCTTACTGACTAAAACCCATCCATGTTCCTTCCTCGCTCTTTATGTTCCGGGGCCGCGGTATCTCTTTCGAACAGGCCCGCAACCCCGGCAGGCTTCGGCCCTTGCGGGCCCCTCCCCTTATGCTGACATCTCTTTGAGGCGCGCGTGGAACACGAACGCGCCGTCGACACGGCCTGTCGTCGTCGTTAGACGGATGGACGGCTAGCTAGCCCATAGCCAACCGTCCACAGGCCCGCATCAGAAGCAGTACCTTAGTTAGACTACCTATTAAGCCAGTCCTTCGCCTGACATCTTAATAAAATTCTAGAAAATCCCGATTTGTCTAATGAGTATTATGAACTTAGTACAGTTTAATATTATACCTGCTATAACTTGATTTCTTGTTCTGTTTCCTGCTACTCAACGATGTGGAAACTAGAGGGGGAATACTTAACGGTAAGTCTAACGTATTCCAATCTTGAATCTCAAATATTTAACGGATTTTCTTTTTTATTTGCATAAATCTATGGTTTTACTTTATGGTAGGTCATTGGTTAAGGTGGACCGTAAAGATCTTAACCGTGAATGGTTAAAAAGTAGAAAACCGTAGACCTCTTTATCTCATGGACTTTGGGCTCGGTCTCATTCATATTTTAGACTCCTCCTTGCTTCGGCCACCAGAACAAAACCAGGGTGGGAATACCAACAATACATATAAGTAGATACTTACAACATGATACGATTGCGTACTGTTTGAAGTACTTACAGTTTTCTAAAAGTTTCTCTACGCAACCACTGAATTGATTATAAAGATCATTAAGTCATTAGAAAAGTTCATTAGTGGTTGCAATTAGAGCAGTCACATAACTAAAGGCGCGATACTGCGTAAAAACTGCATGCACGAATTGATGCCGTTAGGTAATAGGAAAAATAATGCAATCGCGTGTCCATGTGAGTTCAGCCTATGCGGTCGATCTTGCGATATAAAACTAACGAGCTCGACCACTTGAATTTCCATCGAACGAACGCGACGTTATGAACGCAGACTTTTAGGTCCAATAATGGCGGGAAGAAAAAATGGCCCCGTTTTTTCTGTTGGCAATCGCAACAGTACTCATCAAAGCATAACGTTGATTGTTAAGTAATATTTTAATGATAAAATCTTGCGTTTCACTGACCCTTATTTAAACACCGTGCTAGTTTTAAATATTGAATTCAACACGAGAGTGTCTTGATCTGACTTCCTAACTTATTAGCTACGACAAATCCTTTGGACGATTACTATAATAGACAAGAAAAACTATCACAGTGAAAGGTAAAATAAAATAAATAAACTAGTTACTAAAGTGGGTGATTTTTTGGTAATAGGCTCGTCTAATGCTATAGAGAGAGGTACATACCGACGTCAACACATCGAGCTACTACATTCTTTCAATTTTTATTAAGGTGTTTGCTCCAAGTTTACAAAGGTCGAGGAACGACTTTGAACTTGAAAAAATCGTTCCTCGACCTTCATGAACTTGGAGGGTTGTATTGATGATTTCAATTATTATAATTATTCTGTAACTACATACGTATAACAGACGCAAACGATGTTTTCATCAACATACAACATACCACTGGCCTGTACAATGTACAGGCCAGTGCTATGTGAAAAAAAAAAAAATAAGATTAAAAAAAAACAAATTAATTATTTGAGAAATTCAAATTAAGTTTTTTGTAATATTACAAAAAACCTAATTTGAATATCTCAGGTTACCCTGGCGCTTCCACCTAGGTTTCCGATTTTTTTTTCAGTTTCAGTTTTCGGATAGTTTGATAATGGCGTCTGTAAGTACCAAAGTCCGAAAGCGTGAGCTTATTTCGCTATGAAAGCATAGAGTACACGCTATAATGACCATAAGACCAAAGACACTTTATCTTGTAAATCACAGATGCAGTACAGAATACACACAGTTCGTCCTTTCAGTATTATAAAATGAAGAGGATCCCACACTAATTTGTATGTCTTGCGATACTAAACATGGCGTGCATGAACACTGCATATAGAATCACAAATTAATTATTAATTCCGCGAACATAATTTCCGATTGTGATGCTGTGAAACAGGATATCGGATTTAAATACTTCATTGAATATTGATTTAAAATAAATAATGGTTTGCGACGCCTGTGAACGCTGAATGCAACTGGAAAATACAGGTCAGGAATGAAAAAACCGGTCAAGTGCGAGTCGTACTCGCGCACGAAGGGTTCTGCACCATCGTAGGAGGTTTTCCCCCTGTAATTATTATTTATTTTTATTATTTTTTGTTAGAGCGGCAACAGAAATACATCATCTGTGAAAGTTTTAACTGTCTAGCCATCACGGTTCATGAGATACAGCCTGGGGACATGACAGAGAGACGGGCAGTGGAGTCCGAGTCCCAGTTTTTACCCTCTGGGTACAGAACCCTAAAAACAATGAGACCTCTTTCCTAGGTATTTTACAAGTACTCCTAATTACTGATTTACAAGCGCAAAACAAACCATACCGTGTAGCTACATTTTTCTCAACATTATAAATTATTTGTTGGTCGTTCAGATAACTATATTAGACACAACAAAATCATAAAACAATCAATTTATTCATGTCATTCAGAAAAAAAAACTTTCGCTGCCGAGTCTGCCTGTATTGATTGAAACGCACAAGAACCGGTAACGTGCGACAACAACCGGTAAATAAAGCTCTATTTGCATGCTGCAGTAACCGGAAACAGAGTTAGCTTTAGCTTACACTCGTACACGTTGTATGGAAAACAAAACATCATTACTGGGCCAAGAATGCCAGGCGGAAAATAATACATAGATAGGTATTATACAACTTGCGTTTACAAAGTTGAACATTATATTATTTCATGCTACAGTTACGAGAAGCCTCCAACCACTTTCTTATGAAATAATTATCCTCCTGTCAGTTAGATAAAGCTATTAGAAATAATGACTTTATATATTCGTTTGCAACAACATAAAGGCTCAACACAGGCGCGTTTTTGTGTTTCTGCGTCCTGCGATATAACGCCTGACTGTCGCGATAACAACTCCGTAATAGAAGTAAAATGCGCTTGCGTTTCTGCGTCCTGCGATATTGCGATATGAGTTCTTAGAACATTTGGTATTGGGACGCATGTGATCACACACAAAGCCGCCTAGCCGCGAAAATAACGCGGGACGCTTGCACTTCTGCGTGACGCGATATGAGTAGAATATCGCGCGATGATAACGCCTTGCCCCGGGACGCTTGCGTTTCTGCGTCCTGCGATATTGCGATATGAGTTCTTAGAACATTTGGTATTGGGACGCATGTGATCACACACAAAGCCGCCTAGCCGCGAAAATAACGCGGGACGCTTGAGCTTCTGCGTGACGCGATATGAGTAGAATATCGCGCGATGATAACGCCTTGCCCCGGGACGCTTGCGTTTCTGCGTCCTGCGATATTGCGATATGAGTTCTTAGAACATTTGGTATTGGGACGCATGTGATCACACACAAAGCCGCCTAGCCGCGAAAATAACGCGGGACGCTTGCGCTTCTGCGTGACGCGATATGAGTAGAATATCGCGCGATGATAACGCCTTGCCCCGGGACGCTTGCGTTTCTGCGTCCTGCGATATTGCGATCTGAGTAGAATATCGCGCGGTAATAACGCACCTGTGTGGGAGCCTTTAATGTTGGAAAGGCAATTTTTACGCATAGTCGATGGTTACACTGTACAGTACAGACCCAGGATATGTCGGGAAGTGGCAAGATTTACTTACCACTTCCCGTACACCTCGTCGACCTCGT
The DNA here is from genome assembly GCA_916618015.1 of Xestia c-nigrum. Taxonomy (NCBI): domain Eukaryota; kingdom Metazoa; phylum Arthropoda; class Insecta; order Lepidoptera; family Noctuidae; genus Xestia; species Xestia c-nigrum. The sequence goes on from OU745250.1 coordinate 21,225,554, forward strand.
TGATCGAGTGGTCGACGAGGTGTACGACTGCTGATCACGAGGTCCTGGATTCAATTCCCGGGTCGGGCAGTGCTATTGTCATAATATGTAACACCATACTTTCCTATTTATATTTTTTGTTAGTTAGCTAAACACTCAAAATCGATGTCACTCGATGTTTCGACTGTGTGAGCACTCGTGGGTAACCATTTTGTCTCTTAGAACGCCAAACGTGTTTTCTTGTCGATTACTGTTCTATCCACATCCGTAGAAAGTGTTGCAATCTCGTGTGGTCGACGAGGTGTACGACTGCTGATCACGAGGTCCTGGATTCAATTCCCGGGTCGGGCAGTGCTATTGTCATAATATGTAACACCATACTTTCCTATTTATATTTTTTGTTAGTTAGCTAAACACTCAAAATCGATGTCACTCGATATTTCGACTGTGTGAGCACTCGTGGGTAACCATTTTGTCTCTTAGAACGCCAAACATGTTTTCTTGTCGATTACTGTTCTATCCACATCCGTAGAAAGTGTTGCAATCTCGTGTGAATGTTAAATATACCTAACAAGTAACACACGTGTGTCTTACAATGGTGCGAATGTGCTATGGATCGGTGAAAACTAGATAATAGCTTTTCTTTCTTAAACTTTCCCACCTTGGAAAGTTATTTAAGTTTCTGCTAGATACTTAGATAGTATGGACACATGTTAAAAGTTTCAAACATGTTAAAAGTTTTGTTGTTCAACAATCCGTTTGTGTATATTACAGTAAAGCTTTACGATTATGTTGTAACTTTCTAAACAGAAAATATTACAAAAAATAATTGTTCTGGTAATAATTTTTTTTGTAATATTTAGTAAGTAGGTATAAGTATTTTGTTATTTTCTATAAGTTGCTCGTGAATATAAATTTATGAAGGCACCTATTTGAATAAAAACAACGTTTCACGTACAAAGTGCTGTATTTAAATTGGAAAATATTATTTATTTAACAATCCTCATCGCATCTACAATCATCTGACGGTTTTGATTTGCCTTTCTTCTTTGTCAGATCTTCCGGGGAATCAAACAATTTTCCTGTTTCTAAAAGTTTTACAGTTTCTCTCTCCTCCTTCGCTATTTGCGCTCGCAAAATAGCATTTTGCCTGTCCCGAATTATTTTTCTTTTTGCTTCTTCCTCGCGCCACTTTTCCTCCATAGCCGCGTACCTTTTTTGTTTGATTGCGCCATACAACATTCCAGCAAAAAGAAAAATAAACCTTGCGCCCCTTATTACTGGGGATACTGGATGTGGTTTACCTAATGGCAAATAATCCATCACGAGAAGTAATTTAATCAACCTCTGGTCTCCATCTGAAAAATATTTTTAAAGAAAACTATCTTATGGACAATATAAAGGTCCATTAATTTGTTTTATGTTTAGTGTCACGATGGTTGTCATTCTGAAGTCGGCTGTTTTCAAGATGCCAAAATGACGAAGTAAAAAAAAATACTAAGTATCCAAAAAGGTTGTTCACCTGAGTTTTTAAAACATTTGACGATGTAGTATTATTGCTGGTGTTCTAGACATCCCTATCGGGTACTAGGTCAAGTGCACATGGCACTGAAATTATTATTTATTTTTCATGGGAATAACATTTGTATCAGTAGGAAGGCCAGTTAGGCCAATAAAATTAGCTTAACCCGGACATAATTCATAAACTGCAAGTTTTTTCTTTTTTTTCGGATATTGTGTTGAGTATCAAATGTAAATGAATACCGTGTCGTTAAAAGTCCGGGGTGGTCATTTTTTTTATTAGAAATCATACGATTTCATTGATTGCCAAACTTTAACGTAAAAGTAAAATACGTAACCAAAAACCTTGTTAGTATAATTTTCAGCTGTAGTCAAATGCTACCACCTGATATGAAAATTAAACAAAACCTAAATTCGTTTATGTGTTTTTTTTACCAGTATTCATTTTGTGCATATATATCGTTAAGCAAAAATAATAACTACGATGTTATGTTTGTGCTAAGCTTAATGGAGTATTTATAGATACATAACACAAAAATTAAACATTATTTTTTAACGTTCAAAGAAAAAGTTATTTCTCAATAGTTAAAAATCGTAACTGTGAAATTTTTGTTTAATTATAATTTTTTGTGCTCTACAATCATGTTTTAATCAAAATTATACAGTTTAATAACACGTTTTTGACATTTTCAAAAATATTGAATATACGCGCGAGCGACCGGAGTGAACGGGGCGGCGGGCGCAGGCGCGGGGCGGGGAGACACAGCGGCGTCGCGTTCTGCCACCGCCCGCGCGCCGGCGCGCCGCTCGTTACTTCATCATAACTTCATTTCGTCGTTTGCGTGCGCGCATGATTTCTATTGAAAAAATGGAATTCCCTAATTGCAAGATTTGCCAGTGCGCTTTAAACTTCGATCTAGTTAAAGTAGGTGAAAAGGGACAGAAAAAGTTAATTGCTGCCAGTAAAAGGCGTAGGGACGATATATTTTTAATTTTTGAAGAAAATTTAACATTACACAGTTAGTGCAGAGCGGTGTATACCAATGAACGTTCTAATTAGTGCTGAGAAAAACCAACTAAACCAACAAAGGGCCTAGAAGGTCATTCTCCTTCTCGCACAGTTTTAATGTGCAAGTGAGAGAGAATGACTTTCTAAGCCAATTTTAATTATATTATTTATCTACACAAGTTATACGTGACACTAAGAGTGTTACGTATACGTAGGTTATTTTATTTGAGACATTGTTAATTGATTTGAAATTTAAATAAATGAGACTGGAAGGCTTGGAAGGACGCGCACATATGTTCGCGCATGCGTGGTGGTAGATCTTCACTCAACACGCCTTTTTTTTCATTTTGTCTTTAAAATCTCATTCAGCGAACGCATGCACTCCAATACTGCGCAACATTCAAATACTTCTATAAAAGTTTAACCGGAGACCGGATTCGTGGTTTGTATTTGTGTCGTCTTGTGTGCTTTCTAAGAGTGCTGGATTCCCTACGACTTTCCTGCAAGAGAGTGATGGGGTCATCGGGTTGGAGGAGGGTGGACCTTGGTCGTCGGATCCTAGATATCGCGGAGGGGACATAACTAGCTGCTGAAACGACTAACGGGTTAGGGTGTTTTTCGGCCCTATCGAGAAAACCCTTAGTGAGTCGCTTCATACACTACACTGCTGGATGGTGGGGATCTTTTTTTTTTTTTTTTTGTTCCGGGGCCAGGCTTCGGCCCTTGTGGGCCCCTCCCCTTATGCTGACATCTCTTTGAGGTGCGCGTGGAACACGAACGCGCCGTCGACACGGCCTGTCGTCGTCGCTAGACGGACGGAGGGCTAGCTAGCCCATAGCCAACCGTCCACAGGCCCGCATGGTGGGGATCTTGAGGTCAACATGAAGTTGCTCATTCCTAACGTACCATGGGGCTCCCGTGGCCTTACGTAAAAATCGGTTTTGGAGGTTCTGCATCCTATGAAGGAGATGGGGTTTGGCGTGCGCGAACACGGGGCACGCGTACGTCATGATGGGCCGAATGCACGCGATGTAAATGCGCAATTTGCACTTGAGTGACAATTTGCTACGTGCATTCAGCAAGCAGTGGAGCCTACCGAGAGCGAAGGCGGCACGCGAACGTACCGTCTTGATGTGCTCACCGAATCTTAGCCGCCTATCGAGAATGACTACTAAGTATCTGGCATGCTTCTCCCAGGGGATCGGCTTGCCGAACATGGTTATCGGACTAGGGGATGGGGGGAATCTTACGCGGGGGCTAGAGAAAAGTACCGCCTGACTCTTATCGGGGTTGACCTCGATTCTCATTCTCCATTTCCGGAACCGATCAAGTAAGGCTTTGGCGGAGTTTTGGAGAATACGGCAGGTGTTGGATGGACTCCTACCAGAGTAGTAGATGGCCGTGTCGTCGGCAAACAAGGCTAGCTGGGCTGCTCTACTCTTAAGGATATCGCTGGTGTAAAGCGTGAAGGCTAGTGGGGATATCACCGATCCCTGTGGGACGCCTGCACGTATCGGATGAGGGGATGAGAGTGCACCATCAATACGGTATTGGAATGTGCGGTTCGACAAGAAGTTTCGTAGATAGCACGAGACGATCTGACACACCGAGCTGGTATAGCTTGTATATCAGCCCGTTGTGCCAGACCTTGTCGAATGCCTTCGCGATATCGAAGAACAAGGCACCGGTCATCAGTCCCCGCTGGAAGCGGGCACCGATGTGCTCGACTATGCGGTGCACTTGTTGAACGCAGGAGTGTTGAGGTCTAAAACCAAACTGCTCTGTCGGAATTAAGCTCTTAGCTTCGGCGAAATCTTTGAGTCGCTTATAAATAAGTCTCTCATAGATTTTACCTAACAAGTTGAGCAAACTAATGGGCCGGTAACTACTCGGCGAGGACTTGGGCTTACCCGGTTTGGGAATGCCTATTACTGTGGCCTGTTTCCACGCTTGTGGGAACACGTTATTGGCCATGGCGCTATTGAAGATAGCGGTCATTAGCACTATAAGGGCTGGGGAGAAGAGTTTGAATACCCTATTGGTGATTCCGTCTGAGCCAGGGGCTTTCCTATGTTTAAGGCCCTTGATTATATCCTCTACCTCTTCAGGGGTGACTGAGGGTAGGGGATTATCAGGGTCTTCTACGGGGGGTAGCGAGGTCCTGCGTTCGACTTCAGCATCCACCTCGGCGAGGTGGGCTGGGTCTACTGGCTGGGTACTGGGGGAGCATTGCTCTTCAAGACTGTCGGCTAGGCATTCGGCTTTGTCGACGTCGTCGAATGCGACGGTATTATCGGGGCGCGTGAGGGGAGGCATGGAGGCAACTTTAGAGGAAGATTGCATTTTCCTCTGAAGTTCCCAGAATGCCTGGTGGGCCGGTTCGAGTTCGCTGAGCATCTTGTTCCATTGCTCGTCACGAAGTTTTTTGATGCTTCTGCTTACTTTGCGTTGTATACGGCGCATAAAAACTTTGCTTCTCGCACAGGGAAAAGAAGTATAAGCACGGACGGCCGCGTTCTTCTCGGTCAGCAGGTCACGTACATCGTCCGGGAGTTTACAGCGGTGGCCATCCGCTGGAACTTCCCTTGAACAAACGTTCAGGACTGACTGTACGTGCTCTGTGAACGAGTTGATCGCGGCCTCCGTGTCAGCTACAGTCGCGATATTGTCGGAGATTTTGTCCAAGTGAGGGGATTCGGTGGATTTCAGCAGTTCGCTTACTTTCTTCCAATCCGTGATCACGTGATTTGGTGGGAGGGGGCTGAGAAGGGTCAGAGTGACCGTTTCTCGGGGTAAACTCTATTACGACGGGTCTGTGATTCGAATTGAGCTCGTCGATCGTCTCTATAGAATGTAATCGCAAGTTTACATTCTTTAGAAGCGCGACATCTAGTACGTCGGGTCTGTGATCCGGGTTATTAGGATAGTAGGTGGGACTCATCGGAGCGATGAAATCGAAGTTGAGAGAACAGCAGAGATTATATAGGGCATTACCTCTGCTGTTTGATACATTACTATTCCACGCGGGGTGTTTAGCATTAAGATCTCCCGCCAGAAGATTTGGGGGCCTTAGGGCATCCGCGGTAGTTGGCGGGATGGCCAGACTCGCCGCATAAAACGCAGCTGGGGGGTTCGGTGCACAGTGTGCGATCTTTAGGGCGAGGGCAGTCAGTGGTGCCGTGGTCACCCAGGCACTTGACACAACGCGGCTTGCCGAAGCAATTCCTCTGTGCGTGGACGTACAACTGGCAACGATGGCACTGAGAAAGATCGCCAAGTTTGGCGGGCTTCTCAATGCGGATGCCTGAGAGGTTGCAGACTTTGGATAGCTTGTGGATTGGGTGATGCCCATCCACGCGGTCGCAAATTACGAGCACCATGTTGTATGGTGCCGAGCTAGTGCGACCGCCAACCTTACGGTGCATGCGGTGCACTTCTCTGACGGAAATATTTTGCGCGATAAGGTCGTCTTTAATCTCCTGAGTGGAGATTTCTAGGGGGACATTTTTAACTACTGCTCGGACAGGGATGTCCTCTTGCAGTACGTGGGTGTGATAGAGGATGCTCCTATCCCGGAGGAGCTTGGTGAGGGAGCGGTAATCGCTTGAAGTTGGGCATTGTACTTTAATGCCGACTTCTACCACACGAGCGTTTGTATAATTGATTTTACGCTCGTTTAGCGATTTGGATAATTCTGTCCATTTTCCCTTCTCATGGATGTAGATGGGAGGGGGACGGACCGTTTTGGGGGCATTCGCCGGGGTGGCGGATTGCGATGCGGAGGCAGCCGGGGTGGCTGAGGCCAAGGGGCTGTGCGGACGACTCTGTGTAGAGCCTACAGCCAAATTGGGGGAGCGTGAGCCCTGAGTTGCCGGCTTCTTGGCGGAGCTGCTGGCGGGGGCTTTGCCCTTCTTCCTCTTCCCCTTTCTGACGATTTGGTAATCGTCTTCGGAGGATGAGGTGGGCGACGATGTTTCGGAGCAATCCGAATCATTTGAGGCGGAGGAGGTCGCCTCGTTATCAGAGATGTTTGTGTCCATCTCTTCGATCGGGGAAGGAGTTTCCTCGCTGGGAGGGGCCTCTATTGAGGCTTGGGACGCGGACGCGGGGTCAGCGGGGGAATTCAGCGCGTCGCTGAATTCCATAAGAGTCGAGGGTATTTCCTCGACAACGGTTTCCGCTTCCTTGAGTCGATTGCTCTCCTCGCGGAAGGGGGCGAGAATTTTCGCGTATTTCTCATTGTTGTCCTTGAGGAGGACTTCAATGAGCGCGTCGAAAAGGACGGCCCACTTATTGGGCTGCGCCATTGTTGGCGGGGACTAGATGAGAGTTAAGCTCATGTCCTAAGAAATCCTAGTCCCGAGGAGGTACGTCGAAACGTGAACCCCTCGGGAAGACAGTTCCCCGACAAACTAACCCACCCAGTGTTTTTCCTAGTGCTACTCGTATGCTGTGCGAGAAGAAAAACACAAACAAACTCGCCAGCTACACTACTGTCTGATTGGCCAGAGGGGCCTGAACATAGCTAAAAGCCTATCACTTAACACCTAGCTCCCCGCGTAGGTGCGCCCGGGGATGTGCGGCCTCCCTGAACTTGTGCGAACAGGGAGCTGAGTACCTAAGGTGTGCCCAAAGCTTGTAATCCGGTCGCCAGTCTTATTGTGCGACAGGGCCCTAGTCCCGCAAGGGGCTCTAGTGCGAAAGGGTAGACACTCCCAACCGACACTAGGTGTGTAGCTGTGAACGAAGTCGAAGACTAGGTTTGACGAGGGAAGCCCCCAAGGCCAAGGTCCTAGCTCCCGATGCCAATGGAATGCCTCACCCTGAAGGGGTCCGGCGGGTTGGATTGGATCACCACCGTCTTGACTTCGTTAGCACCGTTAGGTTTACCGTCAAGAACCACTATGCACTACGGGACGGCGGGCACGGGGCCTTCGATGCTCGGCGTAGCGGCGAAGCTGCGGCGAACAAGACGGGGGGCGCGGGGTGCGCAGGAGTCGGCGGTGGGGAGCGGAGCGTACCACGTGTGCACGCTGCGGCGTCCGGGCGTCGAATGTTTTTTGAAGACAATCTCATGATGTACTTCCTTTTTTATGCCTACGCTCGGTTTACACACACTAATAACGGTTCGAGCGGGAACTGTAGGTACGACGCGAGAGCCGCGAGCCCCGTTGAGCCCCGATTTCGTAAAAGTAAACGGTGTCTATGTGTGTGTTGCTCGAGCGCGCTTTGTATGAAAATTGACTTCTGTACCCTTTTGATGTACTAGAAATGTATACAATACAAAACAATAAAAAAACTAACGACGGCTCAATACAAAAATCAAGTAAACAAACAGCTGCTACAAACTGCTAGTAGTGCCTACCTATAGTTTTTTTAAGATATTAATTTGGTAAGAGTGATTTTATTTTTCGTATGGAAAGCAGATCACAAATGTAGGTTTTAGTTAGCACCTCTAAGACCCAAACATTGAATTTCGATTGTTTGTTGTTCACTTTCATTTACCTAGATTGATTGCTTTTGGAGGTAAATAAATATTTTAGGTAAAAATACTTATCAGTACCTACGTGCTAATATAAAAGAATACAATAAAATAACGAGATACGATCTTATTCTTCTTCTATAATGAAATACTTCGTTGTTCGTATCTCAACCAAGTAGTGTAACAAGACGGTAATATTTACGTCATTTTAGGTATAGAAAATGCGAATCGCTCGGGAACGCACACACACGTGACGGCGCCGGCGGCGGCGTTGTGACAAGCCATCCGCGCGTCGCGTCTCGATACAAACCAATTACGGCTTCATGTCGTACGTAATAACGTCTATATTACAATGTGACTTAATAAATAATTCTATAAATAAATATCCGTGGACTATTATTGTTTAATTTGTTTTCCATAGTATTAGTAACAATTTTTAAGCTTAAATTAAACACTTTTGAAATAGTTACGTATTTTGGTTCTCCCAAAAATACAAATATTTTTATTTAAAATAATCCGTAAAAAGAATTTGTTTAATTTTATTAAATGGGTTAAAGAAAATAGCGAACTGCCCTAAATAGATTGTTGGGCTGCAGTTATCTATAATGCCTAGTTAAGTAAACCAAAAAATATGAAATGTTGCGAACCCCCTTGATTAATGATAGTCACGGATGACTAATTTGTTTAATTTTGTGTTCTATAACTGGAGTTCAAGTAATATAACATAAAATAAGTATTCAGACAAAGTTATCTATTATGCTGTTGACAAGAAATCTTAATTTCTTAAAATTTCGTTTTTCGTTTTTTTTTTATTGACGCGCATCTCAAAAATGTTTAATTTTTATAAATTACATTATAAATTACACTGCTCTATGTTATAGAAAAAGAAAATTTCAGTTATAGAATTATGTCCGGGTTAAGCTAATTTTATTGGCCTAAGTGGCCGAATGGGTAGCTAAGAATACCGCTTGTCTCTAGTGTGGCGACCACCAATTATAGCGGACTGGCGTAACGCCAGCGGTCGCAGCGTCGCGTGCTCAACAGGAACAAACGTTTATCGATTCAGATCAATCACTGCATAGTCTATCTTCCTGTGTAGGTAATGGTGCTAAATTGCAATCTGCCGTTAGTTATCTATAACGTTGACTTACACGTGGTAACGTGAAATGTGAAATAAATTTTTTGCAACAATTGAATAAAAGTATACCTACCTACCTATTCACTGGCGTGGCGTTACATTTTCACTTTCTCTTGTTTTTGCAGTAAAAATAAGATATAGGTACCTAACATACAGCACAAATTGCATTGTATGCTTGCTAATGACTACAAATTAACGCACTGAATGAGCCTATTGTTTTCAGAACGATCTATGATGATAGATAGCAATGCCTTCCGGGATTGTGAAAATATGCTAAATCGTGTAGGTAAGTAATTAGAGAAAAACAGTAGAATATTTGATTTAATTTTCGACTCAAGTGACCAAAAATGCAATTATAAATTGAGGTAAATAGCTTGCTGAATTTGGTTTCGCACATTTTTGCAAGATAGAGAAGAACTTCTCTTTTGCACATTTTAGGCATTTAAGATGGTAAGTTTGTGGCATTTATGCTGCTGCGTTTTTCCTGCCATTAAGTAAGTGTAAAGCTCGCATTCTTTCTAGCTAATTAAATGAATGGTTACCACGAATAACCTCGAGATAACAATCTGCAATGGTATTTTTACAACGTGACGTTGACTGTTTTAGTCTTGCGCCCACGCCCTGATTGAATAACAAAACGATACCCTTTCTATTTTTAAGCGTGAGTTTCGAGACCTTAACCCTAAAATGATTCCATCAAAACAAATCTATTTAGTACGCTTCAAGATAATATTCCAAATAACGGTTTTGTGACAGTACATTCACCAAAATGTACCTAAATCACGATTTGTTGATATCTTGTTTGACTTTTAAATGTAGCTTTTGTACATAATTGAATGCACTTGACCAAAATGCACCAGATTTATTGTGTTTGTGACCAACAGTGATCCCATTGATGCTTTAGGCATTTATTTATTTTTACTTCTCATGCTCTAAAAGTACGCTGTTATAGCCCTACGAAGCGGGATTAAAGTGACCGTTTATTCCCTAGGGAGTAAAAAGTAATTTAAAAATGGAACGATCTTTACTCTGAAACATAGTACAGTAACAACAGAGTAACTTGTCAAAGGGTTTATTTAAATTTCGAATTGGCATGCAAATAGAAAGCGGTTTATTGAAAAAAAAACCAATGAACTCTTCAACGCGAGAAAAAATTATAAATTGTTTGTGTGCATCGTTGATTTTGAAAAGCAATGCCACTGTTGCTAGTCGCTGCAGTAATGTAGGTACTAATTATCTGTGGAGTGTGGATCATCTTCATTGCAAAAATGTTGTGAGTTTGTCTTGTGTGTGTGTTCAATGGTTAATCTGTGACTGACCTGATAGAAGAAAATCTGACTGCTCAGTGCAGAATTTTAGTCGAATGTAAATATGTTCGGTTTTAAATGACTATTTTTCTCTCACTCGAAGTGAAAAGTACAGTTTGCACCTCGAGACTAAACGCCAATATAATATACCCTCGCTTTCATTGCCTCCCTCGCAAGCTCGGGAGTCAAACCACCTCGGGTATATAATGGCTTCGTTTAGTCCCTCGTTATAAAATATACTATAGTATCCCCATTTAGAGATTGTCATTTTAGGTAACGGCTCATTTGAAATATCCATCGTTTTCAATTAGACAGAAATAATTGGTATCAATGTTGCCAGACATCAACGCCGAGTCCGTTGTTTGCATAAGTTGACCTTGATAAACTTATCAGTATCCAATTTAGTGCGTTGCATAATCTAAGTAGGTAATACAACAGTTTGCAACTAGTTCACCATGTACATAATAATGCAGTTGCCACAATGTATGCTATAATTACAAAGGTCGCGGGTTCAATAACTAGTGGGATAGGCTTGGTATGGCGAGTACACTATGTGACGTAATCATTCCATTATAGTTGAGAATATATTTAGCGCACTCGTCACGAAACAAGTTGGTCGCATCAGTTGTATGCCGTACGAATAAACACTCGATGTTGACTGTAAATAGCGAATTTGTCCACTTGTTTACAGTTTTAGTTCGAGTATGATATAACCATTTCACGGTTGAATGTTAGCTATTTATTAAAAAATCACCTCATTACATGCGACGAGCGAACTAACACAACGAACGAACGCATTACACGAGCAACAACGAGCGAACTAATACATTATATATTTTATATAGGTACATATTTATGTTTATAACTCCAATTGGTTCGCTGGATGTAGGTAATGATGATAAACCGTTTCCAGTCAATGGGGACGTGTCGAGTACCTAGGCATAGCTAGTTTTATGACGTATACCTCCCTATTCAAGAAGTCAAGAACAAAACTGAAATACATATGTAACATATTAACATAATGATAAGAAAGTTAAAAACACACAACGTACACCCATATACACACTTACATATACACACATAGGTACACTGTTAAACAAATAAAATCAATGAAATTAAGATGTAAGATCATGTAACGTATGATAAACATGTTTTAACAAAATTAAGAACAATAACGTTAGGCAAACTTAATTTTCGCTTTTACTTTATGCAGCTTAAATAATTATCAACACCTACCTCTTTAAAAACTAAATATATTTGGAAACCCAGCATTAATATTATTTTATAGTACTTAACTTAAGTAGATTACAATTTGTTACTATGACAAAACTGCATATATTATGTGGGTACATAAGTAATCTTTAAATGTTAAATTTTAGCCCACAATGATTTTACTGGGTAATACTGGGTATGTATATGGATAGTATACTGGAGGTGGTGTTGCACACGATTGTTCTGCGATTTCGTAAATCAATGCAAATCAATATGACTGCGAAATGGAACATTTTTACAAACTTAGTAGCTACTTTCATCTGATCGTTGAGACATTTCAGTTTCCTAATTTTCCTGTTGGAATCTTCTAGGTCCAAAGAGGGACCAAGCATAACCACCAGTACCCACCCAAACCTTTAATAAAAAGGTGCGTTTTAATGTTTCTCCAGAATGATGAATCTTCATTATTATTAGTTTTATTTGTATTTAGCGCGTTGATAAGAAACCGGTATCGAATCGAATAATATTTAATTTCTCCTTCCATCAATCCCTTCCCTACGGCTGTTGTTGATTTTTTCCATCTCTTTCAAACTTCAATGAATTGCGCTAACAATTACTTACTTCCATCTCGCTCTAACTTAAACTTCTTTTAGTGTAAAATTGTCATTGGAAGAGGGCGCTTGTGACGTTGGCTGTATATATAGCATTGTTACCAAAAAGTTTTATTTACTCTTAAAATGTAAGAAGATGCAAATTTTTATTCGATTATTATACAAACAATTATTAATTGAACTTTACTACAAAATACAGCCTGTGTGCAGTGTTAAAAATGTCGTCATTCATTAATTTGTGGGTGTGGTGAACGCCGAAAGTGTCTTGTCAAATATTGATGTTTTATCTTCAATTTCTCTGTTTGATTGTGTTCCTTACGTAACCTAGCCGATAGTGTTTTTCATGGTCGCTATTTAGTGCAGCCCGTATCGAAAAGTAACCTCAAACAGTGCTAGATAAAGTTTGGTAAAAGAAGTGTTTTGGTGATTTTAGAAATCGTCATCGACGAAGACTACGACGATGACGACACCTGCGAAGCTGTACGGACGAGAGCTGTCCGCCTACGACGAGGTGGACGTCGACGAGCTGCTAGCCAAGCTGTCGCAGGAAGAACTTACCATGCTGGCCAAGGAGGTTGATCCAGATGTGAGTCAACTCTTTTCTTTTAAGCAGTCTGTACAGATAACAATGTTTTTGCTTGTTTTGTATGCTCTAGTTTGGAAAAATATCCTTATCACGAAGCCCAAAAGTGATAAATATGGATAATCATACTAAATCACGAAAAACAACTTGGCTGTTAAAAAAAAAAAACCTTATCTGTAACAGTCAATGAACTTTACCAAGTGTTGGAAAATTGCACCACAAAACCTTGCTAAAACCTCCCATTTCCGCAATGTGAAACCTACTCAAATATTTTTCATAACATTGTAGGTATGTCTCTCATATAATTTTCTACCCACTGTCACAATCTGCTAGCATCATCAGCCAAGTCAATTGATATTGAAGGCCACAGTATTATGTTGGATAATAGTGCTAACATTCACACAAATTACATGCCTCATTGTTGAGCCATAGACTTCTCACAACTCACCTTGGAGGTTTTATCAGAAGTGTCTGCCTTGAAAAAATATGTGTTTGTTTATGGCTGGATAAAGCGGAATATTTTCTTTTATTCACAATTTATGAATGGACATCCTAAAGTTTGGCAGGTTTCCAACTATGTGGAGAACTATGTCCTGAGAGATTAGTTCCTGTTTATATTTTTTTGTTAAATGTTTTCATAAACCTTCATTCATTAATTAAATTAACATTTTTATCAGAGCTCTTGAGTGTCAGATAATTTTGTGAGAATAACTAAACTGCCTATAAGAATGTAACAAAGACATTTTATTGAAAAAAAAAATGCATTTAACTAATGCATTTTTTACTATTTACATCTAATCATAAGCCAGCAACGTAGTTATTCAAATTAAACTGAAGTATCTGCACTTTTTGACTAACTCAAAAATAACAGTCCTCAAAACCGTTCACCATTCCTAGGGTTTAGCTGGGAAGACTAGATGTGGGACAAATTAAAACTTTTTGGACATCATAATTACAAAAGTTATTTCCCCTAAACTCCCACCTGCTATCTTATTTTTATATTTCCTGCTTTCATGTTTGTTTATATACAAAAAAATACCTTATTCTTAAAAAAAAAAAATAGCCTTGAATTATTAATCATTCACTTCAATATCCTATCAAAGATCCAAAAATCATGCCACTGTTTAATCAAATTATCAGAATTAGGTTATCACACTTATTTATTTTATACAAGTATAATCATTTACCTAACACTGATAAAATTAACCACCAGGCAACCAAATGTCTATTATTCTTGGTTTACTTTAATATCAGTAGACATAATTGAAAACAGATTATGTTATAAAAGTTATCATCGTTGCAACTAAGCAGGGCAGGTCTAGCTATCAGTGAATTGATAAACAAATATAATTAAATAGCTATTTACCTGTGTATTGAGTAAGGGACATGACTCATTTTTGTACAATAATAATTCTGATTTATAAATATGGGCGCAGTTTTTATCTACTGATTAGTTCAATCCTATATTTGAAAACAATAAAACTTAACTATGTTGTTATTTAGAAATGATGAGACCTTTTGAATTGCATTCACGATTCAGCATTGACTTTTAACATTTACCTGTGATCATAATTGTTATTCTTGTATTAAATTGCATGCATTTATGTAAATGTTAAGCATAAATTATACAGAGAAACATAAAATGTACATTTTCGTGATTTAATTTTAAACACAGTAATGATCGCAACCGTCAAATTGTTGGTGGTCAGCTAAACCCCGGAAAGCACACAACTGTTATCCAATTAAATCTTAAAATAGTGGAAATATTCTTTGTTTATTGCTGAATACCTGCCTTTCCTGTTGCTTGCACATCACAGAAGCTGATGGCCGCTACTGAAAGTGCAAATCAATTTAAACTGTAATCAACAGGCTAAGGAGAAAATTACTGTTAAAAAAAAATATGTTAATGTTGTTGTAATATTTTTTATGGCATTTATGATGTTATAACTAAGAACATGCACTATTTAAGAGGCCTGCAGAGCATGCAATTTCATACTCAACATAATACCAAACATAATTTGTAAATCAAACATATTCTTAAGGTAGTATGTTTTTATTTTGATAGGATAACAGAATATATAGGTTCCCAAACATATATTGTGAATGTACACAGATTTAAACAAAAGTTGTGAAAAATAAATTTTCTATAGAAATTTTAAATATCTCGTCTTTATATCATTGTCCTTCCAAATATTTATTTGTGAACATATACATTCTATAATACAATCGAAATATATACACACTACCTTAAGAATATGTTTGGTTTTCATATTATTTTGGTAATACGTTTGTATGAAAATCACAGCTCCACTGGCCCCTTAACTTATTATTATTTTTTGTGTACAATAGCAAAATATTCATAAATCATGCTCCAAAAAGTCTTATCGATAGTAATTACACCTCTGTAACACATTTCAGGACAACTTTCTGCCACCAGACCAACGTAACAACTATGATTGTGACAAAGGTCCTACGGGGCCCTTAAACCGCAAGAAGCTTATAGAACACATTAACAAACAAGCCCTGGAGACGCCAGACCGGCCTGAGATCAAGCCTTTTGTCGCTGGTGTTGTCCGTGGAAAGAAGGTATGTAGACAGAAAGCATGGCATTGTT
Organism: Xestia c-nigrum; assembly: GCA_916618015.1. Classification (NCBI taxonomy): domain Eukaryota; kingdom Metazoa; phylum Arthropoda; class Insecta; order Lepidoptera; family Noctuidae; genus Xestia; species Xestia c-nigrum. The sequence goes on from OU745250.1 coordinate 21,241,010, forward strand.
GTTGCCATAGTGGCTAGGCCCGTTGCAGGCAGTAAGTTTAAACCCCGTTGGGTTCACACTGTCCTCATGCGGTTTTAGACAAAGATTATAATTAGGTAACCAGGATGTTTTCACCAACCAGCGCTAGGCCTATCACATTCAGTACGGTCTCGGTCCCAGGTTTTACTATTGGACTGAAACCGGTTCCACATGCCCTGTATAGGATATAAAACCCACTACCATAATCCTATAGAGATGTAGCAGAAACTGTGGAACGCAGTGGAAAAATCCAGTTTGAATTTATGAATTGCATGTTCTTGTGCAATCAAATGACAAATTTATTTTTTTGTTGATTAAAATGTGAAAAAGACAGAACTGGAACTTGCTTACCCTTTTTGACATAGTTAGCTTTTCACTTCTTTTGACTAGAACTTAGACATTAAATTAATGTGCTTGATGTCATATTTTTTGCGAAAAACAAATAATATAAATAGTTTTTTCCAATAAAAGTGTTCAGGCGTCTTATAACCTTTTTAGGAGAAAACGGGTAGCAGGTTGTTAGTTAAAACAGAGTTCAAAGTCAGGGTTATATAAACTAGTGCAGGTTTTAATTGAATTAATTACCTATGAATCACTACTAGACTGCTCTATGATAGACGAGACCGACAGAAAGCACGTCGGTGTAGGTTGAGGTTCCGTAGTTCAAGGTTTATTTACATATTGATAAGTGTAAGTGATTAGTGAATTAATTAGTTAGCATGGGGCTATGGCGCAGTTGCAGCGATATAAATGTATTGCTACGTACACTGCATGTTATTTGCCAATGCTCTTAATGAAACAGAGGTAATTTTTTATATGGAGTATGAGCAGAGCTCAGAGTAAATCCTGCTGCATAGGAGATTAAACACGACATTAGAGCGAACCGAAAGAGGGGGAGAGGAAGACCTACAGATAACATAAATGAAATTGTGCAAAGCATAAGAATATGAGAGGAAATACAGTGAAAGATGGGGATCCGCGGGCAAAAGAAATACTGCCTGTCACAGTAAGAAGTTTTTTTATACATTTGAATAGGTACATAAACCAAAACCAAAAAAGAAAAATTAAATGAGCCTTGCATATCATCGAAAACTTAAAAAAGCCTGTCAACTCGCGACTTAAATCAATTCGGGTTATACTCAGAAAAACCGACGCAGGCAGGGAATTCCACTTTTCTGAAGGAGGTCATCCTCATCATCAGCCTATTAATGTTCCCACTGCTGGAACTAGGACACAGACCTCCTTTCTATGAGAGGGTATGGACTATAATCCACCACGCGGGCCCAGTGCGGATGGTTAGATGTCACGTATCTTCGAATTTTTTGGTTCTTAGACATGCCGGTTTCCTCACGATGTTTTCCTTCACCATTTTGAGAGTAGTGGTGATGAAACAAATTTATTTATGACTATTTGTGTTAAATAAATTTATGATCTTTATTTTCATCAGTGGCTTGCTACTGATTGATTGATTGATTGGACTAGCATGCTCTGCCTATGTTTCCAGTGGATCCCGCCGCCGGTGCCTGAGAAGCAGCGTGAGGCGGACGAGCAGATCTCTATCGACCTCGGCGACGAGTACGAGCAGGCACTCACTGATGCCTCGCAGGAGGAAATCATTGACCTGGCTGGTATGTCATTGTACCTCTTCTTTCACAAAAACATCATTTGGCTCTTGGATATACCTCACCGACTAACATACATGATTGTGATAAAATTCAAATTGTGTTAGTTTAAAGGACCCTAAAACTATGTTAGTTTAATTATAATAATAATTAATAATTTATTTATTTGCTCAGACAACAAAGTTGATGTTAGTAACAAAAAACTCACAGAACTATGTTAGTGTATAATATTATTACGCTCCCAAAACAAAACAACAAACAAACATTTAAAAAATCATCGATGATGCATCATTCCTGCCTCACCAACACCTGCATGAAATGGTTCATAATCGGTGAATCAAATGTATCCATCAAGATCTTCAGAATGCTATTAGGACTCGCCCGCATTCTTTCTAATAGTGACGCGGTTTTCCTTCTCACCGTTGCGTGGAAGTCGTGAACACGCGCCCGAGCGAACATGCCAGAGGCACTACAGAAACGCGGTAGTCCCAAGAGCATTCTGAAGCAGTTATTGTATTGGACCCTCAGGGCGTCTATTATTTTCCGTGTATAGTTGGCCCACAGGCCACTTGTGTAGAAGGTCTGGCAGTAAGCCAGCATAACTTTAACCTCCTTGTTACAACAAGCAAACGTTCGAACCAACATGTTGCCCCTTACAGCAAGAGCCCTACGCTCACGTTCGATATCTTCATGATCTTTGAGCTCCTCCGTTACACAGTGCCCTAAGTACTTGGCCTGATGTAAACTGCTGTTTAAGTGGAAAGCGCCAGGGTAGTCCGCGAAATTCAAATTTTCTTACGTTTTCTTGCATATTGCAGGTCAGTGTAGGGTTGTATGTTGACTAAAATATCATTCGCGGCTGTAACACATACGACTTTGCTGAGTTATAATCATTAAAATCGTCAATACAACCCTCTTTAATCATTTACTTTTTCATGAAATATAATTATAAACATACGTGTTACCACAGAAATATTAAAAAAAAACAGAAGTGGCAAGGGGGTGTGTCGGTGTCCGCGCGACAGGCACAAGACCCTTCTCTACCCTGACCTCTTGTGCCAATCATAAGCAAATGTCTATACTATTTTGCAATCAATACATTGCTCCTCAACCACTACCTAAGTTTGTCGCTAAGTGACTGGACAAGCAATGTAAAAATCACCAAACGATAGTTCAATAAGCACATGCGTCGCGTGGTGCGGCCGCTTATTCTTTACGACGAGTTAGTGATGTGCTTGTGTAGGTACCGATGTTTTTGTGTGGGTAAGTTGTACGGTGCTTGGTAAATACACGATGTGTTTGATGGCATAAGGTTTATAATTGATTTTGTACTACGTTCTGATTTAAGAAATGCGGGTGTGTGCGCGACTGTGTATCCATTGATTTACTGAACTGCATGTGGAGTAGTTGATGTGTGGTAGGGATAAAGTGGAGACACAAGGTTCCGATACATTTTCGTGTAACGGGCATATCTCCTTCTTTATTATATCTATGCGTGTACGAATGATGTTTTGTTCAACATACAACTCTGATCTGCAAATTGCAATAACGTACAAAATTTTGAATTTTGCTGGCTACCCTGAAGCTTTCGCCTTGAGTCCTTACTCACCTGCCGTAGAATACTACTTAAGTGCATTATTAGACAAGCATCGTTTCGTTTCCATCTGTTTCCACTGTTGAAACAATAGTGAATAACAAGGAAAATTACATTGGCTTAAATAATGTATGTCAGCAGCTCTATTTAAATAATCCCATCAATACTTAAATAGAATGAAGCTGTGGTTTTTATGATATAGTGGGAATACTCTGTTTTATGCTTTTACGGTTTAAAATTGAACTTCCCGCTATCATGGCGCTTGCAACAACGTCGAAATATCGGGAGCTAAAAATAACAAATAATCACGGAAGATATCCCGATGACAATATATAAATATAGTGAGAATATTCGATAGCATGGACTTCACCCGAAGTAAACTGACACTATTTTCAAAACCTGTTCTTTAAGTTTCAAAACCACATCATTGCCAAATAAAAAAAACAAACTTCTAAAAAAGATACTAAGGAAGCCATAGATATTAGATTACTAACCCGTCCCAGTACCTAAATCAGTCTAACAACCCAGCTTATTCCGCTCCACTGCAAACATTAGGCTTCTTCCAATTTGTGGCATACCACTAAATCCCTTGTCTTTGGCACATAATCTACTCCAATCGGCTATAAATTATACTGGTTTGCGGCTTACATAAGAACCGTTTACTATCTAAAAATACTTGTGTAAAATAACCTCTATTGCAGTATTGTTTTGGATACTAAACACAAGTTTCGTAAATTCAAATATTGACGGAAAATGCATGGAAATATGAAGTACGCCACAATATTCTGGCAGGCGTCACGAAAACGAAATATTTGCTTGCTAACCTAGTACCACATATTGTAATAATCTCTGTGCCGTCTAAATACTTTGGCTGACACGGTTACCGGCAAACGAGACACTCTTACGACAGATCTACGACACTTCTTATTATTTATGATAGTTGAAATCAGGAAATTTTCTTTTGTAATGACAATATGTTCTATCATAATGCTCTGGCGACCGGCCAGCATTGTCTTGAGTTCATTGCAACTCGTAGATGCGAACCAAAGAGTTTTTATGTCTAAAGATACATCAATAAAACATTTACAGCTTTTAATATTAAAAATTACATAATTTATTGCATTTTTGCGTTTCTGGAATTTGTTGGAAGAATGATGCATTTCATTTTGTTTCCTTTATTTCGTGAGAAGCATCAGTTTATTTCTAGATTTCACTGGCGGTGTTAACAGATAATTTACGTCTTCATATGAAAAGTCAAATGATCGCTTGTGGCACAAAGTATTGTAGTGTTGTCAGAACAATTCTCACTAGAAATACAAGTTTCAACTGACGTGCGAATAGCTTTAGGAAATGAGGCGCCGTCTTTACTTTTTTACTGTCTCGAATGCAGTATTATTTATTTTGCAATCTAGAATCTTCTGTTCAGAATATCAACGAGAAACATTGTTACGATCATTATAATAATTACGAGATTTCATGATTATTGTTAGCCTTGTTCCACGCACTGTTGAGTATTGTAGATTTCTAATCTTTTGTGCCATTATGATATTTAGAATAAATTTTATTTCACATAGGCCTAGAAGGCACTCATAAAACGTCGAATATGGTGCACGGTTCGTATTGTTTGTTTCCATGTAGAAAAACCGGCAAGAAACTCCATGGTTACTCTTTTCAAATCATTTATTAATATAATATTATTATGGTACAGCATTAGTACTTTAGTATAGGGGGATAGCGTAGGCCCGACAATAGGTCGTTGCTTACTACAATACAAAAAATGTAAAACAAAGCAATATTCAAATATCATATACAATTGAATTACCTAGTTTTCAAAATGTGACCATGAATCTAAATTAAGATTTCTATTTTACTGGTAAACATTCGTTAATCCTTCATTCAAGTCCAGTAAGCCTTTTTAACGATAAACTACGACGTAAATTCATACATCATAATAAAATTGTAAAGGAACATTTGGCACAACACGTAACCGTGCTAGATTTGACGAGTATACTTGGCGCCGTCTTCATCTATATATTTTGACAATGTTTTATTCAATAAATGTTATTGGTCCACTTGTATGAACACTGCCATGATGAAAAGTCTTAGTCTGATGGTTATACAGCGTGTATCAGAAAAGTGTGGTCATTTAAGGATATGGTACCAATCGACAATCATACAGAATTATCTATAATATAAAAATGAATCGCAAAATGTGTTGGTAAGCGCATAACTCAACAACGCCTGGACCAATTTCACTAATTCTTTTTTTGTTGTGTTTGTTATTGTCAGGAGAAGATTCTTATGAAAAAAAAAATAGTAGTAGGTAGGTAGGTAGTAGTAGGTACGTAGTAGTAGGTAGGTAGCAGTAGGTAGATAGCAGTAGGTAGGTAGCAGTAGGTAGATAGCAGTAGAGGTAGTTAGTAGGTAGGTAGTAGTAGGTATCTTTTTCCTTGTTATGTGACGCAGACGAAGTTGCATGGGTCAGCTAGTAATCAATAAAATAATCAATACCTTAGGGGTATTGTAAACGGTGTTGCGGCCCCGGAACTTAAAGGGCGAGGAAGGAACATCCATGGGTTTTGGTCAGTCACAGTCTGATACTCCCTCCACAAGTTATTTGATGATTTCACATCCGAAAAAAATAGAAAGGAGTATTGTTGGTTCTATGGTTAATTTAACCCCATTGACTTTTTTTATGAAATAATTATTGATGGGGGTTAATTTAGGCGCTTCCACCTTAACTGGAAATGTCTTAAAGAAGCTTTAAAACTGTACATTATTATCAGCAGTTAAAGCTATTGCAGTGGTAAATGAGAATCATGACAGTTATTACTTCCGAAATAAACTTTTTGGTATTTATAATCTATGTTAAATATCTGTTCGAATAAGTTTTACTCACTGGATAGGCTTCGTGATGCTTTCCCCCTTCCCTTTTTATAATTATTTTTTTCTTTCAAAATTCTTTCAATTTAGCCTGTTCTAGGAAACTTCAAACACCGTCCTTGGCTAAACGCAATACTCAATCACTTACTAAATTATGAAGGTTCTCTATTTCCACTGATTTATTATAATCTCAACCAAATCCCATACAACCTTGAAAAATGTTTATAAAAATATAGTAAGTCAAGTTGTGTGTTGTTTCCAGCTATCCTCGGCTTCCACTCGATGATGAACCAGGATCAGTACCACGCGTCGCTGCTCAACAAGGGGCAGCCCGTCGGACTTGGCTGGGACGGCATCACTAAGGCCACCAAATCGAAGGTATACTCATTTCTCAATAAAACATAACATTTCGCCTGCCCGTGCGCCTTTCTTGCCTGTTCTTCTCCATAGAGATCTACGCTAGGGAATGGGAAACTACAGTACTTTTACAAGTTCTTATGCCTTGTGACTGTAGCTTTGGTTTTTTTGTATTTTTGACATTCAAAAGTGCCGTACTGGTCTAATTTAAATAAATACTTTGAGTTTTCCTGTAATCAGAAATCATTTATTTACCATGAATGTGGGTACAAAATAAATCTGAAGAGTTAGCCAGAGGTGTAGATTACTAAACCCACATTTCGACAGTTATGTAAGTCCCATGTAATAGGGGGCGTGCCTATTGCCATCAACCGAGCACAAATCCAGATTCCCTGGAATGAGAAATCTCTTCTTAACATAAAAGTGGTGGGACCAAATAATTCTATGGTTTTTTCTTGCGTGAGAAGCCGTATTTTCTAAGGAATTAAACGCAACAGTTCGCAATTGAACCATTTCCAAACAAAAAAAATGTTGTCTGTAAAGTCCGTTTACGGACGATAATTTAACGTGACAACAAATTGATGAAATGATTGCATACATACGCTCCGATCGTAACGTTACAATGAGCGTAACGGGACAGAGCGTAACGGGACACTTTTTCGTGCTTGCACCCGGTGTTCATCGACTTATTAGACGTTGTCACGTCAATAAGACAATTATTTATTGCGTCTGAGTAGATGATTTCTTTCTTCATCGTACAACATGAGACAATTTTATAAAGTACAGTCAGCAAAACAGTTAGGTATGCAGGCTAGCAATGTTCTTACGACTATTATAAATGTAAAAGTCTGTTAAGATCGATTTTTGTTATTCTTTTACGCAGAAACTACTGAAAGGATTTGAAGGAAATTGCAAACAGAACATTATAACCCTTTTCCACGTGTAATAGTAATAAGAAGATTGCTAGCCTGCATACCTAATTGTTTTGCTGACTGTACATCGCAGCGAAAACTTTGACCATGATTGACGTAAGCCGATTGAAAAGTTCACCCTGTATGACTTACCAAAGGTACTAACTGGGTTGTGGAGGTCTGATAGGCAGTCGCTCCTGGTTTTCAACTATTCAGCTGCATCTGGTTAGAGTAGAAGCCGACTCCAAAATAGGCTAGACGGATGATGATGAATGATATTGTAATATTCTTGTGTTGTTGTGTTTCCAGGTGTACCCCATGGATCCCCCCAACGACACAGACCCCGACGACACCATCACGCGGGTGCAACAGAACGACCAGCAGCTCACTGATCTCAATTGGAATAATATTAAGGTAAGCGTCAAGAACTAGGACAAGAGACGTACAAATCTGCACACTTACACTGCTAGGAAATACTCCCAAACACAAAACATTACATTCACCCCAAAAAAATTGTCGTTTCGCAATATTTTTTACGTAAAGTTACTTAGTTTGAGATAGAGAATGCTTAGTTGACGGGTTCGTTATGAGGTAGTTTGAGGTGGTTCCGTTGTAAATTACGCCTCGAATGCAATAACAAAGTTACCCACTTGTATAAAAAAAACGACTTAAACATTTTGCTATTAATTACAAGGTACATTTAATTTCATTATCTACGAACCTCCATTTTGGAGCATTACATAATGAACCAGTAACATATTAAACAGGGATTAACTACGCTTAAAAACAACTCGTCTGCCGGATGATCTTCTTTGAGACCGGCCGTGGTGTGGTGTGGTGGTTCAAACTTCGTTTGAAATGCTGTTAGAATAAAGTTCTAATCAGCTTGCACTACAAAGTGGTTGTTACGTCAGTCACTGCGGGCCAAATAGCGCGAAATGGGTGGTTTCGATCGATTTACAAAAAAAATATTGATTGGATTAAAAAACTAAAACACTATCATGCTATTATAATATTGCTTGTAGAATTACTTGCCAAAAAATCTAAATGATCGCATGCATATTAGTATGTTATTTTTTGTTTGATAGATATTTTTAGAGATAAGTTCGTGATTTTTTTTTATCGAGTCATATTAATTGTATTATGTTTCCAAAACACTATCATGCTAGGATATATCCTAAAGAATAATCAACCCCCCCCCCCCCCCCCTGATGTAATCGCCTTAAGGGTTATTTCTATAATAGTAAAAACACACTAAAAATCTGTAATATAAATAGAGGCGTACTATATTAAAAAACAAGTTACATTAAATAAAAAAAACCCCGGCACAAATATAGTCATAATTTCAAGGTACCTTTTTTGGAACTTAGTTCCCTAACACGTAACCTTATGTTGTGTGTGTAGTATAATAAGATAATATTCCTCATTCCCTTTCAATATAGTGTACTCATGAGGTATGTGTGTGTATCTTGGACCGATTTTTATCAAACATAGCTAAGAACTCTCCCGACTAATTCAATTTCAAACAAAAAAAAAACACTCAAAATCGTGACACGTCAAACTTATAATACTCCGTCGTTTTTGCGTCGGGGGTTAAAAAAGTACACCAACAATCATACAATCATGCTATTTACAACTTGAGCTTTTCTGCATTATTTTTACACTCAATGCGTTTTGGCGTGTGTGCGAGCTATGGTGCCTTAGGCCTATAGGCCTCGGGTATCGACGGTCAATTAGTTCTGGAAGTAAGCAGTTATTGTAAAAAATATCTTAATGTCGTTCTAAGTCCTTCCAGAACTGGTCGTCTCTTTTCATAAATTCGTATTGAAGTTTTCCGACGCCTGTCCACAGTTCCACACTGCAAATACACACATGTCTTGACCAGTGACTCGTAACTGACCTTGTACTTGCTAATACCATTTTTTTTAAATTGGCGATGAAAGCGCCAGATCCGTACACCCAAAAGTCAATTTTCTTTGTTTTATTATTTTTTCAGGATCTAAAGAAATACTCTTACAAATTTTATCGGCACCATTTTTGATGTTGTCCCCATATTAGTCAGACATAGTACAAACCAGTTAAAATAATAACCCTCCTCCCGCCCATCCACTTCCAAACCTTACTGCCAACAGCTTGATCTTATATTCATCCAAATCCTAACCGTATTGTGAGCTGCTTAACCCTACCCATCTGTTTCACAAATCCCGATCTCACCCAACATAATTTCTAACAACAAAAGCCAACAGCTTGACCTTATCAATTCAAATACTAACCTTACTAAGAGCTGCTTAACCCCACCCATCCATTTCACAAATCCGGATCTCACTCAACATAATTTCTACCAACAACAAGCCAACAGCTTGACCTCATCGATCCAAATACTAAACCTTACTAAGGGCTGCTTTACCCCACCCATCCATTCCACAAATCCCGATCTCACCCAACATATTATCTAACAACAACAAGTCAATAGTTTGACCTTATCCATCCCAATCATAACCATACTAAGAGCTGCTTTACCCCACCCATCCATTTCACAAATTCCGATCTCACCCAAAATAATTTCTAAACCAAATTCTAATAATAAAAGTTTGAAACTGGTACTTATTTTTATATCGTCCGAAAAAGTATTAACTCCTTCCGATTACGCTATACGACGACGGTACCTACTCACACGTATTGATTTTTTGCGACAGAGTGATACCAAGCGCATATTGACGAACCGCGAGTGCAAAATGTATGAAGAAGTCGGCAAAAGTTTTTACTTTAGCCATAATTGAAAAAATACATTGATTTTGATACAAAACCATTAGCACAACATGTAAAGGACTAATGTCACCGTAAAATTGTCAAATACGTTATATTGTACCGTTACGGTGACATATATACTGCAGTGTATATGTCACCGTAACGGTGACATATACACTGCAATGACTTACAATTTTTAAGATAAAATATGTTATAAATTTACATAGATTGGTACCTATTCAGACCCCACTTTTTTAAATTTTCTACGATTGTTGTGATGGGAAAAACGTATTTGTGCGAAAATGTTGTATGACGTGATACAATTTTTCTGATGGCAATCTGGAGATGAATATATTATCTTTAAATTAATACCATGAAATATACACATTTCTGATAGCTTGTACATTAAAATGGTACCGGAAAAACACTACTTTTTGTAGAAAAATGTAAGAGCGTCCTTAACCAAAACTCTCTCTCCTCCCAGAACATAAGCGACGAGAAATTCGAGAAGTTATTCGAAGCAGTAAAGGGCAACACTCACCTGGAGGTGCTGTCGCTGGTGAACGTGGGACTGAACGACCGCACCGGCGCCAAGCTGGCGGACGCGCTGCGGGCCAACAGTGCGCTGCGCGTCGTCAACGTCGAGACCAACTTCATCAGTCCCGCCGGCGTACTGCAGCTTGTCAAGGCGCTGCTCGATACTAACACTGTGGAGGAGTTCCGGGCTTCCAACCAGGTATACTTACCACCAGTTCAGTAACATTTATAGCTGCGGGTCAACAGTGCGCTGCGCGTCGTCAACGTCGAGACCAACGTAGATACTACTATCGATAGATACACGTTTTATACATGTCTGATCGAATCAAAGGTGTGCTGAAGAGTCCACCAGTGAATGGGCTTTAACTTTGATAGCTCATATCTCGGAAACGTGACACTTGCGAACATTTTGCCTCATATAAAAGTTATTTGCATTGATACCAGCTATCGATTAATATAGGTCGTATGCGCGGCCGCTACTTTGCAAAAAAATCAAAACGGCGGAAAAAAAACTGACCAAAAAGTTCAAACCTCTTAAGATATTGTCGTGCCAAGGTCGAAATCCTACCTCGACCTTTATGAAATTATAAAGGATTGTACTGATGATTTTGATGCTACCCCGACGTTTTCACTTTAAGAACTTAATCATATCCTGTCCCTTTTCCATGGTACGCAAAAACTACAGAATGTCGTTTACTCGCCCATCGATTTTTGAACCCAACCAACCCAACTACATGTTGAATTTATTTTTACTTTCGGCAGCGGTCGCAAGTGCTAGGCAACAAGATCGAGATGGAGATAACGTCCCTGGTGGAACAGAACCCGACGCTCCTGCGGCTCGGTCTGCACCTCGAGTACAGCGACGCACGACACAGGATCGCCAGCCATCTGCAGAGGAACATCGACAGAAGTAAGTGCACACCACACCTGCACCAGATTATGTGCTACACAGATATCTGGTCTTATTCGTTGGGCCCTACACTTATGCAATGCTCGAGAAGTCGACTGTTCTGTTCAAAACGTCGAAAAAGGTGCACGGTTCGCATTGGTCGTTTCCATAAAGAAAAGCCGGCAAAAAACTCTTTGGTTACTCTTCTCAAAACATTTGAAAAATTTGTAGTTGATTACTGAATTCGACATGATACTTGAAATACTCCGAGGGCGTATCGCTCTATCTTATCGCAAAGACGATTCGGGCGTTCGTTTTAAGGTATTCCGTCTCTTGCAAGTTTTACATCGGTAAAAAAAGACTTGCTGTGAGGACTACCAGTACCACTTCAAGACAACTACAGTACTTTCACAGTTTTTATGTTTTGTGACTGGGATTATTGGTACAATTATTTTTCATCTTGGTTTCGAAAGTTCAAAAGTGCCTGTAACTGGTTTACATGAAATAAATATTTTTATTTTGACTCCTATTATAATGAGCATTGCGTAGTTGTGGGGTATGCGATGAAAATACCGGTATCTGTTTAGTATGTAATCCATGCATAACACGGAAATGGTGCAAAGACGACCTGCCCGCCTAGCATGACCACCAGAGAAACGAGAGGGACTCGACAAATCTTTTGTTCATCTGTCATTGAATCGACAAAATGACAGACGAACAAAAGATTTGTCGACTCTCTGTCGTGTCTACGGTGGTCATGCTACGCGGGCTGGGCAGCTATTAATTAGCTTCGGTAAAGGGTTTTCACTACCGCAAATGCTTTTTCTCTTTAAAATGAAACATTCTTAGCATTTGACGGAAACTTCTGTTTCATTAGAACACGAAAACTACATCAAAAACTTTAACACGTAATTGCCAAATCTTCTTTACACCACTTTGATGCTGTCAGTCTACAATGTGTCAAATACTTAGCATTTATATTATGCTTATATTGCATATAAGCTCATCGCAACAGACAAGTTATTTTAAGATGAACATTAAACAGTTTTATTACAGGTTCTTGCGCATACTGTAAGATGATGACGTTACATTTCAAATCGAAATAAATGTTGCCATGTTCAAAAAACATCATCTTACATCTATTTTACGATCTATAAAATGTTGCTCACAATGTTATCTTGCATAGAACTTTCACTCTTAACTCTGAACGTTAAAGCTCACTATGACGTGCAACTATCTCAAGTATCAAGCAAGTAACACGATTCATAGAGAACGTTACTGTAATACCATTTTGATTGTTATCATCTGTAAACATACTTTCAAAGCTACTTCAGACACGTGCAGATATTGAATAGACTATTGGCGATTTATTTCTATGAAATCCTCAAATGAATAGTTATATTGGCTCATTGTAGTAAACGAGTAGAAAAGGGTTTCTTCGAAAAAAAAATCGACAAAATACAGATAGATGACGAAAAGAAGTCTGTCATTATGCTAAACTTTATTTGACAAACATTTTTACCGTTTTCTAAAACATACGAAAATCTAGTTTCTGCAAAGAGTGTGTAATTTCATATTGCCAATAAAATAGTCATAACCAGTAGCTGTGGTGTCTGAGCTAGCCTCTCTTACGTCACAATATCTAACGCTCGCGTCTGCCCAGATGGCGCGGCCCGCACTACCGTCCGGCGCCTGCGCTATATGTCGTAAACATTCACAATTTAATTATGTCCTCAAATGTATAGTTGTGATGTTGACGTACTACGTGTTGGCCTGTTGCGATCACTCATATTGAATTATACATTTAGGTCCATGTTCACCAAAAATATGACCGTCTGGTTATCTAAAACAGCTGTTTAAAACACATTTTTGTATGGTAATATGTCACAGTGACAGCTGTTAAATCAGACTGTTATCTTTTCGGTGAACATGGACCTTAGAAATATAAAATCGCGCTGTTCGATTTTCAATTCTCGCTTACAAAACATACTTTAAGCTATTGTTTAGCCTTCTATTAAAAAAATAAAATGCATTTTTATATAAAATGGGCAAATGTGGATTATAGTAAGTATAGTCCACAAAGAAAATGGCAAAACAGTCAAAATATTTTAACTAATCAGTGCCAGCACGTAGTAGTCAACTCACCACGACTTTAACACACCCACGCCTACATAAGCACGTATGGCGCATTTTGCGACAACAGCCCATCCACAGCTTGTATTAACAGTCAGGACTCGGAAACCACTGGAGAATATAGATCTGTACATAGAGAGAAACCTACTGTGCTTGTGTCTAATGCGAGTCAGCGATAAAACGGCTGAAAACCGCGTGATTGTTTTCTGTAGTAGTTTCAAGCGCTTCAAGTCGCTACATTGTAGAAACTGACCGTATGTAAAAGATAGTTTAAAAAAAAGACAGTATTTTGTATAATGCATGTCATGAAAGTAATAAATAGAATATTTCAAAATGTCTGTAATAAAAAATATTTTGGATTGTATTCATTCTGAAGAAATCATTTTGGTGTTAACTGTCACACAAAACATAGATTGTACATTTGTGCTAAAACTTGGATCATGAACAGTACATTGTATAAAAAGTCTTACCAACCATCGACTCACACACGAGATATCGATTACCCATTAGACACAAGCAACATCGATAAACCAAATCGATTATCGCAATCAGATTGCCGAGTGCTAAAGAAGGCTAGCGTGTCGCTGAGCCTGCGCCGACCTCGCGGCAGGCCTCCAGCTGTCGGCATCGACAGTAGCTTCTTCAACATGACACCGCCCAGCGCAGAAGCCGTCACACCAACCAAAGAAGAACCAAAACCGATAATCTCCGAACCGGTAGATACCGAGACGTCACTCACTGTCAAAGCTAAACCGCAACCAGACGACAGACCTACCTCGATCACGATAGGCGACGGACCACTACTACCCGATAAATCTTTGACAAATGGTTTTCAAGCACCAGTTGCTACTAACTTAGAAAAGCCAATTACTGAACTTGAAAAACCGGTAACTACCACAACAGAAAAACCTGCAACCGTCGATTTACAAAAACCGATGTCTACCGAAACTGGAAAACCGATAACTACCGAAACAGAAAAACCGGTAACTATAGAAACAGAAAAACCGGTGTCTTCAGAAGGAGAAAAACCGGTGTCTTCCGAAACAGAAAAATCGGTAACTGTCGAAACAGAAAAACCGGTAAACACCGAGGAAGTAAAACCGGTGCCTACCGAAGACCGTCTGGCTGGCGAGCCGGTAGCACCGGCAACAGAGGAAGGAAAAACAGAAGATAGTAAAGATAAAATACCGCCGCCTACCGGCGAGCCAGTGGAACGATTTGTGATGGCGGCGCCACCCGATGTTAATCCCAACCCGCACTCGTGAGTAGTGACGAACTGATTGCAACTCACACCACACCGCGTGCCCCCCTATCTCTTGTTATTTTTTGTAGATGTTTATACACAGTTTTATGTGAATTCGAACAATTTAACATACAAATTAAACTCAAAAGTATCAATTACTCACTCATATATAGAAGGGGGGAGTTATACCATGTTTGATGAACATAGACTTGCCTGGCGTATAGGTCTTTAAACGACTGTATTTCTATGACAGCGTACCGATTTCTGTGTGTCGTCAGATTATCCTCTCTTCTGTATTATTAACTGTCTAATTTAACCAAACAGTCATGAAAGTACTACGTTTTACACTTGACTCTTTGTAATGTATAATTTAAAATAATAAGTTAATCAGTTTCATAATTCTTATTTGAATACACTTTACTTTTATATACAGCAATGTTATACTACAAAACTTTTGTCTACACGGATTTTTAAAGAAGTAGGAAGGGGAAGATTTACATATTTATTGGCACAAAATTGTTCTAATTCACATGAAGATACATAAGACACATGTATGAGACAGTAGTTGAGAGATATGTTGTTCCATTCCAGTACGGAAAGACCTAACGCTGCGACTTCAGTTCAGATTCTTTAATCAGCTGGCCAAAGGCGCGCGTAGCCAATAGGCGAGAAGGTCAGCGCACGGTACATTGTTGGCACGGCATTAACCACACTACGCTTTTTTTACAGCTTATTTATAATGCCGGCTGATTGAGTGAACACTTACACTTATTCACGAACGTGCAGTTTTATTGTAGGGAGTTTCTTGTGACTGAAAAAAAAATATTCCAGGCCTGCATTAAAAAAAAAACTCTTGCAGGTAGATGACACCATAAAACAATAATTCCAAGACACCAAGCTCTAACAGAATGTTATTTTGGGCCTGAAAACCTGATTTATTTTTAATTAATGGCTAAATTAGATTTTTAGTTCTTTGAAATAAAAAAATTGACGTCACAGCGTACTATTGCCATACAAAATCTATGAGAGAACCCCATTTTGACAGCTCTTAAAAAGTATGTCAATTGATTGGTGTGCCATCTACCTTATTCAGTGAAAATAGTACAAGAATAAATCGCCTACATGTAGAATCACATCAGCTGTATTGGAGTCACAAAATAATAAACTAATTATACAGATAAACCATATACGAATAAACCAGAGGTTCAGTAAAATCTAATTTGATTTAAATGTTACAAGAAATGTTTTTGAATCCAGATATTTATTATACTCACATCTGAAAACATTCAGTATCCTTTTTATTATAAAACTGCACTAAATATATCTAGTCGATATGACATAAATGGCGGCAAAAAACGCCATAAGTGCCATATTTCTAGTACATAACAATTTGTTTACTCTATATAACTCTGAAATACTCTCTACATTAATTCCTTCAATTCTCTTTCCTTTAAAAGTCTCAAATTAAAAACGAAACTAATATATTTTGATGTGTTTTACAAACCTTAACAGTTAACAATTTAATTTCTAGCAGTGAGGGGAACGTAGAACAGACCGATAATAAATAGAAATGGCCGCAAAAAATTGGTAAACTGTCATCTGTTTTGGCGCGAATGTAAATGGCCAATTACGATAGTGCCGTGCTATTTTTTCGGGTAATAACGGTTTTTCACAGCGCAAAGGCTTAGCTAATCAAGATTTTTGATGCTTAGTGAGCCTTCGTCGAAGCTTTGGGGTCCCAGCTGCGACAGGATAGTCATAAACGTTTGTTTAGCATCTATTAACTAGAACCATAAATTTAAAAAAAAAGATATATTTTTTTCCTGAACTCTATGACACGCATGGTTGTGACTACTAACAATTTGTATGCGGAATGAAGTTCTGATACTAAAATTCATTGAAACGAAAACTATGATGAGCATGGATTCCCAACTTTGTATTTGTGTTGAAACTGATTGAAATGATTGATTGTTAATATTTATGTGTATCCTTTGTAATGATTTATTTCTAAATGAACCTACAACGTTACCGATGTTCGCTATACGAAAATGGCCGCTCAAGTGGAGTGAAAATAAACTTTACTACCGTTTCAGTTGAAGACTTATTGATCTGTTACAAATTGGATTGCATTTAGATTTGTTATTACGGATGTTACTGCTTCTATTGAGATCTAATATTTATTTAGAATAATACTCGTAATTTAATTTATCCCCGAAGGTTGAAATTTCCTTAATAATATTTAAACAGTGAAAATGAGTGCATCTAAAGTCAAGCAAATATTATCCCTTAATATTAAATTGTTTAAGAAAAATTCTATCTCCATGTAAAGTTATGCAATATTATCCCTTATTACCTTCTGATACAAGTCTCAATTTAGCGAACATCGGTGATGTGTTATAAGTGTATATAAATGTGTGACACGTGTCGGTGTGTATGCATTCCAGTACGCCAGCAGCGACGGAGCCAGAACAGCGCTTAGAGCCTTGAACTGTCGCATGTGGTAAGTATTATATTGTTTTACTATGATTTGACATCATTATATTAAAATAAGAGGGTCGTTTTAAACAGATATGAAAAGAGGTTGATAAAATATTCCTCCTTCTAAAGCCATCCCCTTTTGAATACAAATTCACCGCAAATACCTACAAAAAGAACAGAGATTCCAAATCTATTCAATTGTTTATTTCATGTTATAGTGCACCGCAATTTTTGTCACAAATTTGTGTCGTTGGCGTACAGGGCCCGCGCTTGATTGTCACGTATATGTGACAATGGCGTTCAAAACTTTGAATGATTGTTAAACAAATGTAGAAGTCGTTTCTATTAATATATCTGTTGAAATCGACTCGTCTATCATATCATTAGACATGCCATTGGTATTTTTAAATTCATTCTTTACTGGACGAATCTTTATTCTAAATTCAAATATGACTTGAAATTGATTACGCTTTGTAATGTAACACTGTTCTCCCAGCTTGAAATGTTACGGGTAATGGAAAATATTGTAGTAAATCCACCGATATCTTTAGTAATTTAAATTAAATTTATACCAAGGTTTACTTTTGATCAAAAGTTTAGATAAAAGCCGTTTTTAGTCGCAAGTTAAACCGATGATAAACGTTTGTTTTAAATTACTTTATGAGTAACTTAAATATCCATCTGCTAGCCGGAATTCTAAAGCTGGAAGGTCAGTTTTTGTTACTATTTGAAATATTTTTATGCAAAAGATGCATTTTG
Organism: Xestia c-nigrum; assembly: GCA_916618015.1. NCBI lineage: Eukaryota > Metazoa > Arthropoda > Insecta > Lepidoptera > Noctuidae > Xestia > Xestia c-nigrum. The sequence goes on from OU745250.1 coordinate 21,259,182, forward strand.
TGCATTTGCAAGCACATTTTCCCCCCGTATAGCATGTTTGCACCATTCCATGCATATTATACCCATTTATGTATGCCATTCCTATTCCCTTCAAGAATATAAAAATCAGGGAGATCAATATAGAACGAAACTATAAATGTGACGAGATAAACCTTAAACATTCCATTTTGTTTACAATAAACACTTAGATATATCTTATTTCTAACAGTTTAGACACTATTAAAACATATTTTAACTTCTAAATATTTTCATATATTTATTTATAACTTTTTATTAAGTATTTGACTTCTAATCTATCTCTATTATGTTATTTATTATTTTATATCTTTACCTCATATGCTTTGCTTTGTAATCAAATATGCTTACTTATCTATGTATAATTTATTGTAGTTTATTAATAATATTGTAAAACGATACTAAATTCACTTTTCATTATGCTATTCTCACACACCTACTCGCATTAGTTAAGGTTTTAAACTGTGACGTTTTTACGTTTAATTAGAATAAGTTTTTAGTTTTGGCAAAGGTAAGTATCGATAAATTAAATGAGTTGGAAATAAAAAAACGAAAGGTTAAAGTATGCATAATTTAATTTGAATCTTCTAAATTTTAATTTATGTTAATTTATGTATAGTAGCAGTTAATACATATAACTGATGTATATGTCCTAGTTGGTCATATTCATCAGTGTATATAGAAAACTCACTTTTAATATGGAGTCAATAAAGACAAATTTGACTTACGCATGTTCTTATATTCACATGCATTATTATTCATGCTTACAGAACAGAATTATAATTCTTATTTTATTTATTATTCTTGTATTCTCAATCAATAAAATCAAAAAACGGAATTACTGCGATTGAACTCAAAAGTACGTGCCATACCATCATGCATCCACTGTTAGACGACGTGATATTCCAATGTCAAAAGGGTCCTTTTCGGGCCCGGTTTCCAATAAAACGGACACAAGCAGAGCAGAGAGAAGAAGTGCAAGATTTGACATAATTGCCACAAGGGTGACGCGACGTAGATTGCAAACGATGTGAGTGGTCGATTCTCGCACGTATCGTCTACGCTCTACTCGCCTCCGCTTTGATAGAAGCCGGGACCGACAATTGTTCATTGATCACTTGACAGTTCTGCGTCAAAATGAAAAAAAAAATGCAAATTTATCTATTTAATCCGTCAGTTAGAGTTCAGGAAAATAATGGACACATAAAACGCATCAAAACGTGACATCATAACTCGCTAAAAGTTATACCAAGTAGTGACGTATTGAGAATTTTAAAAGCGTCGTATCTTCGTCAATAATGGTTTATGTAACAAAAGAAAAAATACGGGTCCAATATTTGTTGATAATCTAACTGACGGATTTATTATTATTTTTTTGTCGTCTACCCCATAACACCTGGTCTCCACATTACAGGCGGTCGTGTCCGGCGGCTGACCCAGTTCACGCGCAGCCGCAGTTACGTGGTCGGATGGATCCCGTGAGCGACCCCCCCCCCCCCCACCACTCGCCCCTCACCGCGCACGCGCTCGCTGGCAACGCACTACGTGCAACACGATACGGACCTTGTGATTGGGTATTTTGAACTGTGTGCTTTTAAAAATGGAATTGTTTTTTTACTCTATGGTTTTTTTTTAGGTTTGTTTGCGTTTGCACTACAAATGATACACTAGCGACGTCAAATTCCTAAACGAATATAAAGCGTCATTCTGTATCTGCCGATTATTTGTAGTCCGTAGAGACAGAAAGATGATTTATATTCGTATAGTGAAGGGATAACTTTGTGATTTGTGGTGTAATAGTAGTGATTAGAAAATCTTAATTACTGAAAATACTCGTTGAATAAACATTTTCTGTTTTGAGACTTTTGGTAACAAGAAAATATCTTCGTATAAAGCGACTAATAGTTTGGCGAATTTGTATGGAGAGGCAAGTTTTTATGTTCAATTGTTTATACTGAAAGTTGTTTGTTAAATCGAGTATATTCAATAGTAAAGATTTTCTCGGGACAAAAACCATGGAGTTTAGTAATTGTTGTAAATGTAAAAGTAGATAACTTTTGTAACTTAGCTGGGAAATTGACGTGTACAAATTCAGATATTTTCCTAAGACTTCGGCTTGTCTTATCATGTCGAAGTTATTGATTTCGCAACTAGCAATTTATTGTTATTCTTTGTGTAGTAAACTAAGCTGGTGCTTCGATGTTAGGCTTAATTATGACAATATTTACTTTTTAACTTGCTATTTAAGAACCTTTCTAAGTCATTGCAACTTTATAAAATTTACTCAATCAGGAAATTGTAACTTATTATATAAAGATGCTTTAAAACACAACTTATTAATATTCAAAATACGCAATCACAACGAACACGTACGGACAGTAAAAATGGTACATTTGAAGACGAATGTTGTGTGCAAACAAGAATTGATATTTTATTAAAACTTTAATTCGTGAAAAATAATAATGATGTAAATCATGTAACATCACTAGTACGGTGGCAGGCCCATCACTAGTTACAAGTAAATATTTCTGATAAAATCACAATTCTTGTGTTCAGTGTGAACGATGGACGTTTTACTATTAATTCTTACTATAGTGTGCTAATGAATTCGTATTAATTTTATTATGATATTAAATTGTAATATATTTTATAGATGTGCACATTCCATTAATGCGAAACATGCTTCTCTTATAATTGACGCTTTTTAGTGTTTAACAAACTTTTGTATTTAAAACTTGACTAAAGTAGTCGTTAAATTAAATTTTAATAAATAAAACAACGTAAGTATGAAATTATTTAGGGTAGTTAGGGCGGTAGATGTAATTTTGGCACGCCGTTTTTTCTATTTCATTTCTTAACTACCTGTCTACCTCGACAAATGCCGCAGAAGAGAGCCCTTCGGCATTTTAAAGTTCCTTCTTGTGTTAAATTTGTGTCTAGACGATTTATTTATTTTCTTGACTTATAAGACACAATAATGGATTAATTTTTAACAGCTCAAAGTTAAATAACATTTGAAAATGACTGATTAATTATGACTTGCCAACTACGTTTGATTTTAAGAGATAAATGTGGAAGTCAAACTGATAAAGAGAAGCTATGTTCTGCGTCAATGGAGAGTAACTTTTAATATTTCAATAAAGCACTAGGTTTTGTTCGCAGTCTAGTAGACTTTCGATGTATGCCTTCGAAGGAATTTTGTAATTTTGGTATTCGATTTTAGCTAAACGCGACCAGCGATGTACTGAGGCTTTTGATAAAAAGAATAGCTTTTATAACGTAACCTTTTGCTTTCTTGAAACAAAAAAAAAATGCTTAAAAATGTAACTTTATGTATATTTAGTGAATCTACTGGGGAACTAAGTGTCCATAACATTGTGATACAGACATCATATTTTCCATTAAAAATCAGCTTCGATTTTTTTTTCGTCTGTTAGTTTCAATAAGAGAGATTATTTGTATATGATTTTAGATTTTTAAAATGTAATATTCTTTTATTGTGACGATTTATGAAAAAAATTAAATTAATATAATTCATAATTTAATTGTAATGTTAGTTTTATTTATGTTGATATATTACGGTTCAGGAGCATTTTGATCCAACGAAATACCTTGACTAGTAGAGTCGCAGTTCTGTAGTTTGTGACAACTGTAAAAAATATTAATAAAGTACATAAACATTATTCGGTGTTTTATTGAATTTGGCGTTACAAACACACTATCAACAACACACACACAGATACAGCTTCAAACTTTATACCTATCCACTTTGTCTTCACACAATTTATTTATTTTTTATGGCCATGAAAGTTTTATTAGATTTGCATATACCTATTAAAAAAAAAACAAATTGATTTGCTCAATAAACTTGTAACGCACCTTCATATACTTTAAATGCAACAAATTATTAAACAAGGTCAATCAAAGGTCGATCTTTTATCTGTAGACAAACTATGCAACGAGTAACAGAAAGGGTATAAATTCCGATACCTTCTCGACCAAATGTATGAGACAGCTGATATTTTTTTTACGATTACGATGGTGGTCCCATAGAGAAAATTGTTCAATTTGATTGTAACTAGGTGGGGCATATATGTGCCATGCTACAAGAGTGGTGATTTCACGCATCCGTAAGTTTTGAATTGAACACGGTAAGCAAAATCCTTAAAACGTCTGTGGGGTTAAAGCTGTATTTGGAAGAATATACAGGATGGAACAGACACCGACGCGACGCACAAACAATTAGGTACCACGTTTTCAGTAGGTACAACATTCTGAACAGTTGCAGTGTGTCATTGAAGTTTTTCATCGGCATTAAAAAAAAAAATGTGCTGTTCCATACATTGACAGTGTAGGTAGGTACTGTAGGTATTGCACTTTTATATAGGTGTACCTAAAGATAGCTGTATTTTTCTCAACTCATCCAAAAATGTTCGCATCGCAACAAACGAATTGGGAAGTACTTTAAAAAAATGTTTCCGATAAACATTCTGTGAAAATTAAATTCAAACCAGAAATATTTATGATCAAGAAATAGTTGATATTAAATTTTTCGCGCAACTGCGGCGAACTATTGGCACAAAGCCACTCTAGGTCGACTGGTTCGCTAAAAATAAAACAACTGTTCATTCACACAAAAGCTTTATTTTTGATCCGTTAGATATGTTTCGATGACAGTTTCGCTAAAAGGATCCTTATTTAATATACTAAAATCTCATAATTTAGAAGAAAATCTTTTAAAGGAAATTACCGGTTTGGAAAGAGTAGTCTAAAACATGGATTAAGCAGTAATTTCTTGTACTACCGTGTTCATCGACCGTCAAACACGTTTTAATCTTATTACTTAGGGAATAAGGGTGAAATATGGCAGACCGTCAGTGAACTGGGTAGTACCTTATTCACATTTATTTGCATACAAGATCAAGAGAGGACACCTACACCCAATAGACTCATGGACATTATTATTTGGTTGTATGAGGTTGCAGCCTTATAAAAAATGGTCTTGCATCTGAGACATCAGGTCTTAATATGTCAATCAAAACCAAGTTTTTATAGGGGATAAATATAATGACCACCATAAAATGCTTTGATACCCTTAGTTTTGTAACCAAAAATATCTACTTAACACCAGAAAAATAAAGTCTAAAAATACAATAGTACCAGCTATTTTAGTCACGACTCCACTTTAAATTGTATTCGACCACCAAATTTAGTAAATGATCACCAAATCTTGACGACCAAATTAATGTATTTTTTTGCCTAAATAAATCACTGTGATTGCCATAAAATGTAGGCTTATTATCAAATAAAGTATTATGATAGTTATGTCTCCGGCTTGCAATCCCCTCCCGCACCGCACCGCAAACGCCGCGCTGCGCTCGCCCGGACACGATCCCCAGTCAGTCACGTGCCCTTTAGGGTATATATGTCACCGTAAAATTGTCAAACACGTTATATTACAATATAACGTGTTTTTTCTCGCGATATTGTAATGTCTCGAATTATTGTCAACTAAACATACGGAAGTATCTCTGCCCCCATAATCGGGACTTGGGGCACCCCCCCGTTAGGTTAGTTAGGTTCCTTTAAACCCTGCACTCGGAAATAGGGGCCCCGCGAAGCGGGGCTCCGTCGACTACGCTTTTTAGGGGGAATATAAAGTGTTTTAAGGTTATGTTATATTAATCGGTATTTCTCAGGAATGGTGCATTATCTTTTCATGAGAGTTGTGCCACTGGGCAAGGGGGACCCCTCCTTCCCTCCACACCGCGTAAGTTGACTACCATCGCATGCATTTCACGAAAAATAATGCGTTTTGTTGTAAGCAGTATGTTCATTTGACAATAATTCGAGACTTTACAATATCGCTAGAGATATTACAATATAACGTATTTGACAATTTTACGGTGACATATATGTTCCGTGGCAATGACAAACTTCCTGCATTTGTATCAAAATGTTCTATATTTTGCCAAGGGTAATTTATTATTTATAATTATTATAAATCGGATCAGAAATGTAATTTTTTACATGTCATTTTAAATTAAAATGTGGTTAATAATTTGATTTTCATTAACATTTTCATTATCTTTGGGTTTGATTTTTTTGGAGTCAGTTTACTTAAACAGGATAGCAAGATGTAAAAACTTTGATTATAATTTTATCATAAAACGCTGGTATAATTTTGGTGATCATTTACTACTTTTGGGATAAGAATGATTTACTTGGAGTCATTTTACATAAATAGGATAGCAGAATTTAAAAACTTTGGTTATAATTTTACTTTAAAATGTTGGTTTAATTTTGGTGATCATTTACTATTTTTGTCTGCTATTTGTTACTATATCTGGTGGTAAGTTAAACATAAGCCGTTTTTATATGATGAAATCGACATGTAGTAGATACTAGCATCATTCAATAGAAAGAAAGAAAATACATTAATTTACTACTTGAGAAACAGCTTCTCCAGATGTATTATGGGCAAGAAGTATGTCCCCTCTGTCACAACATATGAAAGTAGTAGGTACACGCGAAAACCACGAAGGTCTATGTAGTTTTCTTATAAAACTATAGTTACATAAATATGTATTGTCACAATTTGGAAGACAAAGCGTGTCAAATTATTAGAGTAATAATTAAAATAAAAAAGATCACAGAAACTTATGGGCGCAGAATCGGTTTGATGCGATCAGGAGGAGCTGCATGGTGTGACTGACACTGACTTGGCCACCAAGAGGGATTTTAATTTTGATAACACAAAATATTAGTTGCTAATTAGTCGAAATTTGTGCCCAAATATCAGAACATTAGGTGACCGATCTGGAGAGACCGCATTTAAATCTCAAAAACTAGGACACCTAGCGAAGATCTGTTTAGTTCCAATATAGTCGCAATGCGTAGTCAAGTTACAGATTTAAGGAAGTAAAAAATACTTTAAGTAGTTTCAGACAACTGCTTAAAACTATTGTGTACTGTATGGGGAAATTAAATTCTTTTTCAACACACTATTGCTCATAAAGTGGCTCTAATTTCACCGCAATTAGGCACATAATGACACCTGTTATCAAACTGTGACTTTTTCATTACTATTATTCACAAGTGAGTTATAGGGTTTTTTTTTTATTTTATTGGTTGAATTGCTTTGTTCTTAAAAAAGTTTCGATACAAAAAAGATCGTGTTCAATAGTACAAATAAATTAATGTACCTATTGCTTGCTCATTTCATGCAACTTCGTATCTACATAGATAATTTCAACTTATAAGTTTTTAATAAATAAAACTTTCACTCAAATGTAACTTTTGTTTTCTTTGTACCTATAAAATAAAACTTTGAATTCCCCAATTCGTACCTACGTGGCTAAAACGCTATCCGCGAAAAGCCAAAAAAAAGTAACCTCATTCTTTTAGTCTATGGCCGATCGCCATTGTTAGATGCGCGCGCATGGGAAAACTGATTAATTATTCCCGCCATTGCGAAAAAAAAATCACAACTCTTTTTCACTGTTGAAATTATAGTTATTTATTCATTCAAATGTCTACAAGTACTAGTTATGAAGAAAATGATTTAAATTGTACACCGCCCGATATAAGATGTGCAGCCCTTAGCGTTACGGAAAGTTTACTACCTGAAAACTCCAAGGACAAATATCTATTTTAGTATTATTTTATTCTCAAGTGTGTTGAAAAACGTCGTATGATACACGTGTGTGTTGATGATTACCGTCCTCGGCTCTCTTAAGACCCTCGCCTAACGGCTCGGGTCTCAATGACGCCTCAGCGGTAATCACCAACATTACACACTTGTACCATAATGTACTATAATCTCTTTTGAATTATACACCGACTGAATCTGTAACTAGGCGACGTTTTGCGAAAAATTTCGATTATTTTTTTGTGTTATCAATATTAAAATCCCTGATGGTGGCCAAGCCAGTGTCCGTCACACAGATTTATGTATGTCCAATAAATATATTCATTCAATAAAAGTGAAAAATACGTCACTAACCATAAAGTTTCTTGCCGAATCTTACAAAAAGCCCAACTCGGACCGTGCACCATTTCTCGATGTTTTTAACCTTTTGACCGCCGCAGCAAAAACGCACGCGCGTGCCCGCCACAATTTCATCTACTATTTTGTCACATATTTGTGACGTTGGGCGTACAGGGCACGCGCTTGCTTGTCACGTATATGTGACAATGGCGTCCAAAAGGTTAAGTGCCCATGTAGGCCTCTGTCTAATAAATATTTAGATTACCGTCGCTGTTGTTTAAGGTGTATACTCCAGGGTAGATTTTGTTCGCGTAAACGTCGAGGAATGTCTTTGGCCTTGCAAAAATTTAGTAGTTTTCATCGTAGGGACCACAGGTATGGACATACGGCTCTATCAGACCGGCTCAAGCCACTTCAATAAATGTGGTCAATCCCGATGTGGAAATGAGAAAATAAATCAAAACAAAAGTCACTCAGAAAAAAGTATATTTATAAAAAAAAACAACACAATTTCTAACAAAATGATAAATTATAATAAAGGCAATAATAACCGACAACATTTTACGTTTCATAAAAATAGTTCATGAAAGTTATTAAATGTTACCTTCCTGTTAATATTATTAATTGCAAAACATTAGTAGGTACCTATTATTACTACGGCGCTAATGTGTAAGGTGGCAGATAATTATACAACTGGGTAAATATATTCCACTGCTTATAAATTGGCTGTACCTATATTTAATTTTATCATACAGTTTCTCCACCAAAAACAAGGTCTGCCCCAAATTGCATTTAACGCCAAAACCATTTATATATTTTCATACAAAAATGTTCTAAAACTTGGTATGAAGCTATTATTGTCAATATTGGCTAGCCTTAATGCCTACTAAGTACATCTTTAGGCCTATGCTATGTTCTAGCATCTCTTAAAATTATCAACCGATATAAAAAATCTACAGGAGCAAAATATCAATTGGTTTAATGGTTATTAAGCAAATGTCTAATTTTCTGGAATGTGATTTGACTAAATTGAAACCTACTACATATCTACTACCTTTAAATTCTAAAACATGATGGCACTAAACTTTATTGACCACAAAAATAAAGAAATATCCAAACAATAAAAAATATGATGAAATGAAACACATTTCCAATACTATTAAGTCTAAGTACATCATCAATTATACAAAATAAATACTTTTCAAGGTTCCAAAATATTGTAGGAATTATTATGAGGGTAAGGCTGGCTACACGAACACATTCGTAATGATAAAGTATACGTAAATTATGTAAATTACCGTAGCAGACAAAAAACTTACGATGTGAGAGTCATAATGAGAAGTTTTCTTTTAGGGAATTAATTTTTTAAAAATCCAAGAACTCGGTAGATGGCGTTGAACTGACTATGTTACTAGGTGCCAAAGCCAAAACACTTGAAAAAACACACGTCACATACGCTCGTTGACTGACACTTTCGTTTACATAAGCTTCCGAATATAACCATTAGGTCCAAGTGAAATTATGTGACGTTCTGTTCCTTGTTGTAACATGCCGAGATCAGCGCCATCTAGCGGAGTTGGATGAAAATGATGCACGTAAACTCAACTTCATAATTGCATTGTCACTTTCAACAATAATTATATCCGTAATATCGTTAAGACCTTGTTAAAAGAGCAAAAAAAAAAATTTACAAAGCATGATCTACGATTCCACTTTATTCTTTATTTTTACACAAAAGATATTTGTTTCAAATATTAATCTAATTATCTTTTAAGGTGCACAACCTGGCTGCCTTTAATTTTATTTAAATATAGTAACATGAAAATACACCAAACTCCTAAACATCTAGCCAAGCTAATTACCAACAAGCTACTCCATAAATATTAATTTAGCTGTTAAAATTTTGATCTTGATCGCGACAGCTGACTAGTGAATATGAAAATACGTAGATATAGCGATATTTATACATTTTGGATGACGTTTATAGCAGTTTTTGAATTCTTAGTCATGAATGATTAATTTTGGCTATTCTTAAAACAGTGGGCAACTATTACATACTAGTATAATTATTTTAGGCCATTTATAAGGATTGCAGTAAAAGGTAATTTTTGGTCGAATTACTCCGTAAAAATCAAAAATATTCTAGTAAGCGGAGTTTGAATTCTCTTCAATAAAAGTTACCTGTGCGATGGAGCTCTGCTCAGATGTATATAGAGAAAACGAAGTTCCCCAGATGAGACCTAGCTAGATCGATTTGTCGCCCCCGTATATTGCAACTTTCATCGAAATTGTTAGAGCCATTTTCAAGAACGTGATTTGATTACAAATATTGCTCATTTAATAGAATAGGATAAGCATCAACCATATGCACTATTTACCTACTACAGTAACATCGCTAAATATTCGAAAAAGCTAATGAACATTTTTAGTTTCTAAATCTACAATTTGCATACATTTTGGTCGATTCAATTTATAGGCAAAACTTTAATGTACATTATTTCAATTCATGAGAATTTAAAATTGTCATCATATTAAATATATAAAACAATACTAGAGATTTAAACCACAAATTCTTTAAAAAAGGTTTAGAAAAAAACCTTTATAAAATATTAGAAAAATAAAACCATTGCTACGACCTCGTACATTAATATTCAATAATTTTCTAGTTGGGTAAATTAAATAAAAACAGGAAAATCCATAACAATAGTTTTATTTTAATACAAAATTAAAAGTTTAAGCATTTATTGCGCATAAGTACAAAGCGATTTAAGTAATAAGCATAATATTGCGAATTATTATGTTACAAGGCAAAATTTATATCTACTTGCGACCAGATATCAGTATAGATGGCAGTGAACAGTGCACAGAACAGATAAAAGCTGTTAGAAAGGAAATAGTTCCTGATTTGTATAACATTGTTCTCACATAATTTACCATCTCAACATGAATGATGTAACCAAGATTTTGTAACAATAATTTGATTTAAAAGAGTGTCCATGGAGTTTCTTGCCCGTTCTCCATAGAGATCTACGTTAGGGAATGGGCAACTACAGTACTTTCACAGTTTTTATGTCTTGTGACTGGGACTGTAGCTACATTTAATTTTCATCTTTGTTTCGAAAATTCAAAAGTGCCTGCAATTGGCCTACTTGAAATAAATGCTTGGTTTTGATTAGAACGCGTGTCGCCGCTTGTCTCCCACTCTTTAACTCCACTACAAGCAAGAGACCCATACGTACGTGCATTACGCACACAAATAAACTACCCACACGTAGATCGAGCTTGCTATTGATTGTCATACTAACGCAAAAACTGTGCACTCACATTGTCACAATAAGAACGCGATTGGTCGTCGAATGACATATGAGCGTTCACTTATATGAGCGGCGTGTCTGTCCCGCCCACAAGGCCCTTTTAACCACTTTAATCTGTTCTGTGGTATTATGACAGCGGACGAACTTCACCAACTATGTTCCCCTATGTTGTACCACGTTCAAGTGTTGTCAGCGTTCATATCATGCAACAATTATGATTCAAACTGCTCTTGAACAAGGTTTTTTGGTGAAATTCACTCTCAGACTGTTTGGACAGCACGTTTACTTTGGGCACTGTTCAATGGTAGTTACACTGTTGCTTTATTTTTGAAATCTTTGAGATATTATTTTTATACCCCAAAGTAGATTTTTTTATAAATTAATTCTAAATAGTAACCCGATAGCCGATCAGGAAATAATATCACTTCAAGTGGATTTAGCTTTAAAAATTTAAAAGTCAATAAGATTTTTCAATATACAATGTAGGTAGATGTAACACAGACTGAAGCTATAAGAATATAAGGCGTTTTGAAGACCATAAAGTACAAATTGCGTTCAAACATGTCTTTTAACTAAAGTGTCTACTCTACTTTATACTCCTTCCACCTTCAAATATAACATTCGGAATGTAAAATGCATCATAATGACTGAATAAAAAAAATATAATAATAATATGTACACAATGACAAACACATCGCCTTAACATCGTTGTTTAAAGTTTAACCAGTGATCTTATAAAAATAAATGGATGGTCATACTATCTACAATCTAATTCAAATACAAAAAAAAAGAAGATTTACAAAATAATTTAAATTGGGAACTTAATTTTACTTTCCATTACGATATTATCTCATATTCGTCATACTACTGTTTCTGATTTTTTTATAACTCCGACCAATTATGAAAATAGTTCCGTACTTAATGAAAAGTAACAATAAACAAAATGTCTTTCATACTATAATTGAACCTAATTTTTTATAAACTTGTAGGCGTAACTAGGACGAGGGTTTTACGGCTTTACTAATTTTGAACTAATGTCTAGTTTGACGAAATTATTTTCTTGAAACTCCGCAGACTTAATGGGCATCTAAGCACAATAAAAAGAATTACGATTTTTTTTTGTATCATAGCGCTGTTTAATCCATTTGATGAATTGAAGGTCATCTTTTTATGCCTGCAATAAAGGGTTTTTTGCAGGGGCCGATACCAGCTGAGGCTGCAAGACTGTTCGAAAGAGATACCGTGGCCCTGGAACACAGAGGGCTTAGAAGGAACATGGATGAATTTTAGTCAGTAAAAGTCTGACACTCCCGCTTAGCCCAGAACGGGATCATCATCTTTTGATGATTTCCCATCCTAAAAAAAGGTAATCCTTTTATGCGCCAACGCCAAAAGGAAGGGTTCTAATTTTTAACTGCATGTTTTTATTATTGTGGGCTGCAGCTGAAAATCAGCGTCAGGTGGCACACTTTGTGTTGCCATCTGACATTATGCTGAGCTGAGGCCCTTTTGGCATTATACTGCTGTTTATTTATGTATTATGTAAAATGTTATAGGTATTTTAATGCCAAATAAACACAATTTTCTTTCTTCTTCTTCTTTCTATTGCATTTTTCCCGATCTTCTTACTTTTACAAGTACTCCACTCTCCTAGTTACGGTAACAAGTGAACGTACTGATGTTTACACGTTGTTCTCCACTTTCTCGAGAGGCATATCTCGTCTCCAGCTGAGCAGATCATCAAACAGGGCTTCTAAGTGAGGGTTGCCACCGAGTCGGGCCACCTGGAAGCGAGATTGAAGATTAGATATTGATGATATAGCTATTATGGGCCTATCCAAGTATCCAGTATTTAACAAACACAGTGTAATTTTGAAGAATTATATTATTTAACAATTTATGTACGTACACACTTAATAACACAAAAGACGAAGGAATAGTAAAGTAGTAGTAAAGTGGTACAAACAAGAGAATTATTTTTTAAGAAATCTCCTCCAGCATCATAAATAAAACAGATGTAAGAAGAGAAAATGAAAATATTTTGATTTGTTTAAGGCGACTACATTAGCTAAACGCGAGTTTTATAATGACTAAAAGTATATGATTCACTGCTATAAACAAAATCAGAAAAATATATGATATTCTTCAGGATGTATGCTAGTATGATAGTGTTTTGAAAACATAATACAATTAATTTTACTCGATAAAAAAAATCACGAACTTATCTCGAAAAATTTCTTTCAACTAAAAAAAAACATACTAATATACAGGCGATCTTTCTGATTTTTTGGCAAATAATTCTACAAGCAATATACTAGCATTATAGTGTTTTAGTTTTTTAGTCCAATCAATTCATTTTTTGTAAACCGATCGAAACCACTCATTTCGCACTATTTGGCCCGCAGTGACTGACGTAACAACCACTTTGTAGTGCAAGCTGATTAGAACTTTATTCTAACAGCATTTCAAACGAAATTTGACCACCACAAAGAGATTTGCTAATTTAGTTCATCTAGTCGCCTTAAATGTAAGGCTTAACTGTATATTTATAGCCTATGTTACTCGGTAAAGATGCAGCTTTCTAATAGCGAAAGAATTTTAAAAATCTGTCGAGTAGTTTTTGAGTTAAATCGTAACAAACACACAAACATCACAACTTTATAATAATACTAGCGGACGTCACGCGGTTTCACCTGCATAGTTTGTTCTCGTGGCAGTACGGGGATAAAATATAGCCTATGGTCCAGTAGTTTTTAAGTTTATTCGTTACATACTTAAATACAACTCTTTCCCCTTTTTAATATTAAGTAAATTATATTATTATAGCTAGCCTGTACTGTCTCACTGCTGGGCAAGGGCTTCCCTCCATTTCTTCCAACGTTCACGATTTCGTGCTCTTTCCTCCCAATTCTCAAGGAAGACATCCAGTTCGTCCCGCCATCTCTTTTGTGGTCTGCCGCGACCACGTGTCACTATTTCAGGGCACCATTCCTGAGCCTTACGGGCCCACAGTTTTCTAATATTAAGTAAAGGTATAGATTATTATAGCATAGATAATAAGTGAATTTTTGTTTCTTACCTCTCTCCGAGCTTTTTCGTCGAGGCTCTGCAGCGTGGTCCTGGTGTACGCGAAGCTGCCGATCCGCTCCAGTATCGTGATGCAGTACCGCTTCACCTCGAGGTCGCGCGTCCTTTGACGGAGTATGTCTACAGGCTAGCTTAAGGAAACTTTATGACTTCTGACGTTGGTAAATGATACATGTACATTCTGTGGCGTGTCTTGGAGCCAGCACGACAATTATTATAACACCTCACTAAGTTCCTATTCTAGTGCAATAATAGTTAGATATTTAATTTAGTATGTTTAGGTCTATGTTCACCGAAAAGATAACCGTCTGATTATCTAAAAACAGCTGTCACTGTGACATGTTCCCATACAAAAATGCGTTTTAAACAGCTGTTTTAGATATAATCAGACTGTCATCTTCTTGGTGAACATGGACCTTAGTCATATCACCCATTTTGTTTTGTTTGTTATTTTAAGCTTTTATTTTATATTTCGTATACCAGAAATGGTTTATATGAGGATCCTTATTGTTAGATTTGAAATGTAACTATTATTTACCCATATTATGCGAATAAAATTTTTGATTTGATTTGATTTGAATACGGCCAGCCCATAGGGGAAGCAGACTGTTCTGAAACCCCATCATGAAGAGTAGTAATTTGTAACGGCAAGCCTAGCTTGAAGAAGCTTCTATGAAAGTACCTCCACTTGTAAAACCTTTGTAGCATTAGTCTGTTGATTATTTTGGACTTGCCTGTTTAAAAAAAAAACTAGATATCTCTGATTCTACAATTTTGTGCTTTGAAGACTTCAGAATCATCATCTGTCTAGCCTTTTCAAGGATAACGAGATCGGCTACCAGTCTAAATAGCTAAACCTGAACAGCTGTAGTTTACCTATGCAGCGACTGCCTATCTGACCTCCACAACTCAGTTAGTACTAGGTAATACAATACCCCTTGGTAAGATACTGGGTACTATATTTTTGTCTTTTGCCGTGCCCGACAACCACAATGATCCCAATTTTTTAAACTTACCAGCTACAGCTGCCACATGGTGGAATGCAAATAAAGTTTAGAGTAATGAGTATTAAATAAATAAATATCGCTGGACATTTCACACAGCGCCATCTAGTGCCACACTAAGCAAAGCTTGTATCGTGGACACTAGATAGTTGATAGACTACATATATACTTTTTGTTTGTAAATACATACTTATTATACATATAAACATCCATGATTTGGAAACAAATGTATAACACTCAAACATTTGCTCCTACCGGGATTCGAACCCGGGACCCTAAGACCGTAAAGCAGGCTCACTACCGCTGCGCCATTCGGGTCGTCAAACCATATTAAGACTGGTTGTCAGCCTTTAGGGCCACTCACTACCTTGGACCAAGGGCTTAAGTCCTTTCCAAGGCACGGAGGAAACTCAATATGGAAGTCGGGAATTTGAAACTGTTTTCATTACACTGATTGATTAAGCTTAGCTAGAAGGGTCAGGGTGTATCCTCTCTTCCCGGCCGCCGCGGGAGACGCAACGGGCGTCGGGGGCCACGTGGTGGCTACCGGCCACCGTAGATGCGGGCCTGTGGACGGCTGGCTATGGGCAATAGCTGGCCGTCCGGCCGTCTAACGACGACGACAGGCCGTGTCGACGGCGCGTTCGTGTTCCACGCGCGCCTCAAAGAGATGTCAGCAAAAGGAGAGGGGCTCGCAAGGGCCGAAGCCTGCCGGGGTTGCGGGCCTGTTCGAAAGAGATACCGCGGCCCCGGAACGTAAAAGGCGAGCAAGGAACATGGATGGTTTTTAGTCAGTAAGAGTCTGACACTCCCTCCCGCTCCGCCCAGAGTGGGGGGGGGGGGGTCATTTGATGATTTCCCATCCCTAAAAAAAAAAAAAAAAAAAGGGTCAGGGTGTCAAGAATGTTTTAATAAAATGTAGGTAATGTTTGTAAAGGATACGTAGCACTTCGTTGTTTCCCTGCCGGATGGCGTGAATGATGGGGAAGCTGAACTTGCCCTCCGTGAGATCCTCGCAGTAACTCTTGTTCTCCGTGTACTGTGAACATAACAAACCGTAAGTTACATGTGACTTATTTATTTAATACGTACCGCTAAAATGTGCAGGTGTGAGCGCGTGTATGTATTGAAAAATAGAATGAGCAGCGCTAATAGGGTGTGTTGGGTTTTCTAAGGATTTTTTTACTAGTACACTTCTGCTAAAACCTTCGTTGAAAACAGGCGTGAATTTGTGTAATGTACAACACCTCTTAACCTAGCCGAAAGGCACTTGTTCTCCCCGTGATTGCAATAATTTTTTTGTTGTACACTATGGCTGGGAACCTTCTAGTTACGGAAATATTGGGGGTAAAAATTCTAATTTTCCCAAATTTTTTATGTAAGATTTTTACTACACCTCTACGACCCAAAACATGATTTTTCACCCTAAAAAGAGTCGTTTCCCAGCAATATTTTTTGCGAAAAGTTACTTAGTATGAAGTACAAAATGCTTGGTTGACGGCTTCGTGATGAAGTTGTTTACACCCTATAGTTTTAAACGATGAGCGTTTATTTAGCATAGTTAAAAAATTGGCCCTGAACGAGTTTAACACAATAAAACAGTGAGGAAAATGTTAGGGACAATATTAATAATATTGTGATGAAACCAATGATATATAAAACTATAGATACGTTGCCCGCGCTCTGTAGAGGCAACATGAATGCAAGGCAATTGCCGGAATTTCATTTAGTCGCGTACCAACCAGTGCCGTGGCAGTACGTGACATTAAAATAACTTTTGTGTATAACTTCCTCAAACAACGAAAAAAAAATGCCGTCATGTATTTTTAGGACATGTAAAAACTATACTTTAACTGTGAAAGATAGAAAAGTATCATTTCATGCGTAAGTATCTAGAAAAATGTATTTTTTTTTTCGATGCCTTCTAATGGCGGCTGGCGCCTTTTGTTCGCGCTCGGCCAATGAGCATGCACCACAGAATGACAACTGAATTAAAGAAATATATTTATCTCTTTCTAACAACAAAGAATCCGTAGATGACGTTTAATTTTCTTTCCCTTTCTTCGTGCGTCTAAGTATTTATCTAGCTACCGACAGTATTTACGCTGTTTTCGACAGCCGTGATGTTCATGCATGACGCGTCTATTTATAATACGTCATTGGATGAAACACGTTTTTTTCCCAGGTGCGGAGAGTTCATACAGAGCGCTATCTTAGCAAGCGTAATATAACTGGACCTAGTTGGTAGTTGTTACTGAACTGTTGAAGCGTATTCATTATTTTAATTAAGATTTTATTGTAAATATAAATTGTTCTATTTGATAATGTTTTGATTTTCTGAGGAACAAATAATTTGTATGGTAGTAATATGTTTTTGTACCTACAACTTCAGAATAAAAATGTTTTGCTCACTCAAATGTCCCGCTGATGGTGGCGCGCGTGTCGGGTCATTTAGTTCTCTTCAAAATGGTTGAGTTGAATGGTGCTGATACATGCGTCATGTTCGTGAACGGGCGCTGTCGGTTGGGACTGGTCAGCTCTTGGGTGCCACGGCTTTTGTTTTTATTTTTTAATTAATTATTTTATTTTTGAATTGTTTTTGTTAGTTTTAACTATGGACACTTTTATCGTGCACATCTTGCTACATTGTTCTCACATAATGCACCATCTCAACAGGAATGATGTAAACAAGATTTTGTAACAACTATATGATTTAAAAGAGTGTCCCGTCCTTCTTATATTTACCCGAAAGAAAGGAAGAGCAATCTTTAATTAGTCCCGGTTAGTATAGATGGCGCTAGTGTCTTTTTTGTTGATTTGATTATTTCTTCTACAGTAATAGAAGCTTACCTCTGTGAGCCTTAAGTTGCAGTAGTCATCTCTGATCTGGAAGTACAGACCCAGGATGCCGGTTAACTTGCTGAAGTCTGACTTGTTGTCACTGAACAGCTGCATCAGACGGATTGCTAACATGAATAGACCCCCGGTTTCTAGAACAAGGAAGATTTATAATTTACATGCTGCTATTTTATTTAGTCAAAGTAGACGTAGAGTAAGTAGTTCAGTCTCGATTTTGGTCCAATGTTTTTTGAGTTCCAGAAAAGAAATAGGCTTAATATAGGATGACTGGTAATTAGTGTATGATAACTCGGATTAGCATATACTTAGGGTACTTTTTGTGCCGGGGTTGCGGGCCTGTTCGAAAGAGATAACGCGGCCCCGGAACATAAAGGGCGAGGAAGGAACATGGATGGGTTTTAGTCAGTAAGAGTCTGACACTCCCTCCCGCTCCGCCCAAAGTGGGAGAAGTCATTTGATGATTTCCCATCCTAAAAAAAGAAAAAAAAGGGTACTTTTTGTCCCGGTAGTATGATCCTTTGGGACAGTAACCGAACTTCGCGCGAGCATTAGTAAGTGTTTAATAAAATAAATAGTAATGAACGTTACACAATTTCTCACTTTTGATGGTCATCTCTTTGTACTCCTCCTCCGAGGGGCACTGGAAGTTGTCCCTCCAGTAGATCTCGATGCCCTGCCCTCTGTGCAGCTCTAATAGCTGCTCTGTGTACACTGTTGTGGCCTGAAAGAACAGCTATTTTGTTGTATCGACGCCGCGAACATATTATACGAGTATGTGCAGCACGCTAAACCATTAAGATATAGGTTGTTTTGTAAAGGGCTTATTACATTACACGATTTGTCGGGCACGATTAACGCACGGGAAGTAAGATCGAGACCACTCGACCACCCGATTTCTTATTACACTTCCCTTTCCCTGCAGACAGGGCCCGATAAATCGTGTAAATTAGGCCTTATATTTGTCAGAAATTAGTCAGAGTGTGTAGAAGAGAATATTTTCAACATAAGTTACCATAGGGTGCCCCAACTCCTGCGTCTTCTCGAGCGCCACGATCATGGTGTAGTTGGCGGCGTTGATGGTGCTAGCCACGCCGTAGATGGAGTGCGCCACCGGGATGCCGCGCCGCAGGATCGAGTTGTCTTGGATGTCGTCGATACTGGACAACATATCAATGATTTTCAAGAAAGAATTTTATCAAATCAAATTGAAAAAAATGCAGACTGCCAATAGAAGTGGAAGCTCGTAGCGATCCGGATCGGCTACGAGCGCTACGAAAAGCGCACGTGACAGTCACGCGAGATCCATGATTTTTTTTTCACTCAAAAGTGCTCAACGCGCCTAAATATAACTTCATTTGAAAAAATTGCGATTTCTAGTACGGTAAGACTCCCAAGTTTTTACGTACACGTGCACATACGTACGTACGTTCGTACGTGACCGTGGTGCGAGTATTCAATCAGTACAAGTCGAAAGGAACCGGGTGATTGCTGCCAAAAC
This sequence comes from Xestia c-nigrum, assembly GCA_916618015.1. Taxonomy (NCBI): domain Eukaryota; kingdom Metazoa; phylum Arthropoda; class Insecta; order Lepidoptera; family Noctuidae; genus Xestia; species Xestia c-nigrum. The sequence continues at coordinate 21,278,949 of OU745250.1, forward strand.
GCCGAATCCAGCTGCGCGGTGGACAACTTTCAATCGCTGCAGCAACCACTTTCTCCACTGTTTGGAAGATGCAGCAGTCGTTTTTCTTACACAGAAATTGATGATCTTTCAGATGAGCGTTGTTTTTTCAGGAGGTCAATGACACTAGATAATTAATTTTTTTTTTTTAATTACGCCGCCCGCTTTTTTTATTGCCGGATCGCCATTTCGTGTTCTACCATTAATAACGAAGCTAATTTCAAAAATATCATCTGGGAATCTTATCGAACTAGGATTAGTGTCATGGGCTCTATATCTAATTTAAACGCGGAATCAGCGGCGGTTTTTACGTCTTCAATTGGGGCAATCAATATAATAGTGGTTGATTTTCATTAAAAGCTTTGTGTCCAAAAATTGTACAGACATAACCATTTAACTATTTATTATCCTGTAGAACCGCACCTATCATTCTACCTTGTTATTCTTGAGAAATTCTACATTGGAAAATAATGTTGTTTTTTTTTTATAACAGGAGACAAAACAGTTCCTCATACGTAATTCCATGTCATGTTCATGTTTCGGAGAATTCTCTCAAACAAGGAAAAAAAGTTTTGATTAATTCATTAAAACTTATAGTCGATATACGAGTACCTAATATGAATGACGAACGTTTCTCTTAAAATATTTTAACAGACATTCAATCGTTTGGAATGAAATTGTGTCATCTCGAACGTATTCCCCATGAGTCACAGAGTATTTTTAACTCTCGCAGTTAAATACTTCAATTAACAGATGTGAAGATAGGGAATACCATCCTATCATACAAATTGAAGCAGTCACACATTTTCATCGAATTTCAAATTGAAATTGAGGAGCTCGTGGCTAAATAATAACAGCCGCTCGGGTCGACCTTTAGGTTAAGACGTGCTTGCCTAGGTTGGTTTGTGGATGGGTGACCCTTACATACCGAGTTTCCTCCGTGCCGCGGAAAGCACGTTAAGCTGTTGGTCCCCGCTGTCATTTGTTTATCTCTGGCAGTCGTTACAGGTAGTCAAGAGGCCCAAAAAGGGTGACAACCAGTCTTACAAAGTGGTATCGTATATTACCCAGTATGAACTGTGTTATGAACTTATGAAGGTCGGATAGGCAGTCGCTCGATGTAAAATACTGGTATTCAGCTGCATCCGGTTAGACTGAACCCGGAAAAGGCTAGGCAGATGATGATAACATTTTCAATTAATGTGTAGAATTGTGTAGCCCAGTATTCCTCATATGTAAGTACGTAATTAATATAATGTATCTTACATTGGAATATCAGTCACAAGATCTTATCTACACATCTGAATCCTGAGTACCGTTTGCGACTAGTTGAGAAGGACCTTAACCTCTATTACCGTATCTATGGCTACAAATCATTAACATTTTAAACTACGAAGTAGCTAGTTTTAGGAGGTCGTATTACCCAGTGCTAACTGGATCACAGGTTGCGGAGGATTCGGCTGCATCAACATAGTTTTGAAAAGGCTAAGCAGATGATGAAGTAGGTGCCAGGTGGTGCTAGAATATCAACATTATGTGCGACCGAGTATTTGTCTGCTCTTGGTCGACTGTTTAGCGTCAGCGACAGGGCTTTCCTGTGTTATATCGACGATTAAGCTTCTTTCGAAAACTAATACCTTTTCGACTAAGATGTGCGCCTTGACAAAAAGAAAATAGTGCTCTTATCTTGCTTATGGTGTTAATTTGGCATGACAATACACCTACATGCAAGCATTAGCAAGACATGAGCAATAACTGTTAATCTGTCATGTTATCGCTTAGTTATATTTTCGAAGAGATTGATTATCGATTTTCCGAACATTTTTGTGTGCCAGTCCTATCAAGACAATAAACGTCACTTTTATCAAAATGAGTGATTTAAAAATATGTACCTACAGTTATGAACAATTCATTGTCATTAATTTATGACACACACTTATTTCACTCGTGTTCAAACTAACGCATTACGCAACACCCGACGATATTAAGTCAACAATGCATTTGCATTAACATGAATAAATAGAAAAGGCCATGAAAATATCTTAATGTGTTGTATATTACGTAGGTACAGGATATGCTATATTTATATTTTTAGAATATAATGAATGAATTATTTATTATTTAGTTAACGTAAATAAAAATATTGCAGAAGTAAAAACGTCTCATCTAGCAATGTCAACAATATTCTTCTAGTCTACTGATCTTCTTGTGAACCTTGATACAATTGGCATTATAATAATGTAATGGCAAAGAGGCAATCTTTTACAAATGCATTATCGTGAATAGCAAGAGATAAGTCTGTTCAGTCGTAGAAGTAAAGACTATTGCTAAACCAAATTCTAATAAATCTACCCGAAATAAATGATCCAATCAAGAACAATACAGACAAAAAAAGCACGCGATCATACCTTGCAGGACCAAAGTGACCAATGAGCATACCCAGCAGGACCAAAGTGACTAATGACCATACCCAGCAGGACCAAAGTGACTAATGACCATACCCAGCAGGACCAAAGTGACTAATGACCATACCCAGCAGGACCAAAAAGACCAATGACCATACCCAGCAGGACCATAGTGACCAATGACCATACCCAGCAGGACCAAAGTGACCAATGATCATACCTAGCAGGACCAAAGTGACCAATGACCATACCCAGCAGGACCAAAGTGACTAATGACCATACCCAGCAGGACCAAAGTGACCAATGACCACACCCAGCAGGACCAAAGTGACCAATGACCATACCCAGCAGTACCAAAGTGACTAATGATCATACCCAGCATGACCAAAATGACCTACTAATAACCACACCCATCAGAAAAAAATTATCACTGACACCCAGCAGGACAAAGTGACCAATCCCCGATTACCAAATTAATGAATATTTTTTACTCACGCGTTAAAGTAAGTAATGTCAAAGGTGTCCTGCTGGGCTGATGGTAGCTTGTGTTTGACGCTGCAACATGATCAAGGCATCTGTGAGCCAATGCCAAATGAACGCAAAAAACATCGAAAATTGGGAACAGACAGATAATAGTAAACAGGGGACTAAATATTTTTTTATTGTTTCTCTAGGCAAGCTCTTTGATATATTCGGGGCAGTTTCCGATGTTGAAGGTAGAGACCGCGTATCGGCAAAAGCGGATAAGGAAGTAAAACTAGGCGTAGATTGTAGCAAGCCTAGTCTAGGCCAAGGTGATTGATTCCGATCTAGTTCAAGGTTTTAAGTTAACTTACTAGTTATTGATTGAGGCATTGGCACCCTCAACAAAGCTTCCTCGTGGCCTGAGTTTAGTAGAAAGAACCTACCAGAAATGACGAGGCTAGTCGCAATGCTCCGACCATCGTGAATTTAACCGCTAACAAATCGGGGGCCCGAAATTATACAGTCACACTACTTCCAATATTTTAGTTTGACATGGGTGTAGGTGTAATGGATTTCGTGACAATACCTACGCATAATTTTACATACAATCGTTCTCGCCAAATTCATCTGGCTTGCGGGGGGAGGAAAACGTCGTTCGATGATCGGTAATACAAGTGGTGTAAAAACCGCGTGACCAGATTTGCGTTCAGAGTAATTCCATATAGGCCAATGAAATTAGCTTAACCCGGACATAATTCATAAACTGCAAGTTTTTTCTTTTTTTTCGGATATTGTGTTGAGTATCAAATGTAAATGAATACCGTGTCGTTAAAAGTCCGGGGTGGTCATTTTTTTTATTAAAAATCATACGATTTCATTGATTGCCAAACTTTAACGTAAAAGTAAAATACGTAACCAAAAACCTTGTTAGTATAATTTTCAGCTGTAGTCAAATGCTACCACCTGATATGAAAATTAAACAAAACCTAAATTCGTTTATGTGTTTTTTTTACCAGTATTCATTTTGTGCATATATATCGTTATGCAAAAATAATAACTACGATGTTATGTTTGTGCTAAGCTTAATGGAGTATTTATAGATACATAACATAAAAATTAAACATTATTTTTTAACGTTTAAAGAAAAAGTTATTTCTCAATAGTTAAAAATCGTAACTGTAAAATTTTTGTTTAATTATAATTTTTTGTGCTCTACAATCATGTTTTAATCAAAATTATACAGTTTAATGACACGTTTTTGACATTTTCAAAAATATTGAAAATACGCGCGAGCGAGCGGAGTGAACGGGGCGGCGGGCGCAGGCGCGGGGCGGGGAGACACAGCGGCGTCGCGTTCTGCCACCGCCCGCGCGCCGGCGCCGCTCCGGCTCGATACCTCATCATAACTTCATTTCGTCGTTTGCGTGCGCGCGTGATTTCTATTGAAAAAATGGAGTTCCCTAATTGCAAGATTTGCCAGTGCGCCAAAGACTACAATATATATAATCAGTGCGCTTTAAACTTCGATCTAGTTAAAGAAGGTGAAAAGGGACAGAAAAAGTTAATTGCTGCCAGTAAAAGGCGTAGGGATGATATATTTTTAATTTTTGAAGAAAATTTAACATTACACAGTAAGTGCAGAGCGGTGTATACCAATGAACGTTCTAATTAGTGCTGAGAAAAACCAACTAAACCAACAAAGGGCCTAGAAGGTCATTCTCCTTCTCGCACAGTTTTAATGTGCAAGTGAGAAAGAATGACTTTCTAAGCCAATTTTAATTATATTATTTATTTACACAAGTTATACGTGACACTAAGAGTGTTACGTATACGTAGGTTATTTTATTTGAGACATTGTTAATTGATTTGAAATTTAAATAAATGAGACGAATTGGAAGGACGCGCACATATGTTCGCGCATGCGTGGTGGTAGATCTTCACTCAACACGCCTTTTTTTTCATTTTGTCTTTAAAATCCCATTCAGCGAACGCATGCACTCCAATACTGCGCATCATTCAAATACTTCTATAAAAGTTTAACCGGAGACCGTATTCGTGGTTTGTATTTGTGTCGTCTTGTGTGCTTTCTAAGAGTGCTGGATTCCCTACGACTTTCCTGCAAGAGAGTGATGGGGTCATCGGGTTGGAGGAGGGTGGACCTTGGGCGTCGGATCCTAGATATCGCGGAGGGGACATAACTAGCTGCTGAAACGACTAACGGGTTAGGGTGTTTTTCGGCCCTATCGAAAAAATCCTTAGTGAGTCGCTTCATACACTGCTGGATGGTGGGGATCTTGAGGTCAACATGAAGTTGCTCATTCCTAACGTACCATGGGGCTCCCGTGGCCTTACGTAAAAATCGGTTTTGGAGGGTCTGCATCCTATGAAGGAGATGGGGTTTGGCGTGCGCGAACACGGGGCACGCGTACGTCATGATGGGCCGAATGCACGCGATGTAAATGCGCAATTTGCACTTGAGTGACAATTTGCTACGTGCATTCAGCAAGCAGTGGAGCCTACCGAGAGCGAAGGCGGCACGCGAACGTACCGTCTTGATGTGCTCACCGAATCTTAGCCGCCTATCGAGAATGACTCCTAAATATCTGGCATGCTTCTCCCAGAGGATCTGCTTGCCGAACATGGTTATCGGACTAGGGGATGGGGGGAATCTTACGCGGGGGCTAGAGAAAAGTACCGCCTGACTCTTATCGGGGTTGACCTCGATTCTCCATTTCCGGAACCGAACGCCTAAGGCTTTGGCGGATTTTTGGAGAATACGGCAGGTGTTGGATGGACTCCTACCAGAGTAGTAGATGGCCGTGTCGTCGGCGAACAAGGCTAGCTGGGCTGCTCTACTCTTAAGGATATCGCTGGTGTAAAGCGTGAAGGCTAGTGGGGATATCACCGATCCCTGTGGGACGCCTGCACGTAGCGGATGAGGGGATGAGAGTGCACCATCAATACAGTATTGGAATGTGCGGTTCGACGATCTGGCACACCGAGCTGGTATAGCTTGTATATCAGCCCGTTGTGCCAGACCTTGTCGAATGCTTTCGCGATATCGAAGAACAAGGCACCGGTCATCAGTCCCCGTTGGAAGCGGGCACCGATGTGCTCGACTAAGCGTGACGTTGAGGTCTAAAACCAAACTGCTCTGTCGGAATTAAGCTCTTAGCTTCGGCGAAATCTTTGAGTCGCTTATAAATAAGTCTCTCATAGATTTTACCTAACACGTTGAGCAAACTAATGGGCCGGTAACTACTCGGCGAGGACTTGGGCTTACCCGGTTTGGGAATGCCTATTACTGTGGCCTGTTTCCACGCTTATGGGAACACGTTATTGGCCATGGCGCTATTGAAGATAGCGGTCATTAGCACTATAAGGGCTGGGGAGAAGAGTTTGAATACCCTATTGGTGATTCCGTCTGAGCCAGGGGCTTTCCTATGTTTAAGGCCCTTGATTATATCCTCTACCTCTTCAGGGGTGACTGAGGGTAGGGGATTATCAGGGTCTTCTACGGGGGGTAGCGAGGTCCTGCGTTCGACTCCAGCATCCACCTCGGCGAGGTGGGCTGGGTCTACTGGCTGGGTACTGGGGGAGCATTGCTCTTCAAGACTGTCGGCTAGGCATTCGGCTTTGTCGACGTCGTCGAATGCGACGGTATTATCGGGGCGCGTGAGGGGAGGCTTGGAGGCAACTTTAGAGGAAGATTGCATTTTCCTCTGAAGTTCCCAGAATGCCTGGTGGGTCGGTTCGAGTTCGCTGAGCATCTTGTCCCATTGCTCGTCACGAAGTTTTTTGATGCTTCTGCTTACTTTGCGTTGTAAACGGCGCATAAAAACTTTGCTACTCGCACAGGGAAAAGAAGTATAAGCACGGACGGCCGCGTTCTTCTCGGTCAGCAGGTCACGTACATCGTCCGGGAGTTTCCAGCGGTGGCCATCCGCTGGAACTTCCCTTGAACAAACGTTCAGGACTGACTGTACGTGCTCTGTGAACGAGTTGATCGCGGCCTCCGTGTCAGCTACAGTCGCGATATTGTCGGGGATTTTGTCCAAGTGAGGGGATTCGGTGGATTTCAGCAGTTCGCTTACTTTCTTCCAATCCGTGATCACTTTGGTGGGAGGGGGCTGAGAAGGGTCAGAGTGACCGTTTGTCGGGGTAAACTATATTACGACGGGTATATATAATCGTCTCTATAGAATGTAATCGCAAGTTTACATTCTTTAGAAGCGCGACATCTAGTACGTCGGATCTGTGATCCGGGTTATTAGGATAGTAGGTGGGACTCATCGGAGCGATGACATCGAAGTTGAGAGAACAGCAGAGATTATATAGGGCATTACCGCTGCTGTTTGATACATTACTATTCCACGCGGGGTGTTTAGCATTAAGATCTCCCGCCAGAAGGACGGAGTCACTTAGATCGAAAAGAACTTTGAGGTCATCGCTCATTTCGTTATTTGCGACCGGGGAGCCGGCTCCTGAGGGCGGGATGTAAGCCGATACGATCGTGAGGGTTTGGTGCCCTGTCATGCCCAGCCGGCAGACGGAGACTTCTAACTTGGAAAGAGAGGGGGGGTCTAAGGGGATGCAGTACAAGCTAGATTTGTAGTAAATCAGAGTACCTCTTCTGTGACAGCGAGTTCTGTCGTTGCGATCTCATCACGTTGGACATTTAGGCTCTCGGCGTTAAAGGTCCCTATCCTAAGGGAAGTCGGTTTGAACCTACTGCGGAGAGACTTATCCATAATAGTTTAAGTAAGGGAGGTTCTTCATGGCTTTCTGGATGTCAGGGTATCTGAGGTAAACTTCTACAAGAAGATCCCAGTTACCTTTACAGGCCATCGTTTCGTCACGCATTTGTAGAGCACGCGGGGATTTGAATATGGCATAGGTGCTACCTAAAACAAATACGGGATCGGTGGGGTCAAAGTTCGGGGGCAACGGGCGGCTTGCCACTGAAGGTGGAGGAGTGGCCGTAAAATTAAAACACGCGGGGGGAACGGGGTGCGCCCTGGCTGGCGTGGGCGGGCACTTGGGGTCCCGGGGGTGAGAGCGGCCTGAGAGCGCTCTGCGGGGCGCTGGCGATGCGGCCTTCTGAGATGCGGGTATGGGGGGTGAGGGCATGGCAGGCAATGCCATCAGTGGTGGGATGACCTGTGAAGCAGGTGTTTGGGTAGGCCTCAGAGCCGGGAAATGCGCTTGGTGATTAAGCGCATTCCAGGGGCTGGGGCGTTGGGGTCGGAGTGAGGCAGAGGGGTCAGTAGTGAGAGATGGGCTCTCTCGGTGCTGCTTATTGTTGGCCCGTTTCGCCAGTTTGGGGGCCGACGATTTGGGGGCCTTAGGGCATCCGCGGTAGTTGGCGGGATGGCCGGACTCGCCGCATAAAACGCAGCTGGGGGGTTCGGTGCACAGTGTGCGATCTTTGGGGCGAGGGCAGTCAGTGGTGCCGTGGTCACCCAGGCACTTGACGCAACGCGGCTTGCCGAAGCAATTCCTCTGTGCGTGGCCGTACAACTGGCAGCGATGGCACTGAGAAAGCTCGCCAAGTTTGGCGGGCTTCTCAATGCGGATGCCTGAGAGGTTGCAGACTTTGGTTAGCTTGTGGATTGGGTGATGCCCATCCACGCGGTCGCAAATTACGAGCACCATGTTGTATGGTGCCGAGCTAGTGCGACCGCCAACCTTACGGTGCATGCGGTGCACTTCTCTGACGGAAATATTTTGCGCGATAAGGTCGACTTTAATCTCCTGAGTGGAGATTTCTAGGGGGACATTTTTAACTACTGCTCGGACAGGGATGTCCTCTTGCAGTGCGTGGGTGTGACAGAGGATGCTCCTATCCCGGAGGAGCTTGGTGAGGGAGCGGTAATCGCTCGAAGTTGGGCATTGTACTTTAATGCCGACTTCTACCGCACGAGCGTTTGTATAATTGTTTTTACGCTCGTTTAGCGATTTGGACAATTCTGTCCATTTTCCCTTCTCATGGATGTAGATGGGAGGGGGACGGACCGTTTTGGGGGCATTCGCCGGGGTGGCGGATTACGATGAGGAGGCAGCCGGGGTGGCTGAGGCCAAGGGGCTGTGCAGACGACTCTGTGTAGAGCCTACAGCCAAATTGGGGGAGCGTGAGCCCTGAGTTGCCGGCTTCTTGGCGGAGCTGCTGGCGGGGGCTTTGCCCTTCTTCCTCTTCCCCTTTCTGACGATTTGGTAATCGTCTTCGGAGGATGAGGTGGGCGACGATGTTTCGGAGCAATCCGAATCATTTGAGGCGGAGGTCGCCTCGTTATCAGAGATGTTTGTGTCCATCTCTTCGATCGGGGAAGGAGTTTCCTCGCTGGGAGGGGCCTCAATTGAGGCTTGGGACGCGGACGCGGGGTCAGCGGGGGAATTCAGCGCGTCGATGAATTCCATAAGAGTCGAGGGTATTTCCTCGACAACGGTTTCCGCTTCCTTGAGTCGATTGCTCTCCTCGCGGAAGGGGGCGAGAATTTTCGCGTATTTCTCATTGTTGTCCTTGAGGAGGACTTCAATGAGCGCGTCAAAAAGGACGGCCCACTTATTGGGCTGCGCCATTGTCGGCGGGGACTAGATGAGAGTTAAGCTCATGTCCTAAGAAATCCTAGTCCCGAGGAGGTACGTCGAAACGTGAACCCCTCGGGAAGACAGTTCCCCGAAAAACGAACCCACCCAGTGTTTTTCCTAGTGCTATGCTGTGCGAGAAGAAAAATACAAACAAACTCGCCAGCTACACTACTGTCTGATTGGCCAGAGGGGCCTGAAAATAGCTAAAAGCCTATCACTTAACACCTAGCTCCCCGGGTAGGTGCGCCCGGGGATGTGTGGCCTCCCTGAACTTGTGCGAACAGGGAGGTGAGTACCTAAGGTGTGCCCTAAGCTTGTAATCCTGTCGCCAGTCTTATTGTGCGACAGGGCCCTAGTCCCACAAGGGGCTCTAGTGCGAAAGGGTAGACACTCCCAACCGACACTAGGTGTGTAGCTGTGAACGAAGTCGAAGACTAGGTTTGACGAGGGAAGCCCCCAAGGCCATGGTCCTAGCTCCCGATGCCAATGGAATGCCTCACCCTGAAGGGGTCCGGCGGGTTGGATTGGTTCACCACCCTCTTGACTTCGTTAGCACCGTTAGGTTTACCGTCAAGAACCACTATGCACTGCGAGACGGCGGGCACGGGGCCTTCGATGCTCGGCGTAGCGGCGGCGAACAAGACGGGGGGCGCGGGGTGCGCGGAGAGTCGGCGGTGGGGAGCGGAGCGTACCACGTGTGCACGCTGCGGCGTCCGGGCGTCGAATGTTTTTTGAAGACAATCTCATGATGTACTTCCTTTTTTATGCCTACTCTCGGTTTACACACACTAATAACGGTTCGAGCGGGAACTGTAGGTACGACGCGAGAGCCGCGAGTAGGGCATGCAAAACCGGTTTTCCGGTTTTGCGCAAAACCGGAAATCGGCCAAAATTTAACGATTTTTGAAAACCGGTTTTGAGAACCAAAACCGGAGCTCAGCTCCGGTTTTCCCATTACTAAGTAACAATTAACATTTTGATTTTTATCAAGATTTTTTTCGAACACTCAAAAAATAATTAATTTTGAGGCATCAAATGTATCCGAACCGAACACAGCCCGCATCCACCCACTTACACGCCTCCCTCCACTACCCCCGCACCCCGGACCCGTAACCCGCCAGCCTGCGCCTGCGTTGTTGCAGTAATACCCTTACCGGGAGTGCAAGTGCGAGTCCGCCGCCCTCGCCTGCGACGACGCTACGATAAAATGTGAATATTTACTAAATTATTAATTTATTATATTTTGTGTCTTTTAATGTACATTTATGTTGAGCTCGTGGATGAAACGACACGAAGGGCGCAATTACATCCAGTAGTTGCTGCGTTAGCCCGAATTATATTACGTTATGGTTCACCACTTGTGACAGCAAGCAAGATTTAATTAAAACTTGTGTTTTATTATTCGTGTTATATAGATAATTTTATAACAGACAAAAAAAGCCTTTGATTCCGTTCTGTTCTGAGCCGTTTGGATTGTCGTTCTATCGAATCCCGTTCAAAGAATACGTGAATACCTATTTTGGGTAGGACTTATAGGACGACCGAACGACAATTAAACGTTAACGATGTTTGTCTTGTTTGATTTACGTGAATCAAGGTACAGGTGTAATTGCGCCATAACGCAAGGGTAGAACTTACTTGTTGTTGATTTGATCTCAGTTAATGAATCATTGTACTATTTTATGTTGATTGTTATCTGTACAATTATTATGGTTTGGATTGAAAAGAAATGTATCATACAATTTGTTTTATTTGTAGATTTAGTGGGTATTTAAAAAAAGGTGTTTCCTTTTAAATTATACTACATTCGATTTTTTTTGCTAAAATCGGACCTAGCTCCGGTTTTCGGTTTTGGTCCCAAAAAAACGATGTTCAAAACCGGTTTTGATGACTTTCCGGTTTTGCATGCCCTAGCCGCGAGCCCCGTTGAGCTCCGATTTCGTAAAAGTAAACGGTGTCTATGTGTGTGTTGCTCGAGCGCGCTTTGTATGAAAATTGACTTCTGTACTTATATATTTTGTGGTGCGTCCTCGGTGTCCGATCTAAAAACCTAAATAGGTACCTAACTACCTAGATCTTAATCAACAAAGGAAAAGTTACTTTTGATGTACTAGAAACGTATACAATACAAAACAATAAAAAAACTAACGACGGCTCAATATAAAAATCAAGTAAACAAACAGCTGCTACAAACTGCTAGTAGTACCTACCTATAGTTTTTTTAAGATATTAATTTGGTAAATAAGAGTGATTTTATTTTTCGTATGGAAAGCAGATCACAAAGGTAGGTTTTAGTTAGCACCTCTAAGACCCGAGCATTGAATCTCGATTGTTTGTTGGTCACTTTCATTTAGATTGATTGCTTTTGGAGGTAAGTAAATATTTTAGGTAAAAATACTTATCAGTACCTACGTGCAAAAAGAAAAAAAAAATAAAAAGAAAAGAAAAAAAATACAAATCAATAATCAATATTCTCGTTATTTTATTGTAAAAGAATACAATAAAATAACGAGATACGATCTTATTCTTCTTCTATAATGAAATACTTCGTTGTTCGTATCTCAACCAAGTAGTGTAACAAGACGGTAATATTTACGTCATTTTAGGTATAGAAAATGCGAATCGCTCGGGAACGCACACACACGTGACGGCGTTGTGACAAGCCATCCGCGCGTCGCGTCTCGATACAAACCAATTACGGCTTCATGTCGTACGTAATAACGTCCATATTACAATGTGACTTAATAAATATTTCTATAAATAAATATCCGTGGACTATTATTGTTTAATTTGTTTTCCATAGTATTAGTAATAATTTTTAAGCTTAAATTAAACACTTTTGAAATAGTTACGTATTTTGGTTCTCCCAAAAATACAAATATTTTTAATTAAAAAAATCCGTAAAAAGAATTTGTTTAATTTTATTAAATGGGTTAAAGAAAATAGCGAACTGCCCTAAATAGATTGTTGGGCTGCAGTTATCTATAATGCCTAGTTAAGTAAACCGAAAAATATGAAATGTTGCGAACCCCCTTGATTAATGATAGTCACGGATGACTAATTTGTTTAATTTTGTGTTCTATAACTGGAGTTCAAGTAATAAAACATAAAATAAGTATTCAGACAAAGTTATCTATTATGCTGTTGACAAGAAATCTTAATTTCTTAAAATTTCGTTTTTCGTTTTTTTTTTATTGACGCGCATCTCAAAAATGTTTAATTTTTATAGATTACATTATAAATTACACTGCTCTATGTTATAGAAAAAGAAAATTTCAGTTATAGAATTATGTCCGGGTTAAGCTAATTTTATTGGCCTAATACTTCTTTATTCGAACAGAATAGGTTTAAGGCGGTAATACTATTTTTTTCCTCAAAATGTCCTTGCTACTAATTTTTTACTTAGAATAGCAAGGTGTAAGACGAATAGAAAATGGAATTTTTAAAAGTACCTGGAACAAGTCAATGCCAAACAATAGTAATGAATGGGGACTACATACACTGCATACAAATTACATTATCATACATCATTTGTAGTGTGTTAACATTTAAATATGTTACATTGTTATCCTCAAATGATTTAAGAGAGATTTGTGATGTAAAAATAAAATAATTTTTATCATAGTGTGAACACTGTGTGTATGTAACTAGATTACCTTTACTGTAATTTTTATCAAAGTTAAAAAAATATTTAAACTTTAGACCATCCGGGAAACAACCAACAAACAAGTTTTCTGCTTACCAGACAGACTTTTTGCATACATTGCTAGAAAACATTTCTAACCTTTTTCCTAAATTTTGTACCTGTATTTTAGACACAGCAAATATCCTATTCTATTTTAATAATAAGGTAATTCTACTATGTGTAGCCAAAACAGGTGATAAAATCACTATCATCACTTCGCGATATTTAAGTGCTAAGTTTTTATTATTATTATTATAGTGGGACAATACAGGCTGTATTGTCCCACTGCCAAGGCCTCCCTCCATTCCTTCCAACGATCATGATTCTGTGCTTTTTCTTTACAATTCTCACGGAAGACATCCAGTTCGTCCCGCCATCTCTTTCGTGGTCTGCCGCGACCTCGTGTTGTCTGTTTCAGGGCACCATTCCTGAGACTTACGGGCCCACAGTTCATTCAGCATGTGACAGACATGTCCAGCCCAGTCCCATTTAAGTTGGGCAGCCTTTTGAGCCACGTCAACGATTTGCGTGTTGGAGTGCAGTATAGTGTTACGAATACTATCCGTTAATTTTACACCTAAGATACTGCGCTCCATAGCAGGTTGGCATACCTTAAGTTTGTACTTTGGATGTTAGTCAAACACCAAGTTTGTGCACCTTAAGTCAAAATGGGGAGAATGCACATGTCCATCAGCTATCGCTTCAAAGCCATGGGTAGAGTGCCCTTAAAATATGCCTTCATGGACCAGTAACAAAACTGCACAAAGGCAGCCTTAATGCCTTGGGCATTTCATAACTGTCTACCTTTTTTTTTTTAGTTAGGATTTTTCAGAGAATACACAGTAGTACACAGTAAAACAGAAAAAATAGCCTATAATAAAATTTAATGCAACATTATTTTAGCCCAAATTCACATAACTTTTGTGAGAAAACACAATTTTTTTCTTAGTCTAGAATTTTAGATTTTTCCTCAGCTCTCTAAACAATTACTTGCAAAACTTATTTCGTTGATTTTGTTGTCATATTTAAATAATGGATTTATCACTAAACTTACAGTAAGCTGGAGTTGTGCAGCATCTGTACAATCTCTCCTACGGCTCTCATCTTCTCATCTGAGATCTTGAGCCAATAATTGAAAGCCGACGCAAGCTTCTGCCTTATCTGCTTGCCTGGTACTTGCTGAATGTATGTGAATGGCATCAAGATTTTCTGAAAATAATTTTAGGATACAATAAATTTAAAAGAGTAATTTCATTTTAATATCAATTAATATATTGTTTTTTATTTGATAACGTTTACATGAATTTATTTCCTATTAAGATTGTAACAAGAATTATTGGCATTATATGCCAAAAATTCTTGTTATAACAAAACTATAAGAAATGAAATTTAAATAATTTATTTACTAATGTAAATAAATTATTTAAATTTCATAAAAGACATTCTTTTGTGCACTATAAATTGGTAACTTAATTAGCAGGCTTACATATGACTAAAGATATAGTGGTATGCCTATTGATAAGATTTCTTTGTTTGGAAAATAGATTTCAATAAAAAGCTGATAAATACATCCCACACATTCAGCTATAAATAAAAATATATGTAGCACAGTCATCACCTCGCAGTTTGGCGCATTGCGTCATTTTAATTATTTATTGAACACCGTTAACACTACCACGAAACATTTATCGAATGCTTTTTGATCTAATCAATAAAGCATGCAAAATAACAAAACCTTTACAACAAAATATAGTTTCGGTCTGCGATAGTTAAAGGCGGCAAACATGTGGGAAATCAAATTAGTATACGAAATAAAATGTGATATTTATATCTACCTCATCTTGAGTGTTATCACCAGTATTTGAAGCAATTTTAGACATTTTTAGTCTTTGTTTTATTAATTCCTAAATAATATTCCGAACTTCGCACTGAACACGGAACACCGATCGATTTTGCTATGACAGAATTGAATGACACTGACAGCCGACCAGCTGAAAGCGCGAGCGGAAACCAAATAAGTGCGTTCATAAATTGCGTTGATTTTAATATATGTCGTTTTGCGTCATCTTTATGTCTAAGGCGCTTATCAATATCCACACAAAGCATCATGGAAGACACGTTTCCTTAGTATTCTAGAAAAGAAAAAGAATGAATCTGATTGTGAAAACTCCCCAAGGAAAAAACTGATCCAAATTACAAAGTTTGCGGTAAGTGGAGCAGTGTTGAGCCTACTAATTGTTGCCGAGGGACGGTAGAAATTCTTGACTGACCCACAGCCAGTGGATTAGAAGATCTTAGGATCTTAGACCTGGTGATTTATGCAGCAAACAAACTCTGGAAAGTATGTTACAAGGTTACAAGGCTGCCAAATTGGCAATGTTGATGTTAATATAAAGAGTTTATTTAGAGTGACTTTACACTTAATTTCATATCAAATCCTCCTCCATCCTTATTACCAAACTAATAATTGCTATGAAAAACTCACTTACCACCGTCATACTTTTATCAAATTATGAGCCGGTCGGTACTAACCGCTAATCGATTGATTTGTTTTTAATCAAGGACAAGGACAAGTGACACCAAGTGTCAAACTGTTGCTGTCAAGTTGACAAACTTTCCCTATGTTCCGAATTGCGATAAAAGTGATAATATCGCGAATCCGACCGAATTTAGTAGTCACAAAATATGAGGCTACTGAGTAATAATTGTGACATTACGCGTTGGTCGGATTCGCGATATTATCACTTTTATCGCAATTCGGAACGCAGGGTTTATTGACAATTCTGGACTCTGGTTTTTCTACTGTTGTGGTGATGTATTTCCAAACAAAATAAATGTTATCCATAAATTATTCCATCAATGTACTGAGGGAGAAGCAAATTTGAAATTGTTTTTATTAATTATGGGCTTGGAACACATAAACGTCTTGAAGTCATTTTGATTATGTCTGCACGAAATTATTTATCGGCAAGGGAGAAAAATATAAGTAAACTTATCGATTGTTTGCCAAATATAAACCAGCAGAAGTTTGGATACCGTTCTGGGCAGGAGTTACCGCCTTTGTCAGCAAATACGAGCCATTTTGTAAATCGGAATTTGAATTATTCATTTGAGGTTCAACCGTACATGGTGAACAGTTTGGAGAGAGCAGGGACGCCTTTTTCTGACTTTTTCTCAGAAAGTGAGACAGGTTGGTAATGGTTTTTTGGATTTGTTATACTTAATGCAAGTCAAACTATGAGGAAACTTAGATTAAGAACTGTACTCCGCTTTGCAGGCTTTAAATTTTTCTCAATTAAGTAGGTAAGTCCATAAGTGACAGAAAATGTTTCAATTCAAAATTGGGAATATAGTAGTAATTCCCTTTAGCTGATATTATGTAGTAAAGTAGGAAACCAGCTTTTAAAGTTATGCATAATAAAGTAGCTAAGTATTATAATAAGGCACTAGTACCGAACGGGAGCAACTGAAAAATAAGTAACCATAAATATTATGGTGGTGGCTTGTGTCATTTCGATGGTTATGCTGTGTAGCAAATATCAGTAGCAACCAAAGACTTCTCTTCACTTTTGATATGCCTTTGAAAAAGATGTGGATAGAAAATTTAACTAGATGTCTAAAAATCTAGTAATATTTTATTGTTTTGGCAGTATAACTGCATGTATCCACGGTTTGTTATATCAAAGTTAAGCAGCTTTTAACTAAATGTATATTAAAGTATACATAAGTTATATGTATGATACTTATAACAAAATAATTTTTCAAGTTTTTGTCTGTCTGTTTGTTCCGTCTAATCTATGAAATGGCTGGACAGATTTTGACGGCACTTTTACTGGCAAATAGCTGATGTTACAAGGAATATCTTAGGCTACTTTTAATTTTTAGGCGAAAACCCTTGAAATTGTAATTAAAATGCAATTAAAATAGGGAGGTAATATCTTTAATATAATGTCATGCAGACAAAGATCAGCTAGTATAACATAACACATGTTTTCCCAAAGGTTTGGCTGCTGTGTTTGTGTGGATGTTGTATACCCACATTTCTTCTGTTATCTATGAGTCCCACATAATATATATGGTGAGCCTATTCTTATCAACAGGGCTCAAAGTTGCTATTGAGAATTTGTCTATGGAAAAATCCTATATTATGATTTAGGAAATGAGGCCAAGACCTCAGTAGCAGTACTGATGTTCAATACAAAATCAACAAGGCAGTGTATTCAGAATTATTTTAGTTTAATCAATTCTAACAATCATTTTCAGGAACACCAGACTTGCACAGTGAGGAAAGTGACAGTAGTTCAGGGTCAGCATTGCGCCGGAACACAGCAGAGGCCACTAAGACGTTAGCTGCTGAGTGGGAACGTATTGAGAGGACCTTGTACAATGAAGATGGAGAGAAGTGCACTCGGCCAAACATTATTGAGGAGTGTAAGCAGTGGAGGCAGCTGCATCCACAGCTCAGGTAAGGGAGACATTTATAGACAGTAGACATGGTGCTGCTCGATTTGCCCATGTTTCTTCGTCTTCTTTTGGGACCATCAACTTGGATTATTTCACCTTGGGTGAGGCAGCAGAGAAGCTGCAGTTGTGACTCTGCCCCACTCACAAATACTTGTCAACCAAGTTGTGGTGGTGTTTGGGCTAGAACTGATCTGATTTCGAAGCCGTAGGATATTCAAATTTTCAGATATTTTGCAAATAAAGACTTAGAAGCTACGTTCCTTAGGCAATCCTATTATAGAGCACGAAAAAATATTATTGCAAATTTCTTGCTTTTCTTTTTTGGTCCACGGGCTTGAAAAAAATTCAGCAGGAGGGTGTCCATCGAAACCAGATTTTTTTTGAAAGTCCACCAAAAAAAATAGTTTAGATCGAAAAAAATGTTTCAGGCAGAGCCCAGAGGATAGAGATTAGATCTTTGTAAAGCAGTAGATGTCTTTTATCCTAAATGATGATGTTGGCGATAGTAAATGATGTGGTGGACGAATTAGTGGTTCACCAAGGACCGAAAATAGTGGGCAAAGAACCGACCCCTGTATAAAACCTACCCTTAGATAAAATAATCTCATAAATGGGCATTGTCAGGCTAGCCGAACCTTATAATCATTTGTATCTTTATTTACCATACATATATCGTAGCTGAAGTTGTTCAACAAATTATGCTTTCGTCGACTTTTGCGGGCGACACATTGATTGGTTTTAAAAAAAGAACCATCAGTTAATTTTGCAGCTTATCAAAGAAAAAAAAATCGTCTTTCTACTGAAAAAGCATACCTACTGATCTTGTTTTTTTTTAGGCTTTTTTGTTAGATTCATTGTTTCTCCTGTGCTGTAGGTAGCAACAGTTACGAGTGGTCATTAGGTCAAGGCGGCACCTACCCTCCTAAGTCTTGCGCAAGGCATACTGACCCAAGCCCGACTATATAAATAGCTTAACGTACTCTAACAATAAAAATGTGACGTTCATTCTCGTAATTTACATATTTTCGGAATTATGGGACACAATTTTTATGAAATAATGTGGCCAAGGACGTATTTCAACGAAATTAATTCGGACTTAGCATACATTTTCAGCAATTTTGTTTCTTTAAAACCGACTTTGGTTTGATTATTAATAGTAGTAGTTCTACCTTTGACCTATTCGGATCAAAATTGTGACTTTTTAACATTAGAAAAGGTATCTTCAAAGTAAATTACCATCGCAAATTTGATTTTCTATTCCGTTAAAAATATTGTGAAACAGTGTTCATCTATTATTAAAGGTAACAATCGTAATTCCGTCTTGTCATTCGAATTAAAAGGAATCGTTCGTGACAATTTTACCATGGCACGACATGAAACTAATAACAGGTACCATGACCTTCAAGATATAAATATTTAACTAGCAATTATTGATTTCCAGAGTCGTGGGTAAGGGTGTACAACTGCCCGAAAAACGTTTGTCGTACAGACAGATGGAGCACGACGAGGTTATCGCGATGCATTACAGCGATTACGAAGAGTTTAGTGAGAGCGAGGAGCGACTCTCACAGAGTAGCACTGATGTCACGCCACAGAACTCACCGAGGGTCTCCGTCGCCGAGGACCTTGGCGAGCACAGGCTTTCCAGAGAAAAGGTATCCTTCTACCCAATGTATAACGATGAAACAGACATGCCCGACGCGTTCTGCTCCCTCCTCCAAATCACACCAATACACATCCACAGTCCCTACAGAAAAAGACAGAATCCTTCCATACTAAGATCAGAGCTCGCATCCTCTCGGTGGATGAGAAACCCCAGACCAGACTCTTCTTTAAATTGTGATAGAAATAGTGCTAAGTCTTTTGTTTCTTTGGATACTAGAAATTACGGGATGGCTTTGAGTGCGTCGGAACGAAATACGTTGATGAATAATAGAGTTGTAACTGCAAGGCATAGAGATTTGGCAAGATTAGAACCTATATGCACGCCGGAAGTACCGCAGAGTGACGTCACAAAGCTGCCCAACGGTATTTCATCTCACTATAGTATTAGAAAGGTTTCTTTGCCTCCTCTGCTTCTAGAAGAAGAGAAGAAGAAAGTTTCTATTGGTTCAGCTAGGAAACATAATGTGAGGTCTAGAAAGTCTGTTTCTAAAGGTATGTTCCATGTGGACAGGGTGAAATATAATTGACTCTTTTTATCTCAACCTTAAATCAACTTCTGTTTGTAGCAAAATTTTATCATATTTTGTTTATGAGGTGTTAGAATCTCATCAATGCATATTGCATGCTTAGCTTGCGAATGACTATTTCTTGACTAAAGATTAAAAAATTGAGGCTCGTTTGTTTCCACTTACTCAAAATTGTGATTTTGAAATTAGTTGTAGTCCTTGTGATGTGTGATGTGGTTTTTTGGAAAAATAGGGTTCACATAATTTCGTCCCTAAGAGGTTATGTTAGAGAGCTATTTGTCTGTCTTTTATTAGCTCTAAAAATCACTGCTGATAGTACTGAAATGAACCTTATCTCTGTTGCATAAGGTCGTAAGCATTTCGATGTGACGGTGAGATGGCAGAACTCTTGGATTGTAATGTTAAATGCACGGTCAATTTGTGTTATGCTATACCTACTTATGTCAGTCAGGTATGTCTAATATTAATTTAGAGTTTATTTAATGTATGGAATTATTGATTAAACCACGTATTGTCACAAAATATTGTACATACAAAGTTCACTATTTTTGTATAATAATCTCACTAGTGGAAGGTAAGTATGAGGTTGTACTATGTTATAATTACTTTCTAGTCTTTTTACTAGTCTTTAGATGATAAAAATGTTTTTTTTTTTTTGTGAATATTTCTTGTTCTGTCAAGCACAATGTATCGAGTGTGTACATAAACATTTCGGTCGTAGTTACTTGTGATTGAATGCTATGCCACATTATGAATATATATTTTATTTATAAAGTATCTTGTTTTTTTTTTATGTGAAGACCTCTTCTCTATTTCTGCGTTCAGCATATTTTAGAATTGCTGGGATCCTCGGGGTTCGATTGTCTAAATCAGGAATTTGGAAAGCTTAGATAGGTGCTTTTGCTCATCTGTTTGGCTGAGATATGGCTTATCTTGGATATGTCACCGTAAAATTGTCAAATACGTCAAATTGTAATATCTGTAGCGATATTGTAAAATCTCGAACATACTGCTTACAACAAAACACATTATATTTCGTGAAATGCATGCGATGGTAGTCAACTCACGTGGTTTTGTATCTGGTAAAAGTTTCTTGGACGTAGTATTCCAGGGGGGGGGGTATACTTTGTACAGGGTATTTTGCACATCTCTGCTGTTTGGTAATATCTGAGTGAGATAATGTAAAAAATAAAATATATAATTATTGGGGATGAATATCAGTAAAACAAAATATTCAAATACAAATACAGAATTTATTTTGATATTTACATTATTTGCATTTTATTAACAATCAACATCAACAATATTAAATAATTTGATTTTGTGGTGTGATACATTTCGAACAGTCTGATAATATTACATGGCCCGTGGTGGACGCCATTTTGTTTAGGTAGGTGCACAAAATGTCGCCCGTGTGCATGGGAGATGTAACATCATATGTCATATGGTGGTTTGTAAATGGTTACCTAGAAGCGGTGAAACATGGGGTTATTACGCTGAAAGTTTGAGCAACTGCGGAGAAAGCTGTGAGCTTGAATTTTGGGTTGCCATTAGAAAATATAAAGAAATCGTTTGATTCTCTAAAAGTTTAATTTAATTTTGAATAATACGACAATTTCAAAGACCGAAGTTATTTATTGAATTTATTATATATTCGATTGTAGATTGAAAAGTAGAATCGCTTTTAAATTTTTCTTAATTTGGCAACCCGTTGTATCGAGGCGTATTTTGGCGCCAAAATGATAAAAACTTTGGTTTTTATTTGGCACTGTGTAGGATGCATGTAATAGTAATCATGGACATTATGTTAATTGTTAGATTGTTGAGATCTGTTATGTTTGTCATGTTATGCACACTTATTATTGATCTACATGAAAAAGCGATATGCATACATACGGATATCTGATTTATACTCACCATATACTTGAAAAACGATCTACCATACTATAGATACCTTGCATAGTAACTATGTCATGCATGAATACAGTGCCAAAATAATACAGGCCCGATTATCAGGGATCAATAACATTTGGTTCAAATTCAAACCGTATGCCCTAACAAAGGTTTCAATGAAATCAATCTGATAATAGGACAGAAGAACCCATTGTTTGAGACCAGACTCGTTGCGATAGAGCGTTCAGTTTATGTTGCTATTTATATCATCTTCATTTACACAATATAAATTTAAATTGTTACAATATTTTATCTCACAGCCATCATTAATATATTGATACTACTTTAATAAGAGAGGACTAGTGTAACAACACGTTAGATGGCGTCAGCTTACAAAAAGGGTCTAGCGAACATTCGTTATAGAGCGTAAGATTTATATATACGTATATATAATACATGAAAAATTCACCTTGTCCGTTCTAAAAACGTTAACAACCTCAAGCTATTAGCAATAGTCAACAATGTTGTTAATTCTAGAATTTAATGCACACAGAACATTGAGTACTAAGTATGCATAGTAGGCATTTTTTTAGTTAGTGTTTTTTTTTGTATAATTATCGATCTAGTAAGTGATTTCGTAGATGTAAGATATCGTTGAATCGTAGAGAGAAATTTCAGGGGCGGAAATATCTAAATTACCTTCGTCTCGTCTTATTTTGACGAAGCATGTGCCTTCTGGCTTGTGGCGATGGAATATTTGTTATAATATTTAAAAAAAAACAAGATGGCGTTCACGCGAGATTAATGAAGTGAGCTTTTTATAGTCTGATTCCTTTTTGGCTCACATAAAATTCAACTTTGAATCTGGTAATCATGATTTAAAGTTTAAGTTTTAAATCGGCTTTTTTAAACCTTCAAAAATGTGGTGCGCCGACCCCAAATAACATGGGACAATTCTATCAATTTTTGAAGTTCTAATAAAGCCAATTTAAATTTTTCAGACTAGTCATCCATCTACACATCAGTGGGCACATGCTTTGCAAAGTTATATTTTAATTACAATATAAGAAACGTTGTATCCGTGCCATTTGTCGAGATCCCATACAAGTTATACTAATCCGAAGAGCTAAGACGATTCGATCACCACCACTAATTACTTGCACACGTCAAATTGTCGTATAAATCTGATTTTAAATATAAAATGCTTTATAATCTAGGAAAATATTGCAAAAAAATAAACTAACAGTGACACTTTTGAGTGTGGAATAGGTGATACAGAAGCAAATTAAAATATTTTAGAACATCCAACGTCCAATATTTAATTTATTTTCATAAGTTACATCCGCTTACTTTCAATAAATCCTTCTTCGTCAAACAATGCCTTTAATATTTTAATTTACTTCTGTTTAAAAAAATAGATAATAATTGAATTTAGAATATGACGTCGTGATCGCAGGCGAGCTTGCATTCGTCGTCGCGCTACCTCATAATGTCACGATGACGTCATTACGGCCTCTAAGTATCACCTAGCAACAAGTTTCGTCGAGAACATGCACACGGTACATTCGGTACATACACATTGCATATTAAACAATAATGGTAACATTAGACGTCAAGCAAACACACGCAGAAGGACTCATCAGCTATATTCTCTCTCGTTAAGGCGATTATACAATTTTAAACACTATTTTTATTTTTTAAATTGCACACTGACCCACCTCTATAAACTTTTAATTGCGATAAATATATTGTAATGCTGTATAAAAATATTAAAGGAAAAATCGTCATTTAATATTAATACTTATTTAACATTCATATTTTAATCCCAAATCAATAGCGTGTATTTTACATTTTTACAATGAGACGTCCGAACTCTATACCTACCTAGCATACAGTGACATCGAAGCCTAATTCACAACAAACTACACACGATAGTATTTGAATATAAACTTTTTAATGTAACCGTAGCCTTCTATTTTAATGCAAAGGAGACGTATATTGAAAAAATCTTATGTAACATACAAAATTACATTTGACTATTTACAACATTCTAGCTAAAAACTTTAAAAATTGAGTGTCGAATGCAGCTCGCGGCGGTACTCTAAATATTAGGTACCTAGTTTGGCTAGGGCTCCATGCATAGGTCACTACTTACCGATATCAAGCTCAAATTACAACTAACCCACTATACTCGGCTGTGTGCGGTGTCAGTAAGTCGCCCCGTCGCACTGTCGCGCCTCGCCGTGCCCAACTCGCCCCTACCTTGGCCGACTTATTGGCGATGCCAACTCGGCCGAATAAGCCAATATGATCATTTTAATTAAATATTTTGGACAGACCGATTAGTTTAATTACATAAATAATATTCTATCGTGCACAACCATCTCATAAACTTTACAATTTTCTTTACGCCCGGTGGTTTATGTGTAATATTATAATTGTTTTTTTTGTTAGCCCCTTGCATAAAGGTAGATAATTTTCCTTTGTTCATTAGCACAGATACGAGTGCTACTATAGTACACTTTGTACTTTGGAATAATATTAATACACGTTATAGTTTTAAACATTAATGTCGCA
The DNA here is from genome assembly GCA_916618015.1 of Xestia c-nigrum. Classification (NCBI taxonomy): domain Eukaryota; kingdom Metazoa; phylum Arthropoda; class Insecta; order Lepidoptera; family Noctuidae; genus Xestia; species Xestia c-nigrum. The sequence continues at coordinate 21,303,236 of OU745250.1, forward strand.
GGAATCTTCGTTCATATACAGGGCCTCATTTTTTGTACTTTTTCGTTCGGGTACTTTGCTCTATGGATAATGTAGTGTCTTTACAAAAAATGGCAGTATGTTTGTATTCAATTCCTTTACGAACTATGGTAGCTGTGCTATTTCCGTTATTGGACCGAAATGACCACAAGTTGAATACTCAGGACTTACACACATGTTTGAATATCCGTAGAGCGCATACTTTAGAATATTCACGAAGACACAGTTTCGAATATTCAGGACAAGAGCACACATTCGAATGTTCGTGAAACTTTACACATTAACCTATGTATTCTGTAATTAAGGCCGGTTTTGCCTATTCTATTTAAATGAATGATATCTATGTGAATGTGATAAAGATATCTATGTACAGGATGTTTGATAAAACTTTAAATACTTTCGAATACTTACTATCAGTAAAATTGAGGTATTTATTAATTATTAGGTATTAATTAAAGGAATTTAGTGCTGTTGCGTGCGTGCGACGCGTAGCGGGGCGCGCGTGTACTCGTACTTTATATATTCATCAAACATCTTGTATTTTAGTAATAAATAATTATTGCATTACGTTGTATTAGGTACTATTCGAGGTTCTGTAATGATTCTAATTGGTGAGGCAATGTTAACTAATGCCTAATAAATTCTAAAAAAGAAGCTGTAACCAGCTGCTTCGGCGAGTGGTAGTCTGTCGGTCGGTGAGCGCGAGGTGAGCCAAGCGCAGCCGGTTACAGCAGCTTGTCTAATACAATCAACATAGTAAACTATGAGAGTCCACAATCGTCAAAGCACCCGGAGTTAACACTAAATACATTGCAGGCTTCAGAAGCCTATCTATTTTAACAACGATTCGAAAATAATATCACACATTTACAGCAAAATTACACTTCGCACTCGGTGTCCTCGCAAACAAAAAACCTTCGAATTTGAACTAATCTCGCAATGGCACCGTTTCGTAGTTTATAATTATTTCAGTTCATTGATTTTTCATGTGCAGCGCCATGATTCACGTCCACTTTGACAACCCCCCCGCCAAATATCAGGAATAAAAGAAAAGAAAACAAAAAGAAAAAAATATAGCATAATATAATTTTATTAAAATAAAAAATAAAACAAAAACGTGGTACTATAAGGTGAGGCTGGAAGTTACTATGTTCTTGTAACAGTTGATGTACTTTTATGCAGATTGAAGGTGGAAAACGCGTCAAGTAAGTTAGTTTGATTCTCTCTCAAGTTTCTGGAAAGAATATTTATTCGATTCTGCATAAAAATATTCAACTAGTAGTCTAACCTTAGTAATATCAAGATTTAATAAAAAAGAGGATAATAAACAGTGAGCAATGGAACTGTATGCAGACTACTACCATACGTGCAATTTGAATATGGCAGAGTGTCTTAAAACTAAATAATGAATTCAATGTGAATCCATTGAAAAAAAAATTAAACATCTAAAAACTTAAAAAATATTGACTAAAATAATAAAACTTCGTACAATCACAAAGTATCGATGATGATATGACGTGCTTAACAATCAGTCGATGAATAACATTAAATGCTTATAATATGTCTATATTTCAGCTTTAAAAATAGCACTTAATTACGTGAAACGTGACAGAAAAAAAAACTACAGAATAAGGAATGGATATTCTAAGAAAAGCGATAGCCTACACCTATGTCCATTTACTTACACGTGAAACCAACATGCAATTAAAAGTTTAAAAGGTTCCTTTCGTTGAGCATTGCTTACAAATAATCGAAGAGACCTTAGGAAACGAATAGAAGAAGATTTAGCTGAAAAAAGACAGCTATTAGAAGTTGTTGACAGTTTGAAAAAACTGTTAGAAGTTGTTCTATGCGAACAGTTGATAGACAATATTACTAGTACAACAGTGGTTCTTTATTTTTTTTAATTAGAACCAGTTTACATGTTTAGATTCATCCATTCCGATCCAATTGTAGCTCCTGAATATTTAGGACTCACTGTATGGGATACTTCCTGTACCAAGAACTACCGTTGTAGGAAGACAAAGAGGTGTGTCAGGACTCAGCCGAAAATGTGTATGCATGTGTATGTATTCTCCAACTCCTTCATAAACAAAGCCTAAAACTAAACCACCACCGCATAATATATGAGTTAAAATTATTTAAATATGAAAGTCGTTGTTTTATGTGTCAATATTTGAATGTGAGTCAAGCGTGCTGTGTGTACCGCTGTACTCAGTACTTTAGAGGTAGTCGCAGCTTCATATACCTGACGTCTCTCAGTTTGCGATCTGTTGTAAATCTACCGCTCTCGCGATAGGTCTGCAACAGATTGGGAGCCCATGTTGTTAATAAGCAACTACCTCGCGAAAGTCCTGCTATCAACGGTATACATGTATACACAGACAGATACAACTGGTGTGATGTGCCATAACAATTCAATATCCAACTCTCTACTGTTCCCTTAAATTACGTTCGAACCTTTAAAATTTATATACTCGTTAACAACAGCGTTTTACAGAACTCCGTCTAATTTTTATCCTAGACATCGAAAGCTTTTCTATATTCTTAAAGCGCTTTCTATAAATTCTGTATTGTTAAACAGCATGTTTAAAACTACCCTCTGTTGTGGCTCCTATAGACTGCCGTTCTCGTGACTTATAATATCCAGTTATTGTTCTGAACTGATGGAAGTGCTATAGACTGAGAGTCAGTCACTATAGGAGTCTTTATTCATACGTTTATAATTCGAAGCTTTCGATATATTGTTGCTATAAGTTTAAGTAGATAGATACAGCTAAACAAACGAATGCTAGACTATACAAGAGTGCGTCTGAGTAGTGTAGATTGCTGTGCAGGAAGTGTTCAACTTAGAATACTAACATATACTGTTGACAAAATTAAAAACAAAACGGGGTAGTGGAGGTAGCAGCACTCCCATTCACGACTAAATAAGTCAGGACAAAATCTAAGTAATACGTGGACGTTTACCCGCGACTCGAGGTTAAGAATACGGGAGTGTTGCTGTGGGGTTATTCAGGGACGGATGTGTCCCACGCCGCGCCACGTTACGTGACGTCACGCCGGCGCACGAGCGTGGCGCGGCGTGCGTGTCCCGGTCGGGCGGGGTGGGGCTGGATTGTCGGAGTGGGGGCCTACAGCCTAGATGTAGGAGTAGGGCCCATCCGTGAGGGCGCTGCACAGCAATAGTCAGGAGGCGTCGTCCTTGCCTCCCGAGCCCGCTGCCGCGCGCCTCGACGAGCGGTACTCCACACCTGGGTCGAACTGCATCAGCACGAACACCTGCGCACACGGTTCACAAGATTCACAACTAGTTCGCAGAAACTTCAAACTCAAATATTAGAAGATGTTCCAAAATTATGTAAGAATAATATAAGCAAAAAGTTGAAGTCTTCAACATGCATCAATGTGAACTAGATCACCTGGTCGGTAGGCAACAGTGAGAAGTCATCAGGCGGGTTGGTGATGACGTATCGCTTGCTGCTGGCGTCGCACGAGGAGGAGGTGTCCCGGAACCGGTAGAGGCCGATGCACAGCATCCCGTAGGTACTGAGCGCGGCCACGAACAGATCGCCATACTTGCCGGCTTCGCCAAACTGCGCCAGCGGACCGTCGTACAACGAGATCTGACCCACTCTACACCGGTCCCTGGAAGCAATACTATTTTTGGCACATTGATCTTGACAATGACCTACAAATGCAAACGAACCCAAGCTAGACCACTTTTTGCATTTCTGACTCTTGAAGTGTTCAGCAACTCGGGTTCGGCAGCAACTGTGCGCATTTAAACTGTTTTGGATATACCTGGAAAGATTACAAAATACTATGTTTTTCTTACCTATTAGCTAAGCTTTCCGGCGTGGAATACCCGCCTCGCAGGCCGGCTCCCTCAGCCAGGATCAGCTCCAACTCAGGCGTCGCACCGCCCGTGATCAGTGAGCGGATCAGCGTTAAGGCATTTTGGTTGAAATAAGTCTGTAACATAATTGCAGGTATTAATTCCTCAAGAAGCGTAAGAAGAGTATATTCTGGCGCAGGTTACAGAAGCCATCGTAGCTATACAGCACACCAATATTCTATTCACACTAGAAAATTATTATACTTATCAGCACAGTTAATGATAGTTGTTGCACCAAAAAAACGGCTGTACAAATGTAGGAGTCCTCGCTACCCGATTAATGGCACGTTTGAATGGACCTGGCAGAAACAGAAACGTATGAAGAGAATATTGATACGTACGGTGGACATAAGTGAGTCGAGCACGCTGACGGCGAAGGCGGTTCCGCACGCGAAGGGCTGCGTCAGGTACAGCTCCGTGTCCGGGTCGTCATCGTCGTCTTGGTCCAGGAACTGCACGTTACTGTCGTTCACCAACTCTGTAGGGACGAGAATACACGATGTTATGAGAAAGAAGCTTGTGTATTGAAGAGGCACTAATGGTGGACTATGTCCACCATTAGTGCCACCAATTGTTCAGAAAAACCACCAATAGTTCAGATTATAGTCAAACCGTCCATTATGTCATACTAAAATCACAGCATTGCAAGCGCCATGTAAGAAGGCAAAGAAGACGCACTCACCAGTAATCATAGGCACATTGGCACCATACACGGAGCCCCGTCTCTGTAGCAGTACGGGCGCCGGCGGCTGTCCAGGCGGCGGCGGCGCCGTACTGTTCCCATTCGTCCCCACTCCTGCACTCAGCACCCCTATCGTGTCGTCGAACGTCATAGCCTTGATGTTCAACGAAGCCAAGATAGCTTCCTTGTCTGCCAGCGTGGGATCATCGTTGGATGGCACCTTTGCTGATAGGATGCAGCACATGTCACACAAGTTCACATTAACTGCACGCAAGTCGGCCCGGCTTAGCGGTGAACCCTGGGGAAGATAGGAGTTTATTAGGAACACGTAGGCGTAGACTGATGACAGAATTGGTAACATGGACTAAATCAGTATGAAAACAAATAAATATTTCGCAAAACAAATAAGAAAAAGATAAAAAAATTGCTCACATTCAAAACAGAAATCTTAGGTAGATTCTGCAACATCTTCCATTCTCTTCTAATATAGTCGACGCTTCCCACGATGACCACGTGCTTGAGCTCGTGGTAGTGGAAGTTGGAGGCCCTCAGTGGCATCACCAGATTTCGCAACCCGATGAGCGGCGAGTCAGGGTCCGCGAACAAACACACTACCACGTGCCCGTTCAGAACTGTCATGGCCGCTTGGTTCCTGTCCTGTAAGTGAGAGACGCGTTTGTTGAGGTTCTGTATCGTAATAGATGATAGATTTTTTTATTGGAGTAGGCTAAATTAAGAACGATCATACTTACTAATATACAATCTTCCAAGTTCCTTGCGGGGCTCCAATGGAACATCCCAGTGGAGTCGTACTTCATTTCAGTCTTTTCGAAGTCGAAATCTTTCGACTGGTCGTCAGCCAAGCCCGCAGGTAGGCTGACGCCATTGCTGTTTTGGTTACCACCACTGCTTCTACTCGTTGGCCTGTACAAAGGTTGGATCTTAGTGAAGGTTTCTATCAGATTAAACTCACGTGCGTCTGAACAAAATGTGTTTATGTAAATGATTTTATTGTTTTTGTTTATTGTTTTCAATTTAATCTAGTAGAGGAAATTGAAAGGTTAGGGGCTAACAGTTACATCATTGTTACTAGGTATGGGGAATATGAAGAGATAAGAATAGCCACTACTGAAGATAGCGTCTAATAATCACTACAGTGGGTTCTCGGACAGTAGACATTATTGACTGAATTTATTTAAAATCTGGTTCTTGAGTAAAATCAAGTTATTTCTGAGGGTAGTTATTTTACAAGTGATATATAATCTGAAGCTACTGATTGTGTTGTAGATACTGAAAACAATAACATCTAAACTACTGTATGTACAAGAATGCGCATCGCAGACATAAATATTGAATGTGTATAAACATAGTGACAAACATGCTGTAGGTAGTTGTGTGTCGTGCGGAATTCAAGTGCAGTACACGGTAAAATATAAAAAAAATAACTCCTAAACGTTTTCGAACTAAAACATTTGACTAGTGAGGCAAGCACTACTCTACGAACTTAATCGAGAAAAGTCTGCGCAGTTGTCTGCAGTGCTAAGTCCAAGGACCGTGCAATACACACCCAATGTAGGCAACATTGACACATTGCTGACTTAACTCGTGTAAAAGAATTCAAGTACTTTGCAAATATCAAAACTACTGATAATAAAATGATCTAGCTGAATAATTTTCAATTACATGAGTTTTTTCACTTCGTAGGCAAGGTGATAGGCCTGGTAATTGGCATCTTGATCCTGGGGATTCCTGTAACACAGGGTCAAAGAGTCGTCTCCGTTTCTTTTTTTGAAGAAAATAAATGTGCAAACAGGTAAAATTTCAATTTAGTGCTTTGTGCACGTCGTGCTAAAATAAAATACTCGAATAACAAGCCGCGATAGAAAGAGAAATCAAGGATAGAAGAAGAGACTTTATGGAATGTATTTATATTCATAATTTTAATTTATATAATTTTGACCATGTTTTGGAGTTTAACTCGGCTAGTTTCTATAATATTCTGAAGCCGAATGTCGCTTAAATTATTTTTTTTGTCGTTTATAAAATTAATACACGAATTGTGTTGCTTGGCTCCAGAGAAAGCTCCAATTATAGCGTTATTTAATTGGGAGTGATGATACATGACTGAAAGAAGATCTGTTTTTTGAAGAGACAGATTTATAGACAGAAAAATGATTCTTCAAACACTAATCATCTCATGTGTATGAAAGGAAATAGAAAGTTTCCCAAAGGCAGAAATGTATTTTGAGATTCAACTTCTGATATTCTATCATGAGTCGTAACACCAACTGATATACTCTAAGCTACTCCATGTACCACCACTCGTTAACATTTAGTAATTAAAACGGTAAAGGTATTGTTTCTGTGGTAGACTCACGTATCTGGCGGGGCCCTGTTGACGTTGGGCTTGACTTTGTTGACCTGTCTCGTTGTGGTGGTATTCATCAACTGGTTCGCCATCGGGGACAACAGCGTTGTCGGCGCTGCGTTCCGGTGATTGCGATTTATTACTAGAGGTAAAAAGTCTTGTGTTAGTTTCGTTTTGGCTATCTGTGTTGTTTGTATTCTTCTTCCTGTCTTTGATCTTGACAGGGTTTGTTTTTTTTTGTACTATCGCTAACCTAGATGACTTCAGATATGAAGTTTTCTTTGTTGGTTTTGCGTTTTGCATCGTTTGTTGTAAGATTTTCACTTTTCAGACGACAGCATTGTGTGATTTTCTAGATTTTGCTACCGTGGCTTCCGCCCGTGTCATCGCTTCCATGATTAACATAAAGCAAATCCCATAATTATACGTGTCAATCAAGAATCAAGGTCGTATTTTAGAGGTAGAGCATTCAGAATTTTAGTTAATTTCCTGTTTGCGCTAAAGTATTTTACTTTACCCGTCAACTGTTTCGGTGATGCTTAACCCTGATGATGATGATGGAGAGTTGCTAGATAATTTTGCTAATACTTACAACTAGTATCCTCCCCTCTTTCCCTCGCAATTTCACCTGGAAAGCAATAAGAACAATTTTACGCGAAGGTGTTACTCAATGATGTTGTTAAAGCAGCAAAGCTTGTGAGTTTTGATTTTAATTTACTTTTAAATATTGCATGTTTTCTAAATTTCTAAATTTGCTAGAAGGTACTGAATTTATTAAAAAAATATAAATTTTTATTTCAATTTCAACTTTTAATTTGAAAATCATTTGGGTTCAATCTAAATAAAATTACTTATGTATTCTTAATCAATATTCTACAACAAAAGCATAGATGTAAGGTACCCACATAGCATTCACTTCAGCGTTGCCAATTTTGGACAAAATTAACTAAGGTTTAGATAAATATGGATTTTACGGAATGATTCTAATTGTAATTTGATCAGGGCGGCTGGGGCCGTTGTTTTCTTGATCTATATTACAATCAGGCTTTTTGTTAGACTAGTTCATAACGTCATCCATGAATTGGCAACTCTTTCAATTAATATGGTAGGTATTTAATCATTCAGACAAATAAATGCAATGCCATGAATATTTGCAATGCGCGGCAGAGGGGTACAAACCACAAATGATAATACATCCGCTTTAGAGTTTACCAAGAAGCACAGATCGATGGAAACAATTCAATCGTCGTTGACTCATTACTCATTGAAATAGTGAATGCAAAAGTAAAATAAAAACAAAATGATTTGATTCGTGTTAATTACAATTTTGTTAGTAGGGAAACTTTTGTGAAATTTAGTGTGAGGCTGTTAGATTAGAACCACCGCTCGGCGGAGCGGCGGCGGGTCGTGTCACTACAGGGCAGCCGGGTCCATGCGAGAGAAGCGCATACCCCGAGGAATCCCGCCAGTTGTCAGTGCTCGCTATGAGATAATGCGTGACAAAGCAACTAGGTGCACGGTACCGGAACGGTAACCTAGGACGAAGCATATTGCCGGTCAAATGGTTCGGTGGGCCGATGATAAAAAGAAAAACGAAAAAAAAAACACTCGGCTCGGAGCCTGAGATGTACCTCGAACATGGACCTTCTTGGGCAACTCTGGCGGCGTGAAGGTGGGGGGAGGATGGTGATCATCTGCAAAACATCAGCACAAGTTCGCATTCCACTCCACTCAGTAAATACAGTTCCTACAGCACATCGCGATATAGTACAGCGTGTGGCCGGTCTGTCCATATTGACTCAGATCACTTCAATAATACAATCATCGGTTTCATCTTTTCAAGTATTTTGAAAGCAATTAGCACTTTAAATATTGGAACGTAAAGATTAATATAAGGTGTTTTGGATTATAAAGTGTCAGATAAAAAAAAAGTTAGCACAAAGTTACGGTACGTGTACGTCCAGAGAGAAGCTCCAAAGAAAGCTGAAGATGAAACCGATACACAATCAAATTACTTAGTAAAAATCAAAGTTATAGTCACAACTAATTAATGCTACAGTAATTATCAAAAACATACCTACCACCACACATGCAACAAACATAAAGCTACGAATACAAACGACACACAAAACAAAAAGTATCTAACTATTAGACAAGCTCTACGTGCTATAAATTATGTCTCACTTGTTGAATTAAATGAATTTAAAACCCTAGATATTACCATGACTAATGCAAAGGGTATGAGGGTATGAAAACATGGAGTGATTAGAATGGCGTTCAGCGTACTAAGAACTGATGGCTCAAATGAAATTACAGAATCGTAAATATTACGGGATGTGATAACAGTAAGGCGAGTATACCAAATCGGTCGGCAGATCGGACGCAGCAGCGAACCACTGCTGGGTCCTCGCGGTTCTATCGAGGCGGGAGCATCTAAACGTTCCCTATGCAGGGGGTCATTAAATCATCTTTTCAACTTTAAAGCATAAACAAATTATAAATTAAGTTCTTGTAAAATCTATTACTTCACAACATCAATATCAGAGGGACTATGTTGATGCAGAAAATCAGGGATCAAAATACTCCTAGAAAAATATTTTGAGATATAATAATATAATAACAACAACACCAAAATAAATAAACGACATCACATAATGTCTCTCGATGTTTTAAATATCGGCTAATAGAGAGGCAAACATCTAACTGCTGTATAAATGCACATATAGAAACGTATAAGACAAGACAATGATAAACAGGACACGTTTGCTATGCGATGGTGGCCGGGAGTCACCCGTCCCACTTTTCGCGTATAACATCACATTGACATTTACACTGAATCTTAACATTGAGGTTACGTACTTGCCCTGCCAACCATCTGGACGGCTCGTACGCCCTTCCTGAATGTGGCCACTGAACCGAGAAACAATACTTTTAGCTCACTTGTTACACAATCCATTTTAACCTGTTTGAAATTTGTGGGTGTTACAGAAGATACGCAAAAAATAGTTCTTAATGCAGACAGAGATGCAAAGCTGAAAGTTATCTCTGAGTAGGAAGTAGTTGATGACGACGCATTTATGTTCGACTTCTCATTACTACCGCCCAAACTGAAATATTTACAAGGACACGGGAAATTATCACATCATTAGGGAAAGACTGCTCAGTGTGGGCTGGATAGTAATAGAGGTATGTTGTCCTATTGGGGTTGCAGACGTGAACAGTGTTTTACTCTGATATACTGTCTACCTGTCTTTCGTATATTAAGCGAGCTGTAGTTAATATAGTGTCTTAGCCTAGCTGCACTATACTAGTTGCGTGTGTCGTTTAATCGTGTATTAGCATAGGTATATTGTAGCCCAGTTTCAATTTGTCCATAGCAATGGTTAGTTGATGCAAACAAACTATACGTGTGTAAGGTACGGTAATACGGTTTATTTGTCATTTTGTTTCCGTACCGTCGAGACAAGCACGGTACGTATTAAGACTCTGTTTCACCATCCCAGTCTGCATCATCATCATTCCGACATCTGTAAAAATCCAAACACTGACAATACGAATGTACGCTCCTAACATGTACGTATGATTAATTTGTTAGATGAGTTTGCTAGAATCAGATTCTGTTCAGTGAAGCTTGATGTCGGAGCGGTAGAATTTGATTCTGTCAAAAGCGTGATGAATGTGATGAATCGTGACTGTATTTAGTTTCCTCCCTGTGTTAGTCACTGTCGCGTCGGCGTCGTTAGCACAGACAAGCCGGAACTGTCGTCATAAGTCTTTGTCCTCCAAAGCTCACTCTCGATGGGCAATTGTATCAGCAGTTTGAGATCTTCACTCCTTTAGTTCTGAGACATGCTTTCGTGGATTCTTTTATATTATTATATCTAAAGTGTTCGGGGACATGGCGGTGCACTTGCAGTTTGCGATATTTAGTTCTACATATTATTAATGTTTACATGCAAGTACTGTCTGTGCTGCTGGGCTCAGAAGTGCATCATAGCAATGTGTTCAACTGTCGTTGAGTCGCACCGCACTGCGTGTCCTGATATAATTTTGAAAAGTGACTGCTGTGTGATACTATGTACAGGTCCTGATTGGTATGTTAATGTTAAGCGGTATTGTATGATGCACTAAATCCTCTCAATTGATACAGAAACAGAGCGAGTAATATCTCAAAAGGCAGAAAAATGGTGAAGTGTCGGAGTGCTTCTCTTGTGGCGGAATCCATTCACGAGCGAGCGGACATACACAATGATCGCTAAATTATAGGGTGTGAACGAGCACGGGTCAAGATAATGCCTTGCAGCCGATCCAGTCAGTGAGGTACGGACGCAACACCACTAAAGCAACTCAACAAAATTATAGACACGAAAAATAAATATCGGAAAACGTCAAGTTGTGAGGTTAGGTGTGGTGCAAGTTACCTATGTCGGCTCCAACCTTCCGCTGGTGCGCGGTCACTAAAAGTTTAGCCGAACAATATATTCATTAATGTCGCACAAATAGAAAGAAAACAGTGTGAGGTCGAGCGAGTCTGTGTGGATGGCGCCTCCAGGGCTCCTGCCTACGCCTACGTGTACGGCGAACATCTCGTGCTCACACGTGTGTAAAGTGATACACATATTACGGGACACAGTTCAATACAACATTAAATATTTCCAGAAAGAATGTCACAGAATAGTACAAAGTTAAGAAGTTAGCTTAAAGTATTGTACGAGTATGTAGAGAATTCTGTACAGATTGTCTCGCTAAGTTAGGTTAGGTAATGTATTAGTAATGATAGCAATACAGTGATCTTACAGTTTTTGCATTTGCACTTCTTGATGAGCGTTTCGTCTTTGATGTCCTCGTGGCAGGCCTTGCAATAATACCAAGCTCTGGAATGACAACAGTTGTAGTAAGTACTGAGGAGATAGAACTGCCACTACGACCGGCAACACAATCAACTTGAAGAAAGTGTTAAACGACTGCGATGTTAGCCAGACCAGAAGAAGACATTCTTGTTTTGGAAAGATGCTAATAGGAGCTAATTTCCTTGCGTTTTTAGGCGAAGAAATACCAGACTACCAGCATCTATGAGTTCAAGAAGAAAATAAGGCCTAAAACTGACCTTTTAACCTCATCAGCTGACTGCGCGATAAAGAATCCCTGTGTGTTGGCGTGTATCTTGGCACTGCGCGGGTTGATGGAGATCTTGCTATCAGCTCCCTCCTCGCCCTTGATCTCGATGGCCAGCAGCAGCAGCTTGAGCTTCGTGAAGCACAACCTGGAGGACAGACGTGATGTACCGGCTTGTTCTGAAGTTGCACCCTTTCATGTTGAGACTTCATTTTCGATGATACTTCGTGATTTGACTTCAGAACTAGCAGATTACAGATTTGAGACACGAAGTGCCTCCTTTAAATGATTGAATAGTTTATTTTATTATTGATTATGATGCGTTTGGGACAGGTTCGTGTTTGTTGCTCGCAGTAGGTGCTTATAAACTTACCAGTAGGGATAGTTCCAATATATTTTTCAATTCATAAGCCGAGATTCGGAATGAGAACAAAATAAATTTTCCAATCTATTCGCGTTTAATCTTATTTATTTAGGAAAAAATTACGTTTGACGGTTTTTACGATACTTTTTGATTTTGCATTATTCTTGGTACCATATTTTCCATCGGCTCTAGGAGTCACTTCGACTAATCTATTTACACATAATTAATTATTATAAATAATAGATATAGGTATTAAAACATCTAAGGTTCAATTTCATGCTACAGACGACAAATATGTTGGATTCTACACTAAATAAGCTAATATAATTTCTACAACAATACTACAGAATTACAAACGATTATACGACGCAAAAGTACAAAATATAGGTATAATACAATATAATATAATACACTGGTAATATAGTACATGCATATTGTAATGACTATGGTGCATATTCTACATAGAGTGTTGTGTTCAACGAATAAGGTGTACGACAGAGAAAGCGACAGAAGGAGGAGTAAGCCCGTCAACCAAGAAGTTCCCAAACCTGTGAATAACTTCGCTTCAAGAAGATGGTAGTTTTAATAAAGTTAATAGAAGATTGTGCAATGAAGCCCAAGACCAAGTGCATGAAGATAATGATTCAGAGCAATGACGGAATATTTACAATTTCCTCTTTTACTGCACTGAAGTAATTTCATTAATCATGAGTTCTACTTATCATAGTAAAAGGAATCAATTTTATCCTGAGTGATGTAAAATGTAAATGTGTGTGTAATTAAAACGTAAAGACAGTTGATAAAATTAAATAACTTGAAAATGTGACGTCACTAGATGACGAACACAATTCACAATCGGTTCGGACAGAAGTTTAAAAATACATACCACTAATAAAATTGACTAATATATTGCCCATTCAACATGCACAATCTATTCTGGAAAATCAGAAAGACATTTTAGTTCTAAACATATCCAGCCTACTCGTGTCTAGGTTATCGGTTATCAGTGCACAGTCAGGTAGCTAGGGTTAGCAAGTCGGCACACAGTGACTACGGTGCGGTGCAGGCGCCCAAGGATCGAGGGGAGTCTTACTCGCTCGCTTGCGGGAAGCTCATCCCAGTGAAGGAAGTCGACAGTGTTTCGGTGTACATCTCGCAGCCAGTACCCTGCAGATAATCGTTCTGCCAAGCTTGTGTGTCGGGGGACTGCAATCAACCAATAGGAGACGCTAAAGCTCGTGCCATGTTAGTCATAGCCACATCGGTGGGCTATCGCGTCCGTGCCTCGGCCACACTCCGCTGCTCGCCGGCTATATTACACAACTATTCACAATTAGTACATCATAACCCTATGTTATGTGTGTATATGTAGATGTTACCGGCTAGAACGTTATTCAGTGCAGTACCTATGACAATGAAATCGAATAAAAAACATTGATATTTATTGAAAACCACAGACGGTAAGCTGGCAAACAAAGTGAACAAAAACACTAAAATGATAAGCTATGCGTTTCGTAGTTGGTTAGTATTGATTGTCCTGTAATCACGGTATGGATTGCTCAAACACTTGTAAAGTATAAAAGGTTTGTGTGTGACGTTTGTCTGGTGGTCACGTTATTAAAGCATCTCGTTCCTTGCCCACTTACTCTGCGGCCTGTTTGAACGGCATCCCGATAAACGTGGAGCTTAGTGTCTCGGTGTACATCTCCATGCCGGTACCTCGCATGTAGTCATTAGTCCATATAGCCATTTCTTGTGACTGTGGAAATGCCGCATAGTATCGTTAGAACTTGTGGTACGTTCAGAGAGCGACGGTAAGCTTATCCGGCGAGGGTTGAGGTTCGGTCTCTGAAAGTACTTGAGGAGCATGTTTAGAGAAGTGTAGGGTGTAGTAAGAGGAAGGCTGACCGTCTTGAAGCTGCGCATGGCGAAGAGGTTGGCCATCATGGTGGAGAAGCCGGGCGCCAGGCAGCTCTGCGCGATGAAGCCCAGCTTCAGCTCCGCGAGGCAGATCACGTCGTCACCCTGCTTCCAGTCCCACGATGGAATGTTTAGAAGGTAGGCCTGTAACATCAAAGTTAAGAATTTTGTACTTTTCCATATTCTCATGATCTTCAGCAAGCAACTGAGTCTAACGCAGTCCCGTATTGGACGTACTCGTAGACAAGTTGTGTCACATCAGCCGGTTCTCCGCTTTCCGCATTCAATATGCCCAAGCCTTTTCAGCTTATGCTTGGTTACTTCTTATCAATTCAAAAACTTCAAACCCACCTTATTATGGTACTGCATCAGCTGGATGATGACCCGGATGTCGTCGGAGTAGTTCTTGATGGAGATGACCCTCATGATGTTGGCAGCGTCTTCCGCGTCGGGGTCCTGGCAGTATTTGTTGGCTAGCACCAGGCACGCATCTGCTTCATGTACCTAGGTTTAAAAGTTGTTATAGTTTCTTGTCGAAAAGCGCGTGACATATAGATGGTGGATCAGAGGCTCCAAAAGCGATAGCGTTTTTCTTGCTCTTGCTGATTGGATTCGTTTCTGAAGAAGATGTGAAGATGTACACGATCGCTCTTGCTAGACTCTTTTTGGCATCTGTATGACACGCTTACAGTTTTAGAATCAAGCTGTAGCTCTGGGAATAGTTTCCGAATGGTTTTACAAGAATTTTCTGATAACTAGACACATATCTGGGTATACTTGATTAGAATTTTGGGTTTTATTCGACTCATCCAAGCAAGTTTACTCGTATACAAATGCAAATTTTGGGGGAGTTTCCATCTGCGGTAAGCAATAAAACACTTATAGGGTCACAACACTTACCAATCATACGTGAACACACAAAGTTACCGAAAAGTTAGTTTACACAAATCTATTGTTAGGAGGAAAGACAGAGGACAATTTAGTAGACGTTTTGTCTAGTATTTACTTAATTTAGTTCTACGTTCTATTCAAGCGGAGGTTTACAAAAGCGTGAAGATTGCGGCATGCAGATTTGGCCGAAAAAACAAAAATGAACACCACGACTCGATTGATAAATTTTGAATTTCTGTAAAGCCAATTTTGCTGGGTTTCAATTGATTGAGTTTCTTTGGGTGTTCATTTTATAAGAAGCAGGTGGGGTTGAAAGAAGAAGGTAACATGCAAGCAAGCGCTGACATTCTAAAAGCCATGCCAACTTACCCAACTATATCGAAAATCGATAACTGTACTCGACTACTTATAAAAATGTTAAATTTTGAAAATGGTAACCCTTTCTTCGGCAGCCATTAATGCCAATATTGCCATCGGAACGTACAGAAAATCGATATCGAAGTGACAAACGGGCCAGCATTGCAACAACACCCAATCAGACACATGGTGGGCGGGCTGAGCACGGCGGACGCGGCGCCTAGTGAGGCTGGCAGGCTCGCGCCGCCGCACCGCCACAACACTCAGTAGCGCAGCGAGGCAAGCGGCGCTCAGTAGCGGCCGAGGGCGAAGGGTACCGAGCGCCGCGCTGACAACTCGCGATAGGTTAGTACGAGCATCGCTCTACTCTAGACAATATGTTACATCGTCAAACCGACACCACGCCCATTTTGATTATATCTCGTGTGTGCATTGCTACTTACTTTCACCCTCTGAAGGTCGATTGGGTTCATAATGGTGCCTTGAAAGAATTCCACAGTGGTAAAGTGTCTCTTGAACAGGCCTTCGAGCTCCAGGTCTGGCGGTTTCCTGTCATGAACTCTCAGTTAACACGCTGGCCATGGTTACCGGACAGTCCGCCGCCTGGCGTGGCCTTACCATGCAACTCTATGTACCAAAATACGCAGTCGTGTGGTGGTGCGGGGTCGCGCCGCAGATACCCGCGAGCGACCTCGCAGCACCGTGAGAAGCAATGATTGCATCAAAATAATCACAAGATAAACGTTACCAAAGTGATCAATACCTACTGTGACTATGAAACAGCGTCTTTACAGAAGAAAGAGTTCTGTTTTATGCACATATAAATAAATAAAAAAGTACTGATTCACGTAGACGCGTCAATGAGAATTACGGCCGTGCGTTAGTCTAATGCCTGCTCTATGGTTGTATTCTAACCTTGACTCGTTCAAGGTCGACGGCATTCATCATTGTACCCTGAAAAAACTCGACGGTGGTGTAGTGACGCTTGAGGAGACCTTCCAGCTCAAGGTCGGGCTCTTTTCTGAAAGCGTCGTGGACCACACATGACACACCACCACTCGACAAGCCGCAAGCTTCGGCACACCACAGCGTCACACACTGGTGCGTGACCATGCTTCCACAGTACACAGTTAGCGATCGCCAGCGAGTTTCATAACTAGTTCAGTATTTTTGTTATTTATTTACTTTATGTTATGAATCATCACTATTTTTTTTCAGTATTTATTCTGACGTCAATTATTTTCTCAGACTTATAATACTTATCAATAACTTCTTAAACTACTTAATTCTGATATTACACAATAGGTAGAGAAACATTTAAAACTTATTGTACATTTGATACTCGTACCACTGATGGTAACTTTTTCTTAAGTTTTAAAATATTCTCGCATCCCCAATGTGCGCTGATTTAATTTAGCTACACATTGGATTAACATAAGAATTACAGATCAATCGTTCATCATCATTTTGTCATGAACAAAGATCAGAAAAATTTCGTTATTCGAAAAAATAATATAGACATAATCAATTTTAATTTGTGACGTCGGTTTGTATGTGTCGTCACATTTGGCTACGAAATGTTTTGCTTAAATCTAAGATTAATAACTAACTTAACGTTAAGATACATACCTGTGTAAAAAAACAACTTCGACATCCACATCTTCTCTGTCCTCATGTAGGAAGTCTTTTAAAAAATGACTCACGGATTCGTATGTTATGTGTCCACAGACAACAATATGCCTGAAAACGTACAAGTTTATTATAAAACCGACCCACTTAGCCACGCTTAAGGTGCATCTACCAAATTAATTTGCATTTTGAAAAACAAAGAAAGAAGCATCAGAAGCGAGTTCTCAGAAAGTTAAAGCTTGTTAAGTTGGAAAAAATTGATTGGAAAGTTGCAAAATTGTCATTTATTTTTAAGCTTCGTGTTGAAAAAGAACTTTATAGTGGCTTGATTTTTTTTTAAGAAGCAAATTTTCAAAAAGCTCATCTTATAAGTAAGGAAAAGATAGAAGTAACAGCAATTTGAAGTTTTATTTAACACCTGGGACCAGATGGAAATAACTGATAATTAAAATATTTAAATAAAAAGGTCACTTCAGGGTTAAACAAAACAGTAAGTGATAGAAGCGTGAAGAGAAGCTACATATATATCAACCACGCCATTGTTTTTTACGCCAATAGCAATTTTACAAAACATTTTTCAGAACTATACGTGAGTCGCAGTCAGAAAATTTAAAGTTTTTTTTTAATGAAACAATGATGTGGTTTGCAAATTAAAACGTTCATTATTACTATACGCTCATTAGTTTGTGGCCTGTAGTCAATTCAAAAATTAAATTGAATAATATGACTCAGTTAAAAAGTTTCAATGATTCAAATAATAACTCCAATATTTATACTAGAGCCACAAATAAATGAACATTGTTCTAGAAAGCTCAGTTTCGTTCAGGATTTGTGTAACTATCTACCACACTATAAAAATAAAATAAAATAAATGAGACGACGACTAGTGGACAGGGTTGTTAAGGTTTCTTATGCAGGACATTACGAGTATATGTAGTTTCTTTAGGGGTCGACATACAACAATTATAGCATACATTGCATGGAGTAAATACTTTGAGGTGTGATGATTCGATTCTAAAACACACTGACTATTCAGTACTATCACAAACAGGATATAACTTTACTATACACAATGTAAAATCAATTAAAAATCCACATATTCAAACTATATTAGTAAAAGCTGGTTTTTTTAATGAAGCTTGTTATTAAGCGCAACTTTTTAGTTTCTAAGCTTTCGTTCCTTCAGAAATTGATCCTGTTATGACTGAAGAAATTCAATTCATGTTTTTTTTCCAAGCAGAGACCGTTTGTGAAATTACGAAACAGACAGCGTGTGTAATTCTTATCTAGACACAGCAAAATATATATATGTTTCATTACTTTCTGATACATATACGTTGTGATCTAGTTACTTTGTGTTTATAAAAATAAATACTGTGACAAGACGTGTGAGTACGGCGCGTGTTTTCTCTGTAAATCAACTTTTATTGTACTCTACGCTATTGCAGCTATTGTAATACGCCTTTTGTACTGTGTTTAGATAAAAATGCTATATTTAAACAGTAAAAGCTTGCGTCTCAGTACAGTTTATGTATTTGGGATACTATATGTAATCACTTGGACTTCATTTATGTTCGTTTCAAATTGTATATTGTTTTGGAGCCAGAGTCGCAATTCTTAATAAGTTCACATCGACACTGATAAGTGGACACTCGTTTGTTGAAATGTGACAGTCGATAGTCCGTATAATGGTGAAGGTTGATGTTGTTAAAATAAAAGAAAAGAAGTAGAGAATCAGAAAATCATCACAGAGCAGAAAATAAGAAAGTTAAACAAACCAAGGGATGCAAACATCTCATCTCTACACGATCATGCAACTACTATTCATCTAAGGTGTGGCAAAGGAACTGATTTCATTTTTATTATTCATATAAACATTAAATCTGTCTACCTTTGTATCTTTATTACGATCCATAAACATTGCAAACAATTTCCAAAATCAATCCAAAAGTTTCTCATACAATGATTGGTGTATCGTTGCTAGGATGATGTCAATCATGTCAAATGATATGTTCAATAAAACTAAACTAATTTTGCGTTAAAAATGTCCTCAATGCACACAGCCTTGCCACGCTCTATGAATATATTTACGAAAATACATTACACTAAAATAACCGAGGGGGTCGATTCAAAATTACATTACAGATCAAAAACATTAAAAGAGGGTCAACATTAAGAGTACAAGTACAAGTAACAGTAAGTCGTGCAGGCAGGAGTACAGTCGGAGCGGAGCGGACTGCGGGAGGGGGGCGGGGGGCGGGGGCGAGGTAGCGGACGGCGCGTTGTCGGGGCGAGGGCGGGGGCGTGGGCGGGGGCGAGGGCGGGGGACAGGCAGGGTGGTGCGCGCGCGTCCACAGCGCCCCCCGGGCGGCGCGGGCGCACCCGCCCGCTGGTAGGAGCTGTCGACGCCTCGCTTCGCAACGCACACCAGAACTCCAACAACGCACTACAGTACGGTACCACTCAACATTTAACTCTCCGTAACTAAGCTTTACGTTAACATTCCTTTACTTTACGTACGTTACTAACAGAACATAATCATGATACCTATAATGACGAGCGATAACACTAGCCACTATCTGCTGTTCACTATTCAACTGAACTCAAATCAATTCAAAGGTAATTTACAATCAATATCGACTCATAAAAACAAAGACAACTCGCGGGACTTGCGTCCCGCTAAGATAAGTGAGAACACAGAAGCGTGCTAAGAGAGGAAAAGGAAGAATAGATGTCACAACACGGAACACATTCAACGGAACGGAGTGAAGACAGCGGCTCACCTGCGTCCCCGCTCATTCTTGAGGGTGCCGCCATACTTGGGTCTAGTGCCGATTAAGTCAATTATCTCTGGGATACAACTGGCAAATATCGCCTAAACGCCGACAGACAAAACAAGACGTTCACATTCATTCAACCGAGAGCGGGGGGCGAGTCGCCGGCGCGCGGCCCGGCGCGGGGCGGCGCGGCGGCGACTGGCCCGGCGCGGGGGCGGCGCGCGGGCGGCGCGGCGCGGCACGGGCTGTGTGTCGCGGGACTGTGGCGAGTGCCGGAGCTAGCGCTACAGCGTGGCGACAGGCATCGTGTGCAAGCGAACAAACCAAACACTACTTCATCGACAGCATTACAAAACTTTACATCGGCTCTCTCCAGATCTAGTCTCGTTAGAAAGGATTAAAAAGCTCAACGGTATCTCGAGTAAAATTTACGAAAAAAGGCATGTAGTAGTGCGTCGGTCGACCGCGCGCCTGTCTCTCTAGTTCGGGGAGAGGGGCGCGGCCGCCGGGAGCTAACTCTTCGAGCATGCGCCACGGCACCGAGAGACCGATTCTAGTGAAGGATTAATAAATTTCATTAGCAAACTCCGCATTCAATCAACCAAGATCGAAACCGTGAGAGGTAGGAAGGCAGGAAGCCGCGTGGAGCGGGGGCGTGAGAGCAGGGTACCTGCGGCGGACGTCCTTGTTGTACCGGCCGCCGTATTTGTTCCGCTGCGCCGCCAGCTCCGTGATCTCGGGGATCCAGCTGGCGAACACAGCCTACGATACACAGCAACACCGTGAGGTGAGTGGCCGCGCCCGCGGCCCGCCCCCGCGCGCCCGCCCCGCCCCGCCCCGCCCGCCCGGCCCGCCCCCTCGCGCACGAGGCTGTGTGCGGTGAGTGTCGTCTGTCTGCGTGTGGCTGTGGCTGTGTGTGGGTGTGCGGGACTGGGGTGCCGTGCCGAGCTACGCTAGCCGTGGAGCGGCGGGAGCCGTGACGGGACTCGTGACCGGGTGCATGCAAAGCCTAAGGATACATACGCTAACTAATCGATGATCAGAACTTAAAAAGAAATCGGTTCGACCGGTACCTAAACTAAAAACGGTGGGCATTCGGTATAGACGCTTGGTAGACGCGAGCACGGGCGGGCCGGGTCAGCGCGCCGCGCGGAGCCACTCGCCCCGGGGCTACGGCCAGCGTAGCCCCGGGGCGAAGCGCCACCCGCCGCGCGCCGACAGACCCGCGCGTGCACACGAGTAGATAACACAATACATCTGACGGCACTGAGCAAGCTTTCTTATAAGGTGATGATTCCACGTGGTCGCCGGAAGCTCGGGCGGGTCATGGCGAGCGTGGCGCGACATGAGCCGCCTTCACTTTCGCCGACCACTTTATATTATCAAACGGATACCTCTTTCCATGTTCGCGCTTCAGCTCGCCACTGTACTTGGACCTACTTCCTACCAGCTCTATAATTTCGGGAATGCTACTAGCGAACATTGCCTGCAACATACCA
Source organism: Xestia c-nigrum (assembly GCA_916618015.1). NCBI lineage: Eukaryota > Metazoa > Arthropoda > Insecta > Lepidoptera > Noctuidae > Xestia > Xestia c-nigrum. The sequence goes on from OU745250.1 coordinate 21,324,754, forward strand.
CGGTGTCGACTGAACATGCAGCCCGACCGCGCGCGGACACCATCGAGTGGTGCACGACAATGTCCACATTGAGGTCGGAACCTCTCTATGGTGACGAGTCGTAAAGTGTAGCCGGTAGCGGAGCGAAATAAAAAAAAAAGGAAGTAGTGTGTGTCTACCGGTGATGTGAGCAACTGAACACAGCCAGGCGTGGTGCGGCATGCATCGCGAGTGGGAGGGGTGGGACGCGGCACCGGGTCGCCGAGGCGGCGGGCGCCACTTGACGCGCTACATGACGCGACATGGCGACATGGCGACATGACGCACGCGCGACATTACGCGCAACACACGCGCTCGCTCGCGCAACGTATCTCGTTCGGACCAGTCCCCAGTACACTCCGTACTCTAAGCGCGGCGAGACAGATCCTCCGGCACGTTCGTGGTGACTATCACGTAACAAAGCAAAAGAAAAAACAAAATACACCCATGCAGCCGCTCGAAGAAAAGCGTATTAAAATTGAATAGTCGGCGATAGTCGGAGGATAGTCCTCCGAAGCCGGGAAGTTAGAAGATGGCACATGAGGGTGAGGATCCGCCCGGGCGGGGCGCCGCTCGGCGTCTCGCGACCTCATCGTCACAACGTCATGCTCTACACATGGTGCACTATGTCAGGCTTACAATCATTCAACGAGCTGTGCGATCAACCACTTGTCTAGCAAGTCCCATGTGAACTATATTGTAACCGTTACACTGCAAATGTTTGTTATATTTCCTTTTGCTTTGTTATTAATTTAGCCTCGTACAAGGAACCGCAAGCTTGTCGTAACGACTTTGTAGCCGTGAGAGAGTATCAAACTACTTAAAGTTACTTGAAAGTTAAAATAAACTGTGTTCCAAAAGACTACAGAGGGAAATTAAGAGACTTGCGTCCCCTTGCAAAGATAACTCAGATATTTGACTTTATATTTCATTTCAATTCATTTCATTTAATAATTAAATATTGTATTCATAGAAAGATATAGATAGAGCAGTTGAAAGTAAAACTTACCAAGCCGACGAGGAGAAAAAAAACCAAAAATGTTCTTCCAAGTACTGTGTGACAGAACACGTCACCATAACCTACGGTGGACATGGTCACTATCAAGAAGTACACACACGTCCAATACGAGAGCTTCTGGGCATTCTCGAAATCTAACGGATCACCAGAGTTTTCCAGCTGAAACACGACAAATAAGAATGTCAGAAATAATGGGACTATTGATATTGATAAAAATAGTGGACAGATTGACATGGCTTTTGCTCTCAACGATAAGCATAATCACCGTCGGTATAGGGCTACCATTAAGTACTGGGAGGCCTCCTCTTTGTGGCCTCTGTAGGACATACTAGTTTCGTGTCGATTTTTTTCCATCGCCATTTTGAGAGCAGCGGTGACGAAATAAATTACAAAAAGAGCCATAACTTTCTACTCGTAAGTTCGGGCCTTTACCATTGTTCTTCATCATTATATGCCTAGCCTTTTTCCAACTATGTTAGGGTAGGCATCACCACTAGGCTATTTACTTCACTGACAAGTTGTGTAAAATAGCTGTTCTCGTTATGACAGTTGTAAGTTGTCAAACAGTTGAAAAGTTGGTGTCCTTAAACACACCGTCCTTTAAACACAGATGGCAGCACCATCTATGAAAATTTTGTTTGATGCTAATGTATTTTTATTATGAAGTTTCACCCCCCTGGATCGACCTGAGTGGCTGATATTCTTTAGCCACAACAAAAGAATATTAGCTGGCCACTGACTCATTATTTTCAAAAATCTACAATTCCGTCAATGATTCACAAACATTCAGAGCAATATAATTTGACGTATAACACTTACCAAATGAATAATGCCGGCAGCGGTGAGCCACACTGATATAAATATAGAAACTAATTGCGCCAGCCGAATTGAGCTCGATGTTTTTAATATATTGAGGTATTGCAAAATATCAGGCACGGTCATTAAGCGTAGAGCCCTGAGAAATCTCAGCCCTGAAACAGAGATAAACTTGTGGTTAGTTCTTATTATAAAACATATTATTAATAAAAACATATATAATTATACCTACAGCAGCAAGTTACAACAACTGTCAAATTTTCTCATTCTATTTTGAACTTAAAAATCAACGATTTATGGTTTAAAATCATACGGGGACTATACATTTTAATAGGTGTGGGTATTTTGAATGAGATTGTAATTTTCTAGTTGTATTAATAACTAGCTGTTGTCCGCAACTGTTCGTCCGCGTGGTATTATTATAAAATATGACTTCCCTATTTGAATCGGATTTAGTTTCTAATTTCAAGGGTTTTATTATTTTTTGCACTGAACTCTAAACCATTTTCTTAAACAAAAGAAGCTTAGGACTTCATATAACATCAGCAATGTTCCAGTAAAACTCCCGTCAAAATCAGTCCTGCCGTTTCGTAGATTAGCCGGAACTTTGACATTACAAACAGACTCTTCCATTTTATTTATTTGAATAGTACAGTGTAGGGACATTATTTTCTAATAATTGATTCATAGATCTCTTTTTAGAATAGCAAATAATTCAGAAGTTCCAAAAATTTAGGTCCTTATTTAAATAAAATAAAATAAATAAATATCGCTGGAAATTAACACACAGCGCCACCTAGTGCCACACTAAGCAAAGCTTGTGTCGTGGACACTAGATAGTTGATATACTACATATATACTTTTTTGTTTGTAAATATGTACTTATTATACATATAAACATCCATGACTCGGAAACAAATGTCCGTGGTCATCACACAAACATTTGCTCCTACCGGGATTCGAATCCAGGACCCTAAGAACGTAAGGCAGCGTCACTACCACGACGCCAATCGGGTCGACAATTCTAATGCATCATCATGCATGCATGCATCTCTTAAACTGGTCCCATATTTACTGCCAACCGTACAGGAGCCAGCATTTCAAGGTGCTACAATCTCTCACATCAATAGATTTACAATTTTATCATTAAGGGGCCGGCGGAGCTTGCGTACCTATAGTTCATACAAACGTAAAACGAAAATAATTTGTAAATCAAACATATTCTTAAGGTATTGTGTATGTATTTCGATTGGATTACAGAATATCTATGTTCCCAAATGTATATTTTGAAAGGACAATAGTATAAAGGCGAGATATGAGGCATTTAAAATTTTTATCGAAAACTTATTTTTCTCATAACTCTTATTTAAATCAGTGTCCATTCAAAATACATATGGAACATTGGGAACATAGATATTCTGTAATCTATGTTCCCAAAAATGTTTTTACAATTATTATTTTAGTATTACGATTGTATGAACTATGCACGCTCCACCGGCGTCTTAAAGCATTAGGTTGAAGGTTGAAAAATTTTACAGTTTCGGGTAGCGTCTGTGACATCCCGAATTCGTAACTTGCTAATGGAGACCATTCTAAACGCCCAAAAGATTTTTGGGTTCTGACATTTTCACTTTGAACTCTCATCATGTGATGGCGGTATCTAATTAATCAGTCTATCGTACGTTCGCCCTTCTTAAACAGCCGACACACAGATTGCGATTAGAGATTTAAATGGATCCAGTATCAGGGTGAGCCAATTTGAATGTTAGACTCGGTTCACGGATCGAATTCTGTGTTAGGTAGAACCGAGTTCACTGACGATCTGCCAATTTTCACTGATAAAATTCATTGATAGGAGCAAATGTTTGTGTGATGAACATGTACATTTGTTTCTGAGTTTTATTATAAAGGGTGTTAAACACCTCTTCACGAAGCCGAAAGGCACTTGTTTTCCTCGTCATTGCGATGTATTTTTTTATCTACGCTACCTTCTAGTTAGGGAGATATTGGGGGTCAAAGTTAAAACATTTTGACAACTTTTTTTAAACATAAGTTTTATTGTAAGATTTTTGCTTTAAACATCTCTACGACCCCCGCACTATTCAATCCACCCATCAGCACAATGTTTTGAGTGCGTTACATTGAGTACTACCATAAAATAGGTTTCCCAGCAATAATTTTTGCATAATGTTACTTAGTTTGATGTACAGAATGCTTGGTTGACGGCTTCGTGATGAGGTTTAGCGCCCTGTATGTATAATAAATATGTATTAACAAACACGAAGTATCTATGTAGTATATCAACTATCTGGTATCCACGACACAAACCTCGTTGCTTAGTGTGTCACTAGATGGCGCTGTGTATAATTTCCACCGATATTAATGTATTTATTGTTCCCGCCTAGAATCGAAACTAGGACCTCATTGCTCAGCAGTAGTGCTTTCCAACGAGACATTTTTTTTGAGGATTTCTTGAGTTTATATAATGGACACGTGATTTTTGTTTTTGTAAATCAATGAATATTGCCAAAGATAAAACGTATCAAAACTCGGGAGTAGGGGCTCGTGACGTCAGAACTACTAATTATAAGCGAGTTTTGAGAATTTTAAGAGCGTCGTATCTTCGTCAATTTTGGTTTATGTAACAAAAGAAAAACAAAATATCAAAAGTCAAATATGCAAAATATTAAAAAAAAAGTCGTAGTAGAAAATAATATAAAAACGATAGTGACTCACCTATCCACGTTCTATCCAGGTATATTGATACAAAGGATGGGGGTATCGTGAAATAATCTACAAATGAATACATCTCGAGCATGAACCACAGTTTGTCACTAGCTGCTATAAACTGAAACAGAAAAAACACACAACGTATATATAATATTCGGATTACAAACATCATTTTAATAGCAAATCACAAAACGGTAAAGGAAAACATCGTGCGTAAATCGGCATGTCCTAGAATCAAAAATTCAAAGACATCTACCAACCCGCACTGGGCCCGCGTGGTGGATTACACAGCCCATTCCCTGTCATAGAGAGGAGGTCTGTGTCCCAGCAGTGGGAACATTAATAGGCTGATGGTGATGATGATGAACAAAACATAACACCACGCCTGTATGGCTCGAAGGTTAAGGGGCCGACGGAGCATGCGTATTTCAAACAAACGTAATACCAAAATAATTACAGCCACATTTCACCGGTTATTTTTACGTCCCATATAAAAGGGGTCGAGCCTATTGCCATCAATCAGGCACAAATCCAGACTCCGTGGTTGCTACTGAGAAATTCCTGATGGATAAACTCAATAACAATTTGCTTCACCCGGGAATCAAACCCAGGACCTCATCCTCAGCAGTCGCAATACCATTAGTGTAGTATAGTATAGTTTATAACATAAATATGGGTTAGAAATATAGGACAAGTCTTAATTAAAGTAGGGATGGGCAAGTGAAAAAATATATCCATATTTATCGTATCGATGTTTTTTTTAAACAGTATCGATAATTATCTAGTGAAAAATATCCATATATTGTCAGTTTTCGTATGATTATTCTTAAGTTAAACAAAAAAGAATAAAAGAAAACGGTATTTTTATTGATACTTGAGCCTTAATAATTATATTATACAATTTAATCAAACCAGTAGTCATCAGATATGAATACGAAACCAAAGTTGCGTTAAAAAAATCGAATTTGATACAAATTCGATACTCTAAAATAAACATCGAATGTCGATATATCGCGATAAAAAAATATCGACGATAAATATCGATAATTGTATGGAAAAATATCGGTATTTCGATATATCGATATCTTTTGCCCATGCCTAAATTAAAGAGCCAGAGATAAATAAAGGCATCGCTATGTTGTTTGTTTCTTCTTCAGAAAGTTTATCGTTCACAAACTTGCGAAGTGTATCAAACAATTTCACAACTCGTGAGTTTATTCCATTTAAATGAGTTTCTCGTCATGTCACATGATATATCGAAAGATGTTTAATTAACACAACAAACTTGAACTGTACGGAACTGACTGACTGTTTTGAAGCTTTTACGGTTTAAAACTTAACTTATACTGTAATTTTGATTATTTTGAGTTCCCGATATTTCGATTAAACCTAGTGATACTGTGAATGGGTTTTGTTGTGACTTAGCGCTTTCGCACACTATAGACAAGACTGTTTTTAGTAGAATATTGCTAAAGGGAGAGGACTATGCTCGGAGTTTCCTTGGGTGATCGAAACAGAAATGAAGACATCCGCAAGAGAACCAAGATCACCGACTTAGCCCGAAAAATTGCTAAACTTAAGTGGCAATGGGCAGGGCACATTGCTTGCAGAACGGATGGCCGATGGGGCCGAAAAGTTCTGGAGTGGCGATCGCGAACCGGAAGACGATGCGTTTGATGACCTCCCACTAGGTGGACCGATGACCTGGTGAAGGTTGCAGGAATCCGGTGGATGCGAGTCGCAAGGGACCGGTCACTGTGGCGACACTTGGGGGAGGCCTATGTCCAGCAGTGGACGTCTTTCGGCTCAAATGATGATGATGATTGCTAAAGGGAATACCTACATAGTTTCTCGCTTGCACTAGTAGAGTAACTGTCTGCACTAAGTGCACACCATAGTGGGCAAAAGCCCTTAGTTCCAGTATTGCGCGTAGCGAAAGACTAAGAAAGAGGGTAGACAGATTTGTCTGCTCCTAACAATTTACTTTCTATACCCCGCATTCTCTAGTCATCCCGCAATCATGGCGCTTGCAACAGCGTTGTATCGGAAGGTCAAAATAATTCATATTCAAGAAAGATATCACGTAAGTGACAGTTCAGAAAAGTGTTAAGAGGCCCTCGGTGCAAGCATAGTTCATACAAACGTTAATACCAAAATAAATTGTAAATCAAACATATTCATCAGTTAGTGTGTATTTATTTCGATTTGATTACAGAATATCTGGGTTCTCAAATATATATTTTGAACGGACACTGATTTAAACAAGAGTTAGTAGAGAAAAATAAGTTCTGTTTAGAAATTTTAAATTCCTCGTATCTCGTCTTTATATTATTGTCTCTTCAAAAATTTAAAGATGTTTGATTTACAAATTATTTTGGTAAAACGTTTGTGTGAATGAAGCAGGCTCCGTCGCCCCCTTAATGAAGTCGAAGTAAAAGAGATAAAAAAAAGTTTCACTTACTCGTATAAAAAAGTAGACCATAAAAAATATGTTAAAGGCAAGGTCGATTTGCTGAGTAATATTGTCGCTCCAATTCTGGCATCGCTCAACCTCTTCACTGAAATCAAACACGCTGTGTATAGCACATGCACCACTCACTAAGACCACAACAGTTAGGAACAGGTTCACTGGAAGCCATTTAACTAGTTTATCACAGCTGACAAATAAACATAAGCTACATATAGGACTATATTCAGCAAACAGTTTCGACCACATTTATTATGAGTATTGACTCACGTATTCCTTGAATTCAGCATTATCAAGATTAGTAAGTTATTAATAATGTTAGCGATGCAATTTATTTTAAAGGTATAGGGAATGTTTTTTACCTGGACGCGTCAATGAAGTAAATGATGAGTGATGCTATACTCAGGATGAACACCAACACTACCTGGAATGGAAAACGATGGGGCTTTTAGTACAATGTAACACGACGAAAGTACGTCAGGTTGAAATAAATAAATGATGTCCTCGTTCAATTCTTTTGTGCGGGGGTAGAAAGCGTAGCCCGCGTAGCGCTACGAAGGCTACGGGGGCGTAGCCCGTAGCACGGCCTACGCTCTAGGGTCTACGCTTTTCACTTTCCTACTAAGTTTCATCTAAGTTTTATACTATGGTTTTGTTTTATAGATTTATCCATATTAACGGTTTCGTTATTTAATTATGAAAAGAGTGGCGTAGCAAACTCTCGACGAAAAGTTTATTTTGCATAATTTTCTTGTTTTATTTTTTAACAGTGCAAACCTAAAACGAAATTGCAATTATGAGGTGATGCTCGTATCTAAATAGGTTGTGTTAAATTTACCTTTTCTATAGGTATCTAGATATTTGATCGTATCGAAATCAATTAACGTTATGAAAGACATTGATGGATGAGCCATTAGCAAAGTAGACATTACTGGGTATCAGTTACAAAATATAGGCTCTTGATTGATCAATTTTTCATTGCCTATACATTCGCATCAAATAATCGTAATAGTGGCTGTAACAGTACCCCGAAGCCGTAAGGCACTTGTTTTCCCCGTCTCATTGCGATTATTTTTTTGTTTATGCCCATACCTGTAAACCTCCTAATGGAACTTGGATCGCGAATTTCTCCGTAGATATCTGGGGTCCAAGTTCCAACTTTACCACAAGTTTTTTTTTATTACATGTTATAAAAGTCTTAACATTAAAAAAATATTGATGAACTCACGTAGATTTTAAGTGACTAATAATAAGCTTAGTTTAATGTAACGTGTCCAATGTTGGAGCACGATCGTAGTTTTTAAGACTGAAAACAAACCAAACAATCTAATAATTTAAATAAGAGCGCGGACCACCACGTCTGCGGTAGAAAACTATAAAAAAAAGTTATAACTTTACTCAATGGCAGACCGAAAAGAAGAAGGCGAGGCCCCGCCTTGGATGGCTTTCTCGTTAAATGGCGAGAAGAGACGCAACACCGAGAAAAGTGGAAGCTATAGCTAAGCCACTAATCCCCCTTAAGAGAATCCCCCTTAGGGGGGAAAACTGGATCCTAATGTAAGAATAATCCAGAAAGTCCCCTTTTAATTTTGAGTTATTCCACTATTCCCCCCCTCAGGCTAACTAAATACAAAACCTTTACTTTAAAGACCTCCAGGACCACCGTACAATTCAATGCATCCATTCGTATAATGTTTTGAGTGCGTTACATTTGATTTTACCGTAAAGTGAGTATTTTCACCTCAAAAAAAAAACGTTTCCCCGCAAAAATAGGTTAGTTTATGATAATATGGATTTTTATTGTTTCTGTTCACAAGTCAAGTTGAATTTATTTCATTCAGAAAACGTAGACCTAATAAATATTCCATTAAAGCAATAAAACTTTTACTTCCTCCCTTTTAGGGTTTGGCTGTCTCCCACAAACGGCCATAAATTGCTAATAAACTTAATTAGTATTCCAAGGCTTAGGTGCAGACATCCTATGTTAGAACCTAAATCATATTGTATAGTTTATGAGTTCATACATGCTCATTAATATGCATATTATGGCACTATTAGGCATATGAATCAGCTGTAGTAGGCATCTTTGGCACCCAGAGCTCGCCTATTAGTAATGTGATGACTAATTATTACTTCGTTCTGCAAATGAGGTGCCAGGTATCGATTTCCGGATCCGGAAAATTGTTATTGGGATTTTCTAAGAGGTTCTTAGTTGATAGAAGCAGCCTCATTTCTGAGGGCTAAAATAGCCAGTTTCGTAGAATCATAAAAGGATATAATGAACCACGCTAAAATTCTTAAAATGGTCACAGACGCAGTTTTGTTATGAATTGTCACGTAATTCATATGTCAAAAAGTCTGACAATCTAGTTCTTCCCAAGTGGTATCGTATTAGTGTGAATGGGTTGTGGTGGACAGATAGGCAGTCGCTCCATGTAAAATACTGGTATTCAGCTGCATTTGGTTGGACTGGAACCCGACCCCAACATAGCTGAGAAAAGGCTAGGCAGATGATGATGATGACGTAATTCATGTGAATTAATATATGTAAATAATTCAAATGATATTATTATCAAAAATCAAGCGGCCATTTTGAAACCCCCTGATTAAATGGAACTTAAATGTTACGGGCGGCGGGTAAACGTAGGTGTACTCTAAGTACGTTTCTACGTCGCCCTTTGGGTATCGCATGCATCACGCTAAGTTTCAACAAAACTATATGAACAAAGCAAAATACTCATGTCTTTGAAATAAAAATTGCACAAAGCGCTACTGTTACACAATCCCCTTAAAACATTGTTCCACAAAGTTCCTCACATCATTATAGATGAAAATATTCCGATATACAAAGCAGTCTGTAAATTGTATTCATATTTCCATCTTAAACCGGAAAATGCGACGTAGTTTAATAAAAGAGAACCTTATAGTAATAACAAGAGAACATCGAATGGAAATGGATGTAAATTGGATGCTTTCTTGCGACACTTCGATGCATACAAAAGGTTCTTGGGACGAGGTCGCAAGCATCTATAAATGTTGATGATATAGATACTGGATGTAAATGAGATATTTGCATTTATAATGAAATAATGAGATACTGCGTCTGAGCGTTGTTTTACTCAGCTTTTGCATCTTACTTTTTTAATTATGGTAATAATTAAGACTGGTGCATTTATGTAAATACAGACATCAATTTTACCGATCTGATTATAAATAAGTATATAGATAAAGTATACTAATGGAAGTTTTTTTGGGACATGCATGCCACACTATTCCCAAACCACTGCAACTCCTGAAAGGCAGAATAAACAGTGGCGACCACCAGAAAAGCGCCAAGACAGTGAAGCTCGACGAAGTCCTAAAGAAACAATTTAACTGTCTTGTATCCCAAAACAAAATGAATCAGGAAAGAATAACAGAGCAGTAGCAAAAACATACTAAAACATGTGTTAAAACTGTTAGTAATTTTGAAAGTGTTTAAATAGTCTCACTAGTTATTTATATCTCAGTAACTCATTTTGCCAGAGTAAACTTTTGTTAAATCACATTTTTTTCAAATCTGCTTTAAAATGTTCGTTCTAAGAGATTCCTATCATAAAGGAGACTGTAAATGATGGGCCAAAATGTAATTAAACCATAACATGACTTTTCTAATACGCTCCACTAAATATTATAATAATTAATGGTTAAAGAACTCATTTCTTATGAGTTATGTTGTAACATAACCTCACTTTTACTAAACCTCTTATAACTCTGCTCTCAGATTGTCAAAACTTACAGAATTTTCAGCGATGGACTGATAATTCAGCATCTATTAATTCATACCATTTACATCTCGTTACATTCAGGCCCAAGAATGTATGTAATCGTTTCCGACTCCTTTATAGTAATGACATTACAATATTGCACCAGAATAATATTAGTCTACAGGATACTATCTTCAGGTATACATCAAGTTTTGGCCTCCATACATACATTTACATGAGCTTGCCATATTGAAAATGCAATATTTACATGGGAACAACTTGCGACTATCTTTCATGTCGTAAACTTAGTAAAATATGTAAGCAGGAGTCTGTTGCTTAAATAAGTAGGACGACCGATATTTTCATCAAGATTATATTATATCCATTCACAAATGGTTTGAATTTACACTACGTTTACATTTTATGTAGGTACTTTGCGGGTTAGTACTAGGATCTCTTGTACAACAATTTGCTACCGTAATAGAACAGTATGATAAAACTGGTTTCGTCAGTAAAAAAAGGTAATATTTATATGTTTTATTCATCTTGATATGTTTACGAGTAGCAGTACAGCTATGTTTAATTGTTTCACATTTTTTTGTTACTTAATGTTGTGCTGTTGTCTTGCTGCACACGTTGATGCAAACTGGAAGTGCAGCAAGTAATATCTAAAAAGGATAAGGTAAAATTCTCGAAGCGAAAATTTACAATTTGATAATCATTCTACGTTTACTAAGCACGTTTATGATAGGCCCACAGTCCTTGAAGATCCATAGTTTATTACAGTATTAAAAGATGGATATCGTAGTGCATCTAATACATGTTTCATGCCGCGACGAGGTTCATCCCGTAAGAGCAAGAGGCGTGACATGATACGACGTGACGCGACTGCCAACGTCCATCTTTCTGGTTAAATCATGCAGTATTAACATATGAATAGCTTCCGACATATTGTTTTTACGTCGTAAAACTGAGTGTGTTTTTGTTTTTCTCATTTTCCCTGATATATCATGTGGGTTTTATAGGTCAGTTTATAGGTACATAATTTTGGTTGAAGGACAATGTTGTCTTTTATAATATTTCAGCGAAAGAGGCACTATCAGCGACGGAGGCAGCAGAAAGGGAGTGGGAGATGTCCTCCACTCTGCCTGTCGGTGCTCGAAGATCTGGTTGCAAGGGGCGGGCTGACAATGCCCTTTTCCGCCACCCAATAAGTAGCCTGGTGACAGTAGACTTAGGGAAGTCCATAGCCTGAGCATTTAGGCCCGAGTTGGCGTCGGTATTTCCGCGCGTGTTTCACATGAAATGATGGGGTTAGGACCAGCTTACTTGTTCACAGTTGGGGGAATTGTGAAGAATGCATTGTGCACCCGCACCCCAGTTAGAAGTTACGAGGATGATCACCGTGTGGTTTTAGTCAGTAGGAATCTGACAGATCCTTTCGCCGGCCCCACGGCGGTGGAAGTCCTTAATGGATATACATTAAGGATTTTCACACGAAAAAAAAAAGGTGAGAACAGTGGTCAAACACGCGCAAGCCGAGCAAGCGTGCATCGATTTCAACTAGAGAGCGCTAAATCCAAGTTGGGCATAGTTTGGGATAGACTATCCTGACAAGATAAACTAGTAAACGGGTTTGTCCTATGACAAACTAGTTTGGCTTGAATTCGGGTTTGGACGATAACATTTATACAAACTATTTGTATGTGGGCTAAAACAGTAGAAAGATAAAGTAACTTGTCAGCGTTTTGCAAGCAAGTAAACAAGTTAATAACATTGTAACAACGATTCACAAAAAGCACTGTCTATGATATCTATTGATAATAGAACTTAAGTCAATTTGTTTGTGATAAATCAAACAAGGATTCCGTCTCAGACGTTAATTCGTTAAGACGGAGCAGTTTCAAAGCTGGTGAATGAATGTATGAAATAAATGCCAAAAAGTGAACATAGATAAAAAATATTGAATGAAATGAACATTGAGTGATTGATGGAATGTGTCGTAGACATCCTCCGGGTTTACGTAGATATTGAGTTAGAAAAGCAGAAATAAAATGTAAAATCAACAAGAAGTCTGAAAGTAAAGGAACCACTCTGAACTCCACTTTGCTGTCTCTTTGACTTCAAAAATGTTCGATAAATGTTCTCTTTAAATAATTTCCGCCATTGCATCAAAGCTTTGAAGTCTAAGAGGCCAAGTTACAAATTGCATCAACTTGTCACTTAAGTGGTCAGACTTGGCAACTTGCCTTAACTTGGCACTCGGAGAAACTGTCGCTCGCGGGGTACACAACCTCATAAAAGGTTTTCAAATTGATTTCTATTGGTAAACATTATGTTCGAGTGCAACGAATTTTTCATATTTTTTTTTTTGTGTTAAAATTTCTTCGCTCTTAGGTAGTACAAAATTGTATATGTACCTCAGTACATTTATTTTTAACATTTTTTTATTGCATTATTTTATTTATTTATAGCCTCTCTTCGGACATAACATTATTTCTTTATTTTTCGTAGATATTCATTTTGTTCCACTTTTGCATGTCCGTTTGCCAGGTGGCAAAGGCCACCTCCAATCTTCTCCATTCTGGCCTTTCTATGGTCACTCATAGTGTGTGAAAATGGTGTTGTTATTTTCTTAATATAAAACAAACATACTTAAAAATAATTGACTTGTCGTAGCATATATTCAACACGTAGTGTGTTTGTTGTTCTGTAAAATACTGTTTCTAAAAACTTTGTTTTTCGAAATAAAAAACTTGTGAAATATTAATTTTACGAGTACATTGATATAATTCAGGGTTCGGGCGTTTAAACCATCCACACGCACAAGTGAATAAAAAAATGTAACAAAAACTTGACAACCATCAATACTCGTAAAACCTTCTTGCTAGATAAGGGACATTTACCCAGAACTAGGACAGTTCCCGATCGATATTTAAATTCCAAGACAAAAAAGACAAAGTAGCTATTACACAATGAGGGAGTTTATAAGGAAATGTGTCGAGTTATGGATGTTATTAGATTACAAGGGCCTCGGTGCACGCAGCAGGGTAATCTCATTAGTGGTCGATATCCAATTACGGAAACATTGGCGGACCAGGCAAGGTTGCCGCCTTGACTTGAAGAAGTTATTGAGATTTAAACTGAGCTGAAGGAAGGTGGTCTTACCACCTTGCTTCGTCTGGTACGTTTGTATGCCAAGGAGATAGCAGCTTAACTTAAATCTTCTGTTTTAATCGCCAAAGGGTAAGAAATTCAAGATCTTTGTGTTAAGCCTTTGTGGAACATCACGCTTGTAATCCCGAAGTGTTAGGTAGAAGAGTACCTAACAGTGCATCCACATTAAGTCAGTTTAAGTACCATGTAATAGGAGCCCTATTGCCTTCAACCGGGAGTAAATCCAGACTCCGTGGTTGCTCCTGAGAAATTCTCGATGAAAAACCTAATAACACTTTAACCCACAATAGAATAGAACTTGGACTTGCTCCGGGGCTGCGGGACTGTTGGAAAGAAATACCGCGTCCCCGGAATACAAAGGGTGAGGAAGTAACATGGATGGGTTTTAGTCAGTTAAAGTCTGACACTCCGTTCAGAGTGGAAGGAGTCATTTGATGGTTTCCCGTCCGAAAAAAGAACTTCATGTTAACTAGACCAACAAGGCAGTCTTTGTGTAAGTCTAGCTGTATCAATATTTCTAAGTAGCTGTATCAATATTTCTAACTAGAGCTTCGATATTGAACTACTCTCATTCCAACCGATTTTTCATTCCTACCGATGGCCCTGACCCGGTTCAGGGCAAGCATGAACAATAACCATTACCTTATTTATAAGCACCATTATGCCTCTATAAATTATACCTATTTAACTCACAATCGTAGGCTTTCGTATTTTTTCTAAAGAAAGGGGAAATTTATAAGTGGCAATTATTATTACGACGTATTAGTAGGTTCGTTGAACCTCGTATACCGCACTGTAGGTTCATGGGTTTATAGGTAACATTGTTAAGCGAAGTAACGAGTATATTCAATGATTTTGTGGTGGGTGGGTTTATTGCTTGTTGGTATAATGGCTTTCCGTTTAGCACTAATAAATTAGTGAGTCAGATACATATAGGGTGTAAAACACCTCTTAACGAAGCCAAAAGGCACTTGTTTTCCCTGTCATTGCTATCATTTTTTTTGTTCTACACCATACTTAAGAACCTTCTAGTTACGGAAATATTGGGGGTCAAAGTTACAACTGTTTGACAAGGTTTTTTTAAATGCATGATTTTATTGCGAGATATTTACTTTAAATACCTTTAAGAACCCCGTACTATTCAATACATCCGTCAGCAACTCAGCACAATGTTTTGCGTGCGTTACATTGAGTTATACCCCAAAACGTGAATTTTGACCCCAAAAAAAAAGTTGTTTCCCAGCAATAATTCTTGCGTAAAGTTACTTAGTTTGCTGTATAGAATGTTTGGTTGACGGCTTCGTGGTGAGGTGGTTTACACCCTGTAGGTGGTGACATACCTACAAGAGGCCACTTTTTTATACTAGCTGATCCCTACGGCTTCACTCTCGTGGAGTACGATAATCGAAATAAAAATAGTCTATGTGATCCAGGCTTTATAGGGTGTAAAAAACCCTCTTACTGGAACCGAAAGGCACTTGTTCTCCCCATCATTGCGATATTTTTTTGTCCTCCTACACTGTACCTGGGAAACTTCTAGTTACGTAGATATTGTGGGTCAAAGTTCCAAATTTTTGAAAAGTTTTTTTTTAAATACATGTTATTATTGTAGGATTTTTACTTTAAAAATCACTACGACCCCCATTTTATTTAAACCATCCGTCAGCACAATGTTTTAAGTGCGCTACTTTGAGTTCTACCACAAAATATGATTTTACACCTTAAAAAAAGTAGTTTCACAGCAGAACATGTACATAATGCTTGGTTGACGGCTTCGTGATGAGGTTGTTTACACCCTATATACTATTTGTATGCCCAATTTCATCTAAATCCGGTCAGTAGTTTTTAGTAGTGGAAAGACTAAGAAACATTGATCCAGTCATACATCCTCACAATCTCACAATTTTTCGCATTTATAATATTAGTAGGATTTGCGTAGGCGAGTCGTATTTTGGTGCAAACGGCAAGTTATATAGTCATACAAAAGTTCTCACATGTGCTGTGATTATCGTGTTAGTTTAGCTATGGATTTTGAGCACGACACGACAATTATAACTTTCTTTACGATATTTCGTCGAAACGAATACAAAACACTTCTAATTGGTTTTGTGCCAACGTACTTACAGGTTCGACGACCCGATTGGCGTAGTGGTAGTGACGCTGCCTTACGTTCTGAGCGTCCTGGGTTCGAATCCCGGTAGGAGCAAATGTTTGTGTGATGAGCACGGACAATTGTTTCCGAGTCATGGATGTTTATATGTATAATAAGTATGTATTTACAAACAAAAAAGTATATATGTAGTATATCAACTATCTAGTGTCCACGACACAAGCTTTGCTTAGTGTGGCACTAGGTGGCGCTGTGTGTTAATGTCCAGCGATATTTATTTATTATTTATTAGGTTTACCTGCTCTTGTTAGACGAAAATGTTAATATTTTTTCCTGCTGCTACAAAAATAAAGTATTTCTGATATGTATTAAATCCAATTCAAACCAGCGAAGCATACGATTTTTACAGGCCACTGAAAATGCTTCCTTTATCTTAGCGTCTAATGGAAATTTCAACCCGTGTAGGTATGAACGAGCTAAGAAATAGGGGGGTGAGTCAGTGGGGTGGAAACTGAATGCTTGGCGTAACGTTATTCGGACGTTTCCATTTTCTCCAGAAGTAAGGAAGTATTTCAGAGCATTGTGTAGTTAAGGCTGATGCCTCGACCTTTATGAACTTTGAGGGATGAATTGATGATTTTGATGATTATATTTTTGTAACTACATACGTCTGACAGTCGCGAATTACATTTTCATCAACATACTGGCCATATAACATAGAACTGGCCTGCAAATTGCAGAAAATGTAAGGAAATTTAAATTTCGCGGGTTACACTGCCTTAAAGCGAGACGGTAAGCCGCTGTAGAAGCGGAATTCGGGTTTTCTTTTTAGCTCGATGTTATTAGAAGGGGGTAGAAGTCGGGGCGTAAGCCCTTTCTTTTACTCATTAGGGAACAAATTAAGTGACGAAAAGGTCGTTATTTTTTGTTAATTAAGGGTACCAAATTTGATTAATGTTACATTGTTTTAAGCTTTTACGGTTTAATACTAAACTCATACTTATGGGTAACCCATAAGTGACAGTATCAGTTTGATACATTAAAAAAAAAAACTAGTCAAAAAGTTGGAACTTTGACCCCCAATATCTCCGTAACTAGAAGGTTCCCAGGGGCCTAATTCTGCTGTTTTAATAAATTCGTCACTCCAACATGATTTCATTGTCATCACATTGTCATTTTGCTTAAAGTTCGTAATCTGCTAAATTCACCAAAATTCACAATGGTCGGTCAATGGTCTCGTAATAAAATTGTGTTTTAATGGCATTGTCGTATTGTCATTATTATAAATCCCTTAGTACAAATGGTTTTCGAAATCTACTACTAAATGCGAACATTTATTCATGCCAGATTTCATGTATGAGATTACTATTCTATGACATTTCTTTCAATCTTTGAAGAGTCACAATGGCGCCATTATGATAGTAGAATTAACAAACTTGTCAAAATAAGACAGAACTAGACCATTATGAAATCAATGATCGACTACTTTGAGACTATTGTAATAGGAGAATCGAGGCCCAGGTATGGTGTATAACAAATAAATGATCGCAATGACGGGGAAAAAGTGCCTTTCGGGTTCGTTAAGAAGTGTTTTACACCCCTTATAGTCTTAATCATTAAGCATAGATCTCGACAGTTCAAGCGCAATACGACTTTCTAAGATTCTGTCGTAGAAAAAAATGGCACTCTAGTTTTACTAACGGATCGAGATACTTGCGTTATCTAGGTATATCAGTGTCTCAAATGTCTATGGCTACGAAGTTCAACTAATATTTTAAATGCTTAAGTTCGTGAGGATGATCCATTCTCATGTTTTTTACTCTTTCACGGAAAAACTACTATACTTAACCGGACTTGAATGAAATTTGACATACAGTTAGTTTACACACTAGGTTAACACATAGGATAAATTTTATCCCAATATTATGATCCTGTGGGTCAATTACCAGACTACACGCGAGCGAAACCGCAGGCTTTTCTAGTAAAAATATAACTTTGACATCACGTAACGCCACAGCGTAACACCGATGTCTTTTAGTGAAAAAGTTCTAATATTATAAGAAGGAAAATGTGGTTACCCGGATGCACAAATTGCCTATTTGGCGCTGACAAAAATGTCGAGTGAGAGGCTCACTGGAGGATTAATGAATGTGATAAGAAAAATTATGAAAGGACAGCTGGGGAAAGATGAAAATATTTTCCTCGAGGAAGAAGGTTCTTTTTGTATTTTTTTGGCTGATTTTCAACTTGCAGTGTAAAGAGAAGTAGCTGCTATTAAAAATCTAGACGATACTGGAGCTTGGTTCCTAAGTCTCAAGTCGCAAGTGCGACTGCGGTCTTATGTCCTGCGTTTGATTCCCAGTTTGGGAAAAAAGGAAAGAAGAAGGAAGGAAAAGAGGAGGGAGATAAGGTGTAAGGTTTTCCATCAGAAACTTCTCAGTAGCAGCCCTGGAGTTTTAATTTGAGCCCGGTTGATGGCAATAGGCTCGCCCAAACATGGGACTTCGACATAACTGGCAAAATGGGGGTACTATAAGGTACACCGCTGCCTTACCTTAGACGAGATTTTATGTTATGCTACTGAAAGCGGCTTTGTAGCCAAGTTCTAGGCCGAGTCAATTTATAATACGATCGAACGCTAAAAAGAGGCCTAAGTCCCCTTTGTTTTTTTTTTTGGGATGGGAAATCATCAAATGACTTCTCCCGCTCTGGGCGGAGCGGGAGGGAGTATCAGACTTTTACTGACTAAAACCCATCCATGTTCCTTCCTCGCCCTTTATGTTACGGGGCCGCGGTATCTCTTTCGAATAGGCCCGCAACCCCGGCAGGCTTCGACCTTTGCGGGCCCCTGGCCTAAACCCCTTGAAGGTGAAAAATACAAAAGTTCGACAAGCCAGTATTTATTTTGGCACATAACCTCGCCGCCCGCGCCACCTACTACATATCTTGGACGTACGACCATATTACGGTCGGAAAAAGCAGTGAAACAACCTCGAACTTCGCTAGTATACCGCTATTTATGTGCAAAGTTCCCGACTGCGCTCGCAATTAGCTACCAGATAGAACTCTCCTAATGTCCCCGTGACACGCCACTAACTTTCACAAATAAAACCATTAAAAAATGTAATGACAAAATCGTTGGGAATGGGACGTATTGTGGGGTTGCCCTGCCACCTGCCTGTATTTTCCCAACTATGTTGGGGTTGCCTACCAGTCCATACGGAAGCAACTGAATATGTATATAACCAGCTAATGTTCAGACACAGACTTTCCACAACCCAGCTAATGCTGGGAAATACGATACCACTTGGTAAGACTGGTGTCAAGACTTTTTTGGGCCTCTGACTACCTGTAACGACTGTCAAAGATGGACAAATGACAGCCGGGACCAATAGCTTAACGTGCTTTCCGAGGTACGGAGGAAACTCGGTATGTAAGAGTTGTCACCCATCCACAGACCAACCTAGGCCAGCATGGCTTAACCTAAAGATCGACCCGAGCGGCATTATTTAGCAACAAGCTCAACCCGCGATCACGGCGCAAAAATAATCACGGATAGGACAGATAGCGCGTAAGTGACAATATAAGTATAACTAGCTGACCCACGCAACTTCGTCTGCGTCACATTAGAGAGAAAAACGAAAGGAAAAAAATCCCCGTTTTTGCAACATTTTTCATTCCTGCTCCGCTCCTAATAGTCGTAGCGTGATGTTATATAGCCTATAGCCTTCCTCGATAAATGGACTATACAACACAAAAAGATTTTTTTCTATTCGAACCAGTAGTTCCTGAGATTAGCGCGTTCAACCAAACAAACAAACAAACTCTTCTGCTTTATAATGTTAGTATAGATTTGAAACCGTGAAATATTAAAACAACTAACGGTCAGTCTTTGAGTAAGAACAATATTTCTACAAAACATTCTACAAGAAAATATCGCCAAGTTATGAAACTAACGATTTACCTACTCTCGGATTCCAGCTCTCACAACCTACTTGCCAACTCATTTTACAGTCCAATTCCTACGAACTTCCTATTTCAAAGAACCTTGCCACTACCAAGGATTATCTATCTGGAAAATATAAAGTTCCGATAAAAGCTTGGACCTAGATATTTGTCTCGAGAAAGTTTTCCGACGATTGTCGGATCAGATCCTACGATTTGACGACGATCTCTTTTCCCGACAACTGACGGTAAGACGTCTTGGGAGAAATTCTAGAATTATAGCGGGAATAGCTACTTGTGTGGAATGATATGTGAGTCTGTGTGAGCGGGATCTTGCATGAATTGGGTCAGTATTTTATGTAGTTTTCGTATTGATTTCGTTTTGCGCAGATCTTTATGTTTTAGGGTGGTTTTATGTAGGGTGGGATAAAACAGTTCGGACTAAATCAATGCTCGTAAGTTGTTACTTTTTTCAGCCACCTCTTTAGGGTGGAATGATATCGATGCACAAACGTTTAGCACTAATTCAATAAATCATTCTGAACCCTGAAAAGTATCTTCTGTTTAGGCAACTACAGTACTTTCACAGTTTTATGTCTTGTGACTGGGACTGTAGATACATTTCATTTTCATCTTTGTTTTGACAATTTAAAAGTGCCTGTAACTGGCCTACTTGAAATAAATGCTTTGATTTTTCCTACAAAAGTACTTACTTCCTATCGTTTTGACGTGTAGGTTATACGTAAACTTGGTTTTTGTTCAATTACCGATGAAAATTTTATGTGACCCGTTCAGAATGACGTTTGGCATACAGGGTACAAGATTTTTGCGAAAATACGAGATAACTACCACCATGAACCATCACCACCACCATTAACCATCTTGTAGACAAATATTAGATACCTCTCGAGTTATTGTCGGAATAAAACAAGGAAATAAAATAAAATCCTCGTTCACCGATAAACTTTTAAATTCTATGTTGACATTTTGCTACACACATAAACATCCTTTTCTATGGTAAACACGTCTAACACTTACATTTATCTACATCTGCCTAATAAGCCTATCAATTTTGACGATGATAACTTACTTATAAACCATATTATCAAGCAAACCATCATTTTCCCTTTAGTCCGTTTTACTGATTGAGTTTTCGTTTCGTAAACTGCAGATCAAAGGGGATACTTGACTCGAGAATATGTTGATCAATTATATTGCGACAGATGAACGAATCCTTTATTTGATGTTTCTGTTTAATTGATTCGAAAATATCGCTTTTGATTCACTATTTTGACTCAATAAATTCATACACATTCACAAAGTGAACTTTGGTACCTATTCTATTGATCACTCATCCATTAATTGTATTCTCATCGCTTTTATTGTTTAAAAAATTGGTTGCCTGTAAAGTCGGTATACGGGCGAAAGTTTTACGTGACAACGACTTTGAGTGGTAAAATAATTTTAATGTGAATATTCATTCGTATAGTAGGAAGAAGGATGAAATAATAGTACGCGTGCCTTTCACTTTTTATGTCTGTCTCTCTCGCTCTTAGGGGGGCTAACCATGCCCGAGTGGAACGGACGCGTGCCTCTCACTCGCTCTCATTGTGAGCGCATAACGTGAGCGGAGCGTAACGCAGTTTCTTGAAGTGTCACCCGGCAAACCAATTTATAAGACGTTGTCACGTCAAAAATATTGGTTCGTGCAATTACTGAAAATGTTTACAACTGTATTTTAATGCAAACTATTTTATAAATCCGCGCTTCGGCATCAATACAACTGTCTGCAATAACCGTAATATGATTAATGACAATATAAGAGTCGAGAATTGTTACAAAAGGAAAGTTTCAGGGCTTCAGTAACTGGGGATTAAGTTGTAGTCAACAAATTCCCACAAGTAAACAGAACTAATCATCGTAGTTTGGGGTGATGTATATAATAGATAGATATTATGATGTTGTCAACATTTGTAGTTCGTAATAGAGATATAATTCTGATAGACAACTTGTTGCCTTCATTTCAGCTATTTATGCATAAACGCCAGACAGAAACGATTCATTTTATGAAACGAGACTTAATGTTGTGCAAAATGGAGCGCATTAGGCGAAAATCAGACTTATTTACTGTCAAATAATGCTCATACTTGTATTTTTTCTTTTGATTTGCATGCCTGTTCGTTTATTTAAGAAGACCGCATTGTAATGTACACATTGTTTTTATAACATGTGGAAAATATTGATAGTTATACATTTACTCAAACTCAAACTGTAATTTTGTGTAATACTGGAATCTTCCGTTTGTTTTCCTAAATAATTCAAATAAGATAATAATTCTCTTCCGCCTGATATTAGAGACTGCCAAACTAGTGCAATCTTCAAAAAAAGAGTAAAATAATTACATTATCTGTCCAATTCGCCATAGTTGCATAGGTGTTATTAATTGTAGTTTATTTTTGTGTTATATATTTTGTCTTGTATGTATGTTCTTAGGTTTATCGTATGTTACATTTAAATTCTTTTTTTTTTGTATGTATTCTATTTTTTCATCTTCAACACACTATGTCTACATCTCTTTTTATCTACTCTCCTTTCGCAGGCATGCTGGAAGAGATTTCTTTAGAAATAAGCATCACCTTTGTACCTATTTTCTATTCCTTTCTTCTTTTCTGTATGTAGTGAGTACATAAACTGTTAAATTAATAAAAATAAAATACTGTTACGGAAATCGTGGTCTCTCATGATGTGGTCTAATAAAAACATCGACAAAGTGATCATAGGCCACGAAACTATTCAAAAATCACGCGTTAAACCGTAGACATTGATGGATTGCCGATAAATGTCGAGTAGGCGAAGATATCGCTCAGCTATAAAAGTGTCAAAGTATTCTTACGAATTAAAATCTACTCGAACGCAGCCGGGCCAGAAATACGAGCGTAATGAAACGTGGACTGGAATTGAAGGCCATAAATCAGGCCACGGCATGGCCTCACTGTAACGAGGTGTCGCACAGGCTTGATAGGGAATGTGACCTGATGTGCGGATATTTGCAGATTCGGATTTGATAACAGAATTAAAGATATATCGATAAAGCTATCGTCTAAGCGTCTGAACAAAACTAGTGAGATCGATGATAAGAAAATATTTTATTGTACCTAATCCAAATCTTAACGTAACTCTTTCACAATATTTTTAACTAGCATTTGATCGCGGCTTCGCTCTCTTTATGTACGGAACATACAACTACAACACTGGTATAATGTAGCTTCACGTTAGTGAAAGAATTTTCGAAATTGGGTCAGTAGTTCCGAGAGCAAATTACCTACCTTACCTTTAAATCATACAATCTCAAAACCTTGTACCTGTTTATAATTTGTATATAGATTCTATGGGGCATATAGGCAGTTTTTCGCTAAAAACCATATCTTCCAGACAACCTTAAACAAACTAAAATCAAAAGGGGAGTATTCAGTGGTGTACAATCAACATCACAGAAAGCGGCATACAGTAGCCTTAAAATGGAATCAAATATTTCATCTGCGAACTTAAAAAATATCCGATTGCCTAATACATGCACAGATCAGCGTATCATCGTAACCAAAGGTGCTCCTAGGTCAAATGATGAATTAGAGTGTCACGACACACGTTACATCTGCGACCAGTCATTACTCTCCCAGTGTTAATGACTATACAAACGTGCTCAGATTAAATGGCACCATGAATTGCCCTAAATAGCTCTATTAAGTGTGTATAAACGGTGTCAGATTGCTTGCTACTATTAACGAAGATTATTGATGCACGTTTCACCTTTATCTGTTAGCGAAGTAGACATAATAGTTAAACAATGGCGTCGGACCGTTTCGGTCTTACTTCACAGACGACTTCTGTAACGTGTGGTTAGTTCCGAACCTGATGTCAGAGTATTTATGCCGCCCATGAGCTTGGACTTGGCTTTACATGCCGTCAAGAAATATCTCTCAGGCATGCTGGTTTCGGTTTGAATGAACGAAGGTTCTAATTCGAGACCTATGACTTCTCAGTCCGAATATTAAACCACTTTAAGGCTATCACTGATATTTGTCCCTTGATAAAACGAACATAAACAACTTGAACATAAACACCCGAGTATAGATAAACGAATGGCAGGTTAAGAGGTGTATCCGGAGAGACTTTGACACTTCAATGACAAATTGGTACACGTGGGTCTGGAGAGCCATGAATCATCAAAGTGGCTCGGAAAAGTACTGATCAATGTTGATTTGCGATCACTAAAATAATTTTAGTTAAATTAAAGACCAGGGAGGGTTTTTTTTTTCAAAATGTATAAAGACTACGTCCTGGATATATGCACAATAAGTGTTTCTTAACAGATGTTAAAACCCTTCAGAGTATATAGGCGTGACGTCAAAGGCACACCAATTAAATGCATTGTGTTTACAGCAAAACATACATGTAGCATATTGGTTGCAGCAATCACGGCACATTTCCTGTCATTACCTGAAGAGTTCCATTGTCTATCTCCGAAGGTCTTCATCAGATCTTCACAGAACTTTAATGGGACTACTTCGGAAGAGTACTCTTCCTAACGATCTTACACGAATTCTTGTTGAAAATGGACATGTATTTCACTAAAAGCACGTGCCAAATAAATCAAAGAAGCAAAGATTCGTTTCGATAAAATAAAAAGACGCAACCACTTCTATTGAGAGTCGATTGGATACGTCTCCTCCATTCGCAGGTGTATCCGATATTTGCGGAACTTACGGATAGGTGACGGCTACATCCCTATCAATGATTAGTGGCTGTTTAGACTCTGTGGATCTACGTAAGGCTCACAGTAATGGCCGCTGGGATTAGTAGAGGTATCGGTTGACTTCCGTGCAAGGAGGGACGGCAGTTAAGCCCTTGTTTATAGTGATGGATGGCACTTTCCCTTATATACGTTCGTTGGGCAGATTGCCAAAAGATAGTGTAGAATTTGAACTTTGCCGTGGGTTAGTTGGAAAGGTCACGGAATTTTGTAATTTGCCTTCCGCGAACTTCGTGCTTGAATAGTACTATTGAGACTTAAATCATGATCATGGATTTTTAGAAAACCGTATGAAAATCTACGGTGTGTTTCATCAAAAACTGACTGATTTTCCGTCAAAAATATAATCTTGCCTGGAAACTGGTAATGAACTATGAGAGTTTTAACATGGTTTTCCTAATTAAAACCTTCCACAGTTTTATAGCCTACCGCATCCCAACCCATGGTAATCAAATTTTCTTACGTTTCCTTGAGAAAAAAATAAAACTCTTAAATCCGATAAACTCCACTCAGGGCTCACCACAGATCGACGCTAGTGTCCAACAAAAATATATTTACGAGCTCCGTTCAACTATTAAGTCATACTGACCAACATTACACGGCCAGTTTTTATAACGTTTTTCACAAGCAATTAAACAAAACGCACACTTTCATTTTATGACTCTAAACTCGGCAATCCGGAATCCCGAATGAGCAGAATACAGGTCAACAGTGACCCCGTCCACACGTGTAATGGGTTCCGTTAAAATATTTATAGGTGTATTTTTGCAAGCTCTGTTTTCCACACTCTGAGTGGTCCGCAGATTTAATCGTTTAATACTCTACACAGTGACGGTAAGCCAACAGGGGCACACTTGGATATTGACAATATTTTTGTATTTGGACACAGATTTCCATTAGCTGAAATAACATCGTTTGTCGATGTATATTTCGAGCTGGCGTGTATAAAACAGGCCAAGGACTTCGAAATAAATTATAAAGATATAAGAATAAGGAACAGAGCCTTCGTCTATAAATTACTTGAGTGTGTTTATAAAGTCGTATGGCGTCTTCATGTCTAAAGTTTTAACGAGGAATGTTAAAATCTGGCACGATACGGAATAATAAATAAAATACGATTTCATAAAACAAGATAAACACGAACATGTGTTGTGATGGAAAACCAATAAAAATCGTATCCACTGATAATATTGTTTGTCAAAACAATTTTTTAAAAAACGAAGGTCATTTTATAATATTTTTAGTAAACAGAAACCTTGGATGAATAAGCATGAAGACAGTATCAAAATATTACAAATATATTTAGTCCGTCAGTTAGATTATTGAAAAATAATGGACAAGTATTTTTTCTTTTTGTGAATTAATGAGTATTGACAAAGATAAAACGCATCAAAACTCGGAAGAGGGGGGTCGTGACGTCAGAACTAGTCAAACATTTTGCCTAGGCGTGACGTATGTATTGGGAATTTTTAAAAACGTCGTATCTTCGTCAATTTTGATTTAGGTAACAAAATAAAAAAAACGGGTCAAATTTTTTTTAATAATCTACCTGCCGGACTAATTCGATTTTTTTGGTCGTCTACCCTATTGCTGGACTTAATTTTTAGATGAGTAAAATTGCAAAGTTAACTATGGTTCTAATGCTTGGAGTCTATCAAGAAGATAAAAGAAGAGCTCATGACTAAATAATAATAGCCGCACATGTCAATCTTCAAGGTTAAGCGCCACGTTTGTCAAGGTCAGTCTATAGATGGGTGACGATCATTACAAACCGAGTTTCCTCCGTGCCTCGGAAAGCACGTTAAGCCATTGGTCTCCGCTGTCAGTTGAAGGTCTTCGACAGTCGTAATCGTTACAGGTATTTAGTGGCCCGAAAACCTGACAACCAGTCTTACCAAGGGGTACCGTAGTCAGTAGAGTCAGTATCAAGTGGGTTAGAGTTCAGATAGGAAGTCAGTAAAAAACTGGTTTCAAACTCAAATTCCAAGCATTCTTTTCTGTTTTTCTGACATTCCAATTTTGAATGTCAGAA
Organism: Xestia c-nigrum; assembly: GCA_916618015.1. Lineage (NCBI taxonomy): Eukaryota > Metazoa > Arthropoda > Insecta > Lepidoptera > Noctuidae > Xestia > Xestia c-nigrum. The sequence continues at coordinate 21,351,623 of OU745250.1, forward strand.
AAAAAAAACGAAACTAAACCTACAGTCACTGTCACAAGGCATAATAACTAGTGAAACTGCTGTAGTTCCACATTTGAAAGCGTAGATCTCTATGGAGAGAACTGGGCAAGAAACTCCATGGTATTCAGCTGCATCAATCATTCAACGCGCGCGCGTCCCCGCCGTACGCACACTTAAAGTGATAGCTCCGTCAAAAAAAATTTAATAAAAAACCAATGTCGCATATTTCATAAAAAAACTCCTACAAATCGAAAGACAAACGTGTGATTCTACGTGTTGTCAAAACAGTGTAGTGATATATCAAATGGATTACAAATAAACAGCAAAAACAATTACTACAAAATCTACAAAGTGTCTTGTGAACCAGTGACTCAGTGTGATTCATCGTAACGAGTGCGCGAAGCAATTCATTACCAAATATGGTCACAAGTTTACTCGTTTTCGATGAATATTAGACAAGACTAGAAACTATACCAACTTTTCAAGCAGTCATAGATATAGTGCCGTGGCGCAGCGGTTAATGACACAGCTCGCCGTAGTAGTGGCCGTATGTTCGAACCCCACCGGAGGTAATTCTTTTTGTGTTTTAAATAAATTATATTGGCAATGGAAATGGAATCAGAATACATTACTATTCGTAAACCGCAGAAATCGACCTCATTGGACAATATCTTCAATGATAATTCCACGGTACTAGATACTACTATGATGAGTTTACCGAGCACATCGTTGAATGAAAGCGACACCACCTTGGATTTGAAAGATACAGTAAAAAGATTAACCTTAGAACTAGAAAGCGCTCACCAGGAGATTGATCATTTAAATAGCGAAAATTTCCGTCTGAAAATGGATATTGGTCAGTATCAAAAACTTATTGAAACTCTTAAGAAAGTAAACCTTTTGGAAAGAAAAAGCTTGACACCAAAGTCTTCACGCCAATTAAAATTAAGGACAAGCTGTTTTTCAACGCCTACTAAGATTATTCCCTCTCCTAAGGTGACTAATTATCCATCTAATACTGTCGAATTGGCACAGAATGATGGTGATAGCTGCGACAATTCTTTTGATTCAGCCTTATCTGGACGTATTGCTGAGGGAAACTTGGAAGCTAAATCGCCGAAAGATGTAATCTGTAACTCACTCACAATCCCGGTCAACCCAATCCTTGATTCGCAATATGTTGATGAGTCTATTCCCACATCGAAGGCAGATTCTAATAGTGAATTTTCTCCTGCTGACACCCAGCAGTCAACTAATAACTCCCAGCCTCATTTGCAAATCAAGGCTACTCAAAGAGTCGCGATCTTCGGTGATCAAACTGGATATGGTGTTCGTAAAATCCTTCAGTACTATCTGGGGTCAAAGTTCATCGTGACGTCATTTATTAAAGAAGATGCAACTACGGAACAGGTTTTGAAATCATGTGCAAGTATGTGTAAAGACTTTAGTAAAACCGATTTTGTCATAATATTAGCTGGCACAAATGACAACAATCCTTTGAATATTCAAACTTATTTGTATTACACATTATGCCAGTTAAAATTCACTAATGTTTTGGTGGGTCAAATTTACAAGCATAACTGTCTAAATGTAAAAAGTGTAAATAAACTTCTAAATTTTGTGTGCGATAATTGTACAAACTCTACGTTTCTTTCGTTACATAGTGATGTTTACAGGCCTTACGTAAATAAACTGCATGCTTGTAGATTAATACATAGGCAGATTCTACATATAAATTATAAACACAATTATCGAACATATAATGAAAATCTAGTAAGTCAGAGTAGTCAACAGTCTACAAAGAATGTTAGCGTACAAACAATCTCTTTCAAATGTGTTGGGGTTCAGACTGATGATGCTGATACAGCGATTAAATCAAACGACTTAATTCTACAATCAGATTTTTTTCGTGAATCATAACAGTGATATATCTGTAAAATGCAGTAACAATGTTAATATTGTCCCAATGAACTGTACCAATTTAATAGTCTTACACCAGAATATATGTGGTATTTCTAACAAGGCAAACGAATTAGAAGCCTATATACAAACTCTTGGGACAAAGGTAGACTATCTATGCTTCACTGAGCATTTCTTAAGTAGTGTGTCAATAACTTCTTTTAATTTAGATGGTTACAAATTAGCGTCTCATAATACACGAAATAAAAAAAAGAGAGGAGGGAGCTTAATCTTAGCTCAAGCAGATAGGAAAGTAGAGAATGTCATTGCAATTGCTAAACTGTACGCCGTAGAGAGTTTTGAGGTGTGTTGCATAAGGGATACCACAACTGGAGTGTATGTATGTTGTGTGTATCGTAACCCTAATGATAAGAATTTTGATATTTTTATGAAGAAAATGGAACTATTGCTTGAGTTTTTATTCAACAAGAAATGCATTATTTGTGGAGATTATAATGTTAACCTGCTTCTGGAAAACAAAAAACGTGCAGAATTTTTGAGTCTGTTGGCATGTTACAATTTCAGATGTCTTTTTGATAGCCCCACATTTATTCGTAATAACTCGTATTCCTGCTTAGACAATATCATAACGAACCTACACGAAGAACAGGTATTAAGTAGTAAAATTGACCACAATGGCTTAGGAGACGGACATGGAGCACAATTGAGTGAATTTTTACTAGAAAATATGTTAGAAAATAAAAATAATCAATATTTAATAATTAATAAAAGAATCTTTAATTGCAGAAATAGTATATCTTTTAAGGCTAGATTACTGAATCAAAATTGGAATTTAATGGGAATTAATTCATTTTTGAGAAATTTTAATACTAGTTTTCGGAAAAGTTACAAAAAACGGGAAATAAAAATCAAATTGAAAAGGGGATCACAGTTAAAGTGGGTAACTAGAGGAATTAAAACGTCGAGTAAAATGAAAAGAGTTTTATGCACAAATACTGGTAATCAGGTTCATGAAAGTGTACTCAATTATAAAAATAAATACATTCGAATATATAGAAGAGTCATGACCAAAGCCAAAAAAATTGCGGTCGCAGAGAAAATTGACAACTCTAAAAATGTAAGTAAAGAAATTTGGAATGTAATTAACGACCGCACAAACAGATTTAAAAAAGTGCAACAGGAACCACTCTTTCTAAAACTAAACGATCAAGTCATAGACTCGCCAACTGCCGTTGCTAATATGTTAGCAAAACAGTTCAACCACAGTTGTGATTCTGCTGAAACTAAGACTGAAGAAGCTTTATTGCTACTTCAACATAGTTGTGAAAGGGTAATAAATGATATGTCACTCACGCCTACCACACCAAAAGAAATAACACATATAATTAAAACTATGACGAACAAACACTCTAGTGGATATGACGAAATTCCCATTGCTATTCTTAAAGAACACATAAAGATATTGGCTGGGCCACTGTCTACATTCATTAACAACTGCCTCGAACAGGGTATTTTTCCGGAACAATTAAAAATTGCAAAGGTTGTGCCAGTTTATAAAAAAGGTTCAAAAACCGATCCCAAAAATTACAGGCCCATTTCGCTTCTACCGACACTTTCAAAAATTTTTGAAAAAATCTTAAAATCTCGGCTATTGACTCATCTTCGTATAAATAAAGTTCTACATGATAGACAGTTCGGTTACCAGAAAGGAATTGGCACTGGTGATGCCATTTATAAACTTTTAGATGATGTGACTAGCAAATTAAATCATAAATTAAAGGTAGCTGGTATTTTTCTGGACTTATCTTCCGCATTTGATACAATAGATCACAATCTACTTATTGCCAAACTAAATTATTATGGTGTCAGAGGCAGAGCCCTTCAATTATTTACATCGTATTTAAGAAATAGGAAAATGTATGTAGAAACCAGCACTATAGAACAAAATGGCCAACGGAAAACATACCAATCATCCATGATAAATATTACTACGGGCGTGCCGCAGGGTTCCATATTGGGTCCAATACTTTTTATTATTTTCACTAACGATTTGATAAATTACATTAAAATAAAAATTCCAGACATCAACCTCGTAGTCTTTGCAGATGACACTAACGCTGTAGCAGGGGCGAAAAGTATTAGTGAACTGACAGAAAAGGTCAATACTACGTTAGCAGCATTTCAATTCTGGTTCAATACAAATAGATTAATAATAAATATTCAAAAAACGAACATCATGTTGTTTCGGACCACTGCAAGCAATAAGGATAATATGAATATAACTCTCAACAATGAGAAGATTGAACTGGTGACAGACGTCAAATTTTTGGGTATCCACTTAGATTGTTTGCTCAACTGGAAAAAGGAGCTAGCACACATAGACTCATCTATATCATCTGCGTGTTATGCGTTGAGAAAGTTGAGAGATGAAATAAATACGGAACAGTTAAAGATGGTATATTATGCTCTTGTCGAATCCAGACTTCGATACAGTATACAGTTCTGGGGGAAAAGCTACGGTTATAATCCTCAACGAGCCTTTATTCTCCAAAAAAGAGCAATACGTACAATTGTCAGAATCTCACAAATAGAAAGCTGTCGGTCTCATTTTAAGCGTTTAAATATTCTAACATTGCCCAGCTTATACATACTTGTTTTGTTAGTTAATTTTAAGAAATATGTTCATGAATTCGAGTCTGAGGAAGAAAGAACAAGCAGGGAGAACACTCGTAGGAAGGATTTTAAAAATAAAGTTGTACCTAACTTCAACATTGTCAAGCATAGCCCTCATTACCAAGCTGTACAAATATTTAATAGACTGCCAGCAGACCTAAAAATCTTGTTTTACACTAGTTCTTTTAAGGTTAAGCTAAAAGCATTTCTGTTGGATAGGAATTTGTACTCAGTAGACGAACTGTAATTTATAATTCAAATTTTATCTATTTAACAAAAAAAAAAAAAAGTGTTATTTACAATGTTATTTAAAAAAAAAAAAAATCTTTTACTGTTTATGTTTTTGGTTATCATGTATTTTTCTTTTTAATGTATGTTTTTGTTTTTAATTATTGCTGCATGTTTTATATTATTGAATGTCACTTTAACTTTATATTAATATTATTAATTAAGATGTATGTAATGTATCAAACACAATTTAATTGTTCATGATAAATAAATAAATAAATCCAGTACCTAAGACTGGAAGCCGACCCCAATAATATAGTTGAGAAAAGGCTAGGCAGATGATGATGCTTGGCTTCTAAAAAGTACAATTACACAACGTTCTTGGTTCAACAGCCGCTTAAGACAATTTATTTATAACCTTAACATTTGTCATTCTGGTGGGGAGAACCGGTTTTTGTGTCACTATCAAAATAGACACGTTTCCCCGCGTGCTCATGAAAATCGTCTAAATGGACGATATTTTTAGGTTGTAATTTGAACGTAAACAAACTTGATCGAATTTTAGTTATACATAATGTACATTTATAAGGACTTACTGTTACTGATGGAGTGATGAAAGTCTGGCAAAGTGATGAAAGAAATGAAGTGGGTCAAGTCAAGACTGAATGTACATTTTATCCATGAAATATAAAATTGAGGCGAAGACGTACATATTGCGAATATTTATAGTATTAAGAAAAAATACATAAAATAGAAATTAGAATGTTTTATCAAAACTAAAGCATTCATTTCAAATAGGCCAATAACAGGCACCTGACACTAGGCTATGAGAGGAGAAAAACGGGCGAGAAACTCCATGGATGATTTCAAAAGAAAACACTCTTTATACAAACTGCGGCAAAAAACTTTTTGGGCTTATTCGCTATGACGTAAATGTTGATGAGAAATTCTGAAAAATATGCCTTTATTAAAGCATGCACAAAGGTTTTATATGTTGCCATTTTTGCTATCGATTCGAGAAAAATGTCCACAGATTAGCTTAATGTTTACACATAGGTTCAATATGTTGCCATTTTGCTATCGATTTGAGGAAAATCTCCATAGATAAGCTTAAAGAATATGACTAGAAGCACATCATTATCCTTTTCCGCACTTTGTTGGCGTCGGCTTCCAGTCTAACCGCATGCAGCTGAATATAAGTATTTACATGGAGCGACTGCCTATCTGTCCTCCACAACCCAGTTTGTACTGGATAATACGGCACCACTTGGTAAGGCTGGTTGTCAGACTTTTTGGGGCACTGACTACCTGTAATGACTGTCAAAATCTACAAATGACAGGAACCAACAGCGCAACTTGTTTTCCGAGGCACGGAAGAAACTCGGTATGTAAGGGTGGTCACCCATCCACAGACCAACCTAGGCAAGCACGGCTTGACCTAAAGATCGACCCGAGCGGCTGTTTTTATTTAGTCACGAGCTACTTACTATATTGGACTCGAAGCACATACTGCTCATTAAATTCCGTTAGAGAATTAAAACACACATACGGGTAATTAAGCAATTCGGGAACACAACAGAAACATTAACAAAAATTTAGCAAGTACAAGCCGGAATTGCAATTTTCAGTTTTAATGTGCCAGCAGGAAGTGTGGAACGACCGCCATTGTCCTCACATAATGCAACTGTGTATCTTTTGTTAGCTGCTTGAATACGAATACCACTCGCTACTCGTATTATGCTTAATACCTAATTTGGTTGTAGGTTTATTGTTGTTTATAATTGCTTTTATATTTATAATGTTGTGTTTCGAAAATGTTGTACATACAGATAAAGAGATCCTTATCTATATTTATATTGTATGTAACAAAAAGCTTAAAGACTAATGAACCGATTTAAAAAAATCTTTGTGCAATGGACAGCTACATTATCAGCGAGTAACATAGGCTATGTTCTATCCCCGTACTCCCACGGGAACGGGAACTATGCGGGTGAAACTGCATGACGTCTGCTAGTCTATTATAAAGCTGTAGAGTTTCATCGGTTGAACGCGTTAATCTCAGGAACGACTACCTTTTTTTTTTTTTTTTAGGATGGGAAATCATCAAATGACTTCTCCCACTCTGGGCTTGTGCGGGAGGGAGTGTCAGACTTTTACTGACTAAAACCTATCCATGTTCCTTCGTCGCCCTTTATGTTCCGGGGCCGCGGTATCTCTTTCGAACAGGCCCGCAACCCCGGAACAGGCCCGCAACCCCGGGGGAACGACTGCCTTGAATTGAAAATTCGTTTAGTGTTGTAAAGCCCACTTTTCGAGGACTATATAACATCACACTACGACTAATAGGAGCGGAGCATCAATAAAAAATGTTGCAAAAACTCTCTCTGAAAAACCAAAATACGTTACTAATTGTGAGAGTGTTGTTTTTATTCTATTTCCGTTACATCACGGCCATTATCAAACAGAAAATATCTTCCATTTACACACAAAGCTATTATTGAAGCTACATTTGCGACAGCATCTCGGCTTCGTGTTTGATATTTTCGATCCCCAAACACCGAACGATATCCCTGAATCAATTGCATTATTGACAATGCTTTTACCGGGATTTCAATAGCGAAATCGTGGAATCTGCACCTCTACACAATTCCTATAAGTACTTTGTTGAGGTCAGTAACCTTTTGAAAAACGTTATTTCTCTTAGGTAGCGTGTTTTTAGTTTTTATTGAGTTTATGCAGTTTATGAGGAGCTCGTGGGTAAACTATTTCAGCCGCTCGGGTCGATCTTTAGGTTAAGCCATGCTTGCATTTTGGTCGGTGGATGGGTGACCACCCTTACATACCGAGTTTCCTCCGTGCCTCGGAAAGCACGTTAAGCGCACGTTGGTCCCGTCTGTTATTTGTCCATCTTTGACAGTCGTTACAGGTAGTCAGTGGTCCAGTAATTCTGACAACAAGTCTTACCAAGGGGTATCGTATTACTCAGTTACTGACTGGGTTGTGGAGGTCAGATAGGCAGTCGCTCCATGTAAAATACTGCTGCTATTCAGCTGCATCCGTTTAGACTGGAAGCCGACCCCAACATAGTTGGGAAAAGGCTAGGCAGATGATGATGATTGAGTCTATGCAGGACTGGCTCGTTGTTTGAGTGGTCGCAAGCGCATCTACTCTTGAGGTCCTGGGTACAATTCCCGGACCGTGCAAAAGAGTGTTATTAAGTTTTACCACCAAGAATTTCAAGATATGGGGGTCAAAGTTACAACTTTTTGACAAGTTTTTTTTTAAATTGTATTTTTTGTAAGATTTAAACTTTTAACACTTCCACTACCCCCGTACTATTCAATTCATCCATCAGTACAATGTTTTAAGTGCGTTACATTGAGTTTGGCCACAAAACATGATTTATAAGCTCGAAAAAAAAAAAGTTGTTTCCCAGCAATAATTTTTGCGTAAAGTTACTTAGTTTGATGTACAGAATGCTTGGTTAACGGCTTTGTGATAAGGTGGTTTACACCCTGTATGTATAATAAGTATGTATTTACAAACAAAATAAAGTATATATATATAGTATATCAACTGTCGTGTGTCCACGACACAAGCCTTGCTTAGTGTGGCACTAGATGGAGCTGTGTGTAATGTCCAGCGATATTTATTTATTTAATTTCAACAGTTTTATCTCTAAACTACGACTTTTGATGATTTATATTACGTAACTGATCTGGCTTAAAGTGAGCTCACCGAGTATTGCCGACGTAAACTTTTTAATTACATGCTCATCTAACATTTGCATCCAACCAAAGGAGAACAATTATTTCGTTAACATTTCTAGTAAACATTTTCAAAGCTTTCACATTTAGACTTCATTTGTTCTGGAAGATTATATTAGAACGATGGTAGTAGTTTTGTAGTTTAAACAAATACTCTGAAGTAAGATCAGCTTTTCCGCAACTATTTAGGAGAGTTATTCAATTACTCTTTGTGATAAAGCTGTGTCCTGAAGAGTATGATGTTTTTTTTGTTAAATTGGTGATTCTTTTATCTTTTAGGAAAATGATTAAATATGTTTCTCTGTCTTTTCTCAGCGGCTTTGCTCGCTTTAATTTAGAATTTAATTCACATTTTTTTAGTTCTTATAATAATATAATTAATTAAATCATGATTCGATAGACATGTGGCGTCATCTATTATCATAGGAATGGTATTGTTGTTTTGCTCGGGAATAGTACTTTTTTTCGGGATGAAAGGTACCCTATGTCTGTTGTTGTATACCTGACAACGTATATGCAAAATTTCAGAGCGTTCGGTTTAGTGGTTTAGGCGTAAAAAGATAACAAACAAACAACCTCACTTTCCGATTCATAATAGTAAGATTTTCATCTCTTGAAAACACATGAAATAAATATCATTTTAAATATTTACTCACTGCTATCAAAAACTCAAGATGTTTGTGTATTCTATCATCAAAGTGATATTCACAAAAGATACAGAAACAAAAAAGCAAAAAAAGAAAATCGCTTTCATTTGACCTGACACAGAAACAAGTGAATAAAAACCGTTTCTATCAAAATCGAAGATAAAACGACATCAAATAAAGTATTTTTTCCGATGTCAATAAAGTCTAAAGTCGCGTATCCAATTTTACTGAAGCAATAACGACGCGATGTCGCGCTCTGTGACACGGCGGTTTCAAATATAGCTCGGTAAATATAGAATGTTCGTGGTACGGGTTAGCCGACTTTTGGATTTGATGATACGCTGAGTATCTGCTACTGATTTATTAGTCACAATGGTGATCACGGTCGTGAAAATGTTAATGAGGATGGAGCTGGCAATCAATTTGATGGTACATGTGTTAATAATATTAATAAAATTGCAGATATTGAAACAAACAAGAAAATATGGCCAGTAGTTAGTAGTTTTATTGAGAAAACATTGTCGAAATCAGCGATTGACTGTTTGGTGCAGCCGTAAGGGCATTTTTCTGTTTCATTTTTTCTTTAGTAAAACTTTCAGAATACCTTTGGATATTGTGTGTGTGTACAGTAATTTATTTAGTACAGATTCAGACACATCTTAATATACAATATAACCCTGCAGGGTCAGACAGGGTTACACCTACATTTCGCCAGTTATGTTTAATTCCCATGTAATAGGGGGCGTACCTATTGCCATCAACCGGGCACAACTCCAGTATCTGTGGCTGCTACTGAGAAATTCCTGACGGATGAACTTTGCACTTTTTCTTCCCAATATCACATCTTACGAAACATTCGTCCGTCGTTGTTCGTATGTTCGTGTTCGTATCTTAGGATTATTTTCTTTTCTTCTTACGATTATACTTTTTATCAACAACAAAAAAATACAAAAAAGTTAAAAATAACTTTAGCTTCTGAAGTCGGTGACCTTTGTTTGATTGATTTTGTTTTGTTACCGACTTCATAACATAAAGTTTATTTTTACTATTTTGTTTTTTTTTTAAGTCGTTGTTGTTTTTTGCAAAAAAGTTTTTATTTTTCCCTTTTTTTGTGGTTCATATGTGCTTGGTACACATGGAAAGTGCATACCGTTACAATTACAACAAGCCCAAACACGACTAGAATACATTGTCTCATAATGGAGTTCCGTGACTTTTGGCTTCATCATCAGATCTGATGGTAGAATGGTTCTTATCGAACGCAAATGCTTCATTTGTTGCAGAAAATACCAAAATCACTGTACTTACGTTATCCTATAAAATTTGAAGAGTTCCCTCAATTTCGCCAAGATTCCATCATCAGATCCCGACTTGGTGACTATGGGAACATTTGGAAAGTATATTCTTTCCAAGTAAAAAATATTTTTTCAAATCGGTTGGCAAGTGACAAAGTAATACCCGAACAAACATTAAAAAAAAATAGAAACATCCGAATTGAGAACAGGAGGTACTCAATTCCTTTTTATTAGAAGTCGGTTAAAAACGAAGATAAAGTTCTACAAAACCATTTCATTTCACTATTCAGTGAACACTATGAATGATCTTCAGTCTAGTTTTGTTCATTCGTTGCTACAGTTCTGGTCATGTGCATTTAATTTCGATGCGATAAATACTCGTTGCTTAATATCACGAGTGAGTACCGGTTGCGGCATTTAATGAGTTAACACTGTTGTTAATTGGAAGCTTATTTCAATTATAGGTTGTGTTAATATCAGATATGGTGGTCGGATCAGTTGCATGTTGCAGTTATTGTTATTTACACAACTTTGTGGTTGGAATATCGTTGATGATATAGTGGGTAACTCATATCAAGCGATCATCATCATCATCATCATCATCAGCCTATATGTCCTCACTGCTGGGACACGGCCTCCTCTCAATGAGAGGGAATGGGCTATAATCTACCACGCGGGCCCAGTGCGGATTGGTAGATGTGACATGTCTTCGAGCGATCAAGCGAATCGTAATTGTATCAAGCGATTGGCTGCCATTATTTCACTCACTGTTTAGAGGTCATCAAGTATTCTATTATGAGGATAGTGTCTAAACTGTGGTACCTATCAGTTTTGATGTCACCCTTGAGCCTTTTGACATAGCATTACATGCCGTCGAGAAATATCTCTCAGGCATGCTGGTTTTCTCACGATGTTTTCCTTCTCCGAAGCAAGTGATAATTATACAATACGCACATGAAAAGAAAAAAATCAGAGTTGTGTGCCTTGGGTTCTCAAGACCTAGACTTGGACATTGGCCTTCATGAACAGTGTCTGGAATAAAACAGTGGTTGTAATTATTTGGACAATATGGCAACCTCATTTCAATTGTATGATTGGCTCATTTTTGGGTTCCGTACTCGAAGGGTAAAAACGGGACCCTATTACAAAGACTACACTGTCCGTCTGTCTGTCACCAGGCTGTTTCTCATGAACCGTTATAGCTAGACAGTTGGAATTTTCACAGATGATGTATTTCTGTAGCCGCTATAACATTAAATACTAAAATATAGTCCAATTAATATTTTAGGGAGGCTCCGATACAACAAAATGTGTTTTTCTTTGCCGTTTTGTATTGTTGTATCGATAACGGAACCTTTCGTGCGCGAGTCCGACTCGCTCTTAGCCGGTTTTTTGTCTTAATTGTCCTTACAGAAACCGATAGTAAAAAAACAAAACAGACGCACTATGCAAAGTTATAAATTTGACATGAAACACGTGTTAATGTCCACAAAAACAAGCGACAAAATACCATGGCATTTCATTCTATTAGTAGAACCAACATCATTGGCCTTGGCGATCACTCTAAATAAGCCTATGATCACTTTCTTAGTGAATTCCTCGCGTGTTATCGTAATGGATCTGCGAAAAACAAATGCGGATGAGAGGGAAATAACATCCCGTATTTATTGAACTTTTGCCATAAGGAAGGTGGGAAACGGAATATTCTGGCTCAATTTGGAAAATTCATACAATAAACTGCGGCACTCCGATCCCATAACATCACGGATATAATCCCCGCAAGGTTCAGCGGAGGAATACTTAGGCCCATGTTCACCGAAAAGATGACAGTCTGATTATCTAAAAACAGCTGTCACTGTGACATATTACCATACAAAAATGTGTTTTAAACAGCTGTTTTATATAATCAGACTGTCATCTTTTCGGTGAACATGGACCTTAATGGTACACTGAAATGGTGTAAAAAACCTCTCAATGAAGCCGAAAGGCACCTTGTTCTCCCCGTCATTGCGATAATTTTTTTTTGTTCTGCTCAATACCTGGAAACCTTCTAGTTACGAAGATATTGGGGATTAAAGTTTCATTTCTTTTTAAGTTTTTTTTTTAAACTAGTTTTTAATGTTTTTGTTTTAACTATAAACACCTCTACGACCCCCGTACTATTCAATCCATCCATCAGCACAATGTTTCGAGTGCGGTACATTGAGTTCTAACACAAAACATAATATATCACGTTAAAAAAAAGTTGTTATCCGCAATAATTTTTGCGTTTTTGCTAGGCAGATGATGATGATGGTGTACAGAATGCTTGGTTGACGGTTTTGTGATGAGGTGGTTTACATCCTGTATATTTAGCCAGTTATGTTTAAGTCCCATTTTAAATAGGGCGAGACTATTGCCATACATCAAGCAGGAATCCAAACTCCATAACTACTACTGAGACATTTCTGATGGAAAAATCCAGTAACACTGCCACTAGCCTGACCCGGGAATAAAACCCAGGTTCTCATGCTCAGCATTCGCGCTTCCGAGCATTAGACCAACAAAGCAGTTCCTGAATGTTGTCTCAAAAAAGTTGTTTTTCGGATATTGTAAGATCAAAGTCGTTTAAAAACGTAAAAGAGCTGAGTTTTGAAAAGTAAAAGAGCTGAGTTTTGAAAAATAAAGAGCTGAGTTTTGAAAAGTAAAAGAACTGAGTTTTGAAAAGTAAAGAGCTATGCGCTATATCCCGTAAATGTTTTATTGAAGTGACAAAGAAAACTTATCGAATGTACTTTTAATATATGGAAAAGATGACACGTTTCTAGGCATCCTGATTGTTTACCTAAAACATGCAGGGTGACTGACACTAGATCAATATTGGAATTAGTCAGTGTGGTGTGGGTGTGACACTCACACTGCCGATGGGAATGACCTTTTATGATTACGTCACCTGTGCCAAACTGCCAACAATGTCGCCAAATCTGAGGCGTGCGTATAGACGTGAAATACGTGTTGTTTGTTGATGATTTCAAGCAGGTTGAGATTATATAACTAGACTTCTTTGTATTATAAAAGGTGTAAACTGAAAATTCACGAAGCCGTCAACCAAGCATTTTGTACATCAAATTAAGTAACTCGAGTCAAAAATTATTGCTGGGAAAAGACTTTTATTTGGCGTGAATAATCACGTTTTATGATAGGACACAATTTAACGCACTCAAAACGTGGTGATGGAATAAATAGTAGCTATAGTGGTCAAGGAGTTGCCAAAATTCAGAACATGGATAAAAAATTGTGAAAAAGTTGGAACTTTGACGCCCAATCTCTTTTTTGGTTACCAAAAAAGATCGCAATGACGGTGAGAACAAGTGCCTTTCGGCTTCGTGAAGAGGGGTTTTACACCCTTTATATTTCAAGTTCTCCATTTCAACGATGCTGTTTTATGAAAATCGCTTCATCTAAATCAGTTTCCACAAATTTGGTTACGGACACTAGTTTTATTCCCGAGTCACCACGTATTTTATTCACCTGTCCATCAAAATATTTTCAACGAAGCGAAGGTAATTTTAGTAACCAGAGCACGGGATGTGACATTCCGGGAACGACAATAGTTTCCCTAATTTTGCGAGACAGACAGCGTCGGATAACTTAATAAAAATAGCTCGGAACAGTGGCCTATACATTCTGGTCTAGACAATAAACTGTGTCATACTACGGAGACGTAATTTGGATTTATTTCCATACGAGGACAGTTTTGTTAGATTTTTTGCCTCTTATGTGTATGGGATATTTTGTGGAATATAAAAATATGGGATGAAAATGGAAGAATGTACCTAACTGGTATTATTATTTATTGTCTATTTGTCTTGGTAAATGAGACAGTGATGCTGCGGTTTGCTTAAAACAAGCATAGGTATGTGGAATGTGTATGAAGTAAACGATTCGTATGTAAAGTTGCAGAAACGACCTTGCTTTATTTTTCGGAATAATTGGAGACTAGAAAATGTTTTACAATACTGAATATATATGGACACGGAAGTAGATTTGTAGGTAGGTTAGGTATCAATGTTTAAAGAGAAGCCATGAATTAAGTGAATGACAGATTTTAAGGTGGGAAGCTGCAGGGTAACCCGCGAATTTCAAATTACGAAATTCTAATTGTATGTTTTTTTTTTGCAATTTTGCAAGCCAGTGCTAAGTTGTATGTTGATGAAAATATAATTCACGGCTGTAAAACGTATGTAGTTACAGAATTATATAAATAAATAAAATAGATGGAATGACTATTTCATGAAAAAGTCATTCAATTGAGTTCTACCGTGGACCATCCACCTTAAATGTACTGCATGCATGAACACGGAAATACATTTTTAGATAAGTATTGGTGTTGCCACGAATAAAGTGAATAAAATTTCATGACGTTTCGTTTTCAATGATAGGCAATAAACCACTAAGTAATGTGTGGAGCAATAATAACGTTTTGGGGCACACGTTATTGCTCTACGTGACACGAAGTCGTAGCCACCCATCCGCCTTATAGGCAAGGAGCCTGGCAACACATGACAAAATATTTGGCAACATCCGATTATACATATTAGTAAGCGAATAATAACTAGTTCTGAATGAATAATACATACATAATATTGCTAGCACTATTGTTTTCCTAAATGGATTACACAGTGCCGATTACTGAAGGACTTTTTAAGGGGCCGGCGGAGAATGCGTAGTTAAAACAAACGTAATACCAAAATAATTTGTAAATCAAACATATTCTGAAGGTAGTGTGTATTTATTTAGATTGGATTACAGAATATTATATTCCCAAATATATTTTGAAAAGACGATATAAAGGCGAAAGACGAGGAATTCAAAATGTCTATAGAAAACTTATCTCATAATTCTTGTAAAACTCAGTTTCCATTCAAAATTTACATTTGGGTACTTAGATATTCTGTAATCCAATCGAAATAAATACATACTACCTTCAGAATATGTTTGATTTACAAATTATTTTGGTATTACGTTTGTATTAACTACGCATTCTCCGCCGGCCCCTTAAAAAGTCCTTCAGTAATTGACTCTGTGTAGAAGACTATGTTTAATTTACAAATTATTTTGGTACTACGTTTGTATGAACTACGCATGCTCCGCGGGCCTCTTAACAATATCTATGTGTTTGGGAATGGATGATCGATGGTTTGAAAATTAATAACAGTATTATCAACACCTATTGGCCTTTGCACAACTATGTTGGGGTAGGCTTCCAGTCTAACCGGATGCAGCTGAATACCAGTATTTTACATGGAGCAACTGCTTATCTGACCGCCACAACTCAGTTAACTGGGTAATATGATACCCTTTGGTAAGCCTGGTTATTAGACTTTCGGGCTGCCTGTAACAACTGTCAAAGATCTACAATTGACAGTTAGTACAAATGGTTTAACATGCTTTCCGAAGTATGGAGGAAACTCGGTCAGAAATGGGTGGCCACCCATCGATGAACTAAACCAGGCAAGCTCGGCTAAACCTGTGTGTCGACCCGTTAATATTTAGCCACAGTTCCTCTATAATAATCCCTATCTCTATCCCTATCCCTACTATTAATAAATGTGAATGTAAGTTTGTTACGCTTTCACGCGAAAACTACTCAACCGATCATCATGAAACTTTGTACACATATTCTTGGAGATATTAGAAGTAACATAGGGTACTTTTTATTAAAAAAAAATAACTCTCATTCGCAAACGAAGTTGCGCGGCACAGCTAGTAAAAAATAAAAAATAAAAATATTTAGTTTCAATTGGTACAATACAACATAAATCTTATAAAAAATTTAGGTATAACAAAGTAAGATGCCTGTACTGTAATTACTATTTGGACAATAGATTAACTAACAATACCTATATAAGATTGTTTTTTTATAAGTAGTGAAATAATTTATTTTAATAATACTTAAACTACTTCTTTACTTAAACTCTATTATTCTTAAGATAAGAACTAAAATAAATGAAGGATGGAATCGGATAGAAACAAGATTCGAAGTTATCAAATTCCAAATAAAAGTCATAACTTCCACTGTCTAGCTCCTGACCTCAGCTCACTCAGTGCCCCATTCCTCTGGCTGTAGTGTGTGCGATAATGGCCCACAAGTGACGTCATCTGGCGCCCCACTTCTGACGTCACGAACAGGTCTAATATCTAATGGCGTATAAAGACGTCGCACGCAGTGACTTAAGTGGTTTCCGAGCTGTGGAAACTGCCAGTCTTCATGTGTGATTATATCAATAGCATATACATTTTGTGAACGCTGTAAAATGAGTAGGTATGTAAGGATTTTAGCGGTTAGTAGTTACTATCTACCCTCATGAGACAATGGCTTGAGTTTATAGAAGGAGAGGCAGACCAAAAAAAGGATTGATGGACTGAGTAAAGGATGACGTAGGAAGAAAGGTGGTTTCGATGAGTTGATGAGTAAGAGAGTATAGTCGTATGGAAGAAGAAAATATGCTTCGTCGATCTCAAATGTTGGCGGTTGGCAGAATGGTGATGTTGGCGCCAATCTGTAGGCATATGCAAATATGTTAGGGCTAAATATGAGGGTGAAAATAACCATAAGATTAACCGACAAAAATATAGAGGAGCTCGAGGCTAAATAATAACAGCCGCTCGGGCCAATCTTTAGGTAAAGCCGTGCTTGCCCAGGTTGGTCTGTGGTTACCACACTTACATTACAGTTTCCTCATTGCCTCGGAAAGCACTTTAAGCAGTTGGTCCCGGCTGTCATTTGTAGATCTTTGACAGTCGTTACAGGTCGTCAGTGGCCCAGAAATTCTGACAGCCAGTCTTACCAAGGGATATCGTATTACTCAGTTACTGACTGGGTTGTGGAGGTCAGATAGGCAGTCGCTCTATGTAAAATACTGGTATTCGGCTGCATACGGGTAGACTGGATGCCGACCCCAGTATTGTTGGGATAAGGCTATATAGGCAGATGATGATTAACCGACTATAATTAATATTATCACACCCATCTCTACGCTTAAAATATCTTTTTCATCCCCCCATCTCGGAAAGAGTATTTTTGCTCTTCGATACCTATCTGAGTGCAAAAGCCGTTTTTATCGTCATGAGGGTAAAGTAAATTTGAATTTAGAACATCGTGTGCACTAAGCATGTGAATTTAAAACATCATTAAACCTATTTACTTCTACCTCTATGGTGCCGAATTTATCATACATTTTTTTTTAATTTGTTAAGAACTCAGACTCGGAACCTTCTTGTTGTACTTTTTTTTAATATGTTTTGCGCGCGCCATTTTCTTTTCACGTCATATTGTTAACACCTCAGGTTAAAAACAAGGAATCCAACTTGAAAACAAGTTTAAACCCTAAAATGACCAGTCATTATATAGCGACGAGGAAGTTTATTTGACGCCAACAGAGTTAACTAAATTTGTTAATAATGCGCAATTTTTTGTTGCGTTTGTTCATTTCCTCGCTGAGGTGGGATGAAAAATTACGTGTTGCACTCGAGTGCAAAGATTTTTCACCTCGTGCTCTTTTGATTTCCTCGCTAACGCTCAAGATTCTAAGTTTTGAATCACTCGCTGCGCTCGTGACTCAACTTTAGAATCTTTCGCTTGCTTGGTCATCAAAATTGAGCACGCGGTTAAAAAACAACTTTGCACTCTTGTATAACAAATAACTATTTTTTTTTTTTTTTGGGATGGGAAATCATGAGATGACTTCTCCCACTCTGGGCGGAGCGGGAGGGAGTGTCAGACTCTTACTGACTAAAACCCATCCATGTTCCTTCCTAGCCCTTTATGTTCCGGGGCCGCGGTATCTCTTTCGAACAGGCCCGCAACCCCGGACGCTTAACATATCTACATTTTTACAAAGTATGTCAGTCTACATACATAAATACAAAGGGAAATTGTTAGTCTATGTCAAATAACGAAACGGGAAACTTGATGTTAGTTAGTTGGTATAACCTTCTAGTTTTAAGATCGAATAACAAGATAAATCTATCGGCTTGTATCAAAGAAAATAATCAGGAATAAAATGGAAGTATACGAGATCGAACTCCAACTTATAAAGCACGATTTTTACAGCTTCTGGTCAAACAATTTTTTTTAAGTATGTTAGTGGAATAGTTTTATTATTTTTATTCAAAATAGAGACTATAGAGATACACCTATATGTAACTTAAATGCAAACCATTATTTGCAATTCACCTGTAAAGACACAACAAGTTTTACAGACATGACATTTTCTTTGATTAGGAGTTTCCTGTGCGCAGTCATGCAACATACTAGATAACAACCCGTATTACTGTGTAGGTATTATCAACGTATGTACTTTAAAAACAGGCATTATGTTGTTGACAAGTGCTTGATTGTAATTGCATGAGTCTCTACATCTAAAATTTTAAATAATACTAGCTGACCCACGCCACTTCGTCTGCGTCATATAAGAGAGAAAAACGAAAGGAAAAAACAATCCCCGTTTTTGCAACATTTTTCATTCCTGCTCCACTCCAAATGGTCATAGCGTGATGTTATATAGCCTAGGTATAGCCTTCCTCGATAAATGGACTATCCAACGCAAAAATATTTTTTCAATTCGAGCCGATATTCCCTGAGATTAGCGCGTTCAACCAAACAAACAACAGCTTTATTATATTAGTATAGATACCACTTCGCCCGTGACTTTGGCTGCGAAAATTGTGTTAACTCAGATAATTTGCATGATATCAATATAAATAATTTATTTATTTATACTCGGTAAAAATGTAGCTTTCTAATGGTTTTTTTTTTTAAATCGATCGATAAGTTTTAGTGTTATATTGTAACACAAACAAACAAAAAAATCACATCCTTCCTCTTTATAATATTGAGTATAGATACCATCACTCCTGCAATCACCAAAGGGAAGGGAAATGTATCTAATACATCTAATAGTACACCTACTTTTGGCCACTTATGTTAAAGTCCCATAATAGGCTTGTTAACTGAAAAAATCTAATTAGTCCGTCACTGAGATTATCAAAAAATATCTGACCTATATTTTTTCTTTTGTCACATAAACCAAAATTGACGAAGATACGACGCTTTTAAAATTCCCAAATTCCCAATACGTCACTGTTTGGTATCATTTTTAGTGAGTTCTGACATCACGAGCCCCCACTCCCGAGTTTTGATGCGTTTTATCTTTGTCAATATTCGTTGATTTACAAAAACAAAAAATACGTGTCCAATATTTTCCAATACTCTAACTGGTGGACTAAATAGATTTGCAATTTATTAATGGTGGAAACTAGCCTGTTATGTAATTTCCATCAACCGCGCACAAATCCTAATGTTACGACCTTTGAATATCATCTTAATGTTACGACGTAGTTTATAAGATTTTGATAGAAATCGTAAATCCCTACGAAATAATTAAAAATGTTGACCGTAAAAGTTTACCCTGCAGAAGTGCAGAGCTACAGAAATAATTAATTACAAATTAATATTCACATAGCAGACTAGCAATGGCAATGAATTAGCAGTTAAACCAACTCTTAGCCAAATATTAGGCACGTCCTGTGTTGTGAAAGCCCCAAAATACATGCCCATAGATAGATGTAATTAGGAACTTAGTATTCTGAAATAAGCAATTGATTTTGAAACCTAACTCATTACATTTTCGTGACAAGTATGATAGGTTTTGAAACGAGCACTAATGTAATATTAATACGTTTCCTTTGGCTGAGCACTTGATCTTGTTGGGAATAATAAGTACCTGGAAGCATGTACTTTTTTGGCGCTTACACCACATTTTTTAGCCTGTTCTGACTCATACATGGGAACAGATCTCCCTCCAAAATTTTCTACATGAAATAAATAATATGCGAAAATTCTTCATCTATCATGAATAATTACAGCCTGTAAATATGAATTCATCACATTAAGTTAAATTATTCATCATCTTTGACCATTTATGTTGTCACAGAACGAAAACAGTGTGATCATCGTAACACACGTAACATAATAATTAGCCTCCCACTGCTGGGACACATGGCCTCCCCTCCCCTCTATGAGAGAGAATGGGGCCCAGTGCGCGTTGGTAGATGTCATATATTTTCGAATTTTTGGTTCTAGGACATGCCTATTTCCTCATAATGTTTTCCTAAATCGTTTATGAGAGCAGTATGAACCTTAAATTTTTCAGATAACAAGAAAGAAATAAAAGTTTTTCAGAATATGTTATCTATGAAAATTGCTGAATCAAAATGTATGAAAAATATTAAATCAAAATGTATGAAAATGTCAACAGTGAAAATGTCGATGTCTTACGCACATCAAACTACAATCTGTCATATTTCTAAAATCCATATTCAACTTTATCACTGAAGCATTAGGGTGCAAAGTTCATTGGGAAATTTATACAGTTTAGGGTAGCTTTATGTCCTCGCGTCTGTACTTATGTGTACCCGGTATCTAGTAGTCAAGGCGAGTACAGGAGCTAATTTATAATGCTGAAATTATAAACAAAACCAGAAAATATTATTTTCTTCAGGATATATGCTAGTATGATAGTGTTTTTTGAAAACTTAATACAATTAACTTTACTCGGTAACAAAAAAACAGTAACTTATCTCTAAAATAAATCGAATAACGAGTTAAAACCATGCTAACATACATGATTTTTTGGCAAATAATTGTACATGCAACATATTAGCATCATAGTGTTTTAGTTTTTTAGTCCAATCAATAGTATTTTTGTTAATCGATCGATATCACATTTCGCACTATTCGGCCCGCAGTAACTGACGTAACAACCACTTAGTAGTGCAAGCGGATTGGAACTTTAATCTAACAGTATTTCAAACGAAATTTAAAAAACCATGCATAAAGTAGCTAATTTTGCCCCTTTAATAATAGAAGTTGATGGAAGTCAAAAGTGAGATCAACTAGTAACTCGGAAACTGATAAACACATTATTTTGCGAATACACAACTGCTTAGTTCCTGACATTGAGTGATCGTGAGTAATGTACCGCGTTCGATGCTCGACTGTAAACATGTTTTCAACGAGCCCCATGATTCAGATTTCGAGTAAATAAAAACATTGATGAAAACTTTAATGAACTGTAAACTGTTTTAAGCTTACGCTTTTTTCGCCATTTTATTTCCGAAAATGAAAAGTGAAAGCGAAAACAGTTGTCATTTTCAGATAGCTAAAATGACAGGCTGAAATTAATTTATTATTGTGAGAATTTATACTTTAGAACAAAAAAATTCACAACAATATACTTTTTCAATGTCGGGTAAACTTGTATGACTGATGTTAATAACAATGACCCAATACCCACAAAAAAATAATAATAGAAGACTTTTTCTGATTTAAATGTCTATTTTTAGTTTCAAAATAATAGCTTTTTATTACTGAACGCGTATTAATTAAAGTACTATCGTACTTTCGTACTATCGTACTTATAACATAAAAAAAAACATATTTTTAAATAAGTATCTATCTGTCTGTTTGTTTCGGCACTTTTTACTTTAATAATTTCACGCAGACGAACAGTCGCGGGCAACACCGAGTTTACAATAAAATATGATCTTCCTTAGCAACCAATTAACACAATAAGCCAGCAATCCAATAGGACGTGGGTATTGATTGTCTAATTATGCAGATTAATAAGTTAACGCCTTCGTCAACGAAACATCGACATCAAAGCGATAATTTAGCATACCTTGGTCGGTACTCGGTATCTCTTAAAAACCTCGATAACTCTGTGGAAAATGTTGTGGGTAGTATATTTGGTAAGTTTAATTTTAAGGCAACACTGTTTATACTTAATGTACTACTGTTTGTTTTCCCAAATAGAATAAATAAATAAATAAATAAATATTAAATAAATATTAAATAAATAAATAAATAAATAAATAAATAAATAAATAAATAAATAAATAAATAAATAAATAAATAAATAAATAAATAAATAAATAAATAAATAAATAAATAAATAAATAAATAAATAAATAAACTCATCATCATATCATCATCAGCCTTTAATGTTCCCACTGCTGGGTCAGGCCTCTTCTCTATGAGAGGGAATGGGCTATAATCCACGCGAGCCCAGTGCGGATTGGTAGATGTCACATGTCTTCGAATTTCTGGTTCTAAGACATGCCGGTTTCCTCACGATGTTTTCCTTCACCCTTTTGAGAGCAGTGGTGACGGTATGACTTACACAAAGTAATGCGCCTGTCTGGGTTCGAACCCACGACTTACTGCTCGTAAGTCGGGACCGCCACCACTGGGCCACCGCTGCTCTAGAACCTCGATTACTATGAAGCAGTAATATCACGCAGTTAAAGCTCATTTAAACGAGAAGTCGGGACTCGCGCCCATCGAGAGGATATTGCTTTTCCCCCTCGTTGAGAGGCCAGAGGAAAATCTATTCGAGATTTGTTGGCAAGACGCTCTAGGTACATGATTTATCGTATTTAAGTAAAAAGGAAAATTCGTACACAATTAATTTGATTGTCAAAAACAGGCATGGCATGTCATTCCTCTTTCGTGTTGATGGTACAACTTGTTTAAATTTATTTGCCCCAAAATTTGTTGAGGACTCTATAGTGGTCACTTTAATTGCGGCGTCTGTGGCATCTTTTAGTACCTCTAAAGTGACCTGCACGTGGGACATCGTCATTTAGAACAGGTGATTTTATGAAAATATCCACACATTAAAATTTCCAATTTTTAAAGGCAATGCGATTCTTTTTGACGACCCGTGTAGTGACGCTGCCTTACGTTCTTAGGGTCCTGGGTTCGAATCCCGGTAGGAGCAAATGTTTGTGTGATGAGCACGGACATTTGTTTCCGAGTCATGGATGTTTATATGTATAATAAGTATGTATTTACAAACAAAAAGTATAAATGTAGTATATCAACTATCTAGTGTCCACGACACAGGCTTTGCTTAGTGTGGCACTAGGTGGCGCTGTGTGTTAATGTCCAGCGATATTTATTTATTTATTCCTCTGGATTTCAACAATGTCAAAATGTGTTTGAACGTACGAATCTTAAATTTGTTACCTCCGCCATGTAAGTGATCCTTTATGTGATATGAATCACCAACTTCAAGTTACGCTTAGTGCTAATAGGAGTTCGGCGTTCCAGATAATTGATAGGTACACAAACTGAGGTCGCGGTTGAGGATGTAAGTAATCATCACGAATGCTTAATTAATACCTAGGTTGTACCTACATAGGTTGGACTTTAGAAATTATTGCATCAGCCAATATATGAATGGATTTTGTATGTAATAATGAGCGTTGTTGACTTCTGAATTGTTGATTCAAATACTTAAAATAATATTTGTATAGTTCTGAATTAATTACGTCGTACTATTAAAATGTGGTGTTGCTGTGTTTGTTGTTTAATTTATTTGTTTAAAATGCGTCTACAATAATTAAATGGTATTATTGTGTTTTCATTAAAGCTTTTCATGGATATTTAATTTAAATGGATTTTCATTCTTATTTCTTTACTAGCTGAACCGTGCAACTTCGTCTGCGAGTGAGGGTTAGTTTTTTTAAAAAAAAGTATCCAATGTTACTTCTAATACCTCCAAGAATATGTTTACAAAGTTTCATGATGATCGGTTGAGTAGTTTTCGCGTGAAAGCGTAACAAACAAACTTACATTCATATTTAAATAATAGTAGGGATAAGGAAGTAGGGAAGGGATAGGGATATGTAATACGGGCTGTAAACATACTCATCACTTAGCATTCTGTACATCAAACTAAGTAACGTTACGTTAAAGATTGTTGCTGGATAAATATTTATTTTTGGGGTGTAAAATCATATTCTGTGGTAGAACTTAACGTAACGCCCTCAACACATTTTGAGTTGGATTTTTAACCCCAACATCTTCGTAACTAGAAAGTTCCCAGATTTGGTGTAGAACAAAAAATGATCGCAATCACGGGGAGAACAAGTGCCTTACGGTTTCCTTAAGAAGTTTTTGTAAGCAGCGGTGGCCCAGTAGTGGCCCCGACTTACGAGCAGTAGGTCTTGGTGCAAACCCAGACAGGCGCATTACTTTGTGTAAGTAATTTATTTCATCACCACTGCTCTCAAAACGGTGTAGGAAAACATTGGCATGTTCTAGAACCAAAAATTCTAAGACATGTGGTATCTAACAACCCGCACTAGGCCAGAAGCTAGTAAAATAGTAAATGATAAAGAGATCCTGATGTATATTTTTTAATGCCAAGTCGTCAAAACTGTACGAAGAAGAGGCAGATTGCTACTATATAGGGTGTAAAATACCTCTTAACGAATACGAAAAGCACTTGTTCTCCTCGTCATTATGATCATTTTTTTGTTCTACACTATACCTGGGAACCTTCTAGTAACGGAGAGATTGGGGGTCAAAGTTGCAAGATTTTCACAAGTTTTTTTTTAAATACCACTTTTTATCGCATGATTTTTACTTTAAATATCTTTACGACCCCCGTACTATTCAATCCATCCATCCGCACAATGTTTTGAGTTACATTGAGTTATACCACAAAACATGATTTATAACCTCAAAAAAAAAAGTTGTTTCCCAGCAATATTTTTTGCGTAAAGTTACTTAGTTTGATATACAAAATGCTTGGTTAACGGCTTTGTGATGAGGTGAAATACACCCTGTATGTATACTGAAACACATAGTTGCAAAAAAACTAGGCAGATGAAATGATGGTAGAAGCGTTACCGAAGTAATAGGTCAGGGCTCTGGCCCGCACCGCTGAATATTAGATGGATTGCGTTCCATGACGTGGACATGAAGGGTATGGGGATACAGATTGAGAGCTACAGCCAGTTATACCATGATACTCGGGGGTTTTAAAGTGATTGAAAAAGCGAATTGATAGTGGCAAAAAGGCGAACAAATCCAACGGAAACAGACTGCTATTTTTTTAAGTTCCATAACATAAAGCCTGTGTTCCACGTTTCGCCAGTTCAATGTAATAGGGGTCGAGCCTATTGCCCTCTCATCATCATCATCATCATTTCAGCCGAATGACGTCCATTCCTGAACACAGGCCTCCTCCGAATCGCCACATTGACCGGTCCCGTGCGACTCGCATCCAACGCATTCCAGCAATTAACCTTCACCAGGGCATCGGTCCACCTAGTGGGAGGTCTTCCAACGCATCGTCTTCCGGTTCGCGGTCGCGACTCCAGAACTTTTCGGCCTCATCGGCCATCCATTCATTTCGTCCGTTCATTTCATTGGAATTGGGTGTAGTGGGCACCAACGAGGCAATCGCTTGTTTTTAAGTAGTTTGAAATATTCTGCATTTTGTGTTTTTTTTTCTTCATCTTTACCAACCTATCTTTTGGCCTAACAACATCACAATAACCTACTTTCCATACTCACTCATACAACTCTAGATATACCTACCACCTGACATACTCTATTTTGCGCTCTCAATACCGTCACCCACATTACAAGTTGATGTAGTGGATCCAGTCACGCGAAACCAGATTATGATTCAAAACAAATACAATTTTATAAATAATATCCTCTGTTAATAACTGCGGGGACATTCGGAGACAGCTGCTGTGGTGGCATTCTGCCAGTGAGTGTACTATGCCATTTGCCAACGTACACGTCTCTGACGTCAGAGGGTCTTTTGTCTCTCTCTAACACCCTGACACGTCATGTGTGCTTGTCATTAAAGTGGGAGTGTCGATGGTCTGAGGTTGTTGTATTTTTTTATATTTATGTCTTAATTTCAGATTTGCTCGTGATAAAGAGCGTTTCAATGATTTATGTTTTCATAATCCCTACTTCCCTATCCCTAATGTGAATCTAAGTTTGTTTGTTACGCTTTCACGCGAAAACAACTCCACCGATCATCATGAAACTTTGTACACTTATTCTTGGAGGTATTAGAAGTAACATAGGATATTTTTTATTAAAAAAAACGAACCCTCACTCGCAGACGAAGTTGCGCAGGTCAGCTAGTTTATATATAAATGAGGAGCATAACTATTATATATTTATTATAATTCATGTAGATTTCAATATACCTTTAGAAAATGCAAAGCAAGAAGAATTTTCAGAAATGAACAACAATTAAAACTGTTCATCTGTGGTTTTTTTATTCCGACCTTCCTCACTATTCAAGTGCCTCACCCAGCGTTATTTTTAAAACCACTTTCGTTGGTAATTAAAATTCTAAAGCTAGCAACATACACAGACATGTGGTGCCTTGTTCTCTCTACCAACACCGTGAGGCATTCGGCGTGAATGCACGCATGTACCAACATGCCAGGGGGGACGGTTCAGAGCAAGTTGTGGTGTCATTCGAGTGCAATGGCTTACTTAATGGTCTCCTAGGCAATGGGCCAAAACGCCATTATTTACGTCCCGAAAATTTGTAACTCGAAAGTTTCGTTTTAAAGTGCATTTTGGTTTCAAAGATATGGAACGTTATGATGCAAGTGCGCTTGCAGAGCACGAGATCCTGGGTTTGATTACCAGGTGGGGCAAAGTGTTTTTTGGTTATTCCATTAGGAATTTCTCAGTACCAGGCACGGAGTCTGGATGATGTAAATAGTCTCGCTTCTTTTTACATGGGACTTAAAATATAAGTGGCGAAAAGTGGGTTTACTATTAGGGAAATCATCAGATGACTCCCCCACTCTGGGCGAAGCGGAAGGGAGTGTCAGACTTTTACTAACTAAAACCCATCCATGTTACTGTCTCGCCCTTTATGTTCCGGGGCCGCGGTGTCTCTTTCGAATAGTCTCGCAGCCCTTTAGATACACTTCTCCCAAACTTCGCAGGTTTCAGGCGTGATGTTATGTTTATGTGTGGAACGTTATAGTATATTTTATAACGAGGGACTAAACGAGGCCATTATATACCCGAGGTGGTTTGAGGCAATGAAAGCGAGGGTATATTATATTGGCGTTTAGTCTCGAGGTGCAAACTGTACTTTTCACTTCGAGTGCGAGAAAATAGAAAAAGAGTAATGTAGAAGGCTGAAGGCTGGTTTTTACTCCAAATAAACAAACGTAAACTAACAGGCTGAAATTGTGTTTGTACGGTACGGTATCAACGACCTACTAAAACTTAACATATTCCTAAATGCATCATAAAGTCACGCGCGCGGTCGCGGATATAAACAAAATTATCCCGTAACGATGCAGAAGAGATGTGGTCCAAACTATTGCAATCTGAATTACATTCTAGAAATATTCTGGCTTCACGTATCGCGTGACTATCATAGAAATGGCCTTCACGAAGCAAGGAAAAAAGCCAATGATACAATGAACAAAATGCCAATACAGTAATGGCTGACGTAATGTTGAATGACAGCATTACCCAAAAAAAAAAACAGCGCTATTGAAAATCAAAAATCCACCCACATAGAAAAAATTGGTTGTCTGTAAAGTCGGTTTACACGTCATAAAAAAACATCCGATCGTAACGTTACAATGAGCGTAACGGGACACTTTTCTTGCGTGCAGCCGGCGTTCATCGATTTATTAGACGTTGTCACGTCAAAAAAAAAATCTTTTATAGCTGTAGCATACATTTTTAACATTATAAATCAAACTACTTAACCGATTTTAATGAAATTTCTCTGGGACTAATCGGAAAGCATACTATTTCAAATAAAAAAGTTTTTTTTAAAACCGTTCATAAAAGACGTTATGAGATAAAAACAACCGAATTAAAAACCTCCTTCTTTTTTCGGCTTCAAGTCTAACCGGATGCAGCTGAATACCAGTACTTTACATAGGACGACTGCCTATCTGACCTCAATGATGCCTAATACCTAATAAATAAGAAAGCTATTACAGGTGCTAAAACATTTTTTGTCGCAGGCAAAATAAACAATGACATAACCGGCGCGGTAAGTACCACACCATACCCTGCTTTCGCGACATAGGTAGGTCTACACCAGGGTATTGATTACCTCAAGTAAACAGCTAGCTGCTAAAGCCACATTCCGGGTAAAAGCTTCGCCCTTTGTCCTTCGACCATCAGTTTTGTGATTTCGATATCTGATAGCGAAAGGTGCGTCAAATTCAGGCTAAGTGAAACGTGATTCTGCTAGACTGTCACTTTAATAGACTCAATATTGTAAATTGCTTTTAAGAGTGTGTTTTGTTTGAACCCCTAATGGGTTCCTTGTATAGACCATTAAACTGCTGATATTATCCTTCAACAGCTCTTACCCCCGAGATGGTTAGTGTTTGAGTGATGTCATTAGCGCCGATCTCCAGGCGCCAAACAAAGATCTCTGTCTATAGATGAATAGATACGAGTGGATGCACTTGTATTGTAAACTGAAGAACTGATTGATATTATTGTAAGATTGATTTCTTTGCGTTTACGTATAGTTACGTTTAGTTTGGACCCCAAATGGGTTCCTTGTATAAATACCATTAAACTGCTATTCTTTAACAACTCTCAACCCGTTTTCGAGATGGTTAGTTTTTCTACAATGCCATTAGTGCCAACTCTCTAGGCGCCGCTTACGTACGTCTGCAAAGATCTCTGTAGAATCTACAGAGATCTCCACTCGTATCTATCCATCTACAGTGTAGATGGATAGATACGAGTGGATGCACTTGTATTGTAAACTGAAGAACTAATTGATAGTATTGTAAGATTGTTTTCTTTATGCCATTTAACAAATTGGAAAACTGATTATTTCTAAATTGGAAAGGGCGTTCTCTAATTGACGTTACTTTACAAGTAACGTTTTAAACATCAACGTATTTTAAAGGTTGTTAAAAGTGACTGCTTAACTTGCTTGTCGGTTCTAAAATAAATTGCCCATGCCTTTAGTCTCCAAGAACATTGTCCCATAACCATAAGAAATACGTTTTATAACTCGATCTTAAAGCGCTTAGTCCAGCCATAGGGATGGCGTCGTCTGATAGGTTTTCAGTGGCACCGACGAGACTAGTGTCTAGCCGCTAGATTGATCCATCCTAGCCAAGTCTCAGGGGTAGGGGGGCTGACGTCACATATCACTGCTAGAAGCATTCCTATTGATGTCGACTTCTATCTAACGGAGGAATGAGAAAAATATAGTGAAGAAAATGTTGAGTGTGAATGTAGATATATGAGTTTAGGAAGACCAAAGATAAGATAAGATAAGATATATTTATTTCTGAGTATATGGTACATTAAGATCTTAAAATTAGTCAGTTTCACATACACTACCGTTACCGGTGTAGAAATATTAAGATTAAATTAACTTACAAAGTGACCAAGTATGAATAAAATGTCAAAATTTAGTAGTTACACAATGTCAAATGGTCAAATGATTAAAAATATAAATATAAAATCAAAAATGAGCAATACAATGCCAATAGGTGATAAAAATAATGTCAAAATTTATAATTTAAAAATTCATTAACCTAGTAGAAGCAGTTGTCTAAAAGCCAGGGAAATATTGCTTTCTTGAATTTATTAATGGGCAGCACACTGATACGTGCAGGTAAATTATTAAATATTTTAATCGCCATACAATTGGAATTCCTGCTATACAAAGAAACGATGCATGGACTGTGTGAATGATTATGTGTATGGCTACAAAGGAGGTAACTGCTGAGAGGACTAATAATAGAGAAGGAAAGAAGAAAAGATATGGCGTTGACCCCGATTAAATTTGGTCTAAGGCCAGGAGAAGGGAGGCCCATGTCCAGCAGTGGACGTCTTTCGGCTGAGATGATGATGATGATGACGACAGGAGAAGATGACTGACACCCAACTAATGTCTGGGGATTATGACGTCATACATCAGCCACATCATCGCCAGATTCAATGACAATGTGATGTGGGTATTTTTTAAAAATAAAGTGGAACAAATGGAAGAGACTATGGGCATTCCGGTTCTTTGTTGTCAAAGTAATTTTAAATGGCAATGATTTAGAACTGTCGTTTCTAAACGAATATCGGCTATTGTCTTTATAAAAGTTACGCGCTCCAGTTAATGTTGGTCATTGTTTGATTGATTGAATAGTTACTTTCTTTTACATCATAGTACTACTTTTTCTTCTCTAATCAATCTTGCTTTCTACTGATTGACTGAATGATGTTATACCGTTATGTTATCCAGTGTAAAATAAACTTTTGATTAAGTAATTTTATGGATTTGGTGAATTGTTATCAATATTGAAAATCAAAATTACCCGTTCACTTAGCTTAAGGAGTCTCTTAACTAAAATCCTACTTCAAGTAGATACCAACACTACAGACGGCACCACTGCAGCATACGAACTACTCCACAATACAGAACTACCAATAAATTGTATATAAATAATTCAACATCTCCAGCTAAGGCCTTCCACAAACGACAAACGAACGTTCCTGTGAACGCACAAGTGCTGGCAATCGATAGGCACCGCCCACTGACCTATATACCCGAGATTAGGAAGAGGGCAGCCCGGCCGAGATGTCTTGTTTTTGTCTCGTGACAAGAAGGCTTTATTTCCCAGATAAGGAATAGACGTTCAGAATTGTATGGGTTTAGTACAATGAATTATTTTGGTTGGTTATCCCTCAGTTGCGGATAAAAACAGACGTCTTATCGAGAAGAAAGGATTATTTCAGATGGTTTTGGATGAAATTCGCCGTTTTATTATACTCTCTGTATTTAATGCAGTGTTTTAGACTTTTACGGGTTTTCACTACACTATAAAGTACTAACGGGATTGTATCCGTGATTTTCTTTTGTTTTTACGAGAAAAAAATAAATTTCAATCGTGAGGACGGTTTTAAACTATCAAGTACGTGGAATCCAGTGATGAACTTAATAAATACTAACATGCGTCTCCATTATAAAGAAAAACCGAGTGATACTGTGAGTGCGTTCTGTCGTGAGTTACAATCGAGTTCCAGTAGCGCGCGTAAGAAAGAGGGTAGACAGATTTGTCTGCTCATAATTAGTTCTTTTTGTCCTACCCGCATACCTCTTCAGTATTCCCACGATCATGATGGTTGCAACAGCTACCTAAATAATAGCTGACCAGTTATGTTTAAGTCCCAAGTAATAGGGAACGAGCCTATTGCCATCAAACGCGCAGTTCTAGACTCTGTGGCTGGTACTGAGATAGTCTTGATAGAAAAACACTGTCCGCCTTGGGATCAAATATATAAATAACATAAATATCGCTGGACATTAACACAGCGCCATCTAGTTCCACACTAAGCAAGGCTTGTGTCGTGGACACCAGATAGTTGATATACTACATATATACTTTTTTATTTGTAAAAACATACTTTATATACATATAAACATACATGGCTCGGAAACAAATGTCCAAACTCATCACACAAACATTTGCACCTACCAGAATTCACAGACTCAGGACCCTAACGTAAGGCAGCCTCACTATGACTACGCCATTCGGGTCGTCAATATAACAGCTCACAACTTAGGACCCATTAATGTACAAATGTATCCGTTGTGCTAGCCAACTGGTCCTATCCCAGTTGTAAATATCCCGTGGTGCCAATTGGCCTTGTTTCGTTCTGTCTCCTGCTTCGCAGGGAAGTGGAAATTACGGTTTTTCCCTACTCCTCCGCTATAATTTCTGATTAATTTCGTTGCGGGATCCAAGACAGTTAAATTCATTCTCTGGGACTTCGTCGAGCTTCATTGGCTCTTCGCTTTTCTGGTGGTCGCTACTGTTGATTCTGGCTTTCAAGAGTTACAGTGGTTTGGGAATAGTGTGGCGGGTTTGACTGCCCAGGGAATTGAACCGAGAGCCTCATTTTCAGCAGTCATGCTACTAGTAGTCATATACCTATATTTCCACAGTTTTAGCGTGTATTGGTGGCAGTGTGTCACGCGACGTAAGTAAGGGTGTCCTAAATGGGGAAACCACAGAAGCCTTGTAATCGCGGCGAGGGGAATGCGGTATTGTGCGTGTGAGTAATGAACGCTTCTACTATAACCTCACCTACATATCTTTGCTTTGCATAAAGCGTCTGTCCTATACTGGGTGTAAAAATACCTCTAAAGATGTCTAAATGCACTTGTTCTCGTCGTCATTGCGAACCTTCTAGTTACAAAGATATTGAAGGTCAAAGTTACGACTTTCTCACGAGTTCTTTTTAATGCTTGTTTTACATGTTATAAATTTACTGTATGACTTCTGTACTATTGAATGCATCCATCACCACAATATATTAAAACCTTTAATACGCTCTCAGCGATAAGACCGCCCTTTGTGTCACCCCTTGTAAAATGTTTTACATTTTTGTATCTGTAATTTTTATAGAGTACATAATACAGATACAGATTATTCTATCTTCTACCTATCTCTATCTTGGAGCTTTACAGTAAAACGTGAATTTTCCCAGCAAAAAAATGTCGTTCCAGCAATCATTACTTGGTTTGATGTACAGAATGCTTGGTCGACGGCTTCGGGACGGTCCGTTTACACTCTGTATAAATTAGTTG
Organism: Xestia c-nigrum; assembly: GCA_916618015.1. Taxonomy (NCBI): domain Eukaryota; kingdom Metazoa; phylum Arthropoda; class Insecta; order Lepidoptera; family Noctuidae; genus Xestia; species Xestia c-nigrum. The sequence goes on from OU745250.1 coordinate 21,384,625, forward strand.
TTGCTCTGAATAGCTTCATAGTGGTTGTCAGGTATTTTGCATTCCATTTATTTTGGTTTATGGGGCGAAATCTAAAGAATATTGGAGCTACTTAAATTGAAAAGTTATCCCACAAAGTTCAATCAAGCCTTGATTTGTGTCGATACTTGTATGCCTAATCAAGTATCGAAAAATTACACGACAGTATAAAAAAATTACAAATCTATAAAGTCTGTCAGTTAGATTAATGAAAAGTACCTAATGGACACGAGTTTTTTTTTTTATAAATCAATGAATATTGACAAAGATAAAACGCATAAAAACTTGGAAGTGGGGCCTCGTGACGTCAGAACTAGCTAAAAATTATACCTAGGCGTGACGTATTGGGAATTTTAAAAGCGTCGTTTTCTTCGTCAATTTTTATTTACGTAACAAAAGAAAAAATACTGGTCAAATATTTTTTAATAATCTACCTGAAGGACTAATTATATTTTATTTGTCGTCTACCCTATTACCCTAATTAAACAACTAGCTAATGCCCCTGGCTTCACCCGCGTGATGTTCGGTAATTGTCTCACAGAACCGCACTACCGGGATAAAAAAGTTTTGTAAATACAAGTAATAAACTATCTGTGTATTCAAATCCGGTCAGTTTTTTGCGGGAAAGAGTATCTAACATACAGACATCCATCAAATCCTCTCAAATTCTTTTTTAATATGAGGTTCCATTAAAATAGGTGGACAAATTTTAACACAGCGATCAGTACGTCTAATCAAAAGACATCATGCAAAAAAAAAACTAAAGTGATTTTATAAAATAATAAATTGTCGGCACTCTAGAATAAACACATCTACATTATTATGGGCGCGTTCTCGTTAGTAGGTACTTACCCAGTTAGATCTTTTCTGTTAATATTATTCTGTATTTAATCATAGTAACTTTCAGTTTACCATACATCACCTTTTCGGGATAGTGTTGTTAGTAGGATAAGTAGGAGATAGTACCTAATTACGCGCAAATTAAAATCACTTTAATCAATGCTTTGTTAAAATTTGACCATAAAGTAACGGGACCATAAATTAATAGGAACTATGTACCTATCCCGTTTATTCCGTCACGAAATATCGAATTCAATCGATCACCAACATTGCTATCTGGCAAAGCGTACTGTATTTAGAGCATTGGTTAACTGGAAGCCAACTGGAGTGGAAATGGTCAAACAGGTGACCCACAAAACTGCTGTTCAGTGTACAATTTTCACGATGAGCAAGGTTTCCCCTCTATGCTATATGACTGAGTACCTAGACTAGCCACGTTTGTAGTGTGTAGGTAGATACGAAGCGTGTATGTTGCCATTTTAACTAGGGATGCCTCGATACGCTTTTTTGCCGATACGATACCGATACCGATACTGTTATAAAAATATCGGCGATACCGATACCGATACGCTTATTGAATTAAAAAAAGAAGGTAGACTAAATAAAGTTTTAGTTTTGTTTTTAGTTTTATTAAGTCCGCCTTTGTACAGTTTTTACTTGTGCATAAAGTTTTAATAAATAAATAAATAAATAAATAAAGTTTTAGTAATCAAATAACATTTATGAGATTTTTATTTAAAAAACAAAGTATTCTTAAGTTTTGCGGGCAAACGCGATTTCGCAAGTCTGTTTGAATAATACCCGCGGTGGAAAATAGTCTCTCAGATGCGACAGAACTCATTTGGGAACTAAAGTACTTCTGCGCCATTTTTTTCAAGTTTGGGTATAAGACGTCATTTTTAAAGCGCGAAATTTGAAAACTATCGTTGTATCTGCCACAAGAATATCGCCGATACCGATATATCGGCAAACCCGAAGTATCGCCGATATATTGGTATCGGTATCGGTATCGGATGCATCCCTAATTTTAACACGCGTTTATTGTGTTGCTAAGTATCTATGTAATGGAATCTTTGAACGTAATTTTTACTCACTTTAAATCTTCGGATTGAGTTGTAACTTCGTACACTTATCGAGAGCTGATGACAATATAATTTATTGTTTTCTTACGATAAAATGTTCTTTATTCTTAACAATTCGGCTTGACCAGCAGCATAGTAACGAAGTGCCCCATTATTAGGGTAATTTTATAATTTGTATATAATTTAGTTTACTAACATACCTCATATTGTTACTAACACTATTGAGTTATGGGCTCCGTAGCCACTGGACAAATTCACAACTGGACAGATTCTCAGGTTACTCGAATAAATAATTCTAATTATTATTATTACTTTGTCTTTTAACTAAGTAATAAAAAAAATATTTACTACTACGGCTAGTTACAACAGTATATTTTATAACGAGGGACTAAACGAAGCCATTATATACCCGAGGTGGTTTGACTCCCGAGCTTGCGAGAGAGGCAATGAAAGCGAGGGTATATTAAATTGGCGTTTAGTCTCGAGGTGCAAACTGTACTTTTCACTTCGAGTGCGAGAAAATAGTCATTTAAAACCGAACAAATTTACACTCGACTAAAATTCTGAACTGCAGACAGATTTTCTTCTATCAGGTCAGTCACAGATTAACAATTTAAAACACAACACAAACTCTCAACATTCTCGCAATGAAGATGATCCACACTCCGCAGATAATTATAGTAAGTACCTACATTACTGCAGCGGCTAGCAACAGAGGCATTCCACATACATTTTCAAAATCAACGATGCACACAAACAACCATAAATTTTCCCGCGTTGAAGAGTTCATTTGTTTTTTTTTTCAATATACCGCTTTCTATTTGCAAGCCAATTCGAAATTGAAATAAAACCTTTGACAAGTTACTCTATTGTGACCATGTTTCAGAGTAAAAGATCGTTCCATTTTTAAATTACTTTTTACTCCCTAGGGAATAAACGGTCACTTTAATCCCGCTTCGTAGGGCTATAATGGCGTACTTTTAGAGCATGAGAAGTGAAAAAGTGTTTTTTTTTTAACTACCTACTATTCCAAACATGGTGGAAACCAGTCATTCAGCACGTCATCATACTGAATTTTTATGCACAGACATTTTCCCACAAAAAGCAATATGCTACATCGGTCGAGGTATGTCAGACCGTATTTAGAAGTTCAGGTATTCAAGTTAATAATAGGATAACATAAATGAAGTACTTAGCTCTTTTTGACAAACTTAGAGGGGTTGTAACAATGCACGAAAATAATCAAAAGGTACTCGAGATTTCATATTCAGTGGACACTAAAATTGGAAGCAAGTAAAAAAGTCAAGTAAGTATAGTCAAGTATGGAAAAAAGCGAGTTGAGTGCCAAACGGGTCGCTGCGTATAACGCACTATTTCCCGCTACCACTTTTCAATAAAAATACAAACCTTATTAAAAAAGCTACCACAAATATAACGTTTGCAATAAAGTTACAAACCAAGCATTCTCAACAAAACGCCGACGCATTTCTTTGAAGATTAAATTAAAAATAGCAAAGTTATCGCAACGGTTCGGTTCTTACCTCCAAAGGGCACGAATTCACAAAATGAAGACATTAACATAAACCGACTATATCTTTCATTTTAAAATACATTTGACCTTTACTCAGGAAATCTTGATAGCAGTGACTCATTTGAATTTGTATAATAATTTTGTTTAGAAGGTGTCATTGTTACCTGGTTGCGGGGAAGAAGGGGAAGAAGATAGTATTTAAAGTCTTAGGGTCTGGAGACAGATAAAATGTAAATATCTAGAACAATTACAAGATTGAGTTATGTTTCTACAATTTTCAGGTGGAAAAGGACATAATAAGGCAGAAATATACTAGCAGATGCCCGCGGCTTCGCCCGGGTAAAATTATATACTAAAACCTTCCTCTTAAATCACTCTATCTATTAAAAAAACCCGCATCGAAATCCGTTGCGTAGTTTTAAAGATCTAAGCATACATAGGGACAGAGAGACGCGGCGGGACTTTTTGTTTTATATAATATGTAGTGATAGGGATAGTACACCCCCCAATTATGTTTAAGTCTCGTGTAATTGGGGGCAAGCCCATTGCCATCAACCGGGCGCAACTGACAAGTTCCTGATGGAAAAACCCAATAATACTTTGCTCGATCCGGTAATCGAACCAGGACCTTGTGCTAGTAAATACTAGCGATAGCGATTGCGATCATTTGCGATTGCGATCACTAGCGATTGCGATCATTAGACCTACGAGGCGGCACAGAAAGAAGGGCTTAAAAGTTGATCATCGCTACCAACAAAAAAAAGGATCAAACAAAACCGCATGAACAGTTAAACCGTTCAAATACACTGCACACGCAGAAATATGGGGCCATTACCAAATATTGCCCGACTACGTTTACCGATATTGCAGAATCAGACTTTGGCCAAACTTCGAACGAATTTGCCACCGAAATAAAGGCTTTTATCGCCATTGGAATGCGTAATAGCCCGTTGGGGCGGATCGTTCTCATACGTGGGCTATACTATGGGCCATGTGGCCTCTTTGTTTAGGGCCCGTGATTTTGGCTCTCTCCTGCAGAATAGCTGAGTGATAGATGGCGGAATTTAGGTTATTGATTGATCGTTGAAAGACTCGGGTGGGGTAAGTGGTATTGAATATCTTTTGAAAAATGCTTTTTGCTAGAAAATTAAGCGATGACGATTATTTGTATTATTGGGTAAATATGTCAAATTACCATTAGAAAAGGCTATTCGTGGTTTATAATAAATTGAAATAAAGAAAAAGTAGATATTTAATTGTTTCGCACAGGCCTTAAAATGATTTAATTAATAATTTATTGATTTAAAATAGGTGCACCAACAGTACATACATAAAACATTTGTAATTAAAGGTTCACTTGGTATGGTTCAAATTAAAGGTGTACCAACACATTTTTTTAAACAAAATAAAGCTTCTATGACATAAAACTAAATTATTTTTTGTAAAAAAGTTTTTACTTTTCACTTTTTAGTGGTTCACATGTGCTTACCCCTTCACAGCGTACCGGCGTGATTTTAGGTTATGAACTGGTGTAAACAATAGACAGATATGAGATTTCGGCAATCCCAGTACATTTGCTATCATTTATTGAGGAGTTCCGTTGCATATCTCCGAAGTTCTTCATCAGATCTTCATCAAATTGAATTGGGATCACTTCGAGAAAGTACAATTCCTAAAACTACCCAAACCGCTTCTAGTGTGCCTATAAAATGTGAAGAATTCTCTCTATTTCTCCAGAATCCCATCATCAGCTACTGATTTGATGATTATAAGACCACACAGGAAGCACCAGCTTTCAAATAAAATAAAAACGATCAAAATCGGTTCACCCAGTAGAAAGTACTGAGGTAACAAATATTTTCGAAATCGGGTGTATTTTACACATGTGCGTACCCCCTCAGAGCATACAGGCGTGATGTTACGTCATAATATAGTATAAACAATGAACCTACAAGCGATGGCAGCTATCACTGCAGATTTGCTGTGTATTTTTGAAGAGTTCCGTTGTATATCTCCGAAGATCAGCATCAGGTCTTCAGCAAACTAAAATGGGACCAAACGGGAAGCACCAGCTTTCAAACAAAAAAAGAACCATCAAAATCGGTTCACCCAGTCGAGAGTACTGAGGTAACAAACACAAAAAAAAAAAAAAAAAAAAAATACAGACGAATTGATAACCTCCTCTTTTTGGAAGTCGGTTGAAAAATAGACCAAATAACACACTTACGATAACATGCTTACAATAACAAAGTACGTATTATCAGACTAAAATAACATAGTAAAATTTAAATATAAAGACTTATAATAACAAAAATACTAAACACTGTTTAGAACAACTTTATAACATTTTAATTGATTATAAATTAAAGAAAAAAAAAACTAAATTGCCAAGGTGCCCCTTGTTCCAGCATGGTGTGTACCATTAAAAAAAAAACTCAACTTGTATTCGGGTATGGCCCAAAGTTATGCAACACCGACGCGACGGTCAGATACGAATAAAAATAAAAAATAAAGTCATAGACGAATAAATTAATACTAATTGTAAAACATAATAATTACTAGACACAGTCTATCATTAAAGGTTAACAAAGTTTGTTGAATAGGCTAATTTGCTTAAAATAAATCGATAACAACCTCTTTAAAAAAAGATACCGACTGTACACAATTTAAGATGGCTATGTTTAAATTTAATTTAAAATGAAGTCATGATCAGTAAGTAAAGCGTCAAATAATAACCAAGTCTCTTCACTAACGTTTCATCTTATCTTAAAATATTCAAAACTCCGAGACACCTCGATTCTCGCAACCTTCCACTCGAGACAAAATCGATTTCAAACAACTCCAGGAATAAACAATAACTCCCGCTCTCGAAAGGTCAGACCACCGACAGTTGACCAAAAATGGCGGCACAAACGGGTATATTTTTAAATAAATACCGAGACAGATGGAGGACAGGTCTGACGGGGCTATAACAGCAATAGAAAAGTTCCAGTTTGCGGTACGGAGGTCGATATTGTATTTGGGGCCATCTGACTTATGTACGCTATCGATGCGATTTCGGAAAATGGCGCCAAGGCTTCTGAAAATGTTAAGGTCACATCTAAATCGGTTGCGAATCTTGTGCCCTAGCCCCGTGCGGAAAATGCCTTCACGTGTTTTATAAATAACTTACAACTCTTCTATGCGTCGGATTTTACGTGCCGATTCATTTTTTTTTCGGATGGGAAATCATCAAATGACTTCTCCCACTCTGGGCGGAGCGGGAGGGAGTGTCAGACTTTTACTGACTAAAACCCAGCCATGTTCCTTCCTCGCCCTTTACGTTCCGGGGCCGCTGTATCTCTTTCGAACAGTCCCGCAACCACGGGTGCAGATTAACTCTGAATTGGACTTGTTTGTGCTGATGAATGGAAACAATAATGTTATAATGATTGTGGATCTGTGAGAAGACCGAGGATTATTTAATTTAGTGTTAATAAATCTATAGTAATATTATAAATAAGCATATAGCGCTAATCTCAGGAACTACCGGTTCGAATTGAAAAAATATTTTTGTGTTGGATAGTCCATTTATCGAGGAAGGCTTTAGGCTATATAACATCACGCTACAATTATTAGGAGCCGAGCAGGAACGAAAAATGTTGCGAAAACGGGGTTTTTTTATTCTTTCGTTTTCTCTCTTATGTGACGCAGACAAAGTTGCGTGGGTCAGCTAGTAAAAAATTAATAAAAATAAAATGGTAAAGAAATTTACGACTTGGTAAGACAATCTAGTTTTCTTTATTTTAGGTGTTTTTATTTTAGTAGTGATTAATTTTGTAAATATCTACTAACGTATTACGGCCCCGAATCATTTGAATATCCCGGGTTACCCAGGCGCTTTCACCTAAATATGAATGTTAATATTTCGGTCAAAATTCGCTAAATTATGGTGAAAACCGAAAAACAAAAATGTGGTCACACATACATACCTACACCATTAACAATTCTAAATACTATTAGAATAGTTACTAACCTATATACAAAAGTTACTTTAGTAGATTGTTACACGAGGGTCGAAAGGAATCAATTCCCAAACGAGGTATTTAGCCGCCCGAGTGCAGCGAGGGCGGCTATAGTCCGAGTAGGAAAAGTTTTTCACCCGAGGTAAGCATATCTACTACTTTTCATTTCAAATATAAGGAAAGTAAAAAATAAATAGCAGTTTTATTTTCTTATCTGCTCGCCACATAATAAAGTCATTGTATGTATGTTTTTAATTTCTGGCAAAAGATTTTCGATAACTGTATTTGCCTCTTTTTAAACAGAATCTGGGGTTAGCATTTCAGAATTACTTGAACTCATTTTAATAAGTTATTGGAAAAAAAAAATCGATACAGCATACAGAGTTAGTATCCCGCCAAATTACATATTCTATTTAAAATTAAAACTATGGAACACACTGCGTCTCAGACGGGGGCGGACCCGCTCAGTTTTTTTTTTAATTCACACTGACTGTTTACTGTCTGTCACTCACTTAGATTTTCTGCAGCCGATTGCCTAACAAAATTTAGTTCTATTTTTATTTTTTTTTCCCGCCCTAGGGAGGGAAGCAATTACTATGAGTCTTTCCCGCCTAAGGGTGGGAAGTAGCATTTTCCACGCGCTATTCGGATCAAACAAGCACTTCTTTCCGAGTATGAGAAATGAAAAAGTTTTTACTCACGTAATATTCTCATATACAGGGTGAAATTGAATAAATGCGACAAATTTAAATATACAATAATACGTGTTGTCAAGAAAATGTATAAAATATCAAATGTAAAATTAAAAAATAATTGATCAGTGTTACGAAAACCGTTAAAATAATAAAAGTATCAAAAAATCTCGTCCGACTCATCGCAGTGTTCATTAAAGCGGTCATTTACCTAATTTTGCCTTAAGTTTTCTTATTTATTTTGCATATTACTGGAATACCGATAATTCGTACTTAAATAAAGATAATAACATCAATGGACCTTTTGAAAACAATAATCGCGTAATTTTTTTTAACGATTTAGATTGTAGAAAAAACAGTTTATAATTACTATGTTACTGTAACTGAAGCTCCAATTTCATTTTGTCGCATTTATTAAAATTCACCCTGTATACGAACACATGACATAGCCGAACTAACCTAACATACTTGTCTGTATATGAGCCTTCCCGAAAATGAAGGGAATGCCGTCACTGACATAAATTCGAATAAGTTTGTTATTTTCCTGCTTTTCCTAGCAATATCGTCTCTTTGTTACCCTTTCTACTCTTTTAGAGGATTCCGCTTAGGTGAAGTACCTACAGGTTTTGTTTGTACACTCGGTGACACATCACACTATACATATCTAGTATAACCTGACCGTTTTGTTGTATGAGCTTCCCGTAATATGAGAGATTAGCGTTTACTGGTTTGTAACATAGATGTCTTGTATTCTTGGCTTATATTATTATGTATATCATGGTGGAGTACGAACTTCCATATAGAGATTCATTCCAAGAGATTTAGACAAAAATATCAGTAAGTAAATACCTACTCTTTTCCTTGCGTTCACGTTTAGATGGATGGTAAATATACCTACAAACATTTTCACGAAACCACATAATAAGTAGACATAAACTACTTTTAAGATATTAGGAAATTAACTGAGAAAACTAAAAATAACGCTTCTATTTATACTGAAGTCTATTTTTACATAGTGAAGAATGGGAAGAATATATTAATTCTTTCTGCGTGGAGGTACTTGGGTGTTCGCCAGAATTTTCACGAAACGTTACCCGTAAGTTGCGTCTTACCCACTAGAATATAAGACATATATTCTAGTACCCTAGACTGGGTAGAACTAGAACGTAGTCGGTATAATACCAAAGATGTCGTTGGAGAATATTTCGCCCCATTTCATTCGAGTAGGTACGGCAAATTCGCCTTTATTGCCACGAGATAGAGGCTTTGCTGCGCTGTTCAAGTAAAGTTGTGACCATTGACGTACGGTTGACTGTACGCCAGACGCCCAGTTTTAAGTTTAATGGGTCACCGTGAAGGTATTGTGTGCAATTCTATTTTAGATGCATTTTTGTAGCATGTGCTTTTCTAGCGATAGAATGAATGTTATCGCTTTATACTCGTACTGGTGGAAGGTAATAGTTTAATAGTGGCATTCTTTAATGGAAAACCTAGTATATATAACGACCCGCGACCACGCTGCCTCACGTTGTAAGAGTCCCGGGTTCGAATCCCGGTAGGAGCAAATGTTTGTGTGATGAGCACGGACATTTGATTATAATAAGTATGTATCTGGGCCCTATCAGAATATCAGCGCTGTGACGTTTTATTTTAAATGTTACAGCACCATGCTGAGATAGGAGCCTTTTGGTCTTGTACAGGACAAATTCTGTTTCGTATTTTGTTTGTTTTTTTCTTATGATATCGTTATTATTCTTTTTTTTTATTATCTCATTATGTTTACTTTTAACTAGTGTTGTAATCACCATTTTACCATTTTTTATTTTTTTTATTTTATGTTTTGTCCTGTCGGGCTAATAAATGCTTTTTCTTTCTTTCTTTCTTCTTTCTATTTACTAACAAAAAAGTATATAAATGTAGTATATCAACTACCTATTGTCCACGACACAAGCTTTGCTTAGTGTGGCACTAGGTGGCGCTGTGTGTTAATGTCCAGCGATATTTATTTATTTATAGCTTTTAGAATACACACTAATTTGTTGTTGTGTGTTAAGGACTGGGTTTTACGAATAAGACTACAATGTAGGTCATCTAAAACTCAATGAATAGGTATATGATATTTTCCCAATACCTATCATCTAGCTAATTAATAACCCATACCAACCTCAGAACGGAGGTATACCAATCAACCCTTAGCTAACCATCCTCGCCCGGAACGGAAGAAATTATCAGTTGCCCGTACCTACATACCTTAATTATTTATTTCATTTGGCTTCCAATAAAAATCAATACAATATTGTAACGTGGCGAGGTGTAATATGTAACCTTATATTCAATATATAAAAGACTGCATTGGCGTGTGTTTATCATAAATAAATAGGTATCGTCCGCACAAGGACAAGTGTGGGTTGTCACGCAATGTTCTAGCATGAGGGTAGTTTTGAATAAGAAAACGAAAGTAAATTGTTTGAGTTTTTGGTCAACGGGGTCGTGTTACGCGAATGTTTAAATAAGGAATGAGTATAGACGCCAAGTTACTACTACAATCTGCTTTAGAAGCCTGTTACAAAAACTACGCAAAATAGTGAGATTTAGTGCCAGTTTCACCGGTTCCGGATAAAGTGTCGGTTAGTTATCTGATAGTTAATACTATCTACCACTTAAAGACTGGTTATAACTAATACTTTATCTACCAGATATCGCTATCCGACACCTGTGAAACCAAAAGTGTTAGTTTATCTGGCAGATAAGTTCCTAATAGGCTAACTGACACTTTATCCGTAACCGGTGAAACTGGCCCTTATTCGTTAAATTTATAAGTTTTTCGTTCGTTGCCTGAAATAACAATTACTTTTTACAAACAGTTCGTTTCCTTTTCTTCAATATTAATAAAACGAATTTTAGATAACTGTTTTATTCAGTTAGTTTTTCCTCTTATAGAGAGGAGGCCTGTGTCCCGGCAGTGGGAACATTAATAGGCTGATGATGATGATGATTGACTGATTTTGATTTTGCATGTTTAAACAAAAACTCACGGAAACCTGATTTCATGATTTGGGACCTCCAATTTGTAGATTCTATTGAATAATATAGACAATCAACATTTTTTTTTCATCTCACAAAAATCCTATACTTGCATAATAATAGAATACTTTTTCGTTTAAATCCTTTTTATGTAAATTGTACACTTAGCGTAACACCAAAATGTAAAAGGGCGACTACTGGAGCTATACGCGAGTTTTATAATGTCTGAAAGTAAGTACTTAGGTATTTGATTCACTGCAATAAACAAAACCAGAAAAATAATTGATGTTCTTCATGATATGCGGTAATATGATGGTGTTTAAAAACGTAATACAATTAATTTTACTCCATAAGAAAAAAATACTCGTATCTCAAAAAAAATCTTGTAACGAGTATAAACCATACTTACTAAAGTACATGCGATCATTGTGATTTTTTGGCAAATGAACACAAGGAACATATTAGCATCATAGGTTTTTTTTAGTCCAATCAATAGATTTTTTGTGAATCGATCAAAATCACTCATTTCGCACTATTCGTCCCGCAGTGACTGACGTAACAACCACTTAGTAGTGCAAGCTGATTAGAACTCTAATCTAACAGTATTTCAAACGAAGTTTGAACCTCCACAAATAGAGTTGCTAATTTAGCTCACGTAGTTCTCTTTAAAAAAAAAACAATATTGTCGCATAAGGTTCAAGGTTGGTTGAGAAAATATAACAGTGTCGGGTAGTTTGATGTGCAGGCGTCTGTACAAATCCATAGGTCGTTGGTTCATATCCCGAAGGACCAATTTTATGTTTGATATTTGTAATAAAACCACGAACTGTTACACGAACACTATATATTAAGCTAAGCACTTTATGTTTATGACACTGTTTATGCAGGTTGTAGACTTTAGAATTATATTTAGACAATTAAAATGAATGAAACAATGTGCGAGACAAGCGTGCTGCCCAAAGACACGGACGGAAGGGAGCGAGATATCACACGTAAGAGTGAGACAACAATTAAGTAGTAATAGTTACTAAACATAAGAGAAAGTCTGAAAGTGGCACCGGGGACTGAAGAGTTGTGTGGTAATCGGTCGGCTTGGAATGGGTATGTGATGCGGAGGAATGAGGAAAATGTCGTGAGGAAAGTTTTGAGTATAAATGAGGATGAGTATAAGAGTAGAGGAAGACCAAACAAACGATGGATGGACTGTGTGAAGGATGATTTGGCAAGAAAGGGTGACTGCTGAGATGACAAGTGATAGATAAGTATGGACGATGAAGATATGCTGCGCTGACCCCCAAATGAATTCGGATAAGGGCAGGGGTTTTGGTTATGGAGCTTTTTTTGGTTTTTCTTCTTGCTTTTTCGAGCGATAATCTAACCTGCAGTGCAAGTACGTAGGATTCGATGGGAATCAATTAGAAAAAATTGACAGTAATAACTGTCAAATTTGACAGCAACAACTGTCAAATTTGACAGCAACAACTGTCAAATATTTCTGATCGAGTAAAAAAAAACGAGAATAAATGAGTTTTAATGTAGTCAAAAAATCATTTTTATCGAGAATAACTGTCAAATTTATCTAATCGAGTCCCATCGAATCCTACGTACTTGCACTGCTGGTGTCGAGAGGTTTTATGACGCCCATGACCCTCTGACTTGGCTTTACTTGCCGTGGAGATAGGCATGCTCGTTTCCTTACGATGTTTTTTTTCTTCAGCGAAGCATGTGATAATTATACAATACGTACAGTCAGCAAAACAGTTAGGTTTACAGGCCAGCAATCTTCTTATTACTATTATAAATGGAAAAGGGTTATAATCAATCTGTTTGCAATTTCATCCAAATCCTTTCAGTAGTTTCTGCGTGAAAGTGTAACAAAAAAAGATCTTTACAGACTTTTACATTTATAATAGTCGCAAGAAGATTGCTAGCCTACATACCTAACTCTTTTGCTGACTGTACATGAATTTAAAAAATCAGAGGTCTTGGGTTCAAACTTGAGATGACTTGGCAATCCAACGCTCATACCACTAGGATATAACATTTCACCTTCTCCTACGTTTTTTGGTTAGATCGGGTACACTACCAAGGTGAACTTTATTACTTGTTGCAACGTATATCTGTTGAGTGTTGTATTTTGTACCTGTACCAAAAATTTACCTAACAAATTCATTGTTTTTTACAAAGATTTTGGTCCAATACCATTTAGTTTTTTACCATGCTTTCATTAACTCTTGGGCTTAAAACAATTTGAACTAACCAAGATGATTATGTAATAACATTGATTTAGACCAGTGTCAAAACAAACTCATAAAAAGTTTATTTACAACTACCTACCATGAAAAGATATTGTGATTCAATGAACCGTCAAAAGAAAAAACTAAGAAAAAACAAGTTAGTACGCATGCGCTGTATCTTTACAAGTATATAGACTCTTGATAACTTGGTAACTTAGATTTTTTTGGTACAAGCACAGATGTACAAGACAATTTACGTGGTCATCACGGACAATTACTCGATGTTATTGAAAGATACGCTTTGATTTAAAAATTGTAAAAAAGGAGGAGGTACCGATTTGAAATAACCAAATCAGCATATCGTATAGGTAACGTTTTGTCTAGATTTATGATAGTCTATCTCTATCGTATCAATAATAATTTGGACCTGTCTCCTGTCTCTGTAACATTTTGATAAGAATTCCCTAAAATAAAAGCAAAATAAGTTGCCGCGACCGGCAATAATTGAAAACACTGAACGGAATAGTTTTTATTCATCAGTATATAAACATTTGCATAGGTAAACTTAGTTTTTTTTTGTTCTATTTAGGAAGATACTACTATTTTTTGCGATGTGAGCCAAATAAACTTGATAACATTGAATCTTCTTCGTGTGTCTGTCAACTAGAATATTTTTAAATGTGGGTTGCTTAAAAAAAAGGATGGACTCGCGTAGATTTTAAGTTACTAATAAGCTTAGTTTAATGCAACGTGTCCAATGATGGAGCACGATCGTAGTTTTAAATATTTAAAAGAAAGCAAACAATCAATTAATGTAAATAAGAACGCGGACCACCACGTCTGCGGTAGAAAAATCATTAAAAAAAAATAGAAAATTGATGTGGGTTGTAAGTGAAAGCTACTAAAAACCCTATGGGATTAGAATAGTCTATGCGAAGCTTGCTAATTAACTTACTATAGATATATTTTAAATTGAAACAGCCAACAACTGCAGATATCCATCTCCTACCGTTTTAAGTTTCAATCATCCTCATACGAGTATCTCACCGAGTTCAAACGTCACCCGGAAAATTTACCCTCAATCTTCACAGTCTACACACAGACAGATACGACTTGATAAGGAAAACGTTTGAACGACGCCATAGCCCCTGCACGCACACCATTACCCAGAAATTCTTTGTGTAGTAATGAGGCATGAGACAAAACGCATCAATGGATGGCGAAAGGGAAAACGTACTTGAACTACAGGGCGGAGCGCATCGATAAAGGAAAGTGGGTCACGGTCTGCCATCGCGTGGTGCCCGGACTCCGGGCCGGGCCGGGTGGAGCTGTACCGGGACCGTAAGGCCTGGTTTTCACGGGCACGAGCGGAGCGGACATGAAACGAGCGGGAATCGACCAATAACATTGGCTGATTCATTTCGATGAGGAGTCTAAAACAGTTAAATTGTTTCTCTGGGTTTTGCGTCTTTATTGTCTCGGCGCTTTTCTGGTGAGCGCTACTGTTTATTCTGGCTTTTAGGAGTTATAGTGATTTGGATATAGTGTGGCGGGCTTGACCCAAAAAAACATTGGCTCAAACTCACTTCGCGTCTCTCGTCTCTCTTTTACGCTCCGCTCGTCAGTGAAAACTGAGTCTTAAGGGCCAGGAGTAATGCTAGAGCGTGTTGGAGTATACTTAGTAGACGCTCGTGTGATTACGGTTTACGATTAGGTTTAATTTGGAGGTTTTTCGGGTTTACTGTTACTTATAGGTACGGTAACATGTTTCTTAGTTTTATAGACGCCGTCTATAATCATTTTACGCATTGCTAGTTAGTTCGTTTTAAAAAGAAAATAAGGGTCGTTTAATTTATAGCTTCGGAATGAAATAATTAAACCAGAACGTCAATCAAAGTAAAATACATAGTTACATTGTTTGGGGACCAAAAAAAATAGCTGCTTATAGAGGCCACAAAGTGAAAAAAAATCATGAATCGTCTATGACTATTTAAGGAATTTTAACGTCATTCATATTACTATCCCATGTTACTTCTGTTAAAGCGCCATTTTAGGTCCCGTAGTCATTTACAAATAACATTTAAAGTTTCATAACACCATATTATCAGATCACCAATACATTCATCATCTTATATCCTGCGGGAACTATGTATCTGTCGAGATACAAACGGGATTTTTTGTGTAATATTTTCAGTACAAAGATTCATTGTGATCCGTGGTACGTGAGTAAGTTACATGATGACCAATATGACCTAGTTCCACTTACTGACTTTTTCAATGTTTTTATAAATCCAGTAGCTGGTATTTCGGACTGTATTTCAAAACATCGTCTCACTTTGCCTCCATAAAATATAAAAAACGTGAAAGTATATTAATTTGTACTGTAAACCTATTTCAATTGAAATTGATACACAGGTATACTATGATCTGAGAACACGACTAATTTGTTACGTTCCCCATAGCTTCATTATAATATTTGAATATTCTTTATGTACGGCTGAACAAGCAATTTGGTTTACATTTTACAATGTAATTGACAGATTAAACTGTAAACCAAATAGCTTTTTGTACCGTACGTCTAATGTTTCTAAAACTCATCGCATACATGAGCAAGTATGTAAGTAATTTCACTCACATTGAATATTGGAATCGAAGTAAATCTTTGCCAGGATATCCGAGTGTGTGATGTTGTTAAAATACGGTGGGCGTAGTATTGGCGCTTCGTAGACGCATCGGATGCCAGCGCCGAGGTTCTGAATGACATTCGACTAATATTGTACACACACTTGGCTACTAATCTGTCCTAGTTTATTTACTGGGAAGTAGGAGGACATATTTGTGTAGTAAATTGGTCGAAGAAAATTGTACTCCATTTATAAATGTAGTTTACAGTAGCGAGGGGTTCCTACAACTCGAAACCTACCGGCTTCCCTTCGTAACGACCACTGTACTGCGGTCTACTATTGCCAAAAGTAAAACAATGTAGGTAATTCAGTTAGGACGTGATTGCCCAAACATTACTAAAAGTACAAATGTTTCGATGTATGGTTTTTTAAATATTATTAAAAATATGTAACAAAAATGTACCCTTCGCTACCGCTAGCTCATTTATAAACTAGCTTAAGCCCGCGGCTTCCTCCCGTGGAGTTCGGTAATTGTCCCACGGGATCATAATACAAGAATAAAAAGTATCTTATGTGTTAATTCAAGTTATAAACTATCTGTGTGCAAAATTTCATATAAATCCGTTCAGTCGTTTTTGCGTGAAAGACTAACAAACATACACATATACAAACTTATGCCTTTATAATTTTAGTGTAATATCGATAACAGTATTCTATTTAGTTAATTAATTTATACTTTTAATTTATTAGAGTAAACACAGTGTCTAAAGTTAATTTAGGCAAATTAAAAATACGCATAGATAGGCATCTATGCGCAATTTTTACAGGGTTAGAATTTGTACGTAATAGGCCATTAGGGATGGCAACACCGTTGTAACATAGCTCGGGAAAGACTTTATTAGTTATAGTTTATTAAAATAACAGTAGACACGATGAACTGTAGTTAACGAAAACGTTGGTTAAATTACAGAACAATAATGTTTTATATGATGGACAAAGATAAAACGCATTATAAAACTTAAGAAGACGGGTATTTATCGCGAATTTACCTTTAATTTAATCCCGACGTTTCGACAGTCGTTTCTTCAGTCTCCCCGCGACCACGGCTGGTGCAATCCAGTCGAAACGTCGGGATTAAATTAAAGGTAAATTTGCGATAATTACCCGTCTTCTTAAGTTTTATAATGTGTTCTGATAGTTAAAGTTTAAAAAAGACAAAAGATAAAACGCATCAAAACTCGGGAGGGGGGCTCGTGACGTCAGAACTAGCTAAAAATTATACCATGGCGTGACGCATTGAGTATTTTGAAAATGTCGAATATTCGTCAATTTCGATTTATGTAACAAAAGTTAAAACACTGGTCAAACATTTGTTGATTATCTAACTTACGGGCCAATTATTATCTATTTGTAGTATATTGCATGGTGTTGTTTATGATACTTCTATCTTCAACATTTCTAAACTAAGCTGTATTACTCTTAACGATTCTAAAGGCGTGGGTAGTTTATTTTCCTTAGTATCTATTACTCATATCCTCGAACATCCAAATCCACTGCTTATGCTAATAGATTTAAGAGAGTGAGTAACATAAACCGCGATACTTCCATAGCAACAGTATGTCGGCAAGAGTACAGTGACGAGCACAAAAATGTGTCTATCAAGACAAATACAAAAGCGATTTTCGCAGCGAATAAAGATTGCTACTTTGAGAAAAGAGTAACCATGGAGTTTCTTGCCGGTTCTTCTCCATGGAATCGACCAACGCGAACCGTGCACCTTTTTCGACGTTTTATAAGTGCCCATCCAGGCCTATGTGAAATAAAATATTTTGATTTTGATTTTGAGATAAGATCAACTTCCCTTTCTAGTCTTATCAAGGGACATCGTCTTACCCAAAACTAACTGGGTTGTGGAAGTTAAATAAGAAGTCGTTCTATGTAAAATACTGGGTATTTAAAGTATGTATTTACAAACAAAAAAGTATATCTATGTAGTATATCAACTATCTGGTGTCCACGACACAAGCCTGCCGTTGCTTAGTGTGGCACTAGATATGCGCTGTGCGTAATGTCTGACGATTATTTTTAGTTAGGCGGTTGAGTGAAAGTAGACCCTAACATAGTTAAGTAAAGGCTAGGCAGATGATGATTTTGAGTAAGATCAACTTTATTTTAGAATGAAGCCTTTGGGGGTTTCCTAATCATCCTGCAAATCACCTGCATCAAACGAAGCCAATTTTAGAGCTGTAAAATTGGCTCTAAAATTCAGTCTAAAATTGGCTGATTGATTATTGATTGATATTGGAATTGATTGGCTGAAAACAAAATTTCAGTGTAATCAACTCGTAAACAAGATGATCATAAAATACTGACTCGTAACAACAAAAAGTTACATTAGCAAAAGTCACTTTTTAAAGATGTTATTGCTCATGAGTGTACTTAACACTTGTAATTCGTCTACAGTAGGTACCTACTGTAATCTCATTATGTGGAGTTTTTACGGGTATTAGGTCATTGGTGTGATTCATGTTACGTTAGTGCGGTCATTCGGTAAGACGCTAGATTCGATCGTTCAGTGTTTTGAATAGGTATGAGAAAGAAAAGTTTACATATAATAAATTCAAGTCATATTAAGACTCAATTTCTGAGTATTTCAGAAAAAAAAAACAGTGCTCAATTCGTTGTTTTACTTTTAGAAACTATGTTTTACTTGCGACTTCGTCTGAGTATATATTTTTTGCTGTGTGCTTCTTCAGAAGCGCATAATATATCGATTTAAATTGTTTTAAATACCTTTTCAGTATTATACTATATTCATAATTTAAAAGCCAAGATGATTCTAATATCGCAGGAAACCTTGGCGCTTCCCCCCAAGATGTCCCTAATAACCGATTCCAGTGCCGTACCCTTACCTTTCCTTGCCGTACCTTAAATAAATCATACCCTAGCAGGACCCTTTATCCTTCAGAAGCGTTAACAGGTTAACTGGTAACCTTCACAATCCTTTCAAGGGATCAGTAGGCTTTGAAACTAAAGGTTCCCATCGATTTCCACGACGATCCGTTTTCAGATTGATGAACAGGGTACAATCGAGTTACTTTTTCATGTTTTTTGTTAGTTTTAGTGGGGTAGTTGGTAGATTTTATTATTTATAAAGATTTGAAGAGGTTGACTGATAGAAAATACCTCAGGCTATTAGGGAGTAAATCGCAGCGGATATCCCTCGAAAATGAAACTGAAGTTTTTTTTTTTGTAATTTTCAGGTCAGTGCGACGTAATAACAGAATTCATCATCATTATTTCTGCCAAAAGACGTCCTTTGCTGGACATAAATAATAATAATTAAAATCTTCAATAGTGTAGTTTGTAAGTGCATTTAATCCTATTAAATGTCCATTTCATGAAATATTCATTCAGTGGAATTAAATGAAATAAAAGGTTTGTATTGATGATTTTAATGATTATATTGTAAAGCTATATTTGTTGCGGTCGCGAATCATATATTTGAATCAACATACAACCTGGCACTG
This sequence comes from Xestia c-nigrum, assembly GCA_916618015.1. Taxonomy (NCBI): domain Eukaryota; kingdom Metazoa; phylum Arthropoda; class Insecta; order Lepidoptera; family Noctuidae; genus Xestia; species Xestia c-nigrum. The sequence goes on from OU745250.1 coordinate 21,404,207, forward strand.
GCCTGCAAATAGCAAAAAAGTAAGAACATTTTCATTTCGCTGGCTATCCTGACCCCTCTTGAAAGGCTGATATTATAAGGTGCCTGAAAAGAGGTGTTAATCATTGCAACATTTATTATGCTACACTGTAGAGGGTGTAAGCAGAATCTTCACGAAGTCGTTAAATTATGTAACAATAAAAATATATAACGCAAAAAAATTGCTATAGTAGGTACATCAAAATTAAGAAACTCTTAAAATATATAACGCAAAGAAAAATAGTTTCTTCGTTTAGGCTGTTTCACACTCTTTAGAAAGGCCTATTCAAAATTAAAGTTTGAGTCCTACCTGCCTCCTCGATACATGATGTTTTATGTTGTTGTTTCGGTGGTAAATTAGGACAGCATGTGTTTGTTCCCATCCTAAATAGCATTTTAAAAGTAGCATAACTTTTGTATCTAGTTTTCATTATGTCGGCCTTGAAGACATTATTAATGATACCTATTTGTTACCTAGGTACAAGTACCCACTAATGTGGTAATTATGAATTGTCATCTTTGAATTATTCAGCACATTACAGCGAATCTATAAAAGATGATGATTTAGAATAGTCTCACTGGTAAATCTATTATAACGCAAAAGTAATTATTTATAACTAAATAAGTTGGTACATAATTAGTGAATAAGTTCTGCATTTTTAGGTAGTCCCTATATTACCTTTTTTTAAATTTAATTGGTTACTTAACTAATTGAATATGATTAAATGTTTTTATTTACAAACGTAGGTCCTGTTTGAAAACTACAAAGTGCCAATAGACCAATGGTTAAAAGGTCAGGCTATTGAGTCTAAGGTCTTCGAACTGGACCCGTTAAAACTAAACCAATTTTGTACGTAAACATGGTGTATAATTATGGTGTACGAGTGGTACAAGTTTTCAGAATAAACCTTTGTTACGTCCCCTTATATTCACTACTATTCCTTAGTGGTTTTCACAATAAAATATGAATAGAACTACTTTGCACGAAGAAGGTAAACGGGCACTAGATTCAAGATTAATCGAGTAGTTAATATTAAACAGCCAATATTGGTATAAACTAGTGGATAATGTACAAGGTTGGCGATGTGACGTCATGACATTGGTGATCACTCGCCGTAGGGGTGTGGGCCAATGGGCCAAAGAACACATTTGGGTTAATGTACAGTAATAATTTTATATCGCCTCTTAGTGGGGGTGTGACGAAAAATGTGCCCGCTACGTCCATCAACAAGAAGTTTTACGATTGGAAATTGATTTACTCAAATTGAGGTTTATGCTTGCGAATAAAACTGATATTATTCGACTGTGTACTTTGCGTTAAATAAATATTATCATGAATAAACTCGAGTGTCTACCTAAATACCATCTACCTGCGTAGAATATTACGAGCAATAGCTAATAGAACATCGTTCCAATGAATGTATAACATTTTAACAAGATAAAAGTGTACCTACCTCACTAATAAAATTCACAACATCAATAAATGTGTGACTATAGTAAAACGATTCGTGTCAAAATACTCGCTTACGTTTAATTGATACAACGACTGGGGCTTCTAATCTTAACGAGGAAACCAATCGATGAGCCCTCGTTAATGATCGGCCATCTCAACTAATTTGTACCAAAGTACCTCGTTATATTGTACAGAAAGTCACGAGGTGGGTATCGCACGAATTTAATATAACAATGCCACGCGAATTAGTAATCACCCACCCTAGCGAACATTTGTATGAAATATTAAGAGGGACTTTCTGAACTAACTAACTTGCGATATTAAGCGGGACAAGCGTGTGGAGTTGAGAAGCAGCACTTACCAGTATTCGTCCGGTGGTGGTTTGACCGGATATGAGTTCGCCGGCCCAGTCTTTCGCTTCGGTCATGAACGTACCCTCGAACTCTTGTTTGCCCTGCCGTGCCGCCTTCTGCTCCTTCTGCTTGGGGTCGTTCGGCGCCAGCTCCGGCTCCTGGCGGCAGCAGCAGAACGCGCACGCGCGCCATAACAGCACCACCAGTAACCCGCATATGAAGGTGCATATCGACGACAGCAGAAAGCACCACCATTTTCGGACACTGAGGCAGCCATCATCTTCAGGATAAGAGTCGGTCGACGCTGTAGTCGCCTCTTCCTCGGACGAAGCCATTCCCCGAGGGCGCGAGGCATCCAGTCAGGCGCGCCATGCACGTGCAGCGATGCGCGCGCCCGCACGCCGTGACCGCGCGCGACTGAGCGAGCGCGCCGCGCCCCGCGCGGTCGAACTCGCGCGATCGATCCGCGCCGGCGCGAGCCGCACTGCACTACCGACCCGTTGGAACCATGGCCATCCTTCCACCCCGTTCACCACCTTCTCGCCTGCGATCCTCGACGCCAACTGATTCAGCCTCACTCCTCGTCGCGATCCGTGAGCATCGCCGAAACCGATACGACAGCTTTTATGACTGCAGATGTTTCCGTAAAGATTTTTATTGATGCCATAACAGAACGGCTCCTACATTACGTCCGTCGCCACGCGTTGCCGACACACGAGTACTTTTATTTCTCTTCTAACTGTATAACGTAACTAATTTAAACTGAATTTCGGCGATTTTAACAAAGGTCAATGTATTCAGCCTGTGTCCCGATAAGCGTAGTGCTACGCCGCCCTACTGCGTCAGCGGGCGCTACGAAACTCGTAGACGTCTACGAACGCTACGATTGGTCGAGCGAAATGCGACCGAAGATGTGTTCGGTTTCGTTCCAAAAGTACCCATTTGTCTTTTCTTTGTTACACACGGTCTATGTTTTATGTACGTCTCCAGTTAATATAAATGAGGCAATTAGTAGATAATGGTAGTTTTTATGTAACGGAGATGTATTGCACGTTACGTAAGTGAGCTGCGTGAAAAAGTTTCATAGTGTCACATATTTTAAATTAAATGTTTTGACACTGAGCAGAACACTTACTGAATTGTGGAGGTATTTGCGTCGAATTATTTATTATGTTGTTTGCTTCCAAATATAGTTGCGGGGACGACAACTTACATATTTTATTTATTATACTTACGTATTAGTAGTCATTGATTACTGAAAATAAGCCTTACAAGATTTCTAAAGACTTTTACATGGGGGAAATCGAACACTCGGTAAAAACGTGTTTATTTATAGTTTTGATACATGTTTTTCAGTCGATATGTCTGAATACTTCATATATTTTGTGGTGTTTTAAAACTTACATTGTCTGAAACACAAAATAAAACATTGTGTTTCATGTGTCATGACGATGAGTGTTTATTAAAGATAGTAGGAAACCTTTAACTATTTATAGTTTTGTATTTTTGGTTTGTTGATTTAATGTATAAAAATCAACAAACTAAAAATACACAACTAAAAACAGTTTCAGCTAAAATTCGCGAGCTAAAAGTGATACTTTAATTGTAATTACGTACATTATCATAGGGTGAAATACCCACAGTTTGGCACACCGCCAAATAGGCAAAAACTTCGAAACTAGTACAGTGTACATGCGACCTTTACTATGCTCCGAGTATGTACCTACAATGGCAAGTTGGAGCCACATCGTATATTAATGTTCGTTGCCAAATGGGTGGCATAAATATTGCATATAGATTGCCAGTCCTCCATGGAGGAAGAAATATTTGCCAGACGCGTGCTGAACGCGTGTTCCTATGCAATGTTTTCTAAAACTATAGTTACAAATTGTATTTTACAACGAACGGTATTTGCAAATTAGACACTCTGTTATACATTTTGGAAGAATGAATAAGTTCGGTCGTACTGCTACGAACTGATTAGGTATTAGTTAAATGTCTAAAAAATAAGTTACTAAACGCATGTATGTTGGTAGCAGATTTTTATCGTATTTTACTTATCATGAGAAATAGGTACTTTACACACGTTATATACAACGTTATTTTTTAGTCGTTTTAATCCCTCTAAGGGCGGATAGTACTCATGAAAATGAACAACTTTTACTATGGGACCGACTATGAAATCTAGAAAAAAAATTCAGCTGCTGCCTACATTTTTTCGAGTTACGCTTCCAATAATGTATGAAGCAGCTGTTTTTTTTTCGAGATTTCATAGTCGGTCCCATAGTAAAAGTTGTTCATTTTCATGAGTACTATCCGCCCTTAGAGGGATTAAAACGACTAAAAAATAACGTTGTATAATGCTCTGTCAAGAAAGTAACGGGAAAGATCAATAATACACAAAATGTTTGTTATTCATCCAAATTTATTTTATCAACCTCAAAGTGTGCTGCTTTAGAAACGATACACGTACGCCAACGAATAACCCAATCATCAAAACATTTTTTAAACGCAGTTTCCGGAATTGAGTTCAGTTCTCGCCGCGAATTCTTTTTTTTCGGTTTCGTTTCAGTTGGAAGGCGCCACTGCGAAGCTTGTTGACTAGTTTGCATGTCAAACTCGTAAACCCACGTCTCGTAACAAGTAACAATGCGTTTCATTAATGTTGGGTCGGAATTGACTCGTTCTAGCATGTCCTCGGCGACTATCGAGCGATTGAGTTTTTGGAGAAAATTCAGGTCTTTTGGGACTTACCGAGCAGTAACATGTTTCATACCCAAATGGTTCGTTAAAATGGTACGGATCGACTCGTGAGATACAAAAAGTTCGGCGGCTATCTCTCTCTTAAAGTTGAATGAGGTTTTTAAGTCACTATTTCCTTCACTTTTGCGATGTTAACTTCAGTTGCAGACATTGATTGCCTATCAGAGCGAGGCTAATCTTCCATCACATCTCGACCGCTTTTAAACGCCTTGTGCCACTCACGAGCACGTGTTTTTGATAAATTCAATTCGCCGTAAGCCTTCTGTAACATTTTCAATGACTCCGAACACGAAATTCCATTGGCGATGCAAAATTTAAGACAAAATCTTTGTTCGATGTTTTTGCCCAAATGAAATTCTCTATACACACTAGATAATTATGATATAACTAAAAACAGCACATTGTATTTAATATAAATAACAGATGCAACTCAAACTCCGCGCTAAAATGAAAAACAGTTGTGCCGATCTAGCAACAAAAAAAAATCCAAAATATTGAATTAGGAACTACAAACAAATCATCCATTCCCGATACTTTCTTGACTGAATGTATAGGTACCTAGGTACAGTCGCCCGCACATCAAGTTACCACAAACTGTCAAATTTCGCCAAATGATTATAAACCATAAGAAGTTGACAATAAAGTTCCAATTCGAATGAGATAATTTGATTGTTTGTGGTAACTTGATGCGCTGGATTGTACATGTCACCGTACAATTGACAAACACGTTATATTACAATATAACGTGTTTCTCGATATTGTTAACTCTCGAAATATTGTCAACTGAAAATTCGGAAGTATCCCTGCTCCCATAATCGGGACTTGGGGAACCCCCCCGTTAGGTTAGTTAGGTTCCTTTAAACCCTGCACTCGGAAATAGGGTCCCGCGAAGCGGGGCTCTGTCGACTACGCTTTTTAGGGACTACGCTTTTTATTAGATATCACAATATAACGTTGTTGACAATTTTACGGTGACATACATGTCATAGGTTTTATGATGACAATTAGATCAGTGTCAATTGTGAATACTTCCACGTTTTAAAATTTAACTTCGTCTCTTCGAAGATAGGTTAGATAAGTAGGTAGGTACAATTGTACAATAGACCATTTTATGTTGTGTGCTAGGGCTGACAAAAGAATTATTTGATTAAATCAACAATAAGATCAACGGTCACGAGAAACTCGGGCAGCTGTGACCACGATATTTCGGCCATGTACTTTATTGAATAATCTTCGTCTGTTGACCGTTGGATCCCTGCGAGTTCTTGTTGATGTTGGCTTTAGGAATTACGCACAGGAGTACCTAATGTTAACTAGGTGTTCGATCGATGTGATCAATGACATCCGCTTTGATGTCTTAAAGAGTCGGTTACCTAATTACTTTAACAAAAGTTGCTACAATGTGGGTACTCTTTCCTACCTATACTTACTGCTCTTTTTTTCTGTGTAATAATTTAAATACCCTCTGTTTCGTTCCCATCAAAACTCTTTCCAAAACCCATACGATGTTCACATTTTGTCTCTGGGCTCCACCAGCAGTCACGAGACGCCAACCTTCGGCTGTCATGCATTGTACGTAAACGTCAAAGCTCAGAGCAAATGACACTTCTTAACGGACACCAATCGGAACGCACGCGCAACTTCGCGACCGGGTGATAAGAATTCAAAATTCTAACCGCCTCCGTGTGTGATCACTATACCATCCCATCTATATTAATTGTGAACCCTAGCCCCATCACCAGCTCATGCAGATTCGAAAGGTGGAAGGTCAACGAGTGCCAGTTTGCAGTCTGAGGTACGTACTTTGCACATATCTTTACTGTTGGCTGCCTAGATCAAAGTGAACATCCTATTTTTATCGGAAAACTCGTCAGACCTCTCATCCAGGTCTTCCCCGGGTACACCCTCTACATCCTCTTATTAAGTACCTACCTATTCACGTTATATTCTAGGTGCACGACTACCATGCTGAGTGGTAACCTGCTTGTTCGGAGTCACGACGTGCAAGTTGAAAACTTTTTTTTGTTGCGTCGTGGTGTATAATTATAAACATTTGTTTGTGTTTGACGACCCGAATGGCGCAGCGGCAGTGAGGCTGCCTTACGTTCTTAGGGTCCTGGATTCGAATCCCGGTAGGAACAAATGTTTGCGTGATGAGCATGGACATTTCTTTCCGAGTCATGGATGTTAGTATGTATAATAAGTACTTATGTATTTACACACAAAAAGTATATTATGTAGTAAATCAACTGTCTGGTGACCACGACACAAGCCTTGCTGAGTGTGGCAATAGATGGCGCTGTGTGTAATGTCCAGTGACATTTATTAATTATTATTATATTATTATTCTTATGCGTTGTATGCTTACTGTTTATATATTTTTGTCAATTTCTATTTCTTATTATTTCTTCACTAGCGGTCGTCACGCGGTTTCACCCGCGTAGTTCCCGTTCCCGTGGGAGTACGGGAATAAAATGTAGCCTATGTTACTCAGAGTGAATGTTGCTTTCCAGTGGTGAAAGAATTTTTGAAATCGGCGCAGCACTTTTTGAGCTTATTCATTACAAACATCCATACACACAAAAATGCAATTTTTTCTTCTTTTTATTCATTACAACCAAACAAACAAAGTTTTCCTCTTTATAATATTAGAGTAGACTAGCTTTTGCCCGCGACTTCGTTCGCGTGGAATAGTGACTTACGGCAGTTTTTTTTTTTTTATATAAAATCTATCCTATGTCCTTTCTCAGGTTCCAAACTATGTCTGTACCAAATTTCACACAAATCGGTTCAGTAGTTTAGGCGTGAAGCAAAGACAGACAGACAGAGTTACTTTCGCTTTTATAATATTATAGTTTGGATTTGGATACTAGCTTTTGCCCGCGACTTCGTTCGCGTGGAATACTGACTTACGGCAGATTTTTTTTTTTTATAAAATCTATCCTATGTCCTTTCTCAGGTTCCAAACTATGTCTGTACCAAATTTCACACAAATCGGTTCAGTAGTTTAGGCGTGAAGCAAAGACAGACAGACAGACAGAGTTACTTTCGCATTTATAATATTAGTTTGGATTAGTGTAGATTATAGTGCAAATAGATATTGGACCTGTTTTAGACTTTTACGGTTTTTCACTACACTTAAAGTACTTACGGGATTACCTATATCCGTGTTTTTTTTTTTTTTTAAAAAGTTTTACTTATTTTTTAAAAATTATAATATTTTAGTACGAAAGGATTAAATATTAAAATTAAATTTATTTTATTGAATTTTATTAAATTAATATTAAAAATATTTTATAAAGAAATAATTATTAATAATAATTGTTACTATTATTCAAAATAATATTTGATTAATAGGATAAATTCTTTTGTTTTTGGGAGCTCACAGAAACAAGAGAAAATCACGGATATATTCCCGTAAGTACGTTAAGTTGTGGATAAGGACCTATTTGCTAGAATTTATAGTTAGGTAGGTACCTATATACCTTCATTCTTGCTTGGCTTTTCCAGATAAATTCACAAAACCAATTCCTACGTTGTGTAGATAAGTAGCACCGAATACTTACGTAGGTGCCGTTAATACTTCCTGGATCTTACTTTGTGACGGTAACAGGTAGCTGGCTCGTTGCCAACATCCAGCAAAAGGTAACACATTTGCCGCAGCTGAATCTTCCTAACATCGCCAGAAGATAAATGAATTCAAACGTATTTTAAAATGGTAATTAATCGCCGTTTTTGGCAGTCGTTACGATTCTATCTGTACCTATATGTAAGTAGTTACTACGAGTTAGGAGTTACCTATAGGTAGGTACACTAGGTACGTTTTTATTGAGGCTGCTTGTGCTTTCCTGTAAAAAGCGCCAGGGAAAACCGCGGAAGTCAAAATTTTCTTTCGTTTAGCTAGGCTACCACAATACGCTCAAAAACTGGAATCGCAGATGTGGGCAACAAGGCTGCTGGGTTGATGTGGAATTAGGCGGGCCACGTCTGCAGAATGCATCCGGACCGATGGGCTCGAGTCGTCACGCAGTGGGTGCCAGAGACCGGCGTCGTCGCCGAGGGAGGCCTAGAAAACGCTGGCGTGACGACTTGGATTCGTTTGTGCGAGATTGGTCGGAAAAAACAGCACAAAGAAAAGAGTGGAAGGCAATGGGGGAGGCCTTTGCCCACCAGTGGGTCAATATAGGCTAAGCAAAAAAAACCGTCATGCTTGTCTTCATATTCAAAACTGTCCCAAGTCCCAACCCACACCTTTGTTTTAGGTGTTAATGCAAATTTTAACTTCATGACTTAATACAAGTGTGCCTACCATAGACGTATTTACGTACATACATAGGTACACATTTTCATCGCTTCCTACCGATAATGTAGGCGCCATTCTGGCGTAGTACACTCTTAGATGTGTCTGTCTAGCCATCTACTATGTACTTATACTTGTTTACTCTTCAACTGTATGTACCTCTACTACGTTATGAATACGAATGTGATGCTATGAGCAGCGTTACCAATTATGCCATAGGTATATATTATTACCATGTATTTCACAAGAAGGTAGATCATACTTTGGGGAGCCCGGTCCGCTGGGCATGTTTTAGTGTTTTGCTAACATAAAGAGGGCGTTACTTATTAGGTAAGGTTTAGGTAACTACCTATTACAAAAAAATCTTTTGTAAGTAAATGTTGCCGGACATTACCTACACAGCGCCATCTAGTGCCACACTAAGCCACAAGGTTTGTGTCGTGGATGTCACCGTAAAATTGTCAAATACGTTATATTGTAATATCTCTAGCGATATTGTAAAGTCTCGAATTATTGTCAAATGAACATACTGCTTACAACAAAACGCATTATTTTTCGTGAAATGCATGCGATGGTAGTCAACTTTTGCGGGCCTGTTCGAAAGAGATACCGCGGCCCCGGAACGTAAAAGGCGAGGAAGGAACATGGATGGTTTTTAGTCAGTATGAGTCTGACACTCCCTCCCGCTCCGCCCAGAGTGGGGGGGGTCATTTGATGATTTCCCATCCTTAAAAAAAAAAAAAAAAAAAAAAAAAAAATGGTAGTCAACTTACGCGGTGTGGAGGGAAGGAGGGGTCCCCCTTGCCCACTGGCACAACTCTCATGAAAAGATAATGCACCATTCCTGAGAAATACCGATTAATATAACATAACCTTAAAACACTTTATATTCCCCCTAAAAAACGTAGTCGATGGAGCCCCGCTTCGCGGGGCCCTTATTTCCGAGTGCAGGGTTTAAAGGAACCTAACTAACCTAACGGCGGGGTGCCCCAAGTCCCGATTATGGGGGCAGAGATACTTCCGTATGTTCAGTTGACAATAATTCGAGACATTACAATATCGCTAGAAAAAACACGTTATATTGTAATATAACGTGTTTGACAATTTTAAGCGCCGAATACACTAGGGAACATTTTGTCCCGCAACATGACGCGCGACACTAAATATACGTGACGCTGCAACGTTGCATAGTGTCCCGCAACATGACCCACAACATTGTACGTGACGCGGGGCATGTTGCTTGCTCCCGCCTCGAGAGCGAGCGCACGTGTCCCGCGTCAGTGTTGCGCCATTTGTCACTGAGTGTAGTCGCGTACGCAACGTGCCTTTAAAATGTCTGTAGTGTGGGGAAATGATACCGTGCTTTTGCTTATAGAGCTTTACGAAAGTCGTGACTTGTTGTGGGATACTTCACACCGTGACTATCGAAATAAAATAAAGAAAAATGATGCATGGGAGGATATTGCCAAGGCGTTTAAATTGCCTAGAAAAGAATTCATTTGCAATAAAGTTTCAAAATCAGATGATGACATGCGAGTAAAATTCACAAACGATCCGTCAGACATTCGGAGATCACTTAGAATATTAACTCTTCTTTCTCGTTGTAATAAGAAATTCCGCATCCACCACCTTCTCTTTCTCTTACGTTTCAACACACTCGATATAATTACTATGTACGCAGCACTAATTGCCACAACCTCCTCGGGCGACATTTCTATTAACACTGAGAAGTGTGGTCGACAAAATGTTCCGCGACATGTATGTCGGCACATTCCACGTAGTTGTTGAGGAACATGTTCCGCAACATGTTGCTCCAATTGTCCCCTAGTGTATCCGTGGCTTTACGGTGACATGGACACCAAATAGTTGATATCCTACATAAATGTGAACTTTTAGTTTGTAAATACATTTATACATCAATGGCTCGGAAAACAGGTCTATGCTCATCACACAAACATTTGCTCCTACCGGGTTTCGAACCTAAGAAAGTAAGGCAGTCTCACCACCGCTGCGCCATTCGAGTCGATCGTCGAAATAGAATGATACTGCTCAAACTATTGTGATAGGTGCCCTCATGATCACTTTGTCACTGATTTGTTGTTATCATAAACAAGGTGGAAGAATAACCGACGCAGGACGCTAAATCAGTTAGCACATAGTAAATAAATAATTGTGAACTAAATAAAGTGTTTGCTGCGACGAACGGATAACATGTTTCCTTGGAAAATGGGCCCAGCAGAGCCGGCTTCAACATGCTAGGTTAATTATTATTATTCTACCTACCCACATTTTACGAAGGTAAAATTTAGATGACAACCCTATCAACCGACCAGATCAACATTTTTAACGGACTTCAAAAAGGAGGAGGTTCTCAATTCGTTGAAACTTTTTTTTTATATGTGTTCGAATGTTCCCCGGTTACTCGAAGATGGCTGGACCAATTTGGATATTTTGTTTTTGTTTGAAAGGGTATACTTCCCAGGTGGTCCCATGATCATCAAGTAAGAATCTGAAGATAGGATCCTGGAAAAATAGAGAGAACTCTTAAAAATTTATAAGCACACTTGAATCGATTTGGAAGAGTACTTTCTTGGAGTTGTCCCATTTCAATTTGGTGAAGAACTTCGGAGATAAGCAACGGAACTCCTCAATAAATGATAGCAAATGGATTAGGATTACTGAAATCTCATGTCTGTATATTGTTTACACCAGTTCATAACATAACATCACGCCGGTATGCTGTGGAAAAAGAAGATGTGAACCACTAAAAAGTGGATAATGGAAAATAACTTTTTTTGCAAAAAAGATAAACTGTCTTCGGAAATTCTTTGTGTCTGGAACCTAGTTAGTTTTCCTGTCAAGACTGTCAAATGTCCCACTGATGGGCAAAGGACTCCCCTTTCTTCTTCCAAACCTCATTATAATCTTATGCGATCGCTAGTCATGAACTTAAGTTATTAAAATTAAAAACTACTCTTTAATTTAAATAATTTATTTCTTACACATTAAAAAAAGGTATTTGGCTTAAGAGTTTGTACTTAGATATCGATATAAATAACAACTCCAAAACAAAACAATTGCTTACATACAAACAGGAAGCAATACACAAAAACTAATCAGTTTTCTGCACAGCAACCATTCATCATTTGTGACAGTAAATTTGTTCCTCCAACGGAATGGTAGCAGCACTATAAAAGTATGTATTACAGCAACATATTATGATAAATAGAAACAGAAATAAACTATCATGTGTGACATCCAAACCGAGTTCAAGAGTTGTCAGTTTCATAATTGCTGTTTTATTTACACTTACATTTCTTAAACGCTGTTCATATGTGTTGATCGCGTTCAGTTTCTTATGTGAAATTCGCCCTTAAATGTCACACCTAATTTTTTAACGAACTTAAAAGGAGGAATTCCTTGTATCATCTAACTTATTAAAAAAAATATAACTTATGTGCAAAAAGGCCCTTCATATTTGTCACGAAACTGTAAAGGAGCATTGCTGGCCACAAGTTTGAGGTTTTCCGACTTTTCAGGCTAGGTCTGTGTCATACAGGGGGAAAGCTGTATCTGTTCTTAAAATGGCCCGTACGCACAGGACCACTCAGTAACCAAAACTGGTTTATAAAATATGTCAATGTGGGATTTTCTTTTTCAACGCAAGGAACAGAACGTCACATAATTTCACTTGTACCTAATAGCACACTAATAGTTACATTTGGAAGCTCATGCGAAAAAGTGTCAGTCAACGAGCGTATTTGACGTGTGTTTTTTCAAGCGTTTTGGCTTTGGGACCTAGTAACGTAGTCGGATCAACGCCATCTATCGAGTTCACAGAAACTATTTTTTTTAATTTTCAAGAAAACCTCTCATTTACATATTTTATGAACCAATTTTGTTTCATTTATGAACCCTCTTACATTTTGGTGTTACGCTAATGAGAGGTTATCTTTTGAGAATTAAAAAAAAAGTACTTTCCAAGAACTCGGTAGATGGCGTTGAACTGACTACGTCACTGGGTGCCGAAGCCAAAACGCTTGAAAAAGCACACGTCACATATGCTCGTTGACTGATACTTTCGTTTGCATAAGCTTTCGAATATAACCATTAGGTCCAAGTGAAATTGTGTGACGTTCTGTTCCTTGCAGTAACATACCGAGATCAGCGCCATCTATCCAGCGACTAGAGAAGAGTTGAAAAAAAAAATCCCTCATTGACATATTTTATGAATCAATTTTGTTTCGTTTATAAACCCTCTTACATTTTGATGTTACGCTAATTGTACATTTTACTTAAAAGGCATATAACGAAAAAGTATTATTATGGAATTACATAGGTACTTCCTTAATAATACTTTTATTATGGAAGTACCTAACCTATGTACTTCCATATTCCTATATTTACCGTATATTTGTGAGATAAGAAAAAGTTTTAATTGTCCATAATTATGTTCATTAGAATCCACAAATTAGAGGTCCCAAATCATGAAATCAGGTTTCCGTGAGTTTTTACCCAAACATGTATGCATAGTTATCTAAAATTCACTCTATTAAGTGAAACCGAACCATTTTCAAACGAAGTAAATTTTATTTCAAGCAACAAACGGAAAACACATTTATGTAATTTCACTGAGTAAAACTGACAATTTCGCTTTTGTTTTGTAAGGTCAGGAATTGAATCTAAAGTTTGAAGGACCATATTGGATATTGTAGTCTAAGTATGATATTTAGTCTATGATAGATTATGTGGAAGTTTCGAGTTAAAACGCTATTAGAAGAAAGAGGCCTTAAAGATGCCATAAATAAAGACGAAAAAGTGCGAAACAAACTTGATAAGCGTCATTGTTCAATGTCGTCACCATTAGAAATGCTAACAAAATTAGAGGAAAAAGTTGAAAGGAAATCAGATTTCAATCAGCTATACTGAAGAAGAAACTACTGTCATTAAAATGCGGAAACAATGAAAGATTGACTGATCACTTTACTAAATTTGAAAATGTAATTTCGGAACTGGAGTCGTCAGGAACCGATTTGAAAGAAAATGACAAAGTATGTCACCTATTGTTGACACTACCAGACCAACACAATACTGTCATAACAACGTTAGAAACTATGGACTAAGATTTGACAATTTATATAAAATGGAGAATTTTAGATGCAGAATTAAAAATAAAAGGTGATCAAAGCAATTCGAGCGTGGAAGCCTCGGTATTTCTCAGAAATGGTACAGTTTCTTTTCATGAGAGTGGAACCACTAGACAAGGGGGACCGCTCCTTCCCTCCACACCGCGTGAGTTGACTACCATCGCATGGATTTCACGAAAAATGATGCTTTTTATTGTAAGCATTATGGTCGTTTGACAATAATTCGAGAGTTTACAATAGTCGCTAGAGATATTACAATATAACGTACTAGCTGACCCACGCAACTTCGTCTGCGTCACATAAGAGAGAAAAACGAAAGGAAAAAAATCCCCGTTTTTGCAACATTTTTCATTCCTGCTCCGCTCCTAATAGTCTTAGCATGATGTTATATAGCCTAAAGCCTTCCTCGATAAACGGACTATAAAACACAAAAAGATTTTTTCAATTCGATATGGTAGTTCCTGAGATTAGCGCGTTCAACCAAACAAACAAACAAACTCTTCTGCTTTATAATATTAGTATAGATTTGACAATTTTACGACGACATATAAACCAAGTAGAAATCATGTCTTGCCCAACTCTCGATAGATAGATTACAATCTATCGCGTTTTACAATTTTACAGTGACATACACACGTAACTCACACACTGAATTCATTGAGGCACAGATGAAAGGAAGAGGGGGAATATGCTCCACCGTCGTTGTGGGCCGGGGGAAGACCTGTTCCCCCTGCAGATACCTAAAATTGTGTAACAGCCCTGCTGTACGTACAATGCTCCAAACCGCCATTAAGTTTGAATCTTACTGTAGTACACCTCAGCCTTGCCTTTCCGAGATTTCAAGGCGTAGTAGTTATGGTCTACACTGAGTTCTCAGGCACAGTAGCCCCAATCCACTTTAAGTACGGTGGATTTCCATTCTTGATCGGTAGTGAGATCACTTCACATACGGTGTACGGATGGTTGCTCCGGACAAACTCTGTCAGTTTGTCCACTTGGGATGTTCTGGTTTTGATCATCAGCAGCGCCTGGAAAGGGAGAGCAGTTCTAGTTTAGCATAACATTATTAAGTAACCAATTAACTATTATTCATAATATTCATTACTTTAACTTTTAGGTTTGAAGCAGGCTTTCTTCTTCTAATCAGATTTTAACATTGGCCCAGTTTTTAAATTGTGTATAAACCGTGTACACAATCAAACTAGATGTGTGCTTGGTTAATGGCATTAGGTATGCAACCTATCAATCAAAACTTAACTCACTTAAATTGGAAATGTTTAAATGATATTCTTTCGTACTAATTATCCACCACGCGGGCCCAGTGCGGGTTGGTAGTCTATGTCACATGTTTTCGAAATTTTGGTAGTAGGACGTGCCGGTTTCCTCACTATGTTTTCCTTCACCGTTTTTGAGAGCAGCGGTGGTGAAATAAGTTACACAAAGTAATGCGCCTGGGTTCGAACCGACTTACTGTTCGAAAGTCGGGGCCACCACCACTGGGCCACCGCTGCTCTCTATGTCAGGCCTTTGTGCAGCAGTGAGACAATATATGATTTAGGTATACAAAATAACAGGTGGTGACAGGCGGACAGACGCACAAGTAACTGATCTTATCAGGGTTCCTTTTTTACCTTTTAAGGTACAGAACCTTAACCTTAACCCTGGGGAGCTCATGGCAAAATAATAACAGCCGCTCGGGCCGATCTTTAGGTTAAGCCGTGCTTGCCTATGTTGGTCTGTGGATGGGTGACCATCCTTACATAACGAGTTTCCTCTGTGCCTCGGAAAGCACGTTAAGCAGTTGGTCCCGGCTGTCATTTGTCCATCTTTGGCAAGTCGTTACAGGTAGTCAGACCGGGCAAAAATAAACTGTGTCTGTCTTTTTACATTTTTCAAAAGAGTAAGCGCCGAGCATGGCTGAGCACAGGCAATTCGACTGATGAATTTATTTGACTGATTAATAATAAAGTAAGTACTTAGACTGATTTGGTTTGGATCCGGTTAGACTTCAAGCCGACCCCAACATCGTTGGGAAAAGGCTAGGCAGATGATGAAGGTACAGAACCTTAAAAAAACTGTATATTTACCTCACTGTCTTCATTGATTTTGCCTTCCCATTCATAAATGGACGTGATTTGTGGTATCACATTGACACAAGCAGCTAGTTTGTTCTTTACTAGACCGTGACCAATAGTCTTGCCGACATCTATGTTGGGAACAGTCACATAAGCTACTGAGTATTTGTCTGAAACATATTAATCATCCTGTTTAATTAATGATTATTGTGGAGCCAATAACTTGCAGCTAAACAGTGTGGCAATAAATCAGCATAATGTAGAATAAAACTGAAATAAGTTGAGTTAGCTCTATAAGCGCACAGATTTAAATTTTCAACACTTAATGGAATTGATAGATATTGTTTATATACAATTATTCAATTATTAAATACTTCAGGTTCTTGTTTAGTAATTCTATAATTTGTCCATAATAACTCACCCGCATCCACGATACCAGAAGACATGTTGGCTTGAGCAAATACTAAACAAGGCCTAAGAAATGAAAAGTATAAAGTTATGAGTGACTTTTTATTTAAAGAAAATTGCATTTTATGCCTGGTACAATGTTTGTACCACGTTTTTGTTTTGATTTTAATGATTTTGTTGACATAAGTTTTGACCACAGACTCCACAGAGTATATAGGTAATCAATACCTACGTTTAGTTTTGACTTTTGACAAACCAACCAGTGACAGATTAAACTTGCAGTGCGTTCCGAGGTTTACTGTAAACGCTATGAGCGTCCATAAACCCGTTCCAAGTAACCGTGAGCGCGATCATAAGCGCGATATCGATGTTCCTGGAGTCCTCATAGATGACGTCATGACACACGCCATCTTGCGATTACACCGACCGGGCGACCATGCCCCAAAGAAATATCACCGTGAGTGATGTCAAATGACCTAATGACAGAGTGAAATTTTAAACGGAACGCAAAATATTGATTTGAGCGCTGTGAGTGATTATATCGCATCTCGGAATGCACGGTTTACATTCCTCATTAGACAACGTTTTTTTTTCCATAATTTCCCCTCCCTTTTAACATATTCCTCTCCAGACCGCCTATTGAACCTTAAAAATAATCTTAAATTTTTAAATGGTGCCAGCAAACAAAAAAAAATGTCAACCTGTACGAAGCCTGTACGTACCTATACACGGCCACACGACGCGCTATACTCTTGCCAGTGAAAGTTGACCACCAGCACTACTCGTCGTGTATATAAAATGAGGTTGTCGATATGTGGAATCGGTTATCATTAAAGCTGATTATCGTAACGGCCAACGGTCGTATGGCCAGAGCCTCGATGCCCATATTTCAAAGCTGCACGTTTAGACTTTCGCAGTTAAACTAGACGCAACCTTAAAATCAGGGCAGTAATTTTCGACTACCGATAGAAGCGTTAGGTGATGATGAGGCGATTTCCATGATTTTTGTTCACTCAAAAAGTACCTACTGCATGCGCCTAAAGAAATTTCACTTCAAAACGAATTAATAAAACAATAAAAAAGTGAACAGGGTTCAACGTATTCTTATCACATCACTTTTTAATGGAAGTCATTTGGCCATTGCCTGTGCCTATGTTTTTTTCCAACATCAATGGGTTCGAGTCCTGACAAGTCCCTACAGTTTATTTCAAAACTCCAATGATGCAGTTTTAGATTTAATTAGGTAAATTTTATGCGATGGACGAATTTCTTGGTCTGAAATAAAACGTTTAATATATTATACCTATAATTTTTATTAAAATCAGGCTCGAGACTCCTTTGAGTATATTTAGCTATTCTTCATAGTTTAGGATTTGGCCATCCACGCCCAGTTGAAAAAAAACATTCTGTACACTTAAATGGATAAGTATACAAGCTTGCAGGTACTTATTTAGGTACCTACTGTATTCAAATGAGCCTCCAGAGTAATATTTCTTACAATAGGTAGAATATTATCACTTATGATCTTTTAACTATAAATATCGTAACCAGTGGAGCTGTGTGTAATTATATCATTTAGCATAGGTAGCTAAGTCATAAAATGAAGTAATTTACCTGTCAGCGTTAAGCCATAGTAAATAAATGTGAAGGTCATACGCTACTTAATGTTAACGGTCAAGAAACATTAAAAAACCAGTTTATATTGATATTCGTTTATTTATTTTTTTATCTAGACAATGTTTATTCTTAGAAATGACTATCTGTCCTTCAGGTAGGTCTATTTTGTTTGTTTATCTATTTTTATATCGATAACATTAACGACTTGATCAGCATTTAAATAAAAGCTATGAAGAATGAAATTAATTTATTGATTAGGAATGTCGACAAAAATCAATAAGTATCTACAAATATGCACATTATTACATTATATGGTAGGGACCTACTTACTTAAATAATTATTTTTTTCAAAGTTGGGTGAATACAATGACACACATGTAGGGGTTTTAAATGTTTAGGTACACTTACGTCTGATGAGATGAGGAGTTAGAGAAGAATGGAAGAAGACAAATTTTGATGCAGCGCCGACCACATATTACCTACATATTATTGGGATTACGGCATGAGATTGATGAAGATGACTTACGTACAAGTATAATAAATTGTAATGACTTATAAAATAGCCTCTTAGCTAAGTTTGAGAATGAAGTACCTAAAAAGAACAAAAACTTACGAAAGTTTCGTTTTCTTTTATTCAACTACAAAGCATTACACGTAGTAACCGGAGCAGGCGTGGCACTGAACCTTTTTTTTTTGGATGGGAAATCATCAAATAACTTCTCCCACTCTGGGCGGAGCGGGAGAGAGTGTCGAGACTTTTACTGACTAAAACCCATCCATGTTCCTTCCTCGCCCTTTATGTTCCGGGGCCACGGTATCTCTTTCGAACAGTCCCGTAACCCCGGCAGGCTTCGGCCCTTGCCCCGCTCTTTATGCTGACCTCATGTCTACCGTTAAAAGTAACAGGGTTCTTAATCAACCAGTATTCGCTTTAAACTAGCCACTTGAGACATCACAAAGTTTGATAAATGGATTACCTAAGTAATAGGTACATCTGCAGATCTGCTACGAGCTGCTGCGGTTACCAGTTCTTATTAATTTACATGAAGTGTTCTTTGTATCGATAAATACTATTCAGCTATACACAGATTCACAGCTAATATTAGGACTTATAAACTGCAGAAGTCTTACATAAGTAAGACAATAAAATACATTTTAATAATTATTATACATAATTCGTAATCGACTAGGCAGATTATGCTGAAGATAATAGTTTACAATAGATTAAACGGTGTTTATAATGGTTTACATTCTTCAATACCGTTGTAAATCGTCCAAAGTTAGAACTGATGAAAAAAAATCAACAATCCTTGTTTCTAATATAAATTAGTTATGCACACAACACACATTTTGTGAACTGTTCCATATTAATTTATAATATGTCTGGCAACACAGGAGCAACAACTGGGAACTTTTAGTGACTCCACCACGGTAGTACCTTTGTGCAGTGTGTGCATGTTGCGGTACACGTACTTCTGTTTGCAGCGGCCCTGGTATCCTGGCATGAAATGAGCAAACGCAGCGCATGGAGTTAAGTTTTGCCTGAAACAAATCAAGACATAATTTTAATAACTCTGTAATGATGGACGCATTTTTGTGTAGACCTACAGTCAACTCCACTTTTTAGGTTACAATTTGACTTTGATGAAGCATTTATTTTGTTTCTGTACAAGCGGTTGTTTGCTTAGATAAGGCGATTACATGAGCTAAACGCGAGTTTTATAATTACTAAAAGTATATGATTCACTGCTATAAACAAGACCAGAAAAATATATGATATTCTTCAGGATACCTATATGCTAGCATGGTACTGTTTTGAAAACATAATACAATTAATTTGGCTCGATAAAAAGAAATCACGAACTTATCTCTAAAAATATCTTTCAAATAATAAAAAAGACACTAATATGCATGCGATCATTCTGATTTTTGGCAAATAATTCTACAAGCAATATATTAGCATGATACTGTTTCAGTTTTTTAATCCAATCAATAGTTTTTTTGTAAATCGATCGAAAGCACTCATTTAGAGTACCACCACAAATAGAGTTGCTAATTTAGCTCGTCTAAGCGCCTTAAAGCCTGACATGCGGTTTACCTTCCTCATAGTTAGTCTTAACTTGTGGTTTTATCTATGTTTTTTAAACACTGTTGCAAGCTTCCACGGTGTAACTAAACTTAAACTGTTACCCAAGGTATCAAAACAAAAACAAATCAAAAATAGGTAGATTTAAAAAAAAGGAAATCTACCTAAAACTTGCGATGCAGTTTGGAGACTGCCGAAAGAAATGAAAACTAAGTACTTAATTTATATCTGCTACGGGTTGTGCCCCGCGCACGCCTAAGTGGTGCTACGCCGTAGCGGATCGGCTACGAGTGCTACGAAGCGTTAGTTGACGGTCACGCGAGTCCAAAAGAGTATTCAATCAAATAAAAAACAAAACAAAGAACAATCACGCAGTTTAAGTTTATATCTTTGAGTTCCGTACAAAATAGGGCAGCACAAAAGCATTTTTTTTAATAATATCAAAGAAGCATTTATTTTGTTACTTTGTCTGTCCATATGTCTGTCACAGCTGCTTAATTCAGCAAAGTAAAAATACTATCGACTTAAAATTTGGATAGGGATTGAAAGACCAAAATGTTAGAAAAGTGATGCCTTTTTCTTTTTGGCGGCTGTTAATGAAACTATACAAATTTAAGTTCAATTTAACATTACTAACGAAAAGTAGAAGACTATGGAAGACTATGGGGGAGGCCTTTGCCCAGCAGTGGGACAATACAGGCTAATAAAAGAAAAGAAAAATAAAATTACGAAAAATAGTCCAACTGAGTAATTTCAAGTTACCCTTTTGTTATGGACATGCTCAGCGCAGTTCATCATCATCATCATCATCTCAGCCGAAAGACATCCACTGCTGGACATAGGCCTCCCCCAAGTGTCGCCACATTGACCGGTCCCTTGCTACTCGCATCCACCGGATTCCCGCAACCTCAGCGCAGTTGAGCTGATTTAATTAATTGTTAAGCTGTTTGTTGTTATAATGTTTGTGTATGTGCTGCTCTATTGTGTTGTGCTATCCAGTGACGAATAAATGATTATTCTATTCTATTCTACGCAAGATTTTTTGCTTTAGCACAGGAGGGTTATTTCCGAAACTGAATGAAAAGAGCCATTGCCTCTGCTGATTTGACATTGACACATTGTGTTTGTTGATTCTTTCGACTTTCAGCCACTGTCTCGGTCGTTTCAATAAAATAGTGTTTTTTCTTTGCAAATAAAAACGATTCCATTCCTGCCTCGAACAGAAAATTAAAAAATTGTTTTAAAGTTTTCATCCGCAACAAGCCAGTTCCATTAAGTACCCTCTTTTTTCAGGTTAGTACTCTTGTTTCGGGTTTGAACCTGAAGTTGTTGTCTCAAAAAATCACACTGTATAAGTGATCTAAACTATTTTTAAACTCAACCGCCCGCCATGCAAAATTGCGATGTTATTTTCTACTAATACTAACAGAAATAATTAATTTTAATTATTTCTGTTAGTATTTTATCTAGCCGCCGAAAAGTAATAAGGCATCACTTTTGGGAAAGAGTTTTTTATTACTTAAAGTTTATTTTAAGCCGTAGTGTTTTTTACTTAATTAAGGTGAAAAATGTTTGTACAAATACCATTCACCCTCTGTTATCCTGAATTCCGAAGTTTGCCCATCGACGGCGCTCACATTTCTGTAATAAATCGAGTTAATAGAAGAGGTTAATGTAACAGCAGTACAAGTACGTAGGAATCGATAGGGCTAGATAAGATAAATTTGACAGTTATTCTCGATAAAATGAGTTTTTATGGAGTCAAAAACTCATTTTATCGAGAATGACTGTCAAATTTGTCTTATCGTGTCCTATCGATTCCTACGTACTTGTACTGCAGAAACAATAAAGCAATGTACAATATTAGACATGAATTCTATAATTTATAGAAATCAGCAGAAATCCTCGTGTTGTTTTTGTACACCCACATTTTGTCATTTATGCTTAACCTTTTGAACGCTATTGTCACTTATATGTGACAAGCAAGCGCGTGCCTACGCCAAACGTCACAAATATGTGAAAAAATGTGAAATTGGAAGTTGAGTTGCTTGATGTGGAGGGCTCGCGCGTATGAGCATGCTCTAGCGTTCAAAAGTTTAAGTGCGCCACGTTATTAGGGACTAGGTTCTCTGTTGGAGCATTCCGATCACCGTGGCTGCAACAGAGAACTTCCTTAGGGAAGAAATCTTTAACTAGTTTAAAATAGCCGCTTTATCAGAATCATAGTAGAATAATAATATATAATAACCTATATATAATAGCCTATGTCATCCCACTGCTGGGCAAAGGGTCCCCATGACTTACAAATTTTTAGATTTTTCAATTTACAATTCGTAACATCAAATAATAATATTAGCTGCGTCTGTGACTATTTCTAGGAATTTTAACGTGATGTATATTATTATGCTATTTTATGGTTCTAATTAAGTGGCCATTGTATGCCCCAGAACTTAACCACCACTGGATCACCGAGGTAGTAGCTCGCTCTTACTTGAGAAACATATTTAGAAGAATCATCACTTACAGGCAAATTTCCACTTTGAATCCCTGTACTGGGTTGGTTTCTTGATTGAGCACAAGGTGCCATTGCCCGGCGGCGTCCTGAGCTGCTTTTGGAAACAACACCTGGAGTAAACAAAATTTACATAATATTACTAATTGTTCCAAAATATATGATGATATATTATTATACAATATTGCTGCTAGTCAAGATCACAATAGCAGTCATTGACGCACCTACATTTTTATTAAAGTTCTTAACTTCGAAATCCAAAAATAAGCCTGTTAAAGTCTTGAATCGTCATCATCGTGATCTTTAACATTTTTTTCTACAAAATAACGAAAAACGCTTAACAGGCTTTAGCACCGTGGACCACGTACATACGCTTCGGCAGGTTATACAGAAGACCGAAGAGTACAACTTGCCTTTCTGTTTAGCGTTTGTGGACTACGAAAAAGCCTTTGATTCGATCGAGCCCTGGGCTGTACCGCAGTCTCTTCAACGGTGCCAAATTTACTACCGGTACATCGAGGTGTTGAAGTGTTTGTACAAAAACGCCACCTTATCAGTCCGACTTCAGGACAAAGCCTCAGAACCTATCCTACTGCAGCGAGGTGTAAGACAGGGAGACGTCATATCTCTGAAACTGTTCACCGCTGCACTGGAGGATGCCTTTAAGGTTCTGGACTGGAGAGGACTAAGCATCAATGTCAATGGTGAGTACATCACTCACCTTCGGTTTGTCGACGATATTGTGGTCAGAGGACCTCAATACAATGCTCGATAACCTCAGTAGAGCTTCCTAAAGAGTGGGTCTAAAAATGAACATGGACATGACGAAGGTCATGTTTAATGCCCATGTCCCATTCCTATCAAGATCGGAGACTCTATAGGTACACTCGCAATGTAGACGATTTATTTATTTATTTATTTATGTACTCACAAAATACTTAGTAGAACATTATATTAAGAAAGAAGAGCACAAAGGTATTGCTTATTTCATAAGAATTTTTTTCCAGCAGACCTGCGAGAGGACAGTTGAATTAGAAATGTAGGCACAGTGTGTAAGTAAAGACAAAACAGGAAAATTTGAATTAAAACCCTAAAACAAACAAAGGGTCCAGTTAGGTAGGCCTAACTTCGAGAAAGAGGTTAATCGTCGAATCCGACTCGGCTGGGCAGCGTTCGGGAAGCTGCGCGGTATCTTCTCGTCCAACTTGCCGCAGTGTCTCAAGACGAAACTGCAGTGTGACCAGTGTGTGTTACCAGTGATAACTTACGGGACCGAAACGTGGTCGCTCAATGGGACTTATCAAAAGACTTAAAGTCGGCCAAAGGGCAATGGAGAGGACTATACTCGTAGTTTCCTTGCGTGATCGAATCAGAAATGAAGACATCGGCAAGAGAACCAAGGCCAACGACGTAGCCCGAAGAATTCCTAAACTTAAGTGGCAGTGGGCAGGGCACATTGCTCGTAGAACCGATGGCCGATGAGGCCGAAAAGTTCTGGAGTGGCGACTGTGAACCGGAAGACGATGCGGTGGAAGACCTTTCACTAGGTGGACCGATGACCTGGTGAAGGTTGCGGGAATCCGTTGGATGCGAGTCGCAAGGGACACTTGGGGGAGGCCTATGTCCACTAGTGGACGTCTTTCGGCTGAGATGATGCTGATGAACGAAAAACGATACCTGGTTTATTTGATTTGTAAGAAGAGAAAGAGATATTAGGGTATTATTGTGTATTGTTTCCTCCGTGCCTCAGAAAGCACCTTAAGCCGTTAGTCCCGGCTGACAAAAAAATAAAACGACGAAAATTCTACCTATCACGTGCAAACATGAATACCTTTTAGCAGTTAACCATCAAGGTACCCAAGAGCATAGCTTAACTTATGTTATCAACAATCATAACACACGATCTATGGCTGCTAGCCTATTCAATGTACCCAGAGTCACCAATTACTTTGGTGATAGAAACCCTAAAAAAGCGAATACCGTATCTACTGAACAGTCTGCCGGCAGACATAAGGAGTGAAACGAATAAAAATAGATTTAGAAATAAATTAAAAAAATATTATTTAGATGACATGTGTTAAGTGTAGGTTAATTAATTATATACGGTTGGATGATGGGTGACGCTCTCCGATCTTGGGGTGGTAGAAGGAGACTTTCCCCGGAATCGGAGTGCGTCATCCAGTTTCGAGTAAATGTTACTAACACTAGTTTATAAGTTTTTCATTGCTACTAACTAACATATATGTTTAAAAGTTAAAAATGTTTACTTCTACGTGATGATTATACTAACAATACTAACCTAATATCTAAGCACCATTGTTACTTATACTTAATACTAACAAAATTTGGTACCTAGTTGTAAATAAACTTTAATTTATTTAGTGCATAAGTATGAGTGTTTACAGACTTACCAACCCCACAGTCAAACCATGACAACGGTTTTATGGGGCTTAGTTTTTAAGTATACTTACTTTGTTTTGATAAATAAATAAATAAAAAATAAAATTTCTTTACTTCTTTCTTTCTTCTTCATTGTCATTTTCCGTAAAGTTCGTAATCTGCTAAATTCACTATGGTCGATCATTGGTCGGTCAATGGTCTCGTAACAAAATTGTGTTTTAATGGCATTTTCGTATTGTCATTATTATAAAACTATTAGTACAAATTGTTTTCGAAATCTACAACTAAATGCGATCATTTATTCATTCCAGAATTCATGTACCAGATTAATATTCTATGACATTCCTTTCAATGGAGTGTCAGTGGTTGTTCATTGAGAAGTCATAATGACGCCATTATATAAGTAGATTACCAAACTTGTCAAAACTTGACAGAACTTGATCATTATGAAATCAATGATCGACTATTCTGACACTATTGTAATAGCAGAATTGAGGCCCAAGTTAAGGGGTAGCTAGTTTTAACTCGGTTGTTGAACAGTCGCTTCATGTAAAATATTGGTATTTAGCTGTATCCGGTTAGACTGGAAGCCACCTCAACATGGTTGGAAACAGGCTAAGCAGATGAATCTAGAATTAGACTCCCCGTCCCAATTATAGACGCAGTATAAGATCTTCCTGGCGGTAGCTACTTTGAATTTACTTCGAACAGTGCCCTCAGAAACAATTCACATTAGCATCTTGGAGTTGCAATTTTACTATAGTTTTGTGGTAGCAAATCAATTTTTTTTCAGACGAATTTTCATAAAATTTCTTTCTGACCTTGCAGTAAAAACATATTTTTTTCATAACTATGATGATTAACGTACGTTAAAAAATAGATAAGTAAATCGATAATAAAAAAAAAAATGTGTCTAATCAATAAAGTCTATAGTATCACTTGAAATATTAACATTTTACATAAAATCTTGTGGAGCGTTTAATATTTAGGTCAGGGAATGAATAACCATGACGACAGTATCAAAAATTGGAAATCTATTTAGTCCGTCTTAGAGTATTCGAAAATAATGGACACGTATATTTTGTTTTTGTAAATCAATAAATATTGACTAAGATAAAACGCATCGGGTCGATCTTTAGGTTAAGCCATGCTTACCTAGGTTGGACTGTGGATAAGTGACCACCCTTACATACCGAGTTTCCTCCGTGCTTCGGAAAGCACGTTAAGCTGTTGGTCCCGGCTGTCATTTGTCCATCTTTTACAGTCGTTACAGGTAGTCAGTGGCCCAAAAAGTCTGACACCAGTCTTAAGTGGTATCGTATTTCCCAGTATTAACTGGGTTGTGGAGGTCAGAGATAGGCAGTCGCTCCATGAAAAATACTGGTATTCAGCTGCATCCGGTTATACTGGAAGCCGACCCCAATATAGTTGGGAAAAGGCTAGGCAGATGATGACGATTTAAAACGCATCAAAACTCGGGAGTTAGAACTCCCAAAAAATTATACCAAGGCGTGACGTATTGAGAATGAGCGTCGTATCCTCGTCAATTTAGGTTTACATAACAAAAGAAAAAACACGGGTCAAATATTTTTTGATAATCTAAGGTCCATGTTCACCGAGAAGATAACAGCCCGATTATCTAAAACAGCTGTCAATGTGACATGTTCCCATACAAAAATGTGTTTTAAACAGCTGTTTTTAGATAATCGTCCGTCATCTTTTTGGTGAACATGGACCTTAATGACGGACTAATTAGATCTTTTTTCTCTCCTAAACGTACCTTCGCCTCAAATTGGCACAACTCAATATTTTCCTCTTGAGGTCCAACCCTCTGGGTGATGTCTGGTACGTCCGGCATGTCCACTTTGTCGCCTTCGAACGTCCCTAAGTCGGGGAACTGCAAGTAATGGAAGAAAATGCTGTTGTAATTAAAGGTTAAAAAAAAGGTAAAAGAAACAAAAATCTAATAATAATGCATAAGCAAACGTGAAATAGGCCGTTTTTATGACTTATTTACATATAACTGTTTGGTAATATGCCTACGCTCGTAGCTATCGGTGTTTTCATAAGGCCTGAATTTTTGCCGCGCTAACGGTCGGTCGCGCACGGTCGGTAGCGTACGAGTATACATTGTTTATAGCACAATACTTCGACGCTGACAGCAGCGGCGACCGACAGCCGTGTTTAGTTCTCGCTGACATCACGACCGACCATACGCGACCGACCGGCGTCAGCGCGACAAGAATTCAGGCCAACAAGGATAGTCCTATTCGCGTCACTCTGTCTCTTTATTCATAGAAAAATTAAAAAAAAGCTTTTCTGTGACATTTTGTTCTATTGGTCGGTAAACATTCTAGTTACTATGTAAAATTGAGACTTGACAAGGATTTGTGTGATATCACAACTAAAACCTACACTAAGTAAACTAAAAAATAATTTTGCAAAAAAATATAACCGATTTCCGAAAAACACTAAAACGAAAAAGAACAGAGAACAAAGTCGGTGGCAAAAGAGTCAATGAAACGTGTTTTTCTGGAAATCTAAAAGAGAAATTATTTTCTTGCAAACATTTTTTTAATAGACTGATTGTTTTTCAGTATTTCTTTCAGGAAGTTAGTATTGCGATCTGCAAAAAAATACAACACGAGGTCCATGAGAAACCTCATTGCGTCATTTACAAACTGAAAGGCTTTTTTATTTCATGCCTCACTGAATAGACTGGTAAAATACGTAACGAGCACTCCCAATGCTATTAATTTACATAATTGTTTAAGATTCCGAACAAATTAATGCAGAACCTCCATAATCCCACTTTCTTATACTTGTCCATGAGAGGAATTTTTCAAACAGATGATTATTATAGGAAACTATAATTTTTACTTTAAACACCTCGCAACGACCCCCGTACTATTCAATCCATCAATCAGCACATAGTTTTGAGTGCGTTACATTGAGTTCTATCACAAAACATGACTTTTCATCCAAAAAAAAAGTGCTTTCCCAGCAATATTTTTTTCTTAAAGTTACTTAGTTTGATGTACATAATGCTTGGTTGACGGCTTCGTGATGAGGTTGTTTGCACCCTGTATGTAGGTGTTTCGCTTAACCGAACTAAAGAAGTAAAAAAATTACCTCCGAAATAATTCTTGTGACTTGTTCTGTCGGGTAGTTTGGAACATCTTCGCAAATCCCAAGTCTCTTGCAATGTTCTGGTATCTCCAGCTTGAATTCTGCAGACGTTTCCCCAGGGAACACAATCTTGTCATTATTTTGACCTGGAACGTTAAAGATTGACGTGTAGTGTAACTTAGGAAATTCAGGCCATAATGATAAATCACTTGTTCGTTATTAAGCAGCTGGAATAAGGGCTTGTTTCAGATAGGGCTCCTGGATAGGGCTCGTATTGTTAGGAACCTCTTAACAATACGAGCTGTACCCAGAAGACCTGATATAACTTGGACCGTGTTCCCAATACCGATGGGCTACTATTTTTAAATGATTTATATATTGGTTTTATATAATATGAACAAGTAAATAGTAAGGAAGAAGACGTATACACGAATAATAATCACTTATAAAAGTAAGATATACCTGTAGTTTTCTAAGATATAGGCTTAGGAAACTATAGGTGGTAAATCCATGTTAAATACTGATTATTCAGCTGTATCTAGTTTTGTAAGCCGACTCCAACATAGCTGGTAAAAGGCAAGGAAAATGACAATAAGAAATTGCTAATTTCTACACAGGAGACTGACATCCCCAACAATTAGATCTATGTAAGACAATGCAATGTTTACTATGCAATGTCAAGAAAAAGTGTGTAGAATAAATATCTCAATGTAATCAAACAAAGAAAAAAAAACAGTTATACATCCGTGTTAGAATGGCCGTTTTTATGAAGCAAGTACAATTTAACCTTAAAGCCGGAGACAATGTGATTATAAGGTAATTTGCAAGCAAGTAATATCGGTTTTTTATATTCAAATTGATGAGTTTGTAGTTTTTTGGGTGTCTAAGTAATACGTGTAGTACTTTGTTACCGGATTTACGTCATATCATACACGGTATTGTAAAACGAAAACAAAACGTCACACAAATTTATCAAACTTAACAAATCCAAAAAGAAATGAGAGAAAATAATTATTTGTTAAACAAGAGTGGAATCAAAAGAGCACGAGGTGAAAAATCTTTGCACTCGAGTGCAACACGAAACTTTTCAGCCCACCCCAGCGAGGAAATGAATAAACGCAAAAAAATGCGAATTATTAACAAATTCAGTTAATTCTGTTGGCGTCAAATAAACTTCCTCGTCGCTAGATAATGAGTGGTCATTTTAGGTTTTTCACTTGTTTTCAAGTTGGATTCCTTGTTTTTAACCTAACAATATGAGGTGAAAAGAAAATGGCGCCCGCAAAACATTAAAAAAAGTACACCAAGAAGGTTCCGAGTCTGAGTTCTTAAAAAAAATTTAAGTACTTATGATAAATTCGGCACCATAGAGGTAGAAGTAAATAGGTTTAAATGATGTTTTGAATTCTGTTTGAGTTATAGATTACTTCGTTTCCACTTAAGTACATCGATCAGCAGGCCCACAAAGACTGCCCTGAATGTGTTTTGTTAATTAGCCTGTTCTGTCCCACTGTTGGGCTTAGGCCTTTCCCATTCCTTTTCAACTCTCTCAGTGTTTTGGCTTCTCTGGCGAAACAGTCAGGAACGATTAAGAGGCCTGCGGAGGGTGCGAAGTTCATACAAACGTAATACCAAAATAATTTTTAAATCAACAGATTCTTAGGGTGGTGTGTATTTATTTTGATTGGATTACAGAATGTACAGGGTGTAAACCACCTCATCATAAAGCCGTTAACCAAGCATTCTGTACATCAAACTAAGTAACTTTACGCAAAAAATATTGCTGGGAAACAACTTTTTTTTTGAGGTTTTAAATCATTTTTTTTCAACCGACTTCCAAAAAGAGGAGGTTATCAATTCGTCTGTATGTTTTTTTTTTTTTTGTGTTTGTTACCTCAGAACTTTCGACTGGGTGAACCGATTTTGATGGTTCTTTTTTTGTTTGAAAGCTGGTGCTTCCCGTTTGGTCCCATTTTAATTTGCTGAAGACCTGATGCTGATCTTCGGAGGTATACAACGGAACTCTTCAAAAATACACAGCAAATCTGCAGTGATTGCTGCAATCGCTTGTAGGTTCATTGTTTAAACTATATTATGACGTAACATCACGCCTGTATGGTCTGAGGGGGCACGCACATGTGTAAAATACACCCAGATTTCGAAAATGTTTGTTACCTCAGAACTTTCGACTGGGTGAACCGATTTTGATGGTTCTTTTTTTTTTGAGAGCTGGTGCTCCATTTGTGGTTTCATAATCATCAAATCAGTATCTGATGATGGGGTTCTGGAGAAATAGAGAGAATTCTTCACATTAAATAGGCACACTAGAAGCGATTTGGGTAGTTTTAGGAAGTGTACTGTCTCGAAATGATCCCATTTCAATTTGATGAAGATCTGATGAAGAACTTCGGAGATATGCAACGGAACTCCTCAATAAATGATAGCAAATATACTGGGATTGCCGAAATCTCATATCTGTCTATTGTTTACACCAGTTCATAACCTAAAATCACGCCGGTACGCTGTGAAGGGGTAAGCACATGTGAACCACTAAAAAGTGAAAAATAAAAACTTTTTTACAAAAAATAAAACCGACTTCAGAGAAAACAAAAAAGTGAAAAATAACTTCAGATAAAACGCTTCAGAAGTCGGTGACAAAAAAACTAAATCAATCAAACAAAGGTCACCGACTTCTGAAGCGTTTTATCTGAAGTTATTTTTCACTTTTTTGTTTTCTCTGAAGTCGGTTTTATTGTGGTAGAACTCAATGTAACGCACTTAAAAAATTGTGCTGATGGATGGATTGAATAGTACGGGAGTCGTGGAGGTTCTAAAAGATAAAATATTACAAAAAAACTGGTCAAAAAGTTGTAACTTTGACCCCCCATATCTCCCAGAGGTTCCCAGGTATGGTGTGGAACAGAAAAATGATCGCAATGATGGGGAGAACAAGTGCCTTTCGTCTGTGTGAAGAGGTGTTTTACACCCTTTATAGGTTCCCAAACACATATTTTGAATTTACACTGATTTTGAGAAAAATAAATTATCTATGGAAATTTTAAATTTTCTCATATTAATATCTCGTCTTTATATTCTAATGTCCTTTCAAAATATTTATTTGGGAACATTATCTATGATCTGTAATTCAATCGAAATATAAGTATACACGCTACCTACCATAAGAATATGCTTGATTTTCACATTATTTTGGTATTATGTTTGTATGAAAAACGCATGCTCCGCCTTAAGTCTATTTTGAATAATAGTCTTTTAAAAAGTATCGCCAAAATATCTTTGTGTACCTATTATTGTCAGTGAAATAGATATTTTTGAAACTTGCGTGCTTCTTGCATCATCAATAAATAATCTAAGTACCTTCTTAATTTAAATAAAGCCCCAATGGTCATTTATTTTATTTTATTGTAAATGATACTATATTATAATGGTGTTATTGTGGAGTTAAAGATTGAGTAAGCCAGCTATTTTCCATGACCATTGTTTTATGTGGTTACTTAATTTGTGAATTGACATTATAACAATTCTATTAAAATATTATATGTTCATGTAGACCTAGATAAGCACTTATGAAACATCAGAAACTTGGCTCGTATTGGTGGATTCCTATGACGAACCGCCACGAAATTCTATGTTAACTATGTATATGTATAACTACTAACATTCAACATGTTGCATTGTGGTGTTAGAGGAAAATCATAAATTTCAATTAAAATTTACGCCATCGAATTATCGCAACACTAGTCGATAAGCTGGTAGGTTGACCATATACAGTGCGTAAAAGGAGGAAATTATCGATAATGACGCCAGTGCTAAAATAATCTTTGTGTTGCAAGCGATGTAAATGGCCGACCTTGTGTGGTGCAGTTAGATTTAAATGATGTGTTGTATGTACCGAAAGGTTAACTTGGTTCCATACAGAATAAATTCATTCCCAATATTCACGTAGGTTACATGAACATAGTATATAAGCCTAGCCTTGCGATTTCTAATACTATTTGTAGGCTAATGTGAACTTTATTTTGAACGATCAAAGCATTCAATTTGGAGTTGGTGTATCTCAAGACTTGTAGGCATTTGAACATAGCTATTTATTTGTTCTAATAAGTTATGCCCGTGGTTTCTCTCGCGTGTTTCGGTAATTGACTCACGGAATCCTTTACCCCGAGATAAAAAGTATCATTTTGTGTTAATCAAGGATATAAACTATTGTTTAATTTCATGCAAATCCGGTCAGTAGTTTTCGCATGGAAGAGAAACAAACCCCCAATACATCCTCACAAAAATTTCGCATTTATAATAATAGTAGGATTCCACCTGGATACACCACTTCTCTGATCATCATCATCACCATCAGCCTATTAATGTTCCCACTGCTGGGACACAGACCCTTCTATGAGAGGGAATGGGCTATTATCCACCACGCGGTCCCAGTGCGAATTGGTAGATGTCACATGTAATCGATTTTTTGGTTCTAGGACATGCCGGTTTCCTCACGATGTTTTCCTTCACCGTTTTGAGAGCAGCGCTCAAGTACTAAGGTGCTTTAAATAAATACAATTGCCTTACCTCGTCTACTCTCTGCATAAGGCTTCCAACTTAAAACCTTAGATTCATTGTCAGTCCTTGTGTGTATTGGCTCCCCTTTTCTAAGTTGAGCGGATTTCACATCATCAGGAACATTTGACGAGTAGCTTGGGGGAGAGATGACGGATCGTGGGTTCATCCGTTCAAAGGCAGGAGTCTCTGGGATTACCACTTGTTCCTGGCCAGCATAATCGTAGTGATGGCGAGAATCGCTATCTGAACTCGCGTATGAATTGTGCTTGCATTTGTAAGCTGATGTTGTCATCTGAAATTGAGAAAGACATTGCTTTAGATCAGTGATTCCCGACCTTTCTTGGACCAGGGACCACTGGTGTTTTCATTGTTAGCAAGGACCATAAGGTTCTAGATAAACATGGACACCGATAGGATTATATCTAGGCGGGTAAATCTTTGACTGACACAATGTAAACATTGGAAAATTATTTTCATTAAGATGGTGAATGATACAAGAGTAGGAGAAAAAAAAAGGAATAATTTAGTAGAATTTGGCAAAAATACCTATGAATACTACTACTACTACTTACGAATCTTGCAAGAGCGAGCGCAGCAAGCTCAAAATATGTAACAACACGACTGTGATAGGTTTTCAATTAGATTGGGTTGAGCTTGCATCTTCCATGCAAGTTAAAAAGTACGAATACCATTTTAACCTTTCGCGGACCATAGGTTGGGAACCACTGCTTTAGATAATAAGTTCCCGCAAAAGTTGACGAAATGAGATTCATGTATGAAGGTCAAAATAGTTACAAAACGGGACTGTTGTGATCATGTGATGGTATTTAGTTCAGTTGTTGAAATGGGAAAGTTACGAGATGGGACGTACGATGTGTCCAAGATAAGGCTGTTCCCTAATTTTAAGGAATTATGTCGAATTGGTTGGTAAGTGTGGACAATTTTTAAAGACTAGTACAGTCATATTATCTGTGCTAGTACCTAGTTGATCTGCATGAAATAACTCGTGGCTAAATAATAACAGGCGCTTGGGTCGATCATAAAGTGAAGCCGTGCTTGCCTTGGCTGGTCCGTGCATGTGTGACCACCTAGTCCATACCACGTTTCTTCCATGCTTCGGAAAGTACGTTAAGGTGAAACCGTCGGGGTAGCTTTCGAAATTCATATTTTCTTACCTTTTTTTGCAATTTGCAGGCCAGTAGCAGACCGTTGTATGAAGTTGAAAAGATCGTTCGCGACTGTAAAATGTATGTAGTTACAGAATTATAACCATCAAAATCATCAGTACAACCCTCTAAGTTCATATAAGTCGATGAACGATTTTTGCAAGGTCAAAGTCGTTCCTATACATATGCGAGCTTGGAGGGTTGTATTGATGATTTTGATGGTAATAATTCTGTAACTTAATACGTCTTACAGTCGCTACCGATACGTTTATCAACATACAACTTAGCACTGCACTGCAAATTGCAAAAAAACGTAAGAAAATTTGAATTTCGCAGGCTACCTTGGAGCATCTCCCTTAAGCTATTGATTCTGGGTGTCATTTATAGAACTTTGACAGTCGTAATAGCTTATCAGTGGCCTGAAGGTCCGAACACCAGTCTTACCAAAGTGTTTCGTATTATGTAGTACTAGCTGACCCACGCAACTTTGTCTGCGTAACATAAAACGAAAGGAAAAAAATCCCGTTTTTGCAACATTTTTCATTCCTGCTCCGCTCCTAACGGTCATAGCGTGATGTTATATAGCCTATAGCCTTCCTTGATAAATGGACTATCTAACACAAAAATATGTTTTCAATTCGAACCAGTAGATCCTGAGATTAGCGCGTTCAACTAAACAAACAAACAAACTCTTCTGCTTTATTATACATATTAGTATAGATTAACTGGGTTGTGGAGGTCAGATAGGCAGTCGCTGCATGTAAAATACTGGTATTCAGCTGCATCCCTTTAGAATGGTGGCTGACCCCAACATTGTTGCGAAAAGTCTTGGCAGATTGTGTATTGTATCTTCAAAACTAAGCACCCAAATTGGGACACACTGTAGGACCTTATTCTTCTTACATTATTCACCCTCTTTTTTTTTTTTTTTTTTTTTTAAGGATGGGAAATCATCAAATGACCCCCCCCACTCTGGGCGGAGCGGGAGGGAGTGTCAGACTCTTACTGACTAAAAACCATCCATGTTCCTTCCTCGCCTTTTATACGTTCCGGGGCCGCGATATCTCTTTCGAACAGGCCCGCAACCCCGGCAGGACATTATTCACCCTTAATCTACTGGAAACTGACTATGAAAGTTAACGATTGCAGTCTTAAAAGTAAACAAGTATGTAGGTGCTTTATTTATTTATATGATTTCCACGAACAATTTCGATTGTTACAAAAAAAAGTTATTGTAGTTAAGAGTATCTTTCCTATACCTACCTATTGTAGTATATTGTCTACTTATGCTAAATACGTTGGTATGTAAATCGTGTTAATAATTTTATGACGAACACAAAGCAACTATGTTATTTCAAATTTTTCAAATTTCTAGCGTCGTAGACACTTCAATTCCACTTTAAATGTTAATTTAGAACTAACATATTCCAGTAAAATTGTATGTTAAACTGTCGTATATTTGTATGTGCTCATTTTTAATACTATTTGCAATGTGCAGCGCAAATCGAATTCAAAGAAATCGCCCAAGGTTGATTTTGACAGCGGCAAATCTTTATGTGAGCGTTGTAAATAACGAAAGCAGGTAAATATAGATGTAAAACAAGACGATTAATTAAAACCGACGTCATGGCTGTATGAGGAGAAATCCGAAACTAGTATTACTTCCGCCTGATTCTTGTTTGGACAGGACTTCTGTTGTCTTCGGCAATTAGCTTGTAGGTACATACTAGTATTTAAAATACGAAATGGACTGGCCTTCAATTGGGACTTTAGTAGCTGTAGTTCCATAACTAAATTGGTATAGTTTTGTAAAAATTTACGGGCCGGGGCAGGGAGAACAAGTATATGGTTTTCAAGCGTTTAATTCAGAAACTTTTTCATTTATCTCGCTATCTAGATAACAAAAGGTATGAAAGTATACACATTTAACTTGCATCTCAGTTCAGTATTATCTGGAAGTCCTGAGTGCAAAGATCAAGGACGCGGACATAAATATATCTTCGATAGTGGACCTACTTATTCACAACCAGGTCACAAGCAGGAACTTTCTCCTAAACGACAGAACCCGATATGTATTCTAGGTTTGAGTTTGAGTACCTTTAAAAAAGCCCTTTTTTGAAAAGGTGCCGTGTGGTGCACATATCTTCCAGCTGGTGGTGTAAAAGGATCTAATGGTATACTTTGGATATAATAATAAATATACAGCGAAAGCATTCCAAAGGAGGGTTGTTGTCAGGCAGGCGGCTGATCTTAAATTCTTTGCCATAGCACAAGCAGTTATGATACGTATAGATAGGGTAGAGTTACGGCTAGGGCGTATCCCACAACTCAGGCAACGCGCAGGGACAGCACTCGGCCACTGCAGATAGTGGACAAGAATTGCCGCACCAGAACGCGCAGGGGCGAAGTAAGACGCAAGCTTGGAGAGTAACAGAAGTAAGAATGAGATGACGATACGATGACAGGAAGAGGAAGGGAGCTAGCAGATGTTCTAATATAGACGGATAAAAGTGGCGTCTGCAAGAGATTAAAAGGAAGTGAGAAGGCAAGAGACATAGGAGAAGGAAAGGATATAAGGTTTTTATCTATGGCAGCAATGGCAAGCGGAATGGTGTGGGAATAGTTTTGGATAGTCCGTTGAAATAATGTTTGGTCCATATTAAAAGAGCAACAGAATGAAAATGACAGAATCATTTTCTTTTTCATAGTATAAAAAATCGAATACCTGTTTTATCTAAAAGGCGTGCCGAATTATATCGCATTCACAATTCGTCATAGAGCTGTGGGTGAATTCGAAGCAAACAGTTTTTTTTACTTTGTTTTGTCTGCTTACGCTTTCGTTGCCAACGAAAGGGAATTTTTGGCTCAAGTTTACATATCTTTGGAATGAGTACTAGCTCTGTTCCAAATGACAATATGCTGCAAAAACTACTTAGATTTTTTTATGGTGTCATTAACTCATTGACTGTAACATCAGTAGGTACATAACCAGCAAAATCAAATAATTTACTAGAAAAACTGTACCTATATGTCAATGCTATGGGTGGGTACAGCCACAATTTTGATAATTTACTACAATAATGGGTTTTCCGGTCCATAATAAGTGTCCCATCACCATGGCCCCATACATCTCGACTTTGTTCGATGAGTAACTGGACGCGTTAACAACTAACTGATTTATCAGCTCATGACCTCGATCCAACCACAGCAAATGTACTTGTGAGCATAAAAATAATTAGATACTTTGATTTGTTTTTGCTTTTATAATTAATAATTAATGGGATCACTGTGTTTTTATCTTTATGGTCATTAGCTTGCTTTATGTACAAGTAGATACTAAGTTCTATTATTGCCACTATTATTAGACTATAGAAATAAAGTAAAAAACCTAATGGAAATTTAGGAGTGTCAACTGAGAGTATGCTTGCAAGGTCGTTGAGAATTCGGCAGTTGAAATGCAAATTAATAAATGCATTCGAATGGAGGGCAAGAATTTTTAAAAGAATTTGCCAGTAGCCTTATTTTCTACATAATGGAGGCAAATTAGAGGTTGCAGTTAGTGAATCATATACCTACCTACTTCCTAAGTTCTGTGGACCTGTATTAGTATGATTACTATAACCAAATTTTCTTTTTTTTCGCCCCTGTATAATGACTGCCCTAAAATAAACCTGTATACATGGTTTATTTTAGGTTTTTCTAGAACCGAAAGTCATAAACTCGATCATCGAACTAAACTCAACTATTTGGACAATTTATTTTCAAATTAACATTTTTTTATTTATTTTTATTTTATTTTTGTGATACTTATTTTTAATATTTGGTTTGCTAATTGTTTTTTTTAAACAGACGAAAAATTCAATCCCTAACATTTTCTTATTGTTGTTTAAAAAAAAAACAGAGCCAATTGTTTCGAGTTCAATGACCGAGTTTATTGCAGGAACGAACCTATAAATAATGGTGTATAGGTAAAATCCGAGGCGTATACATATAGGGTGTAAAACACCTCTTAACGAATACGAAAGGCACTTGTTTTCCTCGTCATTCTGATATTTTTTTTTGCTCTACATTATACCTTCCCTTCTAGTTACAGAGATATTGGGGGTCAAAGTTGCAAGATTTTGACAAGTTTTTTTTTTAAATACCACTTTTTATCGTATGATTTTTACTTTAAATATCTCTACGACTCCCGTACTATTCAATCCATCCATCCGCATAATGTTTTGAGTGTGTTACATTGAGTTATACCACAAAACATGATTTATAACCTCAAAAAAAAAAATTGTTTCCCAGCAATATTTTTTGCGTAAAGTTACTTAGTTTGATATACAGAATGCTTGGTTAACGGCTTTGTGATGGGGTGAAATACACCCTGTATAATCACACTTAGGGCCAGTTTCACCGGTTCCGGATAAAGTGTCGGTTAGTTATCTGATAGTTAATACTATCTACCACTTAAAGGCTGGTTATAACTAATACTTTATCTACCAGATATCGCTATCCGACACCTGTGAAACCAAAAGTGTTAGTTTATCTGGCAGATAAGTTCCTAATCGGTTAACCGACAATTTAGCCGCAACCGGTGAAACTGGCCCTAAGTATCTAGTTGATTATAATGTTTTGGAGCTAATGTTATAAACACTAAATAATTTAGCACATTTAAATGGGATGGTTTTCCACAGAGTCTGGTTTTTCCAAGTCATTGTTAATGTATTTTCAAAACCTACCTGGTCTACATGATAGCAAGGTGTCCATATTTTTATACAAATACGTGTTTTGTTAGGTTCTAGACCATTATCCTATTATGACGTCAAAATTACTTTCGTCAAACACAAATACCACTTCGGAAATTCAAAACAACCTTTTTTTTTTAGAATGGGAAATCATCAAATGACTTCTCCCACTCTGGGCGGAGCGGGAGGGAGTGTCAGACTTTTACTGACTATAACCCATCCATGTTCCTTCCTCGCCCGCCGGGTTATGTTCCGGGGCTGCGGTATCTCTTTCGAATAGGCCCGCAACCCCGGCAGGCTTCGGCCCTTGCGGGCCCCTCCCCTTATGCTGACATCTCTTTGAGGTGCGCGTGGAACACGAACGCGCCGTCGACACGGGCCTGTCGTCATTAAACGGACGGACGGCTAGCTAGCCCATAGCTAACCTCCATTCCGTTTCAAAACCTACCTGGTCTACATGATAGCAAGGTGTCAATACAAATAAATGTTTTGTTAGGTTCTAGTCCATTATCCTATTATGACGTCAAAATTACTGTCGTCAAACACAAATACCGCTTCGGAAATTCAAAACAACCTTTCTTTGAAATTTATTTGCTGTGTTTTCCTACAGTGAAAGTTTTTTTTAATACTATGGTGTATGATTTAAATATATAAATGAATCGCTGAATGTGTTGCTAAGCGCAAATCTCGAGAACAGCTGAATCGATTTTGCTAATTCTTTTTTGTTGTGTTTGTTATTGTCAGGAGAAGGTTCTTATGAAA
This sequence comes from Xestia c-nigrum, assembly GCA_916618015.1. NCBI lineage: Eukaryota > Metazoa > Arthropoda > Insecta > Lepidoptera > Noctuidae > Xestia > Xestia c-nigrum. Next base: position 21,443,703 of record OU745250.1, read on the forward strand.
AAAAAAATACAGTAGGTAGGTAGGTAGTCCATGTTCCTAAATGCAAACGACGAAATAGGGATATTAAGGCGACAGCACCATGTATGATGTCTATTTCATGACATCGTGATATTTGGTACCAATGCTAAGTTAAATATATGGATTAATTATTGTTATAATACATTTCTGTTATTTTAATCATTCGTTTTACAATCGTGAAACATAATTTGGATCAACACACCAGCTGAAAACGTAGGTTGAATTTCGAAGATTAGCGTGTCCCCCACTTGAAATAGGTTTATTTGCAATATTAGTAGCCGAAGTTGCCCATAATAATTGATTACATCTGTTTCTTTATCATGTTGTAGTTAAAAAATATGCACATAAAGATTAACAACAAAAGTTTGCAATGATTCACTATTACAAAATAACCAATTCGATCGATCGGAGAATTGGTTTCTTTAGTTGTACAATCATGGAAAACATGTACCTTTTACTCACTTGTTTGACGTAATCAATTGACGTATGTTCGTATTAAAAGGTAAGGAATTGAGTAATTCACAGTAAAATTTTGAGGTAGGAAACCTCCAGTAAATTATGACATTCTATGGCTATATGGATATTTGTTAAGAATACAATTTACTCGCGGATGTTATTCAAATTTATTGCAAATAGTGGAGCTATTTGCAATAAATTTGAATAACATCAATACAGGAATTATATCTTGTTAAAAGTAGTAGCTTTTGTGTTCATTCATATCTAAGTCTACAACTTCAAAGGCCTTCAGCGAGTCCTGTAAAATTTCGAGCACTTTGACAAACCACTTGCCAACTTGGAGATGCTTGCCTTAAGTACAGTCACCGCAAACATGGAAGTAAAAAGACCCAGGACATGTCGTCGTACTTGGAAAATAGGTCGGAAGAAATAATTCATATAAGTATCTCTACTACTGCATAAAAGAAGGGAAAATAAAACAAATTCTAAATAAGTAATTCTAAAAATTGCCGTAAATTGTAAAATTCCAAAACCAAAAAGCCGTTAATCAATGTTAAGGGACTTGCAAAGCATACGTAAAATAAGCTAAGCAATGTCCGCTAGGCTATAAATATTAACAGTGACTAATTAAACAAAATTGTCAATTCATCGACTTGTAACCTATTTCTAAGTAGAGAAGAGGTGTTAGCATTAACAGCTCTGTTTAAGCGAGTCATTCATTATTTACTTCATAGGTTCTTAGGTTGGATTCTTTGCTTCATATTACTTAAAACACACAAACACACTTTAAACTGTGTACGACTAACATCTTCACTTCTAATTTGAAGTATTTTGACATTTACATTTGTTTATTTTTTTCTTATTTTTCTTGTTTTGTTTAAGTATCTAATTATTCGTTTTCATGTATACTTTAATTTTTAGCATGTAAGAATTAGATTTTGCTGTGCCCTTTTTTTTTTTTTTTTTAGGATGGGAAATCATCGAATGACTTCTCCCACTCTGGGCGGAGCTGGAGGGAGTGTCAGACTCTTACTGACGCGGTGTCTCTTTTGAACAGGCCCGCAACTTGGAGTGTAGCCTTAGGGGGGGGGGGGGGGGTTATTTTGCTGTGCCCTGACAGGGTCAACGGTTCTTAGCTCTAAGCCTTTTGTTAACACCATGTTTTTACCTTGTGGAATGTAAATAAATGAATATGAATATTTTTACCAAGTCTTCTTACTCTTTAATGATTCGAAATTTTATTAGTAGTTTACGCCTTCATGATTCTAACAAAATTATAAAAGGTACAAAACTTATGCCTAAAAACACCAAGACATCAGTCTCAAATTAAAGATAGAAAATAACGTGTAAGATGCATCTTATCTCGTTCAGAGTTTATGTAATCCGAGCATTATCTCGAACTACTAATGAAATTAAACGTTATCATAGTTACGACATCTTTATGATCTATGAAATAATAAAAAAAGAATAGATCTATGTCGTTCGTGATGTCATTATCTATATATTGGATATTTTATTTAGTTAAAACAATTTACTCGCGGATGTCAATCGAAAATAGCTCCAAATACATAAATCAACTCTTTTTTCCTGCTAATATATTTTTTTATTTCAATTAATATTTGTATTTAAATGTAACTATAATTAGTATAATTCTAATGTAATTTTGTTTCAATTCTATTTATATCAATGTTAATTTAGCAATTTAATTTTCTTGTAATTTGTTATTCTGAAATTTGTTTTTATTTTATTTTTGTTTCATCTTTGGTATACGTCGCTTGCATGAAATAAAAGAACTCAGTTTTATTTATTAAAAGCGGCCAAATGCGAGTCGGACTCGCCCATGAAGGGTTCCGTAGCAGATTGATTGAAAGGTAAATTGCTGTTTACGTTTTTAAAGAAACTACTAACTAGATCTCGTTCAAACCAATTTTCGGTGGTAGTTTACAGGGTAATGTACATCATATATTTTTTTCAGTTTTATCATTCTCTCATTTTAGAAGTTACAGGGGGGGGGGACACTCATTTTACCACTTCTTTGGAAGTGTCTGTCGCGCAGACTATTTGGTTATGAAAAAAATGATATTAGAAACCTCAATATCATTTTTGAAGACATGTCCATAGATACACCAAACAAATGGGTTTGAAGAAAAAAAGTTTTCTAAGTATGGGTAATCCCCAAAATGTATTGCTTTTTTCCTATTTTATTGGAAAATCTTCATGCGGTACACATGATACATCTACGTACCAAGTTTCAACAGCATAGTTCTTATAGTTTCGGAAAAAAATGGCTGTTACATACGGACGGACAGACAGACAGACAGACAGACAGACATGACGAATCTATTAGGGTTCCGTTTTTGCCATTTGGCTACGGAACCCCAGCTAGAACAGTTACCACAAAGATGACCCAGTTTGACCAAGACCAAGACGAAAGTAAACAAGTAAGTAAGTTCAAAGTCAAGTAAAGTTCAAAGCAAAGTAAAGGAAGTAAGCTCTACTTGACATTCGAATTGTTAGCTAGGGCCTGTCTATATCATTCAGTCAACAAAACTGCAATATGTACTTCGTGGTGGGGTAAATTATATGGTACATTGTAGGTACGTAGTACATAATATGGTACAAAATACTAACCAAAACATCCCTATTTTATGGAAATAGGATATCACAGTGGTGTTGACGTCACTAAAAACTATATTATGTATGAACGACTAGAATGACGGACGTAATAGGTGAATAGGTAGGAAGGAATTATTCATATTATTATCTCTACTGTTGCATAAAAGGGGGGTAAATAATACACATTCGCGGTTTTATGGTTACCAACATAATTAATAACAGCCACATATTATGAACCTATCATAACAATATGTTGTGTGGTACCTACGGAAACTGTAACTGTAAAACATATTTGTTTCAGAAATCAAATACGTGCATATACCTACGCCATTCATGATTATATAGCGGCATACGACTGAGGAAAACGTCATTGGGAAACCCGAATGTTTGAATTAAACAAGAACGATGCCTCGGGCACTAGTGGGACAATTATGAGACACGCCATCTACTCGTTTTTATGCACTACGAGCTCTTTTTGAACAAAAGTAAGGCCTCAATTCGACAGAAAGAATCATGCAACATAAATAACACAATGTCAAGGTAGTAGTCACAGTAGGTAAATTTTAAGCAGACTTGTTTTTGGGAACAGCCGGCCACACTGTTCCTAAATTACTGTAACTCCTGAAAGCCAGTATCAACAGTGACAACCACTATAAAAGCTCCGAGACAATGAAGCTTGACAAAGTTCCAGAGAAATTGGATCCCGCAACGAAATAAATCAGAAAAGAAAAGCGATGGAGTAGGAAAAACAAAATGTTCACTTCCCTCGACCATATCAGCAGGAGACAGAACGAAATAATGCCAATAAGCACAAACATTAAAACTGGGCACCATGAGTAAATATTTTCATCGATATCAATGTGTTGCCCAATTTCTCACTGCTATTTTCCTACAAGCTTGCTGCCTCCTCTTTTTGTCACCTAAATGCATGTATAAACAACCCATCATATTTTATGGGAGTGAAGTCTTTGTTCACGTTATTATATTGAATAGTGTACAGGTAACATCCGGAGTTATCTACTACTAGCTTCTGCCCGCGACTTCGTTCGCATGAATTTCCTGCTTGCAACATTTCTTATTACTGCTCTGCTCCTATTGGTCATAGTGTGATGTTATATAGCCTATAGCCTTCCTCGATAAATGGACTATCCAAAGCAAAAATAATTTTTCAATTCGAGCCGGTAGTTCCTGAGATTAGCGCGTTCAACCAAATAAACAAACAAACAAACTCTTCTGCTTTATAATATTAGTATAGATAAGGACTTGGTAGAAACTAGAACAAATTTCTGTACGTTCAAGCGTTGTATACGGCTCACATCTTAGGAATATAATAAGTAAACTGGCGGCAATCGTTTTTGAAGCGTTTCGTATTCCTACAACAAGTTCCTAAAGGATTAATAAAACCTTTTCAGCAACTTGTGGCAGTGTCATACAATTAACGAACTAATCATCATCATCATCATCATCAGCCTATAATGTTCCCACTACTGGGACACGGCCTCCTCTCAATGAGAGAGAATGGGAATGGCGGGCCCAGTGCGGATTGGTAGATGTCACATGTCTTCGAATTTTTGATTCTAGGAAATGCCGGTTTCAAAACGGTGAAGGAAAACGAACTAATAAAGAAAAAAATTTTTTTACCGAAGCCAATAAAATGAAACACGTAGAATGATTAAGTGTCTATCAAGGCATCATAATACGATAATTACTATATCAAATGTCTTTGTTTCCACGCGATCCAGGTTATAAAAACATGTACCTACAACCACATCGTCAATAACCAAGATTATTATCATAACATCGATGCCAATAATTCGATAGAATACATTTTCTTGTATAACCACGTTAACTTCGTCATGTAAATGTAAGTTAAACAAACAAAGCAAATATTGACTAATTAAAAAAACGTTAGTCACAACCATAGATCTGTGGACGCTCGCAGTAGCAAAGTATGTTTTACCTGGGCCTCGATTCTGCTATTACAATAGTGTCAGAGTATTCGATCATTGATGTCATAATTATCAAGTTCTGTCAAATTTTTACAAGTTTGTTAATTCTACTATCATAATGGCGCCATTATGACTTCTTAATGAACAACCACTGACACTCCATTGAAATAAATGTCATAGAATATTAATCTCGTACATGAAATCTGGCATGAATAAATGTTCGCATTTAGTAGTAGATTTCGAAAACCATTTTTGTACTAAGGGTTTTATAATAATGACAGTACGACAATGCCATGAAAATACAATTTTATCACGAGACCATTGACCGACCATTGTGAATTTAGCAGATTACTTACTTTAAGCAAAATCACAATGGGATGAGAATGGAATTGTGTTGGAGTGACGAATTTATTGAAATAGCAGAATTAGGCCCCTGATTTGTGATTTCGTACAAAATTCAGCCTACTGTGACATACATCGTACCTAGACGAAAATATAAACAAATATTTTAACCTTGCTTTTCCGTTTCATGCCAAATCTTCGTTAGACTAAGATTTTCACTCATAAACGACGACGCAAGTGGTCGAAAATTGAATTCAAGACATTTATTGCTTAATTTTTTAGCTTCTTGTAAGGACGCTGTACCAACTGTTACCACCCACGCCTTGCTATGTGTTCTATCCACTATAAATCATGCATTTTTCTATAGGTTTACAACAATTTTTGCTACTATCTGTTTCCCGTGACCACGTGAAATATTTGTAAAATATTGCTTACCTATTTGAATCGATTTAGTTAATAACTTCAATGTGTTTTTTTTTTACCCTAACGGAATTCTTTTACTAAAATAAACTTCAACTATCTAGCTAGCTAGCCAATAAAAGTCCCGTCAAAATCAAGAAAATCGGTCTAGCCTTTTCAGAGGTTCGTCGAAACGAACAGACACAATATTTTTTTTAAAGAACCGTCTGTTAGTTTTATTTATTAGTATTACTATAAGACGGCCCGAATGTCGCAACGGTAGTGAGCTGCCTTACGTTCTTAGGGTCCCGGTAAGAGCAAATATTTGTGTGATGAGCATGGACATTTGTTTCCGAGTCATGGATTATAAGTATGTATTAATACATCATACTTACATACTTATTATATGTATAATAAGTATGTATTTACAAACAAAAAGTATATATTTAGTGTATCCACGACACAAGCCTTGCTTAGTGTGGCACTAGATGGCACAGTGTGTTATGTCCAGCGATATTTACTTATTTATTATTTATTTATTTCGAAAGAACACTTGGAGTGCAACTGCTTATAAACTTGTCACAAATAAACATCTTATTTGCCCTTCGCCTACTCTACTTGTACTAACGCACGCGTTTGTTTTTCTTCCCTCAGTTGATTGACTCTCGCTGTTCGCGTAGGAGGCAACCTCGTCGAATTATATAAATATTTACATAATTATGTACATAGGTAAAACAAGTTCCAACTTCCTTTTGGCTTTGATCTAGACGAGCTATGATTCAACAAGTCGGTAGTTATCAACACCTGGTGTTGCTGCTGTATTTTTCTTGATTAATTTTATTTACTAAATTATACTCGTAATTCTCTTATTTGTGAAGTTTTTTTTTTTTTATCACTTTGCAGCGAGTCTTACATGTGGTTAAACAAATTCTTTTTTTTTAAATTCAGGTACAGTTTGGCAAAAGCGAGTCTGACGCGGTGACAGTTGGAAATACAAATTTCCTACCTGGCAATACTGCGTTTTCTGTCAAACTCTGCAATGTCACTGACGCGGTGACAGTTGGAAATACAAATTTCCTACCTGGCAATACTGCGTTTTCTGTCAAACTCTGCAATGTCACAGGCTTGTTACTGCTCTGGGTTGCCAGAAAGTCGCTAACAACGCCACCATTTTTTCCATACTCTATTTTGCCAAACTGTACTTACACGATTTGTACCTAGAACGCTAATTAGTATTGTTTAATAACAACCTCTTTTCGTCCTTTTCGAATTAATGAAACGATCTGGCCGCTTCCAGAATTGAAATTCTAACTTTGAATCAAATGTCAAACAAAAGAAAAGAAAAAACTAGTACAATTTCGTCTACGAACTGAAACTCATGTTTCTATTTAAAATCAAGGTATTGCCTATAAATTTGAGTGTGTTGTGACAGTTTGGGCGCGGTGCGGCAAACGTACGCCGTCCGTACCGCAGCGATATTGACTCCGCACTGTTGCCGCCCCGCGCGCTTTGTATGAAAACAAACGAACGTCCGTACGCAAGACGACAAACGCACCGCTTCGGCACCGCAGCGGTGCGACACAAAACGCATAAATTGAAAGCGCCCTTTATGTCTTTATTGGACAAGCTGGATAGGGCGCAAATAACTTGGAGGTAAGAATTTCCTTTCGACTATAGCGAGCGTTCTCTGCTAAAGCTTCCATTTTAGACCCCCTGATCATTGCAGCCTTTTCGAATATTTACCCTACACTGCCCCCAAATGTGTTGAGCCATTATGCCTCGCACAAGAATTATTGAATTGTCAGTTATTTTCTGTCATATTGTTAGAACATTTCACCTAAGGCTCTTTAGTAAATTGATCCCGCTCATTTGGGATCCATGGGATCAGTTTGCAAAATTATTATTTTTATGTAATTTTCTTTAGTAAATTGAACATGCTGTCAAAATAAAAAAAAATGCCGTGGGTTTTCAAATTATAGTGACAGCATGTAACAAATATTGGAAAGAATAAAAAAAAAGAAAAATCTCGTTGCCTCCACTGTATTTTTAACATTGTATGGGATCGAGTTGTGTTACCTTACGAACAGTTACTAGGCGGGCATGAAACCAAGAAGGTATTTAGTACTCAAAGACCGTAATTATCCAGAATTATTTAAGTGCATACCACCTTGAGCTCATACCAGCCCGGTACTGCTTGCCAGGTTATGCCCGTAACTAGCATAACTGTACTACTCGATCCCACGTAATTTTTTTTTTTTTGTGAAAAATTACAACGATTTTGTTTCCTCTTGATTATTGGGATACCTACTTAACTACCCATACAAATAAATAAATATTTGCCGCTGTTTACATGTGACAAAACCTGATCAGCATGGGGAATACCTCGCATACAGAGATCGGTTAAACAACTTATTTATAGATTGATAAAGTTATTGATACCGATGAGATACATTTATTTATAGGTTTTTCCAAATATAGTTTAATGGCGTTTGTATTTTCCATTCAAGTTTTGCTAATCTGTTTTGCTAAATTGAATTAAATAGATGGTGTACAACAGGTACCCACTTAAAAAACGGGGTTTTTGGAAAAAGATAATTAGAAGATAACTAAGCGTACTCTACTATCATGATTCACACGATATCAATATAATTATTTAATATGGATATAATAAAATATTTGGGAAATTTTATTAATGACAAAACTTCCCAAACTTATTTGCATTTTAGAAGGCTAGCTTGGTAAATAAAGGTACATAGTTACCTACCTAATTTTATGTAAAATTATTAAGAAATTTCAAAGATATTCGTAAGTGCTTTTTAAAGTCTTTAACATTTCGAACAATTGGTACTTTAGTCATCATCATCTGCCCAGCCTTTTCCCAACTATGTTGGGGTCAGCTTCCTGTCTAACCGGATGTAGCTGATTACCAGTATTTTACATGGAGTGACTACTTATCTGATGTCCACAACCCAGTTAGTACAGTGTAATCAGGGGGGTGAAACTTCCATACATTGGCTTCAAACAAAATTTTTCATAGATAGTGCTGCCATCTGTGTGTTTAGAAACACCAACTTTTCAACTGTCATCACGAGAACAGCTATTTTAGACTACTTCCTAGTGAAGTAGCGGTGACTGCGGTTGCTTTTTGTATTGATTTGGTTGAACAAAAACTAACAGCGCCATCTAACAGTTTGGGTACACAGTTTTAAAAAGGAAAACCAGAGTTTCGCATCTATCTTGTATTATATAGTGTATTATCTATGAGTGTAATGGTAAGACTGGTTGTCAAACTTTAAGGCCACTGACTACCTGTAACGACTGTCAAAGATCTACAAATGACATCCGACACCCACGCCAGGCATTGTGTTTCTGGGAAGTTTATTCCGCCACTCCTTCTTCCCTGATATAACACTAGGAAGTGAGTAAGGGTGAACGTTTTGGGGTGGATTGTCAAGAGACAGTCCCCCAAAACAGTTCCCAATCTACTCAGAAGTCACTAGTCTTGTCTCAGTTTACTCTTGTAAACTTTGACGTTGTGAAAATGCTGGTTATTAGCCTATTATGAATAAAAGACTTTTGAGATGCTTTTGACTTAATTTTGTTTGGAGAGTGATTAAATAAAAAGGTTTATTACCTTTTATTTTCAATAGTTATACGACAGGAAACTTAAAAAGTGAAAACAACAACTTCATTCGTACAAATACGACTAAAACAATGGTATCTACGTTCAAAGGTATTTATTTATATCGGTTTGTTAGGAAAAGCATGCATAAAATACGTCAAATATTTACATAATAACTGTTTCTATTATAAATGTCCATGTCGTGTTTGAAATGCCTCTATTATACGATGCTGTAGTCGTTGTGTTAATAGGTGATAACAAATACAAGTTTATGCGACGAACATATTGAGACTTACTTCAATTGATACGGTTGTCACCTGGCAGTGTGTAGAACTTATTATAAAATCAATTTATTACCACCACACGTTAATCTCTTGAGTGTCGGTAACTTCATGTTGGTATTTATAACCCAGGTATTTGTTTTATTTTCCCTATGCAGATTGTTAAGGTCGTCATTTGTAGACTTTTGACAGTCGTTACAGGTAGTCAGTGGCCCGAAAGTTTGACAACCAGTCTTACTAAGGGGTTTCGTATTACCCACTATATACTGGGTTGTGGAGGTCAGATAGTAAGTTGGTATTCAGCTGCATCCAGTTAGACTGGAAGTCGACCCCAACATTGTTGGCAAAGGCAAGGCAGAGATAATATAGTTAAGGTCAGGAAGAATTAAATATTCAACACGTGTGCAGACTGATTATGTCCTAATGTTCCAGCTAAGCCGGCTTCCTTAATGCGCTAATTAATTCTGTGATTTCGTCATCAACTTATTAATGCTATTAATTTGCTAATGATCCATAATTATATCGGGCTGATTTGTACTTATTGGCTTAAATTAAGATTCTTGTATGTTCGTACCTACGTTTATTTATACTGATAAATAAACGTAGTATAAGTACTGACTTATACCATTTTAACCTTAATATAGTTCATGCAAATCAGAATATACCTACGTTGTATTTCTTTCGAGAGGCGTTTCGAATTGGTTTTAATGTTCAAAGTTTCAAGGGTTGTCTACATAATGATTATACCCAATATATACTGATGAGTACGAATGTGAATGAGTATAACAGTAGAGGAAGACTAAAGAAACTATGGATGGACTGTGTAAATAATGATATGGGAAGAAAAGGGGTGTCTGATGAGAAGATGAGTTGTTACTCATCATCATCATCATCATTCAGAAGTATTGACGAAGAAGACTTGCTGCGCTGACCCCAAATTAATTGAGATTAGGGCAGGAGAATGATGATATTATGCATGCTTTGTAGACGTACCGTGAGTAAACACAAGGGTGTATTTTATAAAGTTATACTTTTTAAAATGGACCCAAAGAGGATGAGGATTTATAGTCCTTAAGGCATAAATATTATCATGGGAGACATTCAATTTCAAACAACGCTAAGATCATGTCTATATATATAAACTTACTTTGAAACAATAATCAAGTGCTCATATTAAAGCAATTAATTCGGATAACACTCAATTTCATTGCTCGTACTCGTACGCGCGGTAAAAGTGAATGCACTTTTACTTTCGTGACATTGCCGTTATGAACACATAAAAGTATAAGTGAATTGCTCTGTGTCAATATGTTGTATCGTTATTTAAATTAAATTGAATATTTATAAAGCTTTCTTTTTAGTTATGCTTAAGTTACATTATGTCATTAGAATATCTCTTCTAATATTTATAAATTTCGTGTCACAGTGTTTATTATCGGACTCCTTCAAAATTCTTGACAGATTTTTATGTTATTTTTTGTGCCGTAAGTAGCATAAATTTTTAGTCTTACACACACAAATCAAAATTTACACGTGAGTGTAGTCGTGGGTAATATCTTCTATATATTAATATAATATATCTAGTATATAGATGCTATTAAGTGAGGTGCAAGATAAGTTATCTTTGATTGGCTAACAGACCTAAAGCCATGATTATGTTTTCATGAAGTGAGCCTTCAAAACATTCAAGTTTAATGGCAAAAGAACCTTCAAGAATGACAAAGCTGTAAGCTAATTAGAATACGCAATCACATAATTATAATAACAGACCTATAAATAGTTTATTGACACAATCATCTAAATAAATAAATAAAAGTAAAAATTTAACTCACCACAGTTATCCAAACGAGTAAATGTAGTGTCCAGGCCATTGCTATGCACTTGTAGCACTTAAAACATATTTTTTATAAATCCGGCCTCAACGGGTAGTGGTCACTCAATAATTACATATCGAACCGCGACACTATTTATGTGTTGATATGACGTAGGTATGCGGTTTAAGCGAAACACCGATATCGATAATCGCGGCACACGTACTTCTGTTTTCGCGGACAGATGTCAACTGCCGCACACAGTTGAAGTGACCGGCCTGGTTCAAGACGCGTTGTCAGTCGGCCACTGTCTTAAGAACCTTCCACTGACTCTTCAAGTCCCCCCTCGATAGAAAAATCTGAACATAGCAAGAGGCGAGGAAGGCCTTCGTATATTGGTTGTGAGTAAGGACATCCTACTGTTCGATTTTAATACGCGGTTGACCTATTCACTTTCCAAGTTCAAAGGTTGATAATCAATGTTTAAACTTATTATTCACTGTTTTATTAAATTCAGGAAATTGAAGACAATATGTTGGAATGAATGTTGTGCTATATAACTTCTATGATATAGAATACAACGGTATAACCTTAGTAGGCAAGTTTCATGAAAAAAGGCGCATTTCCGTAACCAATTAGAAAATGATTAATTAACAATAATTATTTATGTCGACCCAAATGGCGTAGTGGTAGTGACGCTGCCTTACGTTCTTAGGGTCCTGGGTTCGAATCCCAGTAGGAGCAAATGTTTGTGTGATGAGCATGGACATTTGTTTCCGAGTCATGGATGTTTAATATGTATAATAAGTATGTATTTACAAACAAAAAAGTATATATGTATTATATCAACTATCTAGTGTCCACGACACAAGCTTTGCTTAGTGTGGCACTAGGTGGCGCTGTGTGTTAATGTCCAGCGATATTTATTTATTATTATTATTATTATTTATTACCGTCATTATACACAGTAGATAGCTTCGCCACAAAATTTGCACTTCGGGAATTTTTGTATTATATCTAATTTATCGAATAGCACATTATGTATACCGTTGCAATGTCTTTTGCCAATCTTAACGCCAAGTTAAGTATTCTTTAGGTTCAACATTCTTCACATTGTATTAAACAACATACTCTTAAGTCTCTCCAAAAAAGTTTGTTGTTTATTATCCTTTGGTACGTTCAACAAAAATCATCTTTGTGATTTTCATTTTAAATGAGTATTTACCAAACTAAGTGATATTAGGAGAAAGGCTTAGGTTTAAAAATCGGGACCGTCTTAATGCAGTAGAGGGATTTGATTCTTCTAAGATTAAAATTATAACAAAGTTTAATTTATTTATTTAATTAAAGTTTCAAATCCTTTATTTTACATTCACCAACTCACCCTTATATTTTGTTTAAATGAATATCGATATTGAAATATGTTTCACATCCCTATTCCAGGATATTTTCCTTAAGTTACTAATATTATTACAATAATTTAATTAAATAGCATGGCAACCTAAAAAATATTGCACATAAGTCCATAGCAGGCATTCATTACGTGCACCCAATCACATTATGGATATCCCTAACTAACTAGCTGCCCCTCTATCCGTCTGTCTGTCTGTCCGTCTGTCTGTCCGTTTGTCTGTCTGTCTGTCGGTCGGTCTGTCTGTCTGTCTGTATGTCTGTCTGTCCGTATCTCTGTCTGTCTGTCCGTCTGTCTGTCTGTCTGTCCGTCCATCTGCCCGTCTGTCTGTCTGTCTGTATGTCTATCCCTCTGTTTGTCTATCTGTCCGTCTGTCTGTCCGTCTGTCCGTCTGTGGTATCAAACTGGGGTTCTATCTATCTGGCAGAATCTTGTATCTCCGAAATTCATTTAGCATAACACACTCGGCATAATTTTCATTTTGAATTTGAATTATTGTGTGGCTGAATGTTTGTATGTCCGAATTTGAAATGGCATACTTTTAGATGGCAGATTTTTTTTTTTTTTTCGTACCTTTGGCAGTGTTCAAATTTCACATAATTCCGTTTAGAATAATGTTTATTTAGAACAACGATTATTTGAAGTAATTTCACTTGACATACTAAAAAGATTGCAGAATTTCATTTGGAATAATTTTATTTGGCATTATTGTCATTTTTCAATGCCACAAAATAGAGTTTTTAATCTTAATTTAAAATTTAAATTGTATTTAAGTCAATATTTATGCTAGAAAAGTTAGTGACACGGATCGCTCCAAAACCGACTCCACGTAGTCTTGGCTGCCCTACCTCTAGAGTATAATTAAAAATCGCGTAGGCGCGGAGCCTATGCCTGCTGCATGTTGCATACTGCATGCTTGCTTGCATGCTGCATGATTTCTGCATGCTTGTTTGCATGCTGCATGCCTGTGTGCATGCTGCATGCTTGTTTGCATGCATGCTGCATGCTTGTTTGCATGCATGGTGTATGCTTGTTAGCATGCTGCTGCATGATTGCTGTATGCATGGTATATCATGTTGTTGACACTTGTTTACATGTTTGCCTGCTTCTTACAGAAGTATGCTCGTTTGCCTGTTTGCCTGCTTCTTACAGGGAAATAAAAACCAAGTGTTCACAAAAAACTGACTTTATGATTTTTTTGTGATTTGATAGATGAGTCTTTCCATTATTACGCATATGAAATGTATACCGAAAGATAATTCTAACTGTAAACTTTCTGAGATATGATAGTTCCGTCTTTAAAGACTATTGATATGAAAGTTATGCCAAAAGATGATTCCGACTGTGAACTTTCTGCGATAAGATGTTTCTATTTTTAAATCTTATGCACATGAAATTAATGCCTAAAGATAATTCTGGCTGACAAAATTATGAGTCTAAACGTATTATAAATGAGTATCTGCCAAACAATTTTCTGCAAAATGAAGTTTATGCTATTTGCTGGTACGCAAAATAATATTATGACATAAAAAGTTCTGTTATAAAGGGTGGACCCATCTAGCTGAAATCAATATCAAATGCTCAAGAGAAGTTGTGTAGTGGGATGACAAGTAATAGAGAGGTACTGATTATAAAGACATGGCAAGAGAATGATGAATGATTGACTCAAGACTGCAAACCCTTGGGGAAGTGAAAAATAAAACTTGTAAATCAACACGATCAAAAAACGACCGTTTATGTTACATATTAGAATAGCATACTCTTTTATGTACACCATAGAAATAATAGATACAAAAATTTTAAACATTTTACAAGGGGTGACACAATGGGCGGTCTTAACGTTAAAAGCGATATTTTAAAGACAACTATTGGATGGATTTAAAGGGGAAGGAGAGACGATACTGCAGGTAGCCTGTTGTGTAGGTACCATTTCATATATACAATAAATAAATATTTATTGTATGTATTTTTTTTTTATGGACTTATTGCACTTATATAAATATTTTGCAATTTCAAAAGGGAATCAAAAGCCTATAGGCTACTTCCTGTTGACCTAAAATCATTTTTGGCAAGAAGCAATGTCATACAGCGCATGTAAAGAAAGCACATGAACAAAACTGAAAACCCTGAATATATGTAGTTAAATGACAACTATTTTATACGGACCTTAGTTTTTTTCTAAGATTTTTTGAATTAATTATTAAGGCCGACTGTCAGTGGCCCAAAAATCTGACAACTACTCTTACTAAGGGGTATTGTATTACCTAGTACTAACTGGGTTGTGGATGTCAGATAGGCAGTCGCTCCATGTAAAATACTTGTATCCAGCTGCATCAGGCTGGAAGCCGACCATAGTAGGCAGATGATGATTTTGTCTATCTGTAATTTAATTTTATTCAAAGCATAGCAACATACATAACATTATTCATCAGTCCATAGATATTACGTAGTTACACCTAAATGCACCGTGTACCTATACATTCTGGATCTACCCAACTTTCGACCGATAGGTAAGGTTTTTATAAAATTATCCTTTACCTGCGTGTATCACGGGGCCATGGTTTTTCATCAAATAAGGCATGCTTTTTTGATAGCCATGCTGGACAAAATTAATTAGTGAAGCGGTTATCCCACGCGAAGATATACCGTCTTTTTTTCATATGGTAAATCATCAAATGACCCACCCGCACCCGCTCTGGGTGGAGCGAAAGGGAGTGTCACTTTTAATGACTCAAATCCATCCTGTTTCTCCTTAGCTCATTGTCTTCGAGGACCGCGGTAGGTATCTCTTTCGAACAGTCCAGCCCCGGAAGACATACCGTCTTACATGTACAAACGTTTTTTTTTCAAAAGGTTTTTTGGGCACCCGGATCCCATGACCCTAGTGTGCGTTAAGTGTCAGTTAACTTATTGTATTTGCACCGTTTGAGGTTTTAGCACCTGCAGCAACCGCTCCAACGCAGGCGTGCTAGGAAGATGTGAACCTAGGGGTGTCAACGCAAGTTGCATCCCAAAACAAAAGGCGTAACCAATTTCCATCGCATTGTGGTCATACCATCTGGTCTCTTCCCATCGACGCGTGGCAAGCTATTAAGTTCTAAGACAGCTGGCAAGAGCTGACTGTTTATAATTTAATTGAATAGCATAGCAACGTTCCCCATTGTTCATGAGCGCATAACAGGAATTTATTTTATAATATTTTAATTAATTTATATATAGTTACAGGATTTAACTGTGTACCTAATACATTCTGGATCTACCACTTTCGAGCGATAAGGTTTTTAATAAAATTATCCTTTACCTGCGTGCAACATGCGACCTACTTTTTTTCTAATAAGGCAATTCCATTTAAAACCACGGAAAAATTAATTAAAGTTTTTTTTTTTTTTTTTTTGATGGGTCATCTCGCATTTCAGTCTGAGAAGACTGGCTTCTGCTTAACCAGGCAAGTCCTGTGGATGCCTTGAATTTAAGGCCTCCAGCCACATTAATTAGTGGATTTGTTTTTCTTCTTTTAAAGTTTTGAAAATCCTAATGGTATACCCTCCAACACCTACATCCCTACAAACATTTTGTTGCAGGTTTATAGAAAACATAGCAACATAAAATACTGTCAAGTCTTTTTCGGTTTATTGTGCAAGTACGTAGGACTCGATTAGGCAAATTTGACAGTTATTCTCGATAAAATGAGTTTTTACTCCATAAAAACTCATTTTATGGAGAGTTACTTTTTGACTCCATAGAAACTCTTTTCATCGAGAATAACTGTCAAATTTATCTAAACAACAGTGCAAGTACGTAGGATTCGGCAGTTTGACAGTAATTCTCGATAAAATTAGCGTTTATGTGCAAGTACGTAGGTTTCGATAGGACTCAATTAGATAAATTTGACAGTTATTCTCGATAAAATGACTCTTTATAGAGTTAAAAACTCATTTTATCGAGAAAAACTGTCAAATTTAGCTAATCGAGTCCTATCGAATCATACGTACTTGCACTGCAGGTTTGGAATAAACCGTTATTTCGGCTGTTCTTGTGTATTAACTTCTTCTTTGAAAACAATTTATAGATTTTTACGCTGCTCCACACTTGAAAAAAGTCATCTCTTTCTGTGTCTGTAAGAGCCTAGATAAAATAACATTCTATTAGCTATATCAATAACTGAGAAGTCAAAAATACACTGTATTGACAAATCTCAACGTCTAACGTAGGGATCGCGTTCTTTCGATTGTAGGAATAACTTTCATGGGCTTTTGCTTCAAAATGCTTCTTTTCTTATTGATAACATTAATTTGTTAAATTAGTTGTAGTAGTTTTCTTAGAAACTTTTAGAGTCGTATCTCACTAGCGAGTTACGAGCGAATGGAAAGCAGGGCGAGTGCGCAGCGAGCCACTCGCTCGCAACTCGCTAAGTTGTGATAAGGCCCTTAGGATGGAAGTCCAGTTCCATCTTGAGGGTCTCTAGTAATTCTCCATTAAAGCTTTGTGTGAGGTGTGATAAAAGAACGCCAAAACTATTTATGAAGTTTCAGATCTCAGCCTCTCTCTATCTTTTCAAATGCAGCGAATATTATTAGGAAAAAAGTTCAAGATCTACAAATAATAGCCGGGACCAACAGCTTAACGTGCTTTCCAAGGTAGGGAAACTCGATATGTAAAGGTGATCACCCAACCACAGACCAACGTTGGCAATTTTTATTTTCGGATAATAAGTCATCAAATGACTTCTCGCGTTCTGGGCGGAGCGGGAGGGAGTGACAAACTTTTACTGACTAAAACCCATCCATGTTCCTTCCTCTCCCTTTATGTCCGGGGGCCACGGTTTCTCTTTCGAACAGTCCCGCAGCCCCGGCAGAAGCACGGATTAATCTAAAGATAGACTCGAGCGGCTGTGTTTATTTAGCCACGAGCACAAAGATGCCTAACAACAATGTTAGGAACACTTGCTTAGACTGATCAATCGACCAGCGCACGTCTGATACTAAGTCATGAGCCTTCTCAGCCCATGTAACTTACAATTTAGTCTGACCAGCCGTGTAAACGCATGTTGAAAGGAGAGCCTAGAGAGCTTTGCAACAAGAACATGAATAATTAATAGCTCAAAATCCAGGTATATATCTAGTTGTTAAAATTGGTGGTTTGGACACAAACCATGTAGGTAGGTACTAACTACCATTTTAGGGCATGCCAATAATCATGATTTAAAAAAGATTATAATAACGAATTTAAGTAATATTACAAATCTTTCCTTAAGCTAATTTAAAATTAAAATAATTGATCAATATAAACCTTGACACATTATGCCATAAAAACCATACATATTGGTGTACTATGAAGTATATTCTATTTTATCCTTGAAAGTTTTTTCCTAATAATATTCGCTGCATTTGAATACTGCTATAATTATTCTTTAAACAAGTCAAAATTCAGCTTGTTTCATTTAGTGTAAATTTACTATTTTGGTTTCAATTCCCGTACGATAACATGAAAATCAACGTAGCTACGTCGCGTCGCGGCGTGGCCCAAAACGTCACGGTCGTCATTTCTTTAATTTAAATGCGGCCCTGCTCGCAGAGATCTGAAACTTCGGCAGTGTATTCCAGAGACTGGCGGTTGGCATAATAAATGTGGAAGCGTAGCGTTTTGTTCGGGTCCGTGGAACTTCACCCATATAACAGTGACGATTCGTTGTATCTCTCTCTGCTCGTCCGATGATAGAATGGGGATGGATTGTTAATGGTGATGATAAAATGCTGTCAATCTGTTGCATTTGAAGTCGCCCCAACACAGGAAAATGATAAACAGGGTGTAAACGGAACACGAAACCGTCAGCCAAGCATTCTTTACATCAAACTAAGTAGTTTTACGCGAAAAATATCGCTGGGAACCGACAGGGGTCGTGGAGGTGTATAAAGTAAAAAAATTACATGAATAACAAGTTTTTAAGAAAGTTGTGATAAAGTTGGAACTTTGACCCCCAATATCTCCGTAACCAGAAGGTTTCCAGGTATGGTCTAGAACAAAAAAAAAACGCATCAAAACTCGGGAACGGGGGGTCGTGACGTCAGAACTAGCTAAACATTTATTTATTTATTTACACTAAACATACAAATACCATTACAGGCTAAACCCAATGCGATATTGTAGCACATTTCAAATTTAAATAGTTCATCCGTGTGTTCTTCCTAGGCGTGACGTATTGGGAATTTTAAAAGCGTCGTATCTTCGTCAATTTTGATTTACGTAACAAAAGAAAAATTACGGGTCAAATAATTTTAAATAATCTACCAGACGGACTAATTAGATTTATTTTGTCGTTTACCCTATTATACTAATGCTAGTGTAAATGCTACTATATATCTGACTCATTCAAGGTTGAAATTATGATAATTGTTGATATGACACCGACGAAAAAACGTTTTAAAATATGGAGGAAGTGGTAGTTAATTTGAAATTAAGTTTACATAATCTCAGAATAAATTAATAACATAATCGGTGAAAAAATTCCACAAGGTCATGTGAGATGCGAAGTTACTAATACAAATATTCAGTCTTAACACTGACTTGGCTACTGTCAAATTGTTAGGAATCTCCCAGTATTTGGAACTTTTTGTTCGTCTGCACATTAAGGCGCTTAGACGAGCTAAATTAGCAACTCTATTTGTGGAGGTTCAAACTTCGTTTGAAATGCTGTTAGAATAAAGTTCTAATCAGCTTGCACTACAAAGTGGTTGTTACGTCAGCCACTGCGGGCCAAATAGCGCGAAATGAGTGGTTTCGATCGATTTACAAAAAACTATTGATTGGATTAAAAAACTGAAATAGTATCATGCTAATATATTGCTTGTAGAATTATTTGCCAAAAAATCAGAATGATCGCATGCATATTAGTATGTTTTTTATTGTTTGAAAGATATTTTTAAGTTCGTGATTTATTTTTATCGAGCCAAATTAATTGTATTATGTTTTCAAAACAGTACATACTAGCATATATCTTGAAGAATATCATATATTTTTCTGGTCTTGTTTATAGCAGTAAATCATATACTTTTAGTAATTATAAAACTCGCGTTTAGCTCATGTAATCGCCTTAAGATAATTGTTTCAAATAATAACACATAACATTAGTTCCTTGACATGCAATCTAATATTACCTTAGCAAACATGCCTAAGGCGCTTCTGTCATTACATTCGCGTGTCCATATCCGGAACTACTTTGCCAATTTTGATAAAACTTGTATTGTAATTATATATTTTTGAATGCCTCGTTGGTCGAATGGTCGCAAGTGTGACGGCTGAGCAAGTCCTATGTTCGATTCCCGGGTCGGGCAAAGTGTTACTGGATTTTTCTATCAGGATTTTTTTAGTAGCAGTCACGGACCGGGTTTGACGACCTGAATGGCGCAGCGGTAGTGAGGCTGCCTTATGTTTTTCGGGTCCCGGGTTCGAATCCCAGTAGGAGCAAATGTTTGTGTGATAATCATGGACATTTGTTTCCGAGTCATGGATGTTTATATGTATGATACAAACAAAAAAATATATATTATGTAGTATGTCAACTGTCTGGTGACCACGACACAAGCCTTGCTTAGTGTGGCACTAGATAGCGCTGTGTAAGGTCCAGCGATATTTTTATTTTTATTTTTTACGGAGTCTGGGTTTGTGCCCGGTTGATGGCAATAAGCTAGCCCCCTATTATGTACATAAAACATAACTGGTGAAATGTGGATTCACCTTTACTTTTAGGTACATTTCTATCAATCCCTTCGGGGATTGCAGGCATGTTATGTATAACTAGCTGCTGCCCGCGACGTCGTCTGCGTGAAGGCACTACAGTAAAGATTCACAGCTCCTCCCCCGTAAGTGATAGCGTGATTATATGTAACCTATATGTTGACCCGACCTCTTAGTAATATTCATGCAAAATTTGAAGTATATTTATGCAGTACTTTTTGAGTTTAGCCCGGACAAACATACAGACAAAAATTCAAATAACTTTATTTTTGACTTCGATATCGACTGTAGATAACGCCCCAAGTATTACACACAGCGCCATCTAGTGCCACACTAAGCAAGGCTTATATCGTGGACACCAGATAGTTGAAATACTACATAATTATATACTTTTTTGTTTGATATACTACATAATACATACTTATTATATACTCGTATTAAAGTTCAGGGAATATTAAAAGAAGTATCAGGATATCACACAATATTTATTAAGTATTCTACAAAATCACTTTACACTAGTGTACACTTCAACTGTTCGATGTCGACTGCCCAACGATCGTGCGCACTACTTCCCACCACGTGTTATTTCTTTACCGGAAACAGTCTAGGTTGACATTTCTATTAAAACATGATGGTATCACCGGAAGTAGTGCGTGCGATAATACTCAATTTATTATAAATGTAACAGTATTTAAATATTATTATTAATATTTAAATAAATATAATTATTTAAAATAAACAATGTCTATGATTGATCAAATTAAATAAATAAAAATAATGAGTCGTTTCCGGAAATCCGACTATCAAAGAAAGAGTTTCTAACAGTCGGCCTTTCCTGATACATTTCCCGTCCCGGGAAATTAATTCGCAAAAAAAAAAAAAAAAAAATAATAATATGAATAATAAAATAATAAAATGTTTTCGACTACAAATCAGATTCAAGAGCTCATTTTAATCCTTAACACCTGTCTTAACTGGGACCTCATACATATTCCCAGATAAGCCACTTAACTTAAGATGTTAAGGCCTCAGACATATCCTTAACAACTGTCTTAACTGGGACCTCAGACATATTCCCAGATAAGCCACTTAACTTAAGATGTTAAGGCCTCAGACATATCCTTAACAACTGTCTTAACTGGGACCTCAGACATATTCCCAAATAAGCCACTTAACTTAAGATGTTAAGGCCTCAGACATATCCTTAACAACTGTCTTAACTGGGACCTCATACATATTCCCAGATAAGCC
Organism: Xestia c-nigrum; assembly: GCA_916618015.1. Lineage (NCBI taxonomy): Eukaryota > Metazoa > Arthropoda > Insecta > Lepidoptera > Noctuidae > Xestia > Xestia c-nigrum. Next base: position 21,465,593 of record OU745250.1, read on the forward strand.
ACTTAACTTAAGATGTTAAGGCCTCAGACATATCCTTAACAACTGTCTTAACTGGGACCTCAGACATATTCCCAAATAAGCCACTTAACTTAAGATGTTAAGGCCTCAGACATATCCTTAACAACTGTCTTAACTGGGACCTCAGACATATTCCCAAATAAGCCACTTAACTTAAGATGTTAAGGCCTCAGACATATCCTTAACAACTGTCTTAACTGGGACCTCATACATATTCCCAAATAAGCCACTTAACTTAAGATGTTAAGGCCTCAAACATATCCTTAACACCTGTCTTAACTTAAGATGTTAAGGCCTCAGACATATCCTTAACACCTGTCTTAACTGGGACCTCAGACATATTCCCAGATAAGCCACTTAACTTAAGATGTTAAGGCCTCAAACATATCCTTAACACCTGTCTTAACTGGGACCTCAGACATATTCCCAGATAAGCCACTTATTTTAAAATGTTAAGGCCTCCGACATATCCTTAACAACTGTCTTAGCTGGGACCTCAGATTCTGAATCTGATCTATTAAAAACTACCCAGGGGTGAATTTTATCTACTGAAAAGATACCGTTAAATCTTCTATTTCCCTTTTTGGAAAGTGGTGTATCTTCAATTACGTATCGGTCATTATCAAGAACTTCTGCAATACGATACGGACCTCTGAGTTTAGGAACTAATTTCCTACTTTTTCCTACTGATGGAACATCTCTTTCTACCCTTACAAGTTCTCCTATCTTATATTTAACTTCTTTCCTAGCTTTATCGAAACGTTGTTTTTGTTTGTTTTGATTTTCTTTAATGTGTTCTGAAATTTCTTTTCTAGCATCCTCTAACGAAGTGCCTAAACTTTCTGAGTCGTTTGTAACGTTAAGCTGTAATAACGCATTTGAGGTACTCACTAAATTAAGACCAAACAGTGCCTGAGCAGGGCTTTTCCCGGTACCTTTGTTAATTGTATTATTAAGTCCCCACTGAATTTCTGAAATATGTTCATCCCATTCGTTTTCGGGTTTGTCATAATTGGTAGCTGTCAATGCTGTTAAAACCGTTCGATTGTAGCGCTCGACTTGGCCATTGGCCCGCGGAGTAGCTACAGCGTTCATAACATGCTTAATACCTAATGAACTTAAGTAATCTTGAAAACTTTTAGAAGTGAATGACGTACCTCTATCGGAAATAATTCGTTTTGGAACACTAAATGTGTGAAAATAGTTTTTAATAGCTCTGATGGAATGGACAGACTTGGTACTTTTTACGGGAACAATTATCACAAACTTCGTGAAAGCATCAACAATTAATAATAAGTATGCATTTTTGTGTTTACTTCGAACGAAGGGACCTAAATGATCAATATGTACAGTATGGAACGGTTCTTCAACCTTCTCAATGGAATGTAATTTTCCTGACTTTTTCCCCGTTGGTATTTTAGAGTGGGCACATTCTAAACATGACTGAACATACTTTTTAGTGAACCGTCTCATCTTAGCAAACCAGTAATTATTTTTAATTATTTCTAATGTTTTATCAAGACCGAAATGCCCAATTTCATCGTGGTTTGACTTTAAAATTTGCCATCGAACGCCTTTCGGTACAACCCAACGATCACCAATATCTGTCTTCCTGTATAATAGTCCCTTTTTAACCACAAAATTGTTTTTAATTTCTATAACATTGTCATTTTCTTTATCATTTAATATAGCAATTATTCTTTGTAACTCAGGATCGTTTTGTTGTACCGTAGCTACCCAATCTGTATCAATTCGTCTTACTTGTAACTCTAGTATTTCTGACGAAATGGGATTTCTGCTCAGAGCAACCACATGAGCCATACCTGTGCCTGGTTTATAAATTATTTGAAAATCGAATTCTTGTATGGTGCTCCACCATCTGGCAACTCTTGGTAGAATGTCCCTCTTTTCAAAGGTGGCACGGAGAGAATTGCAATCAGTAACAATAGTGAAATGAATCCCTAACAAATATACTCTAAATCTCTGAAGCGAAGTTACTACAGCCAGCGTTTCTAAGTCATAAGATGTGAATTTGGCTTCTTCAGGGGATGTTTGTCTACTGTAAAACGCTACGGCACTGAAAGAAACCTCTTTATTTGGTCTCTGCATCAAGATTCCGGCAACCCCGACTTTAGACGCGTCTGTATGCAACTGTGTTTCAAATTCGGGGTTATAAAATGAGAGAATAGGTCGTTTAACTAGTTCTGTCTTTAGTTTTAAAAATGCAGATTCTTCTGCATCTCCCCAGCGCCATTTAGAATCCTTTTTTAAAAGCTGCGTTAGTGGTTTTGCGATAATTGAGAAACTTCTTATAAATTTTCGGAAGAAACTCGCTAATCCTACAAACTGCCGAATCTTATGTTGGTCTGTTGGTCTGGGAAATTGATCAACGGCTTCGGTTTTCTTTTTGCCTGGTTTTACTCCGGACTTACTAACTTCAAAACCTAAATAATCTATAGATTGTTTCAAAAAATTACATTTTGATAAATTTAGTGTGATGCCGAAAGATCGGAAAAGGCTCAGTATATCATGTAGTCTTTGCAACCCTTCTTCTATTGTTCTGGATGGTATAATTACATCATCCATGTAGGCAAATGCCTCTTTGAATCTCGCGTTCCCCAAAACCCCATTAACAGCTCTTTGAAAGGTTGACGGCGCATTAACTAGCCCAAATGGCATACGGTTAAATTCATAGTGGCCATCTGGGGTCACAAAGGCTGTCAAATGCTTTGCCGATTCTGCCATGGGAATCTGATAATACCCGGATGCGAGATCGAGGGAAGTGAAATATTTATGACCCGACAAATTATCTAACTGATCATCTATGCGGGGTAGAGGATAATGTTCTTTGACGGTCTTTTTGTTCAGTGCCCTAAAGTCAATGCAAAGACGATAGTCACCGGTCTTTTTGCGTACTAACACGATTGGGGATGCGTAATTGGATGAGGACTGTTTGATTATTCCCGAATCAGTTAAGTCTTTTATCATTTCACGAACTACGTGCCTTTCCGAATGGGATAATCGATAAGGTCTGTATACCACAGGCGTGGTATCACTAAGGTTTATGTTCATTTCTGTACCACTTATACATCCCAACTCTTTAACCGAAAAGGCGAAACAGTCCCTAAACTCATTTAGTAACTCTGTTAATTTGATTCTATGATCACACCCAATATTGTCATCCACCTGTATCATGCAAGGTTTAATTTGGGGTGTTACTGTATTATCTGGGCAGTGTTCTATTCTACCAATATTGAGTGTCTGTACTTGACTTAAAGGAAGGGCCCGGAGCAGTAAAGTGTCTTTCAGCAATTCAAACCCAGAGTTTAAGCCCTTAATAATAATTATTCCCTGTCCGTTATTTACTTGTACTACACTTTGAATAATCTCATATTGTTTACGAGTATCCTGACAAAAACTAAGTTCAACAAATAAGTCGCCTGAATAACTTGGTTTAGTATAAATACTGACTGGGGTATACCCATGTACAATAAGTGAATTTCAACGTACACCAATACGTTTTTAGTTGTATTCGTGGTTATCTTAAGCTCGTTATTAGTTTTTAGAAACACAATATGTTCTTGTTCTGTGAATGTCTGTCCTAGTAGTAACGGAATTTGTAATAATTTATCAGGAACGATAAGAGTTTCTACCGTAGCAGTAACGGAATCTACTTTTATCTCAACACTGCATTTACCTAAGCAATTGACAACACTGTCTCCAAAACCTCTTAATACAGGCAGTTCCGATACCGACCAGGAGTTAACCAATTTCTTAGCTATAGATTCTTGCAGCATAGAACATTGACTTCCGAAGTCTATGAAACAATCAAAATTTAGACCATTCACGACGGCGGTTTTAAAATATTTGGAATCACTATCCGATTCTTTTGAAATTCTTAAAACTGTTTTATTATTATTAGATTCTTTAGTGCCTGGACAACTATCAGCAAAGTGCCCTACTTGATGACATTAATCACAACGCTTTATTGGTAATTTGCATTTAAAATATGGGTGCCCCTCTTCACCACAATTATAGCATTTTGTAAGCCTATAGTTCCTGTTGTTCCTATTATCATGGTCATTTTGTGCCCCTTTTAATATCTTAGGTTGTTTGCTATCAGCGTTTCCCGCCCGCAGGGATGAATTTGGCTTGTTAAACTTCTTTGTAATTCTTATATTTCTAAGATAAACTAATAATTTATCAGGTTCCGTAAACTGTGTTGCTTCTGCACTTGTTCTGACTGACCTGTCCTCGATTCCAAACAAGATGCAATCTATTGCATTTTTACCATGTATATTACAGCGATTCAATAAAACTACCTTTTGGTAAAAATATTCTTCTAAAGACTCGCCAAAATCAGCCCTACAAGCAAGCATTTCCGTTAATAGCTGACCATAGTTCTGGTCACTTGGAAATGCCAATTTTAATTTGCTCTGCCATTCAGCCCACGAAAACAGAAGGCTAGGTAGGCCCTGATACCATTTTTGAGCCAATCCCGCTAATTTAGGAAGAGCATAATGGACAGTCTGCCTTTCGGTCCAATTATAAATTTGAGCACATTCGTTAACTTTACTTATCCATGTTTCTATTGTTTGAGTTCGTTTACTGGGATCAAATTCAGGTATCACATTCAAAACCGGAAAACGATCACTACCCCCGTCTGCTTTCATGGTCTGCATGAACTCTTTAAAAACCGAAACTAAAATGTTGGTATTAGTATCTGCGTCTTTAATAGAATCAAAAGAACTCACCACTGCTGCTGGCTTATTGTCCGAAGGCGATGTTATCGGTATATCTGAACCATGTCTTCGCGGCATGCCACGACTGCACGATGTGTCGCGACCGTGAGCCACCTCCCGACCTGGCGACACATCGCATAACTGCGGCGCATCACGCATCCGTGAAGCATCACGCGATCGCGACGCGTCATGCGCCCCATCAGGCGTCACAACGCTCGCCAGGTGACGCGCCTTGCCACGCATCCGCGACGCATCACGTGTCCGATCACGCGACGCATCACGCGTCCCAACGTGCAGTGCATCGCGTATCCTTGAAGTATCACGCGATCGCGGCGCGTCATGCGCCCCATCACGCGTCACAACGATCGCCGCATCTCGCGCCGTGCCTTGCATCCGTGAAGCATGCGTTCTATCCCGCGAAGCATCACGCGCCGTAGCTCGCGCAGCACCACGCATCCGAGACGCATCACGCGTTCCATCACGCGACACATCACGCATCCGTGAAGCATGGCGCTCTCGCGACGCACCACGCCCCTCATCACGCGTTGCATCACGCGTCGCACCACGGCATCTTGAACCAGGACTGCTGCGAGGTGCATTGCGATCTCTAGACTCGCTCGTCCTCAATTCGGTGGACTCGTTACGGTTGCGGCGAATTTTGCGACGCCCCCGCACATCAGGTTCAGAGCCACTTGGTGATGAGTCATATGACTCCCTTGTATGTGTCCGAGACTTTCTTTTGCGAGTCATGATCGCTAGAAATAAATAAAATACAAAAAGTGAATGTTCTTTAATTTAATATTTACCTAAAAAAAAAAATCCTATCCATATTTATATTTCACTAGCTGACCACTCCTAATGACTGTAGCGTGATGTTATATAGCCTAAAGCCTTCCTTGGTAAATGGACTATCCAACACAAAAATAATTTTTCAATTCGAACCAGTAGTTCCTGAGATTAGCGCGTTCAACCAAACAAAAAAATAACAAACAAACTTCTGCTTTATAATATTGGTATAGAAGTATAGATTTATCTTTAAATATTACACAAAAGAAAAAAGAAATATCCGCTAGAATGGTATTAAATCACTCATTCACAGCGATACAAAGTTCTACTTTGAAGCCATTGTTAAGTAAATAAAAGCATTTCCATTACCTTTTATGGGCGTTCAGTCCTTCACCGAGGGCGATTACTGATCGCTATCTCGATTATATCCCACTTCTGAACTATTAAAGTTCAGGGAATATTAAAAGAAGTATCAGGATATCACACAATATTTATTAAGTATTCTACAAAATCACTTTACACTAGTGTACACTTCAACTGTTCGATGTCGACTGCCCAACGATCGTGCGCACTACTTCCCACCACGTGTTATTTCTTTACCGGAAACAGTCTAGGTTGACATTTCTATTAAAACATGATGGTATCACCGGAAGTAGTGCGTGCGATAATACTCAATTTATTATAAATGTAACAGTATTTAAATATTATTATTAATATTTAAATAAATATAATTATTTAAAATAAACAATGTCTATGATTGATCAAATTAAATAAATAAAAATAATGAGTCGTTTCCGGAAATCCGACTATCAAAGAAAGAGTTTCTAACACTCGTATGTCACCGTAAAATTGTCAAACACGTTATATTACAATATAACGTGTTTTTTCTCGCGATATTGTAATGTCACGAATTATTGTCACCTGAACATACGGAAGTATCTCTGCCCCCATAATCGGGACTTGGGGCACCCCCCCGTTAGGTTAGTTAGGTTCCTTTAAAACCTGCACTCGGAAATAGGGGCCCCGCGAAGCGGAGCTCCGTTGACTACGCTTTTTAGGGGGAAGTGTTTTAAGGTTATGTTATATTAATCGGTATTTCTCAGGAATGGTGCATTATCTTTTCATGAGAGTTGTGCCACTTGGCAAGGGGGACCCCTCCTTCCCTCGACACCGCGTAAGTTGACTACCATCGCATGCATTTCACGAAAAATAATGCGTTTTGTTGTAAGCAGTATGTTCATTTGACAATAATTCGAGACTTTACAATATCGCTAGAGATATTACAATATAACGTATTTGACAATTTTACGGTGACATATATACAAACATCCATGACTCGGAAACAAATGTTCATGCTCATCACACAAACATTTGTTCCTACCGGGATTCGAACCCAGGACCCTATGAACGCAAGGCAGCTTCACTACCACTACGCCATTCGAGTCGTCATAATACTAATTAGTAATGCGGTGTAGCAAAAAACTGGTTTCCTTAAAGAGATAATTTAGTTCTGTTGGTATGGAACAAGCAGACACATTTATTTCGTAAATCTCTTATCCGACATCAGTAAGTCGTGAAGATAAGAAGAGACACTATCCTACTTGCTGCAGTGAAATTGACTTGCAGTGAAATTTTACGAGCGCCATGTATTTATCGTAGCACTTATCAGATCATTAAGTCAATAACATTGCTCGTTACCTCTTATCTGGGTGAAAGTTTCGCAAATTGCCTCATGACCAGAACCAGCTCTAAAACTACATCGTGGTTACAGCTTCTCGTGCTAATTTGTGCCTTATAGCATGGTCTCGTGCAAGGATAGGAGTGCTTTCTGATACTATTACGTTAGATCTTTAGAAATCGATTGGAGTTTTTGATAATTTAAAGAACTGATGTAAAGACAGAGCCAGTGCTGCGGGACTGTTTGAAAGAGATACCGCGGCCCCGGAACATAAAGGGGGAGGAAGGAACATGGATGGGTTTTAGTCAGTAAAAGTCTGACACCCCCTCCCGCTCAGCTCAGAGTGGGAGAAGTTATTTGATGATTTCCCATCCGTAAAAAAATAAAATTAATGTAAAGACAGAGAAACTCGTGGATAAATAATAACAGCCACTCGGGTCGATCACAAGGTTAAGCTGTGCTTACCTAGGTTGGTCTGTGGATGGGTGAACACCCTTACATACCGAGTTTCCTCCGTGCCTCGGAAAGCACTTTAAGCTGTTGGTCCCGGCTGTCATTTGTAAATCTGTGACAGTCGTTACAGGTCGTCAGTGGCCTAAAAAGTGTGACAAGCAGTCTTACCAAGGGTTATCGTATTACCCAGTACTAACTGGGTTGTGGAGGTCAGATCAGATCGGTGTGAAGTCGCTCTATGTAAAATACTGGTATTCAGCTGCATCCGGTAAGACTGGGAAGCTGACCTCGACATAGTTGGGAAGAGGCGGTGATGAGATGTGATGACAGACAAACATTTAGGGTGCAATATAAAAAGGACATAGTAGATTGTTACACGAGGGTCGAAAGGAATCAATTCCCATACGAGTTATTTAGACGACCGAGTGCAGCGAGGGCGGCTATAGTCCGAGTAGGAATTGATCTCTTTCATCTGAGTTAAGCATTGTACTTTTGATTTCGAATATAGGGAAAGTAAAAAATAGTAGTTTTATTTTCTTATCTTCTTGCCACTTAACATAGTCATTGTATGTATTTTTAAAGCCTCGTCTTAAACAAGATCTGGGGTCAGCATTTTAGAATTACTTCAACTCATTTTTAATAAGATATTGGAAAAAAAAACCCAGATTTCGATACAGCTTACAGAGTTATTATCCCGCCAAATTATTTATTCTATTTCAAATTTTAAATATGGAACACAACGTGTCACTCGCTTAGTTTTTGTGTTGAATTCACACTGGCTGTTTATACACTCACAAGACCGCAGCTTTTTTTAAATATTATGATACATTTTCTGCAGTCGATTGCCTGACCTTTAGTTTTAAATTGTTTTTTTTTTTTTTCCCACCCTAGAGAGGGAAGCAATTACTATGAGTCTTTCCCTGCCCAAAGGTGGGAAGTAGCACTTTCACATTTCCGAGAGCTATCAAAGTTAAAGTCCATTCACTGATGTTATCTTCAGCACAACTTTGATTTGATCGGACACGCATAAAACGTTTATTTGTCATCGTAAAATTGTCAAACACGTTAGATTACAATATAACGTGTTTCTCTTTAGCGATATTATAAACTCTCGAAATATTGTCACTTGTTAAATCTTTCAATTTTAATTTTGATTCAGCAACAAGGTTGGCGCCGGTTTGGTGTATCCGGTTGGACTGGAAGCCGATCCCAATATAGTTGAGAAAATGCTAGGCAGATGATTAAGTGGCTATATTTAATACTAGCGGACTTCACGCGGTTTCACCCGCTTTGTCCCGTTCCCGTGGGAGTACGGGGATAAAATTTAGCTTGTTACTCGTGGATAATGTAGCTTTAGAATGGTGAAAGAATTTTAAATAATGGTCCAGTAGTTTTTAAGCCTATTCATTACAACCAAACAAACAAAGTTTTCCTCTTTATAATATTACTAGCTTCTGCCAGCGGCTTCGCCCGCGTAAAGTTTGATAATTGTCCCGTGGGATTACTATCGGGACAAAAAGTATCCTATGTGTTAATTCAGGTTATAAGCTATCTGTGTGAAAAATTTCATCCAAATCCGTTCAGTAGTTTTTGCGTGAAAGAGTAACAAACATACATCCATCCTCACAAACTTTCGCATTTATAATATTAGTAGGATTAGTAGGATTGTAGATCTACAACTTCATAGTTATTATTCGTAGATACTCAAGTATTTCAACGTATCTGGTGAATCATTGTGCACTGCTCGGGGTATTCAGTGCTATATATTTTGGAAAAAGTGATGATGGGTAATGTTGGCACCTTCAGTAGCGTCCATCCGGTCCATCACGTTTTGTAATATGTAGACAACAGAATATACATGGATTGCCCCAGTCTCGACGTGCATTCTGTTCTGTCTTCTATTTCTGTTGCATTCTGCTATCTTTTGGGTGAGCAAATATCATGGAAATCGCGCTATCGCCACCGAACAGTTTCATAGAACGATTAGTCAAAATAGTTAGGATTCAATATATGAAGATCGAAATAGTGAGGTATTCCTCAGAGCGCACATATTTCTAAGCGCAACCATCTAAACGCAACTAAATCATTCCTCAGAGCGCCACCATTATTACAAAAACAGAAGGGTTCATTCATTACATCGATAGACAGTTTTAAACAATTATTCCCTATGCTAGCCCATCAGAATGTACTAGGCTAGCAGAAGTTCAAGGAGTAGTTTTTTTATTTATTTATTAAATAAATAAAAAAACATGTACACACAAAATACATAAAAGGACAATATATTAACATAGAAGAGCACAAAGGTACTGCTTTTTTCTGCTTATTTTTTTTTTTTTTTTATGGGACTTTTGTGATGCTATATTGTTTAGTTGTCAAAATGGAAAAGGTACGAGATGAGCCGGAGCTTTTTTTTCCGTCCTATTGATTGTATAAATAATTGTTATGCAATGTATGTTTATTGTTATTTTTTTATTTCTTTCCCATGATTAGTGAAATTATACCATACTAGTTGACCCACGCAACTTCGTCTGCGTCACATAACAGGCCAAAAGCTCACAAAAGGAGTAAATTTTTCCCAGTTTTTGCAACATTTTTCATTTCCGCTCCGCTCCTGTTGGCCGTAGCGTGATGTTATATTACCCTATAACCTTCCTCGATAAATGAACTATCCAACAGAAAAAGACTTTTTCAATTCCACACAGGCGTTATTGAGATTTATTTTAATTTATTTATATGGCGAGTTTCATTAGGGAAGCATATTCTCGCCACAGCTCGGAAATTAACCATTCACATTAGTTAGTTAGCTCCGCTGTTGGTCCCGGCTGTTATTTGTCCATCTTTGCAGTAATTACTGGTAGTCACAGTGTCCTAAAAAGTCTGACAACCAGCCTTACGAAGTGGTATCGTATTACCCAGAATTAACTGGGTTGTGGAGGTCAGATAGGCAGTCCCTCCATGTAAGATACTGGTATTCAACTGCATCCGATTATGCTGGAAGCCGACCCCAATATAGTTGATGATGGCATTTGTTAGAATCTCCAGTGATTGCTTAAATCTTGGACATCTCGGCTCCGCTCCGCTCCGCTCATTTCTACTTTAATGGAGTCCAGGCCTAAGTCTTTCTTCAAATAGTTCGCCAGTAAAGCAAAGGTAAGGTAAAGTTAAATAAAGCTATTCTATAATAATATATAAATGAATCGCTGAATGTGTTGCTAAGCGCAAATCTCGAGAGCAGCTGAATCGATTTTGCTAATTCTTTTTTGTTGTGTTTGTTATTGTCAGGAGAAGGTTCTTATGAAAAACAATGTAGTAGGTAGGTAGGTAGTGGTAGGTAGAAGTAGGTAGGTAGTAGTAGGTAGGTAGTAGTAGATAGTATAGTAGGTAGGTAGTAGTGGGTAGGTAGTAGGTGACAGGACAACGTCTGTCGAATAATGAAACACCCTTTCTGTTGACAATGTTTAATTTTTTGTCATAATTTGACTAGCAGCAATGAATTTCATGAATCAGACATGGACAAAGTTTAATCTTAATAATCCTTAACTAGCATTTTGCCTTATGTTAACTTATTAAAATAAAGTCGAATAAAAACTTATGTTGTACAAATATAATAAATACACAGACTGCAACTTCTTAAACTGATAGTCGAGAATATTATCTTCATTTTGACTGCAATGCCTCCTGCGTACGTCGTCGACCAATCAGGCCATACACAACCAGTTTATGCAGGTCTCTCATTGTACAATAAAACTATTCAATCGAGGCCATGTTGTACTGGAAATGTATTGCTTGATGTGTCGCCGTGTGTACAGTTCGTACTGTATTTAAACAAAATTAATTTTAAAACAAATATTTAAAACAAATATTTAAAACATAACGTTCTTTGATATGCCCTGTTCACATTATTCCAGTAACATTCCAGTTCAGTGATCTAATGCAACTGGAATAATCTAAACCGTCACAGGAATGCAACAGATCCAGCGAGAGGTCCAGTACAGTAAATTAATATGTAGGTGGTCTAATTCACCAGCGCGGGACTATTTCATCACAACTGGAATCGTGTAGACGGCCAATCCTGTGCTGAATTGATAATTCATAGTGAATACGAATTGTTGTAATTCCTTAACTTCGAATAATGACTTTTAGACGATATGATCCAGTTCAGCACTAGGCTGGACTAATTCACGGGATTACTCGACTGGAATAATGTAAACCAAGTATAGCCAATAAAAAATAACGTTCACACTTGACAAAAACTCTTGCAGTATCAGGTACAAGCATATGAGCTGTCCCAAATAAATAAATACAGGCGCACACTCTTTATTCATCTTCAAGATTTTCTAAGAACCTCTGTGTAGGAAAATTTTCAGCCTCTTATAATGCCTTGTTCTTGTAATGGCAGGAGCAGCAGACTGGCAAGTCAACTGTCACTTTTTCAGTGCCATCTTTACCATCGTGAACCAGGAACTCCCAAACGTTGTATTTCTGTTTGCAGAACGGCTCCATACCGAAAGGCATTTTGAATCCCGTGAAGCAGGGACTTTCGACTTCTCTGTAAAATGGAGACGAAATATTAATTGGATTTCTTACCATTACATCACCACGCCAATAATAGGCCTATTATAGTATAGACCCACATTTCGCCTAGCAGGGCACAAATCTATACACCGTGTCTGGTACTGAGTAAATTCCTGATCAACATCATCATCATCATCAGCCTATAATGTTCCCACTGCTGGGACACGGCCACCTCTCAATGAGGGAATGGGCTATAATCTACCACGCGGGCCCAGTGCGGATTGGTAGATGTCACATGTATTCGAATTTTTGGTTCTAGGACATGCCGGTTTCCTCACGATGTTTTCCTTCACCGTTTTGAAAGCAGCGGTGATGAAATAAATTACACAAAGTAATGCGCCTGTCTGGGTACGAACCCACGACTTACTGTACGTAAGTCGGGGCCGCCACCACTGGGCCACCGCTGCTCTCAATTCCTGATAATACAACCTAAAAGCACTTTGCTCAACCCCGGAAATTTATTCCAGGACTTTGTACTTAGCAGTTGCGCTCGCGACCACTCAACTAACGACGCAGTCTATAAGGCTGGTAGTAATTGGGTTAAATTCAGTTTGTTGTCTAACTTAATGTAACCCAATTACTATGTAGTAGGGTATGGTAGGAACTACCCCCACAGTGAGCCTTTAATGATTAATTTTCATTATATTTCGCTCGACGCGCAAGGTATCAAGTTCCTTCGCGTACCACAAATTGCTATACTAATGAACTTTCTCTGGATTGAAAGTTCACCTCTACGTATGCTTCGTCAGAATGCATTTCGTCTAAGTAATCAAAGTGAAAACCTGAACTGGACATCATAACTCGCGACGCGCCCACAATCGGTTGCTAGTTACTACATTTGTTCATCATTCTGCACCTCCGAATAGAAATAATCATTGGTGAATTCAGCTGTTCTATACATTTCGACCGTGTAGTAGGTATCTTTCGTAGGATACATCTGCTTTTTTAAAACCAGCCAACGAATCCGGGTCCGGGTAATCTGGGTTCCGTATCTTCGTTATAGGGGATTTTTAATTTTAATTTTATTTATTTTTTATAGCGTCAGTAGAAATACATGATCTGTGAAACTTTCAACTGTATAGCTATCACGGTTCGTGAGTGATACAGCCTTGTGGCATACAGAGAGGCGGACAGTGGAGTCTTAGTAATAGGGTCCCGCTTTTACTAGAACCTCAGAAAATATCCTTTGTGCGTCAGTGTCTGTTTCACCCTGGGAGTCAAACCTGTAGTTGCGGCCAAAGTCACGAGTATTTCCTACTCCGTATCATTAGGACTTGAGACTCGTTAGGGGCTCGACTAAAAATGAATGGCAACTTGATTCATCTGTCCTTATTCCCGATGTGTTTTCAAAATGAATGAATTCGAAATATTGCTCAGTAGGTACATTTTAAAGTAGCTATTTACGGGTCCCGTATCTTTGTCGATGAACTTGGAGAGTAGTCCCAAATTTAGAGTGTTATGGTAAATGTACTCACTTGCATGACTCCAGTCTGACCATCTGTACATAATTCTCCTCAGGGGCTTGCACTACTGTGCGCCAATCACCTTGCGTAGTCTTGACTTTGTAGAGAGGCTCATACTGTAATAACAAAAAAAAACATGTGAACTACCCTTGTCTAAAATTGGTTACGAAGGCATCGGTGTTGTGATGGTCCGGAATGAGAGATTTATGGTGAGAAATGCTGCGAGCATTAATATGTCTAAACTCTCTTAAGTGTTCCATATTCGCCTTCTAGAAAAGATCATAAATGATGCATGGATTGTGTGAAATAGTTAAGTTCAGGGATATTGTCGGTACAAGGTACTGTTTTGCATCCTTGACAAAATTCAGGAGCTTGTCACAAAAATCATAATTCATTAATTTAAATAATCATTAAGGCGCTTACACGAGCTAAATTAGCAATTCTATTTGTGGTGGTTCAAACTTCGTTTGAAATGCAGTTAGAATAAAGTTCTAATCAGCTTGCACTATAAAGTGGTTGTTATGTCAGCCACTGCGGGCCAAATAGCGCGAAATTAGTGGTTTCGATCGATTTGCAAAAAAACTATTGATTGGATTAAAAAACTGAAACAGTATCATGCTAATATATTGCTTGTAGAATTATTTGCCGAAAAATCAAAATGATCGCATGAATATTAGTATGTTTTTTATTGTTTGAAAGATATTTTTAGAGATAAGTTCGTGATTTATTTTTATCGAGCCAAATTAATTGTATTATGTTTTCAACAGTATCTTGCTAGCATATATCCTGAAGAATATCATATATTTTTCTGGTCTTGTTTATAGCAGTGAATCATATACTTTTAGTAATTATAAAACTCGCGTTTAGCTCATGTATTCGCCTTAATAGAGCGGCTATTTTAAATTGTTTGTATCAGATTAACACGAAAGTTATTAACAAAAAACACCCATCGCGGGACATGCCGCTGTGTGTGTGAAGGCGCAGTTATAGGGCTAGTAATAGACGGGCTGCGTTTTAATACGGGTGGTTTACACTAAAAAAGAAATTCGATCCATTTAATCATTCAATCATTTAAGGAGGTGTAATGAATCATTAGCATACAATTTGACCAGGATGCAAAGAAAGAAAGAAAAAGCATTTATTAGCCCGACAGGACAACACATTAAAAAAAAATGGTAAAATTGTGATTATAACACTAGTTTAAAGCGACACCTTCTATTGAAGAAGAAGAAGAAGAAAGATCCAAAAAGATAAATCTGTTAAATGTGGATAAAGTGGACTACACATTTGAAACTAGACGGGTACAAGCAGCACTCCGCTGTGTCATGTTTTATTTTAAACGCGTGATTTCATTTTCGTCAACCATTTTACCTACTTAGGTATTTAAAAAAGCTACGGCATGGTTCACGGTCACATAATTACAATATCGCACGAGTTGCTAGCCGTTCAATGAATATTAGTTTGGTTCAAGAGTTTCTCAAACATGTAAATCTCAAAACGCAATATGGCAAGAAAAATATAAATTACGAAGGTGTTCAACTTTATAACAATCTACCAGTAGATATCAGGAGCACATATTAACCTAACATACGAGTAGCATATATTAACCAGCACATATTAACCTAACATAGCATATATTAACCGTCGCTAACAACACAAAACTATTATGATAACAAGTCTTTCACACAACAATAAATGTCAATCTACCTACATTAAGAAAACAAACTGCTAACTACTGGATTACACTTTACTACAGCTATCTATTTATTCGATAAGTGAACAATGTATGTTTTTTTGAATAAATAAAGAATCTTTCAAACCCATGTTTAACAAAAAATATCTATTCATGGTGTTTGGATATGTTAGACGTCTTGTCGACGGTGATAATATGTCACTTATAATTAGTTTATTATCTAATATGTATGTCACCACGCTTCGACAGTCGTCGGCTTGAATCAGGCATCAGTAATTCATCATTCTGATACATCACTCTACAGAACTTATATTGTCACTTACGGGATATCTTCCGTGATTATTCGTTATGTTGAGCTCCCGATATTTCGACGCTGTTGCAAGCGCCATGATCGCGGGTTGACTGGAGTATGCGGGTGGATGGAAATTAAAGTAAGTGACAATATAAGTTTAGTTTTAAACCGTGAAAGCCTAAAACAGTGATCACTCTACAGGTCTTAGCCCAGTTACTGACCCGGTGATAAATATGGGCTTTAAGTATTTCTCTTTAGATATACTTTACATTGGCATTGACACTGGTAAGCCCGCTGACAGCGAACTATCTGCTAATTTGTGTTGCCGCTTGGCATGTATATCTAAAGAGTTGAATTATATTATTTTTACCGGGTGGGAGAGAAGCCGTTTTATGTGATCTAAGACTTTTAAACTGCCGGCTGATGGCTGGTAGCAACTGAACGAGACTTTACAAGAATCGAGTTAAGTGGTGTGCAATTTAAGTAGCCTATGTCAAGCAGTAAGAAATTGCCAAACTTAAGTGGCAGTGAGAGGTCACATTTCTCGCAGAACGGATGGCCGATGGGGCCGGAAAATTTTGGAGTGGCGAACGCGAACCGGAAGACGATACGTTGGAAGACTTCTCACTAGGTGGACCGATGACCTGGTGAAGGTTGCGGGAATCCGTTGGATACGAGTCGCAAGGGACCGGTCAATGTGGCGACACTTGGGAGAGGCCTATGTCCAGCAGTGGACGTCTTTCGGCTGAAATGATGATGATGATGATGGTGATATCCAGCAGTGGACTGTTGTAAGCTGATAATATAGGAGATATGATAGGATCGAATTTAATACCATCACGGTCAGTAGTCTCCATGAATATGGCACCGTGGTAACCCGTCTCTATAAACACGACCGTTTGAGGAAAACACCTCGATAACCTTGCCTCGCTAGTTCCGTTAATTTGCGTATCTAACATTATTATGATGCAATGGCGATTATGTGTTGTTTGTTTGTAAAATGAATGTCCAGTTAATCACAGTCTGCGTAGGATCTTGCTGCTCATTCGTTGTGTCAATTATCAATCGTTTGTTCTTTTTTTCTATGGGAAATACAGTTGCCAATCAACCGGGTTTTCAATTATTTGGACTGCTTATGTAACTTCTGCCATTTTATTTTATTTTCAAAATTACGACCACGCTTTAAACCTGTATTTATCAAGAGCCAGTCTCAAGACAAACTAGGTATTGTTGGAGACAAAATCTTCTCAAGCGTCACGTTTCCAAGATATAAATCATCAAAGTTTATTAACATTTTCACCATAAGCACAACTTTGATAGCTCATATTTCGGAAATGTGACGCTTTAGATGATTTTGTCTCATACAATACTTTTTTGTACTATTGATTGATATAAGTTGAATGTATGGTCAATAAAATCAAAGTTACTGGTGGTGTTATCAGTTGTAAGTTTGACAGTTTGAGGTACCTCGGAAGTGACTTGACGTTTTAGAAGATTTTTTTATACAGGGTGTGAACCACCTCATCACAAAGCCGTTAACCAAGCATTCTGTACATGAAACTAAGTAACTTTACGCAAAAAAAATTTGCTGGGAAACCACTTTTTTTGAGGTTATAAATCGTATTTTGTGGTAGAACTCAATGTAACGCACTTAAAACATTGTGCTGATGGATGAATTGAATATGGCGGGGGTCGCGGATGTGTTAAAAGTTAAAATCTTACAAAAAAACTTGTCAATAAGTTATAACTTTGACACCCCATATCTCCGTAACTAGAAGGTTCCCAGGTATGGCGTAGAACAAAAAAATGATCGCAATGATAAGGAGAACAAGTGCCTTTCGGCTTCGTGAAGAGGTGTTTTACACCTTATATATCTTTGTTTCTATTGATACCAGCTACTGATGACAACAGTTTATGGCGGAAGATAGGCAGGTCACGCATCATGCATAAATCTTCCAACCCCTTTGATTGATTCAATCTATACTAATATTATAAAGCTGAAGAGTTTGTTTGTTTTGACCGTGCCCGACCCGTGGTACAACTGCGATGTCCAACTGGTTGTACTACGGAGAAGTAAATTTACCCATGGTTCAACTCTTTTTTCTGATATTAATGATTATGACCCGTGGTACAACGGTGGAATTATGTCCAACTGGTTGGACCACGGGGATAGGATGATCGTGTAAAACAAATGAACGTCTAAAACAAATGACTATCGTTAAGTGATCTGACAACGATTGCGATTATAATAACCTCCTTCTTTTTTAAGTCGGTTAAAAAATGGGTGCAAGTGATTGGTGCAATAAAAATGTTAATGAAGTGAAATAACATTAACAATGATATAACAAATATTATCAACAATAAAGTAAAGCATACATATACAATTTCAATAAATACTTATAAGGGGTGAGTTTCCACTGACGTCAAGCTGGGGGAAGGAGTGCAGAGTGCAGGGTGTTTTCATTGAAGCGGAGTGGAGCGGAGCTGAGTGTTCCACTCTCACTTTAGAATGCAGGGTACCAGTATATTTAGTTACATTAATGTGAAGCAGAGGGAGATTACGAGCACTATGATTGACCAATTCACGGTCCACTCCTCTGCACTCCACACAGCTCTGCGTCAGTGGAAACGCACTCTAATACTAATTCATACAGTCGTACCTTATTAACTTTAACAGATCCACAACATTTGAGTTTTTTGTACATAGAGCACCGCCAATATGCGCCACGCGACTCATCTTTAAAAGCTTTCACTTTGTAAAATTGTCGACTTTTTAATAACAATACATTACCGCCTTTTCTTTCAATTATTTTAACTTCACAATTTTCCGACATTTTCCTTTGGTAGGTGTGGAAACGAGAAATATTGACGCGACAATATCAACGTCTTAATCATCAATAGACAATTAATCAAAAGTGGTAGTAATTGCATTGCACTTCAGCATTGATAGATAACCTTCTCCTGTTTATTACCAGTAGTTGTTCCATAGATACATTCAATTCCCAGAAGTACAACCAGTTGGACCAAGGAAAGAACAACTCACTCGAGTTGAACCATTGGTAAAGATATTTCCCCATAGAACAACCAGTTGAACTATGGGTAAATTTACTTCTCCGTGGTACAACCAGTTGGACATCGCAGTTGTACCACGGGTCGGGAGTGGTTTTGACGCGCTAATCTCAGGAACTACTGATGGAAATAAAAAATCCTTTTATGTTGGATTGTCCATTTATGGACAAAGGTTATATTTAAGCTATATAACATCACGCTACTACCAATAGGAGAGGAGCATAAATTAAAACTTGCAGAAACGGGGAATATTTCATTCCTTTTGACGAAGTTGCGCGGGTCAGCTAGTATTGTTATAAAAGTCAAAAGTACTTATTTACCGTGACCGTAGTTTCACAGTTGTCTATATCGTCAGGGTCTCCTTGGCGATCACCTGTCATCACGTAGGTCGGCTGGAACGCCGTCTCCTGGAAACACATGAATATTCTTAAGTTTCACAGACTGATAATCGGACTCGTACTGGTACTTCTAAACAACTGTATATTTTATTTGAAATAGTGCATTGTCGTCGTCGTCCAGTATTAAAATAAAATAAATAAATATCGCTTAATATTAACACAGTGTCATCTAGTGCCACACTAAGCAAGGCTTATGTCTTGGACACCAGATAGTTGATATACTACATACATAATTTTTTGTTTGTAAATACATACTTATGACACATAATTATAAACATCCATGACTCGGAAACAAATGTCCATGTTTAATAATAATATTTATTGAGTACGAAATGTTGAGATCAGCACGGGTTTCAAAAGCTTTTATTCTTGCAGATTAGTATCATCATCATCTCTATCTAGTCTTTTTCCGACAACTTACGTTGAGGTCAGCTTCCAGAAAGCAGTAAAATATCAGTATTTAACATGGAACGACTGTCTATCTAACCTCCACAACCCAGTTAGTACTGGGTAATACGGATACCCTTACGGATACCCTTACGGATACCCTTACGGATACCCTTACGGAAACCCTTACGGATACCAACTGGTTGTCCGACTTTCGGGTCATTGACTACTTGTAACTACTATCAAAGATCTACAAAAGACAGCCGGGACCAATAGCGCTTTCCAAGGCACGGAGGGAGCCGGTATGTATGGGGGTCAGACATCCACGGCATAACCGAGGCAAGGTGGCTGAGCTCTGTTACCCAAGTTATTTTACCAGCTTACCTTAAACTTTCCTTTAAACATCTTATTGAAGAGTTGTTGAGGGTAGTCATCAGGCTTGACTGTGCAGAAGTTCTTGTCTTTGCATATGTCTGCTACATCTGGGGTTCCGTGACGATTGCTCACGTCTTGTATTGGTCCCGGGAACACGATCGTTGGGTCATTAACTGGAATTCCATAAACAATCATTAGAATCTTGATGTTTCGTGAAAAAATGTAACAGTAAAATTGTTACGCAGTTTAGTGGGTAGGTACATAAAATGTACAAAATGTTTGGTCCTTATTAAATGTTTTTTTTTTTTTGTTGTGTTAGGGCTGTTACTTTTTTTCTTGTATTTGAGTGTTTTTATTGTAATATTTATTTTGAGAACTCCATAGAGAATTAATCAAACTTTCTCGGACATATCCCTAATTATTATTTTTTATTTTGTGGCCATATGTTGTCCATAATCACGCATCTAAATTCTCAGTTTACATGGGTATTTATGGTTTATTTACCAAAATACAAGAAAAATTGTGAAAACAATTGTGACTCCATATTCTTCCTGTTACTGAAAAATTGAAAGGTGGTCGTTCGGCTTGGTATGGACATGTAATGAGGAGGGATGAAACGCATGTGACTAAAAGAGTGATGGACATTAATATTGATGGATGGAGAGGGAGAGGAAGACCAAAGAAAAGATGGGTGGATTTTGTGAAGACTGATATGAAAGAGAAAGGAGTAAACGATGCCGTGACGTCACAGGGGAGCATGGAAGAAGAAAACGTGTTGCGCTGGACTCCAAATAAAATGGGACAAGGGCAGGAAGATGATGATGATTCTTCACAGAAATGTCTGACGTGGTAGGAGTGCTTAAATTTGTCTATTCTTCGTTAGTCGAGATTGCTGACTCAAATAAATTAAAATAAATTTTGAAGGGCATTTACAGCTCGGCACAAAAAGGCTATCCTTGTTTCTATTTGTTCATTTAAATACTTGGTGGTATCAGGTGGCTACTTGATCATCGAGCCCGCCTCCACTGGTGGAGGATTTGACTAATTTAAGTGTCCTCTGCCACCAGATGGTGACAGAGCTGGTGGCAGGTGTGATAAATAGTTGCAACTACTACCAGTGGGGACATACTGGAGGGGGGCAGATGGGAGGAAAATTACAGTTTGAAGGACAATAGGACTGGTCTTCAAACACACTTTTAAATTACTTCTAATATCACTACTTTTATATTTCTTCTATTGTACTTTGTTCCAAATTGAGTCATTTTAAAGTGATGTCATAGATACGCTGGCAAACAACGTATACAATAATGTATGACTTCTTCGACTCGAATACAACTAATTAAATTAAATTACACAGGTTATCAGGGTCGCATCAATGTGCGCTGTTATTGCCTTTTTAGAGGACCGAGCCAAGATAAAACGTACAGCTTCACTATTATGTTGGTCAATGGAAGATCCATAGAAATTGTTATAAAAATCCCGAGTATTTATTATCAAAAAGCCTACTTACTACTCATACTCTGCAAAATGTCCAACGTATATCAGTCGCCAGCACATTAATTGACAACAAACTGTCAAACTCCAAATGTTTTTAACGGTTAAGTTCAAAATTGATTGCGATATTTGGGCATTTTTGATACATTGATGCACTGACGACTGTCATCATCATCTTTATCAGCCTATTTATGTTCCCACTGCTGGGACACAGGCCCCCTCTCCATGAGAGAGAATGGGCTATAATTCACCACGCAGGCCCAGTGCGGATTGAAAGATCACGTCTTCAATTTTTTTGGTTTTAGGATATACCGGTTTCCTCACGATATTTTCCTTCACCGTTTTGAGAGCAGCTCGACGACTTTACTTAGGTATAACAAAGCAAACGATTTTTTTTGTTAGTGTCTTATTTACATAGATACTCTGTTATTACGAGAAAATAGGAGCTCTAGATTTAGTAACTCGACCTGTTTTTGCATCGTTGTTGTGTTTTGCGAGTGAAGGACACGCTTTTTTGTGTGTTTGCTTTAATAAATACATAGTGACTCACCTTTCTTGGTAGCTGCTCCATTTGTTAACTGTAGACTGCCGAGTGCACACTGAAATGAGAAAAGATGATGTTTTTAACTTAAGTGGCAGTGGGCAGAACGGATGGCCGTTGGGGCCGAAAAGTTCTGGAGTGGCGACCGCAAATCGGAAGACGATGCGTTGGAAGACCTCCCACTAGGTGGACCGATGACCTGGTGAAGGTTGCGGGAATCCGGTGGATGAGAGTCGCAAGGGACCGGTCAATGTGCCGACACTTGGGGGAGGCCTATGTCCAGTAGTGGACGTCTTTTGGCTGAGATGATGATGATGATGATGATGTCTTTAGTATTTTTTCTGCCTGTATGTCGTGCATTCAATGGTACGAGTATAGCTCGTGAATTTTATAATTGCCATCATTAAAAGGTAATGAATGATATGCATATTCTTATCAACTTCGAGATAGATTTCTGGCGAATAAACGTAGACATTCTTAACCTATAAAAGACTTTACTTATAGGTAGTGCTACCAGGATTCCGCAGCTGCAGCAGGTGACTACCTTCACTACTAATGATTTCACCCGAAAGATGTCCATTGCTGGACATATAAGGCCTCCCCCAAGTGTCGCCACATTGACCTATGCCGTGCGACTTGCATCCAACGGATTCCCGCAAGCTTCGCCAGGTCATCGGTCTAGTGGATGGTCTACCAACTCAACGTCTTCCAGTTCGCGGTCACCACTCCAGAACTTTTCAGCTTCATCGGCCATTCGTTCTGCGAGCTATGTGCCCTGCCCACTGACATTTAAGTTACTACTAATACCCGCTTATAAAATATTTTACTTGGGCTATTCATACGTAGCATGATGAAATACATACGAAATACAGAAAATGTTGTAAATATTATCTCAGAAACGTGCAATTAAAAGGAAACTGAAGATACATGCATGCAAGCTAATATGAATGCATGTCGAGTTTCTAGTGTCAATTGGTTTTATATGACTTGCATGCAAACTAGTAGTATTGAGTTTCATAAATTAATTATTGGCGTTTAATGAACTAGTACATTTCTTAGCCTAGTTGAGATAATACCACTTTATATTGCTAAGTAATGCTAAGTACGCGATAATTCATGAAAGTTGTACAATTCACTTACGGAATAATATCCGTGATTTTGTTTTGTTTCTATGAGCTCCCGATATATCGCGCTGTTGCAAGCATCATGATCGCGGGAATAGATACGGTACTGGAGGTATGCTGTTGGGACGAAAATCGGGAGGAGCTCGGGGGGAGCTCATAGTAACAAAGTAAAATCACGGATATTATCCCGGAAGTATACTTTAAGTGTATTGAAAAACCGTGATGGTCTAAAACAGAACAGTTGTACAATTATCACTTGCTTCAGTGAAGAAAAAGCATCGTGAGCAAACCAGGATGCCGGAGAGATATTTCTCGACGGCATGTAAAACCGAGGCAGAGGCCTATGGGTGGCATAAAAATTTAGACAGAATGAAGACCATTATTACCTCAATGATTACGTCACAAGACAAAGTATTACCTTTTTACCGTTGACTCACGATTTACGTCATTGTAATTATTTTGTAAAACCAGTATCTTATTTATGAAACGCCACAATAAAAAAAAAAACAAAAAAAAACCCAAACGTGAACAGAAATAATTATTTTTGAAACTCAATGTGACGTTACATGTATAATCATACAGTTTCTAAGAATACGTTGAAAGAAACTGAAAATAGAATACTCTAAAGTGGCAGGTTGGTCATTAGTTTTCATTACACCTAATTAAACACTTATTCCAGCTTTTTAAAGTGCTTGTTCGCTGCTTAAACTCGACGATCTATCACGACGAAACCAACTCTATGATTGGAAATAATAGAATGTACTCATAAAAGTTAACAGAAAAAAATTGCCCTTAATTAAGAATTAAGGTGTTTTTTTTTATCAAAAAGTAATGATATTTTAGTAATTCTAATTTTTTTCAATAAAAGCCCCCAGAGTTTGCCTCTTTTAATTATTTTATATTGTATCAGCTTTCTAAAAAAAATACATACAGTCGAATAGAGAACCTCCTCCTTTTTGGAAGTCGGTTAAAAATAAAAATATGTACTACGTTTATAACTCAATCACAAATTATCTTTATTTTTTACACGTTTTATGTCGACTAAATTAAGCATAATTTTCCCTCATTTCGATATATGCACATTAAGAAGACCCATTTTATACACACACAAAGTGGTCAAAATAAGCTGTACACTAGTGCAATATCACTATTGTACTTGAGACTTTTCTCCAGCTCTTTGTGTTGCGTCAACAAAAGAATCTGTAGACATATTCTTTCGCTTCAAAATAACTGAAGCTTTTTTTTGAGTGACTTTGAAACAACCGAAATAAATACACACTACCTTAGAAATATGTTTGATTTACAAATTATTTTGTTATTACGTTTGTATGAAATACGCATGCTCCGCCGGCCCTTAAGCTGGTGAAAAAAAATTACGTCACCAAATTGATTTTCTGAATTTTTAGTATTATATTCGGTCGTTTCTTCTTGCGGACAATAAAGTTAGATGTCGGACGCCGCTTTGTCGAACGTATTGCCACCAAATTGATTTTCTGAATTTTTAGTATTATATTCGGTCGTTTCTTCTTGCGGACAATAAAGTTAGATGTCGGACGCCGCTTTGTCGAACGTATTGCCACCACAATCTGGCTGAACCTGACGACGCCGCATTACATAACGGCGACGTTTTTCAAACCGGCGGCGCGCCATTATGATTATGTATACCTAATACGGCTTGTTATACGAATTGGCTGCGACGTCTACATTGCGTAGGTTTTATATTTCAGTCATCCTTAATAATAAAGGGTGTAAAACACCTCTTCACGAAGCCGAAAGGCACTTGTTCTGCTCATCATTGCGATCATTTTTTTGTTCTATACCTGGGAACCTTTTAGTTCCGGAGATATGGGGGGTCAAAGTTACAACTTTTTGACAAGTTTTTTTTTAAATACAAGTTTTTTTTTGCAATATTTTGTCTTTTAACACCTCCACGACCCCCGTACTATTCAATCCATCCATCAGCACAATGTTTTAAGTGCGTTACATTGAGTTCTACCAAAAACATGATTTATAACCTCAAAACAAAAAGTTATTTACCAGCAATAATTTTTGCGTAAAGTTACTTAGTTTAATAACAGAATGCTTGGTTACCGGCTTTGTGATGAGGTGGTTTACACCCTGTATAATACAAAATTGGCAAGGAGTTAGTAAATACCGAATTAACTTATCTATTGGTAAACATGTAACGAATCGATAAATGTTGATTTATCATAGTTCATTGTCACGTTTCTCGCATGTGTGTTGCGGATAAGATGGGTGAGGTAGACATTGTATCATCGTAGGATATAAATTAATTCATTCTGATGCAAAATTACGTTACATACGAACAAACTAATGAGATGAAGGGTGGGGGATGGTGGGAGGGGGCGGGGGTTACGCCTTTTGTAAATAAATTTTCTTTATTGAGGGTTCACGTGAGTGGAAATGTGCACCATGTCTTACACCGGTATTTATAGTCAAATTAAAATCATTACTTGAGTTTAAAAACAATTTAAAAAGGAAAGATTGTATGTAACGAATAAACTTAAAAACTACTAGACTGATTTGATTTTTTTTTTCAGCAATGGATAGCTACGTTATCAGAAAGTAACATAGGCTATATTTTATCCCCGTACTTGCACCGGAACGGGAACTAAGCGGGTGAAACTGCGTGACGTCCGGTAATTACTTTTATATTATTCGCGCGAAGCCGGAACGTGCCGCAAGTAGACAATCATTTAAAGTAATTATTCAAGATACGATTTTTTTCTATAGTTTAGTTATTGTTTGCATTTAGAACTGTTAAAGTTAGAACTCTTAGGGCCAGTTTCACCGGTTGCGGATAAAGTGTCGGTTAGGAACTTATCTGCCAGATAAACTAACACTTTTGGTTTCACAGGTGTCGGATAGTGATATTTGGTAGATAAAGTATTAGTTCAGAAGACATGCTGCGCCGACCCCAAATAAATTGGGATAAGGGCAAGAGAATGATGATGAAAGTATTAGTTATAACCAGCTTTTAAGTGGTAGATAGTATTAACTATCAGAATACTAACCGACACTTTATTACTGAAGTACTCAGTTTGTCCTATTTATAGGTATGTGTGTCGATGTGTCTTGGTAAACCACTTACTCAATAGCATGTCTATTCTCACAGTTCGTTTTTTGCAGGTGTACCAGAAAATAAAAACTCAGCTTAGTATCACTATATTACTACTTATAGGTACCTATCTCTACCTACCGATACCGATAGTCAGTCATTAATCATGTGCGGATATCCTCCTATACTATAAAATAAGTAATATTTGTATTTGTAATCACGTTCTCGAAAACGGCTCTAACGATTTCAATGAAAGTTGCAATTTAGAGGATTACGTTGATGAAAAATTGATCTAACTACCTACATTTCTGAGGAGATTCGTTGTTTATCTACGACGACACGATTGGCGTAGTGCTAGTGACGCTGCCTTACGTTGTTAGCGAACGGCCACACAGAAAAGACGCAAGACCAGGGCGGGGCGCGGACCCGTCGCGAACCGGGCGCCGTCGCGACTTTTTAACGCATATAGAAAAGACACGGACCCGTCGCAGACAGGGCGCCGTCACGACTTTTTATGGCGCGCACTAGAAGCTTTACCCGGCATTCAACCGTCCGATTTTGATACGACAACATGTCTTCTTCTGAAGATGAAGATGTATTGACACTGGTATATCTCGCTAATCTGCAGAGGGTTAGACGTTACTGGGTACATCCGGTATGGCTAAGCAATGGACAGAATAGATTTTTTTAAATAATGGAGGATCTACATTATTATCCTGATCGTTTTCAAGAAGTATACAAGATGACTCCACAATGTTTTTACATTATTATGTCCAAACCTGCCCTCCGCGCCCTTTCCGCTCCCCCGCTTGCGCCCGTGCAGGCCCGCGCCCTGCCCGCGCCTTGTCCTTTCTATATGTTTTCCAATAGGACGCCGTCGTGACGGGCGTCCCGTCTTTTCTGTATGTTTTACGTCGCGACGGCTGTATACATTTTATATGCAAGTAGATTAAACGGGCGCCGCGACTGCGACGGGTCCGTGCCTTGCGTCTGTTCTGTGTGGCCGGTGCCTTAGGGTCCTGGGTTCGAATCCCGGTAGGAGCAAATGTTTGTGTGATGAGCACGGACATAATTTGTTTCCGAGTCATGGATATGCATAATAAGTATGTACCTATTTACTAACAAAAAAGTATGTATGTAGTATATCAACTATTTAGTGTCCATGACACAAGCTTTGCTTAGTGTGGCATTAGGTGGCGCTGTGTGTTAATGTCCAGCGATATTTATTTATCTATTTTCAACCGGGCAACGGGGCAAGGGTCCATCCCTAACTGATAAACGGCGCAATTTATATAAAAAAAAAATTAAAGCTTTCTAATCTAAGATGCTTAGGTGATAAAAGCATAACTCCTGTCCTCGAGCGAGAATATAAACAGAAACATGATCATATTAGAACAGGTCTTGCCCACAACCAGTCAGTAAGAACGCATTAGTACAGAAAGCTAGTACACAGTACTTATGAGAGAAAACCAGTCGGTGACTATAATTAAGTACCTCTAAGAGACAGGTAGACGCCGACGGATGTCCGTCGTTTAGATAACTTGTCTCCTAGTTTCAAGATTAATGTCATTTTAACTGAGCAAGATCTAGATAATTTAAAGCGATTGATGAAATAATTTTATAGAGGTTTTAGACTTGGTAGATCTCGAGATGGCGGGGCGAGCTGGACAGGCCCAACGACTAGTGAGCATATGAACCCTAGATTAAAATAACTGGAAGTCATGGAATGACACAACCGAACAGTAGCAGTATATTGTATTGTATGTCTTAGGGTCCTGGGTTCGAATCCCGGTAGGAGCAAATGTTTGTGTGATGAGCACGGACATTTGTTTCCGAGTCATGGATGTTTATATGTATAATAAGTATGTATTTACAAACAAAAAAGTATATAAATGTAGTATATCAACTATCTAGTGTTCACGACACAAGCTTGGCTTAGTGTGGCACTAGGTGGCACTGTGTGTTAATGTCCAGCGATATTTATTATTTATTTATTGTAGTATTAGCTGTTTCATGTAGGTATTTCTTTTTTTGTTTTTTTTTTTTTAGCAAACCGAAGCAGTGTGCGAGAGAGTCATACAAAAAGAGCCCTGACTCCTAAACTAGGAAGATCCGGTATCTTAGGAGGCAGTCTTTGCATGAATAGTGAACGAGCAAGTTATGAGCATACTAGCATAATGTCGTGGTCACATACAAATTATAGATTTGTTGATTTTGTTAATGTGTCTTGTCCATGTTTGTTAAATCTTACTGTTGTAACATCACTAATTAGTATGTAATTAGTATACACATCACTATCATTATCTATGTCTTGTGTATGATTGTCTTCACTTGCCTAATGGCTGTCTCACTGTAAACCCCGTCTGTGATATCGACTACTATGTGTCCTATGTAATAAACCAAGTCTTCCCAACGGTGTCTTTAATTCAACAACCAACAAACACAACACTTACATACGCACTGTTATCCTACTAATATTAGAAATGCGAAAGTTTGTGAGTATGGATGTATAGATTTTTGTTACTTTTTCACGTAAAAGTGCAGAACGGATTTGGATGTTTATAACCTGGATTAAAATAAAGGATACTTTTTATCTCAATAGTAAGATCCCATGGGCTATTATCAAA
Source organism: Xestia c-nigrum (assembly GCA_916618015.1). Taxonomy (NCBI): domain Eukaryota; kingdom Metazoa; phylum Arthropoda; class Insecta; order Lepidoptera; family Noctuidae; genus Xestia; species Xestia c-nigrum. Next base: position 21,494,387 of record OU745250.1, read on the forward strand.
CTTAGTCGGGCGAAACCGCAGGCAGAAGATAGTGTTGGCTTGTAAATAAGCGCTGGAATTATTGTAGGTACTTGTATTGCAAAGCATCAGATATTTTACCATCAATTTCTATGGTACCAGTTTTGCGATATTTTTAGGGTTCCGTAGCCAAATGGCAAAAACGGAACCCTTATAGATTCGTTATGTTGTCTGTCTGTCCGTCCGTATGTCACAGCCACGTTTTTCCGAAACTATAAGAACTATGCTGTTGAAACTTGGTAAGTAGATGTATTCTGTGAACCGCATTAAGGTTTTTACATAAAAATAGAGAAAAAGCAATAAATTTTGGGGGTTCCCCATACTTACAACAGAAACTCAAAAACTTTTTTTTTATCTAACCCATACGTGTGGGGTATTTATGGATAGGTCTTCAAAAATGATATTGATGTTTCTAATATATTATTTTCTAAACTGAATAGTTTGCGAGAGAGACACTTCCAAAGTGGTAAAATGTGTCCCCCCCCTGTAACTTCTGAAATAAGCAAATGATAAAACTAAAAAAAATATATGATGTACATTACCATATAAACTTCCACCGAAAATTAGTTTGAACGAGATCTAGTCAGTAGTTTTTTTTTAAATACGTCATAAATCGTAAGCAGCAATTTACCTTTCATTCAATCTGCTACGGAACCCTTCATGGGCGAGTCCGACTCGCACTTGGCCGCTTTTTTTTTCAAATAAAGGTTAAGATTAACATTTTTAAATTGACATTGACATTCAAATAACAAATCCTAAAGTATTCAAAAATTAAAAGGTCCGTTTTGACATGTGTTAGCGTAATAGTAATAAAGTTCAATTTCCGATAGCGGTGTCAATTTATTATGGATTTTATTACGGCTGTCGAAACGGATTATTTGGATTTTGTCGACACTATTTCTATCGGAAAACTGTATCTTTTTCATCCCAACAAAAATAATACGTCTTGGAACACGAGGTAGTCGACAAATGTATTGTGAACTCGGCTATAATGTGGTCGTGTCGATTGTCGTGACGGCCAATGGCCTTATAAGGCCAAGAGCCCCGACGACACTCTTTCAAAGCTCTCCTTAAGGGGCCGGTGGAGCGTGCGTCGTTCATACAAACGTTATAGGTACCAAAATAGTTCGTAAACCAAAAATATTCTTAAGAAAGTGTGTAGTTATATCGATTGGATTACATAATATGTAGGTTCTCAAATATGTATTATGAATAGACATTGATTTAAACAAGAGTTAAGGGAAAACAAGTTTTCTATAGAAATTGAAAATTCCTTATATCTCGTCTAAATGTCATTGTCCTTTCAAAGTCTAGAATAATTTGGATTTACAAATTATTTTGATATTGTTTGTATGATCGACACACGCTCCGCCGGCCTCTTAAGGGGTTGGATCAAAAGCCTGATTCAGAATGCAGTACACCTCGATACGGCTCGCATTGTGAGGAGGTGGAGGTCCCTGTCTTACTTTTCAGTTCCTTTACTTAATCCGATTTAAATAGCGAAGTCACATTTTAAGCTGACGAAGTTCGCGGGTAACAGTAAGTTATAAATATTGTAGTTTTTTATTGTATTTTGTGTTGCCATCTGACATTATGCTGAGCTGAGGCCCTTTTGGCATTGTTAGTTTTGTTTGTTTATTTGTTTTGTCAAAAAACACTTTCAAGTTCTTTATTTACTAACTTGGTTGATAATTATTCTGAGTATTTAACTAAATGAGAGTTATAACTCTCATTTAGTTAAATGAGAGTTATAACGCTCAACCAGGATTGTTTGTTGAGTTTTGTTCAAATACTTCACTGTCGAATAACTCTTTTTTAATTGTATCATCTCATAATGTAGGTAACTACTACGTAGAGTGTTCTATTTATCTGTGACAGAATTGGTAAACCTGGATTTTTTTTGAGCTTTAGATCATGAATAAAAAAAAATATTATTTTTCTAGGAACGTGCATCTTGTCTTATCTATAAAAAATCATATTTATATTTAAAATGTTGTTTAATTGACCGAGTCAAGTTAGCTAATAGTTTATAACAACGTTTACGTAGGTATATCTCATACGAAATATGATTTGCCATGCTATTCCAGGAAAAAATAAAACGCTACGGTATTATTCAAGAACTAATGTTGATTTTCAAATACTTCTTACTCCGGTAATAATATCAAGAAAGTACTTGTAGTAATGAAGGTACCTACCTACTTGAGCATAACTTGAAATACTGAAGGAGAAATCTCTAAGGGTTTTTCCGTATTTCCTTACTGACGACGTAAAGCGACTGTCAAAAAATGTAACATTATAATTTTTTTAATTTTATAAATAAAATGTAAAGCATTTTTATATATAAAAAAATAATAACATTCAGGAACATCGTACCCTATTTTTAAAATGTGTTTTTATTTCTAAAGCCTTGTTTTAGTTAGTAATCCACTTCCTCTTTTGTATCAAACAAAAAAGAACTCAAAATCCAAAAAAAATCTGACACTAAAAACGTGACCATCGAATTAAATACGGACTATTATTATTATATATACACATATAATATAAAACCCGATATAAAAGAAGTCAGTAACATACTCCTGTAAATATGGTTAATGTCTACTAACATAGTTGTAAAATTTCTATGTTACTAACATCTTTGTATTTGTACGCTAACATATAGTTTTTAGTACTATTAATATATAAGATAATTTAATTAAGGACCACGCTCACGCATTACGAATTCCCTGTAATGTTAGTAGTTTTTGTGATGAATAAATATTGTTCTGAAATAAAGAGATTTATTATTATTATTATCTTTAAATAATACAGTACTCACAAAAACAACGCAAATTCCCACGAACATGTTTCACGAACAATTCACTGATCACGGTTACACAGAGACGTGCGCTCCCGTCTCTCTCTCGACGGTAACTAAGTAATGCTGATGAGTGCTTCAAACATACACTCTTTGTATTTATATTTTTTTATACTAAAGAACCTCGTACATTGGCAGGAAATACTGATACTGCGTAGCGTATTAAACGCCGTAGACAAACGCTACGAAATAAAATATTCCCATTTTTGTGTATTTTTCCAGAGGCGACTTTTTGACGTGATAACGTTTTATAAATTAATGAACAACGGCTGCACACACAAAGAACATTGAACATCACATCGTTCCGATTCGGCGATCAACGCCCATCCAAACACTTTTTTTTGTTTTTTTTTTTGGATTGGAAATCATCAAATAACTTCTCCCACTCTGGGCGGAGCGGGAAGGTGTGTCAGACTTTTCCTGACTAAAACCCATCCATGTTCCTTCCTCGCCCTTTACGTTCCCGGGCCACGGTATCTCTTTCGAACAGTCTCGCAATCGGTCCAAACCCTTGGAGAAAACTGATATTTTGCACAGTGGTTCGCTTTAGAAGAGAAGTTTCCTTTGAAAGGCAATTTCCCTGTAGACAAGGAATAATGAAGTAATTCAACCGAAATTTGACCCCTAAGGGAGTCCATCTCGGCGGCGGCGACCTCTCGCGTCCGGCCCTGGTTCAATCCATGGTCCGGAGCGAGACGGAATAGGAAGCCGTCACCTCCTTCTGCGAAGCAGTCATGTTGGCGAAGGAGGTGGCGGAACGAGAGAGGGAGAGATGCTCTCTTCCCGGCCGCCGCGGGAGACGCACCGGGCGTCGGGGGCCACGTGGTGGCTACCGGCCACCGTAGATGCGGGCCTGTGGACGGTTGGCTATGGGCTAGCTAGCCGTCCGTCTGTCTAACGACGACGACAGGCCGTGTCGACGGCGCGTTTGTGTTCCACGCGCGCCTCATAGAGATGTCAGCATAAGGGGAGGGGCCCGCAAGGGCCGAAGCCTGCCGGGGTTGCGGGCCTGTTCGAAAGAGATACCGCGGCCCCGGAACATAAAGGGGGAAGATGGAACATGGATGGGTTTTAGTCAGTTAGAGTCTGACACTCCCTCCCGCTCTGCCCAGAGTAGGAGAAGTCATTTGATGATTTCCCATCCTAAAAAAAAAAAAAAAAAGGGTGTCCATCTTATATAATTGTCTTGTATAATTTACTCTCTTGCTTTTAAGTGCCTATTTTTCAGTAACACATAATTGGGTTTGTAAATAAGTACCTATTGGGTATTTACAACCACTATATTATTCATATTCCCATGGTGGCTCGAACAATGACATAACATGAAAGTCGAGTGACGTAACAAATAAACAAAATGATAATAAAACAAAATATTACCTCGTATTCAAACAATTACTAATAATGTGAATAATTAGTCAATGTTTAATAAATTTGTTGCTTTTATTACTAAATAAATATTATTATCTAATATGAGTCATATGATTTACTACGTAAAACCAAAAAAATACAACCGAGGTTTTTAAATCTTAGTATACGTTTGGCTTTAACATTTTATCTCTAACATGTTCTCTCTATCTCGACTCGTTGTTCAGAATAATAATTACAAAAAGTTGATATTTTCCCAAATTGTATTTTCCCTAGGTTTAATGTATTCGTTACCTTACTGTTTCCTAAATATACTTTCATTCAACTTAGAACTAATATTTCAATATTCATAAACTTACTTATATATGTACTCAATTAATTTAAAACTATTATATAAACTGAAATAAATAAACAAACTAAAAAACGGCATCGGAAAATTCCTGGGCCTCGATTCTGCTATTACGATAGTGTCAGAATAGGCGATCATTGAAGACATAATTATCAAGTTCTGTCAAGTTTTGACAAGTTTGGTAATCTACTAATATAATGGCGTCATTATGACTTCTCAATGAACAACCACTATGACCCCATTGAAAGAAATGTCATGGAATATTAATCTCGTACATGAAATCTGGCATGAATAAAGGTTCGCATTTAGTAGTAAATTTCGAAAACCATTTGTACGAATGGTTTTATAATAATGGCAATACGAAAATGCCATTAAAACACAATTTTATTACGAGACCATCGACCGACCATTGTGAATTTAGCAGATTACGAACTTTAAGCAAAAGGCAAAATGCAAAATGGGATGAGAATGGAATCGTGTTGGAGTGACGAATTTATTAAAATAGCAGAATTAGGCCCCTGAACGCTGTCAGCTGGTATTGTACCCAAGAGATTGGCTGAGCTAACCTAGCCGTTGTATGGCAGCCGTTCTTGGCCTCTGGCCAAGGTAACAGCCAGCCTTTGGGTCACGGGAAGCGTCAAATTAGAACTTATTTTCTTTACAAACACACTACCCCTGCATCTCGACATGCATGCAGAGGACTTTTGCCCGCAAGGTGTAATGTTCCGTCGCTTCCGCGGACAAGTGCCACACGATCGCATAAAGGCAGAGCTCGAGTGAAGCGTGTTTTACTAACATAGTTTAAGTTTATACCCTAACACACAATGTAGGTAACACACCAATGATAATACATGTTAGTCTATAAGGTATTTATCTATTTGCCAAAGTATAGCCTGAAAATAAAAGCCATTTTTTTGTTTTTATAGTCGTAAGCTCACGCGTTTTTCCCATGGGGGTAAACCACATAACGCTACCTGTTACGATCCCTACATATTTCATTTGCCTCATCCACGTCACAGTCCACGTTCATTCATCTGATATTACACACACGCCGCGCCGAATTCTGAATTGCTTCTGTGTTTACGTCAAAGCTGCGAAAGGTTAACATGCGTGACCTGTCATACATTTAGGCCTGAATTCTTGTCGCGCTTACGGTCGGTCGGACAAAATACGGCTGTCGGTCGCTGCTGACGTCAGCGTCGCAGTATGGTGCTGTATAGAACACAATGTATAGTACGCGACTGTGTGCGACTAGACAGAGCGTTCGGTAAGTGTGGGATACTCAGTACTTACTTACAAATATCATATCCAGCGTAACATATAAAATGCGCGAATACATATCAGCTTTTGAAAACATTTGTTCATAACACAACATAACATCACGCCTAGTACTCCTAGAGGGTTAGGCAGAGGTGTACCTAATCGCCACATTTCTCCATTTATGTATAAGTCCTATGTAGTAGAGGGCCAGCCGATTGCTATCAACAGGGCACAAATCGGCACCCTTTTTATTTCGGATGGGAAATCATTAAATGACTTCTCCCACTCCAGGCGGAGCGGGAGGAAGTGTCAGACTTTCACTGACTAAAACCCATCCATGTTCCTTCCTCGCCCTTTATGTTCCGGGGCCACGGTTTATCTTTCTAACAGTCCCGCAGCACTGGAAATCCCGGCTCCCTGGCTACTACTACTGAGAAATTACTGATTGGAAAAACCCAATAAGACTTTGCTTGACCCGGGAATCGAACCCAGGACTCCATGCTCAGCAGTTACTTTTGCGACCGCTAAACCGCTTACCACTTTTGGCCGCAGGGAGTGGTGTTCCCTCGCTTCCTCGGGCAAGTGCCACATGAGCGTACAGTGACATAGTGCACAAGTGAAGTGTTCCTAACATTATAGTTATAAAGTTCTATTACCAATATAATTTGTATTTTATCACATCTACCTATGTTACTGTGTCGGTCGAGCAGTGGTGGTGCAGCGGTGGGGGCCCCGACTTACGAACAGTAAGTCATGGGTTCGACCCCAGGCAGGCGCATTACTTTGAGTAATTTATTTCATCTCCTCTGCTCTCAAAACGGTAAAAGGAAACATCGTGAGGAAACCGGCATGTCCTAGAACCAAAAAAATCGAAGACATGTGACATCTACCAAGTACCAATCCACACTGGGCCCACGTGGTGTATTATAGCCCATTCCCTCTCATAGTGGGGAGGCCTGTGTCCCAACAGTGGGAACATTAATATTCCGATGATGATTATATTGGTCTGTAAGGTATATCATATCTACACAAATTGAGTATGCCTGTATGATATGGGACCCCTATTACGATAAGTACAATCTCGCCTTGGAAAAAGTTCAGCGCAAGTTTTTAAGATCAATGCAGTTTAGATGCCATATGGATCGTAGCTCATACAATGAGTCCTTAGATAGATTTAACCTTCTTGCGTTAGAATCAAGGCGAACTTTGCTTCAACTCATGATGCTTCATGATCGGTTGCACAATAAAATCGATTGCTCCGAGATAGTTAGTAATATATTTCATGTTGTGCCCAGAGCAGTTATTCGGCGAGAGGCGCGCGTCCACCCACTATTTGCTACGTCACCTTGTCGTACAAACGCGGGTGAGCGGGCGCCCATCCATAGGATAGTGAAAACCTATAACGAACATTTTGTTAAATTAGATATATTTGCATTAGATCGCCATAAATTTAAAAAACTTTTAGTCAATAGTCTGAAATTGCTTAATTAGTAATGTTAGTGTTGCCTTTTCTTTATTTTATTGTTAGTTTTACTTTTTGTTTTTTATACCTTCAATCATTAGCTAAGTAATGTAACATTCGCTTTTTATATATATTCCTGCCGTTATTTTACTACGAGTAACTTATGTACACTTTTTTCTGTTTTGTCAATCTTGTATTTGTGTTAACGTTATTGTTATTTAAAAAACTGTGTCACTCTACACTGTATCTCCTATCGAAGTAATACGTGGAAACGTCGTGGATTGTACATTCATCTAATACGTTGTAATAGTTACTGTAAGATATATTGTACAATTGTTGATTTTCCCTAAATAAATAAATAAATAAATCTAAGAACAAAATTGCCTGAAAATAAATGGATGTTGTTGTTTTTGTTAAACTAACGTGGCAGTTATATTTGTATGACTGTTGTACTATGTTTATGACCATGAATGGTCATAAGCCTACAGGATAATGTCACTTGAATTCAGTACCTACGTCATTCGGGTTTTGACGTCATTTGGTAGCCTAGTTGCAAAGCTTTTTCTTACGTAGTTGCGTACTTAAAAGGAAAATTCTCGAATAATTGCTCGATGTACGGTAGAACAAGCTATTTGTTTTACACTTTACTATGTAATTTGTGGGTTGAACTGTAAACCAAATAGTTTGTTCGACCATACCTCACTGCATAGGTTTAACTGCATAGCTTTAACTACCTTTGACCGTGTGAAATTTATTTAAAAAAATATTAGCTACGTTAATTTACCATTGAATCGAATTTGTCGATGGTTAAATTTTTTTTTGCACGGAATCCTAATGAAATGATAAGTCCTTGTCAAAATCGGTCTAGCTGTTCCGGAGATTAGCCGGAGCAGTCTGACAGGCAAAAAATTATAATTATACCAGCCTATTACTGTCCCACTGCTGGGCAGAAACCTCTTCTCAACAGAAAAGGCATGCATTGATTACCACGCTTGTTCGAAACGGACTGGTGATTTCAGACTTATTGTACTAGCCCACGGCTTCGCCTGCGTCCACGAAAACCATTCTATCTATTGATGAAAACAGTATGAAAATCAGTGCAGTAGTATAGCGTGAATAGACAGACAGACGCGGTAGAGGACTTTGTTTTATTATATGTAATGAAGTCCTGATTTCCTCATGACTTTTTCCTTCACTGATGTCTGTGATGTCTAAGATAAACTTAGAAAGTACCTACATATGAATTGAAAAAGTCATACGGATAGGTACTTGCCCGGATTTGAACCCACAACGTCGTGCATGAGACATCGTGATGGCCCAGAGGTAAGACAAAAATTTTAAAAAGTAAATTTTGTTTTATCTTATCATAACTGTTATTTTGAAATTACAAAACAGAAACGTAAAGAACACCGGTCAAAGCGCGAACAAATTTTTGTTGATATTTTATTTTAGCGTCTGCCCATGAAAATTATATAAAAGTATAGAGTTTGAATTCCTGAAGAGTTTTGTCTTCAGTCATATTTTTCTAGGAAGTCAGGATTTTAAGATATTCCAGTTTGAAGTTTTAGAGGTTATATCTTGTTAACAACTGACCATTCGAAAAATAATTCTAAAAATACTTTAACTCACTTTAAATACATTAATATAAATGCATTTATTTACAACTAGCTGCGCCACGCGAAGTTTAGAAGAATATAAGGATAGTGGGAGAATATAGTTTAAGGACTCCGAATTCAGAATATTAAGTCCAACAGACGTCCGTACATGTCTGCCACATGGCTCACATGGTCACACGAGACATAATTAGGTACTTACCTACTTAAACAAATGATCAGAAGAATATTTATTTAATTACCTTAGTCAACTATCTATAGGGCAGTTACTTAGAGATATATTTTGATGAATAAGTCGCCAACCCGTCTTGAGCAAGCGTGGAGATCAATGTTCGTGCCTTCTCTGTTGAGAAAAGGCCTTTGCCCTGCAGTGGGACAGTAATACGCTGGTATTATTATTATTATTATTTTTTATGGTGAATACTAAACTTACTTTTAAAATCAATTCTGTGAAAGTAGAGAGAAAATGGGATGTGTTGTGCTTAGTCATTTAAAAAATAAAACAATTCTGTTAAAACCATAAAGTAATTTATTCTGTCAATTCTTATTATTGCCTACTCTAGCTCTAAATCACAGCCTGCATTCGATTCTTCATTAATCTGATCAGGTTTTTGACGGTGCCTTGAGGAATTCTGTCCCACCCGCCTGTTAACGCGGCCTTCAATGCTTTTATCAATCAATCATTTCATTTTCAGGCATCTTAAGGCCCATAGATAAGATACACAACATTACATTACAACTTAGAAATATACTAATACATACAAAATATAACTTATAAACTATGAACACATGAAGTGATGGCGTCGTGTCACGTAGCCTGCCGCGAAAACGTCGCTAGACAACAACCTTCGGTCAAAACTCTTCCTTGAGAAACTTGTCGAGAAATTGTGTCGGAACTCGCAAACGACTTGAAGTTTGTGTTGTGACGCGACTCCAACTTCTCGACCCTCAAGGTCCAGCTGGTCTTCATCTTCATGTTCTCTACGACCTACTCAACCTTCGTGCAGTGATGCAGTCGGGACACATAAAGCAACGTCGTAGTTGGTATTGCTGGACGCAGCAGCATATTTGGTACTGACAGTCCAGTACCGCATTGATTGCGACAAGTAGGCTTTTTCTTCTTCTTCTGAACTAAGGTGAAGCCGTCCTCATCACACTTCTGCTTGGCTGGACAGCGCTGTACCGGATTCCTCGGAAGGGTATCACAGCGACGGTTCTACTTTCCCCCTTTCTGCTGCTTAGGTTGTTTTGCAGCTGAATCGTTTTATGGTTGAAGGGACTGAATTTCTGCCAAGGACCCTTCTCTTGAGCTCGTCCAATAAGCGTTCGATATCAGTCCATATCTGGACTCGACCAGTCCATCGCCCGTATGTATATTCACTTCATTCAGGAACTTTCGAATGATACGCGCCGTGTGACATCTTCGGCCCCTTCAGGCGCGAAAACAAGCGTGTTTTTTTTCTCTAAAGAGATACCAGCCCATTATACTACGTACAATACAATACACACTTTATTATTATTCTATGTACCTATTATGAAAAGACAATTCGTGACACAATACAATGATGTATGTGATGGAAGGCCATAACTCTATTTAAGGCTTTTCACGGCCGATAAGGCCTTTTTTTTTTTTTTTTTAAGGATGGGAAATCATCAAATGACCCCCCCCACTCTGGGCGGAGCGGGAGGGAGTGTCAGACTCTTACTGACTAAAAACCATCCATGTTCCTTCCTCGCCTTTTACGTTCCGGGGCCGCGGTATCTCTTTCGAACAGGCCCGCAACCCCGACAGGCCCGCAACCCCGGGCCGATAAGGCCTCAAATGAAGATTTCAACAAGTATGCAAACTATTCGTAGAAAACATCGTTTTTGAGGCCAAACGCCCTTCTATCTAAGTGTATCTGGTGGCTACGGGCGACTTATACAGAATTTCTTGCTGAATTCGAATCAATGTTTAACTGAGATTTGGCAAAAATGTTAGTTACGGCCTTTCACCGTATGACGGTACAGCGCATGTCATTAAGCAGGTTGACAAATAAAATGTCATGTTTTTTTTTTGTTGGAGATGACATTAAAGTTGGACACACACTTATCAATAATAAAATAAAAAAAAGCATGAAGTATTTTTTTCTCATACGTATGACGTCATCTATTCGTACGATTCGACGCGGATAAGTGTGCTAGGTTTTATAATATTTCATACAAGTTATTCTAAAATTCGATTCTTTCGGCACGGTCGATTGTTTCGACGCGGATAAGTGTGCGTTCACCTTAAAAGTATATCTTAGCCAAAAGCCATGAAGTCAATCCAGGAAGAAAAAAAGTAAGTCATGATTATTTTTCTCATTCATCATTATTCTAGTCAATTGAGCTCATAATAATTAGGACTTTTTTTAGAGACTTCGTTAGACCTTAAGTTTGATTTGATAAATCTTAGTAAATTATTTCGTAGGCATCTATCACGGTGACATACGTAGACGCTCAATAATTTCATCAACAATTGATTCGCCCGGGTTGTTTTATTTATTTGTATAGATTTATTTAGCCCATCAAAATACTGCAAATCTTTTTATTCCGTCAGAATATAGGAAAATAATGGACACATATGTTTTGTTTTTGTAAATCAATGAATATTGACAAAGATAAAACGCATCAAAACTTGTTTTTGTAAATCAATGAATATTGACAAAGATAAAACGCATCAAAACTCGGGAGTCCCTCGTAACGTCAGAACGCACTCAAAATTATACCACACCACGTGATGATAATTTTAAAAGCGTCGTATTTCCGTCAGTTTTGTTTTACGTTCGTGAAAAGATAAAAACGGGTAAAATATTTTTTGATAATAGCTAACTGACGGAATAATTAGATTTTTTCACTTGACAAAGCCTATTATGTATGATTTTGGTTTAAACACATTATTTAAGGTTTCACTAATAACAGGCTAAAGAGACGTTGTCATAAAGTATCTACTACAATGACGACGTCGACTTACTTCGAATGGAATTACAGTAACCACGTAACGGGGATTTCCTCAATTTATTAGGTTTAGGTGAGTGACGGAAAAAATACTTCCTGTACCTACGCATTAAAAGTAATGACACAGTCACGAATTTCTACGAACTCCAGTAGTAATAAAAGTTATTAGGTACAAATATATGGAAATTTATTTTTCACCGTGCCTCGGAAAGTACGTTAAGTCGTTGGCCCCGGCTGTCTTTTGTGGCTCTTTGACAGTCGTTACAGGTAGCCCGTGGCCCAAAACCATAGATAATAATCTATATAATATAAGACAGATGCGCAACTGTGTTTTTCGTTTTTAAAACTGTGTACCTCAACTGTTAGATGGCACTGTTATTTTCTGTTCAACCAAATAAATACAAAAAGTAATTCTTGACTACGGATTTGAACTTGAGAACTGTTATTCACAAGGCAACGCTACTACTTCACTGACAAATTGTCCGAAATAGCTGTTCACTTTATGACAGTTGTAGTGTTTGACAGTTGTCAAACACACGGATGGCAGCACTATCTATGAAGATTTTGTTTGACGCCAATATGTATGGAAGTTTCACCCCCCTGCCCGAAACTCTGTCAACCAGTCTTACGTTCTTCTTCGTATAATTCAGTGCTCAGTACTCACTGAGTGGTGGAGATTAGATAGGCATTCGCTATATTACTGCGGGAGGTAGGTACCGTTGCATTTAATGTAGTGCTTTTACGCCGATCGGTTGCCATCTTGATCTTGAATGACCAACTCTCAATCCTACACCGACCGCTACTTGAGCAACTACAACGTGTAACAGAAGGGGAGAAGTCATATGAAAGGGTGTGCTACAGACCATCGAACTGAACCACTTTCTCCATGGAACCTTGATGACCTTGAATATATCAGACCTCCATCGTAATCGCGAATAAATACAAAATTCCAATACCTACTCGATCAAATGTATGAGATAGCTGATTGTTTTTTCGCGATTACGACAATCTTCGATGACAAACCATATCAGCCGGCTTACTATAACTTTTTTATTATTTGCAGCGGTACCTCCCGAACTACTTATAAGTAAAATATAGATATTCAGCTGCATCCGGTTAGTTAATTGCTAGGCAGATGATGATTGATGATTTGCCGCAAGGTCCGAAGCCTGCCGGGGTTGCGGGACTGTTCGAAAGAGATACCGTGGCCCCGGAACGTAAAGGGCGAGGAAGGAACATGGATAGGTTTTAATCAGTAAAAGTCTGACACTCCCTCTCGCTCCGCCCAGAGTGGGAGAAGTTATTTGATGATTTCCCATCCGAAAAAAAGATAAAAAAGGCAGATGATGATGTAAAAAGGTTTAAATAACCAGATAAACATATTATTAACATGATGATGTGTTTTATTAGATTTATTAGAATGGATTTTGCTTAGCGGCTTAAAACTTAGGTTGGTATTATTTTCTTGCAATACGTTTATATAGATGGCTACTCTCCAAACATCCTATGTTTTTCCTTCCTACCAACAAAATCATAATGTCACGTTCTATGTTCGACCTTAATTGTTGATCGCAATCTTAATAGTCGAGGAAGATTGCCAAAATGATAGTGAATTATTATTTTGCTGACCAATATTTACATAACTGTAGGTTTTCTTACAACTAAGTACAATATTGCGAAATCCCATTGTTAGATAAGGGAGAGGGTATCAAACAGTTCTCGTACATACATTCACAGTTCGCCAGTTAAACCTTCCAATCCCTAAAGGGTAAGGCAGAGATGCGTACCTATTAGTACTTACACCTACATTTCACCAGTTAGGTTCCCAATAATAATATTATATTATATAATCAGTGGCTGCTTCGGAGAACTTCCTGGTGGAAAAACTCTATAATTCGAATCCATCCGTCTCTCTCACTCGCACTCATCTGCAGACGTGCGCGATAGAGACGGATAGATCCGAATAAACGGATGAAGCGTTGGGGAGTAGGGCCTCAGCAGTCCCGCTTGCGACCACAAGACGAACGAGCCAGTCGTTATTACCACATAAAGAATGTCTTATAACCGTAACTATTTAGAAGTTTCCTTATAGTTCCCCTATTATTTTCTGATGAGTAAGAAAACCGTACGTCATACAATTAATACAACCAAGTTTTATTAGCAGTAACCGCGTCAGTGCGGCCGTCACAGACAACGAGATAGCGAGCTTAGTTGTCTGAAAATACTTTTTTTTTTTTTTAATTTTATAACGTTTATTGATAGAATTCGAAGACAGAAGATAAAGAAGAAAAAGAAGACTTTAATAGGATCAAAACTTTATTAGTTTTTCATCAATCCAATCCAAACCTAATATATAATCTATCTATACTTATAATAAATCTGTAGAGAGGTCAATTCTGTACATGAAATATATTTACAAAATAACTATCGGGGGGTGATTAGTGATCGATACTGATGCCAAAAATGCAATCAGTAAAATTTTTGTCTGTCTGTCTGTCTGTCTGTCTGTCTGTCTGTCTGTCTGTCTGTATGTTATTTATAGAAAAAAAAACTACTCGACGGATTTTAACGAAACTTGGTACAATTATTCTACATACTCCTGAGCAGGTAATAGTATACTTTTCATCACGCTACCATTAATAGGAGCAGAGCAGTGAAAGGAAATGTTGGGAAAACGGGAGAAGTTACTTGGTTTTTTTAGCTTCCGTCGCGTGTGCAGCCTTAATGGTTAAAGCTACATAGAAATCATGTATAACGGAAATATTCCACATAAAATTATATAAAAAATATCCCAAGACAGCATATGTCTATCTTTTATAGTTGACTCACAATAACACGTGTAACTCCCGATAGCTTAGCAGTTCGGAGAATAAATGTGAATGTAAGTTTGTTTGTTGCGCTTTCACGCGACAACTACTGAACGGATTTGGATGAAATTTTGCACACAGATAGTTTATAACCTGGATTAAAACATAGGATACTTTTTATCCCGGCAGTAAGATTCCATGGGACAATAATCAAACTTCACGCGGGCGAAGCCGCTGGCAGAAGCTAGTATTCCTAATAAAATATCAGAGGTTTAGTTTTCCCAGAACAGTAAGGGGTGTAAATAAATAGGTATTTCGAATGTCAATAATTTTGTTGGGAAAAGTATGTGAATAACTGGGTTAATTGCATATTTCTTGCTAAACTTGAATATCGATACCTTTAGGTTCAAAGGGCGTAACCGCCATTTTGGGCAAAATGAGATTTTAATGCAGTCATACTTACTTTTTCACCCTCTTTCGATTGGTCTATTTAAATTTTCGATATTCGCAAAAAATTAGTTTTTTTTTTATTTCGCACCTCTCAGTCGTGGGCTGGGCTTGCTTAAAACAGGTGTACGATTACTTACTCATCTTCGCTGGCACGGGGGACACGAATTGTTCAATTTTGGTGGATCGATTTGCTTTTGATTTTAACGTGTTTTTTTTTTTTTTGAATGGGACAAGCCCGCCACACACGCCCAAACCACTGTAACTCCTGAAAGCCAGAATCAACAGTGGCGACCACCAGAAAAGCGCCGAGACAATGAAGCTCGACGAAGTCCCAGAGAATGAATTTAACTGTATTGGATCCCGCAACGAAATTAATCAGAAAGTAAAGCGGAGGAGTAGGAAAGAACTGTAATTTCCACTTCCCTCCATATCAGCAGGAGACAGAACGAAACAAGGCCAATAGGCACAAAGGGACGTTTACAACTGGGATAGGCCCAGTTGCCTAGCACCACGGATAAATATTAACGTTAATGGGTCCTAAGTTGAGAGCTGTTATATTTGATTCCAATAATAGGTATGGCAAAAACGCTTGAACGCACGGAAATTTGCTCTAGTTTCCACAAGGTCCGTATAGTAAATAACTCCGGATGTAACCTGTACACTATCTAACATAATATTGCGTTCATTTTGCCAAAGACTACACTCCCACAAAATGTGATGAGCAGATTGTTCATATTCGCAGTCAGATGTTGAACATTGACAAAAAGGCGAGTCAACAAGCTTGAAGGAAAATAATTTACTCTTAAAGTTGCCATGGCCCGTGAGAAATTGGGCAACACAGTGATCAACCTCCAGCCATGTCCTGTCCAGCCGCTCACGAACGGATGGAAAGAACTAGTGGAGGTGCCTGCCCTTGATGGAATTGTCCCACCTACATTGCCATTCAGATAAAAGTTCCTCCCAGACGTCGGTCGGTGGTTTGAATAATCTAGAAATCCTAGCACGATCACGTACGGTTAAAAAGTCTGCGTCTGTGGTCTCACGCGCGTTATAGTACATTGCAGCCCGCCGCTGCACCTCAAGATCGACTGGAAGTACACCCGCAAGCACCGGAAGAGCTTCGGTACTAACCGTCCTGTACGCTTTGCATAAGAATATCAACGCCAAACGCTGGCTTTGAAGCAGTTTACGTCGCACCGCTCCTATGGTGGCCCTATCGGCCCAAACAGGTGCCCCGTAGCACATTCAACCCAAGTAAGTAGCCACGTAGATGGTCTTTAAGGTTAAAAATGACAATCCCCACGTAGATTTGGATATCCTCGTTAAGGAATAAAAGTTCTTTTTAGCTTTTTCACCGACATTTTTTATGTGATCTACGAATGAAAAATTCCTCTCTAAGACCAGTCCAAGGTAGCACACGGACTGCTTTCTTTTCACGGGAACGTTATTAAATTTAATGCTCGGCCACGATTTAAGATCACCTTTTAAAATTAGTTGAAATGTTTTATGCGGTGCAAAGGTCAGACGGTTTCGATCGCCCCACTGAGATATTAATCGTAGGCAAGTGTCAGCTAAATTCTCGAGTCCAGCCCGGGTACTTGACTGAATGAGCAGCAGGCCGTCGTCCGCGTAACCGGTTAATGAACAGCCCGGTGGGAGTGGGAGCGCGAGGAAATCATCAAAACCTATATTCCATACATACGGAGAGATTACCGAGCCCTGTGGACATCCCATGGTAAGGGACTTTGACATAGAATGATGTCCGAGTTTTAGTTGCGCGGTACCATTTAAAAAGAATGAACGAACAAGATTATATATGTTTTTGTAGCAGCCACGATTTTTCATTTTAAGTAGTAGCATCGGCCACCAAGCGTTATCAAAAGCCCCGGAAATATCTAAAAAGATTCCAACCACGTACTTGTGTTCAGAGTTATTAACAATTTTTCTAACAGAAAGTGCCGCGTCAACAGTAGATTTACCCACGGTGAATCCGAATTGGTTGTTATGAAACTTTGGTCCGTCCGGTAGCAAACGCGGAACGATAAGGCGCTCCAGGAGTTTTCCCAAATTTGGTAGTAGGGTTAAGGGCCTGTACGACTTAGGGTCGTCCGGTGGCTTATCACCACTTTTTGGAATTATTCGTATAAAGCCACGTCGCCATACGCGAGGAAAAACGCCTTCCGCAATACATCGGTTGAAAACAGATAGAATGGCGTCGCCCGCTGTTTTACACGCTTCTATTATCATCCGATTAGATATTTTATCTTCACCTGCTGATTTTTTAAGAGGCAGTTTCCTGACAACATTAATGAATTCGTCAATGGATGGAAGGTCTGACGCTGGTGATTCAGGTGGCACAGCAGCCCACGCTCTGATCTGTTGATGGTAGTCATTGTCATTTACCGGCGAATCATCAGGTATTAGAGTATTTAATAGAACTTCGGTCGTTTCCTCAATACCGGTGGTGTGTTTATTATTTACTTTAATATATACATATAAATACAAAGGAGACCACGGACCTTCTTTATCTAATTTTTCTACTATTTTTCGCAGCAAATTACCCTTAGATTTTTCAGTCGATGCTCTGTAGCGGGACCTGGCAACTCTAAACGCATTTAAAGCAATGGTATATGGGTCTCCGGTGACTTTTTGTTTTTTAAGCTTGTTTAAATGTCTACGCGCTCGGCGATATCTTTTCCGTTGTTCAATTAAGTAGTCACACCACCAATCACATCTACGGAGGTTGGTCATAGATGCGCGACCAATAGCGATGTCAGCACAGTAAGTGAAGGTGCCTGACATAATTTCAGCACTTTCTTCAGCTGACAGCCCATCACGAGTGAAGTCTTTGGCGTGACTTGCAAAAAGCGAACCAAAGAATTCCCAGTTCGCGCCTTTACTTTTATATCTAAAATTACCAGTGATATGAGTCGGACCTTGAGTAGACACCGGAACAAATTCGTACACGATCAGGCGATGATCATTGCAAGACGCATCTGGTAAGACACGCCACCTATCCAAGCGAACGTCTGCACTAGAAAGTGTGACGTCAATACAAGATTCGCCCATTGGGCTGCAAAAAGTAGGTGGTGCATCAGGGGTATTATGAATCGATAGGTTCATTTCAGCAATAAAATCTTCAACAGCACAACGTCGGTCGGAATCCGTTGACCTAACCTTGCCATACCACAGAGACGATGACGCGTTAACATCAGCGCCAACGATAACTTTACAGCCCGCGAGTGACTGCAAGACGTGACGGAGGTTATGTATATGAGGAGCAACAGGATCTGAGTATTGAAAGTAACAGCTCACAACGTAAACTTTGAAAGAAGCTGATGAGACTTCCGCAACGGCACAGTGGGGCGTCATGAGGTTACGCAAAGATGTTACTGTAAAGTTAGAAGAACGCGTCACGTAAATTCCCGGCTCGTGCTTTGCTGTCCAGCTGAACTACTTTGTGACGTAAGTGTGCATTCTGGTATTGTTCTTGAACAAGTACAATGTCTAAGTTATAATCGATAGTTAATTTGTCTAGTTCAGAGGTCGCCACCCTATCGTTGTGGAGATTTAATTGTCCTATATTTAAACTATCCATTATTTTAGTAGTTAGTGTTGAGGATTAACTGTTCGAGCTTAAGTTTGTATGTGGTACACTCTGGAGACCCGCAACGATGGTCAAACGGTTTTTTAAAACGTTTACACGCCACGCAAGTCGGTATATAATTTGAGTTATCCTTGTGCGGGCAGTTATTTGTTTCATGCGCTTCGGAGCAGTTAACACAGGTAGGTGATTTGTTAACGCAATGTTTCTTAACGTGACCGAACTGTTGACAATGTAAACAACGAACTACCTCGACATCATCGATGAAACGGCAAGTCGCCCAATCTATAAATAATTTTTCTTTGGTGGACACCAGATGTTTACGTACGGAGGACTCGATTTCAACACCTATCCACTTGCGACCGTTATCTAAGGAACGCCGACGAATAATTTTAGTTGACTTAATTAAATCATCCTCATTTATTGGCAACTCATCTTTAATGTTTTGACGGTATAACGCGTGCAGAAAAACATTGTCTTCCATTGAGGATGGGACGTCCTTAACTAATATACGGGGCCTTCGGCCTTTCGGTTTTTCAAGTCTTAGACCGGCGGATCTAATAGCATCGACCGATTGTAATTTTTTAATTTGGTTGTCATTAGCGACACGTAATACAACGCCAGATTTCGCGGTTTTCTTAACGCCTACAATTTGAAATCCGTCGTCACTAGGCTTAATCGCTTTCATAAGCGCTTGTTTAGTCGCGGACGATGACGAGTAATTGGCTGACCGCTCAGCAGTAGGGTAGGCGACGACGCAAGGGAGAGGGGCGCGCGACTCCACCGCTGGCACAACTTTAGGTAGACGAAGTTTCAACGAATCCGCATACGAAGATTTGTTACATTCACAAGTATTGACATTATTATGATTATTGACAGTATTGGAATTGAATTTAATTTTATCTAATTCGCGTTCCGTATTGGCTAATTTAGTTTCGTTGGAGGATGATTTTATTGCTAACAAAGAAACGATGGCCGTTACGCGCTGAGTCATGTCCATGATAGCTGATTTATTTGCGACATTAATGCGGGACCCTTGATCATTAACAAGGTCGTTAATTTTGGATAAAAATGCAGACGCCTGTGACACTAAATCGCAATAGTGGTCGCTGCTCGCAGTACTGACGTTTAAAATAGGCGAGGGCTTCTCAATTGAGTTCGATGTGTGAAGCCGTTTTGACCTATCTTCGGGTGAAATGTACGAAGGTGACATTTCGCGAAACAAACGTTTTGTCGAGATATTAGCGGAGGTCGTCGGCGACCCGGGTGTATGGAATGCATCTCTGCCACGGTCAGGCGGGTCATCATTAATGGACAACATATTATAAATTATGTAATTCACACACTATTAAAACGTAAGAAAAGTAACAGAATTACCAAACGACAAAATTATATCGAGGTACCCACACACCAAAGAAAGGAAATGTACTCACCGAAAGTAAACGAAATGAACTAATTACCAGTAATAACCGACGTAAAAACACTAAAAAACTTACGATACCAGCACTTAGCACAATAGCACACACCTAGAAACAACTCACGAGCCGGGAATCGATCACGGAACACGAAAATCGTAATTAAAAACAACAGCAAAATAAATTGCATCCAGCCCGAACGAGTGCGCGGAGGGAAGTGAAAATACTTTTTATTTTTTTTTTATTTTATAACGTTTATTGATAGAATTCGAAGACAGAAGATAAAGAAGAAAAAGAAGACTTTAATAAGATCAAAACTTTATTAGTTTTTCATCAATCCAATCCAAACCTAATATATAATATTCCTAATAAAATATCAGAGGTTTATTTTTCCCAGAACAGTAAGGGGTGTAAATAAATAGGTATTTCGAATGTCAATAATTTTGTTGGGAAAAGTATGTGAATAACTGGGTTAATTGCATATTTCTTGCTAAACTTGAATATCGATACCTTTAGGTTCAAAGGGCGTAACCGCCATTTTGGGCAAAATGAGATTTTAATGCAGTCATACTTACTTTTTCACCCTCTTTCGATTGGTCTATTTAAATTTTCGATATTCGCAAAAATTTAGTTTTTTTTTTATTTCGCACCTCTCAGTCGTGGGCTGGGCTTGCTTAAAACAGGTGTACGATTACTTACTCATCTTCGCTGGCACGGGGGACACGAATTGTTCAATTTTGGTGGATCGATTTGCTATTGATTTTAACGTGTGTCAATAGTAAGCTACACGTTGAAGCTAATGATTTGGGTAACCCGTAAATCAGGAGGTTTCTCTCTCTGGAAAGAAAGGAACCTCCTAACAATACGAGCCATGGCCAGGAGGGCCGCTTCCTGAATCAAGCTCTTGATCCAACTGCAAAACGACAGGCTCCTCAGGTAGTAGTCGAGGCTCTTAACAATTAAGCCATTGGCTGAAATGACTGTTGGCACAATGTATACTGAGTTCACACCCCACATGTAGACAAACTCGCGAGTCAAGTCGAGATACTTATTGATTTGATTATTTTTCTCGGCTTTCACAGGGATCTTGACATGCGGGACCGTTATGTCATCATGCCCGACGCGCGTCAACCGTGTCGTCCTTCACAATAGGTCTTCGGTAGTTATTCAACTTCCTATCCCATAAAAACGAATTCTATTCTCACTCCTTCTCTGTTCACGCAGTACGTTTGTGGAACTCACTTCCACCTAACATCCGTGACTCTAAAACTTTATTTCTCTTCAAAAAACAAGTCAAGGAGCATTACCTGTCCTCTATGCTGTAATATTCTGTATATATATTATTCTGCAGATGCGGTGAGCCATGAGTGTGATGCGGGGCGGAAGGCTTGGCGGGACACGCATCTAAGTTTTATCCAACAGGGACTGTCTGGACCTAGTTCTAGCCGGAATGATATCGGATAGACCTAGTTTTATCCAACAGGGAATGGCTGGATCTAGTTGTAGCCGGCATGATGAAGGCTAGACCTAGTTTTACCCGAAGACAATGGGCTCGTACTAGGTTTAACCAAGAGTAAGTGGCTACACCTAGTTCTAACCGGCTAAAACTAGGTTTAGCCACACTTCGGGTATTAGCCGTAACATATATTTACAATAACAGGTAGTTTAATATGTGTTTATATAATTGTATGTATGTTTATTATAAATAGCTATATTTTAATTTTAGGGTTTTAATTAAATTTTCCTGTTTTGTCTTTACTTACACACTGTGTGTCTACATTTCTAATTCAACTGTCCTCTCGCAGGTCTGCTCGAAGAAATTTCTTATGAAATAAGCAGTACCTTTGTGCTCTTCTTTCTTAATGTAATGTCCTACTAAGTATTTTGTGTGTACATAAATAAATAAATTAAAAAATTAAAAAAATTACTTTCGAAGGGGTTTTGGAACAGAAAAACTGGTTTAGATTTCTATTACGCTGGTAAACCTATTATTGACATAACTGTATGTTGTTATAATTTGAGTGTGTTTTGTTTTGTGTCAGACTTAAATCTTTTTGTGTCATTATTATTATAAGCCTACGTTGTCCCAGGCCTCCCTTCCCTCCTTCCACATTTCGCGATCTTGTGCGATTGTAGGCCATTCCTTTGCGAAAGAGTCTAGCTCATCCCGCCATCTCCTTCTGGGCCTGCCGCGTCAAGCAAGGAGATTATTATATCGGCTTTTCCTCAGTCAGCTTATTATTACAAACGAATTGATTGTCTCATTTTGATGAATGATTGTCTCCAAGTGTGTGTTAAGTGTTTTTTAACCAATATACTGTATACTTATCAAATTCCTGGGACAGTTATATAAACATAATATACAATAGAATATAGACAAAGTACTTTAGATATGTGACAAAAACAAACCTTTATAACTTTTGTCCAAAACTGCTGAGCAATACGTAACTTTTTTATTTTTGTTATCGATGATTTTTACTACTAAATGACATAGATTTTATATTTGTTCATGGTGGGGTGCAGGCTCATAAAATTTTTGGGCAAGTACTTTAAACGGGCTGTCAGTGGCTAGAAATTTAAAGAGACTGTCAGTGAGTAAACATTTAGAATTTATCAGAAATAAATAAATAATGAAGTTTGGCATTATTCAGTTTAACTAAACTACCCCTAAATGCAAATATAATAAATTGATGTAATATTTGCATGAAACAGTACTAAAGCACAGTCTGATTAATTTGTTGTCGTGTGTTTTTTGCCTGCGTCAATAATAGTGAAGACGTGTAGAGCGTGTGTCGTGCATTGCCATTCTAAACGGTAAGGCGCCAAACTAATTATATATGTATCACCTCTTTTGCCTGTAGTTTTAGGGTGTCGTCTTCGGATCCAAATGAAAAAAAAAACGTTTCATTTCTAGTAATTATCTTATTTTTATTATTAAATTTGAAATGTCAAAAAAGATTTATTTTAAACCACAGACTAATTATTAACAATATTTATACACACTAACTCTATACTAGAAATACAAATAAAGGGTGTAAAACACCTCTTAACGAATACGAAAGGTACTTGTTCTACTCGTCATTCTGATCATTTTTTTGTTCTACACTATACCTGGGAACCTTCTAGTTACGGAGATATTGGGGGTCAAAGTTGCAACATTTTGACAAGCTTTTTTTTAAATACCACTTTTTATCGCATAACTTTTACTTTAAATATCTCTACGACCCCCGTACTATTCAATCCATCCATCCGCACAATGTTTTGAGTGTGTTACATTGAGTTATACCACAAAACATGATTTATAACCTCAAAAAAAAAAGTTGTTTCCCAGCAATATTTTTAGCGTAAAGTTACTTAGTTTGATGTACAGAATGCTTGGTTAACGGCTTTGTGATGAGGTGAAATACACCCTGTATGTACAAGTATCAAAAAGGGTTACAGGGCATCGAAAAATTCGTCCACATCGCTGCCAACAGGAAAAGTGCCCAGAAGGCTGGCAGCATTGCCACATTGGATGGCAAGGCTGCCAGATTCAAATTTAAATACTAATAATATACTGAATTTACATTATTCGACATAATTATCTTTTAACTTAAAGGTGCGCAATTGGGCAGTAACTCCGACGCCATAAAATTTAGAAAATCTGTGATGATATTTTTTCCCTAATTACTGTCTAATTTTTATGAAAGATGTTGGTTGAGGGTGTTTTGTAACCCTCAGAATTGTACAAGTCTTTATTGACGTCATCAATGAAGAAATCGCTCCATTTTGATAAAGCGAGGATATCTTCGAGGATATCTTATAAACTCTTGTGTACTAATGTTGAATAATAATGCTGAGGTCCCGTTATTTATATGTGGTTATTTGAGACAATGGTGAATACCTCTTTAAGTGAAACCAATTGGCAGGTTCCTTGAATGTCCCAGTTATCCAGGTTTTTTGTTTTTGTTTTTTTTTTGTTTGGGCAGGAGTGGGAAATCCCCGCGGACACCTCGACTATCTCACATGAATTTCTCTTGTGAGACAGTCGAGGTAGTGCCGGACTCGAACCGGCTAAAAACCACTCCTGCCTAGCCAGTGTCCCTCTAACGTAATCAGAGCCCTTTTTAGCGAGGGTTTTTCCTTATTTAGCAACTGGTTGATGGGAGGCCGAGGAGACCACACTCCATTTCTAGTATTTGTCTATACACTTTGTGACAATTCTATATTTTTCTGCTAAAAGTTTCGCTATTTTTCGTTCTTACTTTTTTACTAAACTATTATATTTCAACCTATTTAAATAATATTACATTTATTAATTTCTAAAATTATATATTTTTCATATCACTATATTTCCTAAATGCCAGTTATCCAGGTTTCACTGTATGTACATTAACTAACTATCTATTAATTAAATAATTATACTTTGATTGCCATGTTAGTCATCGGAGGAGCTCGTGGAAAAATAATAACAGCCGCTCAGGCCGATCTTTAGGTTAAGCCGTGGTTGCCTAGGTTGGTCTGTGGATGGATGACCACCCTACATACAGAGTTTCCTCCGTGCCTCGGACAGCACGTTAAGCTGTTAGTTTCGGCTGTCATTTGTCCATCTTTGGCAGTCGTTACAGGTAGGTAGTCGGTGGCCCGTCAAGTCTGACAACCAGTATTAACTGGGTTGTGGAGGTCAGATAGGCAGTCGCTCCGTGAAAAATACTGGTATTCAACTGCATCCGGTTAGACTTGAAGCCGACCCCAACGTAGGTAGTTGGGAAAAGGCTAGGCAGATGATAATTTCCATTTGTCACCGAGTTCACATCTGCAGCACACAGGGATGGTTGCCCTAGCGACGGTGATCTTCGTAAACTCGGAGACTACATTTTCGGTCAGCACGAAAAAGTCGAGGTTCATAGTTTTGTTGACACAGTTCATGTCGTGCAAAAAGTTTCGCGTGTATTTGACTGGGCCCCCTTCTCTAAAAAATAATACAATTTCTTTAATACCTACATATTATAAAACAAAGTCCTTCGCCGCGTATGTCTGTCTGAGTTCGCGATAAACTCAAAAATTACTGCACCGATTTTAATGCTTAAGGTTTGTATACAATTTGTTACACCGCCGATTTATGTTTTAAGACGAGGTAACACTCGCCTGTCAAGTGCCTGTTGTTCCGATCATGGCAACACTTGCAAAGCAAACGTATTGCTAGTGTTTTCATAGAACTACTACCTATTCTGCTACTTCTCCATGTAATTTATTTTAGCAACACAGTGAACCTCATTGTAGTCTGATATGACATCACGCCATTGTAATTCCCAAATGATTTAAGGTAAGGTACAAGGGCGAAAGTTTGAAAGTGTATAAGTATGTTTGATACTCTTTCACGCATAAACTACTGAACGGATTTGCATACAATTTTGCTCACAGATAGCTTAGTTTATAACCTGGATTAAAACAGGATATATTTTTATCCCGGTAACAAGATTCTTAGGTTTTCTGGAACAATAGGGTTGACGACAAAAAATAATAATTATATTCCGTCAGTTACATTATCAACAAATATTTGATCCGTATTTTTTCTTTTGTTAATTAAACCAAAATTGAAGATACGAGGCTTTCAAAATTCTCAATACGTCACACCTTGGTATAATTTTTAGCTAGTTTTGACATCACGAGCCCCCAGTCTCGTGTTGTGATGCTTCTCTCTATTGATTTACAAAAGCAAAAAATAAGTGTCCATTTTTTTAAATACTCTAACAGACGGACTAAATAGATTTGCATTTTACACTGTCGTCATGCCTATTTTATCGAACATCACGTGCGAGCGAAGCCGCGTGCAGAAGGTAGTAATGTATACTTACGAGCACCACGTCACATTGTAGTATTGTCGGAAGCGATTTTCAGCTTTAGACTGCACAACCACTCGCTGTTTATTATCTGTGTCAGTGATGTAGTAGATAGGGTCATTCTGAAGAAAAAAGAAACATTTTTTTTTTGTTATCAGCTAGTAGGTAGGTACCTAATTCAGTTTAGAAAACTAGTCTGTAGTAGACTGGAATAGTCGTTGTTGTAATCCCGAAAAAATATATTATGTTGTTGTTCATGAACTGTTCTTGATTATTCTAAGAAAACACAATAGTTATTGCTTCTCTCGCTCATAAAAACATGCAAAGCAAAGTAAGTTTATGACTATTTGTCAAGTTTTACTTAAAGATTATTAACATTTTAAATTTGGTTTTATTCGATTCGAAACCTCATTAGATACGTATCTTACGTAATCTTGATGTTGGATGATTAACCTTATGAATACCAAAGCATAAACGCATGCGCGTGCCCTCAAGACACAATCACACCTATCATTTTGTCACATATTTGTGTCGTTGGGCCGTGGGCGTAGGCTCGCGCTTGCTTGTCACGATATGTGACAAAGCCGTTTAAAAGATCAAAACAAATGTGTTTTGACATTTTGTTCTAAATTGTACAGGTATAGATTGTAATAAGTTAGTGAGTTCATTGTTATACTTACACGGACGATTGCTGTACATTCAGACTCAGTATCTCCGTCCCCGGACCGGGAACCAATGCTGATTCGATCCTCAGGGCCTTGTATCTGTCAAAATAATATTAATGTATTTTTTGTTTTTATAAAAATAATGTACCATCACGCCTGTAATCGAAGAAGGGAAAGGCAGACGTGTATCTAATAAGTTATTTTTAAGTAAGTACAATGTTATAGGGGCAAGCCCATTACATTAATCGGACATAAATCCAGACTTCTTGGCGACTATGAGAGGGAATGGTCTATAATCCTCACGGCCCAGTGCGGGTTGGTACCTAGATGTCACTGTATGTCTTCCAATTATTTGGTTCTAGGACATGTCGGTTTCCTCACGGTGTTTTCCTTCACCGTTTTGAGAGCACCGGTGATGAAATAAATTACACAAAGTAATGCGCCTGTCTAGGTTCGAACCCACGACTTACTGTTCGTAAGTCGGGGCCACCACTGGGCCACCGCTGCTCCCTCAATGTAATCACTCCGAATAAATAGCTTTTTCTTACCATATTGCGCAAGTTCTCGACCAGTTTATCAATCATTTCATCAGGGTAGTTGTCACCCTTATTGAAGCAGAACGACTCTCCCTTGCAGGTTTCTGGGATTTTAATTTCTATAACAAAAAATATTTCTTCTTAAACACTTAATTTAGGATACGATTCATATTTGTGTATTCCATGCAAGGCAAAACCAAAAATACTGATATTCAGCTGCATCCAGTTAGACTGGAAGCCGACCCCAACATAGTTGGGAAGAGGCTAGGCAGATTATAACAAGGCAAAACCAAAGTGGTTTAAAAAACCGGCCCACTGTGAAATCATGAAAATCTTCAAAGAGTTAAGTTATAGTTTATTAACTATCTCGAGATAAATTATAATTATATTTATGAAATTAATAAATAAAGGTTGGTAGTTACCTTTAGATTCGTCGTACATAGGTTCACCATCTACTTCTTTATAATCATCGGCTTTCACCAAATATAAGCCCACTTGGAGAGCGACCTGAAAATTTGCAAAAAAGAAAGCCATCTAAAAAACGATAAAACACAAACTAAAATCGAAAAACAAACATACAGTCATTAGTCAGTTTTGACAGTCATTAGTCTCCAAATGACCGACGGGATCAACGGCTTGAAGTGCTCTTCGAGACTCGGAGGAAACTCTTAATTTTTTTAAAGAGCTCAGATAGAGTATGATGTATTCATATTTCGGTTTTCGGTTTTTGTTTTCAAAGGTTACAATTTTTTTTTAATATTTTTAAGAAACGAAATTTTCAGTTATGCCAAATCTGTATTCTTCTTTCTTTGTTTTTTTTTTCTAAAACTTTTAAATTTAAAATTATACTCACCAGAAGTACAAACATGAACTGGAAACACATTTTTGCCATTTTTATCTAGTGTTAAAACTGAATAATAATTATTATAAGCTTAAAAATCCGAAAATGTTACTTGACACCGGTGCTCGTCGTTTAAAGCTCAGGATATGAATGATTTTGACATTGGAAATGCATGCATTTTATATACCCATAGTTAGGCATACATTTAAGGAAACAGTTAATTAAATCATAATAATATTGGTTGTTGTGTTTAAAAAACAGCATGATATTCCTCGTTGATAATTCAATTTTATGTAAAAACATTACGTCAAATCAAAGGATGATGATCAATTGTATGACGCAATGAGTTCTTCAAATTGTTACTAACTACAATAAATACTAGGTTTAAACCAAACCTTAATAAAGGTATAATCCAAGCATTTTTTGCCGTAGAAACCAATATTCGTTTTAGTCCATTTTCTGCCCTTGCAAGATTCTTAAGTCGCGGATAACTTGTTACTGTGCGATTTAGGATTTTGTGTCAACAGCTCCCTCAATATTGGTATTAAATTAAAGGGCTTGACTAGTAGAATACTATATCTTCTATAATATAAAAATGAATCACAAAATGTGTTGGTAAGCGCATAAATCAACAACGCCTAGACCGATTTCACTAATGAGTAGGTAGGTAGTAGTAGGTAGGTAGTAGTAGGTAGGTAGTAGTAGGTAGGTAGTAGTAGGTAGGTAGTTGTAGGTAGGTAGTAGTAGGTAGGTAGTAGTAGGTAGGTAGTAGTAGGTAGGTAGTAGTAGGTAGGTAGTAGTAGGTAGGTAGTAGTAGGTAGGTAGTAGTAGGTAGGTAGTAGTAGGTAGGTAGTAGTAGGTAGGTAGTAGTAGGTAGGTAGTAGTAGGTAGGTAGTAGTAGGTAGGTAGTAGTAGGTAGGTAGTAGTAGGTAGGTAGTAGTAGGTAGGTAGTAGTAGGTAGGTAGTAGTAGGTAGGTAGTAGTAGGTAGGTAGTAGTAGGTAGGTAGTAGTAGGTAGGTAGTAGTAGGTAGGTAGTAGTAGGTAGGTAGTAGTAGGTAGGTAGTAGTAAGTAGGATTAGGTAGGTAGTAGGTAGGATTAGGTAGGTAGTGGTAGGTAGGTAGTAGGTAGGATTAGGTAGGTAGTGGTAGGTAGGTAGTAGGTAGGATTAGGTAGGTAGTGGTAGGTAGGTAGGTAGTGGTAGGTAGGTAGTAGGTAGGATTAGGTAGGTAGTGGTAGGTAGGTAGTACTTTTGGCGCAGACGAAGTTGCGTGAGTCAGCTAGTGATTAATAAATTTCAAATCCAAGATGACCACAGCAATGTTATCCGCGGTCAGTCAGGCAGTAAAGCGCCTTTGAAGCTGGCTGTTTAATTCTCATGTAATAGTGGTCGACCTCGTGGCTAAATAATAACAGCCACTCGGATCAATCTTTAGGTTACGCAGTGCTTTCCTAGGTTAGTCTGTGGATGGGTGATCGCCCATTACATTGTATTGTATTGTATTGTATAGCGGGCTGATGTCCGCAATTCCACGGCAAGGCGCGTATTTTGCGTACGGGTGGGAACTTCACTCGATCCATCCCAGCTCCCCAAAGAAGGCCAGCAGCGCCCCGATGTTGCCGACAATCTCGCGGAGAGTACCTGGACGACCGAAGTACTTTGCCCTGTATGTTGCAACCGCTGGGCAGTGTAGAAGCACGTGGGCTGCAGTCTCGTCTTCCTCCATGCATGCGCGGCACAGGGGGCTGTCTGTGACTCCTATGACAAAGAGGTGTTTGTTAAAAGAGCCGTGACCGGTGATGGCGGCTGTAATTATACGCACCTGTGGCTTGGTTAACCTAAGCGCGCGTTTGGTGAAGCGGCCGTCGATGGCAGGAAGTGCCTCCTTGGCTTGCCTACACTCGCCGTGGTCAAGCCACAGCTTGTGGTGTATTTCACTAGTTCGTTTCCTTACCAGTGTGCGTAGGTAACCGAAAGGGAGTGGTGCGATAGGTTCTGGTCCCACCGCTGCCATGCTCGATCCCCTTCTAGCGAGTACATCAGCCGCGTCGTTGCCGTGGGAATCGCTGTGTCCTTTGATCCATTGGATGGTTATGTTATTGAGATTACCAACCTGGTTCAGGCGTTGGTGACACTCGTGTATTAACCCGGAGTTCACTGTGTGGTTGTTTAGGGCCAGTAGCACCGCCATGCTGTCCGACAGTATACGGATTGAGTGGCCCACAACTTTCCTGGCTATGATGGCCGATGCCGCCAGGGAGATGCCCATGCATTCTGCCTGAAATACCGTGTTGTGCGCCCCCAAAGGTGTAGCTATGTGGATGTTGAGGTCTTCCGAGAAGACTCCCGCCCCAGTGCCAGTACCTGTTTTAGATCCATCTGTGAAGATCCGTAGTTCCGCGGGGTTTAATCCCTCGCAGCGGTGGTCCTCGTGAAGCTGGATTTTGTATTTCTTGTCGAATACAAATTGCTTCGGTATTCGATCGTTGTATGCTTTCGCCAAGGGGAACTCGCAATAGAATTCCTCCAGTATCGCATTGTGCTGTGTTGTCTTCTTACCCCAGAGTTGAAGTGTTTTAAGGCGTACTGCCGTCATCGTCGCCTCCTGCTGTATGAACAGATGGAGCGGTGGAAGCCCCAACATGGCTTCGAGAGCAGCAGTCGGGGTAGTCCTCATGCAACCAGTGATTGCCATGCAGGCAAGCCTTTGCAGGCGCTGCAGCTTGATGGCTGCTGTACTTAGTTTAGTGCGTGGCCACCAGACCACAGCCCCATAGGCAATCATGGGTCGGATCACCGCGCAGTATATCCAGAGTATAATTTTCGGGGATAGGCCCCATTTCTTACCTATCATCCTCTTGCATTGCCAGAAGGTTATGCAGGCCCTGTTTGTCTTGTTGTTTAGGTGGCTACTCCAGTTTAACTTACTGTCTAGGATGACACCCAGATACTTGACCTCCTCGGCTAACTGGAGTTCCGTCTCGAAGAGTTTGGGTAGGCGATAAGGGCCTAGTGTTCGTTTGTGGGTAAACAGGACAAGTTCAGTCTTCGTTGGGTTCACTGAAAGGTCGAACTCTCTGCACCATCGTTCAACGATACGTAGAGCTCGCTGAGTGAGGTCGAAGATCGTCTCCGTCACTTTCCCCGAGATGAGAATAGCGAGGTCGTCGGCATACCCTATTGTGTAGAAGTGGTTCTCGTTGAGTCTAGTGATGAGGTCATTAATCACCAGATTCCAGAGGAGCGGAGATAAAACCCCTCCTTGGGGGCAGCCTCTGGCTATCATGGCCATTTGCTGTTCCCCTTCAAGTCGCACCACTCGTTTGCTCAGCATGTTTGTAATCCAGTCTATCAGTACCTGTTCCACTCCATGGCGAGAGAGCGCGGTGTTGATGCTGGAGAAGTTTGTTTTATCGAAGGCTCCCTCGATGTCTATGAAGGTGCCCAGGCAGCTTCCCTTCTGGTGAATCGCCTCTTCTATCCGGCTGACCACTAGATGGAGGGCGGATTCTGTGGACTTACCCGAGCTGTATGCATGTTGATTAGTATGAAGTGGGATAGTTTGCAAGGCGCCGTCCCTCAGCTCTCTCTCGCACATTTTTTCCATGGTTTTAAGTAGGAAAGAGGTTAGGCTGATAGCTCGGTAGGATTTGGCGTCAGTATAGTCACTCTTACCTGGCTTTGGAATGAATATGACCTTCACTTCTCTCCATCCCTTTGGAACGTATCTGAAGGCCAGACACGCTCTCAGTATAGGGACCAGTCTGCGGGCGACTGAGATCCCACCCCACTGGAGTAGGGCAGGAAAGATCCCGTCCGGACCAGCCGCCTTGAAAGGATGGAAGCCTTGGATCGCCCACTGGATTTTCTCCAGCGTAACGACTTTTTGTGCATAGCGCCAGTCATTTTCTGACGGTGTTTGGGTTGCCTCAGTCCAGTCGATAGCCTCTGTGAAAGCGCAACCTGGGAAGTGAGTTTCAGTGAGGACGTGCGTTGCTTCTTCTGGTGAGGTGGTAAGTGTGCCGTCTGGTTTGCGGAGAGCAGCAGGCCCAGCCCATTACATACTGAGAGTCCTCCGTGCCATTCGTATTTTCAAAAGCACGTTAAGCTGTTGGTCCCGGCTGCCATTTGTCCATTTTTGACAGTCGATACAGGAAGTCAGTCTCCCAAGAAGTCTTACAACGAGTCTTACCAAGTGGTATCGTATTACCTGGGCCCTATTTCATAAACGTGACAATGACAGGCGACAGGCGACAGGTGACAATTTGACATTTTGACAATATTTCGTTTTATAAACATTACCTGTGACAAATAAGTCGTGGTGAAAAAATTACAATTATATCAAATTGAAGTGACATTTTGACATATTTCTGTTTAATAAAAAAATCCCTTGACAAGTGACAGATGACAATTTGTCGCGAAAAACTCGACATATTTGATAAATGAAACACAAAATAGTAACTACAAGTTTACAAAGTTTGTAGATTTGTTGAAGATTTCTGACAGGTGACCTCACCCAATGTCAGCGGCTACTTTTCACTAACTAGTTACGGTACTTATTACCAGTGAAATGGTGACATTTGTTGCTACTGTTGCCATCGACAGGCAACAGTACAGGCAACAGTGTGGTTTTGTATTTTGTTTGATTTTTCTTATGATTTCGTTATTCTATTATATTTTTTTTTATTCTCTCATTATGTTTACTTTAAACTAGTGTTATAATCACAATTTTACCATTTTATTATTTTATTATTTATTTATGTGTTGTCCTGTCGGGTTAATAAATGCTTTTTCTTTCTTTCTTTCTAACAGCTATGAAGAATATTTGGTTCAACCAATACGTCGGCGTCGTCGACCATTTTGGACAAGGGCAAACTTCACTTTTGACGTGATTGACTCCATATTTATAGAAAAATTTCGATTTCCGTCCACTTATAAATTTGTTGTTCGTGCGTTAAACGTTCCCTAAATTTGCCAAACAATATTTCTCGGATGTTGTATATGTCACCGTAAAATTGTCAAATACGTTATATTGTAATATCTCTAGCGATATTGTAAAGTCTCGAATTATTGTCAAATGAACATACTGCTGACAACAAAACGCATTATTTTTCGTGAAATGCATGCGATGGTAGTCAACTTACGCGGTGTGGAGGGAAGGAGGGGTCCCCCTTGCCCAGTGGCACAACTCTCATGAAAAGATAATACACCATTCCTGAGAAATACCGATTAATATAACATAACCTTAAAACACTTTATATTCCCCCTAAAAAGCGTAGTCGACGGAGCCCCGCTTCGCGGGGCCCCTATTTCCGAGTGCAGGGTTTAAAGGAACCTAACGGGGGGTGCCCCAAGTCCCGATTATGGGGGCAGAGATACTTCCGTATGTTCAGTTTACAATAATTCGAGACATTACAATATCGCGAGAAAAAACACGTTTTTACGGTGACATATATAAGGCCCAGAATTATTATTTTCGTGTCCATTTTACTTGTTGCAAATACTAATATCGAACAAATCCTAGAATGCTTGTCAAAATTATTATGTGAGACAAACATTTTTATTGCTACCCTCATACTGCTATATCATTTTAACAAAAAGTACGCTGTGACATATTTGTCACAATTAACGACAATTATGTCGATTACCATAACAAAAAAGTCTTGACAATTTTCTTAAATGCTGACATTTTTAAACTGACAATTGTAGACCTTTATGGAACGCGATTGACACTGACAATTTTGTCAACTATTTACCTGTCGCAATCGGACATATTTGTCACGTTTATGAAACAGAATTTGTAGCTACAATTCGACAATTTAGACAAAAACTGACAAATTGTCAACTTGTCACGTTTATGAAATAGGGCCCAGTAGTAGTAGTATTATGTAACTCTGTTGACAGTTCGAAATGATAGTAATTGGGATCAGCGTATATCAATTAACTGTCAAAAGGCTAGTTTCGTATTGTGTATGACCAATCGCGATCAAATATGACGCCAATGATGCCTTTCGTGGCTGTTAGTCAACGTAACTCATTTTGACAGAATGATGATATCGTATCGATTCTTATACTATTGCGATTATGTAAGCCTAATGGATATAAAATTGATAACAACTGAGTCTCTAATAGCTATCGTTATACAGGGTTATTTTTTGTTTATACTAAACCCGAAAAGGGGTCATTGTACTCATCATTTTGAACAACTTTTTCTATGGGACGAACCTTGAAATCGCGAAAAAAAAATCAGCTGTTCCCTACATTTTGACGAGTTATGCGAACATAAATGTAGGGAACAGCTGATTTTTTTTTCGCGATTTCAAGGTTCGTCCCATAGAAAAAGTTGTTCAAAATGATGAGTACAATGACCCCTTTTCGGGTTTAGTATAAACAAAAAATAATGTTGTATACGCTACTCCTAGCTAGCGTTTTACAGGATTTTATTGAAATACACCGAAGCCGGTTTCAAATATAAGCGTTACATCTTTTGTTGTTTTATTGTAATTTGTCTTTGTGGTGAAGTATGGCACCTAAATAATTCTGGGATTAGCTGAAGAAGAGCGAAAACAACTTGAACTTTTGTAATGGTTTCGTTAGTTCTGATTTCAGCCACCACGTGCCAAAATATCCTTGATCATTGTACAAATTAAAAGGCTTGATTTATTAAAGTATATTTAATCAAGACTTCAGGCTTTATAAAACTACCTTTATTATACTTATGTAGTTTTATAAATAGCTCGTAATACTACAAGCTTTAATGTATATTGTTTTGTGAAACATGTTGGAAAAAAAAATGCTGTAGGTAGGTACACCAAACTTTTTTTATTTGTAATAAATTACATCTGAGTACATACTACTACAAAACTGTATATTTAGAATGACTATTTAATAATGATCCAAAACCTATCCCTAGTCCATCAGAATACACTATGACATTATTTTGGGTGGGCTTCAAAGCTGCAGTATGATTTAGATGGGTAAAGTAGCAGTAACAACTTCATATACCTATTTCTTAACTTTATTATGGCTACTTAAAATTGGACATTTAGTTATGGTATCGTCCCCAGTTAAATATATGGTGATGGTGGGCAGCTCACACTCCAGTCCGGATACACCAGCTCAATAGACAGGTAATTGGTGTCAGTGATCTCTTTGTTAGCTTTCAGAGTATTGATGGAGGTTTTTGTCCACTCTTGACTAGATTTCAACTTCAGATTCTCCCCGTTCCCGCAGTAGTTTTCTGCACTCATTTCTACATGAATCTAGCTCCCTCAGCGCTGCTTTCATTTGTCACTTATGTCACAAACGTAGCTCCGCAGGTCATCATATTGCCTGCAACACTTGAAATGTGACAAGAAACAGCTGAGTATGTTAAGAGAATATTATGTTTGTTGAAACCTTTACAAAGAAGGAGTTTTAAAGTTAGAATAAAATAAAATATTAAATGAAAGAATAAAGGAAAAAGAAAAACAAGCTAAAACTAGATTTCTATTTATTTTAAATTTGATTTAATATTCTCAAACTTATTACAGTTAGGTAACACTTTGGGGAAATCTAATTCTTCCATTTACTTTGATAGCTAAGATTAAAGGATTGTAATAAACATAAGTTTTATGTTTATTACAAGTTTTAAGTTTAAATATGTATTTTACAATGAACTAGCTGGTTTAGTTATACAATTTAGAGCATAGCTATTAGAGACACCATAATATGTGTAAAGTAGGGTTTGTAGTGAATGTCCTATATAGGGGCAAGTGTTTTCGTCCTCGATTTTGCGTCTACAATTTGACAAGCAAAATTAGAAGTAATTGTAGCTGTAATTTACTAGTACGTCGCTCCGTGTCTGTGTGATGTGTAGTATGCAAATGATACAAAAATAATATTTAAATTAAAACAGAATACTCCCCAAGTTCGAAGAATTCAAATTCGCAGTCCAAAAGTTGACAGTATGTTACGAGTCATTACAATATAAACAGGCTTACACAACAACTTATCACATTGGTCAAACATTAACTTATGTTCCTTTAATAATTTTATTAAAGAAGTTATTTTTAGGTTAGCTCAATCAAAACACAATTAAAAAAAAACAATGTCACGTGTCATATAAACCGCTTAAGTAATATTAAATATTCCCAGAAACTAAGTATTGTAACCCTCAAAGGGCGCTACTCAATTTAGCCGCATAATAGTCGGTCAAAATTAGAGTGGTAAACTACTGATGCGATGACAATCGTACCCAGGCCGTTAGTCACCGTAAATTGATGTCC
Organism: Xestia c-nigrum; assembly: GCA_916618015.1. Classification (NCBI taxonomy): domain Eukaryota; kingdom Metazoa; phylum Arthropoda; class Insecta; order Lepidoptera; family Noctuidae; genus Xestia; species Xestia c-nigrum. The sequence goes on from OU745250.1 coordinate 21,530,693, forward strand.
ATTTAGTGTGGTACGTAATACCAATATTATGATGACATTCTCGATTGTTATCAGAGTTCGATTAACAACCGAAGCCCGTTAGTCACTGGATATCAGAAAGATACGTAATAGCCCTGCAGGTACTAACAGGGTTATGGACGTCAGCTAGGCAGTCGCTCCATGTAAAATACTGGTTTTCAGCTGTATTCGTTAAGACTGGAAGCCGACCCCAAAATAGTTGGGAATTGGCTAGGCAGATGATCTAGCCCACAATATGTCCCGGTAAAACAAAACTTCGGTATTTTGAACATTATGATTACTGGCGATTGTGGAAGCTGATGATTCTCAATCTACAGCTGAATTAGCAGCAGTTTTCGGTGTTAGCATCAAAACAATATTGGTGCATTTGCGTCGAAATGGCAAGGTAAAAAAGCTTGACAAATGGGTGCCCCACGAATTGAATGATCGTCAACGCGAAGCACGCGTCGAGTTGAGCCATGCATTGCTCAACAGGCACACAAACGAAGGCATATTGAATCGCATTGTTTCTTGCGACGAAAAATGGATTCTGTTCGATAATCACAAGCGCTCAGCAAGTTGGTTAGATCCTGGTTCAGCACCTAAACACTGCCCCTAACGAGAACTGACCCCTAAAAAAGTGATGGTCATCAAATAGTTCAAATAGTTCGTTTACTCTTCTTCAATAATAATAAAGCTCATTGTAGAAAACTTATTTATTTATGTAGTAATAATCATTCTCCCGATGCATGCATGCGTTTAGGGGTTTAGGTAAAAACACAAGACTCTGATTTGGGACCTCTAAGTTATAGATTCTATTGAATATATGTATATTCCGCAGCCAATTCGTATAACACGCCGTATTACATTATGACGCGCCGGATTGTATAACGTCGCCGTTATGTAATTCGGTAAAGTCACGTTTAGCCGGATTCTGGTGGCGATACGTTCGACAAAGTGGCGTCCAACGTTTAGCCTTATTGTCAGCAAGAAGAACCGACCGAATAAAATCCAGAAAATTCCGAAAATAAGACGTACTCGACGTAGCCTCGCTAAGCGGGACTCCTGTTATTGTGTGCAGGGTTTAACCTAACGTCGTTTGCCCTAATTACCAAGTTCGCTTCAGGCGCGTTCAAAGCTAGCAAGTGTTCAAGCCGCTCCTGCAGATATGATGTGGTATCCGCGTATGACCCTGACTCTAAGGCTTCTGTAGTAGATCCATGTTTTGTGGCAGATAGGGACTTTGCCTGCACCGGGAAGCGAAGTACCTCTGTGTAAAGCCGTCATCCCCGACTACAAATACGCTTACTAGTCGGTGCACCTCTAATTGTAACAATTAAGCTACAATGAAATATCAAATGTGTATTAATAATTATGTTTTTTGGCTAGAAACTGATACACCAAAGTATTGTCATAATGACTGTCAGAATGTCCCAGTGGGAATATTAATAGGCTGATGATGATGATGACGATGAAAATATGTTACCTAAAAGCCACAGTCAAAACTGTCTAATTTTTGACACGTTCAAGCTATTTAAGCAATAACTAACATTGACTTGTAAACTTAGTAGGTTTTTAGGATTTTTTGATACCCCTTGAAGAACATCGGGATGTTGTAATTCTTGGTTATAACTGAAAAAAAAAACAGCCAAGAGCGAGTCGGCCAAACAATATTATAACAATATTTTGAACGCTCATTAATTCATATTAAAGATGTCGATTACCACTCAACAGAGAAAACTGATTACATTTCGAAAAATATCTGCACAAAATGATGAAGTGGAAAAATTGTATTTTGGTGTGTATGTTTGTAATAAATAAACTCAAAAACTGCTGTGCCGATTTCAAAAATTCTTTCACCGTTGGAAAGCTACATTCACCCTGAGTAACATAGGCTACATTTTATCCCCGTACTCCCACGGGAACGGGAACTACCTAGAAACCACGTAACCTCCGCTAGTTAAAAATAATTTTCTTTGAAAATTGTCTTTTTAAATTGCGTTTTGAAAACTTTTTTTTTTCAGAATTTTCCTCCTCCTGTTTGAGAAATTAGTCGGGATTTTGGGGTTGTCGGAGAATTACAGGTTAATAAAAATGCTTTTGTATGGTATAATTTTTATTAGAAAATTTTATGATCAAATTCATCTCTCAATATAATATAAACTATGATGATTAAAGTACTAATTTTATTACAAAGTCACAACCAAAGGTTTTATAGCAGTACCAAAAATAAGAAAAACCTATTAACAATAATAAATCTACAAATAACAACGATACACAGTCTTTTTTTAGTTGGTATGTCACGAAAAGTTCTTTCATTGTCTCTATCTTCTATTATATAAAAATGAAACCCGTTTTTCGTTGTCACGACATAGCATGAAAACGGCTTGACCGATTTGGCTGATTCTTTTTTTGTTGTGTTCGTTATTGTCAGGAGAAGGTTCTTATGAAAAAAAAAGTAGTAGAAGGTAGGTAGCTTTTTCCCTCTTATGTGACGCAGACGAAGTTGCGTGGGTCAGCTAGTATAAATATAAAAATACAGAACCCAAATGTAATTGGGAAGAGTTACTTGGCATTCAAAAAGTATTAAGAGGCATTAGATTAAACCCTGCAAGCCTACGGGACAATCAAAACCGAATCATTGGTGATTATTTTAGCAGGAGACTTTCGCCGAACTTATTAATTTAAGTCATGGCAAGTTAGACATTTTGACTGGCTGCGTTAACTTTTCTGAACTTTTTGTCTTTTCTTATTCAATAGGTTGCTCAAAATTACAAAGATCAATATTTGGTTGAGCGAACAAGCTATTTTGGCTGCCAATTTAAAAACATGGATGAAAATAATTTAAAAATAAAAGTGAAATTGCCGGTGTATTAAGCATATCCTCAAGCATTCATCTTGGTTGGTGGTTGAAAACTAGGTACCTACCTACCTAAGGTAGGTACCTAGTTTTTCAAGTTTATAACGGTAAATCATTATTTATCATCATCTGCTTGCCTTTTCCCAACTATGTTGGGGTCGGCTTCCAGTCTAACTGGATGCAGCTAAATACCATTATATTGTTAATTATTTCATTTGGATAATTAAAGTGCTCACTCTGAAGTCCGTAATTTTTGTTTTGTTTAAATTGGGCATCTGTAGCTGTATAGTGTCACAATTTCATCTGTTCTGCTGATCATAACTTAAAACTAAAGGTGTCATCAAGAAGTATTGTGCACAGCCAAGACAACACCATCACCAGACCTTGACCAGAAAGATACGTTCGGAGAACTGCCACAGCCCAATATACTTTTCGACAGAACAACGTCTGCCGAAAAGCTAGTGATTAAATAAATTAAAACAAAGATGTGTATTTGGTGACACACAGCTAAAAGTCGTCAGTTCGAACCCAGACAGGCGCATTACTTTGTGTGATTTATTTCATCTGCTACGCTAGTATTATGTTATCTGTGCAACTGCTCCTAAAATATTCGAAGACATGTAACATCTACTAATCTGCACTGAGCCGTGTGGTGGTTGATACCTTCGGCCCATTCCCTCTCCTGTTTTTTTTTTGGGCCGTTTCCCAGTTTGAACATTAATAGGCTGATGATGATGATGATGATGATAATTAAAGATTTGTGATTTAATAGAATAAGATTGATTCATGCCGAAGGTTTTTTTTTTCAATTTAGTAAGCATCTATTTCCGTGTATCTGCATCTGCAGCAAACTGGAATCCCACCCTTAGCTTTAGCGAGTTCAATCCTGAGATCAGAGTATTCGTCCGTCAATACAAAGAAATCTAAATCCATATAAGTGTTAACACACTCCACGTTGAACTGAGCCAGTGTTCGGGATCCCTTCAAGAAATGAGGTGTGTCGTGAGTTATCTGTCCCGGTCGTCTGAAATTAGAATTAAATATGCTGTATTATTATGTTCATCATCATCATTATCATCTCAGCCGAAAGACGTCCACTGCTGGACATAGGCCTCACTATGTTCACCATATAAGTATCAGTCATAAAATAACAAAAATCACATAGGGGGCTTATTCATCAACTGGCGACTGTGAAACTCGCGAGTGCTCGCGAGTTGGCACCTTCTAATTTTAATTTATTTTTGGGTGGCACAACGGGTGATCTTATCACTAAAAGAGAACAAACCTATAGAAATAAAAAATTGAAACAGTGAAACTGTTTGCCACAAAATATTTTCAGATTTTAAACTGATTTAATTTTATCCTAATTGGTGAAGAAAAACCATTCGAGAGTTTTGCTTACCTATTGGAGATTTTGTTTCAGGACAAATGATTAAGAGCCATTTCACAAAATGTAAGTGCTCAGGCCATATTAATCCGTGCCGGCTTATGCATCGTAATTTATTCGAATTTAGAGTGATGTTATTTAATTTATTATGTTTGATTAAACGAATCGATTTTAATGAAACTTTGGAATTAGTTTAGTAAAAGAGCATAGTTTATTTTTACATATTTTATTTAATGTAATTACGCTTCGTTCAAACCAAAAAATCACGATAAAATAGCGATATAAAACTTAAAAATTGCCCTAAGACTTTGTTTTTTTACTAGTGTATGTTATTAATTATCGAAATTTTAGTACATTATGTGTCGATAAAAGTATTTGTCTCATGCTTTGAGTATTTTTTCAAGTGAAATTTATAATTATTTATCGTAGATATAGGAGTCCGAAATTGACTCAGCGATGATTTTTCAGTAAACTAGTTGTCGGAGATTAATCACTACACTGTTAACAAATAAGTTTTTACAAATGTGTTACATGAAGTATCAATACGAAGGTCTAGTCTATCTTAAACATGTATTTAAAAATGCGAGAGTGTTATCTAAGATGGCAAATTAGGCGACTAAAACCTTAGATATTTGCGCGAAAACGTGAAATGGCTCTTAACCAAAAATTCTGACTGTGCCAATACAGATTATTACGCCAATGTCTATAAAGTTTGCGCACTTGATCCTCGAAGAAAACTCATGATTAGCATGACATAATAATCACCCTCGAAACTAATTACATACATACACAAGTCATATTCCCAGAATTGTTTCTCTAAAATTTAATGGGAAATTATAAGTCTAGCCACAAAATTATGTATTGGACACGTGATTAAACTTCTAATTTTATAACTAAGCAACGAGAAAATGACAGCCTCTAATAAACTAATTCGTCTTTTTTACAACGCCAACTAAATATTCTATAGAAAGCGTCAAGTAAAATCATCAATTATTGTGACTTGTCCTTCTTATTTATACATGGCCACTTAATTTACTAACTCGGCCACGGATTTTACATCTCGTTACCATTTTACGTTTTACAGCTCCAACGCAATGTCCTCAAAAAAATATAATTCAAGCTTCTACAGAAAGCATCATTTATTATAACGTAGCATGTAAAATAATACATCATATTCTTTTATCGTCAAAATAGCCACTACATGATTTGGCGCGAGTACGCGAGGTGACAGCGACCGGCCATTTGCGCTAATCAGAGAGCGCCATTCGATTCATGTTACGACGAGTTGAGTTGATCACGTGTAATTGTTTATTGTAGTTCGTGCGTTATATTACAATATAACGTGTTTCTTCCTAGCGATATTGTAAACTCTTGAATTATTGTCAACTGAACATATACAGAAGTATCTCTGCCCCCATAATCGGGACTTGGGGCACCCCCCGTTAGGTTAGTTAGGTTCCTTTAAACCCTGCACTCGGAAATAGGGGCCCCGCGAAGCGGGGCTCCGTCGACTATGCTTTTTAGGGGAATATAAAGTGTTTTAAGGTTAGGTTATATTAATCGATATTTCTCCGGAATGGTACAGTATCTTTTCATGAGAGTGGTACCACTGGGCAAGGGGGGCCCCTCCTTCCCTCAACACCGCTTGAGTTGACTACCATCGCATGCATTTCACGAAAAATAATGCGTTTTATTGTAAGCAGTATGTTCATTTGACAATAATTCGAGAGTTTACAATATCGCTAGAGAGATTACAATATAACGTGTTTGACAATTTTACGGTAACATATTATTTATAAAGTGGCCAATATTGTTATGGTGTCTGGCATTGACGCATGAAGACTTCTTAGTGTTATGTGTCACTCTATTTTTTAATGAGATGCTAGGCAACCATTATTATTGACTGTCAGTAAGACATGAGTAAGACTTTGAAATAAAAGGTGTAACTGAAAAGTTGTTAAAAACGTTTAAAAAGACTATTTAGTACGCGAGTGAATTTAAACTGATTCTCTAGCTAGAATAGGCCGCTCTATAGGAGGTGTATAATCCAAAGTGTTGGTGTTCTCGCTCATTAGCTTCTGCAAGCCTCTGTACAGGTATTCTTTTGTTTTACCCGTCACTTATATCAGGTTTTGGACCCGCATCTGACTTTGAAGAAACTAATCATGGATTATTCAACAAAAATAGATATCGGCAAACTAACAGGAAAGGAAAACTGGTCCACATGGAAATATAAAATTTCCATCCTACTAGATGGGACTGAAAAAGCCCTAGAAGTAGTGGAAGGCCGTTTCCCTAAACCTGTCCTCGCGGTCGGAGCAGGTGACGCTGACATCGCTAGTTATAATTCGATGATGGCCAATTATAAGAAAGCTGAAACTGGCGCTCTACTCATGTTGACCACAAATATGTCTGAGGATACACTTAAAAAAGTCATGAGATTTAAGACTGCTCATGAAGTCTGGTTAGAATTACACAGATTATTTGACGGACAATCGGAAGATAGAGCTTACAATTTAGGTTTAGAGTTCTTTGGACTAAAACATGATAAGGCGGACGATATTCCAACTCACATGTCAAAGCTTAAGAACGTCTGGAACGAATTGAAGGTGGAAGTTGCCAAGATTGACTCCACAGCTAAGCTTCCTGAAATGTTCCTGATCTGTAAGGTCTTAGACACACTGGACGACAGGTTCTTCAACTTCAAGTCAAGCTGGCTTATGCTAAAGCAGTCTGAGAGAACCATTGACAGTCTAACGAGCCATCTGTGCGCATTTGAAAGAGATCTGTTTTGTCAAGTGAGCTCGAAGGAGGAAGCACTAGTGACTACACAAACAGAAAGACAATTCAAGCGCAATAAAGATGAGCAACTGACCTGCAACTACTGTTCTGGCAAAGGACACAGAGTGCGCAAGTGCAGAAAGTGGATTAGAGATGGGAGGCCACCTAAACCAACTCCAAGCACATCAGGCTCTAGCTCGAAGTCCAAACAAGTGCAACACATTTCGCTGATGGTAAACACGTGCTCGTCAGGACAAACACAAGATCTTCACAGCTGGTTTGTCGACAACGGAGCAACGACGCACATTGCAGTAAGGAGCGATTTCTTCACGGAATATCATGAATTTGACGCTGATCACACAGTTACGACTGCAGATGGGACCACAATTCCAGCGTTAGGAAAGGGAACCGTAGTGGTAGCATCAAATGTCAATGGCAAAAAGGAAGAAATCAAGCTTAATGATGTGTGGCTAGTACCATCGTTAACGAAGAATTTATTCTCTCCGTTAGCAGCGCAAGATAGGATGCAAAACAGTATTTTTACGGCAACAACTAGAGAATGCAAGCTCGACATTGAAAATGTCACTAGAGTTGTTGGCAAGAGAGTTCCTTTTGGAGGACTTTACAAGTTGGATATGGAGACAGTTATTCCTAAAAAGCAGAAAACCATAGAGGTTAATGCTATTACCGGGTCAAATATGCTGCAACTATACCATGAACGCTTTGCTCACCAGGATAAGCACCATGTCATTCGTGTGGTGAATCGCGAGTTAGGTATGAAGCTGAGTCAGGACAAAATTAAATGTGAGGGCTGCATATATGGAAAGGCTCATAGAAAATCGTTCGGAACAAGGGAAAGAGCATCGGCTTGTGGTGAACTAATTCACGCTGATGTCTGCGGACCCTTTGCAAACCCAAGCATCTCCAAGTACAAGTACTTCGTCTTATTTAAGGATGATTACTCTGGATATCGCTTTGTCTACTTCATAAGACAGAAGTCAGAGGTTAAGAATAAGCTGATGCAGATGCTTCAAGAAGCAAAGAATACAGGTCATATCGTCAAGACGCTGTTGAGTGACAACGGAGGCGAATTTGAAAATGAAACGGTTCGGAATATTCTAGAGAAGCACGGCATCAAGCAGCGACTCACTATGCCCTACACACCGGAGCAGAATGGATGCTCTGAAAGGGAGAACCGAACACTTGTAGAGGCAGCAAGGTCCATGATGTACTCAGGTGGAGAGCTACCTCAAGTTCTCTGGGCTGAACTTGTGAACACGGCAGCATATGTTTTAAATCGGACAGGACCATCAAGGGTTGAAGGAAAATCTCCATACGAGTTATGGCTTGGAAGAAAGCCTAGAATCTCACACCTCAGAGTGATTGGAAGCATTTGTTATGCTCACGTGCCTAAACAAAAGCGCAGGAAGATGTGCAAAAAGGCAATTAAAGGAATACTTATAGGGTACGAGAATGATGACGGTTATCGCGTCTACGACGGAACGCAGACACTGAGATCAAGGGACATAACGTTCGAATCAGATGTTGAGTTCAGGATAACGACAAGCAACCCCATAATGTCAGAGGGAGCTGAGGTCGGCGATAATGGACGTGTTCTCATTCAAGAAGTACCTGAATCACATGTCGAATACCAGGAAAACGATGAAAATGATCTTGAGGGAGAAAGAGCTGAAGATCAAGTTCATGTTCAAGGTGAAGCAGTTCAAGAAGATATCGAAGTAGACGATTTCGTTGATGCTAGTGATGAGCAAAAACAACTAATTGTCGCTGAGCCTCGGTACCATCTTCGAGACAGGTCCACTATACGACGACCTAAGAAGTATGAAGACTTCGTATGCTTCGTAGGAACGGAGAATTTTCCTGAGACATACAGACAAGCTGTTGAGAGGGATGATAGTGGCGAATGGCTCAAAGCCATGTCGAACGAAATCAAATCCCTAAGTGACAACAAGGTTTGGACGCTATGCGATTTACCTCCAAATAGAAAGGCGCTACCTTGTAAATGGGTTTTTCGGATCAAACGAAATCCAGACGGTACGATAGATAAATACAAGGCAAGACTGGTAGTCAAAGGATTCAAACAACGTAAGGGGATAGAATACGATCAGATGTACAGCCCTGTTGCCCGTATGTCTACCATAAGAGCTCTGTTAAGTGTCAGCGCCACGGAGAAGTTACATCTGACACAGTTCGATGTATCCACAGCTTTTCTGAATGGGAAGTTGAAAGAGGAGATTTACATGCAGCAGCCTGATGGATACTCAGATAACTCTTCAAAAGTCTGCAAACTTCAAAGAAGTCTGTATGGTCTCAAACAAGCACCTCGGTGTTGGAACTCATGTTTTGAAGAGATTCTCTTGGATAAAGGATTCATACAGAACGAAGCTGAACCCTGTCTTTTCACGAAGGTAGTGGAAGACAAGAAAATATTGATTACCCTATATGTGGATGACGGACTGGTAGCCACGACAGATGAAGCGCTAGCGAACCAATTCCTCAAAGAATTAGGAAACACGCTGAAGATTACCACGAAACCAGCATCCTACTATTTGGGATTGGAAATTGATCGATCGGAAGACGGTTCTATTTTGATTTCTCAGCAATCGTACGCTAAGAAGATCCTGGAACGTTTCCAAATGTCAGATTGCAATCCAGTCTCAACGCCCATTGAAAGGACATCTGAAGAAGGGAAAGTTGACGATACCCCTGAAAAGAAGTACTTTCCTTATCGTGAGGCTGTAGGAGCACTAGCGTATCTAATGACAGGTACCCGCCCCGACATAGCATACGCTGTCGGAGTAGTATCAAGGAAATTGGAGAATCCTTCCTGGACTGATTGGCTCAAAGTGAAGAGGATATTCAGATATCTCAAAGGGACTATGTCTTTCGGAATAAGATACAAGTCTGGAAACCACAAAGCCATCATTCAAGGATACAGTGATGCAGATCATGGTGGTGATGAGCTCACAGGACGCTCTACCACTGGAGTTGTTTGCCTGTACGCTGGAGGACCGGTGTCTTGGCTTAGTCAACGACAAGCATCCGTTGCCATCTCAACCACGGAGGCAGAGATAGTAGCTGCTAGTGAAGGTGCTCGCGAACTAGTTTGGCTACAGAGAGTATTTAGCCAACTTATGACGCTACAAGGCACACCGACGCTCAAAGTGGACAACGAAGCTGCAATACGTCTCGCTCACAATCCGGAATTTCATAAACGGACCAAACATATTCGTGTGAGACATTTTTTTGTGCGCGAGACAGTACAAGAAGGATTGATTAGCGTGCAGAAAACAAGTTCTGCAGAACAATTAGCTGACCTATTGACAAAGGCAGTTCCAAAGCCAAGGCTCCTATTATTGAGAGCAGGGTTGGGGTTGCAGTCATCATTACATCAATGAGGGAAAGTGTTATGGTGTCTGGCATTGACGCATGAAGACTTCTTAGTGTTATGTGTCACTCTATTTTTTAATGAGATGCTAGGCAACCATTATTATTGACTGTCAGTAAGACATGAGTAAGACTTTGAAATAAAAGGTGTAACTGAAAAGTTGTTAAAAACGTTTAAAAAGACTATTTAGTACGCGAGTGAATTTAAACTGATTCTCTAGCTAGAATAGGCCGCTCTATAGGAGGTGTATAATCCAAAGTGTTGGTGTTCTCGCTCATTAGCTTCTGCAAGCCTCTGTACAGGTATTCTTTTGTTTTACCCGTCACTTATATCAAATATAAGTACTATTTGATTACATTTTTAGCAAAATTTTGACGATTAATTAATATGGGATGAGTTACATTTTAAATGTACTGAGTTAAAAAATAGAAGCTAAATACATATAAGTTTAGATGTGATTTAATAGTATTTTAGAAGTTTACTGTTAGAATGCATGTTACGAATTTAGATGCTAAAAAATAACCATCATGCTGAGTTGTATTTAGAGTGGTTTAGAAGATAACTAGTGGCTAAGATAGTATTATTTAGATGCTCGTTAATTTATTTATTTATTGGCCTATCTACAATTGTTACACTGTTTATCCTAATAATACAAGCAATATGGTGATACAAGCATAGTTTATTAATTGTGGCTGACTTAGTAATTTAGAAGGCAACATACATTTTTGGAGGCAAATAATGATAATAAAAAGAAGCCTGTTTAATTAGCACCCAAATTTAATTAATAAAATACTCACATGCACCATTTAGCACTGTATATCTGTTGTAACTTCTCAGGTGACTGTACCACCACTCGGACTTGATCGTTTTCATCGACGATGTAGTATATAGGTTTGTCCTGAAAAATAAAAACAAAATTCACCATTTTTGGGGTGTCAACGTATCCTTAAAGAAGTCGAAAGGCACGTTTTTTTTCCTGTCATTGCAATCATTTTTTTGTTCTGTTATGTAGATATTGGGGCTCAAAATTGAAACTTTTTCACAAAAAGTTTAAATAGTTAAACTTTTTGATGCTGTTCTTTCCTTTCAGTACCTCTACGACCCCTGTACTATTCAAGCATTCATCAGCACAATGTTTTGCGTGCGTTACATTGAGTCGTATTATAAAAAAGGTAAAAAAAAATGATAAAAAATTGTTCATTTTGTGTTTTTTTCCTGTACGGGCTAAAAAATGTTTTTTGTTTCTTTCTTTCTATTTCACCCCAAAAAATAATTCGTCAGAAAATAAGTCGTTCCCCAGCAATATTTTTTGCATTGAGTTTTTTGATTGTACAGAATGCTCAGTTGGCGGTTTCGTGATGGTTCCGTTTACACTTTGTAGGACCGAGAATTCTGTTGCTTTTTGGAGAAATTAATGTTAAAATTTTCGTTGCCATATTTGATTTTAACAACTTAATCAAAACGCTTAGACACTTACAATATAACTGGTGTTGGCTGGGCAGTCAGGATTATCACCTCCGTCACGAGAAGTCAAGCCATTTCCAATATTACCTAACGGCTGGAATATGAATTATTTGTTATTAACGAAAACACATAGCTCTAAAGTGCTTATTACACAATCGGCAGTGCGGCAGGGAAGTAGGGCGGGACCACTCGACCACCCTATTTCTTATTACAGTTCCCTTTCCCTGCAGGCAGGGCTCCACAAATAGTTTAGTGTAATAAGCGCTTAACTGCTTATAGTAAGCAACACAAGACTTAAAGTAGTCCGCGAAATTCAAGGACATAAAGGTAAAGGAACGAATTTTTGAAGGCCAAAGTCGTTCCTCGACACCTCGACATTGATGAACTTCGGGGGTTGTATGTTGATGATTTGATGATTATTATTTGGTAATTATATTATGTCTTATTGTCTTGGAGAGCAGCGGTGGCCTAGTGGTGGCGGCCCCGACTTACGAACAGTTAGTCGTGGGTTCGAACCCAGACAGGCGCATTACTTTGTGTAATTTATTTCATCACCGCTGCTCTCAAAACGGTGAAGGAAAACATCGTGAGGAAACCGGCATGTCTTAGAACCAAAAATTCGAAGACATCTACCAATCCGCACTGGGCCCGCATGGTAGATTATAGCCCATTCCCTATCATTGAGAGGAGGCCGTGTCCCAGCAGTGGGAACATTATAGGCTGATAATGATGATGATGATGATGATGATATTATGTCTTACGGTCGCGAACGATATTTTCATCAACATACAACCTAGCACTGTCCTGCAAATAGCAAAAAAACGTGAGGTTTGAATTTTGCGGGCTACCTGGCACATGAGTAAGTAAATGGAACAGAGTTTAAACTTCATACTACCACGCGAAACTGTTGCACCACGTGCGTGACCACTGGCCGCTTGTCGCATATGCGGCGATAGTGGAAAAAAACCGGTTTACGCTGTCACAGCCAGTTGAAAATCTCAAGATTGTTAGGGCAAGGCAAGATTGTTTTGGGACAAGTTAGAACATTTTAATGTAAAAACTTGGTATTTACTAATAATGGTTGTTTATTGTACTGTGTGTATGAATAATACTGGAAGAAAATAAAAATGTATCATACTACTTAGCTATTGTATTCCAAGGAGCACAATAGGTAAGTAAATATTTGATTGATTTGTCTACACCAATTGTGACAACCCTACCAAAATAGGTAACAATTTGGCACATTGTTAAGAAGCTTATACTCTGTTCCGTTTACTTACTCATGTGACCCTGGAGTGTCAGCATAAAAAACAGCCGACGTACGAGCTGTCAGACATAGTCAAACTAAAAGGGTCCCATTTTATGGAACCCGGTACAGAACCCTAAACAGGAATTACAATTAAGTTAGTTGGTGTTAAACTGATAATTGGGCTTACCAGAGGCATTTGATCTAATACTCCATTAATCCTGTCTTGAGGGTAATCATCACCTTTATCAAAACAGAACTTTTGTCCTTCGCATGACGGCGGCATCTCAACTGTATAACAAACGTTTAACATTAAAAATATTGACGGTACAGAGGCCCTACTTCTTAACGCTCTGTCCGGAAAGTCGGATCTATCCGTCTCTCTCGCACGTCTGCAGATGATTGTGAGTGAAAGAGACGGATTGATCCGAATATACGAACGAAGCTTTAGGGAGTAGGGCCTCTGACGCCAGCTCAATAAGCTACTTAACCACGGTTCGAAATATTCATGTAAAAAAAAAATAAAGAAAAAATATATTTACAATGAAGTTGATTTTGGGAGTCGAAAAATGCCTCTCCATCCATCGGATAATCTGCTGATGCTTCTACCGAATTAGAGCCCATGTGGAGAGCGACCTAAAAATTATTAAAATATAATTAATGTTAGTTTCTATATTATTAGTATTATAAGCCCATGCGCTCCCTGCAGGGCAAAGGCCTACCTCCCACTTTTCATGATGTAGTGCGATTGTAGGCCCAACCATTGAGAAAGAGTCCAGCTCATTCCACCATTTCTGTATGGCGACATTTATATTAGATAGCAAAAATTAAACCGAAGAAAAATACTGAAAAGCCTAAATAAGTAAAAAAACGAACGAAACCAAAATAACTGTTAGGCTCCGTTCTCACTAAGGCAATGAGATTTCTTTTTATGTTTAAAAAAAAATAGTTCCCAAGAACTCGGTAGATGGCGTTGAACTGACTACGTTACTAGGTGCCAAAGTCAAACGCTTGAAAAAACACGTCTCTTACGCTCGTTGACTGACACTTTCGTTTGCATAAGCTCCCAAATATAACCATTAGGTCCAAGTGAAATTATGTGACGTTCAGAGGGTTTAAAATGGCCGCTTTATCAGAATCGTAAATGAATCACGTTAAAAAAAAAATAAATTCTTAAAATGGTCTTTGTAACAGTTGCCATAAAGTCCATTCATTTTATTGAACAAATTTTTAACGTGATTTATTTACGATTCTGCTAAAGCGGCGATTTTAGAACCCCTGTTCCTTACAGTAACATACCGAGATCAGCGCCATCTAGTCAGTGACTAGGGAAGAGTTGAAAAAGAAAATCCCTCATTTAGTGAAGTTCGCGCGGGCGAAGCCGTATGTATAAGCTTCAGGTATACATCTACCACTGTTTGTCTCTACATCACCTCTAAGTTGACGCGTACATTAATTATGAAGCGTAATATAATGGTGGTTGCTATGGATGCTATATATAAAAGCAACATTTAAAATTAAAACAAAAACTTACCACACACAGATTAACCAAAAAGCTAAACATTTTGTCTCGCTTTAAATTGAATAGACTCTTAGGAATAGGCTTTAAGTTAAATATTAGGTACGTTGTAGGGGGAAATATTAGTATCAGAACGTTTTACGACCAACGTCTGAATAATTATGTGTGTAAACGGTTTAGCTCAGTCTCTTTTATATATTTATGTCAGCTGAAGGAAAAACCACAGTCAAGTTATTACTTGTAAAACACGGTACCTACAATTTAGTTTACAGACAAGCTGACCACCACAACGCTAGTCACTGTTGACACGAAAATCGCCGACACAGCTGTGGCTGAATTCCCGCGAAGTCACCCGAAATTGCTTATTCTCGAGGCCATATGACTAAATAATTTATGATGTATTTTTTCTGAGAGTTACTGGTCCATGATGACTCTGTCCATGCCTAAGACGCAAAAGCTGTGTATTCTCACAATCTTGACCTCCGTGCACAAACTTGGTCTTTGAAAAACATCTAAAATGTTTACCAACGCTTGAGTTTGGACTTTTTGGTGGTCAGGACTGTTCCAAAGAGACACCGCGGCCCTGGAACACAAAGGGGTAAGAAGGAACATGGATGGGTTCAGGCAGTAAAATCGTCAGTAAGGGGTAATTTTTTGTTGATTTCACATCCGAAAAAAAAGGTTTAGGTGCAGGTAACGTGCTATAGAGGGCATTAGTGTGCAGTATGGAGGTGTAAAATTAAAAGTTCATTTTCAAAACACTACCTACACTGCGCTCCAAAACGCGTGGCTCAAAAGGCTGCCGAACTTAAAATGACAATAAAGCTTATGACATCCTCATGATTTCATCCAGTCGTCAGATAACTGTATCTAGCATAATAACATTACGTAAGAGGATAATGGATAATAATTATAATTATGTTTATCTTGCATCATTCCTATTACGTCATTATGTAGGTAATTCAGGACAACAGCTATAACCTGCACCACGAGAAGCTCTCATTTTTGTAAACAAAGAATTTCTACCAAGATACGTAGCGACAATTCAATCAACAAGAAAGACTCCCAAATTCAAAATATCGTACGTGTAATACGAAAGTAACGAGCAATTTTATTTGGTCCGGTTATAGTTTGGCGATAAAAAGTACAGTCGTCTTAAGTGTTGTGGTATTGGAACGCATCTCTGACATCATGGAACGTAAACATTTGGGCCGCCAATTTGAAGTAAGATCACGCTGTCGCTGTCATTTTTGAAATTGATCCAAAGGTTGCGAACCCGAATTTGTATTTACAAACTTTATAGCTACTCGTGGCGGGGACTATACGTACTCGTGTGCCTTGTGTGGTCAACTGCGTCGTTGGTCGAGTGGTCGCAAGCGCGATTGTTGAGCATGTTGTTTTAGTTTCGATTCCCGTGTCGGTCAAATCGTTGTTCGGTTTTTTCCATCAAGAAATTCTTACTTTTTAAAGGATTTTTTACAGGAAAAGGAAAGCTATAATAATCCTTATATATAAATACAAAAAGTGCCTGAGTTTACATGGGCCTGATGCATTTATGTTGCAGTTATAATTATGTACGGTATTCCCAACATTTAAACACGTCCGACCTGGAGTTCCCGATTTCCAAAGTAGTGAAGCATGTTTATATTCTAATACTGCATTCATATAATATATCGCCGTGACAATTGGTATCTACTTAGGCTTAGGCCTAAAACTCAGGTTTAAATAAACCTTGGGCTAGTCGCTACATTATAACTATCACACTAATAATTTACAACTGTTACTGTTATACGAGCCAACCTTAGTTTTTATTCAGATGTTTGTAAAACTAATGTAAGACTTTAATATATACTACTGAACTACTTGTCCACTTTTTATAAACTTTACAATTTAGTTTACTTTGCTAAGGATATCCGAGTATAAATAATTTATAGCAATATGACCTATACTAGGTTATTATCAATTCGTCATTTCTTGTTTTTTCCCTGAAAAAGTATGAATGTAACTGAAATACCAAGAATACCATGAGTGAGAATTTATTTTTGAAAAAAGGACGGTCAACTATGTCGAAAATATGACATGGTTTTCCAGCCATTGTGAAGGAAATAGGTACATGCGTTAGTAACAACACATATGTGATTTCAGAAGAGTTAGATAGATTTGTACCTAATAGTAGTTTATTTTCATGTAACAGGGGGTGAGCTTATTTCCATCAACCAGGTGCAAATCTAGAGTCCGTGACTAGTACTGACAAGTTGCTGATGAAAAATCCTCGTGTTAATAGCGCCCTGGCAAAAGTCGTTAATTGGTTTAATGTTAACAATCTACTCCTGAATGAGAAAAAAACCAAATGTATTAAGTTTACGATACCCCATGTAAGACAAGTGGAAACTAGTGTAGTAATCAAGGATGAAGAGTTGAAACCGGAAGACAGCACAGTGTTCTTAGGCATAACTTTGGATGCCAAGCTTCAGTGGGGCCATACGCCGTTAGAAAAAATCGTAATCTAACTGATTTAGAGACAGCCCGTTTAGTTTATTTTAGTTATTTCCACAGCATGATGTCGTACGGTATTCTCTTGTGGGGCAATGCCGCCGATATTCAGACTATATTGGTATTGCAAAAAAGGCAATTCGTTCAATTTGTAAATTAAGTCCCCGATACTCCCTCAGAGAAAAATTTAAAGAGATTAATATTCTTACTATGCCCTCTCAGTATATTTATGAAAACCTTTTGCACGCACACAAAAATATTAATTTGTTTAAAAAATACAGTGATATCCACAACATAAGAAAACGTCGTCGTCGGCGTCGTCGTCGTCGTCTCAAAACTAGGTTTTTATAGTTTTTCTTTTCTCTCTTAACTTTATATATTTTGCTATATGTATGTACTCGTATGTGTATATTTATTTTATTATTATATGTTTTAGTTATAAATAATTTCTAGTTTTTTTTTCGGTTATGGCACCTACTGTGTATTATCTCTGCATCACCCTAAGGTAGACTGGTAGAAAATGCCTAAGGCATTAATTCCGCCTTTGTACAGTTTTAAGTGTGCATAAAGTTGTAATAAATAAATAAAATAAATAAATAAGTACGAGAAACAAGCACAAATTTGTAATTCCTGCTACGAGGCTCAAGAAAATAGGGGGAACGTTCAGATGCCATGCCAATGTATACGCTTTTACAATAAACTTCAAAACCATATTCAAGCACTTAGTCTAAATAAATTTAAATCGATAATAAAACGGAAGCTATGCCTGAAAGCCTACTATCATGTTAATCACTACCTCGAAGGTAAAAAGGCTTGGGATTAAGCTGCTCCAATGAAATTTGCACTGCGAATATCGAAATTGCGGACTTCACTTGTTTATTATTGTATCCTTTTCTTTTATACACTGTGACATTGAATGATTTGACATGAACGCATAGTTCAGTACTTTTTTTTACCTTTTTGTTTTTATTTTGTGTGTGTATCTATTTGACATGAATATTTACCTGTTACTTTTGACATTTAATGACTTGACATGAATACTTAGTTCAGTATTTTATTATTTTTTACACTTTTTTGTTTATTTTTATTGTTATATGTGTGTGTATTTGACATATCGTATTTTTATTGACATTCATATTAATTTGACATATTTTCATTTTGTAAATTATTATTATTTTTTATTTACTTTTGTGAATGTGAGGCTCATGTGGGTCACTTTATTTTTACTTTTTAATTTATTTTTTTTATTTTTTACCCCTCAACTGTCTGGCAGTTTGAGATCTATAAGCGACCTACCCAAATGTCTTTTCTTTGGTATTGTTCGTCGTTTCGTTGAGCTCCTTGTGTTATAAGTCGAGCTACACGACAACTGACAGATGCTTGCACTGACTGGACAGGTTCACATAAATAAATACCCGCTTTTCATATGTTACCTGCCTGACACTAACCCTTCTTGGGAATGCTTTTGCTGGTAGTATATTGCTGGCACTCGGTTGACCCAATGTGCCTGTAAGTCTGCACTGGGCCGTTTAAGTCATTACCAGTACTAGACCTATTACAACTTTATCTTGATCCAATTTATTAATCGGCACGCAACATTATATTAAATTATGTGACACAGGCTCTTCAAAATATTATTGTAAAAAATACAAACATAACCTTGCCTTAGATAACCTCGGGATTATTGAGGTGCAAGCGAAACAGGAACAAGTTACATAAAAAGAACCCCCGGTACTTTTAAAACCAGTATGAAGTCCATTAAAATCGCTCAGCACGCAATTCTATTTGTGTGTATTTATAAACCTATCCTTTTTTCTACTGTCTCTCTATATCAGATTTGTGAGGTTCTCTGACCGTAAGACAACTTTACATCCTCAACATTATCCTTGAACAAAATACAAAACTACCTCATGAAGTCATGACTCACTCATGCAAAACCGAAGAAATAAAAAGTTTGTATGGAACGGCTCACTTAGTAAAAGATTTATTGAATTTTTTGGTCCGTTTTTTATAGCAAAATTAAAAAAAGAACTGAATATTTACCCGCTTACTAAATATAAATGTAAAGAAATTGTAAGTAATATTTGCTACAACTAATTTATGAAGAAACGGAGTTATTACTAAGCATCAAAGAGTAATTAGAAAGTTAGATTCGAATTAGTTAAAATAGTCACAGTATAAATATAATACTCCGTTATAGAACTGACCGATGAACAGTTCAAAAAGTATATTAATGTGAAAAAACTAATTACAATCAAAGACCACGTTGAATACACAGAAGTTTGGCTATAGTTCCTTCTGCGCATGCGGTTTTCCTGGTAGCTCATAAACTGCACAGATTTGTGAATGTCTCTAATTATTCTGTCTCATTTTTCTTTTGTTTATTCAGATTTTTACAACAGGCTTCAAATCATTCTTTCTCATCTTTTGCTCAGTATAGTTACAGCACTGATGACAATATTTGTGTCACTTGTTTAACTTGCTGTCTGTGGCATCGTAGCTCCCGAACGGATGAACCAATATTTGTTTTCTTTTTTTTTTTCTTTGAAAGGTAAATTAGTCGGGAGTGTTCTTAGCTATGTTTGATAAAAATCAGTCTAAGATGGCCGCCGCCACAAAATGGCAGATTACATGTTTATTTACCCATTTTAATTTACCCAATGAAAGGGCTTGACAGTAAAAACGTTATGATAAATTTCAAATCCAAGATGGCCTCCACCACAAAATAGTTAATTGTGTATCAAATGAACGAGCTTGACTAGTACATTAATGTACACTATTGGGTTATGACCCTATGTGTCGGGGGTCACACAAAACACAAAGAATTAACACGGGATGGATGAAATGGCGGCAAGTCATGGGAAACAAGCTACTCTCGTATTCCCCTTTAACTTAAGGGGCGTTTTACAGTCCACTAGCGCCGCCAATCGAAAAAATGTCATAACTCGTAAATAGAATCAAAAATACAAAATGTGGTCTATTATTACTGTAGAAAAGGCAATAACGTAATTTTATAACACATTGTCACCACTTGAAATATAGCTGTTTAGCTAAATCGTGCATTTGTAACAAAAACGGCCGTTTATGTTTTGAATGCACGATTTAGCTAAACAGCTATATTTCAAGTGTTGATAAGGTGTTATACAATTATGTTATTGCCTTTTCCACAGTAATAATAGAACATATTTTGTATTTTTGATACTATTTACGAGTTATGACATTTTTTCGATTGGCGGCGCTAGTGGACTGTAAGAGGGCTCTTAAGGTGAAGATTTTTAAAACAATGGTTAGACCTAATTTCTTGGAAACGTAAGAAATGCGTACATATTATAAAAGGAAGTCTGAAAGTGGCGCCGGTGATTGATAAGTTGTGTGGTAATCGGTACGGGCATGTATTGTGATGTGGAGGAATGAGGATAATCTCAAGAGGAAAGTTTCGAGTATGAGTGTAGATTGGAGTAGAGGAAGACCAAAGAAACGATAGATAGTCTGTCTTATCTAAAGGATGATATGACAACGTACTTAATATGCTGCACTTATGGATTTGTATTTTCCATCATTCAAAAGTCCAGGAAACAATCCCTAATGGCGACCAGGACCACGGGTAACGTGGCAAGAAAGGAGGTGTCTGATGAAAGGACGAGTTACAGAAGTGTGGAATAAGCAGACATGCTGCGTCAGACCCAAATTAATTGGAATAAGATCAAGAGAATAATGATGATCATCCTTCAAGACACAAAATATCTAAAATAAAAATATCTATATATATATGTCACCGTAAAATTGTCAAACACGTTAGATTATAATCTCTCTAGCGATATTGTAAACTCTCGAAATATTGTCAACTGAACATACGGAAGTATCTCTGCCCCCATAATCGGGATTAGGGGCACCCCCCCGTAAGGTTCCTTGAAGCCCTGCACTTGGAAATAGGGACCGCGAAGCGGGGCTTCGTCGACTACGTTTTTAGGGGAGTATGAAGTGTTTTAAGGTTAGGTTATATTAATCGGTTCGAATCCGAGAACCACTTATTCTCCCAGTCATTGCGATCATATTTTTGTTCTACACCATACCTGGGAACCGTCTAGTTACGGAGATATTGAGGGTCAAACTGTTTGACAAGTTTTTTTTTTAATACAAGTTTTTATTGTAAGATTTTTACTTTAAACACCTCTACGACAATTCATTTCATCCCTCAGCATCAGCATTGAGTTCTGCCAGCGAACATGATTTTTCACCCCAAAAAAGAAAGTTGTTTCCCAGCAATATTTTTTGCGTAAAGTTACTTAAGTTTGATGTACAGAATGCTCGGTTGACGGCTTCAAGATGAGGTGGTTTACACCCTGCATTATCTATCTACTAGATGTCGCTGCCAGATGGTTTTGTTAGTTTTTAGCCTATTTACTTAAAAAAAAAAAACCAAACTAACCTAACGTCGGGGTGTCCTAATCTCAAAACCCTGCATATTCGACTAAAATGCGTAGTGGACGTAGCCCCGCTTCGCGGGGCTTCAGGAACCTAACATCGGGGTGCCCCAACTATTACTACTAGTTGTCTTTTTCAGGACGCTAGTTAAACGGCCGCTATTTAGTAAAGAGGTTAGGCGGTTAAGAGAATGACTATTAAACCATTTGTCTGTGACTTAGACGTAATATCGTTGATCACAGAATCCATTGATGAAATAAAAGATTGAGTTGATGCGCATTACTTTTAATGGATTTACTATACAGAGACATATTTACTTAACACTACATAGACTTTACTTTTTGGCAGTTTTTGAAAATTAGCGTGATTGTTTGTTTTATGATTTCCAGATTTGGCATGAGCAGCACACAGGAATTGTGTAATTCTTAATCTTAAGGCTATTCACATCAGGATCATACACCAGCAGAGTCCTCGTTGCGGTAGACTCCCGACATCTGGACTTTAAGTTTAGGTCGTTAAGTCCCAAATTCCTGAAGCACTGCTGATCATCTCCGAGATCTCTGTTTTCTGTGTAGCTGTACCTGTAGAACGGATAAATGAAACATTATTTTACATACATTCAATAACGGCGAAGGTATTATCTATTTATTTCTTAAAAGATTTTGTTAGTATGTTAACCAACGTTTATGGAAAACTCTATCTTAAGGGTGTAAAAACCCTCTTAACGAAGTCGAAAGGGCTTTTTTACACCATACCCGCGGGAACCTTCTAGCTACGGAGATATTGGTGTTCAAAGTTCCAACTTTTTGACAAGTCCATGACCCCCGTACTATTCAATCCATACATCAGCCCAATGTTTTGAGTGCATTACATTGAGTTCTACCACAAAACATGATTTATCACCCCAATTTTTTCACAACTTTTGCATAAAATTACTTAGTAAAGAAGAGAAGAGAGGAGAAAGAATGCTTTGTTTATGGCTTCGTGATGAGGTTGTTTACACCCTGTACATAATTAAACTAGCTGACCCACCCAACTTCGTCTGCGTCACATAAGAAAAAAAACCCCGTTTTTGCAACATTTTCATTCCTGCTCCGCACTTTATGGTCGTAGCGTGATGTTATATATACATCGATAAATGGACTATCCAACACAAAAAGAATGTTTCGATTTGAAGCAGTGGTTCCCGAGATTAGCGCGTTCAACCAAACAAACAAACAAACTCTTCTGCTTTATAATATTATATATATATATATAGTATAGATTACTTACTTGCACTTCACTTTGGTGTACGTTTGGGGAAACAGCTTAGTTTGCACGATGATGTCCACAGCAGTTCCAGTGGGATGCTCGTACGCGTAAACTGACTCCGACTGAAATACAAAGTTCAAATCTTACACTTTAAATACTAGTAAGTGCCAGGTAAAATCGCAATAGCGATCATTGACCCAACTATATTTATTTAAGTTCTTAAGGGGCCGGCGGAGCATGCGCAGGCCTCTTAACTTTGAAATACAAAATAAGCTTGCTCAAGTCTTGAATCGTCATCGTGATCTTTAACATTTTTCTAATGAAAAACGAAACATGATTCATTTGTTTTAGTTCGTACGACGAGATATTAGGGAAAGGGCAATGACCGCTTTTGCGATGTTAACTGGCAGTTTTTTTTTTAAGAGAGTTATTCTACGTGTGTGCCTTTTTGTAAAAGAAAAATAAAAAGAGCACATTTCCATATTTCTTTAAAAAAAATAACACATGTATCTATAAGTTTGACACTGTATTGTTTTTGTGCATAGATAATAATTTATAAGGACTGTGAGTGAGCGTCACGTTGGCAGTTTTTAAGAAAAATGCTACTGAAACCGTTACTATGAAGTTCTTATACTTACATACGGTCCTACGCTAATAATAAGCCTTCTCAATTGCTCATAGTCAGTGGCTGACTATACGTTAGACGTGCACAAAGCTTAAAACTGTTAATTAAAGCTTAAAATCTTACCGTAATTACGCTCGGACAGTTATCGTCATCATCAGAGTGCTGCTCAATGGGACCGCCGCCCGACCTGGCGTTCATACCCTGTACAGACAACGTAAACTCTTAGCAACATGGATTTATGAAGTGGGCGTAACTTTAATATGGTAGGGATGTAGAGCTAAACTGAAATAAATCAAATAAATGCACATAAAAAAAAAAGGTAGGTAACTAAAATATCCTGCCGGGGCTGCGGGACTGTTCGAAAGAGATATCATGGGCTCGGAACATAAAGGGTGAGGAAGGAACATGGATGGTTTTTAGTCAGTAAGAGTCTGACACTCCCTCCCGCTCCGCCCAGAGTGGTGTCATTTGATGATTACCCATCCTTAAAAAAAAAAAAAAAAGGAACATGGGTTTTAGTCAGTAAAAGTCTGACACTCACAACAAACACACTGATGATTTCCCATGAACCACCAAAAAAATATAGTTTACTAAAAGATATATCATTACGCCAGTTGTCCTGAAAGGGTTAGGCAAAGGTGTACCCTAAAGGTACAGCCAAACACAAGTTATGTTTACGTTAAGTTTTGTTTCTATTGCCATCAATCGGGCTTAAATCCAGACTCCGTGGCTGCTATTGAGAAATTCCTAATGGAAATACCCAATAAGACTTTGCCCGACCCGGGAATCAAACCCAGGAACTCAAGCTCAGCAGCTCAACCAACGAGATAATGAAGAAAAAGGAACAAAATAAAAAGGTAACTAAATAACGATTATTAAATGAATATCTTACAATCATATATGGTGGAAGGAGTTCGTTGATCTTATTCTCGATTTCGTCGTAACCATCAGGTCTGATAGCGCAGAAACCTTTCCCCTTACACCCCTCAGGAATTGTAATGGCAGGCTTGGTACCTATGGAAATAGATAAAAACAACATTGAATGAAAAAGGAACTTTCGCGCTGTGTTTCTACGTCGCACAACTGATTAAAAAGTATTTATGATATTTTTTTTAAATTAAGTGTTTCGTAAGAGCACATTTACATCAGCAATGAGAACTTACTTTGGGGAGCAGCTCTGCTGGTTACCACAAGAACTGACGCCTGTAAAAAAAATAAAAATACCGTGAGTATTTTTGCTTTGATGCACAAACAAAGTATTTCGTTAAGTTAGAAAAAAAAGTAATATAATCTACTTTTTTTTAATCTGAGTTCTTGACATAAGTATTTGTATTTTCTGGGTTAATCTACTTTTTAAATCTGGGTACTTGATATGAGTTTTTGTTTTTTCTGGGTTTCTTTTTCCTTTTTAGACATTATTGAAAAGTTAAAAGTTTAAAATACTTACCGCTAATAGAAAAATTAAAAACGCCATGTTAATCGCAACTGAACTTCTTTTTCAAGGACTCGATTTTTATTTAAAAATATTGCAATACTTTGTATAAGTATTGGAAATATTATTCACTACACGATATTGCACAACGAATGGCAGCTTGCAACTGTTTTAGTAAAACACAGCTCGGTTTATATAGGTTCAATTTTTTCCTTAAGTAACTAAGGATAATAATTTTGTTAAAAAACAACGGCGCGGATCGAATCTATGGGTCGTTTACACCATTGTCTAGCTGAAACATATTCATTTTAACGGAAATTGTATAAATTTTAACAAATTTTTACTCGAAATTGCATATTATTTACATTAATTATGTCATCAGAAACCGAGTTTGTACCATACTTATTACTTAAGTAAAAACAAGATACTTTGATGATGAATCGGTGGTCAGGTCACCGATTGTATGCCATAAGGTATTTTTTTATTTAATTTATTTAAACTAACAGTCTCTTAAAAAAGTATTAGTTAGGTATAGGGGTGTAAGGAGTTCCCAATAACAGCCTAGGAACTCAAGTCAACCTCACCTGCACGTGGTACACCCTGCATTCGACCAACAAGGCTCTGGCGACCCGCCAACACGCACTGGACCAGCGTGGCGGGATATGGTCCAAACCCCCCATTAATGGAAAGACTATAGGGGAGGCCTTTGCCCAGCAGTGGGATAATACAGGCTAATAAAAAATAAAAAAAGTAAAAGGCACTTAGGTACATTCGGCGACTCATCAACCTATACATTTCCAGTTTAACAAGGCCTATAGCTTTGCATAGATTTCTTGTACAATGACAGACATGGTTTTACTGTTTTTGTATAGTTTGATAGGTGCGTACCAAAATTAATATTACTTTAGAAATATGAAATAATAAAAAAAACAGTGTTACCTAAATAAAAATAGTCTAATTTTTTTTAGAAGTCGATTAAAAATGGGATCGTTAAAAGTTCAAGCAATGTTTTCCTAAAATGAATTAATCGCACTTTTTGATAATTAACACAAATAATCAAAATAAGAACCGTTCTCTGGAATTACCTTGTTATCTGAGCTGCAACTGCTTGTGGCAACTTGTTGATTCCTGTCCTGTAAAAAGCATAATAAAATTATGTTTAGTAAAGAGAGATATTCAAAAGTGGTTTAAAACTGATTAATCATTTCATGCTGAACTATCGACTAACTATAATGTCACATCATCATTCAAAATACTAAACACACTTGAGGAGTTTTTATGACAAAAAAACACAAAGACGTGAATTTGATAAGCTTTACTTTTTGAAGTCGGTGACTTTGTTTGTTTCATTGATTTTTTTGTGTCCAAAGTGCATAATTGAGTATACTGCCAGTCTAACTTTGTTCGGAGGTTTCTGAACAGAGAACAGAGTATATTGTCTTATAATATTAATAAGAATAATAAAATTGTTGCCAAGTATGTGTTGAGTGTTTTTTAACCAATAAACTGTGTTTATTAAATGCCTGCCATTTATACTTAATATACACTAGAATATACAGGGTGTATTTCACCTCATCACAAAGCCGTTATTTAACCAAGCATTCTGTATATCAAACTAAATAACTTTCCGCAAAAAATATTGCTGGGAAACAACTTTTCTTTTGAGGTTATAAATTATGTTTTGTGGTATAACTCAATGTAACGGACTCGAAACATTGTGCGGATGGATGGATCGAATAGTACGGAGGTTGTAGAGATATTTAAAGTAAAAATCATGTGACAAAAAGTGGTATTTAAAAAAAAACTTGTAAAATTCTTGCAACTTTGACCCCCTATATCTCCGTAACTAGAAGGTTCCCAGGTATGGTATAGAACAAAAAAATGATCAGAATGACGAGGAGAACAAGTGCCTTTCGTATTCGTTAACACGTTGCCTGTCCGTGCATTATATATTTTTGGCTGCTGCTGTGACGCCCGTGCTTTATCGACAATGCACGAGGCTATTCTTTTTAATGGGGTTTTGTAGACTGGACGTGAGAGCTACGTCTATAGTATTTTGCAGACGTATGAGCAGTGAATTGGGAATAATAAAACACCAATGTCCCGCCAATTTTTTTTTATTGGTTGGTAGCATGAACTGGTTTATTGAAAAGCATTATTATTTGAATAAAGTCCACTGGCAATTAGTGATATTCGCTATAACATTGTAAGCAAAATGGTTCTTTACATGGAATGCACTCAGTTGTAACTTGTGAAGTCTTCTTACTTGCATCAGTAGCTGTGAATCCCGATTCTTTCAGCTTTTTGTAGCAACTGGCACAACGTTTTTGCCAATTTTTTCCATTAGCTTTCTTGGGTATATTCGTTAACTTGTGACTTGTAGGACGCAAAGAACTCGCAGAACTGGAACTTGAACAGTTCTCAGTTTCAACCTTAAGTAATTTCTTTATAATGATTTGATGACCATCCAGAACCTTCAATTTTGACTGTGGATGTTATCCACAATGTTCTTGCTACTACGTCTGTGCATTATTTGTAATGCACGGTATTCTAGCTGTCACGTCCGTGCATTAAAAATAATGCATTGCTGAAATTCAGTAAATTCGAAAGTTTTATTGATAATCATTTGTAAATTCTTTGTAAGTACATAAAATGAAACAGTTTGGCCGAAAATAAAAATTGGACGTCACGACAACCGTACCCAAAGTACTCTGGACAGGCAACGTGTAGAGGTGTTTTACACCCTTTAGACAAAAGTACTTTAGACGTAGTGACGAAAATAACTTCTTTAAACCTAGGTACTTATAAAACTTTTGTCCAAAATTGCTGAGCAATGCGCAGCCTTTTTTGTTTTGTAATAGAAGATATTTACAATTAAATGACATAGATGTGTTCATGCTGGGGTACCGGCTCATTCAATTATTGGGCAAATTGTAAGTAGGTCTCGAAAAGTTCGTAATATAATGAAAAATACTTATAAAATCAAAATTAAATGAGTTTACTTACATGAGTATACTGACAGGCTTAACCATAATATACTTATGGGACACCCGCTTAAAAGTACCACGTAAAGTAATTAATACGGTAAGGTAAGCCCCAATGCTCAAATAATCTTTGAACATTTTACAACGCTTTACTATAGTAAAACGCAAGAACAGATAACTGGATATGAAATAGTTTTCTCTGTTGTTGCAACATTATTGCCTGCCTAACTTAAACACTACAATTTGCGGTTTCTATTACAAAAAAATAATGCCTCATTTTAAACTTTGCTACATAGGTGTCCTATCTAATAAATAAGTTCAACTACATGCATTTACTTTTATGTTGAAGGTTCTGCGGTAGCGACCGCAGACTGAATGTATGACAAAGTTACAAAATAAAAGGTTGTTAAAGGTGCTTGACAGTCTGTTGATTGGTAATTTTGCGAGGCACGCCGACCTGCAGGACGCGCAATTTGGATTTAGAGCCGGTCTGTACACGGAGAGCGCCATACTCTGCCTGAAACATACTGTCAAATACTACACAGAGAGAAGGAGCCGGTATACGCGTGTTTCCTGGACCTTTCAAAAGCCTTTGATCTGGTAGCTTATGACGTGCTATGGAAAAACCCAGGAAGCGCGGGTGTGCCGTTGGAATGTACCTCTCTTCTCAAGTACTGGTACTCATATCAGAGAAATCAGGTGAGATGGGCCGGTACTTTGTCAGACGACTATAAATTGGAATGTGGTGTGAGACAAGGGGGTTAGAGCTCCCCATTATTATTCAATTTGTATATAAACGTTGATTGAGAGACTCAGTAGCACTCATGTCGGCTGTTTCGTTTACGACAAGTGTGTTAACAATATTAGCTATGCAGACGACATGGTGTTGCTGAGCCCCTCAATCAGCGGATTAAGGAATCTGGTGTCTCAGTGTGAGATGGTGTGCATGGGCTTAAGTACAACTCCAATAAGAGCGAATTACTGGTATTTAGAGCAGGCACATACTATCCCGCATATGTTCCTCCTGTCATTCTTAATGGTGCAGCCTTAAAAGTAGTGAACAGGTTTAAGTATCTGGATCACATAATAACGAGTGACCTTAAGGATGACGAGGACATAGAGAAGGAGCGCAGGGCTCTGGCGGTGAGAAACAATATGCTCGCTCCCAGGTTTTCACGCTGCACCAACGAAGTAAAGGTAACACTTTTTAAGGCGTACTGCCAATCGTTTTATTTAACAGTCTGTAGGTGAAGCATACGCAGCGAACCTATACGGCCCTTTAGGATAATGTTGGGGCTGCCGTGGCGCAGCAGTGCGTCCGGTATGTTTGCTGAAGCGCGTACGGGTGGTTTTTAAGCCATCTTGCGCAAGAAAGCAAACTCCTTGCTGCACCGTCTACGAAGCAGCAGCAACAGCATTCTAAATGCGATTGCAGCTCGTTTTGACTGTCCTTTCCAGAATCAGTGGGTAAGGACAGCATAGGCATTAGTTAGATATAGGTACTAAAAATACTGACATATTTCTATGTACATTTTTGTGTTACTAACACACTAACATTTTATGTTTATGTTTATATATGGAGACTAGCTGACCCGCGCAACTTCGTCTGCGTCACATAAGAGAGAAAAACGACAGGAAAAAATCCCCGTTTTTGCAACATTTTTTATTCCTGCTCCGCTCCTAATAATTTTAGCGTGATGTTATATAGCCGAAAGCCTTCCTCGATAAATGGACTATCCAACACAAAAAGATTTTTTCTATTCGAACCAGTAGTTCCTGAGATTAGCGCGTTGAACCAAACAAACAAACTCTTCTGCTTTAATAATAATAATAACTATTATTATTAAAGCCATGCTTAAAGGTGAATCAGTTATAGCCTAGCGTTGTGAAACGAACCCAAAACACAAACTTCTGATTTCTCGGATTCATGTGCGAATTGTACAAATATCACTTGCTTCGGAGAAGGAAAATGTCGTGAGGAAATCGGCATGCCTGAGAGATATTTCTCGACGGCATGTGAAGCCAAGTCAGGGGCCCATGAGTTGCATAAAACTCTGTCACCATAGGTGTGGTTAGAGCCTAACCTGCCCGCGTAGCATGACCACCGGAGAAACGAAAGAGACTTTTGTTCATCTGTCATTGAATCGACAAAATGACAGATGAACAAAAGATTTGTCGACTCTATGTCGTGCCTACGGTGGTCATGCTACGCGGGCAAGTTAGGCACTAACCACACAATAAAGAAGAAGAAGAAAGGCACGTATTGTTTTCTCATAAAAGCCTACGCTACCGCAAGAATTAAAATTCCTACATCATCTAGTTGATTCATAAACAAACACAAAACCACATTTTAAAAATTAAATGTTGACATCGCAATTGTTATATTTTGTTCGATCATATAATGGTGTAGGTGTCTACCATTTCTCATACTTTTGTTCTTAAATTAGCAGGATCATTGTTCCATTATAATACTATCTAATTGAACTACGGACTTGAATCATTGTTACCTAGATCATTATTCTCAATTTAGCATGAACAAAGGTAGCGTTGATTCAGAATATTATTCAGCTTGACATGGTACCTACCACAGCCTCATCACCGACCCGTCACGTCGCCCTTATTCGTATGTATCTATAACTATTTCATGGATACTTTTTTTTTAAACTAAAAAACTTTTCAGAGTTTAAGTTTGAAACTGTCACGGCCACTAGCTTTATTATTAATACTAGAAACGAGACATTTACTCGTACCATATTTACTATTTGTTGCGAGTTCCCGATATTTCAGCAAATATTGTGAACTCACAACAAACAGTAGACATCTTAATATCCCATTTCTGGCGTTGATGATAATGTTCAGTTTGCTTAAGAGCCCTCTTACAGTCCACTAGCGCCGCCAATCGAAAAAATGTCATAACTCGTAAATAGAATCAAAAATACAAAATGTGGTCTATTATTACTGTAGAAAAGGCAATAACGTAATTTTATAACACCTTATCAACACTTGAAATATAGCTGTTTAGCTAAATCGTGCATTCAAAACATAAACGGCCGTTTTTGTTACAAATTAAATGCACGATTTAGCTAAACAGCTATATTTCAAGTGGTGACAATGTGTTATAAAATTACGTTATTGCCATTTCTACAGTAATAATAGACCACATTTTGTATTTTGATTCTATTTACGAGTTATGACATTTTTTCGATTGGCGACGCTAGTGGACTGTAAGAGGGCTCTTAATAGCATCACAGTACACATAGCCATTTTGGTCTATGATTGATGAATGTTAACATATCCTCTGCCTAGCCTTTTCCCAGCTTTATTTGGTTCGGCTTCCAGTCTAACCGGATGCAGCTGAATACCGGTATTTTAAATTGAGCGAATGCCTACCTACCTTCCAGTTAGTAGTGGGGGGTTGATGTACAAAAACCGACAGTAATCTTGTAAAATGAGTGATGTGAATGAAAGTAAATCCTACTAAATGCAAAAGTTTGTGAGTATGGATGTATGGATGTTTGTTACTCTTTCACGCAAAAACTACTGAAGGGATTTGGATGAAATTTTGCACACATGCAATTTGTTTATTTTGCACACATTTTGCATACTAACGTGTTTGACAATTTTACGGTGACATATATATATCATATATATTTATGTCATAATTATGTTATTATTCACATATCACATGTATATGTTATTATTTTATTATATGTCATTGTTTTATATTCAGAAAGTTACCAAACGTACAATCATGTGTATTTTATAGTTTGCTAATCATGTATGACATTAAATTGTCCTCCTCCACCCCTGACCCTCCCATATAGTGGAGCTTAGGCCTGTATCCCAGCAGTGGGAACATTAAACCGATCCCGACCCGACCGACGCGACCACTTGGACCAGTGATGATTTCGAGCATCCCTGCTGCTCTTCCCGCAAAGCCCATGCCTGCAAAGGCGACGGACCGGGCTGTTGATGACGGTGCAGAGGAGGAAACGCCGTCAGCGAAGCTGTAAGAACCGCTCCGGCAAGGCTCCTGCAGAGCCCAACGTAAAACTGCACGCCGCGAAGCCGAACACCCCGGTGTCTCTCGCCTACATTACACCACTGAGGATGAGGACATCGAGGAGTACGTGCGCCATAGGTTGAAGTACACGCCAAGAGTACAGCTACTGGAGTCGCGCCGCAACGTCAATTTCAAAGCGTTTGTGGTGTGCATCCCAACGTGTATGCTCCATTTGGTGATGGAAGAAAGTTTTTGGCCGCAGGATGTGGTGTTCCGTCGCTTTCGCGGACAAATTCCACAAGAACGCACAACAGATAGTGCAAGTGAAGTGCATCGTTTACTAACATTGTTACATAAATTAAAGTTATTAGTGTGTATATTTAGTTTAAGGTGTGTGGGTGTGTGGGTCTTTGTTACCTGAAATAAATGGTTTATTATTATTATTATTAATGGGCTGATGATATGGCATTAGCAAGGAATAATCGAAATGAATGTTCAAAAAATCTTGAATTTTGAGGATTATGTTTCTGTGACAGAAAGTGAGTCTTTCTGTAGCTAACGTTTTGATGCTGGGTTGTAACAGTCGCAAAATATCCCAGCTCTGTCGAAGTATAATTGTATTGCATGTGAAAACTGCCAGTGCATGCATTGTACTGCACAGCAATGTCGTAAATTCCTTAAAGTTTAATTATATGTAATGAAACGTATTTCATGTAAAACTGTCACGTTATGTCATTAAAATGTGAAAATAGACGCTGTTCTAAAACCTCGTCTTGGAAAAACATTTTTGCAACCCTACCACTGACTTATTAGCTTTTGACTCTAAATCAAACGAGTAAGGTATATTTTTCTTTGATAAAAGGCTTCATTCGTTGCGCCCTGTTTACTATCCAAATTGTCAACATAACAATTGGATATGTAATGTTTAAACACATTCCTCAGTCTGCAATATGTGAACGACTTTATAAGTTGTGAGTTACACAATATTATTCAATTTACCTGTATACGTCATTCTGATAAAAGGCTCATACATTTTGTTATTAGGTTTCTTGTTTGGGTAACTTTAGTGTCTGCACAAATTCTGAAGGATTCTGTGTATTATTAGGTTTATTTGGTTTATTATCATCATCATTTCGTCGCCACATTGACCGGTCCCGTGCCGGATTCCCGCAACCTTCACCAGGTGATCCATCTAGTGTAGTCCACTCTAGAACTTTTCGGCCCCATTGGCCATCCGTTCTGCGAGCAACGTGCCCTGCCCACTGCCACTTAAGATTGGCAATTCTTTGGGCTACGTCTGTGACCTTGGGCCTCTTGCGGATGGATGTCTTCATTTCTGATTCGATCACGCAAGGAGAGGGTTGGTATTATATAAATAAATATCGCCGGACATTATCACACAGTGCCATCTAGTGCCACACTAAGCAAGGCTTGTGTCGTGGACACCAGATAGTTGATATACTTTACATATATACTTTTTTGTTTGTAAACACATACGTATTATACATATAAACAACACATATCCATGACTCGGAAACAAATTAATGTCCATGCTCATCACACAAACATTTGCTCACTCATATCGCCATTCGGGAAACTGATTTTTTTTTTAAGTCTCTCTCTCCGTGACTGCACCAGATACTTATTTTCAAGGACAAAATCGACTAGCTTCTTCTGCCAGCGGGTTCGTCCGCGTGAAGTTTGATAAAAGGCTTCATTTGTCCAGAAAAAATCGAATATATCTCACTATTTATCTAGTATTAACCGGTGTTAAGACTTTTAGAACACCCAAATACAAGCACAATTGATGATAGCCTTCTTAAATACAAGCACAATTGATGATAGCCTTCTTAAATACAAGCACAATTGATGATAGCCTTCTTAAATACAAGCACAATTGATGATAGCCTTCTTAAATATGTTTTCCGAGGTGCGGAGGAAACTCTGTATGTTATGGGTGGTCGCCCATCCACGAATCAACCTAGAGCACCTAAAGATCGACCCGATCGGCTGTTATTATAACATAGCGATCTTCTAAAAAAATCCTTTCCCTTTTTCTTAATATCTACCGCTGTGCAACTAGCAAGAGATTGGCATTAGTAACGTGATTATTACGAGATTCTGTTCTAATACCTTAGTTGTTTGTTAGGAATTGTACCGAAACTCGAATGAGTTTATGACAAGAAGTGACCTCGAGTCACATATTTTGAAAGCGTGACGTCATAGCTACGTCATTGACATAAAGTTCGCAACGTTATGGTGTAACACCGGATGCTGCGGTGGCGAGACCGGGATCGGGGACTTGGGTTTTGGATTTACCCACTAGTAACCAGGACTAGGTAGTTACGTGATTTGCTGTTGCGTTTATATTTCATAGTGTTGGTTTTTAGTATGAACTGGCTTTTGCCTGCGGATTCACTCCCGTTTTAGACGCAAATAGGCATTACGACGATATAAAAAAATTACAAATCCATTTAGGTCCATTTTCACCGAAAAGATAACGGTCCGACATTTTCACAAACAAAAAATGTGTTTTAGGTCCATGCTCACCAAAAAGATGACAGTCTGATTACCTAAAACAGCTGTTTAAAACGCATATTTGTATGGGAACATGTCACAGTTACAGCTGTTTTTAAATAATCCGCCGGTTATCTTTTCGGTGAACATGGACCTTAAACAGCTATTTTAGATAAACAGACCGTCATCTTTTTGGTGAACATGAACCTTAGTCCGTCAGTTAGATTGTTGAAAAATAATGGACACGTATTTGTTGTTTTTGTAAATCATTGAATATTGACAAAGATAAAACGCATCAAAACTCGGGAGCGGGGGCTCGTGCGTGACGTTAGCACTAGCTAAAAAATATACCTTAGCGTGACATATTGAGAATTTTAAAAGCGTCGTATCTTCGTCAATTTTGTATTACTTAACAAAAGAAAAAATACCGGTCAATTTTTTTTTTCATTCTCTACTACCGTAATAATTTGTTAACACTGCAACATTTTAGTTGAGTTCGTAGAAGGATACAAGTCCGTTTTACGTATTGATACCAAGAACAACAAATTAGGGAAAACGCATAGTTATTCCGAAAACATAGACTTGCATGAATGCCGCAATCAACATTGATGGCTCTTTTAAACCTCATAAATTATATTGACCATAATCACTGACCATCAATGATCATTATCCTTAAAGCGAAAACCCATTGCACATAGCCGTTTAAGTTTTACAATGAAATTCACACTCAGTCCACTCTTGCGCAGGCCGACGGACACACACTAGGATACCGGGTTAGATAACGATGAATGTGGGCCGTTGTGTAATGGCGGTAAACAGAAACACCATGTGGCAGTGGACCCGAACCAACTGTATCAGGTGTTACTGAAATAAGATCTTACGCTGGTCATCATAACATCACGCCTGTTATTCACGAGGGATTAAGCAGACGTGTTCATAATAGTCCACCCACATTTCCCCAGTTTTGTTTTAGTCTCATATACACTTGACACCCGATTGTCGTAGTGGTAGTGAAGGCTGCCTTACGTTCTTAGGGTCCTGGGTTCGAATCCCGGTAGGAGCAAATGTTTGTGTGATGAGCATGGACATTTGTTTCCGAGTCATGGATGTTTATGTATAATAAGTATGTATTTACAAACAAAAAAGTATATTTGTAGTATCAACTATCTGGTGTCTACGACACAAGCCTTGCTTAGTGTGGCACTAGATGGCGCTTTGTGTTAATGTCCAGCGATATACAGGGTGTATTTCACCTCATCACAAAGCCGTTAACCAAGCATTCTGTATATCAAACTAAGTATCTTTACGCAAAAAATATTGCTGGGAAACAACTTTTTTTTTTAGGTTATAAATCCTGTTTTGTGGTATAACTCAATGTAACACACTCAAAACATTGTGCGGATGGATGGATTAAATAGTACGGGGACTGTAGAGATATTTAAAGTAAAACCATGTGATAAAAAGTGGTATTTAAAAAAAAAACTTGTCAAAATCTTGCAACGTTGACCCCCAATATCTCCGTAACTAGACGGTTCCCAGGTATAGTGTAGAACAAAAAAATGATCAGAATGACGAGGAGAACAAGTGCCTTTCGTATTCGTTAAGAGGTGTTTTACACCCTTTATATATAAATATTTTTTTTGTTTTCATACCTGTTCGTTAGGATACCAGAAACTGCATCAGGTATTACTGAAATGGTTACTACGTTGGCAAGTTCATAAACAGATAAGTAGATCATCCGACGACTTAAGAGCCCTCTTACAGTCCACTAGCGCCGCCAATCGAAAAAATGACATAATTCGTAAATAGAATCAAAAATACAAAATGTGGTCTATTATTACTGTAGAAAAGGCAATAACGTAATTTTATAACACATTGTCACCACTTGAAATATAGCTGTTTAGCTAAATCGTGCATTTGTAACAAAAACGGCCGTTTATGTTTTGAATGCACGATTTAGCTAAACAGCTATATTTCAAGTGTTGATAAGGTGTTATAAAATTACGTTATTGCCTTTTCTACAGTAATAATAGACCACATTTTGTATTTTTGATTCTATTTACGAGTTATGACATTTTTTCGATTGGCGGCGCTAGTGGACTGTAAGAGGGCTCTTAATAAGCGCTTCTCCTCCACATTTATTTGCGTAATGCCAAAGTGTGAAACCCACGCCTGAATCTTTATTACCTCCCATATTTATCCCGCACCGGGCAGGCATTTTCTGGACATGCTCGTTCCATCGTATACCTCAGCACTTACTAATTAATTAAAACAATGGAGCATTTTCCTTAAAAGTTTACCTTAACAACCTAAATGAGCTTGATGAAATCATTACCATTAATTTAAAACGTACCCACTAACTCCAACATGCTTTAAACAAGTCACTCAACTCCTTATAATTATGACGAAATCCCAAATAAGTACACAACAGGAAAAAGTATATTTTATAGTAACTAAAAGCTACCTACTAAAATTGTTTAAACATTGAGTATTCAATTGGTATTTCATTTGTAATGATTTAAAAATAGAATATAAATTTACCTGTTTTGTACTTTCTGCACACTGTGTCTACATTTCTTATCCAACTTTTCTCTCGCAGGTTGGCTGGAAGAAATTTAATATGATATAATCTGTACCTTTGTACTCTTCTTTTTTAATGTAATGTCTTGTTAAGTATTTTGTATGTAAATAAATAAGTAATATAATAGATGGCGGTATACATAACACTAGTTTAATGTTACATAGTCAGGTGAGAGACTAGCACAGGATCGTAAATATTTGCTAAAGCAAAGAGACGCTCTCAACCAGCAGTAAGGAGTTCCGGCTTTGGAGATGAGTCTATCAAGAAGTATACTTAGGTTTTGATGTAAGAACTTTGTATCAGTTTTGATGTGGGGACAGAAAAAATACCTATCACAATAAGACATTGCTTTTTGCAAAATTTCGTAATTCTAGGTCAACGAGAACTACCATAGAGTTCTTCCGGGTAACCTAGAATTGGCAATGTTGGTTAAAAGCAGATCTTACAGTACAAGTAAAGAGAAATTCCGAAAAATAAAAAATTGTTTAAAATTAAGGTACCTACGTACCTAGAAGAGTTCAAAAGGGTTCACTTAGCAGCAAGCATTTTGATTGCTTCTTTCCACTATCGCTCGGAATTTATTTTCTGCTGAGTTTAACTATCTGTGATAAAACAGCTGGCTCAGTCATCAACCACAGATGATATTTTTTAAATTGAAGTGTGAGTTGATTGTTTTTAGAAACCAGGGATTACAAAGGC
Source organism: Xestia c-nigrum (assembly GCA_916618015.1). Lineage (NCBI taxonomy): Eukaryota > Metazoa > Arthropoda > Insecta > Lepidoptera > Noctuidae > Xestia > Xestia c-nigrum. Next base: position 21,568,366 of record OU745250.1, read on the forward strand.
GAATCTGGTACGTGGTCTGAGGGAGACGGTGACAATATACATGGTCAATTTGAGGTCGTTCTGGAACTGAAAGCCGAACAGAACGACGAATAAACTTGAACAGAACGACCTAAAAATAATGGTACCTACTGTAACGTTACGGTTTCCTGGATAGGAAAACGTAAGGTCGCATTGTGTAAAGTAAGAGAAAAATGGCAAGAGAAAATAATAGCAAGATGATTTAATAGACTAAGGAAGCCGAGGTAACGTGGTGATAAATGTCCACGTCTGAAGCTTGCAGTAGGCAGAAGCGGCTCGCCGCAATCATGCAGTTATGAACTTTTATAGTGTTCTAGAACATAGAAGAATAAAATGGTTACAAAAGAGGTCTAGCATCAAACGTATACAACCTACAATTCCTATTTACAGGAATAAATTAAAAAGAAAACTAGGCTTGTCATTGTCATTGTCATTAAGTATCTGACATCGCAAAAGTAAACAAAGATTTGGAAACACCAAAATGTACAGAAATAAATGCTATAAATAATACTAATTAAAAGGCGGAAAAGGCATGCTAAGCCTCCGCATAAAAGCTATGAAGTTATTCGGAAAGGACATGTGATAATATTTTGGATTACAATAGTTAAAAATTTAAGTACAAAAACACAAACATTACACTACTTAAAACTGTTATCAGAAATCGGGATGACATTCGTTCGATTTTTGCTGAAAGTCGATAAGAATAGGGGCGCAATTTTTGACAGCAGAATACTACTGCACTCGGTTTAAGCTTGGCGCAAACAATGTCTTCTTTTCAAAGCAAATTATTGAGTAGAGAAGCCGCTTTTTAAAGTTTTCATGTAGTCCAAACAATTTTCTCAGTGTCTAATCTGTGAGCACCACATCTTGATTGGATATCGGTTATCATATAACCGTTTCTGATGTAACGTAAGCACAAAAAAACATACTTGGATTCTTAAAAAAAGCGCTGCATATGTGCTGGATCATGTCACAGTTTCAGATATTCATCAATGATGTAACAAGATATAAAAAAATGTGTTTTTAATTCTTATTGTGAGCAAAAAATTAAGTGTTATGAGAATTACGTGATGCTTGTTTTTCTAGAGTGATAGTAAGCTTAACACAGTTATAAAAAATGAATAGGATATCTACATAATACTTTACATATTCATGTGTCAGACTCAAGAGCTGTGACCTAAAGCAAACAACCCTAGTTATTCCGATTTCCGACAAATTTTAGTTAACATCGATTATACTGGTTTCCGACGATTCCCCTTATGATAGCCCTTTCCCAACTGGGGTCAGCTTCCAGTCTAACCGAATATATTTTAGTATATCCGTACAAAGCGCTATTTACTTTTACTTTAATTTATATTTATAGTATTTTATATAATTATAGGTATAGTATTTTATATATCCTTGTAGTTTATCGTAGTTTTAATAAAATTATTCGTGAAGTTTCAGGAATGACACCTACCACTGCTTGTCTCTGCATCACCTAAAGGTTGACTGGTAGAGAATGCCATTGGCATTAAGTCCGCCTCTGTACTTTGTGCTTGAAGTGTTAAATCAATAAATAAATAAATAAATACAGCTGAATACCAGTATTTTACATGGAGTGAGTGCCTATCTGACCTCCACAACCCAGTTAGTACTGGGTAATACGATACCCTATACGACTGGTTGTCAGACTTTATGGGCCACTGACTACCTGTAACGACTGTCAAAGATTGAGAAATGACAGCTGGGACCAAAGGCTTAACGTGGTTTCCGAGGCACGGAGGAAACTCGGTATGTATTGGGTGGTCACTCACCCACAAACCAACCTAGGCAAACACGGCTTTACCTAAAGATACTAATTAATTTGTAAGTTCATGTGACTTAAATAGGATGAGGGCAGGAAGTTGTTGATCTCTCACTCGAGTGCAAAGATTTTTCACCTCGTGCTCTTATGATTCGCTTAGGAAACCAGTCGCTGCGCTCGTGATTCAATTTTAGAATCCTTCGCTTTATCGGTCATCAAAATTGAGCATGCGGTTAAAAAGCAACTTTGCACTCTTGTATAACAAATAACTATTGCAAAACAATAACAATAAGAGGGGTTATGCAGAGATGCACCCCATTGGTACACCCACATTTAGCCAGTTATGTTTAAGTCTCATGTTATAGGGGCTGAGCCTATTGACATCAACCGGGCACAAATCCAGACTCCGCGGCTGCTACTGACACATTCCTAATGGAAAAATCCAATAAAAAAATCCCCGACCCGGCAGTTGACCACAGGACCGCAGCCATCGCTATTGCGACCACTATACAAACGAGGCAATCAAATAATATGATGACATTACTATCATACCCACCAATTTATACTATTCCGCAATAGTGCGCCAAATAAAAATTGTGCATCCGAAATAATCTATTAGCTTCCTCGGTGGAAAAATACAAGGTATTATCTAATAGACTATCAAATGTAAAATGTTGAAACAAACCAAGTATCTCAGCGCATATATTGTAACATCTAACAGCATCCCTTCACTGCGTGTTGCAAGGAACTGACCGACAATCGCGAATCCCACGCAATGATTAGTAAACAACATATGAAAAGCAATAGATGTGATTGGGGTCGTTAATTGCATACATCTAAGAGCTTCCTGCATCTTTGTATGCCTGATATGCATTATATTGCGTGAATAACAATAAATCATTCATGGCACAGTCGATTATTATGATCGCAGGCGCAATTCTCTCGAGCAGTGTTTTCAAATTTGTATATGTCACCGTAAAATTGTCAAACACGTTATATTACAATATAACGTGTTTTTTCTCGCGATATTGTAATGACTCGAATTATTGTCAACTGAACGTACAGAAGTATCTCTGCCCCCATAATCGGGACGGGGTTATGTTATATTAATCGCTATTTCTCAGGAATGGTGCATTATCTTTTCATGAGAGTTGTACCACTGGGCAAGGGGGACCCCTCCTTTCCTCCACATTGCGTGAGTTGACTACCATCGCATGCAATTCACGAAAACTAATGCGTTTTGTTGTAAGCAGTATGTTCATTTGACAATATTTCGAGACTTTACAATATCGCTAGAGATATTAAAATATAACGTATTTGACAATTTTACGGTGACATATATACGGTATACAAAGTTCTACATGACATCACGCCCCTAATTCCAGAAGAGTTGTGCAGAGGTGTATACTTATCATTTACAGTTATGTTTAAGGAGCTAAACGCGAGTTTAATAATGCCTGAAGTATATGATTCACTGCAATAAAGAAAACCAGAAAAATATATGATATTGTTCACGATATATGCTAGTATGATAGTGTTTTGAAAACATAATACGATTAATTTTACTCGATAAAAAAATGTCACGAACTTATCTATCTTCTATATCTATACTTATAATAAATCTGTAGAGAGGTCAATTCTGTACATGAAATATATTTACAAAATAACTATCGGGGGGTGATTAGTGATCGATACTGATGCCAAAAATGCAATCAGTAAAATTTTTGTCTGTCTGTCTGTCTGTCTGTCTGTCTGTCTGTCTGTCTGTCTGTATGTTATTTATAGAAAAAAAAACTACTCGACGGATTTTAACGAAACTTGGTACAATTATTCTACATACTCCTGAGCAGGTAATAGTATACTTTTCATCACGCTACCATTAATAGGAGCAGAGCAGTGAAAGGAAATGTTGGGAAAACGGGAGAAGTTACTTGGTTTTTTTAGCTTCCGTCGCGTGTGCAGCCTTAATGGTTAAAGCTACATAGAAATCATGTATAACGGAAATATTCCACATAAAATTATATAAAAAATATCCCAAGACAGCATATGTCTATCTTTTATAGTTGACTCACAATAACACGTGTAACTCCCGATAGCTTAGCAGTTCGGAGAATAAATGTGAATGTAAGCTTGTTTGTTGCGCTTTCACGCGACAACTACTGAACGGATTTGGATGAAATTTTGCACACAGATAGTTTATAACCTGGATTAAAACATAGGATACTTTTTATCCCGGCAGTAAGATTCCATGGGACAATAATCAAACTTCACGCGGGCGAAGCCGCTGGCAGAAGCTAGTTTCTAAAATAAATTTGAACGAGTAAAATCCATACTAAAATATATGCAATCATTCTGAGTTTTTGGAAAATGACTCTACAAGCAACATAATATCATCATAGTGTTTATCCTAGTGAGGGTACTTTATAAAAGCTTATGTTTTAAATTAAATCTGCCTTGAGGCGGGCAGTCGATGCAGCTTACCATTGATTTGATGGACTGTCGATGTAGCGTACCGTCGATATTTATTTATTTATTATGTTATGTAGGTAACCCTTTATTTTTTTAGTCCAATCAATTGATTTTTCGTCCGGCCCGCAGTAAGTGACATGCAAGCTCCACCACCAACCACTTTGTAGTGCAAGCTGATTAGAACTTTATTCTAACAGTATTTCACGAACGTAAACTCTCATAAGCGAAGTTTCAACCACCACAAATAGAGTCGCTAATTTAGCTCCTGCAGTCTTAATCGCCATGTAATAAACGGTGAGAAGTGAGTAATGGAAATACTCGTATTAATATACTTTAACCAACCGGGAATCGAACCCAGGCTCAGCAGTCATGCTTGTTACCACTAGACCAACGAGGCAGTCCATTTAAAAATACTTCGAATTTAAAACTCTTTTGTATATTTATGAAAAAAATGTTCTTAAGGAAAAAGGTACAAAAAGAATGTCCCGCTTGCTGTGCATGTTTTCAATTGTATCTGTGGTTATTCCCAAATGGGGATTTACAAATTTTATTTTAAAAATATAACTGAATTTCATTATGTAAATCATCATCATCAAATGCCTAAACTTTTCCTTCATGTTGAAAAAGGCTTCGAGTGAAAAATTGATGCAGCTTAATCAAACGGAGCGAAAACCTATCTGACCTTCATACTTCAGTCACTAGTATGACGAAATCCCGTGTTATTATTGTAATGATGTATTTTTCTCAAATAATTTTATCTGGGAATCAAAGATAAGTTGCAATGTTTCAGCATCATGTTTTTGCATTTTTGTAAACTTAGAATGTTGAGCAGCAATCGCCAATGCCGGGAAAGTACAAAAATATGATAGGTATGAGTTTCCGTAATTAACTATAATCTATATTTGTTCAAACGTAGACAAATTCAATTCATTACAATTCCTGTTTTAATAAAATACAGGAAAATAAATACATTGATGGACAATAACTTCAATGTAAATCATTAATGCCAACAAAAATAATCAAAACCAAATGAACTAAATAAAATATGATCGCAAGTTTGTCGCTTTTATTTTTTTAACTTATTTAGTTTTTTTAATTTAATATAATTGTTTGTTGTGAAAGTTGTGTTTGCCTATTATAAATTACGTGTTTACACGCACTGTAGACTTTTATTTATTTTATTTTAATAAATAACCATATGGAACCAATATTGTAAATACGGTATTGGTGTGTCTTACCTATAAATAATAAATAGTGAAATGAAAAGGAATAAAATGAAAAGGTGCCGAATTTATTTTTGAAAGAAAAAATTTTTGTAACTACCATCTATACATATGTATAAAAAAAGATCCTAAAATATATTTTTATTTTACTTTGCACCTTCTAACATCGCAATATTGCAAAGAATGCAGAACGCAATATTAAGAACAATAGCGCACGTTCCGTGGTTCACTACCAACTCTGAAATTCACGCAAACCTAAATATGACCACTGTAAAAGAGGAAATACAGGCCTCTACAGGAAAATACCAAAAGCGGCTGGAAAATCACCCAAATGTACAGTTTGCGGAGAGTCTAATGAAGCGCAGCTATCAAAAACGTCTTAAGAGAAAAGACATACTGTAGTGGAAAACACCTGCATGGGGGGAAGCACTTTACCTGTCAAAACCTCACAAAGTATCTGCTTATATTATGCTACTGATTGCAGATAAGCACAGAAGAGAAAAAAAAAAAACTTTGCATCTGACCTAACGTTGATTGTCGATTGGTGCCCAACCTCGAAAAAAATATTTACAAGCGAAAAGTTACTAAGAAGCTCGCGCGTTGATGTCTTTTCTTGAAAACTAGGTCAAAATTCCCTCCTTACAAATTCGCCCCGTGAGTCTCTGACCTATTTCACCAATTCATGTTTGTGTTGCCTGTTTAAAAAGGTAAATATTTTCTAAAAAGCTGACCGAATTGTATCAGCAGCATTAGGATTATTAATTATGTTATAAAAACTCTTCCGTTTGAGAATTGTAAGACAGGAACTGCATTATGTAAATTATATAGCTCATAGATGCACTAATGAATGTAACTAGATCCTTAAACGAGAGGCGTCATCGCCAGTCCGTCCCGAATAACGTATTGATAACAAGATATTATGCGATAATTCACAATCGCTAGAGGGGATTGCAAGTTTAAATAAAAAGAAAACCCAGCGCCGTGGCCAGTGAGAGTGAGACGTCTTAGCGAACGCGCGCGAAAGTTGCATTCAAACTCGCGCCATTATAAACGTCATCCCGTCCGCCATTTTTTAATTTTTTTTTGGAACGGGATACCATAAACGTGTCAGCTAGATACTTTTTTGTGGAATTTTGTATTTCTTTATTCAGTGTTTCGTGATTTGCTTGTGCGGTGACAGTGCAAGTGCTAAGTTACTTTCGCCGTCTATTTGTGCAGGATGATGTACACACGTAATATAAAGGTAAGCTAATACCGTCATCATTTGTTATTTGAAGGGGCATTATTAATACCTACCTAAAATGTGTCATAACTATGGTATTTCTTTTGAAGCGAGAGGAGGTATTTTCCCTAACAGTGTAATAATTTTTAGGTAGGGATTTTCCTAGAAATTAAAGGAACACAGCTATTTTTAAATTAAAAAAAAAAAAAAACTATTTTAAAATCTTAGCAGCACTTATTAAAGAAAGAAATGTTACAAAATATAAAATTTGGTGAAGTTAAAAACTAAATTACAATTTAATAGTATTACGGTATCTATTATTTATGTTTAATGTGTATTTTTCTGATAAACACCGATGTCAGTATTACGCAATGAAAAGCCTTTTCAACCATTGACAAGTTTCACCTTTTCACATAATGCTCGTAAACAAAAAGGTGTGAATTTGTCATTGTTGTACTACGAAGAAAAGACGTAAAATGTAATTGATAAAAGGTAAAAATATTCTCATCGTTTAATTGAGTAAATATGTATAAAACAATTGTATATCATTTACCACAGAGTAATAAATAAATAGCTAAATGACACGCATTGTACGTTGCGTGTCAATTTGTTACTTACGCTTATTTGCGTGTTGTTCGGCGGTTTGTGTTTGTTTTAAACCAACTTCTATAAAAAGAGGAGGTTATGTATACACTGGCATCTTTTTGTCACTGACTTCCGAAAGTAAAGTTGTTTCCACTTTCTTGTGTTGGTTTTGGAAGTCGATTATTTTTAGCTGCAGAGTTTAAGATGGACATTATTAAACCGTATGGAAAAATTGTAACAAGAATCAACCATTCAGCTAGTTAAACCCGTAATATAATATAGTCACAAATAAGACGTATTTGTCAAAAAGTGCCAAAAGCAGCAATTTTCACGACAGGTAATAATAATGTATGAAAAAAGGTAATAATGATGTATGAAAAAAGGTAATAATGATGTATGAAAAAGAAAATGACAGATTTTCCCTTAATACCCGTTGCCTGTCAGGTTTAATAAAAAAGGCCTCTTTCAACAACTAAAATGGAATTAATTCCAAAGTTTTTGTAAACCAAATACTACACTTTATTATGTTCCAATTTTCGCTAACGAAATTTGAAAAATAAAGATAATTATCATTACACAATGGGATTTATGGTTGAACGGTTTCTGATAAATAATTGATAACCACTTATTAAGTTATTGCACATATCTTTATTTACACATCCATATAATTGTACAAAAGCTATAAAATTATATGTTCCAGTATATGATTTCATGAAAGCTCATTTATGGTCCGTTTTCACATCCGATATAAATTAAAATAATTATTTCTTCGTAATTATTAACTACGGTTCTCCTTGGAACACACACCCACAATAAGAATAATTATGTCATGCTAGGTATACCCACGTATCTGTCAATACGCACTGATCTAAACTCCATATTATTATACTGAGGTGATCAACAGGGCCTATCCCAGTTGTAAACGTCCCTGTGCCTATTGGCCTTGTTTCGTTCTGTCTCCTGCTGATATGGAGAGAAGTGAAAATTACGGTTTTTTCCTACTCCTCCGCTATACTTTCTGATTAATTTCGTTGCGGGATCTAAGACAGTTAAATTAATTCTCTGGGACTTCGTCGAGCTTCATTGTCCCGGCGCTTTTCTGGTGGTCGCCACTGTTGATTCTGGCTTTCAGGAGTTAGAGTGGTTTGGGAATAGTGTGGCGGGCTAGTCTCATATTAAAAAAAAAAAACTGAAGTGATTTACCAAAGGTATATTTCAAGAAGATTTCCCGTTGTATTTCCTGTGCCTGCTTCCTGTGCCAAGGATTGTTATCACAAGTCTTCGGACAATTTGCATTGGATTTTGGTTCCCTGGTACAATTGACGAACTGTAAGCGTACCTTTATGCGGACATACTTACTAAACATGTGACTATTTAGGAAAACTCTATTTAAATTTCACAGTCTTGCACATATTTGCCATTTACGGTATGAAAAACATTAAACTACATATTTATAGAAACACAATATATGAAATACTCCAAGTAAGGATATGAATGTTGCAAACCTATTGAGAATCTACCTACTTACTGACTAGTCTTTGATAGTTGACATCAATACCGTTTAGGAAAGATCAGATATTGAGTGTTCCAATTGCTTGTGATAGTAATTGATAGAGTCCGATCTAAAAATAAAAGTTTACTTAATTCTTTGATAAAACATTCGAGTTTAAGTGACAATCTAACTTAGAGATAAGTTTATACATTTGTGTGATTTTAAATTTATATGACTTTCTAGGTAGAAGATAGTTATATAACTAAGACATTGAAAAATTAGTCTTGACTTCATCATGCCCTTAAGTTCTTTCGGGTTAGCGTAGCACGTCTTATTATTTCATACTTCTCTTTTTTTCTTGTCTTCGCAGCAGTCAGCTCCTCTCGAGCCTAGAAAAAAATGTCTAGAATAAACATGACGACATTATCAAAAAAAGTCTATTTAGTCCGTCAGTTAGAGTATTGGAAAATAATGGACACGTATTTTTTGTTTTTGTAAAGCTATGAATATTCACAAAGATAAAAGGCATCGAAACTCGGGAGTGGGGGCTCGTGACGTCAGAACTCACAAAAAATTATACCCAGGCGTGACGTATTGAGAATTTTAAAAGTGTCGTTTCTTCTTCAGTATTGGTTTATGTAACAAAAAAAAAATACGGGTCAAATATTTGTTTATAATCTAACTGACGGTCTAATTCTATTTTTTGTTGTCTATCTACCCTATTGTAGCAACAAAAGATTGAGGAGCCAAAACTATTAATAAAACTACACCAGAAACTAATGTGTTTGCAGATGCATTACTTGATTTCACGATAAGATAAAACAATTATAGAAAGAGCTCAGTGAGACAAATTAATGTCGATCTTAACACACTTTTTACGGTTGCTACTTAATTAATTACGACAAGTTGCTCTAAAAAGTGCAAAAAGACTGTAACTATGACTGTATAAGTTCTTCCGGCAGACAAAACGGGAAGGTTACGCAAGTTATAAGTATAAATATTTGACTTAATAATAACTTAACGTTTACTCTTACTTATAAACTTTATTTTATTTTCTTTATGTTGCTCATTCGTTTTAGAGACAAGCAGGTACTCCATAATACTATTCTATATACTTATTTATATATTTTTATTCTTTTAGATTTCATAAGTGTGCATTTCGTCGACGAAGAGTCACAATTGTTCTGTGCCATATTTAAATTGCCATTATAGTTAGGATTCTGTACCTCAAAAGGATAAAAGAAACCCTTATAGGATCTTTTTGTTGTGCGTGTGTCTGTCAGGACCTTTCTCTCAGGAACGCGTAGACTTATCAAGTTGATTTTGATTGACTTATTTGGCGTGGTAGCCAGCAACGTGGTGACCTGGTGGCTTGTGACTTATTTATTATCAAGGAAAAGCAAACGTTTACAGGAAACTAAAGTCGCTTAAAGTCCCTTTCAGCTGTGAAGAAATCTATAGGACATATTGTTTGCAACTATCAATTCAATGAAGACTACCACACAATGCCTGGGTACGTGCACAGGCATAAAATGATCATAATGTCGTGTGATATTATTTAATCATGTCAGATTTTGTGCCAAGGCTTGAAGTTCAAATCACAGGTCTTATACATATTCTCACAACTTTTATTGTTTCTCAGTCTCAAAGTATCGGATACTGCAATTATAGATACCCATCTGAAGTCAAGTTAATCATAATGTAACGTATGGTTAATTAATACTAAATTCAATGGAAAACTAAGATACTACACACGCGAAAATTTTCAGATTAATGTAATTATTGGTAATGATGAAGTCTATTCATTTGCTATTTTAGTAGCTGTGACCCCAATTTAAGAGTAAGAGGTAGGTTATTTTAAAATCCGGTAGTTATTGTTTTTTTAGTAATCATTCTACATCAGTGAAATACCTTTCCCAGCATTACCTGGGTTGTAGAGGTCAGATAGGTAGTCGCTTCATGTAAAATCAGTTCAGCTGCTTCCGGGTAGACTGGAAGCCGACCTCAACATAGTTTTTCCAAATCTCAAACTGTTCTATTAGGTATGGTTAAGAAGAAAATACTCGTACTTATGTGGTACCTGGAGTTTGTCTGACGGAGTCAAGTACCTTTCATAGGCGGCCATATGTTTATGCAATAGTGAATGTATCGTTAAAGTTTTTTAGAAGTTCATTACACACTTCCTTACTGATGTTTACTTATATACGTAGGTACCTACATAATCTATGTTATGTTTTGACTCAGTTTTAGTCGTAAGTGATGACTGGAACTTATTTCGCAAAATTGAACATTTAGTTTGACCGCAAAGATCGCCTGTTTTCGAATATTAAATTAAACTTAAGTATTTCATGTTTTATTTTCAAAACATTTTAACTTTTGTATATATACATTATTTATTTTGCTTTTGCTTTTAAAAATTATCCAACTTTGTTTTAAAGGTTTTCAGTATGAAATATATTCAAATAAATAATGAGTACTAATTATTTATTTAAATTTAACCATTTATAAGACTAAGTAGAACTATATAAAATATTTTGCGGTTAATGGTGGCTGAAATGACTCGACTCAGTTCAATATGTAAACAACTGAGAAAATGACAGATATGTGAAACAGAGACACCATTTAATTACGTCCATTATTATTTTTAACGGTCTTTTCATATTACCTTTATATAGCCAAGTGCCATTATCCTCCACCAATACCAAAAAGTTTCGGTTATTTTCGTTATAAACAACATATTATGATTAATGTAGTTAATTAGTCAGTCGAGTTGCGCCACGGTTTTTGTCTCTTTGACTTTATTTAGATTGGTTGAATACTGTTACTGTTAGCATATGTCACCCACTGCTGGGCAAAGACCTTTTCCCATGACTTCCATATTCTTCTTGGTTGAACAAACTTCCGAAATACATGTATATGTCACTGTAAAATTGTCAAACAAGTTATATTGTAATCTCTCTAGCGATATTGTAAACTCTCGCAACATTTTCAACTGAACATACGAAAGTATCTCTGCCCCCATAAACGGGACTTGGGGCCCCCTCCCGTTAGGTTAGTTAGGTTCCTTTAAACCCTGCTCTCGGAAATAGGGGCCCCGCGAAGCGAGGCTCCGTCGACTACGCTTTTTAGGGGAATATAAAGTGTTTTAAGGTTAGGTTTATTAATCGGTATTTCTCAGGAATGGTACATTATCTTGTCATGAGAGTGGTACCACTGGGCAAGGGGGACCCCTCCTTCCCTCCACACCGCGTAAGTTGACTACCATCGCATGCATTTCACGAAAAAATAATTGTAAGCAGTATGTTCGTTAGACAATATTTCGAGAGTTTACAATATAACATTAACATTTATTATTAATTATTTAATTTACGGTGACATATATCCGTTTTTACGGTTTCGTACAGAGGGTAGCTTTTGGGATTCTATTACTTTATTACTTATGATTCGGTTTCTTATTTGACGCGTATCTGTCACAGGGCCGTAAACTATGTAGTAGAAATATTCACTGAATACTTGTTAAGTGGTCTGTGGGCAAAACAAGTTTCATGACCAGAGATCGTTAAGAGTTTATCTGCCTAAACTTCAAGGAAATAAGTAAAATGTGGATAAACATCCGTTTAAAATCCCGGAGTGATGTTTATGTTCCGAAATAGAACTGTTAATGCTGTCTCACGGGTTTGCACAGTGGTTGAGTGATTTACCGCTGCGTTGAGTGTTGCGTTGCGGGTTCTATTCCCGCACGGAACAAATATTCTTATGACCGACAGGTAGTCGTTCCGGAGCTGGCTGTTTGGTATGTGTTTAAAACCCACGATGCAGAAGAAATTGTCAGTGCCAAAAAAGGTCTGACTTCTTTGAAAATTTGCCAAAAGTATACTTCACCTATTCCGATGTCTGTTTATAGAACACTTAAGGCATAGCGAGTCCGACTTTGCCATTTCCCATTATAAAAAGACCTCCTAACTGAAATTTGAAAAGCCAGTCCTCGACATTGTGATATTTTGTTTGTTCTACAACATACCTGGAAACCTTCTAGTTACGGAGACATTGGGGGTCAAAGTTCCAAGTTTTTACAAGTTTTTTTATGAAGTCCTTTTTTATTGTAAGAACTTTTAACACCTCCACGACCCCTATATTAAGCAATCCGACCACCAGCACAACGTTTTGAGTGCATTACATTGAGGTTTACCGTAAAACGTGATTTTCCATTCCGGAAAAAAAGTTATTTCCCAGCAATAGTTTTTGCGTAATTTGGCTTGGTTAACAGCTTCGTATAGAGTTTGTTTACACCCTGTATTTTGGAACAGACCAGCGGAAGCGACAAGTAAATACGTTTCCCTTTCTTTTACCGCTGCGGCACACTTGTTCACCTGTCTCCGGTTTTTTCTCTCTATGTTACGCAATGAGGATAGGTTCAAGAACCTTCTTTGCGTGCTATTGCGACTGATTTGTGTGACATTCTGTAATTGCAATAATTATTGTGAGGGTTATCATGCCTTTAAAGCAAAAGGCTCCTTGATAGAGCTAAAAGTCAAAAATACACATAAGGCGAGTGGTCATTATAACATACACCTAAAAATATTTTGTAATCACTGTAATGGAGCACATGAAATACCCACTTACTTTTAACGTTTCACGTTTAAAAAACAACCAGGAATAACTCCACTATCGTGGGCTTCTACAAATTTCTCAACTCACATCCATAAACATCCAGACCCTGAAAAACTATCTGTAGGCGTTACAAATATTTGTTCCATGCAGGAATCGAACCAGCGATACGATTCACAACAATCCAGCGATAAGCCACAGCGCCAACTGTGCTGTATCAGCCATTTGCCATGCATTAATACACGTCTCCATATCTTCCACTTATCTGTTTCAATGTTGTTAGTAGCTAACTTTTGACATAAATTATTTAGGCGAAAAGAGAAAATCCACTGATTGCAGGAAATAAGACTATGTACCATTTTACAATTCGTATTTACACTTAGGTACCTTTATTAAAATAATATTCTAATTCAATACTTGCTCTAAATATATTTAAATAGTTATAGAATAGTTAGTATTCTGGCTCTCTGTTCTACCTCTGTAGTCTACTGCTAACCAATTCAAAGTAGGTCAAAGAAGTCACGAGAAAACCACAGTCAAATCTATTCTAATGAGTTTCAAAACGTCTACTATCTCAGAAGTGCTAACTAATTTATTCAAAGAATTAACTTTCTCGAATTCGTTGGTTTAAAAGACCAACGTATAACCATCTTCGGAAGTCGTAATAATTCCGACGTGTATTTTATAACCACTCACAGAAACGATAGTCAAAATATTAGTATAATTTTGATCAATTAAATTGTATGAATAGCCTGTACATACTGGGCAAAGGCTTTCCCCGATTCCTTCCTTGAGCTCTTTTTCCGTGCTTCCTCAAATCCGCCCTCACGCGTCAGCAGGGGGACAGTCATCATCATCATCTTCCTGCCCTTGTCCCATTTTATTTGGGGTCGGCGCAACACGTTTTCTTCTTCCATTCTCCCCTGTGACGTCACGGCATCATTTACTCCTTTCTCTTTCATATCAGTCTTTACACAATCCATCCTTCTTTTATTTGGCCTTCCTCTCCCTCTCCATCCATCAATACTAATGTCCATCACTCTTTTAGTCACATGCGTTTCATCCCTCCTCATTACATGTCCATACCAAGCCAAACGACTTCCTTTAAATTTTTCAGTAACAGGTGCCACTTTCAAACTTCCTCTAATATATTCATTCCTTACTTTATTCATTCTTGTCACTCCACACATCCACCTCAACATTCTTATCTCCGCTACATGCAATCGTTTTTCATCCATCTTCTTCACAGCCCAGCATTCTGATCCATACAATACGACAGGTCTAACACACAGTGGCCAGTACAGGCTATAAAAAAATATTTTAAAAATACCTAACAACTCGTGGCTTCGAATCCAGATAGGCGCGTTACTTTGTGTAATTTATTCACCACTGCAAAAATGGTGAAGGAAAACATTGTGAGGAAACCGGCATGTCCTAGTACCAAACAATTTAAAGACTCGGCAAAGGCCGCACTCGGTCCACGTGGTGGATTATATCCCTTTCCCTATCATAGAGAGGTCGCCTGTGTCCCAGCAGTGGGAACATTGATAGGCTGATGATGATACAAAAATCAGTGACATTAATGCGTTGCTCACGCGCCAATTTGATCGTCAAAACCTGAATCTTAAAGTATTTCATATAATAAAAGAGTTACAGACGACGTGCCACGAATACCCTGCGCAAAGGCCACCTATAATCTCGACCACGTTCGGACATTGACATGTAACGTAACACTACATTGAAAGTGAAGCCGTTTTGCTTTCTGACTGCCACCGTCCGGTGTCGGTCAAATTATCAACATTACTATATTTTGCCTCGACTGAGTTATCGATAGAAAGTGTCTGCCATGAGTGTGATTGAGAATGATTTGATTTTTTATTGTGCTTCGATGTATTATGATCGCTGCTTACCCACCTGTATGATTATTTTAGTATTAGCTAACCCACGCAACTTCGTATGTGTCACTTATGAGAGAAAATCGAAAGGAAAAAAAAACCCCGTTTTTGCAACCTTTTTCATTCCTGCTCCGCTCTTAATCGTCGTAGCGTGATGTTATATAACTTAAAGCCTTCCTCGAAAAATGGACTATCCATCACAAAAAGATTTTGTCAATTTGAATCAGTAGTTCCTGAGATTACCGCGTTCAACCAAACAAACAAACTCTTCTGCTTTATAATATTAGTATAGATATCTGTCTCGTAGGTTTAGTGGTCGCCAGCGCATCTGCTGAGCAAGAGGTACTGGATTCAAATCCCAGGTCGGGCCGTGTTATTGGGTTTTGCCAACTGGAGTGTCTCAGTAGCAGCCACGAAGACTGGATTTGTGCCCAATTGGTGGCAATAGGCGATCGCCTATTACATGGGACTTATAACTGGCGAAATGTTGGTGGTACTATTTGGTAGCTTCGGGTATTATTAGGCGCGATGTTATGTTATATTGTTACCAAATAAGAGTTGGTTACAACAAAATCTTCCGCTTGCATATACAATTGCCCAAACTGACCAGTCAAAATAAGACAGACGAAAAGTCACATACTTACTTTTGTTTGTGAAATATTTCCATAATATTGTAAAACGAACAAGAAATTATGCAACTGTATTGTAAACATTGTATTTGGAATTTTTCACAGCTATTTTCTACGTAACAGTAGCAAATTCGTTGACCTAGAAACTAACGGTGTCACATTATGGAAAATAACTCGCAGATATTTGTAAGATTAGATGGCTTTATAAGTAGAGGAAGACCAAAGAAATATGGTTGGAAAGGAGATGACTTCTGAGATGGTGAGTAAATAGAGAAGAAGAAGTGCTGCGCCCAAACCAAATAAATTGAGATAAGGGCAAAAGAATCATGACTTGTAAGATTGGAGGCCTTAGCCCTGCTGACTTCAAATTCAAATAATTTATAGTGGATCACAGGTTCATAAGATGTTGTGATAAATACAGGTGTCTGCTATGTCCCGCCATTGAGGCATACAAAATTCATGTCACAAGTTTGGTACAAACATACAATACTATTAGTTAATGAATTCAATTCAATTAAATTTAAAACTTCATCATCATCACCAACATCCACAGCCCGAACTCAACCACTGCTGGGTATAGACCTCTCTCTTCTTGTGCCAATCTCCATGGTCCCGCGCCAGCCACATCCAGGTTATTCCCCCGACGACAACCATTGTCGTCTGCCCATCCTGGTGACTTCATCATCATCATATCAGCCGAAAGACGTCTGCTGGACATAGGCCTCCCCCAAGTGTCGCCACATTTAGCGGTCCCTTGCGACTCGCATCCAACGGATTCCCGCAACCTTCACCAGGTCATCGGTTTCCGGTTCGCAGTCGCCACTAAAGAACTTTTCAGCCCCATCGGCCATCCATTCTGCGAGCAATGTGCCCTGCCCATTGCCACTTAAGTTTGGCCTGCTGACTTGCATTGAATTAATTATATACAGGACCTTTTTGGGAACATTTTGTTCTGGCCATGACAAAGTATGTCAATCATTCTTTGTCTTCCCGCATATACTATAATAAAGCTATAACTGTCTTGATCATGCATTAGACCCTAGGTCGACAATAAAGCTTTTGCAATGCACAATAAAATGTAACAACTCCTTAAATTGCAGATAATAAACATAAAACCAATGGTTCACGTGCACTGCCATTAAAGGCTCTATTACTTTGTAGAACTATAAAAGCGAACGATTTGCAATTAAAATATCATCATTCTCTTGCCCTTATCCCAATTTATTTGGGGTCGACCCAGCATGTTATATCAGTGGATACAACTCGCCGTGATCCGTGGCTAACGTAATCTGATACTGTGATCGGTGGAGACATACCCGCTTTGCCCATCATCATCATCATTTCAGCCGAAAGATGTCCACTGCTAGATGTAGCCCTCCCCCAAGTGTCGCCACATTGACCGGTCCCGTGCGACTCGTCCATACTTGTCTTTTACTCGTCATCTCTTCAGGGACGTCCTTTCTTTATATATCAACCTTTACACGAGTCTATCCATCGTTTCTTTGGTCTTCTCCTTCTCTTATACCCTGGGATAAGAGTAGGAGAACTTCTTACTCAAAACTTTCCTCACGACGTTTTGCTACCACGACAACCGAATACATACCTACTTATATTCAAATATTCTGCTAATTTTAAATTAAATTTATGAACGCCCATTTTATACTGGCTAGTCTATTTATAGGAAGTAGGTAGTCACCCAGACTTTTATAACAAGAAGCTCGAAAATACTTTCTTCACACAAGACATTCTACTCTTTGTTTTATTAAAACAATGAGTAGTTTGTTATGAGCCTTTCATACCTCACTAATTTTACCCGCTCAAAATTACACGCGTATGTGTTACTTAACTCTGAATTAAGTAATCACATGACTCAATGATAGTCCATTAGAATGGTTTCGTCTGCCGGATTTCCGTCTGGTCTACAACTCGCGACTACAAGCCAATTTACCTTTTGACACGGTTGTCGCGAGACAGAGACATAACTTCTGTGACTAAAGGAAAGTTTACACTTACAATAACAATAAATGAACGAGTAAACAATATTCTTGTCTATCGAAAGAGGACACACAGACTCGCTCGTTTGGGGGTATAAGGGACCCACAGAACCGGGAAATGTTGCAGAAAAATAGGGAGGTTATACCCAGCAGTGGGTATTTTCGGGCTGATATGATGGTAATGATGATAATCGAAAGAGGTAACGTAGGATGTCCACGCACATTTTACTAATAGCAGATTACGCCATATAAAAGTCCATATATTCTAGTCCTAATGTTACGATAGCGGAACACAGCAATTGACCGATTAAATTAAAAACCAATTATGAAACCGGTCGCAACATTTGAACAAACATAGTCCTTTCTAGAACTAATGACACTTAGTGCTGCTTGACCTACAAGCAAACAAGCGTGAACATAAACAAATACGTTCACATGTTCTCAAGTTATTATCACAACGGACGCAGCAGTACACTGCACTTGTGTATGTTTAACTTGCACTCTAACTTTCACCGCAAAGAACTAAAATTCAGACAGACACTCCTGCGCAGAGAAAACGCATCGAGGAAATGCAATTTTGATTTTGTATGTCTATAATTATTGATTGAAAATATAATTGCTTTCTTGCAACGGTAAAATAATTGTAGATTAATGTCATCATTCTAAATTATACCTTAATAAGTTTAGAGGCGAAGCCAGCCTGGTTGGTGAAGCAAGATGTCCTAGGATTGATTTCCGGGTTTAACGAAGTGATATTGGATTTTTCTATCAGGAATTTCTCGTTCTGTCGTGATCTGTGCTCAGTTGATGGCAATAGGCTGACCCCTGGTATTTTAACATAGCGAAATGTGGGCGTACTATCCGAAATCATCAAATGTCTCCTCTCCCTTGTAAGACTTTTACTGACTAAAACCCATTCATGTTATAACTCAACGGGGACAACGGGCATAATTTGAAAAGTTTATATTACAATAAATTAACAGGTACAGCGTACGGGGACAACGGGAAGTAATGTTATTTATTTTATTAAATTCCCTTTGTCCCCTTTAACGGGGACATGGACTACGGGAATACAGGGTTCCTGTATCGCTCTTTGTGTTCCGGGGCCACAGTATCTCTTTCGAACAGTCCCGCAGCTCCGGACTGTTATGACCACCTTAGGTACACCTTTACCTATTCCTTTGGGTATGACTGGCGTGATTAACATCACACCTGGTATGTTATGAGTCGAAACCACTTCAAGTTCAAAAGGCACGTGGCCTTGTAATTTCTCCAACATTTGTATCCAATTATAACTTGTTCACTACTGAAAATAGTAAAAACGAGTAAGCTATCTAGCGAGTAGCTAGTAACTGTTTTCTGTCTGTCACTTACCCCCTCAAGGTTCATTGGAAGACCAGCGTCAGACAGCTACATCACCTGTCTGGCATGTATGCTGACATGGACCTTTTTGGCGCAGCCGTGAGGCACACAGTACATACTCGTACTATGTATTTTTGTCTTTTTTTGTATATTTTTAATATTATTGTGTGCGTGCGTCTGTGTGAGTCTTTCTATCCTTACCAGTCATTAACTGTTATTTCTAAATAAAAGTACAAGCGCGTGTTTAGTTGAATCTGCGATATGAAAAAGTTCACATTCACTTTGAGTAAATTGATTCAAAGCACAGATGCTTTAGTAATTCATTCGGTAACATTCGATTGTGAGATTTAAAGCACTGACGTTCACTATTGCGATATGAATGAAATGGCTCTTCACTCTCATGGCATTGCGTATTTGTAAGCCGTTACGTATGAATTTGGGTGTAAACAATTTAATCGAGATTATCATCTACACAATAGTGCCGTGTATCGGAGTTATGCATGTCCTGTTTCTTATTGTTGTATAGTAGGTATCATCATGTTGAAGTTGAGATCATTTCAGATAGTCCTGATATCCAAAATATATATCATCATCATCATATAATGTTCCCGCTGCCGGGGCTTCCTTTCAATGAGAGGGAATGGGCTAGAATCTACCACGCGGGCCCAGTGTAGTAATTGTCATAAATGTCTGCGAATTTCAATGTTGATGAAATATCATCTGCCTAGCCTTTTCCCAACTATGTTGGGGTCGGCTTCCAGTCTAACCGGATGCATCTGAACACCAGTAGTTTACATGGATTTACTGACTACAGCCTGCCGTTACATCTAGTCAGTAGCCTGAAAGTTTGTCAACCAGTCTTACCAAGGAGTATCGTGTTATCCGGTACTAACTGGGTTGTGTAGGTCAGATAGGCAGTCGCTCTATGTAAAATACTCGTATTTAGCTGCCCCCGTTTAGACTGGAAGCCGACCCCAAGATAATTGGAAGAAGGCTAAGCAGGTAAAAGGTTTATATTAGTCTACAATATACTGAAATCTAAGTGAATGAATGAATGATACATTTATTTGCAAGAATACAGGTACCTATTAGTTAACATAAGGTCTTCATAATAATGATGTATTGGTTTCACACTATATTCAGCGTGGTGTTGTGATGTTACTGTTGTTAGCACTTATTAGGTCACCTAGGTGGTCTATCAACATTAAACCAGTGTTATAATAATAATAACAATGCCTTCAGTGTTCAACCGTACTTACATAGTCTTGTTCAAACAATTTGACAAATGATTATATCATTTAAAAACACTCGAGTGAACTAATTTATACAAACAACATTGTAAGCGATATCAAAACAAAACTGTGTAATAGTTTATTAGGTCCATGTTCACCGAGAAGATAACAGTCTGATTATCTAAAAACAGCTGTCACTGTGACAAGAACATACTATGGCAGTAGCGCATTAACCAGTAGTAATGTATACAATAGTGAGCATGCAGCCTGCAGTCGGTTATTCAACTGGGTTTTTGGGTACGTTTTTAGGCTTACTATTTTACGCTTGAGAGCAGCGGCGGCCCCGATTTACGAATAGTAAGTCGTGGGTTCGAACCCAGACAGGCGCATTACTTTGTGTATTTTATTTCATCACCGCTGCTCTCAAAACGGTGAAGGAAAACATCGTGAGGAAACCTATATCCTAGAACCAAAAATTCGAAGACATGTGACATCTACCAATCCGCACTGGGCCCGCGTGGTAGATTATAGCCCATTCCCTCTCATTGAGAGGAGGCCGTGTCCCAACAGTGGGAACATTATAGGCTGATGATGATGATGGTGATTTTACGCTTTGTGAATTCCTAAACTTAAATGGCAGTGGGCAGGGCAAATTGCTGGCCGATGGGGCCGAAAAGTTCTGAAGTAGCGACCGCGAACCAGAAGACATTGCATCAGAAGGCCTCCTACTAGGTGGACCGATGATCTGGTGAAGGTTGCGGGAATCCACTGGATGCGAGTCGCACGGGAGTGGTCAATGTTGCGACACTTAGGGAAGGCAGTGGACGTTTTGCGACTGAAATGATAACGATGATGATTATCAGTGTTCCTAAACTAAAACTTACGTGAACGACCGCACGATTTACTCCGATAGAATCTATTTTTATCCAGATTTTCCAAACAAACTTTCCAATCTGGAAGGTTTATCCGTTCTAATATAGACTGCTTCGTTGGTCTTGTGGTCGCAAGTGCAACTACTGAGCGTGTATTCGATTCCCGGGTCAGCAAAACCCTTGATGTTTGGTTTTTCAATCAGAAATTTCTTATTAGCAGCCGCAGAATTTAAATTTGTGCCTATTTGATGGCAAAAGGCTCAGCTCCCATTACGTGGGCCTTTAACATAACTATGTCCAGCAGCGGTCGTCTTTCGGCTGAAATATTAATGAGGATGATGAAACGTAACTGGCGAAATGTGAGTATGCTACCGGGATTCGAACCCAGGACACTAAAAACGTAAGGCAGCCTCACTACCACTACGCTATTCGGGTCGTCAAAAAACTATGGGTGATACAGCGAATTCTCATAGCACAACACCAAATACGTGATTAGTCAGACCTAATCTGCATGTTCCTCACATGACTTCACCAATGTCTAGACTTTAAACAAGTCATTGACCTCTGGGTTAGTTTTGGTTGTTCCTCCACAAAGTAGTCAGCTACAAAACACCGGCCCCATCAAGTTTTAAAACATCCATATATATAGTGTTTTGTATAACCAATTTGCAGAATTAAATATGATTTAATCTCGTAAGCAGATAACCATTCTAGAAACTATAAAGTTAAGTCTGTCTTCATTGAGAAGGAAAAGTTTAAAATAAATATTAATATCACACGTGTGTGGACCGGACTCGACGAGGAAAGAAAGTAGTCTACGGTTCTTCTGACAGACAATCCGGTTTGCGACACACACCCGTTAATGACGGCACTGTTGCCGCCGCCGACGAAAGGTGCTTCCTTGAGATCGTTTGTGTGAGCATTTTTGCTAGCAAATGTAATGTGTTAAGGATTACATTCGCTAGCAAAAAGGCTTACATCACTACTTTTATTCCTGAAAGGTAAAGCGGAATTGGTGGTGGTGAAGGTTGCGGGAATCCGGTGGATGCGAGTCGCACGGGACCGGTTAATGTGGCGACACTTGGGGAAGGCCTATGTCTAGCAGTGGACGTCTCTCGGCTGAGATGATGATGATGAAGGCGGAGTTATACCTTATAGTACACCCACATTTTGCCAGTTAAATTGAAGTCCTCTGTAATTAGAGCAATACTATTGCTATCAACCAGGCGCTAATCTAGACTGCTAAAATTCCCAGAATCAAACCCAGGACCTCATTCCTCAGTAGTCGCACTTACGACCACTAGACCCAACGAACGAGGCTGACAATGTGTACGAATGTAATCAGTTTTGAGCAATTGGATACTAGCGAAAGACATTTTTGCTGTTGGTCCCGGCTGTCATTTGTCCATCTTTGACAGTCGCTACAGGTAGTCACTAGCCCAAAAAGTCTGACACCAGTCTTACCAAGTGGTATCGTATTTCCCAGTATTAACTGTAATGTGGAGGTCAGATAGGCAGTCGCTCCATGTAAAATACTGGTATTCAGCTGCATCCGGTTAGACTGGAAGCCGACCCCGAATTGGGAAAAGGCTAGGCAGGCGGATTTTGAATCAACAAATCTTTTGATTTCATTAATTTGACCAATCATCTCCTATCTAGACGCGGAGATGAGCGATGGAACAAGGGTTTGACTGAGGGGTGGCCAAGTATGGACCAAAGAAACTGGTGCCGTCTTAAAGCTTGTTTGAACGGCAATTTTGTCAAAATCGCAGAAAACACCTGGATAGCACACATCGGGAAGTGTGGCAGAAAAAAGCGGAGGGCAGCCTCCGTATCCTAAACGTTCGGAATAAATTTCGATTCGACAAGTCGTATGTCTATCCTTTTTTGGCATAACGTAAACGAGCGAGATAGACATAAGAGTTTCCGAATCGAAATCGAATCGAAGCGTTGTGAATATGGGGTCTGGTGGGTGATTCCGGGTTGTATGGTGAAATTCAACCTACCTATCAATTCGCATCACTACTTACGTCTGGGGTGCTCCTAACTGCCTCAAGCACTTGATCCTCCATTGACGTAGAACTTTAAAGATTAAGTAAGCTTGTTTGATTTCGAAGTTCTCTTTACGATTACGCAACGATATGGAATTTCCAGACATAGCGGTGCGTCAACTGTAACGTATATTGCGAGTATTGCGACGGTAAATTACAAGTGTACAAGATGTGATGTTCACAGATTATAATGTAACAATCCTTTAAATACGTAACATAGTTAATTATACTGTTAAACCAGTTACTGTTACGTTCATTACTTAACACCTAACAAGTTATAAGTGCTAACGGATTCGACAGTCCTACTTGCGTCACCTCATAAGGAAATGAGTGTCAAATTCGTGAAGATGGATAAAAAATATCTGTTGTGTAAGCGTAACCTGATTTTTTTATAGGAATTATCATCTGTATTAGTCGATTCGGGGTCATTACATTCGCGGATATCCGACTGGCAATTAATTAAGATTACATCTCGGGTTCACTGAATGTTTATTTATGTAATAGCAATATCGCGTTTTGAATCTTAAAGTTTCCATCATATATTATTAGAGGAAGTTTGAAAGAGGCGGGTGTTACAGAAAAAATGAATGTAAATCGTTTGTAATTAATGTAAATGGATTTATAATGAGGAGGCCCGAAACACCCCAAAAGAAAAGAGAAAAGAGAAAGAAAAGAAAAGAGTGATGAAAATTTATGTTGATGGATGGATCAACAAAAGATGGATGAATTGTATGAGGAATGATATGAAAAAGTAAAGAGTTAATGGTGCCGTGACGTCTAACAGGGGAGAATGGTCGACCCCAAATGGAATTGGACAAGAGCAGGGAGATGATGATATACTCGTATTATCACTATAAGCTCAGATTGCATACAATACAAATAAATAAATAATATTTTAGCTTAAGTCATGGAGATGATACACAATTTATGCTTTAATAGATCAATTGGTCATAAAGCACCTTTCTATAGTGAAATTGAGTCACTAATACCTACGCGTGACTATGCCATAATAATAATTCCCGAAAACGATACTTACTCACTTTGAGCAACCAGAGAATTATAACCTTTATTAGTCATCCTGTGTTTCCAAAAGAGGCAACAGGTTTTGTCCCTGTCTTGTATTACGAAACACTGACGATAAACCATTTGTGCACTGAACCTTTGTAACCTTTGTAACCAAGGAAAAACGTTTTCTATTCAATTATCACTAAAGTTCGGAGTCAAAACAAAAATATGAAGAAAAAAGGTTGAAAGTCAGAAGACAAATGTACTGTATGAATAAAAAAATATGTAAATAGCTGTACAGTCTGCTTTATTTAATAACTTTTTTAAAGAAGCGCTCTAAAGAACAACTCTACAGTTTGTTTTCATTTTCAATAATAAATAAGCAATATAATGTCTGCAATCGGCTGTAGTAACCGAATCAGTTGACTTATAGATAAAGACGTCTCATCCATTCAACATTAGTTGCTTCCCAATATCAAATGGCAAGCAAGTCGTCACTATCTTTGTATTCATCTCATTCATACCAGGAAAGGATCAAAGATCAAACATTGACATCACCACAAACTTTCTACAGCCTACGTTCATTTTCGTTTACTACCACAAATCTTTACTTACGCGCTAACTATGACCTCCTTATTCCTATAAAAGGTGGATAACACCTCTTAACGAAGCCGAAAGGGCACTTATTCTCCCCGTTTTTTTGCTACACACCACACCTTGGAACCTTCTAGTTACGGAGATATTGGGGGTCGTAGTTATAAATACAAGTTTTTAATGTAAGATGTAAGATTATTACTTTAAACACTTCCACGACCCTCGTACTATTCAATCCATCCATCAGCACAATGTTTTGAGTACGTTACATTCAGTTCTACCACAAAACATGATTTTTTACCCCAAAAAAAAAGTGGTTTCCCAGCAATATTTTTTGCATAAAGTTACATAGTTTGATGTACAGAATGCTTGGTTGACGGCTTCGTGATGATGTTGTTTACACTCTGTATATTTTGTTTTTTTTTCCAAATCAGCCCGAAATTATAAACGTTTTATGTAAGCGACAGTTACGTCATAATAATCATTCTTTGCCGCCCCTTGTTTGAAATAAAAAATGTCTGAAAAGGAAATGGTTGCTACCGATATGCTATTACGACGCTCCACTGAGTGCAAATTGCCGTGTATGGCACTTTTATAGGCACTCTATGGTTTGTAACCTGTAATTGAACAGTTTCCTTTAAACTCGCTAATTTATTAAGTGTGTACGCCATGAATTTGTTTATTGGCCTAATTAGTAGGTGGTTTGTGGCGTGGCTTTTAACTGTATGTTAAGATCGTAACATTTTTTTTATTGTAATCCAAACAGTGGTTTAAAAAGTATTCGTGCATTTTCATCTGTTGAAAGAAATTTCATAAAACCGTATTACCTGTGGCACAAATCTTCCGTAGTTTCAATTCAAAAATAAAAATTAAACAGAATTAGATCTATTTTGGGGCCGGCGGCGCGCCGATTCAATGCAAAACATAGAGATCTCTTAACTTTACACCTGTGTATAAAAACTTCGACTTTGAAAATAATTGAATGTGAAGAATTTTAGCTATATGCCATTAGGTTTTAGAAATTTACATACCATGACCCATCTTTCAGAATACTCTTATTAACTTCCAATTGTGTTTAATTCAACTCTAGCATGAGTTGAATTAAATCCAACGTGTTGTTCGCTTTATGGCAGAAATAAACTTTCTTCGTTATGGTCTAATATATAAGACCTACATACCAAGATTTCTCTTAGTGTCTGCAACAGGTGTACAGGAAATTGAATGTTGGTAATTATCGCCATTAAGTCTCAAAGAATGTCGTATTGTTACTGGCAGTATAACAAAGCCGTCTTCCTTTATTTTTCATTATTATTATCGTAAACTTACTATTTAATCTTTATCGTTTGGTAAGTGTCTAAGATGTGTTGTGATCTATCCTGGTGTCAGAGATTTTATGCGGGCCGTGGTCGTTTGAGTTGGCTTTACTTAGATACTGTCGAGAAATACCTCAGCGGGTTTCCTTCACCGTCATCATCATCATCATCATCAACAGCCTATAATGTTCCCACTGCTGGGACACGGCCTCCTCTCAATGAGAGGGAATGGGCTATAATCTACCACGCGGGCCCAGTGCGGATTGGTAGATGTCACATGTCTTCGAATTTTTGTTTCTAGGACATGCCGGTTTCCTCACGATGTTTTCCTTCACCGTTTTGAGAGCAGCGGTGATGAAATAAATTACACAAAGTAATGCGCCTGTCTGGGTTGGAACCCACGACTTACTGTTCGTAAGTCGGGGCCGCCACCACTGGGCCAAACCGTAGCAAGTGGTAATCATACAATACGCACATGAATCC
The DNA here is from genome assembly GCA_916618015.1 of Xestia c-nigrum. NCBI lineage: Eukaryota > Metazoa > Arthropoda > Insecta > Lepidoptera > Noctuidae > Xestia > Xestia c-nigrum. The sequence continues at coordinate 21,595,199 of OU745250.1, forward strand.
GAAGACAGAGGTGCGTGTCTTGGGTGCGAACTCCAGACCCCCAGTCACATCACTACACATCAATATCTTATTAATATTGAAGGTCTCTAGTACGTAAAGGCCCTAGGCCTTAACTTCTCTTTGATAAAATATTTTAGAATAGTCATAATATGGTAGACATAATGATCGAATATGAACTTACATGGTAAGATTGGTACAGTCGGAGGTACGTGTGGATGTACTGAGTATTATTAGTAGCAACCGTGTGGTTTAAGTGTTCGATAGTGACTCCGGCTTCCGTCTCCACGTCATCCGTGGAGATTTACTCACAGCAAAAAAGGGGTTGGACTAAAAGTGAACTGTTTTGTTGTACTCTACTGTCAATCTTCGGCACAAGTCAGATATCCTAGTAATCCATCCAGTTGCTTTCATAGCATTAAAGTTTTGGAATAGTCAGCAGAATAGCATCGAAGCTATATTGCCCAAGGTTACGTACAATTATGTATGGACAATTTGACACTCTTAAAGGCTATTTAATTGCCCTTTACTGCTATACTAAAATGTCGATCTCTATTATGAAAGAGTATGTTTGTACACCCATTAAACTGTAGACCATTTGTATGTTTCGGTTGGCGTAGCAGTTATAACACCAATTTTCCACATCGACGCCGACTCCGGCACTTTAAAAAATAAACTTCCGTTTTGCTTTTTTTTTGCTACTTAGCAGCAACAACTGAGACTGAGCTTTTCGTTTGGGGTAAGCAGAAGTAACGGTAACTTAAAAGGATGATCGTTGCAATGCCAAGCCGATCGTGCCTTTGGTGTAGGTACTTCTGCTATGTGTTTGTGTTAACTACTGTTCATTTCTTTTGTATAATAAATATGTACTAACAAACATAAAAAAAGTATCTTTGTTGTATATCAACCATCTGGTGTCCACGGCAAAAGCCTCGTTTGCTTAGTGTTGCACTAGATGGCGCTGTGTGTAATGTCCAGCGATATTTATTTATTTTAATGTGTTTAAAAATACATCGTATGTTTATGGCGGAATGTGTGCTAAGTAAAATTTTGATAACACCCTGTTTACCACATTTTATGCGAATGAATATACTTACTTGCAGAAGTGGATTGAGGAATATTCGAGTCTATTGAAATATATGATAAAGTTTTGGAGTTTTGTGCATTGCAAATATCGTCCATGATTGTTAGGCTGTCTTAACTGCTCGATTCTCGAGTGTTTAATCAGGTGCAGTTCAGGTTTTGGAAAGTAACCTAGTTTCAATCAGCAAACCCAAAAAATCAAGTTTTCTGAAACTACCAGTATTTGTAATTCAAATTCTTTGCTAAACGCAACCTATTAATGAATAGAAAACAGAGAAATTTGAGTTTAGCTACAACCTACTTAGTCAATTTTCGTTTCGCCTTGACACAAGATTTTGAGAATTCATATATTATGTCAATAACCTCGTGGCAACTAAATAAGCGATTTAGAAATCATGTTGTCAATGGAAGTGGGTGAATGTCAAGGTGGGTTTTGAGAGTAAAAGTTTCTCTGTGTTGTGTGTATCTTTTGTTTGTTCGATAACATTGATTTAATCCAGTATTAAAACTGTTTACTAAAAAAACGGTACTGTATTAGCTCAAGGAGAAATAAGATCAAAATTATATTTAATAAAAGACATAAAACATGCAAAAACAAACAATTACTTCACAAAAAATGCGTCTCCAGCTGATCGCTTCCGTCGCGAGCAACGACGTGGCCCCACCAAGCGGAACCATGCAGTATGACGTCAGAGCGGCGCGCGCGCATAAAAAACTTTCACTTTTCTTTCACTGCCAAGGCTCGGCCCGCGGCCGCGCACTGTCGTCACAATCATATCATGTTTATGACAATATAACTATTGTTTCAAATTGTCTATTACTTAAATTGTACGGGAAATGAAGAAACGATAACAAGCCGTGTGTATTGAAATAATGTAATGTTACCATATCCTATGTAATTTATTGTTTAGACTTGTTATGTCGTAAACAACGGTTATTATCAAATGTGTTGCCAAGCACAATTATTTAAAGTAGCTTTACATGTTGTTGACAATGGTCTTAGTAAATGCTTTGTTCTTCGAGTCGTCTGCCTTCTCTGCAACCAAACGTGATGTAACATTAGGAGATCGCAAAACTTTTGTTCGTCGCAATTTCCTTCTGAAAATACAAAAACAAAAGCTGAACTTATGAAAATATGCCACGATATGACCGTATGTTGCATTATGAAACACTTAATTGGCACTCAATGGGCTTTTTAGGATATACGACACTTCTAAAGGAATCGATTGAATGCTAATGGGCATTTGAAAATATTCAGCATACTCAATGGCAGAAGACTTAAACATGGCATTCCTGAAAGATGCAAATCTATGAAAAGTAATCTTTGAAATTACCAAGATTAAGATTATTCTTGGTAGTCACAAAAGCACACACACACATTGGAAACCCTTTCTCTATATAAATTCTGTTTAATAAACTCTTTGGCTAACTATGGACTTTCTTCCTCAGTTATGGATCTGCGTGGCGTGCCTGGCATCCTCGCTGGCTGCTCCGGCGCCAGCACAGGGTCCTCAGCTATACCTAGACATCATCGACATGGCCGCCATTAGCAGGATGTCACCGCAGCAGCTAGAATCCCTCGCTGAAGGTCTAGCAGCTGAAGAGATCATGAGGTATGGCATATTCTCATGAACAATACCAGCGTTGTCTTCCATAGGCTAATCAGGATCCTTGGGACTCATCATCACCAGCCCATAATGTTCCCTCTGCTGGGACACGGCCTCCTCTCAATGAGAGGGAATGGGCTATAATCTACCACGCGGGCCCAGTGCGGATTGGTAGATGTCACATGTCTTCGAATTTTTGGTTCTAGGATATGCCGGTTTCCTCACGATGTTTTCCTTCACCGTTTTTGAGAGCAGCGGTGATGAAATAAATTACACAAAGTAATGCGCCTGTCTGGGTTCGAACCCACGACTTACTGTTCGTAAGTCGGGGCCGCCACCACTGGGCCTCCGCTGCTCTCCTTGGGACTGGAGGCATCTAATTAAACAATGCTAACAGATATGCAAATCGCGAATCGGCAAGCACAAGGCACGCCCTCATGCTCGGTGGAGCGACGATCTTTGCAGCGTGGCTGGTAGCAACTGGATGAGAGTTACTAAGAATCGAGTTGGGAGGCATGCGATTGAGAGGCTTAGGTCCAGCAGTGATACTGTTGAAGGATGATGATGGTGATCACATATCTAATAGTAGCTTATGTCTATCCGTATGCAGCTGGATTAGAATAAATACTGGATTTTATAAAACATATGAACGGGTATTTATCGCGAATTTACCTCTAACTAAATACCCGTATTCATATGTTTTATAATGTGTTCTGATCGTGAAAGTTTAAAAAAGACATATAAGTACTGGATTGTAAGCACTTATTGCTGTCATCAATATTTTCTCTAATGTATTTTTTCTATGCATTTAATTCGAGGATGTTCGTTTTCAGTACTGATGATAACAAGGGTTCCAATCTAGAGAAGCTTCGTAGTTTTTTGACACTCAATTGTATATTTTCTCAACCAGGACAAAGCGGTCGTCAGCCCAAGCAGCGATAACGTCAGTGGTGTCCAAAGCATCGTCAGGGCTACAAAGCAAGGTCGGGCTATTGGGACAAGCGTCCGCCTTCATATCGTCAGCCTCCAGCAAGAACAGTGGACACGGGGAAGAAGGCCACGGTTATAACTATGAACCGGTAAGTTATGGACAAATATTACGATTTAAGATCTTAGAAGAAGTGGATTGATATCATCAGAAACTCCGACCAAAATCATACTTAAATGATTGATAATATTGCTGGATCTCAAATCAGTTCTGCAACTATTTGGTAACGAATCAGAAATTTATCAGCGTTCATTGACGTCCATTAGTCCACCGTTTATCAGCAGCCAGCGAGTGGAGGGAGGTCTTTGCCCAGAGGTGGGCAGGCTACGAAAAAAAAACCGTCCACCGCATCATAATCTCCCATAAATTTCTAACTACCGATTTAAAGACGCAAACTTTCAGCCAGAACCAAGATCAACTCGAATACAACACAATTTTAACCACACATTTCTTTACAGCATCAGCAAGATGAGAAGTACGATTACTGGGGCTTGAAGAAGTCAATCCTCTACACACTGTTCCAAGCTGTGAAGGCCATCACCGGTGGAGTGACGATTCTGAAGGGGCAGCTGATCAAGGGAGGCGGAGCGCTGGCTGCTACCCTCGGCAAGGTCATCTCAGTGAAGGGCGACGCTGTCAGCAACCTTGGCAAGAAGATCGTCAGCTCGGCTGCACTTAGTAACAAGAAACCACACTGTGAGTACTGTAGTTAATATTAGTTTTTCTGTATCGATGCTACTGTCGAATTATTTATCAAGGCTTGAAATTTATTTTTGAATATTTTTTTGGCTTTCTTATTTGGTTTAGCCTCGTCTCTTGTTTTAGACCAGGACTATCAAGTTAGAGATCAAAGTTATATGTTTGTAATTATTTTCTGAGTTATCTTGCACGAAAATTCATTCCCTATCACGTTTATTTCAAGATGTTTTCATGCTTTGCTACACGTGATTAAGCTTCTTATGCCTGTTTTCACTAACATTTACAACAATTGCCCAAAAAAAGCGCACTGTTGGGTGAGTACTAGAACCCCATTAGTTTTGTGTAATAGAACAGTAGAACTACCTAATGGGACTTCTACTACTACGACTAGTTCTACGATGTCTAGTGGGAATGATCCTACGTTTCATTATTACTATACCTAGTTACTGAAAATGGACTTAAGAGCTTTCCATCAAAAACTACAAGTGATTTAGATATTATGTGATGGTTATCTATGGTGCTTCAAGATGCAGCAAAAATCAGAAGAAGTTTGAAGAAAAGGCTTTTAGCATTTGGTTATAACTATAATTTAACACTTTTTTTTAAATCCTATTACTAAAGGTTTTTGTGCGAGAATCTCCAAGCTACTCAACGGGAGTTATGAAGAGGCTCAACATAAGAGTACAAATTAACGTTTAGTTATTATTAACTAGAGCTATTAATAATGTTACATAATAATGTTTCTGTTTAGTGTTAGTTCAATTGAGTATTATGCCATCTATCTATTATGTAACAGTTAATTAAACTCCCGAAATAGAAAGCAATTATCTTTATTTACATATTTCGTTTACGTAATATTTGTGTTAGTAGGTTATAGAGTACTTGTTTATCAAAAACATGTTACTAGATTTATAATTACCTATGCAATAAGTAAGCCAAACATTGCCACTGATGCATAAATGTCTGTTAATGTGTGTTGTAAATGTGTGTATGAAAAGCTTTGAAGATAATATGTCACCGTAAAATTGACAAAAACGTTATATAGTAATATCGCTAGCGATATTGTAAAATCTCGAAATATTGTCAAATGAACATACTGCTTACAACAAAACGCATTATTTTTCGTGATATGCATGCGATGGTAGTCAACTTACGCGGTGTGGAGGGAAGGAGGGGTCCCCCTTGCCCAGTGGTACAAATATCATGAAAAGATATTGTACCATTCCTGAGAAATACTGTTTTTTTATAACCTAACCTTAAAACACTTTATATTCCCCTAAAAAGCGTAGTCGACGGAGCCTCGCTTCGCGAGGCCCCCCCTATTTTCGAGTGCAGGGTTTAAAGGAACCTAAAAAACCTAACGGGGGGTGCCCCAAGTCCCGATTATGGGGGCAGAGATACTTCCGTATGTTCAGTTGACAATAATTCAAGTTTTTACAAATCGCTAGAGATATTACAATATAATGTATTTGACAATTTTACGGTGACAAATATAATATTCCCAATAGATGTAAGATGGAGAATATAAAACAAGAGAAATAATAACAACTGTAGGGTGTGAACCGGGAAAACTTAAACTCTTGATAAATTAAGAATGTATATTCTGTCTACACTTATACAATATAAGTTTAGATTTATACCGGGAAAGCTTAAAACAGTGTTTATATTATGTCTGTTTAGATCTAGCTAAGTTAAGCATTATGTACCTAACTTAATGTTAATCAATGCAGTAGGTAGTTTAGGGATTTATTTGGTTTTAATTTGTTTTCATCAAGTTTACTGTTCTCACATAAACAGTTTTCAATGGCCATACTCAATAAAAAGGACGATAAAAAAGCCATATCGTACAATAGCCATATAGTATAGTATATAGTAGCCATATAATAGGATAGAATAAGAGTAAAAGAAGTTAAAATTGTGTAATTTCAGTATTTAAAACAAAATTATACCCTGCAGAATTAAGTCGCCATAAATGTTACAAATCTAAGTCATTTAAAAAACAAATAGTGCTCCATAAACATACAGGGTGTAAATCACCTCATCACGTAGCCGTTAACCAAGCAATCTGTACATGAAACTAAGTAACTTTACGCAAAAAATATTGCTGGGAAACCACTTTTTTGTTTGGGAGAAAAATCATGTTTTGTGGTAGAACTCAATGTAACGCACTTAAAAAATTGTGCTGATGGATGGATTGAATAGTACCTCAGGTCTGGGAGGTGTTAAAAGTCAAAATCTTACAATAAAAATTGTATTTGAATAAAAACGTGTCAAAAAGTTGTAACTTTGACCCCCCATATCTCTGTAACTAGAAGGAATGGTCTGCAGCAAAAAAAAAATGATCGCAATGACGGGGAATAAAGTGTCTTTACGGCTTCGTGTTGAGTGTTTTACACCCTTTATTTCATGTCACTTAGACTATTTATAATTGCTTATAATAAGTCCGTCTAATTACATGTTGGTATGAAAATAATTAATAAAAACTAATATAAAACCAATTGAGTAAACATAAATGTTTGTATAATAAATATTTGTTACTAATTTTAGTTTTCTTTCCTTAGTTTATTACGATTGTTGTTATAACTTAAAGTAACAGTTATTTTGAAAATAGGTACCTAATAGTGCAAAAGTTAATTTACATTGTGAGCAATTCCATTTTGTACCTATAAAATAAATCAAATTAATAGGTACCCTAAACAGTAAAGGTTAATTTTACATTGCGAGCAATTAAATTTGATGTTATAAACTAAACTTGACGAGTCATTCTTAATTTCGATTTACCTTAGTTACTATTTATTATCTAACGTAGACAACCCACGTCATAAACTGAATTCACATGAAATTGCAAGGCATTCCTGTTATGCACTATGTACTTAGTTTACCAATCTATATTTTTTCCCACTAAGCACACTGACGTAATTTATTTTGACGCCATGTCAACAACGGGAAAAAATATTCACCCTTATCTACACTGCACTTGTCAAAGTATTCCCCATAACCACATAACAATGTTAATAACCTACAGCATAATAAAACGTCATCTTATTTGTTAAATATTTTATCCTGTAAGCCTGTTTGTTACGCAATAATATGTGGTAACGGTGATCATCAATCACTGTTACCACATATCAATTGATCATCAATTGATTCGATATTAGTTTCCCTAGGGAAAACGGAATGGTATAAATATGATGTTATCTTGATGAAGTAATGGACTGTTAATGAGGTCATATACATAAGGTATTAACCTCATAGGTAAAAATCGAATTAGTCAGTCAGGTAGATAAAAAAAAAAAAATACTCGTATTTTTCTTTTTCTACGTAAATTAAAAACTGTCGAAGATACGACGCTTTTAAAATTTCCAATACGTCACGCCCAGGTATAATTTTTAGCTAGTTCTGACGTCACGAGCCCTTTTTTTTTTTTTTTTTTTTTTTAAGGATGGGAAATCATCAAATGACCCCCCCCACTCTGGGCGGAGCGGGAGGGAGTGTCAGACTCATACTGACTAAAAACCATCCATGTTCCTTCCTCGCCTTTTACGTTCCGGGGCCGCGGTATCTCTTTCGAACAGGCCCGCAACCCCGGACGTCACGAGCCCTCACTTCCGAGTTTCGATGCGTTTTATCTTTGTCAATATTCATTGATTTACAAAAACAAAAAATACGTGTCCATTATTTTTCAATAATCTAACTGACGGTTAGTCCGTCAGTTAGATTATTGACGGATTAAGGTTCACCGAAACGATAACAGTCTGATTATCTAAAAACAGCTGGCACTGTGACATGTCCCCATACAAAAATGTGTTTTAAACAGCTGTTTTTAGATAATCAGACCGTCATCTTTTTGGTGGACCTTAGTACATAATTACGCACAAAATTATCGTTCGCTGGGAAACGGTTTTTTTTGTGGTAACATTTCACAGTAGGACTCAATGTAACTCACTCAAAGCGCTGCGCACTGTGCTGCTGGATGCATTATAGGGATGGGCAAGTGAAAAATATATCGATATTTATCGTATCGACATGTTTAAACAGTATCGATAATTATCGAGTAAAAATATCGATATATCGTCCGTTTTCGGATACGGATAGTATTTTTATTGATGCTTGAGCCTAAATTATTATAAATTTTGTCAAATCATTCACAAAATAAAAAAATTAAAAAAAATTTCGTGTCCATACCTGTATGGACACGAAACCAAAGTTGCATTTAGAAAATATCGAATTTGATACGAATTCGGTACCTACTCTTAAATAAATATCGAATATCGATATATTGCTATTACAAAATATCGACGATATAAAATATATCGATAATTGTATGGAAAGATATCGATAGTTCGAAATATCGATATTTTTTGCCCATGCCTCATGCATTGAATAGTACGAGGGTCGTGGAGGTATTTTAAGTAAAGTTATGTCATTGAAAATTTGTATTAAAAAAAAAGTTGTGAAAAAGTTGAAACTTTCGCCCCAATATCTCCGTAACTAGAATGTTCCCAGAAGAAGATATTATGGTACAACAATAAAAGGATCGCCATGACAGGTCAATAAATACCTTCGGGCTTCGTTAAAGTTATTTTTAGACCCATATAATACTAAATACGAAGTAGGTAAGTGTAAGATAGGCACTTCAAAATAGTTTATTTATTTATGGCTATAATTCCATTAAGTTTATATTATCACTAAATTAGTTTCATAATTTAATAAAACATATTGACATAAAACTATATTTAAATGTTCATAATTATTATATTGACCTTTTGATACCTATACCTATTAGGGCGAATATTATTGCTAGGTACCATCATAACAATAATATTCGGTCCGGGTTTATTTATCATAAACCTCAATTCCAAAGTTCTTAGTTAACTATAAGTAAAGTAGTTGTTATGAGGAAAAAAAAATATTACATATAATGTTTTTTTTTAAGTTTTCGTTTAGGCAGGTTCATCTGGCTAGACTAGATAGACATAAAAATACTGGACACAAACAGTCACAGGCATAAATTAATATCATTCACTTACACAAAATTCAAATGTTCATTTTCTAGTGAAAGAATTATTTATAGTGACTACAAAAAGACCTATTTCATAAAAGTACAATTCTAAGAATAGTTTATATTTGTAACATCAAACCACTTAAATATCCATAGTATAGAAAAAAGTCGCCTTTGAATCTTGCGTTAGAGTGAGGTATATTTACTTGTGACTGTACCTTCGGACTCGAATTTCCTTCCAAATTGTTCATGAGGATTCGAAAAACGAAGTAACAGACCAAAGACTAAAAGCGTTCCTCTTAATTTTCCAGCGACAGCGGTATACGGCCCTCCTCCTACCTCGCACCTGGAGTACGGGCCCCCCACCTCCTACGGCGCGCCCACTGCGCCGGCGCACTTCTCCGCGCCATCTTTGCCCACGGGATACGGCGCTCCTGCGCACAAGTACCCGTCGCAGCTTGACGGTAAGGAACCACGCACTTTGTTGCAACGATTTTTAGTACCTTGACGGATGGGTTTAGGTTTAATTTTGAATGGTCGTTGATGCTGAATAGGTGTTGAATTTTATCTTTGAAAGGTACACAGTAAAATAGTAGAGCTTTCAATATAGAGACAGTGTTAATTTTTTTTTTTAATGATTAAATTTTGCTTTATTCGCCGATGACTTTATTAAGCTTTATAAGATTACCTACGTCGTACTGCAAGAAATGCAATGAATAGCAATTTATTTAACACAGCTCTTATAAGTGTTCAGAGCAAGCAATTATAAAATATTATTGACATAAAAAGGCCAATGAACTAAAAAAACATGCAGTTAAAATGTCGAGTTTAATCTTTTGCCAAATCATGATGTAATACAAAAAAATATGTAACTCACTGTAAAATAAACCAGTTATGTTTATGATGAAAAAACTAGAATGTCAACAAAAACAACGGCTTTTTTACAAGTGCCCCATAAATTATGTAAGCTAGTAGTCAATGAGCTTGTACGCATTATAGTAAAAGTTATTGCGTAAACATTCGTTATACTTATTCAGGAAAAAACTGAGTATGATTGTCAGGAAATTATTTAATTGGTACTGTCACAATATTAATTATTATTTATTTATTTATGTTCACACAAAACACTTAGTAGAACATTACATTAAGAAAGAAGAGCATAAAGGTACTGCTTATTTCATTGGAAATTTCTTCTAGCATACCTGCGAGAGGACAGTTGAATTAGAAATGTAGACACAATAGTGTGTGTATCTCAATAAGACACGCATCAATTTGATATCATCATCATCAGCCTTTTAATGTTCCCACTGCTGGGACAGGCTCTCTATGAGAGGGAATAATATAAGACACGCAGAAGTCTGGAAATGATTGATTGGTGGAACTTAGTAGTCTCCAAAAAGTACTGCTTATGGGATAATCGTAATTTCCAGCGGTCATATTTTAACCCCTGACGCAAAAACGACGGGGCGTCATAAATTTGACCTGAAATGATGACCCTATGTGTCGCGGGATTTAATTTTTTTAATTAAATGTAACTTGTTAATATTTTTCTCCCGGTTTCGCTCCCGATATGTATGGAAATTAACTTAAGTGTAGCTTCCTATTAGTGAAAGAATATTCAAAATCGGATCAATCGTTTCGAAGATTACAAATAAAAACAAACATACAAACTACCTACTTACATTCAAACCCTGTATAATATTAATATGGATGTAGATCGTTTTCATATAAAACTTAAATATTAACAGCTAATAAGGAAGAATCTTCCATCTAATAAATAATTAAGTAGTAAACTACGCTTTCGTGGCGCCTACAAAATCTGCAAACAATATTACCTAACGCGATCAAGACATCGTTACAAAATCAATAACCATAAGCTCATAAATAAAAATACGCAAAGGAGAACATATCTGTTATGTTCAATCTATTGCGCAATAGGGTCGGTCAGAGGTCCCGATCCACCGGATCTGAGAGGTTGCATAAGAGTCATATAAAGCGCATCTTGCTTACGCAACTCGACCGGTAATAGTAATGAATACTATCGTGGGAGCAACTTGCTATAGTTATAATCTTTTATGCAATGTGGAATTAAACGACTGTTGAGCATGAGGTCCTGTTGGGTTCGATTCTCGGGTCAGGTAAGGAAATTCTCAGTAGCAGTAACGGGGTCTGGATTTGTGCCCGGTTGATAATAATAATAATTACATCGCTGGATATTAACACACAGCGCCACCTAGTGCCACACTAAGCAAAGCTTGTGTCGTGGAGACTAGATAGTTGATATACTACATATATACTTTTTTGTTTGTAAATACATACTTATTATACATATAAACATCCATGACTCGGAAACAAATGTCCATGCTCATCACACAAACATTTGCTCCTATCGGGATTCGAACCCAGGACCCCAAGAACGTAAGGCAGCGTCACTACCACTACGCCATTCGGGTCGTCCTTAAGGCTTCGCCCCTATAACATGTGGCTCAAAAATAACTGGCGAAATATAGATGTACTACATATTAGAGACATCTCAGCCTAAGCCAGACCTCCACCATCTCCACCACCTCCACCCTCCACCATCCTCTGGCTTCGAGTTTCTAGAATGCTACCATAAATACCAATTCAGCAATGATAGCTTTGCTCGCAGTAATGTACCAGCAACTTTATTTTAACGCTCATGCAAGATGCAGATGCAAGAATGAAAGAGGTAGAAACATGATTGCTTGTCAAATTAAATCGGCAATAGGTTTTGCTTACAGTCATTTTCAAAGCAGACTTTTATAACATATAGCAGCGTTAAAATGGATGTAAATGAAGAATAGTCTCAAAATAAAATGTTATTATATAACTATTCATTGAGAGCTGCAGAGGTGGCCCAGTGGTGGCCGCCCCGACTTACGAACTGTAAGTTGTAGATTCGAAAACAACAGGTGAAGGAAAACATCTTGAGAAAACCGGGATGTCCTAGAACCAAAAATTCGAAGATATGTGGCATCTACCAACCTGCACTGGGCCCGCGTGGTAGATTATAGCCCATACGCAAAATACGCGCTTTGACGTACAGTGGCGGACACCAGCCCGTTATAAAATACAATACAATAACTATTCATAAACATTAAATAGATATTACCTTGACAAGTACATGTCAAGGTAATATATATTCATTACATTACACTTATGTTCGTCAAATGAAAAAGATATGTAGGTGCTCGGTCATAAACGTTGACACCTTCAGAGCTGACTATGAATAACTAACCGTAAAACAGCAACAATAACTTTAATGGCCATTAATGCTGACTTATTTTCAAACACGGTCGATTTGACGATTAAAACATTTTCGTTGTGGACAAAAGTTTAATATGTCTGTAGCATGAAAGTTGTAACTACTTATGCTTCAGTTATAGAAATGTACCTAAGAACATTGAATGTTTGAATAAGTGACTTGCGGTTTATTCACTGACGCAATAAAGTTGCAATTACACTGTAACAGACATGTGACAATTCTTGTTTCAATTGTTTACATATTTTTTTTGTCACAATTCGCAAAGTTGTGAAGAAGACTGCGCTGCGAGTATCGTAATCATAAATCAAAGGCATTAATTTAAAATATGAAACAGTTTTTTTTTAAATCAGGCCCCACACTCCTTTGAACATTTTTCGCTTCTAAATATTATCAAAATTCACACTCAGACACAGATTCAAGTAATTTTATATGGGATTCGGTTAAGGATGAATTGATAAAGGATAATTTTCATACGCAAAGCAAATATCAATGGTTAAAAACTGCGATTGCTTTACCGATTTCGAAAGGAGGAGGTTCTATGTTCGACTGCGTGTGTGTTTTTATGTATATGTAGATCCCCTATTTGTGGACCGATTCTTAAAATTAGTAGAGCTTTTTGGAGTTCCTGGCCAAATGCACAGAAAACATGCTGAAGTTTTCCTTGTAAGATAGACATTTACTCAATGTTACGAAATAAAAAGGAAAAATGAAAGTGGGTAACTAATTAGCTTATAGAAAATGGGGAGCCGTTTTTACGTCAGTCATTATCTAGTTTAATTTGTGGTATTCCTGGCAACATTATAACCCTATTGAACTTCAAGTCACGATTGTTCAATTACGAACCTCTTACTACCTAGTTCTTATCACTTATATCAGCATTTAGTGTTTCATCTAGGCCATTATTACATAACCTCTATTTCCTAGCCTCGTTGCGTAAGGTTTGACATTTATCTTCTAGATCACCTAGCATCCTACATTTCGATTTTATTGGTGTTATTCATGCGTAATCTAACTTCTCCATTTATGGTTTTAATATTAACATTACAAACCATATTAATGTCTTGTAAAACAGCAACATAACTAACTGATCATTTGGATATTTTGGATATTTTATTGTCAACGCAGCAAATGTATCGTAAGTAGGTCTCCAAAAAGTTCTTAAACAATTTTTGTAACTTACTTGTAATATAATGCCTCTCGATGTATAAAATATGTGTGTATACTTATGTTGTCTCGTTGGTCTAGTGATCGCAAACCCGACGGCTGAGCATGAGGTCCTGGGTTCGATTCCCGGATGAGGCAAAGTGTTATTGGGTTTTCCATCGGGAAACTGAGTAGCAGCCACGGAGACTGGATTTATGCCCAGGTGGTGGCAATAGGCTCGCTCCCTGTTACATTAACTAGCAAAATTTGGGTATCCCTGTGCCTAGCCCTTTTAAGATTACAGGCGTAATGTTATACGTTGCGGGCCTATTCGAAAGAGATACCGCGGCCCCGGAACATAAAGGGCGAGGAAGGAACATAGATGGGTTTTACTCAGTAAAAGTCGGACACCCCCTCCCGCTCTGCCCAGAGTGGGAGAAGTTATTTGATGATTTCCCATCCTAAAAGAAAAAAAGGCGTAATGTTATGTATTGCTTTTCAAACTGACCTCATATTCATGATAGACACATTTCAAGATTATTTCTGGTTAAATCAATACATGAAGCACAATTACGTGGGCATTAACAAGGAGTAATCACTAAGCAATAAATTACAATTTGTCGATACCCAATCTATCACGACTGAGTTATTTACGAAGACTGATCCTTACATAAGTCTTTATCATCCACAGTCGGTTAAACAGCCAAGGAGGTCACACTCGACCACTCACCTATTGTTTATTGAGGAGACTTTTACTTTTGGCAACATTTTGTACTTGAATATATTTAAATTTTAAATACCATAACTCTTGTGCTGAATACGAAATTACTTGGTTTGTTTTGTAAAACAGTGCTAAAATTGCAGTTATTTAGGGTGCATACGAATAACAAATTATTCGTTCTTGTGAAATAAGATTAACCTATAAATTAACAATTGACGTAAAACACTGAAAAAGTCAAACATTGAATCTTAATGTTTCCAAAACAATTCTCTATTTTATTATTTTACAAATATTGTAAAACGTTTGTCAAGCAGTCTTACCAAAGGGACCGTATTCCCCAGTGCTAACTGGGTTAGTGGAGGTCAGATGCAGTCACTCCATGGAAAATCCGGTAAGACTGGCTAGGCAGATGGTTTTGAAATATTGTTAAAGGTTCTGAGAAGATAATTCCTAGTGTTGAAAGAAATATAGTAATGGGAACAAACGCGTTATAAATCAGATTTCTCGTAATTAAACGACCTTCTGATTATGTGAATGGTTGAGCATGACTCACACTGAATCTGATGCTAATATACAAATAATTACCATGCTCAGAGTACAAACACTTTTCTAAAATGTTCGGAGAACTATAAGATATTTAAAAAGAGAAGGAGAGAGAAATACCGAGTTGTGTTCAAGTTAATATCAGCGATAGACATTGTTATGAATATTTTTATTATTATTTATTTACGTAGAAAGTTTATCTGAAGATTTCATTTGCAGACTCATATGGTAATGTGTTTTTATATAGGAGAAATATCGTCAACAAAAGCCTCTTCGGTACTTTACAATGCAATTGTTTGTAATTTTAGTATTTCTAACTCTCGCATTTGATGACTAACTTTGTCGAAACAATGAAAAGTCTTGTAACAATAACAAGTTAATTATTGTGTTATTTTGATGCCTTGCTTCATAAAATAACAGATTAATCATTTAAAATGGAGAAGATTTATTTATTTCGTTTATATGTTTGTTTACGTACTAAAACTTACGACCTAAACACAGTTCCACAAAACTGCTCAAGCAGTTTGTAGAATCAGTATTTTGATGTTGTTTTTTTTTTATATATTGGTCAGTTTTGGCTTAACGCCGAAGATGACGAAGACAGCTAGGGGACTCGACGCAGAGGGAATGATTCTTTAAATCTGTCTATCGAAATAATGAATGAACCCTTCTTTATTTGTAATCATGGTTGCGCTCCGAGGAATGATTCAGTTGCACTTAGATGGTTGCGCTTATAAATAGGTGCGCTCTGAGGAATACCTCATTTAATTGTGTCAGAGCCAGGAATTTGTTTTTTGATATTTGAATTTCTTTTTTCAGAAATGATAGTGATGTCGTCAGTAGTAGACGCTGTTAGAGAGGAGCCGATGCCAATGCCCTCAGAGGAGCTATTGTATCGATATTATGACCTAGTCAGTGAACTCTGGTAAGAGTAAGTTCTAGTCTTCTTGCAGTTGTCACTGTGTTTCTCTACTGCTTCATTTCGCTTTGTTCTTGAAGACATTTTAGCAGGCGTTTTATTTTTCAACCTTACTTTTGAGAATGATTGTCTGTCGGATCATTTTAATTAAAAGCAATATTCTGGGATAGATTTTGATTCTTCTTTTGGCTATGTATTATAAATAGCAGTCCTTCTCTTGTTATCTCTTTTTATAAGCATTGTCTCGCACACAATTTCTCTTTTTTTGGCACTCTAAAGCAGAACAGATTTCATGACATTGTCTCAAAGTGTTCTGCAATTGTAAAACTGTATTATAGATTGTGGAGAAGATTCTGCGTCCGACCAAGTGGTGTGACAGGACTCAAAGGTGTCTACCTCATCATTACTGGAAAGTAAGCAATAAAATATTAATCTGCACAAAAGAGCAACGATTGATCGTCAATTCTTTTGCAATTGCCTTTTACCTACCTACTTTCATTTATACTTATTTATATGACTCAAGAATCGAAAGAGTTCTCAAAGACTTTTCGCAAATGTAATGTTGTCTTAACCTTGAGCATGATTTTAAACCTTATTATTATGCGTATTACGACACATTTGACATTCATTGGTCCGTTTCCACGTCCAAAAACCGCAGCAACGTCCTCACCTCATTTACGTAAGACTTTCCCTTTCAAACGGAAATAGACGTTTTACATGACGAAATTACTCAAACACTTGACTGACAAATAACTGTGTATGTGATTTTGTAATTCCCCTAATAATTTTCAGTTTGATGGCTATTGCAATATCACTCCGAAGACAATATAAGAAAGATTGCAACTATTTTCAATTTCGTATCTTCCCATAGTTTGAGGAAACAATCTTCTTTCATTGTTTGGCTGTTTCAAGTTTTTACCAAATTATTTGGATCTCTAAGTTCCGGGTCAGAAGAGGTTACATCAATGTTGCACTTATAGGGATGAATAAATTGCGCCATACTCTATTTCTCCAAGTTAAATTACCTACAATACCACGTTTTATTACTTCAAAGCACTTCTTCACTTTAAAATATACTTCAAGCGTGACTTCCCATCCTATTTTTGGTAGTCATAACAGTAAATTTGCAATAGAAAGGTTCTATTGCTTTACTGTTATGACTACGATTTTCAAATCTATTGACCTGGATAAATTAAGACTAACTAAATGTCAACAAAAGACCTATTTAGAAACTATCTCTTCAAAGATCAGGGAAGTGCAAGATGTAATATTCCGTAACACTTAAGGAAGGCATACAATGCCCGTAACAGTTGCTGAGACCAAAGGCGCACCTTTGGGTGCCTTTCAGTGAAAGTGTATTATGTCACGGATCCAGCTGAGCCGGTTGGAAATGTAACTGTACGATCATAATACTATATGACACATGAGTGAATTCTCTAAAGTAATCGGATCCCTTACATTGCACTAAGTCTTTGCAATAGTTGTTGCAACTTCGGAAAATGATACATTATACTTACTGCAATATAATGGTGCAATATCTTGATATTTCAGTGTGACATGATCCTCGCACAATGTTACTCATTGTGCACTTGTGCAGTGTGAATTATGTCTATTAATAATCTGGGAATTAAAGTTAAAATCTCAAAATAAAATCTTAATCAAGTTAATATAATCAGGTGTTTGTTGTAACATTTTCTAAGCACTGCTGGGAATTTGATACAGTGTTTTTACAAAATTTATATAATATTGTTTGTCGACCTAATTAGTAGAGCAAATAATAATAATTTATCAAAGCTAGCTGATGTCACCATAAAATATTCCAAGTAATATTTATTATTCCGTAACGGTATTTTATCATTTTATTGCCTACATCATTAGTTGTAAGGTTTTGAACTGTTTTTTATTTTTAAAATCCTTATGATAAAAAACATACGAGTACCTAAATATTACTTTCGACTTTCTAGTAATAAAATTTAATATCCGTCATTTTTTAAAACTTATTAAGTCTAGATAGTGTTTATTAATTACCGTAAAATAAAAATTAAAAATAATCAATCATCAGCTCAACAGTTGCATAACACCTTTCAAACAGCATTAACTTGAACGTCTAAAAAGATAAACTCTTTTGACTAAACAGATTATGCAACAGCAAGCCAAGAAAAAATAGCCGAAATGAATTAGGTGCCAGACTGACTATCTATCATTTTAGTTAAACGTTTTCTGCCTCTTCAAAGGATGTTACATTAAACGTTTACCGTTCTTGCGTTACTTGACAAATTATACAGAAAAATGGAAAAATACCTGAGCCCAATGTTTTCGTTGCTGTGTGGAAATAGCTTAGCTAATATCAGTTTTAATGCAACATAACGCATGAGTAGATTAGTGGTACAAATTCAAATGTAAAAAACATTTAACTTGAAACACTTAAGTATGCAATTTGGTAGGTACCTTTAGATAGTTATGGTAGGCGTCCTTTTCTTTTATTAATGAGTAAATTAACAAATTGCTAAAAAAGTGGATCATTATCTTATGCCTTTGTGAGAATAAACAATCGAAATCTTATCTCAAACGAGCTCTGTTTGGGTGACAATAGAGAAAATGAATTTTCCAAGATATCAGACTTCATCATCATCATTTCAGCCGAAAGACGTCCATTGCTGGACATAGGCATCCCCCAAGTGTCGCCACATTGACCGGTCCCGTGCGACTCTCATCCCACGGATTCCCGCAACGTTCACCAAGTCATCGGTCTACCTAGTGGGAGGTCTTCCAACGTACTCGTATCGTCTTCCAATTCACGGTCACCACTGCAGAAATTTTCGGCGCTATCGGCCATCCATTCTGCGAGCTATATTTTATGCCCTGCCCACTGCCACTTAACTTTGGCAAGTCTTCGGGCTACGTCGGTGACCTTGGTTCCCTTGCTTCGTCTTCATTTCTGATTCGATACCAGACTTAACCAGATAGATTTTTCGCCTCCAAAAACCCCTAATAATGCAACTATCATCGAATCCGGTAAAGCCGTTTTCGACAACGAAACAATACATTTGTATGTATTACTTCAATCTCTCTCAAGATTCAAACCACGACCTCGCTATTGACATTATATTACGCAGACGACAAACACATGCACAGCTATAAGTAAGCAAAGTCAGCGACCTGCCAATGCCGTGGTCACGGGCGTAGGTGCATGAATCGAGACCGCAGAACTAGACCTGCCACATTCTGTACAACTTTCAACCCATCTAGGGCTTGACATTTTACAATAATCGAGTGTTGACGCAAATCGCTCATCACTTTCTCATATCACGTATGAAAGTAGCTACAGTGTATACAGTGTGAGTGGGGAGCATCACGCGCTGTATGGATGTGATCATGTGTGACATTATTGAGTACATTTCTAACTAATATACTCTTCATCTAATCACCAATCCCAAAAAATCACCTTTCGAAAGTAATTGACAGCACTTCATATAGTGTCTATTTTTTTAACTATTTTTGGTTATCAAACAACATAGTGTCAGTTATTATTTCTAAATAATAAATATCAGGAAAAAGAGCCAAGTAGTAACTATTTTGTACCTAATTGTCAAGTTTGTTGAATTATGTTGTGACCAACGCACAACTTCAAGATTACAAATAATGATATAATAATTATAAAGAGGTATTCGGTAACAATTAAACCTCTGCATATTTTCATTTACGAGAGCAGTAGTGGCAGTAGTATCTTATTCTTAAGTGAAAAGTTACTAACTAAACAAGTTTCCGTGTGGTCATTCATTTTGTTTTAAAATATTTATTCAAGGAATGTTTCTGGCTATTTATAATGTTCTTAATTACAGTGAGAGTTAATTTGCAATTATACATTTATATTATAATTAATTATAATTTTAAAGTAAACACGTGCCATAAATTATGACGTAGTGAGGATTATGTAATTAACGTAACCTAGTTGTTATTTAATTGTTATCGCTGTTTATATACCTCCACAGGAAAACAATAGCCATTTTAACAACAAAATAACGTTATCTAATTAACGACGAAACAAAACCATACCCACCCATACCTATTCGTTAACAAATGATGGGTTTTTTACCTAATTAAAATCATGACGATTTTTATTGCAAAATTATAAATATTTTGCTAAAAAATATTGTTACAAACTTAGTACGTTGGCTGACTAGGACCTGATGATACGATTGCAGATCAAACATTGAGTAATTAAAAAAAAAAACAATGCTAATTGACAAATAACACACAACAGTTGTTATAAAAAAAGCTCCTTCAAAAATCTGTCACGGACGACTCGATAATGACAAAGAATTTCCGAAAGAAATTCGAATGCATTACTATTGTATTCTTGCTTCGTTATTGCATAATTCTTACCCAAGTGCAATTGGTGCTGCAGTGACAGATAAAAATGTCGTTATTTGTCCAACTTTATTAGGATTGTTAGTGAACTCATCTTGTGTAAGATGTTGCGTCATTTAAGTGCAATATAAACTTTAAGTTGCGAATTTAAATTGGTCGTCATTATTTGGTACATTATTAACTTATAAGAAAATAACTTGAGTGTAACTACTTATTTTTATTGCAAAACTAGAGGCATTTGTTTTGTTTTCATAAAAAAAAACTGTTGCAAAAACAATCTTATTTACAAAAATCTGCAGTTATTTTCAAATTACACGGCAATAGTCTCCCCTCAAGCAAAATAAAATATTGTTCATTGAGCACAAATACCAAAGCTAAGCATAAACCTTGCTTTTCCGATATCGGCTATGTCTGGCCATTATGCATGTGTAGATAGATGAGTGTTGTGTATTTTAATAACAAAAACTTCTACATATCTTCGTAAACCGTCATAATTTTACAATAGTACGAGTACTAGGTGACCAAGCACGCAACTTTTCAAAAATTTTCCCCGTTTTTGCAACATTTTTTATCTATTATCTGCTCCTATTGGTCGCAGTGTGATGTTATATAGCCTATAACGTTTTTCGATAAATGGGCTAAGCATCCAACACAAAAGATTTTGTGATTCCAAGCAGTAGTTCGTAAAATTTGCGGGTTAAACCAACCAAACAAACTCTTCAGTTTAATAATATTACAATATGCAGATGACCAATGGGGAACCTTGAAGACACTTTCAGATGCAGGTTAGGTAGGTCAAATTATACAACCTAATTACAAAATATAAGAGAACATTTTCTATAATAGCTAAGTACATATTTGCATAATGTTAGTTTCTAGTTCAAAAGAGGTCACATTAAACTAAGTATCCTACTCTATAAGTGGAGTTACGCAAGTGAACTGTATTTACAACATTGTTAGTAGTACTTCAGGAAAGACTTGATACGTAAGCCAAGACATGACAGTCGTATCTCTTCCTAAGGATTGCGTAATAGTTAGAAATGACGTGCTTGTGAATGGAAATTCTTAATTTATTGACCGAAATATAGAACTACTGACCAAGTGCTCTTAATTTGTAGTTTTTCTCTTAGAAGAGCAATGAGAACTGATAGAGGGACCTTCAAAATGACAAAGACGAAGACTAATATAATAAAGAGCGGCATCGGCTAGTTATATTATAAAGCTGAAGTGTTTGTTTGTTTGTTTGAACGCACTAATCTCAGGAACAACTGATTGAAATTGAAAAAATCTTTTTGTGTTGGATAGTCCGTTAATCGAGGTAGGTTATCATCACGCTACAACCATTAGGAGCGGAGCATACATGAAAGTTGTTGCAAAAACGGGGAATATTTATTCCTTTTGTGGGCTTTTTCTATTTTATGTGACGCAGACAAAGTTGCGTTGGTCAGCTAGTATACTATAAAATGAAAACATCGATCAGAGATTTACGCGCAAATCGTGTACCAGTGTTAAATAGACTTACCTTTTAATATTGTTTACAAATAGAGTGTATGAATCAGTTCCACATTGTTATATTTTACACTAGCTGACCCACGCAACTTTGTCTGCGTCACATTAGAGAAAAAAACTAAAGAAAAAAAAACCGTTTTTGCCACATTTTTCATTCATGCTCCGCTCCTAATGGTTGTAGAGTGATGTTACGAGTATATAGCTTAAAGCCTTTCTTAATAACTGGAATATCCAACACAAAAATAGTTTTTCATTTCGAACCAGTAGCGCGTTTAAACAAACAAACAAACAAACGAACTCTTCAGCTATAGTATAGATGGATGACATGTGTCATATAATCATATTCACATAATTTCAAATGTTATTTTTACCCATTTTCCTCACATTCTCATTCCGAGTATGGTACCTACCTATCTACCAACATATTAAGGGCCATAATAGCTTCCCTAGGTACCTATTGATAAAGTCCAAACCAGAAACACATACACCTAAAATACGCGCTTTGACGTGGAGTTGCGGACACCAGCCCGTAGTACAATACAATACAATACAAAATTTACCATAAGATAACCTCACGTCTGTAATTCCATTCCATTTCTCCAGTTACGTTTAAGTCCTACGTAAAGTTAGGGGCCAGCCTATTGCCATCAACTGGACATTTAATTTATTGTTAATTAAATTGTGCACACCATTCAATTCTTCGAAGGGCACACCAGAGAAAGGCCCTTATAATGTAACTAGCTGACCCACGCAACTTTGTCTGCGTCACCTAATGGTCGTAGTGTGATGTTATATAGCCTAATGCCTTCCTCGATAAATGGACTATCCAACACAAAAAGATTTTTTCAATTCAAACCAGTAGATTAGCGTGTTCAACCAAACAAACAAACTCTTCTGCTTTATAATATTAGTATAGATTCCTCTGAGAATTGTACAGTGAGAGTAAAATAAATATCTACTTAATCTCAATTAAAAAACATGTAAATCACTACATACTATAAAACAAAGTCCCGCAGTCTGTCCCTATGTATGCTTAGATCTTTAAAACTACGCAACGTATTGTGATGCGGGTTTTTTTAATACATAGAGTGATTCAAGAGGAAGGTTTTAGTATATAATTTTACGAGGGTGACGCCGCGTGCATCGGCTAGTTGATACTTAAATAAAAAAGTTGTAGTATTGTAGCGTAGCATGGACACCACCTCGACCACATACATGTACTACGAGTTCCTTAACTATTTACTGCTTCTAAGATCTAGTTTCTTAGTAAAATACTAAAATTTCCCATTAAGTTACTCATGACCAATTTACTGACCTTATTAAAGCCAGTATTTAAAAATCACCCGTAGGTAATTCGATCATTGTTTAAACCCGAATGCAGCGGTTTTATCATAAATTAACCCCATTTATGTATTTTAAAATAAATGAATCGTTACCTACAGGATAATAAGTTAATTCATTGTTAGATTGATATCAGATGATATTATAACAATTAATTATCTCATTTTGTTATTTTCCCTAACTTTTTGCCTAGATTTATCAACTTAACTACAGAGAAAAATATAGTGTTGCAAAACTGGCATGAATCCGTACTTGGTGCAAAAACTGCCATGATTCGGTTACTGATAGCTTTATCGGCGAATAAAACAAAACAAGTCCTAAAATACATGTCAGTGGAGAATTTGTAGCAGATTTTGCTAGCATCTAAATCGATCTATCTGCCAATTCAGCATCAATGAACTCAAGACCAACAAGTATCTAATTATATTGCGTTAATTATAGGATACCACGAACGACCACAGCCTCCTCGAGACGTACCACAGTTTTACAACCGTTTAGGTACAACATGACATAGGTTCTGTATTCCTATTTGACAAGACAACGTCAATTTGTAGTTCCGTTTGGATAAAATCTGCGAGTAGTTGTATAGCCTAGCATCATTGGTACCTATGGCCGTAAAAAGTAGCTTTTAAGTAGATAAATAGGCACAGTGGATAGTATACTGTTCAGATATTGGGATAAAGTAGAAGCTTCAGCAGTTGCTTTTAAAGAGTTCACAACACTATGAATTATCTAACTAAAAAAAATGCTTTATTTTCAATATTCAATCAAAAATAAATACTACAGCATCTGTAAGCAATGCTGAAGCTTCCCAAGGGTTTGAATTCGTAATCATTTCATATTTCAGTATAATTTATTTATTCACTTTGAATAGCACATCATAAGCTAATAAATCATTACGACACCGTCATCAACACTAACAGCATATCACCTAAGACCGACACATTTTTGAGACAGGCCGGAATAAACTGAACGGCGTCCACGCCGGCCTAGTCATACTGACTCCACTGGGCGAAATAGCGCCGAGCGAGACCCTGGACACCGCGCACTCCGAGCACACCGGACACACGCCCCTTGACCCTCCCCCCTCTATCCTCCATACTGTCTACAGCGCCATCAAAAACGCATTCTCTTCCACCGTTCCCTCGCTCACTGAACCTTCTCACGGTGCTGCTTCGTACGCTCCGTCGTACCCCGCTGCGTCGTATCCTGCCCCAGCCTACCCACCAACCTCCTACGCCGAAGAGCCGACCGCCCCCGCAGCTCCAGTCTCCTACCAACCTCCCCCTCCCCCGCAACCCTTCCCTACATTCAAGCCCATGACATGGGGAGCACTCAACTCATACGGCCAGCCTGCCGAGCCAGAATTTTTCTCTGATTACGAACCTCGAGTGCCCACTGCTCAGACCTACGACTACGCGACACCGAAACGTTCAGTCGCCCCCACAATTAAAACGACAGGCTTGACGCCAGAAAAGATACAGAAAATCAACAATAACTTGAAAAAAGTCACAGCTTACATCAACCAGCAACAGAGATCCTCTGAATCTTTCAAGTTAGCTGATCTAGATGCGTACAGAGAAATGTTAGTCAAAGGCGAAATTCCCTTCTTGCCCACCCCTGTAGTGTCTGACAATGAGCTAGGTGTGCTCCCCGCGGAAGTCCTCGACCCCCTCCCCTCCACCACAAGCACGACTACCACATCAACCACAACTACGACTACAGTAAAGCCACAGAATACAACAGAACAGAACAGAAGACAAGACGTGAAATACTATCTCCGAGGCAACAAGATTGTTCAAGTGCGATAACTCTGACTGTTGACTGACTGAAGGTATGTGACGATGACTGACTCCTCCACTCTATAGACTGCGACTATCTCCTCTTGACTATGAATGGCTAGTCTTATGTATCATAACAACACTACTACTACAGACTAACTTTCTCGTTACATCATTTCATATGCATGTAGTTATAATTATTAGTACAATCACTTACAGAAGTCAATATCTGTCAAAATTATGATTTTATTTCCTTAATCATATTATTTTTTTTATGGCTACAATATGCTAGTATTATGTAAATATGAATTTACGATGAGATGCATTTAGCAAACGAGTATTCAAGAAAGTCGCCGGACGTCTAAGAAGTACGTCAAGTACGAAGAAGACTAATAAATCGTCTTAATGCCTTCGTCTCAATTTGACAGATATTGACATTACATCCACAGTAATCTACGTAGAAAGTACAGTTAACACACAATCTTTATGTACTATGTATATCAGACAGTGTAGTTGTAATTACAAATGCAAGTAAAACGAAAAATTTAATGTAATTGTCAACAAGGGTTATATTTTTTTCTATTTTCTTTTTCCAGATTTCCCTGACCAGCCTACATTGTTCAATGCTGAGGAGCTGCAGCACTACCACCATTAATAATTATTATTCATAGTAATTGTATGGTGGTAACAACTTTAGATCTTTACCCAATTTTCTTTTAATAACTCATATTTCATAAGCCAAAAAGATTATAGAAGTTGCAATTGGTCTCCAAGACTGCTTCATTTCGTAACTTTGTTTTGAGAACCAGATTTCTTTTGTAAAAAAATGGTACACTATTTTATGTAATAGGTAATTTAGTGAAAGGATTATCCGGTGATGAAATGATAGTTACAATAAGAATATAATACCGAGGAATACCAAAAATATGTGTAAACGAACTTAAAACAGACACCAGAGTGAAATACCCCATTCCCATTCGAAACACAAAATTACTGAAACTTTCAGTGTGTGAAAAGAAAAAATAATATGCAAAGTAAATAAATAGAACGCACTAAGCCACTGGTCTGGTAATGCAGTTTGAGTGACACAGCTGGGCTGTGCTCCACTTTTGGATTTGTCTGTACTTCTGTAGTTGTTCATATTCCTAACTGCTGCTAATGTTGCAAGGCTGGTAGCTCAGTGCTGTTAACTATCTACTAGATCTTAGAGAGTTGAAGCAGGACGGCTTACAGATCTTTATGACAGATTTTTTTTTGCGTAATCGAGATTATTTTTTGTCGATCGAAAGTCGACATTTAACTAAATTGGTAGCTATCGCATAAATAATTGTACAGTCGCTTACATATAGACGACAATTTGACAAATTTCTCCAAATTATTTTAAACCATGAAATATTGATGGTTTAGTTCAAAATCGAATGAGAAAATTTGTCAGTTTGTGGTAACTTGCGCTAACGACTTGCACTTAATTTGTGGATATTTTGCGAAGTAATCCATCCATACGTCATTTGCGTGTGTTCCGACTTCCAAATTAAATATTTGGAGAAACCATAAAGTGAATTCGTTGCCTCCTGGTTTTTATACTGTAAGATAATAATTGTATATTATTGCAGTATTACAGTAGGTAATTTGAGAGTACCTACACATTCGTACCACTTTTAAACTTACCTAATTTATTAAGCCACTTATTTGAAAAATTGGTGTTACCTACCTAGGACGTATTAAGATTGAAATTCAATTTTGTAAATAATGCTCAAATAAGTAATACTTAGATACTATTTATATCTTATGTAATATATTAGATGTAATTTACTATTTTTGTAAATAAATGATGAAGGGTGTGTGATACATAATTGGTGTTTAGTATTTGTGATCCTACTTATAATTTTTGGTCGAGAGTTAGCAAGCGCGACTCTGAGCATGGGGACCTGGGTTCAATTCCCGGGTCAGGCAATGTGTTATTGTGGTTTTCTATCAGGAATGACTCAGTAGCAACGACGAAGTCTGAATTTGTGCCCGATTGGAATACTCTGAGCTACACCTCTGCCTAACTTTTCGAGTGTGACAAGCGTGATGTTATGTTATGTCTCTACTTATTACTACGAGAGAAAAAACCTACTACGTTTGCACAAATTAACAGAGATAAGATTCGGTAAGATGCATGCCCACCAGCGCCAGAGCCAAAGGAAAAGAAAAGGAAAATGAAAGGAAGAAAAATGGAAGTAGGAAAATGTATTGGAGAGGCTCTGTTAAAACGAACTAAGACCGGTTTCCGGGCCGAATTCTGCAATTTGAATAAATTTGTCACTCCAACACGATTCCATTCCCATCCTATTGTCATTTTGCTTAAAGTTTGTAATCTGTTAAAGTCACAATGGTTGATTAATGGTCTCGTAATTAAATTATACTGTAATGGCATTGTCGTATTGCCATTATTATAAAACCCATAGTTCAAATGGTTTCCGAAATGTACTACTAAATGTGAACATTTTTTCATGCCAGATTTAATGTACGAGATTACCATTCTATGACATTTCTTTCAATAGAGTGTCAGTGATTGAGAAGTCATTATGGCGACATATTAGTAGATTAATAAACTTGTCTAAACTTGACAGAACTTGACCACTATGAAATCAATCATCGACTATTCTGACACTATTGTAATAGCTGAATCGAGGCTCAGGCTGCTTAGCATGACCACCGGAGAAACAAAAGAGACTCGACAAATTTTTTGTTCATCGTCATTGAATCGAAAATGACAGATGAACAGAAGATCTCTTTCTTTTCTATGGTCATGCTACGCGGGCAAGAAAACAAGCTGCGAGTGCTTTTGAACCACGTTGAACATAGTAGTTCAACTGACGTCTACTCTTCGAGAAACAAAATAGAGTGACTGTGTGATAGTATTTGGGCACAGAGTTGAGTTCAAACCTCAACTTCAGCACAGACATTTTGAAATCTTATTGCGATAATTATGTTGATCGTTAAATTTTATGATGTTAGGGACTTTAAGAATATACTAATGAATGAAGTCGGAAAACGCCTGAAAGAAAGCTGTTAGTTAAATGTGCTGATTAGACGCAGGAACTGGTACATGTCAGTCAGCGCCTTTTCCCAACTATGTTGGGATGAGCTTCCAGTCTAACCAGATGCAGCTGAATACCAGTAGTTTACACAAAACCGTTGCCTATCTGGCTTCCACAATAAAGTGAGTAGTTACTGGGTATGGGTTTTTTCAAAAATCAAAATATTTTATTTCACATAGGCCTGGATGGGCACTTATAAAACGTCGAAAAAGGTGCACGGTTCACGTTGGTCGATTCCATGGAGAAGAACCGGCAAGAAACTCCATGGTTACTCTTTTCAAATCATTTGGTATTACAATATTATTATGTTTTATTACAGCATTAGGGAGACCGGGTACAAAAGTAACGGCGGGTCGAAAGTAACAAACGCTCTGTAGGTATATCAAATGGTCGAAACGCTGCTCTGCTACCGTCAGGAGACAGCCAGCGATGATCCCCTCGCTTATATTTAGTCGCCGCGCTTGCTCCGTGCCGTAAAGTTGTGCTAGAGGACGCCACGTGATTTTAAGAACCAGAAGTAAGTTTTTTGTCATTTACTCATTAGTGTTCACGTAGTGTTCAAATGGTGATATCAATGTGACTATTTGCAGTGTAATTTTTAATTAGATTGTTTACACGGTGTTGTTATTGATTTTGGAATAGCAAGTTCTATTTTTATGCAGGCATTCATGAATTAACAAAATCGTGGTTGGGTACAAAAGTAACACAGCACTACGGGTACAAAAGTAACATGTTACTTTTGTCCCCATAATGCAATACGTATGATTCCCTTATTATTTTAAGTTAATTAATTGTTTCTATTTACTAACAGAATGCAGCGACAACGAGTGAGAAAGTCACCAAGAAGGACCACTGACATAATTATGGACGTGTACATAAAAGCGGCTGACGAGCATTTCAAAGAGAATGCCACAATTAGAGCCCTGGCACAAAAGTACAATGTTTGCCATGTGACATTGTATTGATATATAAGAAAATTACCATTCATAAAATTATTAACACAGCTACAGACAACTGGATGCGATATAATCCTGGTCAAACGCTGACTACATTACATTCCTGGTATTGTCAAAAAAGCATTTCCTCTAGCTGTTACTGATAAATACGAGTATATCATTGCATTCTTCTTCAATCGCAAAAAATGCGATTGAAGAAGAATACTAAGAAAGAATGAAAGCCAAAAAACTAATTTACAACCTGAAAATCAAAAATCAAAATCAAAGCATTTATTTCAAGTAGGCCAATAACAGGCACTTTTGAATTGTCGAAACAAAGATGAACATTTAAAGTAGCTACAGTCCCAGTCACAAGACATAAAAACTGTGAAAGTACTGTAGTTGCCCATTCCCTAGCGTAGATCTCTATGGAGAAGAACGGGCAAGAAACTCCATGGACACTCTTTTAAATCAAAATATTGTTACAAAATCTTGGTTACATCATTCATTTTGAGATGGTAGATTATGTGAGAACAATGTAGCAAGATGTGCATGTTAAAAGTGTCCATAGTAAAAACAAAATAATTCATTCAAATAAGCCATGGCAACTAAGAGATGACCAGTCACAACTGACAGCACCCGTTCACGAACATGACGCATGGATCAGCACCATTCAGCTCAACCACTTTGAAGGGAGCTAAATGATCCGACACACGCGCCACCATCAGCGAGACATTTGAGTGAGCATGACATACTCTCAACCGCCAGGGCACATTCAAGTCAAAACTAAAGTAGGTTTCCAGTGAATGATAGCTTTCTAGTACATAGTACTCACACAATATGGGCTATGCTATTATATAATACTAACATTGAATCTATACAATGCAAAGATAGTTGTACAATCTTCAGCAGCTCCAACAATACCATTTAATGCTATCAAGTTTTGCGCCCCTGTCCTTGTGGAGCAGGACCAGCATTGAGCCAAGCATTTTTATCAGCGATATAATCGCTCAACTTGTAATATGCTTGCTTACATAATGTGCGTTTAATACATGTTTTAAATTTCGTCTCATTCAGTTCAAGAATACTTTGTGGAATTTTATTATAGCATCTCAAACAGTACCCCATGAAAGATGAGTCTACTTTAGCGAGTCTAAAGCCTGGCTGAACTAGTTGGTCCCTATTTCTAGTACTGTAATTGTGTCTGTCGCCTCTTTTACCGAAAAGATGCAGATTTTTTCTGACGTACATTATGTTTTCGTAGATGTATTGGCAATGAACCGTCATGATGCCAATATCCTTAAATAGTTCCCTTAGCAAAACCGCGCCTACGAAGATTGTATATGGCTCTGATGGCTCTTTTCTGCAGAATAAATATAGACTCAATATCAGCAGCCCGTCCCCATAGCAAAATACCGTAAGACATTATACTATGGAAGTAACTAAAATAGACCAGTCTAGCGGTATCCACATCAGTGAATTGACGGATTTTTCTAATGGCATATGCTGCTGAACTTAAGCGCCCCGCAAGAGATGTTAAATGAGAACCCCATTGTAGCCTTGAATCAAGCGTAAGCCCCAGGAAAACCGTTTTATCTACGAATTCGAGTTTCTCTTTATTCAATATTATCTCACAATCACTACTTTTAACATTCGGTAATGAAAATCTTATGCATTTAGTTTTTTTTTCATTTAATACCAAATTGTTTGCTGTGAACCAATTTTGGACCTGAAGTAGGGCATCATTCACGTCATCTAGATTGTTGGCCCGTCTATTTATCTTAAAAATTAGAGAAGTGTCATCAGCAAACAACACTATATTTTGAGATTGGTGTTTCAACAAATAGGGTAGATCATTTATATAGACTAGAAAAAGGAAAGGACCCAATATTGAGCCTTGCGGAACCCCCATTTTTACATTCAAACCCTTTGAATTAACACCGTTTATTTGAACATGTTGTTTTCTATCGCTCAAATAAGATTTTAGCAGGCTAAGTGCAAGTTTACCCAGTCCGTAATGCTCCAGTTTCAAAAGCAATGTGTCGTGATTTACGCAATCGAAAGCTTTGGAGAGGTCACAGAAAATTCCTAATGCGTCTTGGGACTCTTCACACGCAGCAAATATGTGCTTTAATAGGGTTACACCGGCGTCAGTTGTACAACGTCCCTTGGTGAAACCATACTGTTGATCATGGAAGATTCTGTTGGTGTTAAAATGATAGAGCATTTGATTAAGCATTACTTTTTCAAAAACCTTGCTAAAAACTGGTAACACAGATACAGGTCTATAATTATTGGCATCTTTACTGTCCCCGGATTTGAAAAGAGGTATGACTTTACTGTATTTCATTAAATCAGGGAAAACTCCTTGGTCTACACATAAATTAAAAATTAAAGCTAAGTACGGGGCTATGGTCTCAAGTATAGATGTGCAAACTTTGATAGACATTCCCCATAAATCTTCAGTCAGTTTGATTTTAATTTGCCGGAAAGCTTTAATAACTGTCATGGGGTTAATGTGTTTAAATTTAAATTCAGCCAGGCAGCCAGACACATTCGCCTTTAATAAGCCAATTGAGGCTTCAGGTGAGGAATTAAGAGCCTCCGTAGTTTTTATTGGTATTTCGGTAAAAAAATTAACAAATTCTTGAGCTACTTCCTGATTAGAGCTTTTAAGACCACATGCTGTATCTAATGTAAAAGTATTATTACGTATTTTCTTTCTGTTGGTCTCGTTATTTATAACTTTCCAAACGGTCTTTATTTTATTTTCCGCTGTTTTGATCTTGTTGCTAATGTGCAGGGCTTTAGCAACCTTGCAAGTATTTCTAAAAATCTTTGAATACGTAGCAACATACTTGCTAAAAGTTTCAGTGTTTATAAAAGGCTTAAGGCTGTAAAGCTCAAATAGCCTTTCCCTACTTTTTCTGATACCTCTAGTTGCCCAATCACTAAATATAAACTTAGGGCAAATACTCTTTGTCTTCTTTTCAAAAGTTTTGTTGAATTCCGTGTGAACTAATGAAAAGAAACGATCATACAATTGATTTATATTAATATCCTCTTGGCTCATTACACTTAACTTGTTCTGTAGGGAAGTATTATACCTCTTTAATTTGCAAGAAGTTATAGGTCTAAATTTAATCTGAACTTTTTGCATTGGAGTTTTACACCTAAAAGTTACAGTTTGTCCGCTATGGTCAGACGGCAAACAATTTATTATGGCTTTATCTAAGTAATCACAATCGCAGAAAACATTATCTATACAAGTAGCAGAAGAAGTTGTGATTCTAGTGGGTTCAATAAACACGTTAGTCAAGTCAAATGACTTAAAAAGATTTAATAACCGACTGCTATTTGAATTTTCTTCTAAAATATTGATATTGAAATCACCACAAATTATTTTATATTTATTACTGGCTGCAAGTTTTGCCAGGACATCTTCCATTATAGATTCAAATATGGAAAAGTTTTGATAGTTTGGGGGTCTGTACACACACACAATTATATGCTTATCTAGCTCAACACAGGACAGTTCGACACAATGTTCAACCGAGAGACCTACTATGTCATTACGTTGCTTATATTTAAAACTATTTTTTATTAATATTAGGGAACCTCCACGAAGCATAGTTTTACGGTTAAAGCAGCTACCCACCATATAGTTTTCATAATTAATAAGCATTTGGTAATCCTTTAGCCAATGTTCAGTAAAACAAATAATGTCAAACTTACTATTTTCTAAAAACAATTCAATTTCTAATAATTTGGAAGAAATGCCTTGGATATTTTGGTGGAATAATTTTAAGGTGTTCTGCTGAGGCCCTTTTTTACTAACTAATGGAGTGCAAGAAGATACCTTGCTGTTGGTAGGATTAACAAAAATATTGTTAATGGTATCTTCTGTTGTCTCACTTACTAGTTTAAATTCATATTAAAATTTGGAGTGAGGCCGGAGACACCCGTGCCATCCTCAGACAACAAGACCCTATCACTAATAAACCCTAATTGAGAATTTTCCATGGTGACAGATGGATCCTCCCCAGTAAAATGTGTGTAAACATTTATAGCACTAGTGCTATATACATTTGTGCCAGTCACCTGTACATTAGTAGAATTACTAATTGTCGCAGTGTTAATAATATAACTAAACTTAGACATACTATTTATGTCTGTGTGAATACTATAAGCTAATAGCCGAGCTATTTTGTGTCTACATACAATAGGTAGATACACCTTACCCCGTGATGACTTAAGATTACCAACTATAGTGTTGATATCCAGATACATAAGCCTGTCACTATAGTGACCTACTAAAAAATGTACATGTTTATTCAACATATGTATATAATCGTTTTTCCTACTACTTAAATTTTCAAAATATGGAAAAGCACACAATATGATTTTATTACAACTTAACTTAAGCAACTCAGAAACTCTGAAACATCTACAAAACGGAAAAGGAAAAAGAACAAAGAAGGCAAGTTAAAAGTAAAAGAAAACATTGATCATAACAATAATTCATGTGACGAAGAAGATTGCTTTTGTTTTTTTGTGTGTTTTATAATAAATAAGTTGATTTTATATAGCATTTCATATTTATTACATGCACCTTAACCATGTTACTTCCGACCCACACCGTGTTACTTTCGTCCTGGCCCCGGGGTCGAAAGTAACAATCGTCGTTTTTTTTTCAAAGCATTGTAATTCACAATAAACAGCAAATAATGATGTAAAATTATATACAAATTTGTAGAGCACAATCGAAGGTATTATGTGGCTATATTCATTTCATCATTAATATAATAAATAACGAGAAACCAGTGTCAAAGTACAAAGTGTTACTTTTGTACCCGGTCTCCCCTACTAAAGTATGGGGGGACAGCGTAGGCCCGACAATAGGTCGTTGCTTGCTATACAAAAAATGTAAAACAAAAGGAATATTTAACAAAAGTTAAACAGCATCCGGGAATCTAAAAGGCCTTCAATGTTCACTCATTCACAAATAATAGGTAAAAAAGCATCTACCTATACAAAGGTAAATAAATAAAAAAATAGAAAAATAGAATATTTAAGTAAAGAACTAAATTAAACAAGTGACGCAAATATTGTCATTGGGTAATACAAGACAAGACAAGACAGTTCTTCAGACTTTCGGCCCACTGACTACCTGTAACGACTTGCAAAAATAAATCTACAACTGGCAGCTGGGACCACAACAGCTTAACGTGCTTTCCGAGGCACGGAGAAATCTGGGTAGGGAACGGGTCACCCATCCACAAACCAAACTACTGAATATTGAACCAAGCGGTTGTTATTATTTAGCCAGAAGCGCCTATTACCTACTGTACTCTAAATAGCAGTTATCAAGGCTATCAATCGCGATCTTTACGCGCATGTTCTGATTCCTAGCAACATTATTTATTAATGACTACCTAGCTATCAATACCTTCCAGGAACTAAAGCTAATTGCTCGCGTGCTGACATCTGATCGCTGCTCAGATAGAACCTAGTCATCCGGTTTGATGGAGGAAATTAACCATGATCACGAATTAATTCAGCGGCGCCGCAGCTTAGTTACTTACTTCCTTTTTGTGGCTGATTGAATTCATGATAAATTGCTTGAGACATGACTGAGGTACGACCTACCTACTGAAATTAAACGTATATTTAATTTTTAGCTTAAACTCCTTATTATAAACTAGCTGACCCACGCAACTTCATCTGCGTCACTTAAGAGAGAAAGAGCTCACAAAGGGAATAAAATTTCCCCCGTTTTTGCAACATTTCTTATTGCTGCTCCGCTCCTGTTGGTCATAGCGTGATGTTATATAGCCTATAGCCTTCCTCGATAAATGGGCTATCCAACACAAAAATAAGAAAAAAGATTTTTTCAATTCCAACCAGTAGTTCCTGAGATTAGCGCGTTCAAACAAACAAACAAACAAACAGACTCTTCAGCTTTATAATATTAGTATAGATATTGTGCACTTAAGTAAGGAGATTTCTATAAGCAAGGAAAGCTTGTTCAGGTGGAGATTCATGGATGACTCTGCCCTAGAGTTTAATTGGAACTCCACATTTTTGGGGCAACAGCGACGGGACACTTGATATCGTGTCCTGCCTGTCGTTCTTGCATATCACAGGAGCTGAGACGATACTGAAAGTGCCAAACTTCTAGTTGGGCTGATTTCAATTTAATTTGTCATCGAATCATGGATAATCAAGAAAAATCTATCAATTGGCACGAAGCGGTTCCCCAATGAATTTATGATGAAGTGTTAGTTTAGTGTACTGCATTATAATTCTGAAGCGTCGTAATTCTTTCCATAAAAAACAATTTGATGACCTGTGTGCAAAAACTATGTAGCAAAATTATAATGTAGCGATGAAGTTTCTAAAAAAACAAATGTAGGTAAAGCAAAACAACGGTAACAACCTTTTGCTATTATCATTTGCTTGAAAGTGCAAGTTCATAGATTGACTATCTTACAAACGCACACTCACAAAGTGCGAATAGCAATATCAGTGGTCGTTGACATTCAGACACTGCTAAGAATGTGCGTGCTCTTCGCGAGTTGAAGGCAATCTTTACTGAATCAGCTCAAAAAGCCACCACTTTTGCATTTCCAGTCGTATTCATCAGTTCCTGAACTATGCAAATAGGGGACCTAAAATGGAGGCTTTAGCAGAATCTTATTAGTTCCGAATTACGTTACAATTCGTAAAATGGTCCCAAAGTGAGAATTCCTAATATTTACTTCGACTGTGAATATCTCCCTAAACACGGTCGAAGCGGCGATTAGCGGCATGCGTGAGAATGTCTGAAAAGAATGATTGAATTTCCTATATCATTGATTAATCGCGTTCTCATCACGATTCGGTCTAACCGAAACAATATTAGGATCACCTGGAAAAACCTGGATTTCTGAATGTTGTCAAATACAATCAAAATGGTTTAAAAACAAAAACTTTCAGTCCCTGCTCAGAAAGAGTTACATATTGTGTTGTCCAGGACAACCATTACGTAAAATAACGTATCCTGTCACTGCGATATTATTACATTGACGCAAAATATAACAGCCATTTTCAATAACTTACTAGCCGGTTATGGTAGGTTGCTATCTTTGTCTGTTGAAAAAAATATTTTTGTGTTGGATAGTCCATTTATCGAGGAAGGCTTTTGCTATATAACACGATGCTACAATAATTCGGAGCGGAGCAGGAATGAAAAATGTTGCAAAAACGGGGACGTTTTTTTCCTTTCGTTTTTCTCTCTTATGTGAGATAGACGAAGTTGCGTGGGTCAGCTAGTTTCACAGAAAAGCTTTCTATGATTTTTCTATGAATGAAATCACAAGAAGGTGACACGGATAGGATATTCTGTATTTAGAAACACCGATACCCACGCAAGAAGGCACAATTAACCAAAGTTATTTATACATCTGCTGCCTATAGCCTTTTCCCAACTATGTTGGGGTGGGCTCGGATGCAGCTGAATACTAGTATTTTACATGGAGCGACTGCCTATCAGACTTCCACAACCAAGTAAGTATCGGGTAATACGATACTTGGTAAGACTGGTTGTCAGACTTTTTGGGCCGCTGACTACCTGTAACGACTATCAAAGATCTACAGATGACAGCCAGGACCAACGGCTTCACGTGCTATCTGAGGCACGGAGGAAACTCGGCATGTAATGAGTGGTCACCCAATCACAGATCAACCCAGGCAAGCACGGCTTAACCACAGAAAAACCAATCAACAACCACAGAAAAACTAACAGTTATAAATACGTAGGTATAAGTTATAGAAAGACAATACACACAATAGGTCGTGGGTTCGAACCCAGACAGGCCCATTACTTTGTGTAATTTATTTCATCACCGCTGCTTTCAAAACGGTGAAGGAAAACATCGTGTGGAAACCGGCATGTCCTAGAACCAAAATTTCGAAGACATCTGACATCTACCAATCCGCACTGGGCCCGCGTGGTAGATTATAGCCCATCCCCTCTCATTGAGAGGAGGCCGTGTCCCAGCCAG
This sequence comes from Xestia c-nigrum, assembly GCA_916618015.1. NCBI lineage: Eukaryota > Metazoa > Arthropoda > Insecta > Lepidoptera > Noctuidae > Xestia > Xestia c-nigrum. The sequence goes on from OU745250.1 coordinate 21,632,255, forward strand.
TGGGAACATCATAGGCTGATGATGATGATGAAGTTATAGAAAAGCCGTAAGTCTTTCAAGAAAATAGCAAGCGAGTCTCCTCTAATTAGGTCTCGTTCTGCTCCGTCCACAGTCAACCCCTTCACAGTGTACATGACGGAAGAGAAACACCATAAAACGAAATTAAACTCCATAAGTTACGTAAGGCTGAGCACTTGCCTTCCTTGTGCGTCGAGGTTCATTACGCTCACTTTCAGAATGATTGAGGTGTTGGCGCAGCAATTACAGCACCTAGGTTGGTGACCTTAAGGTCGATAGTTTGTGGAAAAGAGAGAAAAGAAAGGCAAAGCTAAGAATTGTGATATTAAGGTGGATGCTTCAGGTTAGCCCGCGAAAATCGAAATATGATTAGCGGTTATAGAACGTATGAAGTTACAGAATTAAGTATAATCATCAAAGTCGTCAATACAACCCTTCAAGTTCTTGAAAGACGATTGATTGATATTTCATGAAAAAGTCATTCAATCGACTGTCTTTGATGATTAAGAGGACAACGTCAAGGTCATTGAGCAATTCCAGGGTATCGCTCAAAGATTTTTTTTCAAGGTTTTTTTGCAATTTGCAAACCAGTGCTAGATTGTTTGTTGATTAAAATATGATTCGCGGCTGTAAGACGTATGTAGTTACAGAATTACACGCTGAAATTTTAATGGTTGTTTTTGGCCTTATTTTGTTCTGTCTCCTGCTGGTGTGAAGTGAGTGAGTGGGAAGTGGAAATTACGGTTACACAATTTCGTTGCGGGATCCTGGGACTTCGTCGAGCTTCATTGTTTAGGCGCTTTTCTGGTGGTCGCCACTGTTGATTCTGGTTTTCAGGAGTTACAGTGGTTTGGGAATAGTGGAATAGTTTGGGCTTGTCCCATAAAAAAAAGATAGCTAAAATGGCATCCGTCCGCCGCCTTCCTCGATAAATGGACTAACCAACACAAACAGATTTTTTCAATTTCAATTAGTTCATTAGTACCTGAAATAAGCGCGTTCAAACAAACAAACAAACTCTTCAGCTTTATAATATAATAGTATATAGTATAGAAAATAATTGACCAGACGGACTAATAAGTTTTCATTTTCGTCCACAGGTACTGTACCTAATACTTTTGTTGATTATGCTGTTGGCATTTACATATCATTATAATGGTACTGTAGGGACAGTTATGATTTCAATACTAATTTTATAATTCAAATGATGTAATCACTCATTTAACAGTAATTTACTCTATTATCTGCAGTGAATAAGGCTTAGCACCAAAATCACTAATAAAGTTGTTTGAAGTTTCCAATATTGCGTTTTTAACGTGTGCCCACATAGGGAATTGGCCACTACGGCTAAGTTGAATAAATAATCTCACTTGACTCCTGTCGGACTTAGTTCGCTACCTCACTTTATATCTGTCATTGGACTTTTTCGGCACAGGAAACATCGTTTGCCAACAGCATTGGGCTATGCATAGGCTTCATTTTTTTATACGACGGATGTCATCATCCATTTAAGTGGGAGTCTCTGTTTTTTCTTGCTTTCAGTTTTACAGAAGAAAATCCCGCATTCATAAATATAATATTGTAATAAAATAACCAATATTTAGGCTAAACTTTTACTGACTAAAACCCATCCATGTTCCTTCCTCGCCCTTTATGTTCCGGGGCCGCAGTATCTCTTTCGACCAGGCCCGCAACCCCGGCAGGCTTCGGCCGTTGCGGGCCCCTCCCTTTATGCTGACATCTCTTGCTCGGCGCGTGGAACACGAACGCGCCGTCGACACGGCCTGTCGTCATTAGACGGTCGGACGGCTTGCTAGCCCATAGCTTACCGCCCACAGGCCCGCGTCTACGGTGGCCGGTAGTCACAACGTGGCCCCCGACGCCCGCCGCGTTCCGCCACCTCCTTCGCTAGCATGACTGCTTCGCAGTAGGAGGTGACGGCTTCCCATTCCGTCTCGCTCCGGACCATGGATTGAACCAGGGCCGGACCTCCGCTACGAGGACACGGCGGTGCTCCGCCCACGCAGTGCAGACCTCCACCGTGTGCTCCACCGTGTCCTCCGGTCGATCCTCGCAGTGGAAACACCGGGGCATTTCCTCCCGCCCGATTCGATGCAGGAACCTCCCGAAACATTCGTGTCCGGTGAGGATCTGCGTCAGGCGGAAGGTGAGGACGACGTGGCGCCTCTCACGCCTCTTCTCAAAGAGGGGACTTATCGCCACTATCGTGGCGTGCCACAATATGTCCCCCTCATAGAGAAGACACCTTTCGAAGTAGTGGGAACATTATAGGCTGATTTGCTGCTATTGCTGCTATTGCTGCTACATTATGTAATTAGGAAAACATAGTCGTATAAATCTAGTTCAACCAATGACGTATTATAAATAGACGCGTCATGCATGAACATCACGGCTGTCGAAAACAGCGTAAATACTGTCGGTAGCTAGATAGCTACTTAGATGCACGAAGAAAGGGAAAGAAAATTAAACGTCATCTACGGAATTTTTGTTGTTAGAGAAAGATAAATATATTTCTTTAATTCCGTTGTCATCTTCCCTTAAAGGCACGTGACTTACCTCAGGCGCCAGCCGCCATTAGAAGGCATCGAAAAACATAAAATAAATTGACACTTACGCATGAAATGATACTTTTCTATATTTCACAGTTGAAGTATAGTTTTTACATGTCCTAAAAACACAGGACGGCATTTTTTTTTCGTTGTTTGAGGAAGTTATACACAAAAGTTATTTTAATGTCACGTACTGCCGCGGCACTGGTTGGTACGCTACTAAATGAAAGTCCGGCAATTGCCTTGCATTCATGTTGCCACTACAGAGCGCGGGCAACGTATCTATAGTTTTATATATCATTGAGTTCAACTGTGGCTTTGGGATTTTTATATTTTAGTTCTTATTTTCTCGCAGACGGGAATATCCCGATTATATTAAAATGTGAGTCGGAGGTCTGCCCCGCGTGGGCGGAACAACGCCGTGTCCTCAAAATTGACTACAACAACATAGAACAAAAAGTTACATTAAATAAAAAAATGAAAAAATAACCCCGCCACACGGGGTCATATTTTAAGGTATTTTTTGGAACGCCTTAACGCGGCTTACGGGTAGTGCGGTTTAGTAGAAATCGTCACGTGACGAAGTGCCATATGCTGTATGTGTGTGTGTCTAGTATAATAATAATACTCCTTAATACCTTTCAATATAGTGCACATTATTGATACCCATATCGTGGGAGTTGTGAAAAAAAGTCATTCACCAATTTGTGGCGGCCATCTTGGATTTGAAATTTATTAATCGTATAGTATAGCCCTTTCATTTAATACCCATATTGAGAGAGCTGTTGACACAAAATATGAACATCTAACATCAAAGTCATAAATCGAACAGTTACAAGTTATCCGCGACTTAAGAATTTCGCAAGGGCTGAAAATGGACTAAAACGAATTCTACGCCAAAAACTACTCGGTTGGTGGCTTCATGAAGGTTTCGTTTAAACCTAGTATTTATTGCAGTTAACTTAGTAACAATATGAAGAACTCATTGCGTCATACAATCGATCGTCATCCTTTGATTTGTGACGTAATGTTTTTACGTAAAAATTAATTATCAACGAGGAATGTCATGCTGCTTTTTAAACACCACAAACAATATTATTATGATTGAATTAACGTTTTCCTGAAATGTATGCCTAGCTATGGATATATAAAACATGCATTTCCAACGTCACTATCATTCATATCCTGAGCTTTAAACGAAGAGCATCGGTGTCCAGTAACATTTCGGATTTTTAAGCTTATAATATTAATCAGTTTTAACACTAGATAAAAATGGCAAAATTGTGTTTCCAGTTCTTTTTTGCACTTCTGGTGAGTATAATTTTAAATTAAATAGTTTTAGAAAAATAAAACAACAAAGAAAGAAGAATACAGATTTGGCATAACTGAAAATTTCGTTTCATAAAAAATGTTTAAAATAACTTTAACCTTTGAAAACAAAATATGAAAACTTCATATCTAAAACTTAGAAAAAATAAGAGATTCCTCCGTGTCTCGAAGAGCACTTCAAGCCATTGATCCCATCTGTCATTATTTTGTAGACATTTGACAGTCATTACGGGTAGTGACCCGAAAAGTCTGACAACCAGTCTTACCAAGGGGTATCGTATTACCCAGTACTAACTGGGTGATTGCAGGTGGAGCTGCATCCGACAAGATTAGGTTAGGACCCGACCCCAACATAGTTCGTGACAGGCTGCCCTATATTTTTAATATTTCTGTGGGCTGCCCGCATATGAAGATGATTTAGACTTATAGGTTCTTTGTTTTTTAGATTCTAGTTTGGTAGTTTTTTTTTAATAGCTTTCTTTTTTACTAATTTTCAGGTCGCTCTCCAAGTGAGCTTATATTTGGTGAAAGCCGATTATTATGAAGAAGAAGATGGTGGACTCATGTACGACGACTCTAATAGTAACTATCAACCTTTATTTATTAATATCATAATTATATACAAGTTACATTTAAAGTCTGATAACCAGTCTTACCAAGTGGTATCGTATTACCCAGTATTAACTGGGCTGTGGAGGTCAGATAGGCAGTCGCTTCATGTAAAATACTGGTATTCAGCTGCATCGGGTTAGAGTGGAAGCCAACCCCAACATAGTTGGGAAAGGGTTAGGCAGATGATGATGGCGATCATATAATTATAATTTATCTCGAGATAGTAAACTATCTCTTTATTCTTTGAAGATTTCCATGATTTCACACTGGGCCGGTTTTTTAAACAACTTAGGTTTTGCCTTGTCATAATCTGCCTTGCCTTTTCCCAACTATGTTGGGGTCGGTTTCCAATCTAACTGGATGCCGCTGAATAACAGTATTTTTGGTGTTGCCTTGTATGGAATACACAAAATATAAATCGTATCCTAAATTAAGTGTTAGTTTAATGTTACGTTAATGAAGAAATATTTTTTATTATAGTTATTGAAATCCCAGAAACCTGCAATGGACAGTCGTTCTGCTTCGATAAGGGTGAGAACTACCCTGATGAAATGATTGATAAAATGGTCGAGAACTTGCGCAATATGGTAAGAACAAAACAATATTATTCGGAGTGATTATATTGAGGGAGCAGCGGTGGCCAAGTGGTGGCGGCCCCGACTTACGAACAGTAAGTCGTGGGTTCGAACCCAGACAGGTGCATTACTTTGTGTAATTTATTTCATCACCACTGCTCTCAAAACAGTGAAGTAAAACACCGTGAGAAAACCTGCATGTCCTAGAACCAAATTGGAAGACATACAGTGACATCTACCAACCCGCACTGGGTCCGCGTGGTAGATTATAGCCCATTCCCTCTCATTGAGAGGAGGCCTGTGTCCCAGCAGTGGGAACATTAATAGGTTGATGATATTGAGGGATGTTGGTACAGTCCTCACACTGAACAACTTTCTCCATGGAGCCACGTTATCGGTAATTTATGAGCTCGAGGTCCCGGGATCGATTCCTTGGTCGGACAAAGTGTTATTGGGTTTTCTCAACAGGAACTTCTCAGTAGCAGCCACGGAGTCTGGATTTAAGTCCGTTTGATGGCAATAGGCTTACCCCCTATATAACTTACTAGCTTCTGCCCGCGACTTCGTTCGCGTGAATTTCTCGCTTGCAACATTTCTTATTGCTGCTCCGCTCCTATTGGTCATAGCGTGATGTTATATAGCCTATAGCATTCCTCGATAAATGGACTATTCAACGCAAAAAGATTTTTTCAATTCGATCCAGTCGTTCCTGAGATTAGCACGTTCAACCAACCAAACAAACAAACTCTTCTGCTTTGTAATATTAGTATAGATTAGATACACCTCTGCCTTTCCCTTCTGTGATTACAGGCGTGATGTTACATTATTTTTATAAAAACAAAAAAATACATAAATATTATTTTGACAGATACAAGGCCCTGAGGATCGAATCAGCATTGGTTCCCGGTCCGGGGACGGAGATACTAAGTCTGAATGTACTGCAACCGTCCGTGTAAGTATAACAATGAACTCACTAACTTATAAGAATCTATACCCTAACAATTTAAACCAAAATGTCAAAACACGAAATTTGTTTTGATATTTTAAACGGCTTTGTCACATATACGTGTCAAGCAAGCGCGAGCCTACGCCCACGGCCCAAGCGTTTATTTTCTAGCGTTCAATAGGTTAATCATCAAATGTCAAGATTTGTTATACATATACATAATATAATGAGGTTTCGAAATGAATAAAAACAAAATTACAATCTTAATAATCTTTAAGTAAAACTTGACAAATAGTCATAAACTTACTTTGCTTAACAAGCGCATGTTTTTATGAGCGAGAGAACCAATAACTATCGTGTTTTCTAAGAATAATCAAGAACAGTCCATGAACAACAACATAATATATTTTTTCGGGATTACAACAACGACTATTTCATACCTTAAGACATTTTATCCTAAAGAATTCTTCAAGTTTACTAAACTGAATTAGGTACCTACCTACTGGCTGATAACAAAAAAAATGTTTCCTTTTTCTTCAGAATGACCCTATCTACTACATTACTGACACAGATAATAAACAGCGAGTGGTTGTGCAATCTAAAGCTGAAAATCGCTTCCGACAATACTACAATGTGACGTGGTGCTCGTAAGTATTCATTACTACCTTCTGCACGCGGCTTCGCCCGCGCGTGATGTTCGATAAAATAGGCATGACCACAGTATAAAATAAAAAGCAAATCTATTTAGTCCGTCTGTTAGAGTATTTAAAATAATGGACACTTATTTTTTGCTTTTGTAAATCAATAAATATAGTCAAATATGAAAAGCATCAAAACACGGGAGTGGGGGCTCGTGACGTCAAAATTAGCTAAAAATTATACCAAGGTGTTACGTTTTGAGAATTTTAAAAGCCTCGTATCTTCAATTTTGGTTTATGTAACAAAAGAAAAAAAAAAGGATCAAATATTTGTTGATAATCTGACGGACTAATTTTTATTTTTTGTCGTCTACCCTATTGTCCCAGAAAACCTAAGAATCTTATTATCAAGATAAAATATATCTTATGTTTTAATCCAGGTTATAAACTAAGCTATCTGTGTGCACAGTTGTATGCAAATCCGTTCAGTAGTTTATGCGTGAAAGAGTACCAAACAGACATACACACTTTCAAACTTTCGCCCTTAGTACCTTACCTTAAATCATTCGGGGATTACAATGGCGTGATGTCATATCAGACTACAATGAGGTTCACTGTGTTGGTAAAATAAATTACATGGAGAAGTAGCAGAATAGGTAGCAGTTCTATAACACTAGCAATACGTTTGCTTTGCAAGTGTTGCCATGATCAGAACGAAAGGCACTTGACAGACGAGTGTTACCTCATCTTAAAACATAAATCGGTAGCTTAACCTGCGTAACAACTTATATACTGAAACCTTCTTCGAGAACCACTCTGTCCACTGGTGAAATCAGCATGAAGTACACAGACATACGCGGCGTAGGACTTTGTTTTATAATATGGAGTGATTAAAGAAATCCTATTCTTTTCTAGAGAGCCCGGCCCAGCCATCAACACGCCAAACTTTTTGCACGGCGTGAAATGTGTCAACAAAACGATGAACCTCGACTTTTTCGTGCTGACCGAAAATGAAATCTCTGAATTTACGAAGATCACCGTCGCTAGGGCAACCATCCCTGTGTGCTGCAAATGTGAACTCAATGACTAATGGCAATCAAAGTTTAATTATTTTATGAATAGATAGTTAGTTAATGTAAATATTATTATACATTTTATCAATCAATTCTAAGTGAGTCTATTATATTAGTATAAAGATATCCTCGCTTTGTCAAAATGGAACGGTTTCTTCATTAAAGACGTCAATAAAGAGTGAAACAGTTTTGGGGGTCACAAAACAGTCTCCAACCCTCCTACCAACACCTTTAATAACAATTTAACAATAATTAGGGAAAAAATATCATCATATAATTCTTAAATTAGTAGTCGTCCAAGTTACTGCTCAACTATGTAGGTACTTATAGGTTAAACGATAATTATGTCTAAGTAATAATGTAAATAAAAATATAATGTAAATGTAATGCAATGCATGGGTGCATGTGTAATGTAATGTAATGTGTATGTAATGTATATAATGTAAATTCAGTATTATTAGTTTTTAATTTTCATTTAATTAATAAAATGAAATGATGCCTGATCTGTCCCACAGCTGGGCAAAGGCCTCCCCCATGGCTTTCCAATCCTGTTTGCAATATGCCCATTCTGACCAATCCGTCAAGAACGAGTCCAGATCGTCACGCCAAATAATTAATAATTAAATGTTTATTTCTTATAATTATATTAGACTTTGTTTTTTTTATTTGGATCCTAAGACGCAAAGCAAGTATAACCTAGCTGGGCTAGATACCAAGATTATATTGTTCCACCTGCACAATTTCTAGACGACATTTTGATAATAATGTAAGATGAATAAACCGTGTACTACATTAAAATGTATTTTTATTTATTCTGGTCGCTTTTTCGATAAATCCATTTCTTTTATTTATTTATGGCTTCAAGTAATTCATTAAAATCATTCAATCAAAATATGACTTTTCAAACATTCTCCGCTGAATAAAACATACATTAATGCTTAAAAAACTTGATAAGTAATCAGTTCTTATAAATATACTAGCTGACTCGCGCAACTTCGTCTGCGTCTCATAATTTGAGATTTAAACTATCCTATCTCTCAAGTTGGATCGAACTGCACATGGTGTGCGAATTTTATTATAATCGGTTAAGTGGTTTAGGAGTCCATTGAGGACAAACATTGTGACACGAGAATTATATATATTAAGATTTCTTAGTGCACCCCTAGACCACATAAGGAATCTACTTGCCAAATTTGGAATCTGGAGATTCAGCGGTCAGTAAGTCAGTCAGTTTACCATTATATATTTATATAATAATATATATTAAACGCATTTTCTATTCTTATTTTACTAGAAATTTACAACTGTACCATTTGCTACATAATTTCATTCAGAAATAATTAAAAAAGTTAATTTTGAATTTTATTTTGAACAAAAAAAAAAACAAAAAAGTGAAAAGTAACTTTAGCTTCTGAAGTCGGTAACCTTTGTTTGATTGTTTTAATTTTTTTGTCACCGACTTCAGAAGCTAAAGTTATTTTTCACTTTTTTGTTTTTTTTTTAAGTCGGTTTTATTGTTTGCAAAAAAGTTTTTATTTTTCTGTTTTTAGTGGTTCACATGTGCTTGGTACACATGGAAACCGTTACAATGCATGAAATAATCAGTACATCCTACATTACTGCAGCAGCTAGCAACAGAGGCATTGCACATACTTTTCAAAATCAACGATGCAACAAACAACAATATTTATTTTTTTCTCGCGTTGGACAGTTCATTTGTTTTTTTTTTCAATAAGCCACTTTCCATTTGCAAGCCAATTCGAAATTTAAATAAAACCTTTGATGAGTTACTCTTTTCTTACCATGTTTCAGACTAAAAGATCGATCCATTTTTAATTTCTTTTACTCCCTTGGGAATACATGGTCACTTTAATCCCGCTTTGTAGGGCAATATTTTCGTACTTTTAGAGCATGAGAATTGAAAACTGTTATTTTTAATATGCTGATAAGTAATTTACTCATTGAAATAATGAAAATTATTTGAATTATTTTATCCACAACCCAGGAAGTACTGGGTAATATGATCCCCTTGTTAAGACTAATTTTCAGGCTTTTTGGGCCAAAGATCTACAAATGACAGCCGGGAGTCCGGGACCAACTGCTTAGCGTGCTTTTCGAGGCAGGCAGGAAACTCGGTATCCTATGTAATGGGTGATCACCACCCATCCACAGACGCACATAAGCAAGTACGGCTTAACCTAAAGATCGACCCGAGCGATTGTTATTAGCCTTTTGACCGCCACCGCATAAACGCACGCGTGTGCCCTCCACGCCAAGCCACAATTTCATCTACTGTTTTGTCACATATTTGTGTCGTTTGGCGTACAGGGCACGCGCTTGCTTGTCACGTATATGTGACAATGGCGTCCAAAAGGTTAACTACGAGCTCCTTATCTTCCAATATGCACATGTAAACCATACGCTTCGGCCCGCATGATTTATTCCGAACGTCGTATGAACGTCGGATTTTGTTGACCAGACCAATTAAAAAACCATGTACAATTCAATTGCACACTGTTTTGTAAATGTATCTTCTTTTAGCGTTGCTTGATTCCAAAAACGTTCTCAGTTGATGCGATCTGAACACGGGTTGGTTGAATTGAGTAGGCATACAAAGGCGTTCGGATTTCGCGAGGCCGCGGTGTCGCCAGTTGGACACGGAAAAGGAAATACGCCAGAATGACCAAAAATAGACAGTAGAAGACCTAAGTACCAAGTAGTGTCAAATTGCTAGTTATTAAGGAAATGTCGGAAGTTATCATTTATCTTAGTAAAGCAATAAATTGACATACCACAAAGAAGCTCTCGCAGGCTTTAATCAACGCCTTTGACACCTCGCCTTCGCCTTTATGACATAAACACGGTTTGCTCGCCGTAGACAGGTTGTCACTCCGAACACTGCCACGAATCATTACCATCAAATAACTTTTCCAGCTGCGCGGAAGTTGTAAAAGTTGTCTGGAGTAGGGAAGCATTTAAACACTCGTGGTTTAAACCATTTCCGCAAATATGCGATGTTTTTTGATTCTTCACCGACTTTTCCTTCACAAAACTTATGAAATTTCAATCGTTTTCCTGTTCACAAACTATACGACGGCTTCCTCATCCGTTTCGAAGAATTGATGCATCAGCTGTTTATCCATACAAGATTAGTTTTTGAATAAATCTATAGACAGTTAAAACATCTTTACTCCACCTTCATTGGCCACATACTTACATTTCTGCCCACCCATCTAAGTCTAAGATATGTACCTAAACCTGAACCACCTATTCGCAACAAAAGTAAAAACTAGTGTGAAAATACTGCGTCGCTGTCACCGGTCATCGGCGACGATTTCCAGTTGGCGTGCGCAAGAGTCGGTGACTCGCGCGCCGGTGAAAAACGCGCTCTCTAATACATGGATGATATAATTTGCTAATACTTGGCTAATGTACTTCTATTTTATTGTACATCATTAATATCTCCGTAACTCTTTTTTATTAAAAAGTGAATTCACAAAATATCTAAATAAACCGTCAAGTGTCGCGTTATCGATATAATATCGCCTGCTGGTAATAATCTTGTTTCATTTGACAAAAAGTGTTTATTACGCACGAAGTTTAACTGCATGATTGAAACTGATATGTCATTTATAAAAAGTACTTAATGAGGGACGATTATATCTCATTATTTATCTGAGTTTTTAAGAAAGTGCAAATATGACTTTTTAAATTAATTTAAGACTGTACAGTTAATAGATCTACATATAGTTAAAAAAAAATATCTTACCATACGGTGAATCTCTATTAAATAACAGCGTTTCAAATCCTGCATTTGCCTAGAAGTTAATAAAAATCGAATTAATTACTCAGTATAATTCGGCAGTAATCTCGAAGTCGCATACAATGGGGACGAAAAATAAAAACACAAATCCAAACTTCGTGGCTGATACTGAGAAAATCCTGTTGGAAAAACCCAATAACACATTGCCCGACTCGGGAATCGAAGCCACGACTTCAAGTTCAGCAGTTGCGTTTGCGAACGATAGACTAGGATATTCTACATACTTAAAGAATTCATTATAATTTCTATAATAAGGGTGTCGAAACCGAAAGGTACTTGTTTTCCGCATCATTGCAATATTTTTTTGTTTAACACCATACCTGGGAACATTTTAGTTATGGAGATATGGGGGGTGTTAAAACATTTTTTTTAAATACAAGTTTTTATTGCAAGATTATTACTTTAATGCTTCCACGTTACCCCGTACTTTTCAATCCATCCACCAACACAATGTTTTGGGTGCGTTACATTGAGTTACATCACGAAACGTGATTTATCACCTAAAAAAAAGTTGTTTCCCTGCTATAATTTTTGCGTAAAGTTACTTAGTTTGATGTACAGAATGTTTGGTTGACGGCTTCGTGATGAGGTGGTTTACAGCCTGTATATCTTGGTACTTTTACATTTTTGGCTGTCAAAGGATCATTTTGATTCACGAAAAGTCATTCGCGACGTTTAAGAGGCCTGCGGAGAGACCCATTTTTTTAATGTACCCTGATTTAAACAAGAGTTAAAAGCTAGCTGCTGTTTGTTAGTTTTCTATTTTTTTTTATGGTGTACATAATAAAGAGTATTCTATTATATTCTATTCTATGAGAAAAATAAATTTTCTATAGAAATTTTAAATTCCTCATAATATCTCGTCTTTATATCATTGTCCTTGCAAAATATTTGTTTTGGGAACATAGATATAATACAATCGAAATATATACGAATATGTTTGATTTTCATATTATTTTGGTATTACGTTTGTATGAAAAACGCACGCTCCGCCGGCCCCTTAATACTTATACATAGGTACTAAACATACCATAAAAGCTCCCAATACCCTCTGATATAGGAAGTATAGTAACTAGTAATTTACTACGACTATGTTTTACTAACTGTTCAAGATAGCAAGCCAAAGTAATCTAGTGGGGGATAGTATAAAGACTAGCGGTGACCTATTTCGCCTTCCACAACCAACTCGCACCAGTCCGTGCTGTTGCTACTGTTATACCAATTAATTCCAGTGTTGATAGTTGAAAAATCGTGTTTTTTTTTTGTATCAGTGATAACGAGATTGTGACTGTAGTTGCATCGGTTTGTGTTTGGACGAAGTGTTTTGTGTGACTTTGTGAAAATCTTCGATATTATGAAGGTTTGTTTTTTACATTTAAATGGCTTCTAGATTATAAAAATTTTAGGTGTTCACAAGGAGTTCCTAAATTCGTTAATTATTTAATTTTTGAAAGTACGTGCCCATCTTTATTAAGCTGCACTATAGGTACTTTCGATTCAAAGCGGTTTTACCGCCACATTTTACTTATGCTATATAAATTAAGTTTTAAAAATTCTTCAGTTTGGACTCGTTTTTGGTACCAATACAAAGTAAGTAACATCCGAAGGAATTAAAACCCATCGCTTCATTACTTCTATGTTAATAATTTGCATGAAACTAATTAAGACATTGAATTTAAAAGTTTTATGAAAATCCTTTCGTAGTACGTACCCCTAACTCATTCAAAAACGTTGCTGAAGAAATAAAAATAAAGACAAATATAAATTATTGTGACTGTACAATGGTAAATGCGCCAATCTATTTAACACCATATCAGTTCACAAATTCCCCAACAAATCAATACAGGATTTTAGACAAGAATCTGCCCACAAGCGCAGCATTAGCATTATTATCTGTCAATTAGAACGCAATGTATATCTGATCAGGAGAAATTGTATTAGCATATCTCTGATAGCTGGATGGACAAGTTCATTACCAAGGCCGACTTGTGGCCATGAAGTGCGTGCCTAGTATGTTTATCGTGATACGAATCGGCGCAGGCGCTTAATTTGGCACGAAGTTACCCTAGTTGACGGGTTCGGTTAGCTTACCTTTTTTTTTACTACAGTCGGTATGTCCCAGTCTGAAAGACAAGGAAAAGTACATTTTGATACAAGTGGAGAAAGTTTGTTATTGTAATTCAAGGCGGTATTAACACACGAGCCGCAGGCGAGGGTGTTTTTCAGCCGAGAACTGCAATAACAAATGTCCACGTGTATCAAACGATGTTTTTCAATACACTTTTGAAGAAATAAATTATTTGTGTCATGATTTATTAGGCGACTATGATATAATTTTGTATTTCCGCGCTTTACTTTCGCCAGATTGAAGAAGAGGCAAAGGTATGAAGCTGTTATACAGCCTAATATGAAAAACAGTTTTTTTAAATATTTTTTTTAAATTTAGAACACAAATAATTGTTAATTTGTTTAAAAAAGTAAATATTAGTTTTAAATAATCATGTTTATCTATGATATGTATTTATAAACACAATTTAAATATTCAATAAATGTTTACAAAAAAAGACGTAGACTGCTTTTCCAAAATAAAAAAACGGGTTTTTGTTAAAATGCGTTGAACCAATTTGGACTAAGTCTATGTGTAGTTATCTGTGGCAATTTTGCTTTCTTCACACGTGCGGAAAAAATAGCTAGAACGCACGTGTGTGAAATACACTTGAACCTAATCGTAGTGCGAAAAGAACCAGTTTTCGAGGAAGTGTATTGGAAAAAATATTTCGATGAAGTACTTACCTAAATTTAGAAACTTTTCACCGTCAGCGCCAACAGAATGACACTTTGTTTTGGTCGACTAGATCGTGAGCTTGCGCTTTCTCTTCTGAGACAAAGATTAATCTTTAGAACGCCATTGTCACATATACGTGACAAAATTAAATTGTTGCTTGGCGTAGAAGGCGCTTTATGCTCTGGCGTTCAAAAGGTTAAAAGTGTCACCGATAGTTTCATGCCAAAAACATTGGAAATACCTACTAATGCATCACATCGTGGGAATCAAAAGCGTGGGCTCGAGCAAACACCGCCGTCGCCCATGATTCTCTACCACAACGCTATGTTTCTCTTCAGTTAGTTACTAGTAAGTATAAGATAGCAGTAATCTGCTCTAACGCCTTACAATTTAACACATAAGTACATACATACGCAGCGCTAGAAAGAAGTAGTACTACGAGCAGGCTAACCTGTCTAGATTTCACATTGGCCGGTAATGACAGTCGTCATTGGTTGTCGGGTGTCATCCGTGCATTCAAAATGAACATTATTGCTTCTTTGTCGCTTTTACTTTTGGTTTTTAAAGGAATAATGGCATGCATTGTTACAATAGGACATTTTTGCCGCATGGTGCTTTATTACTTTACTAGCTGACCCGCGCAACTTCGTCTGCTTCACATATAGACATAATGCAATATTGCTGACCCCCGTAACTTATTAGCGCAATAATAATACTATAAACTAAATGGACTGATGTATCTCTCCTTGCCAAATTTCATAACCTTCTGATTAGCATCTCGCATCTTTCGCATATATAATATTATTAAGTACATACTATAGGTAAGATAGTACGGATTTTGACACGAATAATAAGTTGTAACTAGATATATTTGTCAATCAGAAAGGAGGCTTTAGAGGTGACTGAGGGAGAGCTAAAAAGCTATGCCAATCCAACCCTGTATAAAATGGAGGTTACTGTAAAATCCATTTTAAATTAAAGTACCTGGGCGACCGACCTTTGCTCGGGTGAAAATAAAGAAAACTAATTTTCTCAGAAATAGGTATATCAGACCTAGATCAATGAATTTTTCAACTGCCATCAAATCGTTGGAGTCGTTTTCGAGAACGTGATAACAAATAATATACAAATACTTCTCAATGAATAGTAAGAATACTTAACAAAGCAGGCTGAATATTAGTTTAATGAAAAGGCTTATCTACATATTTATACGCTTAAAAACCTAGAATAAAGCCAAAAAGGTTTAACATAAGAAACTAATCAGATAGGTGTATATATTAAGTACTTGTGGAATCTGCAAGCAGATATCGCTGACCTAGAGGATATAAGATAATCACATAATCGCGCAAGAGCTGAAAAACTTAATTGAGGGAAAGGTAAGATAAATGATGTTATCGCCCCCACAAGTAATGCCGACATAAATTACCTGCATCGCGGTAAATTAATTTAATAACCTATTAGTAGTAATAGCCATCAAAATGCCAACATTTATACAGTACCAGGTTTTGTCGTCAGTTTTAATAATAAGCGAACTTCTTTCAAACAAATTTATTTTTAAGAATATATTCAGAAATTAATTGCATCAATATTTCATGGAGTCATGTATTTCGTTATCTGTTGCTGTTGTTTTGTTTGTTTTATCAGTGCTTATTAATATAGAGCCGAGAGAGAGAGTATTCCTAAGTTTTACTAACAGTTTTTTGAGTCATGTATACTCAAAAAAAGAAATATTCTATTCTATTCTTTCGCTTTGGTCTTTTTTTAGGAATACTCATGATTCTAAAAATAGTCTTGCTACCGTAGCAGATGTTCAAATCGTTTTTGTCGGTAAACCTTCCTAACCTGCCCTATGAGGAATTGATTTAGGAGTCGCATAGTATCGTGTCGTGGCTCATAAAGTAGGTATGCGCTTATGTCAAGATTTTAAGTTGCACCTAAGTATGTCTAATTTTACATCGTCCAATTTCGTAAAAGTTGAAAACGGTCCCTACGAAAACACACAGTAGCAGATCATGCTTCGTAATGAAAATTTAAAAGCAGCATTCATAATTTCTAGAAGCCTCCTATACTATTATTTTTCCATCCATCCTCCCATATACCAACTAACACTTAAGCATACAACATAATGATAACATTCGCGTCTACTTTTCTCCACGTATAGCGGCCTCGTGGCTATTAGAGTGTGGACACAGCATACATAGTCCGTTATCGTTCTGCTTTATTTATTGCACGTCACTGCACCTCATTGCAGGAACTCTGTAATTGTTTTAGTACCTACTTATAGCAGTAAAATGGAGAATAAATTATTCTTAGACTTTCCTAGTGAGAGGACTTCTATAATACTCGTACTCTATAAAAAAACAACATTTATCTTACAGTTGCGTGGTACAGTGGTAATCGGTTGTCGTGTTATAGGCATGTGATAGGGAGGAATGAGGAAAACGAAAATAACGGAATGAGAAAAGTTTTGAGTATGAATTTGGATGGGTATATGAGTTGAGGAAGACTAAAGTAACGATGGATGGACTGTGTAAAGAATGATATGGCAAGAAAGGAGGTGTCTGATGGCATAACGAGTAGGTAATCTAAAGAGGTATGGAAGAAGAATATATGCTGCGCCAAACCCAAATAAATTGAGAAAGCAAGAGAATATATGATGATGGTGATCAGTACCTTACAATGAAATCAAAAGCCTAGAGTTATGCGACCGACTATTCTTGTTTTGAAAAACTGGTGGTAGGCTTTTTATCCGACTGCTAAAAATGGAAAAGGTAATGTATTCGGCGAGCATCTTTTTCCATGATTACTGGTCCGATTTGGGTGATTAGGTTTTCATTTGGTAAAGGTAGTATGCGTGGTGGTCCCAACACATATAAATTTTATTAACTCTTGCTTCGATACCATATAAGTTATCCTCTGTAATGTATCTACATTGTATCTTCTTCGTCATGTGGATTTCAACTTTACAGTAGATGCCTTTTGGGATTTTTGGTAGTCGGCAAATTTTTTTTGGCCACAAAAGATTATTAACATTAATGGAGTGGTTTAGAGGTTGACTGTAGTTATTTCTGTCGGCCAACCACGGCAACCGCAGCGGTTACCACAATGATAAGTCTGACCCTCCGATCAGCTAATTTGTATGTTGGTTTCCCCGGTTTCAGGTTTCAGGAATGTATGAGTTCAAAGTATGAAAATGCAAATAAAAGTAGGTCGCTGTCACGTGTTTCTGTTGCAATCAAACAGTACTTACCTACTGTTATAATAATTATGTTCTGTCAGTAGGTGTACCTAATGGAATCGCCACTACCCAAGAAATTGAGATCAAGTGCTTTCTAACTGCCTAGTTGGATTTTGTATTCTAAGTTGCTTGTTAGATCTTAGTCGTAAGTCCTTTTATGGGACACTTGGCACTCAGTCCTTGCACCGTTTATTTTGATGAAAGATTAGATAGATAGCTGCATAGTTTAGATAGGCAGGTACCTAAGTAGGTACCCTAGTAACTAAGTCCAACTTAGTAACCTACGGAGTTCATTTTGCCTTCATGGACTAGTTTGCCTTCATTAGTTTACCTTTACAAGACACACAGTATTAAAACTAACGCTAATAAAGTTTACACAAGGAAAGCAGTACAACAACAACAACACAACCCGACAACGGCATAACACGCCAAGACTCAAATCTCATAGATTTAAGTACCCGAGAAACGTGCAATTTTTCCATTAAGTATCGAGAAAGATCGTTCGGGAAAGTCAAAACCTTGCATTATGATAGGATAATGATAGGAAGCTGATAAAACTAGGATTTCCTTGAGATTGATAGATATGCATCTATACTATTATTATAAAACTGAAGAGTTCGTTTGTTTGGTTGACGGCGCTAATCGCAGGAACTACTTGTTCGAATTGAAAAAATATTTGTGTTGGATAGTCCATTTATAGGCTGGAAGGCGAAGAAGGTTATAGGCTATAGGTACGACACACTACGACTAATAGGAGCGGAGCATAAATGAAAATGTTGCAAAAATGGGAAAAAAAAAATCTTTTGTGAGCTTCTGTCACTTATGTGACGCAGACCAAGTTGTGTGGGTCAGATAGTCGTCTGATAATATAGGAAGGGAAATATCGTGTACGTACGTATGTGCGGTAAGTCCTAATAGCAACCAAAACATCGAAGACATGATTGTTAAGCCTCCCAACCTGTGTCCTAGCAGGCAAATGCCGACCGTGATTGGGGGGTGTGATGTTGCGAGTATGTGCTACTCTACTACTGTTGTGTTGTAGGTAGAAGCATATTTAATTAGTTTAATCCCTTCAATTGTGTGAGTACTACCTATGTACTAGAAAGCTATCATTCACTGGAAACCTACTTTAGTTTTTGACTTGAATGTGCCCTGGCGGTTGAGAGTATGTCATGCTCACTCAAATGTCTCGCTGATGGTGGCGCGTGTGTCGGACCGTTTAGTTCCCTTCAAAATGGTCGAGCTGAATGGTGCTGATCCATGCGTCCTGTTCGTGAACGGGCGCTGTCAGTTGTGAATCATCTCTTAGTTGCCATGGCTTATTTAAATGAATTATTTTGTTTTTACTATGGACCCTTTTAACGTGCACAACTTGCTACATTGTTCTCACATAATTTACCATCTCAACATGAATGATGTTGTTGAAGATTTTGTTACAATAATTTGATTTAAAAGAGTGTCCATGGAGTTTCTTGCCCGTTCTTCTCCATAGAGATCTACGTTAGGGAATGGGCAACTACAGTATCTACTTTTAGAGTTTTTATGTCTTGTGTCCAGACACAAGACATAAAAACTGGACTGGGACTGTTGCTACATTTAATTTTCATCTTTGTATCGACAATTCAAAAGTGCCTGTAGTTGGCCTACTTGAAATACTTTGATTTTTTGTAAATGCTTTGATTTTGATTTTGAAAAAGTTGAGAGAATTGTGTTATCAAATCGATAAGATCATTGAGATCCGAGATCTCAGGCTAATAAGCTCAAAGTTACCCAGAAAAGGATGCTGATAAACGACAGTTATAAAAGTTGCAACTTTAAAACATCAAACTAATTGTTGAAACGAAAAACTAGTCTCTTCTATTCTCAAAGTGCTTTCCTGTTCAATTTGTGACTGTTTTTGTCGTTTGCGTCGTGTTTTCATAATAAATGTCCATTTCTTCCGTTGCGCATTGTAACATTGCTTTCGGAATGCTGTTATAGAATAAATCTATTAGCGGCTACACCAGCCACCTTTATGCCCTTCCCTATCTGTACCTTTCGGTATTTATAGACTATCGTGTTCTTCGAACATTGCAACAATGTAGCTATAACCGGTCTTCTAACAGGGTACCTCGTTTCCTGGACAACTAACTGTTCGGAAGAGGTTCATATTTCGAAACGGTGGACTTTTGTATTATGCAATTGCATTTGGTTTCGATTATATAGTGATTTGTTTTGTTTTTATTGTTACACCGGCACAATTAGGGGAACACAAAAAAACGGTTGTTTTTTTTGTTACTCGTGAGTAATTCGTCAAGTGGTTCATTTATTTAAAATGTTACCCTCGCATAACATAACATTTTGAGACATTTTGACATTTTTCAATGATCTAACAGAAATTATACCCTCTTAAGCTTTTGTTGACAGTCAGCGTTTTTAATTGTTTTTGATAAGGATTTTGTTTGTGCAGTCAATAGTGGCCCTAGCTTATTTTGTTGTTGTTGTTTGAAGAGTTAACATTGTATTGCATACAAAATGAGTGATTTGCCAGCACCCGAAGTCGCCAGAGCTGTGACAATGATCGAGGAAGGTCACACATACCGTTCAGTGAGTCGAGCGTTGAGTGTATCAGTATCTGTGATCCAATGATGAATGGGGTCGAGTTTTATTCTCTGACGAAAGCCGATTTTGTGTGAATTTCATCGACGGGAGGGAAAGGATGTGGAGGTATCGAGGAGAACGGTACCATCAAGCCAATTTTACCGAAACGGTGTCGTATGGTGGAGGGTCCGTTATGGTGTGGGGTGGCATAAGTTTAACAGCTCGTACAGCTTTGGTCATCATCGATGGAGGTTCTCTGACTGCACACAGATACATAACAGAGATCTTGGAACCCCAAGTAATGCCTTTTGCCCCATTTATAGGCCCTGATTTTGTGTTTATGCACGATAACGCACGGCCCCACACTGCTCGCGTGGTTCGCGATTACCTTAACGAAGTCGGAATTACACAAATGAACTGGCCAGCACGATCTCCAGACATGAATCTGATAGAGCATGTCTGGGACATGATTGGACGGAAAGTGCGAGAGAGGATTCCACCTCCTAGGAATGTTGAGGATTTAAAATTGGCGCTGTCTGAAGAGTGGGTCAATTTGCCCCAGGAAATGATAGAAAGTGTCATTAGAAGCATGGGCAGACGTATTCAAGCCCTAATTAGAGCCCGCGGAGGCAATACAAGATATTACAATAACTTTTACAAAAATAATTTAATTTTTAAAAATTGTATAATAAATTCTAAATTTCTCTAATTTCTTATTTTTCTGTAATTATCTGTAAATAAATAATGTTCAACCCTAGTTTCTGTTGTTTCATATTTATATATAATAACCAAGCCCTAATGAAGCGAAAAACCTACATAAAAAAGCTAAAAATAAAAAATAAACTGTCTTTTTTTTGTGTTCCCCTAATTTTGCCGGTGTGTGTATTTATAAAAAAATATGTATTTAGGTACAAACAAAAAAGGTGTATAGTATGTAGTACCTATATCAACTATATGGTGTCCACGACACAAGCCTTGCTTAGTGTGGCACTAGATGGAGGTGTGTGTTAATGTTCAGCGATATTTACTATTTATTTATTTATTCATATTTCGATAACCATTTTATTGATGTTGATTATTTGGTGATTATTTGATATGGTAGATACATTCACCAGACATTTTTCACGGGGGTTGTGTAACCGGCAAGGTCTATATCGGGTGTTAAAACTCCCTTACCGAAGTCGAGGGACACGTGTTATTTCCGTCTTTGCGATTATATTTACGTAATGTTAGCCTTCTTGCCTGAACCTGCTAGTTACGGAGATATTGAAGATCAAAGTTCCAACTTTTTCAGATTGTTTTTATTTTTAAACTTAAAATAGGTATCCAGTTACACTAACTACAGTTTTACTAACTGGTTTTTTTTTTTAGCAGGGATCGTAGCAGCTCGTGGCTAAATAATAACAGCCGCTCGGGCCGATCTTTAGGTTAAGAAGTGCTTATCTAGGTTGGTCTGTGGATGGGTGACCACCCTTATCTACAGAGTTTCCTCCGTGCCTCGGAAAGCACGTTAAGCTGTTGGTCTCGGGTGTAATTTGTCCATCTTTGGAAGTCGTTACAGGTAGTCAGTGGCCCAAAAGTCTGACAAACAGTCTTACCAAGTGGTATCGTATTACCCAGTATTAACTGGGTTGTGGAGGTCACATAGGCAGTCGCTCCAAGTTAAATGCAGGTATTCAGCTGCGTTCGGTTAGACTGGAAGCCGACTCCAACGTAGTTGCGAAAAGGCTAGGCATATGATGATGAAATAGGCACCTCTATGACCACACAGAATTTTTTGATGTGCTTGGTTGACGGTATGTATCTCTTTACACCCTGTATAAAATTTGAACCGTTACAAATGATTTGTTTTTTTCGCACAACTCTAGAGAATTGTATTTATTAATGAAAACAACACAGTTATGTTCGATATACTTACGGAAATCCCATACACAGAAATGCCCACAATAAAATAAATGTGTCTGCAACGGTTTGCAAATTATTACTTCAATAACAACAATGATTTAGTAACTAGGAAAATTAGACACACTAAACGTTAATGATGCAGTAACTTACAAAATTATATTAACACGACCAGACGATCACAAATTGCGTGATGTTACGCGGTAATACGCTTGAAGATTTCGGGAAAATCTTTGTCCACAAGGTTCCTAGAGCAATAAAATAAATGTGTCTGCATCGTAACGGTTTGCAAATTATTACTTCAATAACAACAATGATTTAGTAACTAGGAAAATTAGACACACTAAACGTTAATGATGCAATAACTAACAAAATTAGGTATATTAACACGACCAGACGATCACAAATTGCGTGATGTTAGAGAGAGAATGATGAATAATGATCTTTTTTCATTCACTTCACACGTTTGCCGGATTCCTGATGTCGCCGTTAGTTAAGTTTCAGTCGTAATTAAAGATGTTAATGCACTGTTCTGTTAAGTGGAAGCTAATTTCAGGTAATTGAACAAGCTTTTGCGTTGCAAAATAAGTGCATACGGAATTTGAAAGTTTGTAATTTAACTAGGTAGTATTAAAGGGTGGTACAGCACTAGTTAGGAATAAAGGGTGTGGAAATAGTACATTTTGATATAAGTGGAGAAAGTTTGTTATTGTAGTACAAGGCGGTATTATCACACGAGCCGTAGGCGAGGGTGTTTTTGAGCCACGTGTATCAAACGACGTTTTTCAATACACTTTTGAAGAAATAAAATAAAAGAATGTAAATTATTACGAGAGTATGGTTCTGTTTTTCCGCGCTTTGCTTTCGCCAGGGTAAAGGAGAGGTAAAGGTATGAAGCTGTTATACAGACTACGAGTACATAGCGTACCACCTAATTATGTAAACACCTAATGTAAATACCTATGTTTCACAAATAAACTGAATGATATTGATATTGAGACTAATATAAAAATAGTTTTTTTTATTTTATTTTTTGAATTTAGAACATTAATAAATGTTAATTTGTTTATAAAAGTAAATATTAGTTTTAAGTAATCATGTTTAACTATGATATTGAATTTAATAACACAATTAGAATTTTCTAAAAAATGTTTACAAAGAAAAACAAGAGTGGATGTTTTTTTTTTTAATTATGTATTGAACCAATTTGGACTTAGTACATATATAGTTATCTGTGGCCATTTTGCTTTCCGCACACGTGTGGAAAAAAAAGCAAAAACGCACGTGTGTGAAACACACTGCATTAAAAGGACCAGTTTTCGAGGAAGTGTATTGAAAAATCAGTGGTGTGACAAACGAAAAAAAAAACCTGTTTGTCATACTGGTGTGATAATCTAGTGTGACCACTATTCGGCAATGTTTTATTTTAATGCGTAAAAGAGGAAGGCCAAAGAAGCGATGGATGAACTATGTGAAAGACGATATGACTAGAAAGGAGAAGACTGGTGAGATTAGTAATAAAGAAGGATGACAGAAGAAGAGATAGTGCGCTGACTCCAAATAAATTGGAATAAGGGCAGAAGAATGATGACCTCAGTGTTTTAATTAAATAGGCTAGATGAGTGAATAGCATTCAAGTTGAAGTAGGTACAGTCACGTCTAATAATATGTAAACAATTCATAATTTTTTAAATTGTGTTTCTCCTAATGTACTGATCAAAATTTAATTTTATTACGTACATAGTATTCTGGAACTCATATGTTTATGAAAAAGATCCAATCTCCTAGTTAAAATCGTTATTTATCGCGAAAATAGCTATAATATTAAGGAAAGTGTACCTATACATATTATTAGACGTGACTGTACTTGAGAATACTTATTACCCATTTAAAACATTTATTTTCGCGGGTTTCCTTTAGATATTGCTTCCTCATAGAGCCGATATCCATTCTATCCTACCTCTGACCTCTCCATCGGTCATGGAAAATAAAAAGCAACGGTATGACAATACCATTTAAGCAGTCAACTTAAAACTTGCTGCTCCACTTAAATTACTTGAAGGAAAGTAAAAATATATTGTGAAACTCCACAGAACTTTTCGTCTTCTGTGTGAATTGTATATAAAGGGTGTAAAACCAATCTTCACGAAGCCAGAGGGCACTTATTCTCCCCATCATTGCGATCATTTTTTTGTTCTACACCATACCTGGGAACCTTCTAGTTACGGAGATATGGGGGGTCAAAGTTACAACTTTTTGACCAGTTTTTTTTGTAAGATTTTGACTTTTAACATCTCCACGACCCCCATGCTATTCAATCCATCCATCCGCACAATGAATGATTTAAGTGCGTTACATTGAGTTCTGCCACAAAACATGATTTATAACCTCAAAAAAAAGTTGTTTCCCAGCGTAAAGTTACTTAGTTTGATGTACAGAGTGCTTGGTTAACGGCGTTGTGATAAGGTGGTTTACACCCTGTAGGTGCTGGGGAGTCAAATATGTGAAAACTGGGAGGAAATCACACACACACACACACACACGAATCAAATAACTACTACGAATCACTACTAGATATTTGCCTCACAACTATGGCGAGCAAGGTGCCATTGTTGTGGGCAAGGCTCGGATACCGGTTAAATTTTCAAACCGTTATTATGTACTTGACGCAAAACCTTTTACTTGGTTTCGTTCGCATATCCCGTTTTTTTAAACCGATATTTGGAAGAGTATTTATATAAAGGTTTTTTCGGATTAAACGGTTTAGAGCAATAAAAACCGGTTAATGCGGACGCACTATAAAGAAACGCCGCGCGCTGTTCAGATTTTATTCAGTAGTAAGAATTGTTTTGTTTTGGGTCGGACGTTTATGTCACTGCATCAATAAGTTCCGCTACGTCTTCATACCACGCCGCACTGTGGGCTGAAAGCAGCGTTTCATAGATATTCAAATAATTTTTTTGAAAGTGTCATTTTTTTCACATGGAATGCTAGAGGAGACTAATTACAAGCCTAAAAATATATTTTTTATGAAATGGGTACATAAACGGAAGTCTGAGAATTTTTTCGTTAAAAATTTGTATGGAGACAACATAAAAAATACGATAACTCTGCTATCGTACAATTGGCCCTAATTCCCTTCTAGGGATTAATCCTTGAATTATTCTGGATTTTTTGACATACTCGGTATCACGGCCTCAGGTGCGCTCTTTTTTTTTAAATGAACATATATTTTATTCTTTTTTTTTTATTATGTGGCAGTTTAGTTGGCCCAATTTGGCTTAACCTAACACAACAGTTTTATTTAAAAAAAACCGGCCAAGTGCGAGTCAGACTCGCGCACCGAGGGTTCCGTACAAACCTGTAGGTATATAAGTAAAAGTTATGGTATTTTTATTGCTAAGTGTTTGTTTCCAAACTCCTCCGAAATGGCTGAACCAATTTGCATGAAATTTTGTGTGCATATCGGGTAGGTCTGAGAATCGGCCAAAATCTATTTTTTTATTTTTTTTTGTTAATCGCATAACAACGTTTGCTGGGTCAGCAAGTCTAATATATAAAATTTTCGTGTTGCGGTGTTTGTTTCCAAACTCCTCCGAAACGGCTGAACCGATTTGCATGAAATTTTGTGTGCATATCGGGTAGGTCTGAGAATCGGCCAACATCTGTTTTTTTTTTTAATCGCTGAACAACGTTTGCTGGATCAGCTAGTAAGTTTATGATTATTAAAAAAAATATACTATGTGATGTAACTAAAAATTTAAGATTTTCGGAATTTTTCCTATATGTGTACTTTATAACGTTGCTTCATGCCAAATTTCAAGATTCCAGGTCGTCTGGAAGTATCCTTTAGGTTTTGATTCCCTTGCGAGTAGTTGCGAGTTTCAAAATATGCGGCTTTAATTGCTGTATCTTTTGATTGCGTTGACGTAGAAGTTTGATTTTGTTACAGCTTAAAGATATTATATACTTGAGTATTTGTTAAGAATTTCAATATAATACCACTACGCGTTCATGAGTAAAGGGGTAATAAGTTTAAAATTATTAAAAATATTTTTATTATATGATGTAACTAAAAATTTATGCTTTTCGCAATTTTTCCTTTATCTGTGTTATAAGACGTTGCTTCGTACCAAATTTCAAGATTCTGAGTTCACGGGAAGTACCCTGTAGGTTTTGATTCCCTTGCGAGTGTCGAAAATTTGCGGCATAAACGGGAGTATCTTTTGATCGCGTTGACTTAGAAGTTTGATTTTTTCACAGCTCCAAGAGACCATAGACTTGAGTATTTGATATGAATTTCAGCTTGATACCTCCACGCGTTCCTGAGAAAAAAGGTCTTGACAGACAGACAGACAGACAGACGGACAACAAAGTGATCCTATAAGGGTTCCGTTTTTACCTTTTGAGGTACGGAACCCTAAAAATGAGTCATATAAATAAAATAATAAAAAAAAAATAATGTGTCAATTCTGGTGGTCCAGTTTGACTTAACATTGTATAATGTAATCCAAATATTAATACAAAAACATAATTTAAAAAAAAACATGTCATATACCTACATCCTCTGTAAAACAGGTTAAAAATGGCGTATTTATTGAATTAATAATACAATGTAACTAGCAAAATTTCTTAGAATAAAAAAATAAGACAAATAAACTTAACTATCCTCATTATTATACCGGTTAATTATTACTCCTTAGCGGTTAATGGCTTACATATACAAATGGGTAAGTGCATTGGATAATATAACCAAATACGTGAAACAGATTAGCTAATGACGTATGTTTTAAGTAACTATTACCTAATTATATTAGTATTTCGTCGAATCATTAACCAAACATGATCATGAGGGTAGTTAAGTTCGATTTTTG
Organism: Xestia c-nigrum; assembly: GCA_916618015.1. Classification (NCBI taxonomy): domain Eukaryota; kingdom Metazoa; phylum Arthropoda; class Insecta; order Lepidoptera; family Noctuidae; genus Xestia; species Xestia c-nigrum. The sequence continues at coordinate 21,659,218 of OU745250.1, forward strand.
TTTCTGCGGAGCCATCAACGTCAACATGTGGAACGATGACGAAGAGAAAAATTAGCTTTCGGATGCCTTTTGAAGAATTGGGAACGAAGCAAAAAAAAAAAAGGCGGAGTGGTGACCTAATGGGCCGTAATTCGACGGAACTTGTTTATGCAACTGTATCCAAATTGAAAGAAGATGGTCAAAAGCGTTTTGCATCTATTATTGAATATTTAACAAAACATTAAGAAGCAGCCAATTTCAAAACATGATAAAGAAACCACCTCACAGAGAGATTTTTACCGCTGAAAGGCTCTTGGTCTATTGTTATCCCTCAAACTGTCAAAATGGCAATAGATTACATTGAGAGAGTAAGCTATTCGAGAGGGTCTTAATAATGTATACCCTTCTTACTACAGAGTGCAGCAAGAAAAGAAAGAGTGCTACCCAGCTCAACGTGACTCCATTACAGTAACAGACTCCTCAGAAAAATTACGCTGCAGGCTTTGTTGGATTTAACAGTGAAAAGAATCATGAAATGTTTACCGCAAGATCTTCATGAAAAAAATCTAATATTAATATTTAAGTGGGGTTTTGATGGAGCATCCAGCCAGAGCAGATACAGCAGAAGATGGAATAAATGCAAAACACTGACGATGATGACTCGAGTATCTTTATGACCTCATTGGTACCACTGGATTTCAGGAGGTTCCGAGAGCACAATTCTCGGAAGAAAAGCAGAGTGAATTCCAACGAGGACATTTTCAATTTTCTTCTTTCATCTGATCCACTTATTTCATCAGTAAGACCTACGATGGATGCAAAAAAAAGAATTTGTTTTTCGAAGAAACATTAACTCTGCTGGAGCTACCAGAATCTGATTCTTCTGACTTAGAGGTTGTAAACGTTTCCCAGATAGAATCTGACTCTGAGTTAGACTCAGATAATGATATTGATGACTGATGAACCAATTACTTTTGTTGTAACTCTTGCTGTATTTTGTATATTTCAATTTTTCTAATTTTCATTTCTTTTTTGTTTATTTAATTTAAAGCTTCTGTATTTTTCTTTGTGATAAATTAATAAATAGTTTTTTTTTTAAATACCACTTTTTTGTGTTTATTAAATAATTATTTGGATTATATACTTAAATCTAAACTGGTCCATCAAAATTGACACATATCGAAAATTTTGAATTATTTTTATTATTTTATTAATGACTGTTTTTTTTTAATAAAACTGTTGTAGTTAATTGTTCAGATCATATTCATGTACGTTAAGCCAAATAGGGCCAACGAAATTGCCACATAATCAAAAAAAATAGAATAAAATATATGTACATTTTTAAAAAAAAGAGCGCACCTGAGGCCGTGATACCGAGTATGTCAAAAAATCCAGAATAATTCAAGGATTAATCCCCTAGAAGGGAATTAGGGCCAATTGTACGATAGCAGAGTTATCGTATTTTTTATGTTGTCTCCATACAAATTTTTAACGAAAATATTCTCAGACTTCCGTTTATGTACCCATTTCATAAAAAAATATATTGTTAGGCATGTAATTAGTCTCCTCTAGCATTCCATGTGAAAAAAAATGACACTTTCAAAAAAATGATTTGAATGTCTATGAAACGCTGATTTCAGCCCACTGTGCGCCGCTGAGCGCGGCATCCATACAAGTTGCAACGCGTTTACCGACATGCCGTTCGCTGAATAAACCGGTTAATTTAGGTTTTAATAAAGTTCTTAAAACGTTCACGTTCTTATGAAAAGTTCGGAGGAAAACCTAAATAAACCGCTTTTAACCGGTATTTTTTAAACCGGTTCCGAGCCTTGGTTGTGGGGAATGTAGTCATGGAACAGGTTACTACAATAGGTGCTACTAAAATTAGCAAGGTAGGTACCTACTTGGTAAGATAGGTAAGTAGGTAGGTAAACATTTACCTTCTTGAGCTACACACCACTTTCAATTATAAGAGTCACCGCTGTATAATTATGATGCAACTGTCAACACCATTGTACCTACACGACCTTTTTCTTTAACTTACTTACGGATAACTGTTGGTGAATGTGCCTTCTTCCGTAGCTATCGTTGTTCCTATAAACAAACAATATCCTATCCGTTTCACCTACCGTCACTTGATTTATAGAAAAATCAAAGAACGCTTTTCTGTGACGTTTTATTTCAGTAAGCAAAATGTCACACAGACAAAGATGGCAATATACCGAAACCGTCTAGTAAGTTATTAAAAATGGCCGTAATGCAGGGTTGAACCACTGATTACGTGGTTGAACCACAGATTACGTGGTTGAACCACAACGCGGTCACCCGTCCGACCAAAGCTCAAAACGATAATAATAATAATAATAATATTCTTTATTTTTCGGACAACAGTAATCCATTGTGTTAGTAAACAATACAAAATAACTTATTTCTAGTGTTAGTAGCTCAGATACATTTTAGAAAACAGAGTAAGTTATATTGTGAAAAGGACATCCCCAGATTAATGCTCTGTGATTGTCCTTCTCACAAAGCTTTTAATAATCGGAGAGTCGATACTATCCGCGATGGTTTTTAGGATGCTGTTGCCACTCGCCCGCAACCTTGACAACAGCGACGCGGTTTTCTTACGAATGACGGCGTGGAAGCCGTCAGTTCGGTTTTGCGCAAACATAGTAGAAGCACTGCACCATCGCGGCAGTCCCAACAGCATCCTAAAAATATTATTGTATTGTACGCGTAGGTCATCCAACGTTCTTTTGGTATAGTTGAACCAAAGATTCCCCGTGTAAAAACACTGACAAAATGCCTTAAACAGTGTTATTTTTACTAAGCTGCTACACCGAGTGAATCTTCGGGCCAACATGTTACCTCGGACCGCCAGTGCCCTTCGCTCTCTTTCAATATCAACATTGTCCTTAAGGTCGTCAGCGAGAAGATGCCCTAGATATTTGAAAGTTGTCACTCTTTTGACGTTCAAGCCGTTTAGGGTAATGTCAGGTATAGTATCTGGGCATTCACCGCCGGCCTTAAAGACAATGTATTCACACTTCTTAACATTATACACAAGTCCGTGTGAGGCAGCATACGCCTGACAGACCCGAAGCATTTCATTTATCGCACCTGCCGTCGGCGCCAGCAACGCCATGTCATCAGCGTAACTGATACTGTTTATTTTTACACCATGGACGCTGCATCCCACCCGCATTTTGCTGAGGTCTACGATTAGGCCGTCTATGTATGTGCTAAATAGCCTCGGAGATGTCAGACCCCCCTGCCTCACACCACATTCCAACCTGTATGTATCAGAGAGTGCATTGGACCACCTCACAACATTTTCTTGCTTCCCATACCAATACTGTAGGATCCTGAGCACTCCAGCCGGTACACCTCTGTCCTCAAGCTCTCTCCAGAGTACGTCATAATTGACTAAATCGAAGGCTTTAGAGAGATCCAGAAAACAGGCGTATACCGGCGTTTTCCTATCAGTGTAATACTGGACGGTATGTTTGAGACTTACTATGGCGCTTTCCGTTGACAGTCCAGGTTGAAACCCGAACTGTGAGTCATGCACGGATAGACATTCGCTCAAAGTGGAATCAATCATACCATCCAGCACTTTTGCCAATGTGGTTGCGAGTGATATAGGTCGATAGTTTGACTTATCTGATATGTCGCCTGTCCTATTCTTAATTATGGGAACCACCAGTGTTTTCATCAGTCCCGCCGGCAAGTAAGAGTGACTAAGGCACATGTTATAAAACACCGACAAAACCCTTGGCAGATGCACCCCAGCAAACTTGAGATGCTCAATACTGAGCCCGTCGTGTCCGGGAGACTTGCCTCTGCTCATATTTTTAATAATTTTTGCAACTTGTCTGGCCGAGAAGAACATTAACGACTTATCTCCCTGAGTTCCAGGCCCAGCATTGACTGCATGTACTGAGGGACCTAGAGGAGATTGCACTGTAAAATGTTCCTTGAACATATTCGCAATCTCCACCGGCTCACTCCTGCCGCCGACATTCACCGATAGGCCAGGCTTAATATCAAGCTTACTCGTGGACTTCCAAAACTTAGCGAAATTATTTGTTGCTCTTGCTTTTGCTATAACATCCATCTTGATCTGCTCCTGGTTTTTTTGACACCATTTTAGCCGAGCCTTGAACGTGTTACGGGCCACTCGCATTTGTTCAAAAATAAGTCCAGAAGCAGGCCGATTGTGTAAGACCCACATTTCGAATTTAAGCCTGGCCTCGCGGTGTGCATCTCTTACATGGTAATTCCACCCGCATAATGTCCTGTGGTTCCTACTTCTACCTCCAGTCCCTACCTTTTCATATGTTTGCTCGGCAGCATCACATAGTGCACATGATATTTTATTAAATAACCTATCTAAAATAGCTGTGTGCCCACTCAAATTACAAAAACCGTGGCTACACTCTTGAAACTCTGGAGGGAAGTCTATATCACGCAGTTTACTATTACATAACTCACGGTATCTGTCAATTTGCGATTCATTGCGTTCCCCCCAAATAACTTTGTTGCAAGGAGTAGGAATTGTTGCCACCTTAGGTCTTACTATATTTAAGTCGCACTCAATACAAAGTGGTAGATGATCTGATGTATATATATCCTCTTTTATAATAATCTTGTTCACTGTAGCCCAAGCCGACAGAGAGACTATACAGTGATCAAGCCACCTCCTACATCCATGTGCATCACTCATAAAAGTATAACTACTCGAATTTATCCCCAATTTATCAACATCAGCACAAATAAATGATTGATCTGCACAGAAACTAACAAGTTCCCTAAAAAATAATTCGTTTGGATGTGCATTAAAATCACCCAGTATAAACAAACTCTCGACCCCACCGCTCGCACCCACTGCACTGATCTCACCTAACACTTCCGTAAACATAGGCAAATTATCGGGCGAATTAGTCGGCATATACACACAGGCTACAATAATTGAGCGCCCGCCAATACTAGCTTTGACGGCCGCCAAGCGACTGCTATTACAATCCAACACAGTGACTGCATCAAAAACACCTTTCCTCCACAGAATAGCTACTCCCCCATACGGTCTTCCAATCAGTAATCCGGTAGATGTGTCAACAGCTGACTTACCCGTATACTCAAACTCATCTGATATGGTACTTAAAATAGGAATATCATGGGGTAGAAGCCAAGTTTCTTGGAGGCATATAATATCGCACATATTACACAACCTTCTAACACTTTCAATCGATCGTTTAACAGACTTACAGTTAAAAGTAATGATCTTACAATGTTTGTTATTATTATGATTCATAATGAAAGGTTTTATCAAGCTATAACCTCTTCCTTTTACTTACGGTACATAAACCGCACAAAACGCCTAAATGTTATGCCGTCGGGCCACAACCCGTCATTCAAAAATAGTTCTAATTTATTCCTAGAAACAAATAATTTATAAGCATTATACTTTCTAGACATTTTCATATTTATCATTTTTAACGACACAACTTCATTAGTTTTTTCCTGTATGTAACTTATAATATCTTGCTCACTAGTTTCAACACTAACATTTGATATAAATAGCGGTATTTTTACATCCGCCGCTTTAAACTTGCTATCTGAGGACGTCACTGCGCGACCTCTTTGGCCAACCAGTTTATATTGTTTTGACGCTTTTCGCTGCACTAACGTCCACTCTGTATTTTTCTCCGTTCCCACTTGCTCACTACTTAACTCGAAATCCGGCGTAGTCATACCCATCGCAATCTGTTGCGGACATGTTGGCACGTTCGAATTAAACGTAGCACGATGTTTCGCTGCTGTGGTTACTGGCGCACTGTTTACTTTCGGTGGGGATTCATCTACCGCGGTGGTCGCCTCGTCGTCTACGCGCCTGTCGTATTGCCTCTCGCTTATTACCGAACATCCCCGTTGTCCTTCCTGAGCCGACGCAACACCGTTCTCGCTCGCACTATTTGAAGCTCGCATCACCGCCTGCGCCTCCACGTATCTCCGTGTATCCGTCGCTTCGCTTTGTTCCTGCGAGAAAGAGATGGGACGTTCCTCGCCAGTTCTTGTAATCGGAGAATGACTTGCCGATTTTGCGCGGTCGTTCACCTCATCAGCTGTTTGTGTCCTACATATAGGCACATAATTAAGACCCAAGGGTCCACTATCAGAGGGGCTATTTTGTAAACATGCACCTCGTCTTTTATTAACATTATTACTCGACTGCCAATTATCTCGCATAGGTGCGTGCTTCATGTTCTCAATTTCTTGGTTAAGCACCTCAAACCTTTCTGCAGTCACAAACTTCTTCTCCAGCACACTGAGTTGATTTTGAAGCTTCAATATATCTTTCAGGAGCCTCGTCACATCCACATGATCAAAGGTGACTGGGGGAAGTTTATGCAGTTCCTTTGCCACAAATATTGGAATTAACTCTTCGTCCGTGATAGTCATGAGTCTAATGATGTCATCTAGATCACGAGACATCTTCTTCTTCCCGTCCTTCCTTCTGAGTGGCATCTTCTTCGCATTTGGAATGGAATCGAATATCAAAGATTTGGCTTTCACGATGTCTTCAGCCGTGAAAGACGTAGTACAAAGTTGATGTATGCTCTGCTCATCCATAAAACCCAACACATTTCGTAAAAACGCTAAAAGTTCGTTAATGACAATATTGCAATTAACACACTTAACCGTACTAGAGGTCATTGTCCTCCGCGTGAGTCACCGACCGGTCAAAACAGTAACGCGTCCGATCGCAATCGTGCGCGTACGAAGACTGAGGTATAAGTAGGTACCTACTTACTTACTAATTTGTTTCATATCTAACTGGGTGATATTTATAAATATTTCATCAGAATTATTTAATTTATAGGTACTTAGAATCTTTCGGTTTCGTGTTAAAATATAAATATCGCTCGTTTTCGCGCGCATCCAGCCGTGGAAGTTTCACTGCAAACATTTGTGCACGTAGCGAAGATATGCGCGACAAACTAGGTACAAGTGAAGTGATTCCAGATTAGGTAATACGCTTGAAGATTTCGGGAAAATCTTTGTCATGATGTAAGTTACTACCGTTCTCTGATTTATTTTGGCTTTACGATTGAAAAGATACATACCTATGTAGGTAATGCTGCCTAAATCCAAACAGAGACTTCAAGAAAAATCCTCTTGTGTCGAGTGTTGTATTTATTGAACGTCTCTAACAAACGGGTTACCCTCTAGAAAAGGACTAAGAAAGAAAAAAAAACATTTATTAGCCTACTAGTACAACCTAACCTAACTAGTACAGGATAAAACACATAAAAATTAACTTTATTTACAACTATTGAAAACTAAACATAGATAAAAACATAAAAAATAAAAGAAACGAAAGGTCCTGAACGAGGCCAAAAGGTATCTCAGCATGGTGCTGTAACATTAAAAAACGTCACAACGCTGGCTGGTAGGGCGCTGAGCTCTCTTCTTCAGCTGCAAAACAATTAAATAATTATATTGGTGTGTTCTGGCATGTGGTCGTAATATTTGAATGTATTTTATGTAGGTTCAACGGTCTCGCATGAGTCGCATGTGACTTTAAGTATTTTACCAAGGCGACCGAGCACTGCTGGCTGGGGTGAAAATTGTTTTTTTTTCTAAATATGAGACCTACATAACTAATCGATTTCGCGCCCCCGTGAGCGCCATTCATCCAAATCGTCGGAGCCGTTTTCGAGAACGTGATTACAATAAATTAAATATTTCTCATTACATAGCATGGGATGTCTTTTCATCGCTTTTTTAACACAGTTCAACAATTTTTATTTCTGCTCACCTACCTACACAATATCTTGTCTATAGCCATAGGTAGGTAATTGTATTTACTTTCGTCATTTCTTTTATTTTGCCGCCATATCGTTAACCCTACCACTTACCGAGTAAACGTTTACTGGGAACAATTTTCACGTCTTGTAAATAACCGGAGCCGGTCCGGGCAGGTCGCCGGACATCTTTCCCCGGTGCCTTACATATACGGAATGTCGCCTCGTTGCTTGTAACTGAGTAATTGCTTATATATTTATATACTTACGTGTGTGGCACCATGTTGTGGGCGTGTTTCTCCAACAGCTACCCAACATTGTCTCGAAGAAAATTGTATTTCTTGCGGGCCATGTTCATTACCTACACTTCCCACTGAAAACGCTGATTATGCAGATTATATAAGGAATACCTAGGCTTAATCCTTTAAAAAAACATACTATGTTTATTTGTAATGAAATTCCAGCACACTCAAGTCAAAAATGCTATGAAATAAAAACGATCTTTACAAAACTTAAGTGGGACTATCTCGGAAGCGCTCTTCCAAACAATCCTACACGAAATCTAGTTATAAATAAAGAAGTTCTGAAGTTCAACACATCTCAATTGTTTTATTTCCAGGTCTACATAATCTACCTGGCTCTCTGCAGCCTGACACAAGCGGTGTACATCAGCCGCATGTCTTCAGTCAACAGACTGCGATCTCCCACGTCGTTCAGACCAGGGGTAAACATGCAGAGGCCGTGGGCTCACACTAGACTCGTCCAGGGTGCCTCCCACAGAGCACCTTATGTACTGTATAGAAAACCTCCGCAAAGGTAAGTCGATGAAAATAAAATAAAAACAAAAAGAATCTTGAAGCAAACATAATCAATCGAAGACCCAAATCTTCCAAAACAATAACGCAATGAACTATAGCACTATTTTCGGGTAAGTATATCTACATTCTTCGAAGAAAAGAATCACCTTGTGGAGACGCTAGTTTTCAACTATACTTAGGGAGACCAGCATGCCTGAAAGATATTTCTCGACGGCATGTAAAGTCAAGTTAGAGGTGCCACCTTTAGGTTCAAATAACTTTTGAAGTATTATACTACAAAATTGATGATCGTCCTACAACATTTTCAAACCTATTAGGTACTATTAAACAAGTACCTATATTAATTTCATTGAGCTACGAGAAATGGCTCCTCAATCCTTATGTCCATAAAACACAACACCAGGTTATGCACTAATCATACGATCAAGAAAGAACACAAACTAGAAACTTCAAGCTTTGTAGAATAAAAAAGTCCACTTAAGAGTTTAGTACCTACGCCCTAAGTACCTACTAAACTTTTCTGTTATGTAGGTACCTTATTGGCTTTAGAAAACTTCCTTAATTTTATTGAAAGTGAGGACCCACTTTTCCAAATAAGTAAATGGGGACTATGGAGGGCTAATTGTTGCTAGGCCGTGTACCTAATTGACAAGTTTCCTCCTTAATATGGTCGGGAGCCTTGGAGAAATTAAACGACTGTTCGTCAGCAAGAACCCAAATAGGAACCTGCCGTTGACTTGACAACTAATTGTTTAACTACAGATAGGTCCCCAGTTCACTTATTAGTGTGTGTAGGTACCTTTACTAGTGTAAAAATCCTTCTTTCCTACCTCATTATAATCCGCAACAGGTTGGATTTGCCTGTGGTGTGAGGCCGTCTTTTTTTCTTTTTCTTCAACCAGTTTGTTGTCTGCCTTAAGACCATGCAACCTGTATGAACTAATTGCCATCCATTGCCAATCTGTTACTGTCGAATAATGTAAGTATGTCAAAGTCGGAGCCGCGTATTGCACATAATCTCCATCACTTTTCAACAATATCTTTATATTGTCCTTGTCTTCCACAATTTGCAACAACCTCATCACTTTCCAGGTACGCAGTGAAGCACTACGCTCCATCAGCAACACGCAACATGTTCGCGGGCGGGCCGTGGAAGACCACCAGCCGACTACCCATGTCACCTGTTACTCCGGAGTACGAGTTTGTGAAGGCAGCTTCGTCCGCACCTGTGGTGCACACTAACGGTGGTACAGGTTGACTGGCTATGTGCACTGCACTTCTATTTGTATACTCTTTTATTTTGGATGAAGGCACTTTGGATAATTTGAGTTAAACTTTCCACGCGGCGTTAGTTCTTAAGTGTCATCAATTTCGATAAACTCTATGAATTATTAGCCGCCGCAATTCTCTGATCGGGAGCATTCAGCTGTTACATAACAATCCAAGATTTTATGTTGTACCTATAGAATCAAGTGAATTTGAACTGTCACAACGGGCGAATGCTCCCGGTGCGAGAGCGCCGTAAAACCGATTTGGAATGATGTTTTTGCTCACTCTGCCATTCTCATAGTGCATGATATGACGGCATGACGTTTGCTTGGCTTTTGCATACGAACTAGATGTTATTACAAAGGAGGATCCTCTAGTATTCTTTAACTCATATCAATGAATGCAACACTAAATTACAAATAACTCTGTGATCTGTGTAGATTGATAGGCATATTGTTTTGTTTACCGATTGTAGGTACTTGGCAGTTTGGTTTGTTTAACTTTTACATGCGAGTAAGATGTGGTGATGGAAGAAAAAGGCTCTTCGCCATTAATTTATTACTTTCGAGTGTAAATAGTTTTCTCCTCTACAATTTGCTTGTATAGTGTAAAGACTAGTTTTGTATTTCGACTTCGTGCACCAAAAGCACAAAACTAATTTAAAATTCGTCCATGGCAACAAATTACGTCACAAGATTTCCTATTCCATTATGTAATTTCAAATCTATTGAAGGTTCGTCCTTCACTTTAAAGGCAAAGACTAGCGAGTTGCGAGCGAATTGAAAGCGGGGCGATTGCGCAGCGAGCTCGTTGAGAATTCGCAACGTGTGCGCAGCGAACACGCCGCGGGTGAGCAGCGAGTGCGATCCACGTTTTGTCCAATCATTAATTTTGTTTTTCTTCGCGACGTGTTCGCCGGGTACACGTTGCGAACGCGCAGCGAGCTCGCTGCGCAATCGCCTTGCTTTCAATTCGCTCGCAACTCCCTAGTATGATAAGGCTCTAACTTTGATCGTCCATTCGAACGGTCATTCGAAGACACTTTTCTCATTTTATGGATATTTTGTGACGTAACCATCGCTGTGGTCGAAAGCATTTTGGTTCAGGCATGTGTGACCATCAGGTGCCATCCACACGATACCAGCACCCAACCTTAGCCTGTCGGAGAAGCCAATTGTAGTCATTGAGTCCTCCGACAATCCTGTCTCGGAACTGGTGAGTATCTACTCACGACTTTGATTTATATAGTACTAATAGCGAAGCTTAAGTATGGAAGAAAACATCCTGCGCCAACCCGAATTTGAATAAGGGCAAAATAATGATGAATAGCGAGGCTTAGGGCATATTAGTGGTCACTAAAACAAGGCTACAGGCCGCGTACACGATCTATCTGTTTTAATTGCTGTTTAAGGGCGCTTTCAATTTAGGTCCATGTTCACCGAAAATATAACAATCTGATTATCTAAAACAGCTGTTTAAAATACATTTTTGTATGGTAATATATCACAGTGACACCTGTTTTTGGATAATCAGACTGTCATCTTTTGGTGAACATGGACCTTAAACGTCTAAATAAATTGAAAGCACCCTAAATCTAATAAAATATTTTGAAAAAAGAAGAAATCAAAATTTACAAACGAAGCACAGAGCAAATCCTTTCAGGATCTAGCCCTGGCCCTGGCTGACATAGCCAAATCAGAATGTGATGCCTTTTCATTTCCAAAGGTTGTGCATGATTAGAAGTTTCCGATCCATGACGAGCCGATAGGCCTGAGGGCCTCCCCAAATTGGAAAGTTCCGTTGTACTTATTTTCAGTTCATTAGACAGTAATTTTTGAACAATAATGGGTAAAGGCCAAATTTAGTTAAATCATTTGGAAGCGATAGATCTATTACCCTAAGTGCGGTTTGGAACACCAAAATTAGGTGACCAGCGGGCAGACCACAACCCAATATCGAAACAACAATAATACTCATCGACCTACATTTCAGCCAATACCGTCATACGAAGTAACAGAAAAATATCCAGAGACTGAATACAGCGTAGCCAAAATAGAGTCGCCCATAGGATTTTCAAAAGCTACAGTAAGTTCAAGAAATGCTTGATAAAACCTTACAATCCGAAAGGCATTTTTAATTCACAAACGTTTTATACTTTTTGCAGTCCTTTACAACGCCGGAGCTACAAACGCTGATTAGAAACGGAGCGGCTTTGCAGCTGGCATCAGAGTACTCTCTACCAGCTATAATTTCCAATCAACATCAAGGCTTACAACAACATGCTTTACAGCATCAAGCCGTGCAGCATCAGTATCCATTGCAGGTACATATTTCATTATAAATCTCGTGTGAGAAAATACTGTTTCTTGAGTGCGACGAGGCGAGCTATATTAGCGTTGCCCAAAATAATTTTCTAAGATTAAAATCCCCTGTAAGTTGATCTATCTTAATTTATTGCAGAGTTTACAGAGCGTCTTACCGACACAACAGGACTTAATAAACACAGGAGCCGACGGCTTATTTATACCACCGAATGCTTTATATCAAAATGATCCAATGTTCTTGCAAAAACTTCAAAACCAGCTTCTACAGCGTTTTCCATCAGTGGAGTTTATTCCATATGCAGCTGAAGCTCCAAATCAAGTCCATTTACAACCGGAAGCGTCGCAGCTTCATGCCCAAATGGTCCACCCGCAGATGATGCATCCTCAAGTTGTTCACACGCAAGTCATACATCCACAAGAAATTCATCATCAAATGATACTTCTTGAAAATGAACAGTTGGACAAACCGTTACTTCCACAACACAATGAGCCGAAGACGGTAGTGCAAAGAGAAACACAAGAAAATACTATTGTGACGTTAGTGCCTCAACCTTTCGTAGTAGCAAATACAACAGAGAAACAGGTGGAAGATACTCCACCTCCTCAACCGGAAAATATTACAGTAGAATTAGTAGCAGCTGAATCAACAGAGCCACCGACCACTACAGTTAAATACATACTTGAAAGTAACACAGACCAAAACACAACCCCAATTTACTACGCACAGATCGGTCAAAGCGTGGGTAGTGTTATCGCCAATGGGTTTTACTCAGCCATTAATGACGTCAGAGCAGCAGCAGCACTGGCCCAAGTCGATGAGTCACCGGTCTATAAACCACCTGAAAATGTGACTACAACGCCCAGCAGCTCAGATATGAAAGCTTACTTTGTTCAAAACGAAGAAAAACCCGAGAATAAAACAACTGAACTGAAGCCACTGCGAGGAGTTCCGTTTACAAAATCAAAGGATTCCGTAAACGTAGCTTATACGTTAGTACGGGCGGATGATAAACAAGCTAAAATGAATCAAGAAGGGGCTGTGTATGCAGGACAAATTGTAGAAGCAACCATTATGGAAGATCAAGATTTCAATAAAGAAAAAGCTACCTTGATATCTCGAAGGGCTCCAATTAGACTATTTGCTGTAGCAGACACTAAAAATATTGTCAGTTCAGCGAATACATTGCCTCAGGTGGCCGTGGTGAAGGCAAAGATTCCTCCAAAAAGCAAGTTAACATTCGATGATAAAACTGGGGAACCCATTCTAAGGATATACGCTAGTTATGTTGACAGTCCGAAACAGGTTAGTAATCAATAATTCAAGTTCATCCACAAAGAACTGGCAGGTTGTTTAATTCTACTTGGAACTTGTTTTTGTGTTCTTGGCCAGGCGGAGGGAAATTTCCGTACCATAAAGACAGATTCGAAGCATATTTTTAAAGGGATTCACTTCCCAGCCAAACTTTCGCCGCAAATACAGCTTGGTTTTAAATTACTTCCAGAAAGATGCAATAGTATCAAAACTGTCAAGCCTGAAGCAAGTGAAAGACGCTGCAACCAGAAAAGATGCAGTGGACAATTGGAAGGCAGCGACCATTAAATCAGCTGACAAAACTCAAGGCGTCGACACAAACCAAGTCACACAGTTTGGACTCAAGCTGAAAGAAAAGAATGACTTCTATAGTGAACTAATTTTCGAAGATTATGAAGACTTGTAATTAGGATTTGATCTGGTATAGTCCGGGAGGTACCGTTGCATTTAAGGTAGTGCTATTACGCCGTTCGGTTGCCATCTTGTTCAATAATCTCGAATGACTGATAAGTAAACCCAGCGTCAGCTGATGCGCCCGCGGTAGATGAAGAATTGGGAGCTTGGGATAGGTTAGAATAAAAATAAGATTAAGGCGATTACATGAGCTAAACGCGAGTTTTATAATTACTAAAAGTATATGATTCACTGCTATAAACAAGACCGGAAAAATATATGATATTCTTCAAGATATATGCTAGCATGATACTGTTTTGAAAACATAATACAATTGATTTGGCTCGATAAAAAGAAATCACAAACTTATCTCTAAAAATATCTTGCAAACAATAAAAAACATACTAACATGCATGCGATCATTCAGATTTTTTGGCAAATAATTCTACAAGCAATATATTAGCATGATACTGTTTTAGTTTTTTAATCCAATCAATAGTTTTTTTGTAAATCGATCGACACCACTCATTTGGCGCTATTTGGCCTGCAGTGGCTGACGTAACAACCACTTTGTAATGCAAGCTGATTAGAACTTTATTCTAACAGCTTTTCAAACGAAGTTTGAACCACCACAAATAGAGTTGCTAATTTAGCTCGTCTAATCGCCTTAAGTCATAGTACGCCGCCGGCTGAAACTTGTTTCAGCGGTTGACGTCTAATCCCCCACCACAATGCAGCTGACGATTTTTTTTTAACTCAATGGGATGTAAACTATTTATGACTTCATTTTTTTTGTTTACTACTTTCGTAACCTGTCAATTCTACACTCACCGCTACTTGAGCAGCTGACGGTTGGTTTACTTATTGGTAATATAAGATCAACCTGCGATGACAATATCAGCAGACTTACTAGGACTTTTTTATTTGCAATGGTACCCCCGGACTAGTAGACCGTTTACTACACCTACAGACAATCTTTTGATATGCTTTCCAAACAGTTGAGATCTCAAGACTTCCCTGCTCGAGATGCTTTTGTTTGACATCTATTTTGACCAACTCCATGTGACCATTCCCTACATTTATTTTACATCACAGTTAAAATCAAGATGTTCTTTCTTGGATAGCTGTGATTGACATAATCTAGAATTCATAGTGATTTCTATTCTCATATCAAGGTTGCTGATGGGTGGTTACTGTAAGAGGTAAAATAACTGAAAGGGGACTGTAGTTTCAAGTCCGTAAAATGATTTCTTTATTCGTTTTAACTAGTAGACCGGACTTAGCAGTGTCGGTCAAGACAAAGATTGGTATTTCTAGTACGAGAGGACAATGTTTGTAAAGTATGTTTTGACGAGAAAAATGTTGGGAGATTTATTCAGATACGCGTCTTATCTTTAAAATGCTGTTTGCTAAACAATTTATTACATTTTAGTGATTTTTAACTGTGAAGAAAATCGTGTTGACTAGAGCTAATAATAAATATACTGGATATATTTATTACTAACTTCTTCCAATAGACGTGTGTATCCATACAATAATCTTGTAAGCATAATTAAAAAAAATAATGTGATTAGCAATAACATCAGACATGAATATTTTCATAAATTATTACACTTAATGTATCATTTGTATTCTTAGTTCGTGTAAATATGCATTTTTTTCCTCAATTATGTAGGTATAACTTAGTTGATATCGTTAGATTTAGTTACAAGGAGTACCTATTTCATCACTTCTTTTCACAATTTTCCTTAGTTCAAAAGAACAATGTGTGTGTTGTTCATTTTTCATTCATTTTTGAAGTGAAACTTCTGATGTGACTTCCAACAAGGTTGCGTTAAACGCTTAACGCTGAAAGCACTGTTGCGTTAAATGTTCAACGCTCCTGGGGAGGGGGAATAGAAAGAGACACAGCGAGAGTTTCACTTCTTCCGCGCGTAGGGACACCACGCACGATTATTTATTTGTGTATGTTTGAGCTGGACATATTGAATTATTATGTTGTAACATAGCTTTAATTTAAAAAAAATTGTTCATGAGAACTAGGAACACAATAGTTTATTTCTATTATAAGTAAGTAGTTCTACCTGAGTGATGAAATAAGCTCGAATGTTAAACTTAGTTGCATTTAGGATAGTTGTTATTTATTGATATAAATGCCAAATTGTTATTCAAATAAAAACAATATAACTTTACTTTTCCTTCTTTATTATTATTAATCGCTATTACAATTTACAAAATTCTATTTCTCAATCATTATTTTGTATTTTGGTTTAACGACGTTTCTCGTCTATGCCAGAACTTAAAACATTTTAATTATGAACAGATACAAAATTATTCTAATTGCAAACCATTGTGCAGTTAAAACAATCATATTTGTTGTAAAGTAGGAACCTAACAACAGGTGTATAACAAGGGCCACTCTATAACCTAATTACAACAGGTAATTTTAAATTTGGAAAATATTGGTTCTTTTTTTCTTGAGCGGAGTAAAATTACTTAAACCGAAGCCATCTTCGCGTTAATTACGACTAATGCAAGTAATAATTGTGTCAGTCAATGTCACCCTCAAATTGTAAAAACCGTTAGATTGTAATCTATCTACCGAGATAGTAAACTCACGATAAATTGTCAACTGAACATAGTGCTTACAACATAACGCATTATTTTTCGGTAGATTATAATCTGTCGAAGTGAAACCGTAAAATTGTCAAATACGATATCCCTGTCCCCATAATCGAGACTTGGGGTACCCCGATATTAGATTCCTTTAAACCCTGCAGACAGAAATAGGAACTCGGCGGTGCGGCTTTTTAGGCGAATATAAAGTGTTTTGAGGTTAGGTTACATTAATAGGTTTTTCTCAGGAACGGTGTACCTTTTCACGGTAGTACTAGGGGGCACCGAGGCCCGCCCCTCCCTCCACAGCGTGCGAGTTGAGTTCCGTCGCATACGTTTTACAATTTTACGGTTTCACTTCGATAGATTGTAATCTACTGAAAAGTAATGCCTTAAATTGTAAGCAGTATGTTTGGTTGACAATCTATCGAGAGTTTACAACCTGACTAGATAGATTACAATCTAACGGTAACATCGATATCATTTAATTTCTCATTTTAGGCATTATCCACGTAACTAGGCGACCGTATCTTATAAAACAAAGGTTTTGTACAAAATGCAAAATAATAATTAAATCTTTTTACACATTTTAGGGAAATACCAATCATACTCAACCAATCTAGCAAGTTAAGCTAAAATATGAATCACTTACAAACAAAACCAAGGATATTCTTGAAAAATTATAAGTCCAATGACTGTACAAATAACTTAAAGGTAAACTGAAACGGTTAGTATTAGCATTTGAGACACCTATTATAGTTGTGCGATATTTCTGAGACCAATTCGTTAAAAAAGGCCCTCGGCTTCTCTGTACAATAAGTGCACTTTGGGATTTAGTCATGGGTCAGTTCAGATAGGGTGTACAACAAACTACGGGCAGGTGAAGTCTTACTACTACAGATTTAAGGTTCTATTTACTAACACAAATTGTTTTTATCATATTCCTGTTTTATTGTCTGTAAGCTAAACAGTATGGAAAGCCCTCCGGCCGTTTTCGCAACTCACTAAATCGAAAAAATCTACCACATCTATACTAATAGTATAAAACAGAAGAGTTTGTTTGTTTGGTTGGTTGAACGCGCTAAGTTCAGGAACTACTGGTTCAAATTGAAAAAATATTTCTGTTGGATAGTCCATTTATCGAGGAAGGCTTTAGGCTATATAACATCACGCTACGACCATTAGGAGCGGAGCAGGAATGAAAAATGTTGCAAAAACGGGGATTTTTTTCCTTTCGTTTTTCTCTCTTATGTGACGCAGACGAAGTGCACAGCAGCGTGTTGCAGAAATCTGCTGGTGCGAGTCTCACGGGATCGGTCAATGTGGCGACACTTGGGGGAAGCCTATATCTAGAAGTGGACGTCTTTCGGTTGAAATGATGATGATGATGACCAGCCCCCGTATTCACAAACGCTCGGAATTAACTTCGATTCGATAAGTCGCATTTCTATCCTTTTTTGGCGTAACAAAAACGAGCGAGATAGACACATGACTTCTTGAATCGAAGCGTTGTGAATCGGGGTGTTATATTCAATTGCTTCCTGTATTTTCCTTTGCTGCTGTCAGGTGGCAGTCAATGGGATCCCAGTAGATGTGAACTTTTGAATGGGGCGATATTCTGCTTATACAGTCGAATCAGAATACAGTCGATGCTCTGGGTTAAAGTAGCCAGTATAATATCCAGGGTTCGAAAATATCCGATATTAATTATAAGTATCAAAATTTCGGATATTTATGATATATATCCAGTTTGATATATATCTTTTTTGTATGAAAGCCATTTTGTTATTTTATTGTATTATTTATGTAAACTATTAGCATATGTGTTACATAAACATAATAAAAAACTGAAATGTTTTATTTATTTAGTTACTTAAAATCAGACGACGTACTTAGAATCACGACTGACGCCATTAACGGCGGCAGAAGTGTTGCCATTTATGGATTAGAACTTACATTTGGGAATTAGAAATACAGTAACACATGCCAAAAAATACTTAATAATATACATAATTTAAACCATTGTTGTATTGCACTGGAGGATGTCTTCAAGGTTCTGGACTGGAGAGGGCTAGGCATCAACGTCAATGGCGAGAACATCACTAACCTTAGGTTTGCCGACGATATTGTGGTCATGGCTGAGACCATGGAGGACCTCAGCACAATGCTCGATGACCTCAGTAGAGCTTTCGAAAGAGTGGGTCTAAAAATGAACATGGACAAGACGAAGGTCATGTTGAATGCCCATGTCACACCCATTCCTATCAAGATCGGAGACTCTACACTCGAAATTGTAGACGATTATGTATACCTAGGACAAACGGTCCAGTTAGGTAAGTCTAACTTCGAGAAAGAGGTCAATCGTCGAATCCCACTCGGCTGGGCAGCGTTCGGGAAGCTGCGCGGTATTTACTCGTCCAACTTACCGCAGTGTCTCAAGACAAAAGTCTATGACCAGTGTGTGTTGCCAGTGATTACATACGGGACCGACACGTGGTCACTCACAATGGGCCTTATCAAAAGGCTTAAAGTCACCCAAAGGGCAATGGAGGTTTCCTTGCGTGATCGAATCAGAAATGAAGACATCCGCAAGAGAACCAAGGTAACCGACGTAGCCCGAAGAATTGCTGAACTTAAGTGGCAGTGGGCAGGGCACATTGCTCGCAGAACGGATGGCCGATGGGGCCGAAAAGTTCTGGAGTGGCGACCGCGAACCGGAAGACGATGCGTTGGAAGACCTCCCATTAGGTGGACTGATGACCTGGTGAAGGTTGCGGGAATCCGGTGAATGCGAGTCGCAAGGGACCGGTCAATGTGCCGACACTTGGGGGAGGCCTATGTCCAGCAGTGGACGTCTTTCGGCTGAGATGATGATGATGATGAAGTATATGTAGTTATATCAACTATCTGGTGTCCACGTCACAAGCTTCATTGCTTAGTGTGGCTCTAGATGGCGCTGTGTGTAATGTCCAGCGATATTTTCATATCATTCCTCACACAATCAATTTTTTTCTGTGGCCTTGAGTAGCCTCTCCCTCTCCTACTAGTGGCAATTTTATTAAAGCTAGGATCCACTTTTGAAATTTTCTCATTTGAAAGTTTCACCCTGTTACCCCTAACCATATGGATTTACGGTTGGTTTAGAAGTGAAGAACTGACCCAAAATATTACTGAAATGCTATATTTTGTCTCAAATTCCAAAACAAAGTAGTCTTAATTCATATTTTTACTTTCCTACATTATGCTTCCACTGAGGTGGAATTTCTTGTATATTGCACAACAATATAAAGAACCCTTGTTAATGTTGTCCCGACTTATCTAAAGGGTGTAAAACACCTCTTCACGAAGCCGAAAGGCACTTGTTCTCCCAATCAATGCGATAATTTTTTTGTTCTACACCATACCTGGGAACCTTCTAGTTACGGAGATATGGGGGGTCAAAGTTACAACTTTTTGACAAGTTTTATTTTTATACAAGTTTTTTTGTAAGATTTTAACTTTTTACACCTCTATGACCCTCGTACTATTCAATCCATCCATCAGCACAATGTTTTAAGTGCGTTACATTGAGTTCTATCACAAAACATGATTTATAACCTCAAAAAAAAAGTTGTTTCCCAGCAATCATTTTTGCTTAAATTTACTTAGTTTGATGTACAGAATGCTTGGTTAACGGCTTTGTGATGAGGTGGTTTACACCCTGTATATGTATTGCGTTGTATTCACAGATTAATTTTGGCACACGCATATTGTGTATATTTAATTAAATCTGGTGTACTACCAAAAATTAAACATTAACGAGTCTTGTTAACAGACATACAGATTCCACACATTTGCATGGAAAAATATAATTATTATTATGTTCTCTACAAATGAAGGTCTGCATGTGAAATGGCAGCTAAACAATGTATGACAATAATTATAGTAATACTTGTTTAATCCATTTGAAACTTTTATGGTAATTTGAGTTTCTTGGACAATTTAGAGATACAATATTGCCCTTAAAAAGAATCAATGAAGACTGTATAGCACTCAAACAACTTTTAAGAACAAAAAAAAAATCTTGTTGGCAATCCATTGTCAAAATGTTCATTTATTTATAAAAGTGCCTCCCTGAGGTTCATGAATTGCATTTTTTATATTTTTACATTCACCTCAGTGGATGAGCAGTGTGCTGTCATTACTGTGCTGCCGGTGAGTCGAGTTTCTCCAATTGATCCATAAACCACGGCCGGCCCGCGGCGCGTTTTGTGAGTATGTCGCATCCTGTCTCCGTAACCAGCAGTGTTTGTTCAAACTGGAAAAATAAAAATTCAGTTTATTATTACTATTCATTGTAAAATATAAAGTTTCCATGAGGAATAACATGCATGTGAGTTGAGTCATCATCATCATTTACCAACTATGTTGGGGTCGGCTTCTAGTCGACTGGATGCAGCTGAATACCAGTATTTTACATGGAGCGACTGCCTATCTGACCTCCACAACCCTGTTTATACTGGAAGCTACGATACCACTTGGTAAGACTGACTATCTGTAATGAATGTCAAAGATCTACAAATGACAGTCGGGACCAACAACTTAACGTGCTTTCCGAGGCACGGAGGAAACTCGGTATGTAAGGGTGGTCACCCATCCACAGACCAATGCATGTGAATTGAGTGGTGGACACAAATGTTGATAGATAGAAAGGGAGAGGAAGGCCAAAGAAAAGATGGATGGATTGAGTGGAAATATAAGAGAGAAAGGAGTATACAATGTTACATTTAATTAGTTAAGGTGGATGGATGATCGAGTTCTTTGCCATTTTGTCGCTAGATGGCGACACATCCACAGTTTCGAACATTTTCAATTTTTACACCTAACATAGATATTTTTAATAGACAACTTTATTAAATGCGAAACCTAGGGCATTAACTTGATTTTTTTAGATAATCACTGTGCTTGTTAACTAGTATCATGCAAAGATTTCATCAAAATAAAGATTAGCCGCTTGAATATGCTCTTTACACACACATGCAAAGTAAATAGTAGTAACTTTCGACACCACTAGATGTCGTTTTATTCAAACATGGTTGGAAAGGACCAAATTATATAAAACATGAATGTCCTTACATTATAGCAAACAAATTTTAATTTATTTACTAAGCATAGGGTAAGTCAGGGAGAGACGCCTATACGGTATAGATGCCTACTGAATTTAAAAAATAAAATTAAAAAATTACGTGAATCGGAACGCATCCTTATTATGTCAATTTGACAGCTAATGTCAGTGTGAAAGTTTTGATACGGACAATAATTATTTTAAAATAGTATTTTGTTGTGAATTCCAAAAATAAGGTAAGTGTAGTTGATTAAATCGGTATAATATATTCTTTGAGTTAGTTTGCAGTATTTTTTTCCCCTAATTTTTCTCGTAAATAGTATTTTTTTGTTTTATAACCTAACATTGTGATCTTGTTTTGTTGGTAATCCACCTTTTTGTATTGAAAGTGCTTTCGGGTACGTTCAGAGTCGATAGGCATCTCTCCCTAATGATTGGGAGAGATGCCCAATGAAGTTTCAGGGTTAGATGCCTAGTAAATATTAATGATATTTTATCTTTTCAGATGCCAAATGAATACAAAAGAAAACCTTCTGGCTCTAATAGAGCTACGTGGAGTGAAGAAGACTTAGAAAAGGCCATTTCTCTAGTAAAAGATAAATCATTAAATTTTTTTCAAGCAAGTAAAGAATACAATATTCCTTACAGAACTCTTCGTTGTCGATTTCTCATAGGCAATACTAAAAAAGGACGACTTGGACCTGACTCTCTGTTTGGAAACAAAGAAAAAAAGATTTTTTAATCATATTAAGAAGTTGCAAAGCCGTGGATTTGCACCTATTTTCACCAGAAAGAGACATAGAATACGAAATTCTTGGAGATATTTGTGTAGTGTGTGGGGAATATTATCACGCCACTAAAAAGAAATGCGACTGGTTACGGTGTGTTCAATGCGAAATGTGGTTTCATGAAGATTGCAGTGAAGATTCAGCGGAATGCCTAACGTGTAATGTCTGATTATGTATTAATTATTTGTGGGCATCTATCCCTGGTATCTATAGGCAACTCACCCACATGCCTGGGAGAGATGCCTATTTTACATTATTTTTAAAAAATATTCTTGAATCAAAATATGTTACACAATAGTTCCAAATTTAATCTGAATGGCATAAATAAACAGTGATTCAAATAAACTATGTGTATTTCATTTAGTACCTTACATATATAATTAATAATGATTTTTTTTTTAAACTATAGGCAACTCTCCCTGACTTACCCTACTATATACTACTAGAGGTTAAATTGTTATGTTCCAATCCATTCTATGCATACTTTTGTTTCTAGGCTCGATATCCGATACCTTTCACCATAACAGTATTATAATATCTGTGCCATAACAAATTATTCAGATAAATTATTGTGGGTAATAAAGGTACGTTGTACCTATATAGGTTGTTATGTGACTGAACCTAAATAGTACATAACGTGTAAATAAATTGTGATGTGTACTAAATAAATAAAAGATATTTTATTCAATTGTAAAGCTTTTTATTGTAAGTACCTTTACTATAAATTAATAATATTTTTCTATGGTTCATATTTTCATACAAATAATCGTTTTATTCACTCTCAGTTTCTGGTTGGATTCGAACCATCGACTCGTACCACCATACAAAGATAACATAGTTTTTTTTAATATTTTGATATTTACAATTATGATTCTGAATTTAGTATTAGAAAGAATTATGTACGTAGATTACAATTTATATAACATCACACGTAAGTGTATATAACGGCACATGTAAGTATCTTACACAACAACACACAAGTGGTTGCTAGCTAACCATATCATTTATGTTTCAAGAATACCTACTTATTATACAATTTTGAACTTCAATAAATATTCTTTTACAATTGAATTGTTAGACTGGTACCTAAATACATGAGTGAAACATATCTACATAGAAAATTCTTATAAACTAACAAATAACACAAACTATACATCGCTACGTTAAAAAATAGCATAATAATAGTTTATAATGTTCTCACTGCTGAGACTCGGGCCTCCTCTCAACAGTGGTGATGAAATAATTTACACAAAGCAAAGTCGCTTGGGTTCGAACCATCGACTGGTACCACCAGACAAAGATAAGTAGGTACATAAAAAATATTATAACTAAATATCTTCTCTTCTACGCGCTACTTTTTGTTGTCGCTGCCGTCGCCGTGCAGTATTAATCTTCTACTTGTCACTTTTTACTTCCATTTATATAATTTCCGTGCGATCTGAATCAAATGCTGGAAGAAGCAGTTTGCCCTGCAACAAATGAATTTACAGTTTTGTTAGACTATACTTACTGAACCCACACCTCAGAGACCTGAAGAATAAGTTAGGAAATGAGTAAGACATAATATATTTTTCATACCTTTTAATTCCTTGATGTCTAGACATTTGGCATTTTTTTCAACTCGTCTCAAAATAATTTCCGGCAGTACACATGTTTTAAAGAAAGTTACCAACTTCAGCATCATAGCATTGATAAATTCCTCATCCCGGTTAACTTCTATTACAGCCAATGGTTGGGTGACAGATATAAAGCAAATGAAATAACATTTATTCATTTTGGTAATTCGCAATTGACCCTGGACCTAGAATCAAAATAATAATAGCTGTTAAAAAGAAACAATCCAAGAAATCATCATCATCATCATCATCGGCCTATTAATGTTCCCACTGCTGGGACAGGCCTCCTCTCTATGAGAGCCTGCCCGCCTGCCTAGGTTCGAACCCACGACTTACTGAACGTAAGTCAGGGCCGCCACCACTGGGCCACCGCTGCTCTCTACTCAATGTTCTATTTCATATAAATTATATTCTAAACACAAACATAAAATAAAAAAAAATAAAAATCTGGTTGTACCTGCCGTGTTAATATCTACTCGCTAATTACATTTCCTATGTGTTTCTCTTTCAGAATTTGTACGCAGAACATGATGTTTAATACGTAGTATTGAACATCCACAATTTACACATAATTGTCGTTGGTGACCACTACTTGTGTTTTGTTCATTTTCTCGAATCCCTGAATTGTTGAGAGCCAACATCCAGCAAGAATGAGAGACCAAGCACTGGGCTGTAAACTGTAAATAAGACATATGCATATTTATTTTTGTTCAGTTTGTACGGATAATAGAAAAGATTATTTAAAAACTGCTAAACAGAACATTAGCTTACCACTAGCAGTCCATAGTCGAATTTCTGATAGTATTTCAACGGGTTTCAGAGGCCGTCTCCTGCGATGCATAATATCAAAGCCGCAATTGCCGCATCACATTGGTTCCTCAATCCTCATTCCTAGTAGGGCAACAAGATCGTGCGCAGGAGTGTTCATGCCTAGGTTGTCATATAAAGCCGGTTCAACGTTTAACAAAATAGCGCCAGGGTCATCGTCTTGAGCAGATTGAGTGTCCAAGGGTAAAGCCGGGTCTTCAATAAAAGCGGTATAGGAGTCCATTATAACAAAATGAAAAAAACTTCGCAAAAGTAATCGAAACCACATTGAATGTTTTTATTTTCATTTCATTGTATGCATTTGTCATTATTGACAGTTGGTGTAGCCAGGTAAAATGATTTGAAGGCCAAAATCAATGAGTGTTTTATTTGTTTTTAATATAATTAAAAGAAAATAAATATAACACCGTTTGAAAATCACTTGATTACAGATTTTTAAGAAAATGTAATCGTATTTTTATAATTTTTCGAAATCGATTAGTATCTTTCCTGTAAGAATAATCACAGATATAATTAATGTGGCAACACCGAATCAGTGTCCAACCATAAAATGAACGATTCCCTTTAGAGTAGGTACATACCGGTATGTGATGTGATGACAATCAACGAGTGTTGCTAACGTTTGATTTTGTATTTCCTCTTCTAAATCTTATACTTTTTTAAAGTTTTAAGGGTAATTACTAAATACAGGGTGAATTTTAATTAATGCGACAAAATGAAATTGGAGCTTCAGTTACAGTAACATAGTAATTATAAACTGTTTTTTCTACAATCTAAATCGTTAAAAAAAAAAACGCGATTATCGTTTTCAAAAGGTCCATTGATGTTATTATCTTTATTTAAGTACGAATTATCGGTATTCCAGTAATATGCAAAATAAATAAGAAAAATTAAGGCAAAATTAGGTAAATGACCGCTATATTGAGCACTGCGATGAGTCGGACGAGATTTTTTGATACTTTTATTATTTTAACGATTTTCGTAACACTGATCAATCGTTTTTTTAATTTTACATTTGATATTTTATACATTTTCTTGACAACACGTATTATTGTATATTTAAATTTGTCGCATCTATTCAATTTCACCCTGTATAGTTCTACATCACCTTGAAAAGCATCCATTGTACATAAAAATAATACTTACCGTCAATAAAAAACACTTCACTTTTCCATAAAAACTCTTTCACGGACGTTTGAATGGTTCTCAGTAGTAGAGTCGCCAAATATGCTAAACCTGAATGGTGCTTACTACTCAGTTAGCCGTTCAGACGAGCGAAATTTGAACTACAGCTACCATTTTGAGAACGACATTTTGCTGACAGTTAAAAACCCCGAAACATAAATAAACGATGTACAGCAGTCTCTGATTTACAAGTTGTAGGATGTTCTGATATTTAAAAAAACTGACCAAAAATACTGCCCTACGTTTCCCCTTTTTCTTGGTAAACTTCTTAAATGGCAAGACCAATTTATCTTGACGCACTTTGTGTGCTAATAATATTAAAATTTGCAATAGTTATGAAAAACCAAAGTGGTTTGTCTGTGTACCTATTCACTTATCTTGCTGGTTTCACATGAATTAAATATGATTCAATATTGATTGAATCATATTTAGATGTAAGATGAAGATGAAAATGATGATGTAGATGTAATCTTTTTACTTACATACAGTAGAAAGATTTTTAAATCCTTAGGTACCTACTTTAAATTAAAAGTAGATAATACAATAATTACATTAGTATTGTATCTGTGTGAACCAAAGGCACGTCGCAGATATTTTTTTTCACTTTCTGGCATTCTCTCTCATCTCCAAATGAAAATCATTTTATCAATCATAAAATGTAAAATTAGCGGGCAAACCCGCGCGCTAGCGCAAACTTGCTATAAACACAATTTTGATTCGCAAGATGTCAAGACAATTATAACGCATGGGCTGACTGGAGGAATGGCACAGCGCCATCTATAAATAATAAATGTTTACCGAACGTAAACTCGTATTACAACAGTTACGAACTTTTTCTCGTGGTTCTAAATATTTCTGTCAGATGGCGCGATTCAGTTCACTCACACATGTAAAGATTTTTCGTTTTTTATTGGGTCAAATTCTCCTAGAAATACTGTTTTTTTTTATAAAATTTGGGCGATTTGCGACCATAATACATTATAAAGTACCATTATACTTGCTTTTATTCTGTAGAAACCGTTTATTTACGGAGATTACAGAGCTTGGAAAATGTATGGCGAGGTCTGTCTAGGCAATCACCTTAACGAAATTCGCAAACCTTGTGTATGGATATCTAATTCTAAACATTTTCATTTTAATTCTTTGGGGTCAACAACTGAAATTTTTGTTTTTTAAACTTGAAATTAAGCAAGTCATATTATGGTTATCTACTACTATAAAACCTGAAGTGATTTTTGATGATTTATTATTTAATAATAAACAAACCAAACCTAAGTCATGTAATTTATTACTTAACGAAAAACATTGTGCAGAAAAACTAACTATATTAATAAAGACTCAAAAGTAATAATAAAACAAATTCCAAAAAAAAATACCAATAGCTCCTTTTAACAATAACAAAATGAATCGAAAGAGTCATCACCATCATCATCATCATCATCATCAGCCACCGCTGCTCAAAAGAGCAATCATAAGAGTGGCCGACAACAGAAAAAAAAGCTTTGCATCATGAGCTTTGCTTTAATCTTTCAACTATCTTTCTGAACTATTTGAAGCGTTTAAATGAATACTAGCAGTTGCTCACAACTTCATGTGAAATCTTTGATGAGTGAAAAAAAATTATATTTGTTATTCCAGACTATAATCTATCTCAAATATCATCCAGATCCATCAGCCATTAAAGCGTGATTGAGTAACAAACATCCATCCATTCATCCCATTTTTCGCATTTGCAAAATTAGTATAGATTCTATGTATAAACTCATATTTAGGGTAGAAATTCGAAAAATATTTCTTCACTGAAAATTACTGATAAGTAGGCATGTAATTCTGTTTGTTGTTGCGGACGACATAATTGAAGTAGCTGGGCCAAGTTGGATGGAGTTGGCCTAAAACAGGGAAAACTGGCACGGGATGGAGGAGGCTTTTACCCAAAAGGGATCCATATGTAACTAATAATACTATAACTAAACTATTAATTTGTAAAAACATTTGTAAAGAAAAATATGGAATAAATGAGCTTTACTATTATTATATTATAGTTCTGTTTGTAAAAATAATTTATCAATAAGTAAAAGGTGCGAACCTGAGCAGAGCGAGAACCATCAGCAGTGACAGCGGTCCAGTGATCTGGCCACTGTTCATCACGCCACCCTCCTTCATTGATCATCGGCTCGATCGTAAAGCAATGGCCAGGCTTCATCACTCCAATTGCTTTATTTTCTGAAAAGATATTCAAACATGCATCATGTTCGTAAACGGGCACTGTCAATTTTATTGCGACTGGTCATCTGTTAGTTGCCATGGCTTAAGTATTTTAATGAATTATTTTACTTATTATGTATGAGTAACAATATTTTGATTTAAAAGAGTGTCCATGGAGTTTCTTGCCGGCTAGAGAATGGGCAACAACAGTACCTACTTTCAGTTATTATGTCTTGTGACTGGGACTGCACATTAACATTTAATTTTCATCCTTGTATGACATCCTTGTATTCTAAAGTGCCTGTAACTGGCCTACTTGAAATAAATGCTTTGATTTTGATAAGAGTTTTACACTTTGTACACAAATAAAGCATTGGAAAATCAATGTTTTTTTTTCCTCCACTACTTATTTTATATAGAACGACCTTGTCGCAGGGAGTGCGTCTTTATTGAATAAAACTTCTACTACAATACTTGTGAGTACAACACTTACTGGCATAATGAGGCACATTAGGTGTAGTATGGAACAGCCTATGTATTCCGTGTCCACAGTAGGACCTTACAACGCTGAACCCATTTGCCTGAGCATGCTTCTGAATCACATTTCCAATTTCTCGGTACTTCTCACCAGGCTTCACTATCGCAATAGCTTGCGATAAGCATTCATACGTTACTTGGACCAGCTTCCGAGTTGATTCTGGTACATTTCTAACAAAGAATGTCTCATTGAGATCACCATGGAACCCCCGGTGATAGACTGTTACATCTACATTGCAAATGTCACCATCCTGTAAATAAAGGCAGCTTTAATTAGCATTTAAACTTTAGAGATTCCACAAATAACCTTACTTTATTTACATTAATTAATAATTAAGCATTTTGAATAAGTTAAAGAATTGTTAAATGAACCAGCAATTAAAATAATAAGTGTGTATGTTGTAGTTTTACATGAAAACATCATAACACAGGCCAACCTGATATAACAAGGTCAAAAAACTCATAACAAAATGGGGTTATATGCTAATGTTCTAGAACATGACATGAATTTTTTTAATGTTTTGGACTGGCATCCTATCATGCTGTAAGAGTTTATTGACCCTAAGATTTTGCTAATGTTGTGATGTAATTTTCTGATCCTGTCATGAATAAAAGCTTGCTTTTCATGTTTCTCATCAAATAATGGAATTCTAATTACTAAATTTAAGCTTAACACCTTGTATGACAATAAACTCATATTGTCAAAATAACAAAAAATTTTAGGTTTTTTAGGGTCTCATTAAAGTAAAAATGTACAAACCTCCAATGGACGTAAATCAGGTATTCCATGGCAGATAACCTCGTTTACTGAAGTGCAGCAGCTGTTTGGAAAGTTATGATAGTTGAGGGGGCTCGGGTAGCACTCCCGCTCAATACACGCCTCATGGACAACACGGTCAATCTCCTCCGTTGTCACTCCCACACCACATGCTCTAGAAACAAGTTATAATTTGAACTGTAAATCATTTCATATAATCAAATTATTAGCATGTACCAGTAACCAAGACTGGCTTGTTCAAGGAATTTGTGTTTTCAGCATTTCTCAAGAACTGAATCTCTTGAATCTTGGTACAATAATAAGGGGACAAAACTTGTAAGTACTTTGTTTATTATGATATTGTTCCAAAAAAAATTAATCTTAAGAATTTCTTTGGACTAAGAACTTTTAACACAAATTGTGGCATTTAATTGTTTTCGAATAACATGGAACAAAAAGTACAATAATGTAACACTAAAGAAGCATTAAAACATGAACTCACTTGGCAGCCTCGTCCAGTACTTCTCTCCCGAGGCGACACGCCACGCGCATGCCTTCGATCTCTTCATCATCAAGCACTTTGATCTGCCCGGAGCCCTTCGCAGCATGTTCCGACGCTGGGAAACCGATCGGGTGATCAGCATAGTCCGGACGGCCGATATGCGGCGGCACCGTTCGCTTCGGACCCGCCGGGAACGGCCTCAGCTTCCCAGTAAAACTGAACGACGGCCACGGGTTGTACTTCACATTAGACACATCTGTACTCTCACCCTCTAAAACAAAATTTACATTGTCATAACGACTTGTAACCTAACACCGTAACATAACCTTCAACGCACTTACTCGCTAACGAATGAATTATTTTGTGATTCTTCCAAGATTTCTTGAAGCAGTCCTGATTACAGAAATACGAGCCTTGAATTCCGAGTTTTATACAAGTTGGACATTGTAATTGTGCAATAGATTTGCAGCCGGGAGTTTCACACATTCCAATCGCCGCCATTTTTTTGAGATAACTGTCAATGACTGTCATAGTGTCAAATCTGTATTGACATTTGCTATTAAGTGTTACCAGCCTGATTTGAATTATAAATAAGAAACATTCCAATGAAATATTGCACAGTAAAGTGATAAAATGAATATACATTATAATAGTAATACTATTTTTGTTGTTTGATTGCTGAGGCCTAGAAAACGCTATTGACGTGTTGAGAAGAGTTTGTGAGTGATTGGTCGGGGAAAACCGCACGGAGAAGAAATTGGAAGGTTATGGGAGCGGCCTTTGCACAGCAGTGGGATAATATGGGACAAAGAAAAAAATGATTAAGTGCATCCAATGATATTACCATTAATATCCGGTTCATTCAAAGGTATTACCTCAGTTACGGGTAACTCCACTTCCGCATTCATCGTACTTTTAGTAAGATTCTGTAAGACGGAACTAAATGGTTACATTAAAATGTTTATTTTCTTACTGACTACCTACTGAAAAACCGTTTTAGTTTAAAAACGTGTGGAAAAGAGAGAGAGAGAGAGAGAGAGAGAGAGATGCGTTTTCTTAGCTGTGTGACATTCCAGGCTAAATAGATGGTTAAAGAATAGGTACGGAAAGAGAATTTGTAGATCGGGTAATACAGATTGTTATAGGTACTTACTGAATGGATTACGAACACCGTGCAACCATCCGGTTGGAAGGTCCCAGGAACGAATTAACACGTTTCTAGAGTGACAGTAGAATAAATTGAATTGAGTGACAAGAAACTCGTAATCAATGTCAAAACTGTCTAGCAACTCCTGCATTGCACGATAAATATCACTTAAAACAGTACAAACTTGCAAAGAGATTGTTTATAACATCAAAAAGACAGTAATTTTTACATGCTCTAAAGAAGTAGAATCAATTATTTTAGTTTCAATAACGAAGTACTGAAATGCGCCATTCGCGCTGCGATCACTTGGAGATTGACGTACGTAGGTATTTGCTTTTAAACTACGTGCTCTATTTTTAAATCGTTTATTTTCTTCCAGCGCTGTCCAGCGTATACCAGTAATTCCAGTTGGACTGGCAATATTTTTATTGGCGTTGCACGTTCCTCGCTTGATTGAAAGAGTTCGCCGCAAAAAGTTCTCATCTGGAAAAAAGTAAAACTGCTCAACCTTTTTTGTTGGTTTCCGTTAGACGTTCTAACGTGCTCGTAAAAATATTAGGGAATAGGACTTTTAGGGTCTTGATCCCAAGCTACGGTGTTATGCTAACAAAAGGTAGTCTTTGAAAGTTTAACGAACTCTAAAGAGGGTGAGAGAGTAGTTTAGCCACGCTTCTAAATTAGGCCAATTTTCACTGTAATGCGGTTTAGGCTAATGGGTCTCAAGCACGTTGTTTACGTCTTTTAAGATACCTACAGCTAAACTAGATTCGTGCCTACTGATGAGGTTCAAAAGTATTACAAAAGTTACTTAACCACTATGCACGACAAGATTTTGACACATGACACATCAGCTGAATCGGCGGGGTGATGCGAATCTGTCAAAAATTTACAGAATTTTCGTGAACTTTCAGCATTCGATTTTTTAATGAAAAATATGTCAAGGAAGCTGTTCCATACGATACGTTTGTCGTTAATATCACCAGTAACGTGTTTTGTTCGGTAAAACGGCGTTAGTGTATTGCCAAATATGTATAAAACACATATTACTGCACCCTTCCAAAAAGTAGGTAACGCAGATGCGCTGGAAATAATATAAATAGGCAAGCTTCTCGTTTGCTATAAAAACTGGAAAAAGCTAAATAAATACAGTAACCTTCTATCTGTGTTCTTATTTTTGCCATTATTCATACATTATTTCATAAAAAATGACGATCAAAGGCTTGACAAATATTACTAAAAAAAACAATGTTGCTACCAACTTATCACATGACATATCACTTCGTAGTGCTGACCGTAAACCCGAGTTTCATCATAACGATTAAAATGTAGCATTCAGCCTAATCGATACTCGCAATCAAATTAAGTTTGGAAAAAAAATTTTGAGACGCAATGAAAACTCCTTGGTACAATTTCAAATAATAATTATATTTAAATTCTGAAACGAATCTTTTTATACTACTTTTTTAATAATATCATGTATCATGTAATTATTCGTTGCTTTTGGTTGACTTATTAATAATAAATAAACACAGAACTCTCTAAACTTTAAACAAATAACTTTTAATTTTTTGATGATAATCTTTCCTTTAAAACTTACGGATTGGAGAATTTGGAGAAACGCCGTTGCCGAACTAGCACCGTATGGCAAAAAATTAAGTCTAACAGTTTAAGCAAAGACAAAATCTGAAAATGAATCAAGATTCATTTTCAACTGTACGGAATGTTTTGATTCAAAATTTAAATTAGGAATGTAATTGTGACTATACACATACATTCACATTTATTAAGCATTTTTATTTACTTTAATCATATTATATTGTGAATTTTGTTCTGGAATGTCTGAAGGTTGGATATAGTGTGCCAACGATCGGAAAAATTGAATGATAAATAAATATGAAGGATTCTAAAACCGTTTTTATTGAACAAAGCCTATCTAAGTATTCAAAATCAAACGAAAATTCATAATCTGCCTTATTTTTCCCAACTGTAATGGGGTCGACTTCTAACTGAATACCAGCATTTTACATGGAGCGATCGGACCTCCACACCCCAGTTGGTACTGGGTGGTAGGATATCCCTTGGTAAGACTGGTTGTCTAACCTATTGGGTCGCTGACTACCTGTAACGACTGTCAAAGAACTACTAATGACCCAACCCTGGACCAACTGCTTAGTGTGCTTTCAGAGGCACGGAGGAAACTCGGTATGTAATGGGTGGTCACCCATCCACAGACCAACCTAGGCAAGCAAGGCTTAACCTAAACGTCGACGCGAGCGGCCGTTATTATCTAACAACGAGCTCTTCCCCTTGGCTTCTCTTGCATAATTAAATGAAAATTGACCATTAAAATTATTGTTCGGTAAAGGAGAGAAATAAACAAAATTAGGTAGTCCCATTTGCCCACAAACTCTATCATTGCAAAGTCCCATTTGCATTGGGCAAATGGGACTTTGCAATGATAGAGTTAAAAAGTATTTGAAAATAAATTTTAATGGTTTATCCCAATAACTAATCCCACCGAACACAGTAACCTAATCATACTATTCCCCATTTTGTTTACTAAATACAATTATCATGGTATTAGGAACTAAACCAACTGTACCACACCTAAAAGATCAGTACCAAGATCCCTGGCGCACTGACAACCAACGAAAAGAAATAATCACAGAAGAATGCACTCGCTGATTTATATCAGCGAATGCATTCTTAATTTAAATTTTGATATGAAAAAAAATCGGCGCGAATTTAGCCTTTGATCGGTCTGTGCTGTTTATTGTTGGGTTGGTACCATGTACGAAAAACTATTAAGATTACCTAACTAAAGCTTAAAACAATATTAAATTAAATATAAACAAAATTGTTCTACTTTCCATCAATCGATTTGCTAAATTCCGTAAATGAATTAATCGAGTTAATCGAATTTTACAAAAAAAAATAATCGATTTAAATAATCGCTTTCACACATCACAAATACAAAAAAAAAAAACAAAAAAAAAAATGGTCGTCTATTTTAGATACAAAATTAAGTAGTGGTAATGAATATTACATGTTATTGGTCCTATATTAGTAAATTACGCTAAGATCTGGGTATTCTCATGTTGTTTATAATATTTGAAATGATATTTGTCATATCTGTAGTCGAATCTAAACGTGTCTGTGTGTTAAAATGTGTAAAATAAAATGTAAACAAACAAGATTGGCGCGAAACTTCGACTTTGGATATCAAAATATATCATTACCACTGCTTACTTAAATTGAACTATGGTTAAATTCGTCACATAATGAAATGACGAGTTATTAATTCTCAACATAGTGGAGCTTGGATGCCCGAAAACCCCAATTTTTATGATTTTTAGCGTCGGCTAGCACTGCCGTCAAAATGGCGATAAACGTATTTACGCATTTGGATTTTATTAGGGTAAATTAAGAATGTTGCGCGCTAAATACAGAACTTTGAATGGCTTTAACATATGTAGTTTTTCTTCAACTTTCTTAATTAACGCACACTCATAGTCTTTCATAATCAGAACATTAAATATTTACATACAAAATAAGGATGTCGTATGACTTAACCGCCGGCCCCATTCGGGGCCAGTACCGAGCCAGCGTAGGTTTCAGTGCCCGGCCCCGAATGGGGCCCGTACCGAACTTTATGGTTAATGAAATAAGGGCAGGTTAATATAACGGCTAATACTTAAAAGCATAATATACTAATTTTGCATCATGCTAGAATTTGGAGTACTTTATGATTCAATCGGATCAAATGGCGCAGTGGTAGTGAGGCTGCCTTACGTTTATAGGGTCCCGGGAATCCCGATAATAGCAAATGTTTGTTTGATGAGCATGGACATCTGTTTCCGAGTCATGGATGTTTACACGTATATGTACTCGTATTTACAAGCTTACAAACAAAAAAGTACCTATCTATGTTATATATCAACTATCTGGTGTCCACGACACAAGCCTCGTAGTTTAGTGTGGCCATTAGATGACGCTGTGTGTAATGTCCAGCGATATTTATTACTAACATCACTTGGCTAGGCAAGGGTAGTGTTGATCTTTAAAATAAAACTTTATCCTAATATACTTGCGGATGTATTAAACCATTTGTTTTATTTCAGACACAAAAAATCTATAACAAAGAGGTCAAAAATAGCTAGCTTTCATTATATTGGCACAAGTGAGTAGTGATGTACCGACTGGTCGGGACAGTCGACTGACTGGCTTCATAATTTGTAATTAGCCGGTAAAAAGCACCGTCTCGTTTTTTATGTACTTAAATATAGTGATGGAAACGAAATTGTAACGAGTGTGTACTTATCAGCTTTTCAATTTATTTGCTGAAACTCTCTAGGCTACTCTACACAGACAGAAAATAGTAGATTATGCACCGAGGGGCTAAAGTTGTGTCTTATGTCACGGGCGTCATATTGAATCTCGAGTGCAATGAAGGATTCGGGATTTAACTCCCGAGCGCAGGGAGGGAGTTAAGAGTTTTACTCACGAGCGAAGCGAGGGAGTTAATACAAGAATCCTGAATGCAGCGAGGGATTCAAGCTAGCCCAAGGCAAAGTCACCTTTAGCCGGGCTTTAAAACGGTTTTCTTGGGAGTTACGCTCGACCACAGGCTACAATGGGGTCCTCATTTAACATCTCTTGCAGGCCGGCTGAGCTCAGCAGCGTATGCTGTTAGAAAAATCCGTCAATTTACTGATGTTGATACGGCGAGGATAGTCTATTTTAGTTATTTTCATAGTATTATGTCATACGGTATTTTACTATGGGGACGGGCTGCAGACATCGAGTCTATTTTTATTCTGCAGAAAAGAGCCATCAGAGCCATTTATGAATTACGTAGACGCGATTCTCTAAGAGAACTGTTTAAGGAAATTAATATCATGACAGTACCTTGTCAATACATATATGAAAACATCATGTACGTTAGGAAAAATTTGCATTTATTCAGTAAAAGAGGTGACAGACACCACTATAATACTAGAAATAGGGACCAACTAGTTCAGCCAGGTTTCAGGCTTGCTAAAGTAGATTCATCTTTCATGGGGTTCTGTTTAAAATGTTACAATAAAATACCTCCCCACATTCTACAACTGAATGAGACGAAATTTAAATCTTGTGTAAAACGCACACTATGTAGGCAAGCATATTATAAGCTGGGAGATTACATTGAGGATAAAAATGCTTGGCTAAATGCTGGTCCTGCTCCGCAACCATAGCTGCATAGGTGCAAACTTATTGGACAATATTATTGTGGTAGCTGCAGAAGATTGTAAATATATTCTTGCATTGTATAGATTCCATCTCTTAGTATTGTATAATTGCATAGCACATGTGTGAGTACCATGTACTGTAAAGCTACCATTTGCATTTAGTTATCTTTCATTGACTTGAATATGCCTTGGTGGCTGAGAGAATGTCATGCTCGCTTAAATGTCTTGCTGATGGTGGCGGGTGGGTCGGGTCATTTAGTTCCCTTCAATATGGTTGAATTGAATGGCGCTGATCCATGCGTCATGTTCGTGAACGGGCGCTGTCAGTCGGGACTGGTCATCTCTTAGCTGCCATGGATCATTTGAATTGCTTTATTTTATAAATTGTTGATTTATTTCTTTTTTTTACTCTGGACGCTCTTATTCTGCACGTCTTTCTACATCGTTCTCACATATATGTATAATCTCAACATGAAAGATGTAACCAAGATTTTGTAAGAACATTTTTGATTGAAAAGAGTGTCCATGGAGTTTCTTGCCCGTTCTTCTCCATAGAGATCTACGCTAGGGAATGGGCAACTACAGTACATTCTCAAGTTATTATGCCTTGTGTCTGTGACTGTAGCCTTTTTTTTTTTCGTATTATCGACATTCAAAAGTGCCGTAATGGTCTAGTTGAAATAAATGATTTGAGTTTGAGTTGAGTTTGAGTTTGAGTTTAGCCCAGAGGAGGATATTCTACTTTTTATACCTACTGTGAGAAAATAATAGCCGTAGTACGAAAAATAAAGTATTTATTAAATAAACAAACAGTAAGTATAACATATTTAGAACTAGTTAGTTACATGCACTTACATATTAATTGAAGTTAATGGTAACATTTATTTACTTGACATGTATTTTTAACATTTATTTAGTTTACTTAAAATAAATTAACTAATGTTACAGCCAATTACTGTTACGGTATTACGGCGCGGTACGGTATTTGTTATTATTAATGCCAGTTTAAATGTTATTCCATTCCTTTTAAAAAATGGTTAGTAGTTATCTAATTATTCTTACAATATTATGTCTTCGAAAACATAGCAACGATATGAAGAAGCAGTCGCGTCGTTATGATTTTGTAGGAAATTGAGAATATCATCCACGCGTAGGGAGAAAAGCTTTCCTCTTTCTGGCACCAAAGGGTGTTTGTTAGCACTCTACTGCCAATTTAGCTGAGCATGTGAGATTCCAAATTCAAATCACATTATTGACCAGCGGGTCATAATTAAATCCAGAACAACATTATTGACCGGCTGTGCCCCCGGCCACTAATGACTCACTTTAAGATAAGGTTGCTTGACATAAATAATTTGTTATTTTCGAGCAGGTGGTGTGAAGTAGTACATTGTAATACAAGGGGCTAAAATGACCCATTATAGACGAGGTAGTTTTACTACCGAGCTGCAGCGAGGTAGTAAATAGGAACCGAGTTATAATGGGATTTTAGCGCCGTGTGTTACACCGTACTTTTCACTGCGATTGCGAGAAAGTAAAATAACGATATTTAACACGTTCACGGACACTCCGTCGATAGGCGTAATACAGATAGATTAGGTTGTGACACCACGTCGATCGACGTTTCAATGAATTATACAAAAAACGCTACTCCGTCAGTGGACGCTTGCTTTGCGTACACTCTTAAGGAGAGCGAGATATTGTGTCACAACACGATCAATTATTATATCGCTAGTGCCATAAGGAAAGCCAAAATACAGTCGTTTTTTAGAGTTCTCCTCTCACCCCCTCCCGCGCACCCCATCGTGACAGTACGTTCATCGGCGTGAGATTTTCGTACTTCAGTCGCCCAGTGCCACCGTGTGAGACATCACTTTGCGCGCGGTCGCTGACGCATCTAACATCGAGAATCGTCGTCTATAGGCGGTTGTTGCCATAACAAACATAATAATGTTCTATTATATATGACAATCCGTCTACAGCCGTTGTATGGGAATTCGTGTGTCATATTGTATTTTTTTAATAAATCATATTGTCCGTGAACGTGTTAATATGATAGTTTCTTTTATTAAAAATTAAATGTAGAATTTGTACTGTTGTTCAAATGAGATGTTTTTTCCCGGCAACATATTGCTCTGTGAAGACGAATATAATATTGTGTCGTCTGTGGGGTAAACATAAAAAGGAATCCTACTTATCATTCACATAAATAATACAGAAAAAAACATAAAATTTCGCGCCAATGCCTTCTTTTATTTCTTCTGTATCTGGAATGCAACGCACTCATTCTGCCAAAGAGTTCGGCGTTCGGAGCGTTTGGTTCCATTAAAAAAAAAATGTTTTTTTTTTAATGGGACAGTTATAAGTCAATTCT
The DNA here is from genome assembly GCA_916618015.1 of Xestia c-nigrum. Lineage (NCBI taxonomy): Eukaryota > Metazoa > Arthropoda > Insecta > Lepidoptera > Noctuidae > Xestia > Xestia c-nigrum. The sequence continues at coordinate 21,698,008 of OU745250.1, forward strand.
TTATTATTTATGAGTTTGCGAACACCGACGACGAAAATTAAAAAAAAAGCTTATTTTCCCTAGGGCTTTAATACAACGTTATTTTTTAGTCGTTTTTAAAATCAGCTTCTTCATACATTATTGGTCGCCTAACTCGGAAAAATGTAGGCAACAGCTGATATTTTTTTCGAGATTTCATAGTTGGTCCCATAGTAAAAGTTGTTCATTTTCATGAGTGCTATCTGCCTTTAAAGGGATTAAAACGACTAAAAAATAACGTTGTATGCAATTTTATGCCCCCTCTGGTACGCTATTATGACGGTCTCTTCGAGCAAGAGGAGTGAAAATAGTATATTTTATAACGAGGGACTAAACGAAGCCATTATATACCCGAGGTGGTTTGACTCCCGAGCTTGCGAGGGAGGCAATGAAAGCGAGGGTATATTGGATTGGCGTTTAGTCTCGAGGTGCAAACTGTACTTTTCACTTCGAGTGCGAGAAAAATAGTCATTTAAAACTGAACAAATTTACACTCGACAAAAATTCTGAACTGAGCGGTCAGTTTTTTCTTCTATCAGGTCAGTCACAGATTAACCATTGAAAACACAACACAAACTCTCAACATTTTCGCAATGAAGATGATCCACACTCCACAGATAATTAGTACCTACATTACTGCAACGGCTAGCAACAGTGGCATTGCTTTTCCATATCAACGATGCACACAAACAACCATACATTTTTTCGCGTTGAAGAGTTCATTTGTTTTTTTTTTTAATAAACCGCTTTCTATTTGCATGCCAATTCGAAATTTAAATAAAACCTTTGACAATTTACTCTTTTGTGACCATGTTTCAGAGTAAAAGATCTTTCCGTTTTTAAATTACTTTTTACTCCCTAGGGAATAAACAGTCACTTTAATCCCGCTTCGTAGGGCTATACCGGCGTACTTTTAGAGCATGAGTGTAAAATAATTTAAAATGTCTATGACTATTGAGCGACAATGTTGCATAATGTTATCATGCGAGTAACTTGGCTGCTGTAACGACTCGAAGTGCCACACACATTGCCGATACCACCTGAACCTGTGCCTGAACTCTATCAAAAGCAATGATCGGCTTGGCAGACTTATCGGCCTTTTTGCAACAGGCTAAGTAACCGGTCAAAGTCACAGTTGGGCCATTTCTAAGCCCCTTCGTACACAAGGCAAGAAAAATCTTCGATACTCGACGATTTTAGTGTCCGAGCGACTGCCGCCATACAAATCCATTGAAGTTCGTACACGAGTCGCGTCGCGGACATTATGGATTAAGTGTCACGCTAGCGTCAGAACCTAGCTACATGCTCTTTCCACAAGACCATAGCATCGGTTTACACCGAGACGCGACGCTACGCGATGCGGTATGACTTTACTGAAAGAGGCCAGTGATTTCGCTCTGGGCTGCGCGCTGCCGCGAAACGCATCGCAATGAAATGTGTATCTTTTCGTGTAGTAAATAAAGTTACATTTTGAGCCGCTGCATGTGCTGCACGCAGCGTCGCGTCGCGTCTGGGTGTTAATTGACCCATAACAGGCAATTTTGAATGTCAAAAAAACAAAGAAGGCGATATGAAAGTACTGGAGTTGCCCCTTCCAAAAGCGTAGATCTCTATAGAGAAGAATGGGGAAGAAACTTCATGCACAGTCTTTTCATTCAAAATATTGGTTACAAAATCTTGATTAAACTGGCATTATAATGGCTCAGTAATACCCAAAGGCTATTTTACAAAGAAAACATGTTTTGTAGACGGTGATGTAACGCTTCATTAAAACAAAATTAATACAGTAATCGCCCTTGAGGTTTTCAGCAGGGTTGTCGAGCAAGTTTCATTTCTACCCTGAAATTACGCATAAAACTGATAAATTGTAAAAGGCGAGGCAAATGAACCCAAATTAATTTAATTTTCGCAGAAAACATCGATACAATGTAGTCGCTAGAATTGGGCGAGGTATTAAATTAATTGCTCTGCCCGTTTTAGTTTTAAGTGGTCTGGCTGGAAATGTTTTGAGCGATTCCTTTCAGATATTGCTCATCATCATCCTCATCATCAGCCTATAATGTTCCCACTGCTGGGACACGGCCTCCTCTCAATGAGAGGGAATGGGCTATAATCTACCACGCGGGCCCAGTGCGGATGTCACATGTCTTCGAATTTTTGGTTCTAGGACATGCCGGTTTCCTCACGATGTTTTCCTTCACCGTTTTGAGAGCAGCGGTGATAAAAATGACATATTGCTCGCTCCATGTAAAATACTGGTATTCAGCTGCATTTGTTAAGACCCCGACGCAGTTGGGAAAAGGCAGGCAGATGAGTCCTAGACCCAGGCCAGCCTTCCACGACCGCCAAACTATATTGGGGACAAACAAACAAACTTTTTTACAAAAGTAGATATTTTGGTGCTGTTCGATTTGGATGAATGAACGCACAGTACCGAACCCCATCTTTATATTGTAACATCATCATCATCTGCCTAGCCTTTTCGCAACTATGTTGGGGTCGGCTTCCAGTCTAACTGATGCAGGTGAATTCCAGTATTTTACATGGGGCGACTGCCTATCTGACCTCCACAACCCAGTTAATACTGGGTAATACGTTACCACTCGATAAGACTGGTGGTCAGACTTTTTGGGCCACTGACTACCTGTAACGACTGCCAAAGATGGACAAATGACAGCCGGGACCAACTGCTGAACGTGCTTTCTGAGGCTTGGCGGAAACTCTGTATGTGAGGGTGGTCACCCATCCACAGACCAACCTAGGCAAGCACTTCTTAACCTAAAGATCGGCCCGAGCAGCTGTTAATATTTAGCCACAAGCTTTAAATAAAATCGAGCCATCAACGCAGTATTAAAGGTATGTCACCGTAAAATTGTCAAACACGTTATGTTGTAATATCTCTAGCGATATTGTAAAAACTCGAAATATTGTCAAATGAACATACTGCTTACAACAAAACGCATTATTTTTCGTGAAATGCATGCGATGGTAGTCAACTCACGCGGTGTGGAGGGAAGGAGGGGTCCCCCTTGCCCATTGGTACAACTCTCATGAAAAGATATTGTACCATTCCTGAGAAACACCGATTATTATAACCTAACCTTAAAACACTTTATATTCCCCTAAAAAGCGTAGTCGACGGAGCCCCGCTTCGCGGGGCCCCTATTTCCGACTGCAGGGTTTAAAGGAACCTAACTAACCTAACGGGGGGGGGGGGGGGTGCCCCAAGTCCCGATTATGGGGGCAGAGATACTTCAGTCTGTTCAGTTGACAATAATTCGAGATATTACAATATCGCTAGAGAGTAACACGTTATATTGTTAATTTACACAAATCTCGCGAACTGAAATAAACACTATTATCCATACAAATCGAGAAGATTACAATACAAATGTACTTAGGTATAATCTAGGGGATTAGGGATATTTATTGTCCGCTTTCTTCTTTTGTTAATCCCCGGATATTTTCGGGGGATAGTAAAGGGATTCGTAGTGCGTTGCCCGCTTGAGTTCGTTAATGGTGAGGATTAACATAAATGCATCAGAAGGTCGGTCTAGCAGGGCTTGGAGGCAGCGAGGTTGGTCATGATATTTTTATCATTTTCACTTAGAAATTTATTTTTTTCAGGAGGTATATTTTGTGTATTTTAAGTAGGGAGTGTACAATAGTTTGTACACTATAGAAAATAATAGAATAGAATTTTCTTCATTCGAGTATCCACGACTCAAAAGCTGTCAGTAAAACCTATGTTATGTCATACTTAAAATAAACTTTTTTTTTTTAATTGGTGCAATTTATACACTTGTGATGTTTGGTAAGTTGTTCGTTTTACTAAAAACCACCAACCACCATCATCAATACAAGAAATTTTTTCTTCCATTTTTGTCTGGAGTTAGCTCAACGCGTTTTTTTTTTTTCATTTTGTTTAATTTAATCCTAAAAGCTACCAACCTCCATTGAATGTTAGTTAAAAACTATGTTCTGTTAGGTATTAGATTGTTTTGAATGATGCTTAGCCTAAGACCTCTGTTTAGCAAACTTAATACGAATAATCCGATGACTTCCAAGCCACGCGTTATAAATCTTAAGACAATGACGGAATGTTGCGCACAAAATAAAAACGTCTTTTCTTAGATTATCTTTTGTATCTATACTATTATTATAAAGCAGTAGAGTTTGTTTGTTTGGTTGGTTGAACGCGCTAATCTCAGGATCTACTGGTTCAAATTGTAAAATTCTTTTTGTGTTGGATAGTCCATTTATCGAGGAAGGCTTTAGGTTATATAACATCACGCTACGACCACTAGCGGCGGAGCAGGAATGAAATATGTTGCTTCGTTTTTCTCTCTTATGTGACGCAGACGAAGTAGCGTGATCAGCTAGTTATTAATACAATACATCTACCTAATTGACACCAGAGCGTAGGATTAAATACATAATTATGGATTATATCATATTTAGGAAATAAGTACTTGGTGTTCTCCTATTCTATCCGAGGAGCTCGTGAACAAATAATAAATATAAATAAATATCGCTGGACATTAACACACAGCGCCACCTAGCGCCACACTAAGCACTAAAGCTTGTGTCGTGGTCACTAGATAGTTGATATACTACATATAATATACTTTTTTGTTCGTAAATATACCTACATACTTATTATACATATAAACATCCATGACTCGGAAACAAATGTCCATGCTCATCACACAAACATTTGCTCCTACCGGGATTCGAACCCAGGACCCTAAGAATGTAAGGCAGCGTCACTACCACTACGCCATTCGAGTCGTCAAATAATAGCCGCTCGGGTCAACTTTAGGTTAAGCCGTGCTTCCCTGTGAACGGGTGACTACCATATGTATGGTAGTCATATTATATATATATAGCCATTTGTCCCTCTTTGCCAGTCGTACAGGGAGTCAGTGGCTCAAAAAGTCTGACAACCCAGTACCAACTAGGTTGTGGAGGTCAGATAGGCTTTCGTTCCATGTAAAATACTGGTATTCAGCTGCATCTGGTTAGACTGGAAACCAACCCCAACATAGTAGAAAAGGCTAAGCTGATGTTCTCATATTCTATTAATGGTCGTTGTGAATTTTTTTATGAACAGTATACTGTGTTCTAATAATTGCAATTAATTTTTAAGCTAACAGCCGCTGTATCAATTCAATCCAAGTATCCGTATTCTTAAACAAAATAATATTTGTATTACCACTGGCACCAAAACTCACATTATATTTCTATTACGGCAAAAAATAATTCGCCACAAAAAATGTCGTCAGCATAAAAGTTTCAATAGACTTCGAGGTGATAAAATACATAATATTTTCACCTCCGCGATGGCATTTGTGAACGGAGGGACCAAATAAAGGTTCTTTTTCTAAGGCGCCATGAAACTGCTGTTTATTTATTCAAAAGCCTTAATATTTGTTTGCTGATTGCGATGATAAGTAAAAATGTCCAAGGGGAGGAGAGAGACATTTTTTTTTGCTAAGACATTAAAATTTAGCTTTCTTCTTCTAGATGCAAGATTTTGGTTGGTGATATTTATCCTTGCTTCTATTGGGTTTTCCGTTAGTAATTTCACCGTGGCAGCTATATGCTGAGGGAAATGCTGGTCATGCTGATTTTGCTCCGGTTATATCAGATTGCCGTCTCATCAGGAACAAGGTCCAAGCTTTTCCAGGGTGTTCAGGGCTCCAGAGATGGGAACCAATTTCAAAAGGTGGAAAGGGGCTTCCTGTTGTTGAATAACCCCCATCTGTGGACCCCGACCGAATCGCTCTGATGCGATCAGTGACGGATTAACCCTTAATCAAATTAAGCAATTGCCTAAAGGTCGTGGCTCACTTGACAAGCACCGCACCAGCACGGCACCAGCACAGCTCCTGACCGGCGTCGCCTCGAATATAGGCTACGGCGCGCGGCCCGCGCGGCGCAAGCGAGGTGTAAGCACGCGGTCCCCTCGCTTGCGGCGCGCGGTCGCCTCGCTTGCGCCGGGCGGGCCGCGCGTGGTCCCCTCGCTTGCGGCGCGCGGTCGCCTCGCTTGCGCCGCGCGGGCCGCGCGCGGCCCCCTCGCCGTCCGCAAGGCGCAAGCTCACAGTCCGCACGCTGGTAGTAATAGTCCAGGAGGTAGCATTGTATTTTAGGGAATTATCTCTAGTAATTATATTTTGTTGACGTGGATTCGTGGTTTAATTTTTCTTTCCATTACAGTTCTGAGATTTTTTTAAGTTCAGTATATGTAAATTATTTTTAAAAATAGTTTCAGCCGGTGTACTGTAACGATTGGTTACAGACCGACCGACCGACCGACTGATACTGTTGTAATCGAAGGTTGATCTTATAAGATCGTGGTATCTAAGATCTTATAAGATCATCTCATAAGATCAACCTTCGATTACAACAATATCAGTCGGTTTATTAGGGCATTTTTTTTTGCACCGCTACCTCCCGGAATAAGAGCTTGCTGTCACCCCGAACACAATTGTAAGGCATTTGTGATTGAACACGCGTAGGACTTGCACGCCTTTGGGAATAATCAAATTGGCTCCAGAGCTCTTAAGCAACTAGTTTGTGCTACTTCGGTGTCAACAAGCTTTCGATTTGTACTAAATTTCACATAACTTGGGAGTCTTATCATAATAGTAATGGTTCTTTTAATAGCGCCGCCAGGTTTATGCATTGCAGCATCGTGACCATCGTGATATGTATAGATATTATCTGGGAGTCTAACCGAACTAGGTTTAGTGTCGTGGGCTCTCTAACTAAATTTGTAACTGGCCATACATTAAACAAAGAGTACCCACGACGTAGAGAAGCACGACGGCGCAATGACGTTGTTTCGCGGGCCACTCGGCGTCCGCGCGCGGTCCCCTCGCTTGCGGCGCGCGGGCCGCGCGCGGTCACCTTGCTTACGGCGCGGCGTCCTCGCGCGGACCCCTCGCTTGCGGCGCGCGGACCGCGCGCGGACGCCGCGCCGCGCGCGGGGCGAGGCGTATGGTAGCGGCAAGCGCGTTGACCACCCGCCGTAAGCTTTTTCACACGATTTAATGCTCTAATTTGAATGGCAAGTAAATTGCTGGGTTGGAGCGGTGCTGGTGCGGTGCTTGTCAAGTGAGCCACGACCTTAAGGCATCACGCCTGGGGGGGCACCAGAGGAAGCACAGAAAAAAATCCGTCCTTAGGGCATCACGTCTCATACAGAGAAGATTAGCATGGCCCCTGCGCAAGGATGACACGCAAAATCGTGAAGCATTCCATCTTTTTCGCGTTCCTTGAGGCGGCGAGCCGCCCATTATCTGAACGCGCCCCAAAAGGTGGTAGCCATGAAGTACCGTGGGTACCGCACGATCGCCCGCGAGGCGGCGGGCCTGCTTGCCAGATTGCCGCCATGGGATCTGGAGGCGATAGTCCTCGCGCGCCTGCACGAATGGCGCGCGGAGGCGCTACGCCGGGGGGAAACTCTGCTGCCGCGGCAAATCGCCGCTCAGCGGACAGACCTCCGGCGTGATCTCATGGCGACATGCGAGAGAGAGCGACTGTCGCAACCCCGTGCAGGGCTCGCCACGATAGTGGCGATAAGTCCCCTCTTTGAGGAGTGGCTTGAGAGGCGCCACGGCGTCCTCACCTTCCGCCTGACGCAGTTCCTCACTGGACACGGATGTTTCGGGAGGTTCCTGCAATGAATCGGGCGGGAGGAAACGCCCGGGTGTTTCCACTACAAGGATCGACCGGAGGACACGGTGTAGGTCTGCCCCGCGTGAGCGGAGCAATGCAGTGTCCTCGTAGCGGCCGCCGCCCTGGTTCAATCCATGGTCCGGAGCGAGACGGAATGGGAAGCCGTCACCTCCTTCTGCGAAGCAGTCAAGCTAGCGAAGGAGGTGGCGGGACGCGAGAGGGAGAGAACATCTCGCCCCAGCCGCCGCGGGAGCGCAGGCGTCGGGAGCCACGTGGTGCCTACCGGCCACCGTAGACGTGGGCCTGTGGACGGTGAGCTATGGGCTAGCTAGCCGTCCGGCCGTCTAATGACGACAGGCCATGTCGACGGCGCGTTCGTGTTACACACGCGCCTCAAAGAGATGTCAGCATAAAGGGAGGGGCCCGCAAGGGCCGAGGCCTGCCGGACGCAGACGGCCGGAGACACACCGGGCGTCACCGGCCACCGTAGGCGTGGGCTTGTGGACGGTGAGCTATGGCTAGCTTGCCGTCCATCGGTCTTATAACGACGGGCCGTGTCGACGGCGCGTTTGTTTATTAGTCTGCCACTCCCTCTCGCTCCGCCCAGAGAGGGAAAAGTAACTTCATGATTCCATCCAAAAAAGAAAGCCCCAACAGTCCCGCAGCCCCATAGAACTTAACCTAGTACATTGACGAATTGAGGAAGGAACATGGACGGGATATAGTCAGTAAAATTCTGACACTCCCTCCCGCTCCGCACAGAGTGGGAGAAGTTATATGACGATTTCCCATACGGAAAAAAGGGCATCACGTCTCACTCTCACGTCGCCAAAAGCCACACCAAAAAGAATTTACTAAGACTAACTGAAAATTCGCGCGTTTTAAGTTGACATAGAGTCTGACCTAGACTACTACTAGACCTTTTGGCGATTCTAGTTGACATGCGGATAGGGGGCCCCACAAGCGTGGAATGCTTAGGGCATCAAGTAGTCTTAATCCGTCACTGGATGCGATTGTTTAACTATTCAATACTTCGCTAACAGTTAAGATCCATTTTACATTTTGGTGTTTCACTAATTGTACAATTTCGAATTTCGAAATGAAAAAAATCGTTAGAATGATTATTGCTAAATAAATAAATTATCTGAAATTCGGATCATTATTATTGAAGTAGAGGACGGGTAACAAACGCAAAACATACATAATTTATCGTAAGTTGAATTCACAATTTCGCATTTTTTTTAATAGGCCTCTTTATACGTAATTAGATATATCATATAAAAGGCATATTAAGTAGGTCTTAAATCAGTGTTTTAGACAAATACTTTTATATCCCTAACCAATTAAATTGGGTTCTGTATCAGCTGGGATTGAATGTTGGTTGCACACTCATTAGTATACGTAAAAAAATATCTATTGCTTCTTGTGTAAATAAAAACAAATAATAAATTTAGTTTATTGCTCGAGTGCAATAAACTAAATTTCTAACCTGTATTGTCCCAAAACAAAGCCTATTTTTCGTCAACCCAAAACCAAAGTTATAAAATAAACAACATTTGTTTTATTAAGATAACTATATCTTTAGTCCATTTCATCCCACAAGATAAAATTAACAAAGGTTAATCTTGTCATGTTTACGAAAACAAAAACAGTTAGTCCTTTTATTTCAAAGAATTTCTACCTTGACCTTAAACAAGCAAGAGAATAAAAAAATAACAACACATTAATTACAGAGAAGTAACAAATAAAAAAATGTTTCAGTAAAAAGTGCCGAAATGCCAGCTACGCTCGTAGCTCCTCCGTAGCGTCGTAGCAGTCTCGTAGCGGGGCGGGTGGCCAGTCGTAGCGTGTCGCCGGGCAGGAACGCTTGTCCGTGGGGCGCCCAACTCGCGAACTAAGTTGTATCGTGCTTTGTGCTTTTGTATGGTAAGTAGTTTTGTATTAAGTTTTTTTTGTATGAAGATTTATTTCATATTGTTCTTGTTATTTTATGAATGGAAGGTTTATTTTGAATTTTGGATAAGGTTTTTGTGTCTATTTTCTTCAGATGGCAGATGTTTTGTTGGACACAATTAACAAGTTCATCATCAGGTGTCTAGCATTTTCACAGTATTGTTGGGGTCTTTTTCCAGTGTAACCAATTAACAATGAACATTATGATTATTTGAATAGCTAACATTAAAAATGTTAGCTATTCAAATAATCTTAAACCTTAGTACCTAGACCTTAGTACTAATAATTTAAAAAAAATACCGTGCTCTGGACTACGTTGAGTCTTTCGTTTCAACGCAACTTACAGGCAGATGAATAAAAATTTTACAATGACATAAACTGCGTATTCCATTCAAATGCATAATTTAAATAAGGTTATTTAAACATCGTAATAAAAGATTTTATTTTTGAAGCCTTAAGATTTAAAGGAAGGAATACCTATCTATACTAAGCTATACTTCTATACCAGTATTATAAAGAGAAAAGATTTGTGTTTTTGTATTTTTTTTAAAGTAACGAATAAACTTAAAAACTGGACCGATTTGAAAAATTCTTTCAGCAGTGGATAGCTACATTATCAGTGAGTAAAATAAGCTATATTTCATCTCCGTAATCCCACAAGAACGGAAACTAACCGGGTGAAACCGCGAGACGCCCGTTAGTGAATAAAAACTCGGTTTATTAGTGTATAACATTACATCACACCTCTAATTCCCAAAGCGTTAGGCAGAACTGTATCCATACACATAATTTAGGTTTATTGCTAGTAATTAACAGTTAATCCGCTACAAAAATTACCTTCCATAACGAATGTACTATATAAAGGTCATGAGTAATATGTTTTCTTTCCCACATAACATCATGAGGGTGTAATGGGGTAATGTGCCCTCGTCCTCTCAAGCAGTGAGCTAAGAGGTCGTTACTAGGCAGTTGGGCACCCTCCTGACCTTTATGGAAAACTAGCGGACATCACGCGGTTTCACCCGCATAGTGCCCGTTCTCGTGTAAGATCGGGGATAAAATATAGCCTATGTTACTCGCTGATAATGTAGCTATCCATTGCTGAAAGAATTATTCAAATCGGTCCAGTCGTTTTTAAGTATATACGTTACAAAAAAACATACAAAATTCAAAAATACAAATCTTTCCTTTCTATAATGTTGGTATAGACTTGCACTTCGCTTGGCTTCGTCCGCAAAAATTGGGATAGCTCTGCTAATTTACATGATACAAATATAATTTATAGCCTATGTTACTTACTGATAATTTAGCTTTCTATTGGTGAAATAATGGTTAAAATCGGTCCAGTAGTTTCGGAGCTTATTCGAGATAAACAAAAAAAAAAATTCACTTCATAATGTTTTTTGTACTCGTATAGTAAATAAATAAATAAATAATAAATATCGCTGGACATTACACACAGCGCCGTCTAGTGCCACACTAAGCAAGGCTTGTGTCGTGGTCACCAGACAGTTGATATACTACATATTTACTTTTTGTTTGTAAATACATACTTATTATACATATAAACATCCATGACTCGGAAACAAATGTCCATGCTCATCACATAAACATTTGCTCCTACCGGGATTCGAACCCGGGACCCTAAGAACGTAAGGCAGTTTCACTACCGCTGCGCCATTCGGGTAGTTATAGCGTGAATCGTGGTATTTATACTGTATGTAAATAATGATCTTGGTTTAGATAACTAAGTGGACTCATGATTATGATGAACTCGGAAAATGTAGATTGGTCATAAAAAGTTCGTGTAATTTTTAAATTATTTTTAAATAAGCAAGGTAACTTTTGTGTTGTTTATTCAACAACACAACAGGAATGTAGAATGACTATGACGGGTTTCGGGAAGCCGAAAGGGAATGGTTCTCCCTGTCATTACGAAGATAGGTTAAAGTTTAGCTTTTATGCAGGTTTTTATTTTAAATTTAAATACCTTCATGACCTCCGTACTATTGATTACAACCACCAGGACAATGTTTTGAGTGCGTTACACTGACTCCTACCGTAAAACGTGGTTTTCCACAGCAACATAAAAAAGTCGTTTCCTAACAATATTTTTTGCGTAGACTTATTAGTTTAGTTTGATGTATAGAATGCTTTGTTGACGGCTTCGTGATAGATTTTTTTACACCTTGTATAAGGGTGTAAAACACCTCTTCACGAAGCCGAAAGGCGCTTGTTCTCCCCATCATTGCGATCATTTTTTTAAGTTCTACACCATACCTGGGAACCTTCTAGTTACGGAGATATGGGGGTCAAAGTTACTTAACTTTTTGACAAGTTTTTTCTTCAAATACAAGTTTTTTCTTTTTGAACATTTTAACACCTCCACGACCCGCGTTCTATTCGATAAATCCATCAGCACAATGTTTTAAGTGCGTTACATTGAGTTCTACCACAAAACATGATTTATAACCTCAAAAAAAAAAAGTTTTTTCCCAGCAATATTTTTTGCATAAAGTTCCTTAGTTTGATGTACAGAATGCTTGGTTAACGGCTTTGTAATGAGGTGGATTACACTCTGTATGTTACCGTAAAATTGTAAAACCTGTTAGATTGTAATCTCTCGATATATTGTCAACCGAACATACAGCTTACAATATAACGCTATATTTTTCGATAGATTGTAATATCCCGAAGTGTTACAGTAAAGTTGTGAAATGTATGTGACGGAACTCAACTCGCACGCTGTGGAGCGAGGAGGGAGGGGAGGTCCCCCTTGTGCCCTGGTACCACTCCCATGAAAAGGTAATGCACCATTCCTGAGAAAAAACGATTAATCTACCTAACCTCATAACACTTTATTCCCTAAAAAGCGTAGTCAACGGAACCCTGCAGACAGCCCCGCTAAGCGGGGCTGTCTGCAGGGTTTAAAGGAACCTAACTAACCTAACGGCGGGCTGCTCCAAGTCCCGTTTATGAGGGCATAGATAATTGTAAGTAGTATGTTTGTTTGTCAATCTTTCGAGAGTTTATAATCTCACCAGGTAGATTACAATTTACCGGGTTTTACAATTTCACGGTGACATATATATCACAGCTACAACGATGTCAAAGGTATTTATAAAAGGTTGTTAAGCTATATTTCATAAGAAAAAGGAGGTATTTGGGAGACGGCTTATATTCTCTTGGAAATAAAAAGGAATTTAAAACTGTTGCTTAAAAAATCTTAATCTAAATACCACAAGATTTAAACTCAATTTACAAACTCTAAGCTTTCCTCGAAATGACCAAGCCCAAAAACCCGTGGTTGCCTCCGCAAAAAATTAATTCACCCATTAAATTAATATACCCTATTAAATTCTAATCTCCACCGATCGAGGCGAATCCCGCCCACTTTGTAATGGAAAAAATGATCGTATCTGCACTGATTCAATTTTCAAGATTTTTGTAGATTGCTCACAGATGAAATTAATATCGTCCGGTAATCCTGATTCTGGAGCAAATATCCTTTGTTGAGCACTCCTTTATTGGTATACAACTGCTTTGTACTGTGTTTGCTGTCTTTCTTATGAATATGGGAAAAAGCCCATTTTTAGGGTCCCGTAGTCATGTCAAGGAACCCGTTCCGTCATGTGCGTCTGTCTGTCTGAGGTTTTGCTCAGTCTGTTAGTACTAGATAGCTGTAATTTTGTTAAGGTGTATATCAATAACGCCGACAAAATGGTAAAATAAAATTTTACATGTGGAGTGGGGATGATTTGTTTTCGTCGTCTATCCCATTGTGTGGGGTATCATTGAATAAGTCTTTTAAAATGAATTAGGGGTTGCCAATACTATTTTTCGATTTAATGCTCCATTTATGAAAAAGTTTACTTCAAAGTGCAAATATTTGATCCAGTAGATACCCCCGCTACCCCCCCTCCAAAGAACTTTTCAAAAATATATCTAAAGCGGTTAAGATAACTTTATTAGTTTAGCAGTAATAGTTGTTGAACTTGGGTGTTGGATAATATTGTACCAAATACAATATCCGTACAATTGATTCTCTGTGAGTGTGGCTAAGATGAAATAGTTTTTTTTATAACGGGTGAAGACTTCATTGAAAAGCAAAATCTAAAATAAATGGCACTCGGGGACTGCCGCGGTAAAGCTATTGCATTTGTTTTTTACTGGGGTTGTTAGGTTATTTTCGTTACGGAGTTTCTGGATTCGGTCTCCACGCTTAAGGCCCGCGATAGAAGCTATGCAATAGTTTAAAAAAACATAATAAATTATCCTGTTATAACTACTAATTGCTACTACTATTGAAGTGAAAACATACTTGAGTGCAAAATCATGGATCTCACGTGACCGTCACCTAACGCTTTGTAGCACTCGTAGTCGATCCGGCTGCATTTTTTCACTTCTATCGGGAATCCCCAAAGACTGCCCCGCATTCTTAAGAGATAACGGTCTGATTATGTAAAAACAGCTGTCACTGTGACATGTTCACATACAAAAATGTATTTTAAACAGTAGTTTTTAGATAACCAGACCTGTTTGGTGAACATGGACCTAAGTGGACCTTCTTTTGACGTCAATTATGTCATGAGGACAGAGATGAGGTCGACGATGAAACGAGCCTAAAGAGGCCTATTAACTAGCGACTTAAATAGATTGGGATCATATAAACTTGGGAACTCTGAAGCAAGCAAGGAATACCATTCAGTCAATTTCAGTTTCAGCAACTACATTTGATGACTTTTTATTGTTGTTGAGAGCTTAAATTCAACATACCTAGAGCTAAATTACTTAGAACTTTGAAATTTCATAAAGTTTCAGACCGTTCTTTTTTTTAATATCTAAGTATTTTAATTTTCAAAACATGCGTAATATGGGGAAAACTATGCAGCACTAGAATAGAAACTATGCAAAAACCTTGGCCTCCAGTCAGATCTGAATCAAATAAAATAACTTTGACAAACGAAAATTGAATGAGACGGATACTTTGCAAATTAGTTTTTACTGCATGATTCTCATATACGAAATTGCTGCTGTCAAACTAAAGTAAAACTTAGCAAAATCCATGTACTTTGTAGGTATTTGTTTGTTTTAATAGCAATAATCAAATACACATTGTTTGAAAAATCCAAAGAATTAAATAAAGACGTCCAGAATCCGCTTTTAAATAACTAAAGTTCCTTTACACTTCGAATTAAGGCGCTAGATTGAGCCAATAAAAAAGTGCTTGATCTCAAATTGAGAGTTTTGTTCAGCCGAATGGTCCAGAGAAATTCAATTTCGCAAACCTGTACTTTTGGTGACCTCACATTCGTGTACCATTTTAGACTTTATTGATTTAGGATTTTATACGTAGGGACCGAGGGGAATGCTAATTTCTGAACGGATTGTGAGCAAATACGTTCCGTACGATGTTTTATATGTCGTTACGATTCCTGAAGGTTGGGAGAATTCCAAGTGGGTGTATTGATTGATATCAGTTGAGTGAAATGTATCGGTAATGTGTTCACGGTGTGATCGAATTTCATTACGATTCCAGTGTAATGCCAGACGTTATCATTATTATTGGGAGTCAATCAAGTGGATTGGTGAGAAAAGATTTTTAGAAAATAAATCGACTGAAAATCACCGAACATTGACTGCTTCTGAAAGTTTCTTTGTAATTAAATGTGATATAATATTGCCTCGTTTGGTCGAGTAGTAAAACGCGCGCTGCTGAGCATAAGGTCCTGGGTTTGATTCCCGGGTCGGGCTTAATGTAATTGGGTTTACCCATCAGGAATTTCTCAGTAACAGCCACGGAGTCTGGATTTGTTGATGTCAATAGGCTCGCTTTACATGCGGCTTAAACATAAAAAGCGGAATGGGAGTGCACTAGTTAGATACACCTCTGCCCGACCCTTCACGGGATTACAAGGTGTGATGTTATGATGATAATGTGCATATAGGGTATTAACCACCTCATCACGAAGCCGTCAACCAAGCATTCTATATATCAAACTAAGTAACTTTACGCAAAAATTATTGCTGGGAAACGACTTTTTTCTGGGGTGAAAAATCACGTTTTATGTTATTTATTTATTAAAACTTTATGCACAATTAAAACTGTACAAAGGCGGACTTAATGCCTAAGGCATTTTCTACCAGTCTACCTTAGGGCGATGCAGAGATAATACACAGTAGGTGCAATAATGGAAAAAAAGACTAGAAATTATTTATAACTCAAATATATAAGAATAAAATAAATACATACAAACATACATATAGCAAAATATTTAAAGTTAAGAGAGAGAGTTTCACTTCTCATGCTCTAAAAGTACGCCGTTATAGCCCTACGAAGCGGGATTAAAGTGACCGTTTATTCCCTAGGGAGTAAAAAGTAATTTAAAAATGGAACGATCTTTTACTCTGAAACATGGTCACAAAAGAGTAACTTGTTAGATGTTTTATTTAAATTTCGAATTGGCTTACAAATAGAAAGGGAATGGAAAAATAAAAACAAATGAACTCTCTTCAACACGAGAAATATTTATGGTTGTTTGTGTGCATCGTTGATTTTGAAAAGCAATGCCACTGTTGCTAGCCGCTGCAGTAATGTAGGTACTAATTATCTGTGAAGTGTGGATCATCTTCATTGCGAAAATGTTGAGAGTTTGTGTTGTGTTTTCAATGGTTAATCTGTGACTGACCTGATAGAAGAAAAAACTGACCGTTTGTTCAGTTCAGTTTGTTCAGTTTTAAATGACTATTTTTCTCGCACTCGAAGTGAAAAGTACAGTTTGCGCCTCGAGAATAAACGCCAATATAATATACCCTCGCTTTCATTGCCTCGAAGCGAAACCATCAAACCATCTTGGGTATATAATGGCTTCGTTTAGTCCCTCGTTATAAATATACTATTTGTGGTAGAACTCAATGTAACGCACTTTCAACAAAGTTCTGATGGATGGATTGAATAGTACGGGGGGTCGTAGAGGTGTAAAAAATGTTGTCAGATAGTTGGAACTTTGACCCCCAATATCTCTGTAACTAGAAGGTTCCCAGGTATGGTGTAGAACAAAAAAATGATCGCAACGACGGGAAAAACAAGTGCCTTTCGGCTTCGTTAGATGTGTTGTACACCCTTTATGTTTGATTGACATGGAATAATTACTTTTTTTATAATGCTCTTCTCGCTGCTTGTTGTTCGCTCAGATAACTAATTTCAAGAGTCACAGATTGAAAGCCCGGATCACCAATATTTTGGCCCCAATCAATTGCTAACAACTTATTAGCGTTCCTCTCAAACTTTAAAGTCCGGAAGTCGTAACATCTGTAAATCGGATTGCCCAACATTAATCGCAAATCTAAAAGCCGGTGGGCGGAAGTTGCACTAATTAATGGGACGTCAAAGCCAGCCAGATTTCCGAATGCAAAGGTCCACTGTTCGATAGCCCCCGTTGCCCTAATGCTAGGGCGTGAGTAAAAGGATTAGGCGTTTGAATGTATAAGGTTTTAATACTTAGACCCTTATTGGCTGCGGGACTGTGAAAGAGATACTGTGGCCCCGGAACGTAAAGGGCGAGGAAGGAACATGGATGGTTTTTAGTCAGTAAAAGTCTGATACTCCCTCCCGCTCCGCCCAGAGTGAGAGGGGTCATTTGATGATTTCACATCCAAAAAAAGACCCTTATTTTATACTCCAAACTAGTTTTAGGATCGAGTTGGAAAAAAAAACCTATATCCTTAAGAAATCAAACTCATCCTTCAAACAGTCCATCCATCGAGGTCTAGATAGTTTAATTAGTCTAAACCGTTGTAAGATTTTTCGAATGAAGAGGTAGGTTCTTACAAAATTAATGGAGTAAATGATACTCTGCAATGAATGAAGTATTTACGGTATGTAATTCATAAAAACTGCGACAAACATTAAATTAAAATTTCACCCCGCGTCCTTAGCCTAGATAGTTATATCCCGCGGGGCTGCGAGACTCCGAGGCTGCGGGACTGTTCGAAAGAGATACCGCGGCCCCGGAACATAAAGGGCGAGGAAGGAACATGGATGGGTTTTAGTCAGTAAAAGTCTGACACTTCCTCCCGCTCCGTTCAGAGTGGGAGAAGTTATTTGCTAAATTACCATCCGAAAAAAAAAATTGATCTTGGAAATATCAAGAATGTTAGAGCAAATGTTAGAGCTATGCAGATTGCAGGTGGCTTACATACTAGTCTAACACAAATTGAGATCATCAACACGTTGAGAAGAAGGAGAACCTTTCCTTAGTATTATTTTGTAACCTTTACCTTTTTGATTGTTTTCTAGTCCCCGTTAACTTGCACCACATTTCGGCCCGCAGTGGGCGGCTAGTGAAATATTATTGGAATTCCTATATCCAAGATAATCCAGGGTTGGTTGTCGCGCGTCGGCGGCGGCGTCGCCCGGCGTCACTCGCCGACCTTTTCCGACACTCCCTTGTAATAACGGAATCTGCTTGCTGTTTTATTTGTGTGTCAATCGTTCAGTATGTGTAAATTCCATTCCTGTTTTTTGTTGTTTTATTAAACGTTTATGAGGGAAGGAGTAGCGTTGTGTTCTTGAATGGAGACTTTTTTGATCCGGCTTTCTTTTTGTAAGATTGTTTTTGAAAAAAAAAACAGGCGAGCCAGTATTCGAGGACTGTCAATAGAAGTGAAAACTAAGTATAGTTGTGCCCGCGCACGCCTAAGTGGTGCTACGCCGTAGCAGATAAACTACGAGTGGTACTGAGTGGTGCTACGCCGTAGAGTTTTGGCTACGAGTGCTACGAAGCGTTATGTGAACGTCACGCGAGTTCTATGTTTTTTTTTCACCCTAAAAATGCTCAACGCGCCTTTAGATGTTGTCACTTCAAAAATCTTTTACAGAAAAACGAGAGATAGCGAACGTAGTTTTACAAAAACTACACATGACATATTTTTTCTTAATCTTGTTAGTTAACCTTGAGAGACATAATAGTTAAACAAGAAAAAAAAAAAAAACATTAGCGTAGATGACGTAACAAAATATACAAGAACTGTTTTTGGTAGCAGTCCAAACGGCTCTTTAGTAAACTCATCCCACACAGGAGGATCCCGCGGGATGAATCAACCTAATGTACGTGAATTTTTGAATTAGTCAACTGATTCCGTTGACAAATGTTATGATTTGTGTAGATAAGTAGAAAAGTTTCTTGATATGACCGAATTTGCATATGTTCTGTTCAAGTTTGCAGGCCATTGTTACTGCTAACCATCCTTCTTGACTAGGTTGAATATTTTTTAGCTTCAATACCAATACACTTTACTTTACAAACATTGTGAGGTAACTGGCAAGTTGTCTTGAACCGAAAAATTGGAACAAGAAAATTCGAATATAAAAATTCTAAATACAGGGTGTAAATCACCTCATCACAAAGCCGTTAACCAGGCATTCTGTACATTAAACTAAGTAACTTTACGCAAAAATTATTGCTGGGACACAACTTTTTTTTTGAGGTTATAAATCATGTTTTGAGGAAGAACTCAATGTAACGCACTTAAAACATTGAACTGATGGATGGATTTTATAGTACGGGGTTCGTGGAGGTGTCAAAATCTTACAAAAAAAAACTTGTATTTTAAAAAAAACTTGTCAAAAAGTTGTAACTTTGACCCCCCATAGCTCCGTAACTAGAAGGTTCCCAGGTATGGTGTAGAACAAAAAAAATATCGCAATGATAGTAAAAACAAGTGCCTTTCGGCTTCGTGAAGATAGTGTTTTACACCCTTTATTGTATATGACAGACTGATTATAAATACTTTAACTTATGCAACTAAGGTTAAACAAACAACGACGAAATGAAAATAATGAAATGTTTCTGGCTGTGGGAAACCCATTCTAGCTCTTAGCGAAATAAAAAAACGTCAAAGCCGGGTGTGAACCGAGCCGAGTGAGCCGTATTTCGATACATTTCTTTTTTTTAACTGTTTTTTTTGTACCGCAATTTCGGCCAGTCGCTGGATTTACTTTTTTAAACCTTCTTTGCTACGTTCCATTTTGTGTGGCCTCAGTGGTCAGGGGCTGTGGTTTCTTTTATAGGTACTAAAGAAGTATTTTACTAAAAAGGTGTTACTGGTTTCTAGTGGTAATAGTACCTACTATGTACAAAATTGGGGCTATGGAAAATGTCATTCCGCCAACGGTAAGTAAGATGAAGAAAATAAAGAAGACGAATTGATATCGAAAAGATAGTTTTACTCATAACGCTTGTTATCCTCAGAGTATCGGAAAGTTGGGCTATGAAGAAGATGGATGAATGAAAAAAAAAATGCATGATATAGCGGAGATGAGAATGTTGAGGTGGATGTGCGGTGTGACAATAACGGATAAGACAAGGTACGAGTATATTAGAGAAAGTTTAAAAGTTGCACTAGTTACAGAAAAGTTGAAAGGAAATCGACTGTCAAAGCTGATTTACATCGATCCAGTAACTGGATAAAAAAAACGGCCTGATCCAGTTTCAATGCCAATCTTGCACTGGAGTCCAGTAAAGCTGGATCCAGCTACTGGATCAATGTAAATCAGCCTAGGTGGTATGGTATTGTGATGCGAGGGATGAATCGAGGTGGAATCGGAAGTCAATTAAGATTTTTCGTCGTTGCTGATATTATACTCATATGAAAAGCTTTGAAAGCAATTGCCATTTATCTACGCCTACTCGTCTGTATAATCTATGGCCATTTTGTTTCCAAAATCTAGGCTAAAAACATTTGTGTTCAAGTGTAGTGAAAGGAACTCTTAAAACATTTTGTTTTATGTCCACTTCGGTCTAGGTTGCGGATTTCTCATAAAAGGGGCTTTTATTTTTAGAGTCCGAGCATGACGTAAACTATGTTTACAGTACTTATGTACATACAAACACAATACTCGTAAAAGATAAGTATTTGTGTTGAGAGTATTCTTGGACATTCTTCAGGAGGATTTTTTCGAAGCACTCTTTTTATTGGACGTGATAAGATTACCAGTATAAGCTGGATTTTGATTTTATTGCAACTCAGTTCTACGCTAGGTCAGCTCATACCCAAAGCGTTCCCTTGGATGTGCGTTTTCTGTACCTAGAAAATAGAAAAGGATTTCAAGCTTCGCATTATATGTGAGTTATCGAAAAAGGCGAGATAAAGTCTTCAGACATAGTTCCAGGTATGCAAGGGGTTACTTATAGTATCCACATTGGTTGATACCTGACGGAAGTCATACATGTTGAACATTTGGTGTTAGTGAAAACTTTTGCCTAGAAATGTAAAAGCGAGTTGGTAGTTGTTCAAAAATATTCAACACAAACAGTCAGTAGATATCATCATCATCATCATATTCATATCAAGGCATCATCATCATCATCATCCTCAGTCTACAATTACAGTCTACGGCTGGACTAGGCCGTCATTCGAAGATCGTCACTCCACCAAACCGAGGGAGTTCCACCTAACCGCTAGCTGATTCGCGGTCTTCACTCAAGAATACATCTACCCCAATGGTTATACGGCCAATATGGTCATACTGGCCGTAGAACCCAATTAAAAAACGAAATAAAGGCCCATTGCCAGTTCAGCTTACTTATTCTGTGAGCTACGAGTATGTCCACAACTTTCGTTCTCTGTCAGATCGCCTCGTTCTAGATGCGATCCCTCCGAGAGATTCCAAGCATAGTCCGTTACATAGCTCGCTCCAAGCATCAGCTATTACTGAAACTCAAAAGACTTGAAAAAGGAATATCAAAAAAGGACGACCTATTAAATTACATACACTATCTTACTCTTGTCCAAAAAACATAACAAAATTCACATATCATCCATTAAAACATTATGCTAACGTCTATTAACTTTCGGCCCATCTATGGATCGTCCTAATAGCCCCGCATTAACGTCACTAATGTCAGCTAATAGTTTGACCGGAGCCTCTATATTAGTTTACTTTCGCTGAAAAGGACGCTCTTCGTATATTATGTTAGCCTGGTACATATATCGTGGGGAGTTTGCTGATTGCGGTTAAGTTACGTAGGTTATGAAGTAAACTTATCTTTGTTTAAGGTCCATGTTCACCAAAAAGATGACGGACGATTATCAAAAACCAGCTGTTTAAAACACATTTTTGTATGGGAACACACATGTCACATTGACAGCTGTTTTTAGATAATCGGGCTGTTATCTTCTCGGTGAACATGGACCTAAGAATGTAGGGTTAATAATCTTCAGACGTGTTTATGTCATTAGATTTTCAGAATATTCAAAAAGTTAGAATCCTGGATGGATTCTATCGTCTCGCCATGATATAGACAACTATTCATGAATAAGCTCATTCGGACAAAGAAGAAGCTTAGGAAGCCCTGAAGGCTTTTTGCAACTTTAACTTGGATTTTTACTCTTCAGCTGTCTCAGTTCAGATAAAGTTTTTATGGGCTCTTTCTTGCTATAAAGTGTAGCTATATCTATATAAAAGGAGTGAAAAGAAACTATACAGAGAAGCTATCGTAGGAAATGTCATAGAAAAAAAATGATCCCATGTTTTAATGATAATACAGCAATCCATACGTTCAGCGAGCAATGTGCCCTGCCCAATGTCACAATTCGACGGGTTTTGTCCGCCTGGTCTCATGTTTAAACGACTTTACCTAGATGAGGTTTTTAGACAGTTTTATTAACATTGTTAAGTACTAGCTTAATCATTTCGGCTTCATCAACTGAGAATTTACTTAAAAAGTATTCTATGTGTTAATCCAGGTTATAAACTACCTATAATTATGCCAAACATTCAAATCCGTTAAGTCGTTTTTGCGTAAAAGAGTAATACACAATCAGACACAAAGCATCACAAACACAAAGCTCATCAAAGCTCTCTCCTCTCTATTAATAGAAAAATGTTATTATACTGTTCCAGATTTTATAAATGATAATTTTTAACTTTTTTTAGTTTATGCTTCGTTTTGTTTTATTGTTTTGTTACTATTCGTTTTTAAGTACTTCGTTTTAGTTTTTATAATTACATTTTATTTAAAATTTGTATGCCTTCGCGGCAAATCATAGCGCTCAAATATGTTTAACCTAACACCTTTGTTAATACCTATGTTTAACAAATAAAGATTCATACATTTTCACAAATTTTCCCACGTAAAGTCGGATGATGTCTTTAAAGCAAATGGATCGAAAAAAATCCTAATTATAAACGTGTCGACCTTGTTTACGGATAGTTTTCCTCATAAGTCGCATGACCTTGACCTCGACCTTATCAATCATGAACTTGAAGCGACACGGGTTCATAAATAACATGGCCATTAGTTAACTGTTCTATCTTGGATAACAATGGGAAATGTTTTCCAACTGTTGGTTGTCGGATAATTGTTATTGTTATTATTGTTATATATACAGGGTGGGTTTTTAGCAGTTGGTAATAATTTGAGGAAGGAGAAATAAATATCAGAAGCAAGTGTACTCGTATTACTAACTACGAGTATTACCCGCGTAACTCGAAAAAATGTAGGTGTAGCTGATATTTTTTTCGCGATTTTATGGTTGGTAAAAGTTGATAATATTCATGAGTATTACAAGCCCTTAAAGTATTGCCAAAGTGTAAAAAAAACACCCCATATGTATAATAAAATAAGCCTTTATTGCTGATTTACAATAATTAGATTAAGATTTGTTACTGACGATCAGTTTTCAGACAACAGCTTGTCCTTCGACAAAGGCCTCCTCCAAAGACTTGCACCTATCTCTGTCTCTTGCAATTCTGGTACATTTTGGACCCATATGTATACAGGGTGGTGATGACAATACGACAATAAATTAAACTACGCATACCTCAAGACGTTCCAAACAAACACAAAAAAAAATCGTTTGAAAATATCAAGTAGTTTAGTCACAGGAAATTATTTTTCACCTTCAACATTTGCTACATGATGTATCTGATTTTAAGGAAGCACTAACAGGTTAACGACCCCTTCCCGATTCGCTATTTTTTTAAATACTTTCGCTAAATTTGATTTACTGCAAATTAGACCTTAAACCAGGCCAATAAGAGTCATAAAGAGTATCCTTAGAGTTAGATTTTGCCTGTTTTCTTTTTTTTTTTAAATTTCGGTTTTGGGTTTTTTAATTGTGTAGAATTATTCCTATGAACTAGTATTACGCGTGTTTTCATTTATTGTCGTATTGTCTTCTCCACTCTGTATAATATATGTGTGATAAAATACTGGTTACATTTTCTTAGTACGAATATCCTGGTCCTTACAAAACATGAAAATGATTTGTTGTTTTCTGAAATATAGGTAATTACACTTTTTTCCTACTGGGATAAGGACAAAATACATGCATGATGCCACGGTTGAAAATACGCCTTTCGTTTCGTTCATAAATGCCTTACAACCATCACAAAGTTCTCGACGCACTCTCCAGCAAGTGTCAGTATACAGGGTGAATTTTAATTAATGCGACAAAATGAAATTGGAGCTTCAGTTACAGTAACATAGTAATTATAAACTGTTTTTTCTACAATTTAAATCTTTAAAAAAAATTACGCGATTATCGTTTTCAAAAGGTCCATTGATGTTATTATCTTTATTTAAGTACGAATTATCGGTATTCCAGTAATATGCAAAATAAATAAGAAAATTAAGGCAAAATTAGGTAAATGACCGCTATATTGAGCACTGCGATGAGTCGGCAAGATTTTTGATACTTTTATTATTTTAACGGTTTTCGTAACACTGATCAATTATTTTTTAATTTTATATTTTTTATATTTTCTTGATAACACGTATTATTGTATATTTTAATTTGTCGCATCTATTCAATTTCACCCTGTATAATCTTGGCCTACAGACATCAGTTTTAATTTTTTTTTTTTTTTTTGCAAAAAACTCCAAGAAGGACTAAAAATAAAAACAACTAATTGAGTGACAATCGTAATGGAAGAAATCATAAGGCTGTTCCAGACAAATGTCTTCTTTTCCCGAAATGTTTGTGAATTTCAGACAATGAGTCCGATTCTGTCCTATTAATTGAATAATGTATACGAAAAGCTTTCTCTTGGAAACCTTTCTGAATTTATTATCGAAACTAAACGAACAATTAACTCGGAGATATAATTGGACCACTTTGGTACATTTTTTTACACTTTGGGATTTTTTCGCGATGCGTAAGAAATGGTTTTGACTGTTAAGGGCCCGGCTGGTTGATTAAATCTTTTGATGAAATGGAAATTGAGCAAATTGAATTTTTAATAAATCTAGTTAAGTAAAGAAATGAAAATGACCAATATAAGCAGATCCAGATGATCTAATCAGTGGTGGTGACGTCAGGCGGTGAATGATGACTATAAACTGGAGATAACACTACTTCTTACCCGAATGGCGAAGCGGTAGTGAGGCTGCCTTACGTTCTTAGGGTCCCGGGTTAGAATCCCGGTTGGAGCAAAAGTTTGTGTGATGAACATGGACATTTGTTTCGAGTCATGGTTGTTTATATGTATAACTAGCGGACGTTAGGTGGTTTCACCCGCGTAGTTCCCGTTCACGTGGGTGCACAGGGATAAAATATAGCCTATTTTACTAAAGGTGAATGTAGTTTTCCAATGGTGAAAAAAAATTTGATATGAATAAACTCAAAAACTAATATTTCGATATTAGTTTTTGAGTTGATTCATAACAATTTTTTTTTGTAACACACACACAAAAATACAAATTAATCTCTCTCTCTTTTTAATATTAGTGTAGATAAGTATGTTTGCAAACAAAAAGTGTTTGCACGTCCAGCGATATTTATTTGTTTATTTTATTTTTTGAATAAACTAACTAAAAACATTTACGATACCGTTTAAATGAACTGAAATAACAAACAACAAACTACGAGTATCAATCAAACAACCCCTCCTCATCGCTGTCAGCTGGTAATATACCAAAAGATATGGCGGCGTTGCCACATTGTATGGCCAGTGTATAAGTCGCTGGAAGCGTCAACTAGGCAATCAGAAATTTCGGCACATTTACCCACATTTGAACACGCGGGCCCCAAAGTTTTAACTCCAACAATTTGAAAATATAGTTTCAACATAGACATAGGTTTTCTTAAAAACTATGTTAAATTATAGAGCGTTATCAAGGCAGACTTTAATCGAGACTGTGGGGCTGTTCGATGATACCGCTGCCCTGGAACACAAAGGGGTAAGAAGGCACATGGATGGGTTTTAATCAGTACAAATCCGATAATGATTCCTTCCGCTGCCCAGATTGGAAGGGGGTCATATGATCCGGGGTTGCGGGCCTGTTCGAAAGAGATACCGCGGCCCCGGAACATAAAGGGCGAGGAAGGAACATGGATGGGTTTTAGTCAGTAAGAGTCTGACACTCCCTCCCGCTCCGCCCAGAGTGGGGGGGGTCATTTGATGATTTCCCATCCTTAAAAAAAAAAAAAAAAAAAAAAAAAAAAAAGGGGGTCATATGATGATTTTAAATCCCAGAAACAGACTGACTTCTATTAAAAGTAGCTTTCTTGGAAACAAGTAATTACAGTAGAGATTTTTAAACCCAAGATCTAACTCTCACTTATTTTAACATGGTTGCTACCGACACGCCAACAAAAAGTAGAAAACAGTATTTTCAAGAAACAATACTACTGGCAATAAGCCAGACAAACTAAAGCCAGAACATGAAGCAAAAATGCGGTTTTTTAAAACTTCCAGCGACTGCAGGTCGACTGAGAAAAATGATTCATAAATCAGCTTTAGAAAAAGGAAAAATAAATTACGCTCTTTCGCGGACAGATATAAAAACGGAGTAGGTAATTAGTGCAATTAGTGAAGTGACCCAAATTAACATTTTCGTTCCTTTTACCAAGTTCATAAAGAATGGTTTTATAGAAATTATGTAAAGTAGACGTAGGTGTTTTATAAGAGATACTGTTTTTCATTTATCACTAGCTTCCATCAGCGGCTTCATCCGCGTAAAGTTTGATAAATGTCCAATCTGATCTTTTACCGGGATAAAAAGTATCCTATGTTTTAATCCAGGTTATAAACTATTTGTGCGCAAAATTTCATCCAAATCCGTTAAGTAGTTTTTGCGTGAAATAGTAACAAACATCCATACGTCGATACATCTAGACATCCATACACATAGTTTTACATAGTAAAAGCTGACCCACGCAACTTCGTCTGCGCCACATACGAGAGAAAAAGCTCACAGAAGCAAAAAAAAATCCCCGTTTTGCAACATTTTTCATTTATGCTCCACTCCTATTGAACGTAGTGTGATGTTATAAAGGGTGTAAAACACCTCTTCACGAAGCCGAAAGGCACTTGTTCTCCCCATCATTGCGATCATTTTTTTGTTCTACACCATACCTGGGAACCTTCTAGTAACGGAGATATGGGGGGTCAAAGTTACAACTTTTAGACAAGTTTTTTTTAAATACACGTTTTTTCTGTAAGAATTTGACTTTTAACACCTCCGCGACCCCCGCACTATTCAATCCATCCATCAGCACAATGTTTTACGTGCGTTACGTTGAGTTCTACCACAAAACATGATTTATAACCTCAAAAAAAAAAGTTGTTTCCCAGCAATATTTTTTGCGTAACTTTTGTTACTTAGTTTGATGTGCCTTTGTGATGAGGTGGTTTACACCCTGTATAACCTACAACCTTCCTCGATAAATGGACTTACCAATACAATAAGGTTTTTTCAATTCCAACCAACCCATTATAAGTTTCTAAGATTTTAGCGCGTTCAACCAAACGAATACTCTTCAGTTTCATAATATTAGTATATAACAGATTAATTGACTGCTTCATTATACTTTTTATTTTGATTCAGATTTTTACAATAGTTTTCAAACCATTTTTTCTCATATTTTGATCAGAGTAGTTACAGCACTGATGTCACTTATGTCACTTGTTTAATTTAGTTCTTTAATTAAATTTTCTTCTTACCTTTGTATAGATGCTTTTTTGCCTATCATTTGTGAATGAGTGAACATTGTAGGCTTTTTAGATTCCCGGATGCTGTTTAACTTTTGTTAAATATTCCTTTTGTTTTACATTTCGTAAAATGTACATCAATATTTGTAGTTTAAACTTTGACTTGTACGAAACGACCAGGAACTATTAAAAATTCGTGCTAAAATTGGGACTAAAAAACGTACAAATCTGATATTTTTATCGATATACATGCGTAATAACAGACAAACCTATGTGAAGATTTTTTCCAAGATAGGTATCCTTAATTCCGGAAGAGAAATCATTAAATGATTCCCCCCACTCTGGGCGGAGCGGGAGGGAGTGTCAGACTTTTACTGAGTAAACCCATCCATGTCCCTCCTTCGCCCTTAATGTTCCGGGGCCACGGTATCTCTTTCGAACAGTCCCGCAGCCCCGGTAGGTAGAAAAGGTACCCTAAGATGTCTTTTGACAAAATGCTGCATTGTTTAAGTGACGCAAGTGCAGCTATGTAACGAAGCAATTTGCAGCGTGGCCTCCGCTGCAAATTGGCGGGAAATCGCTTTAGGTTCAACATCAATGCGTCACTCTGACCTTAGTTGTATGGCCCTGGCCTTTAAATCCTTGTTCAAATAATTGAAATAACTTATATTGTTTGAAAAATAGATAAAGATAAATAACGGACACACTAACAATACCTATTTACATTGACACACATTAGGAACCAACATGACTTAACGCACTAAGAATCATCATCATCATCATCATCAGCCTATACTGTTCCCACTGCTGGGACAGGCCTCCTTTCAATGAGAGGGAATGGGCTATAATCGACCACGCGGGCCCAGTGCGGATTGGTAGATGTCACATGCCTTCGAATTTTTGGTTCTAGAACATGCCGGTTTCCTCACGATGTTTTCCTTCACTGTTTTGAGAGCAGCGGTGATGAAATAAATTACACAAAGTAATGCGCCTGCCTGGGTTCGAACCCACGACTTGCAGTTCGTAAGTCGGGGCCGCCACCACGCACTAAGAATAAAGAAGAGAATAATAAAAGTCTGAAGATACAGGGTGTAAACCACCTCATCACGAAGTCGTCAACCAAACATTATGTACATCAAACTAAGTAACTGCACTCAAAATTTTTTCCTGGGTAACAACTTTCTTTTTTGGGGTAAAAAAACATATTTTGTGGTAGAACTCAACGTAACGCACTTAAAACAATGTGCTGATGGATGGATTGAACCACAGAAATATTAAAATTATATCTATGGATTGAACAGAACGGGGCCGCGGGGGTCGTTAAGGTGTTTTAGGTAAAAATCTTATAATAAAAAGTAGTATTAAAAAAAAGCAGTTGTCAAAGAGTTGGAATTTTGACCCCTAATATCTCTGTAACTAGAAGTTTCTCAGGTATGGTGTATAACAAAAAAATGTTTGTCTATAAAGTTGGTTTACGGACGATAGTTTAACGTGACAACGTCATAACAAAACATTGATGAAATGATTGCATACATACGCTCCGATCGTAACGTTACAATGATCGTAACGGGACAGAGCGTAACGGGACGCTCTTCCGTGCGTGCAGCCGGCGTTCATCGATTTGTCACGTCAAGACATGATCGCAATAACAAGGAGAACAAGTGCCTTTCGGCTTCGGGAAGAGGTGTTTTACACCCTTTATAATGACAAAGACAGCCCCATAGGAACTTATTTCTCGTTTATAAGAGGCAAAATGGAATCACCATGTGGCTGAGTAATAAGTATTTTACCATAAAAAGTTTCAGTCAAAAAGGCTGGCTTTTAAGGCTCTTAGACACTGCAACAATACAAAACAACAAAATTACTCCAAATCAATATCATTTTCATCATTCTCTTTTGTCAACTTCAGTACCTCACAATGGTATTAGAAACACACTGAAACTGAAGTTCGTACATAAAATTCAGTGGAACTGAATCACGATATCACTACCCCTTATAATCTAGGGGTTAATTAAAAACTTCTACTTTGTTAACACAGTGCGTGAGAACACCGAGCTTGCGAACACCTGTACCTATACAGTGCACAACCTATGACACAGATGGTAGGTATAAGTAATACTACAGCATGCAATGCAAACTGTACGGTAAATCTTCATCTGCCTAGCCTTTTCCCAACTATGTTGCGGTCAGCGTCCAGTCTAACCGGATGCATGAATACCAGTATTGTACATGGAGCGGCTGTCTATCTGACCTCCATACTGGGTAATACGTTATCTCTTGGTAACACTGGTTGTCAGACTTTTTGGGGCACTGACTACCTGTAACGACTTTCAAAGATCTACAAATGACAGCCGGGACCAATTGCCTAACGTGCTTTTTTCCAAATTTAAATAAAACCTTTGACAAGTTACTCTTTTGTGACCATGTTTTAGAGTAAAAGATCGTTCCATTTTTAAATTACTTTTTACTCCCTAGGGAATAAACGGTCACTTTAATCCCGCTTCGTAGGGCTATAACGGCGTATTTTAGAGCATGAGAAGTGAAAACAAAATTGTTATCTCCACTCACCAAACCACAGAGATTATATAATTTCTTCCATGCGAAGATTAACCCATCCACTCATCCAAACAAAATGTAACACAGCCATCATCCACAAAACAGGGTTAACCTTGTATGTAACAGCACAAAGCCTGAAATATCGTATTCAACTGAATGTGAAACCCCTAACCCGCCTGCCAGTGGCAGACCATTAATTTATATCGAATAGGTATATCGATATATCGATGTTACATCGATTTTGGACCGCTCAACCTGAGAATGTTCGTGGCAGGTTGATATTTTGTTGTTTAACTGTTTAGACGCTACGTTAGTTCCCTACCGAGTTGGCTTTTGCTGGATAATGCTACCAGATGTAGAAGGTCAGAACGTTGCGTGTTTATTTCGTTTCGTTAGCTTTCCGAACTAGTGGCGAAATAAGTGTGTTTCTGACGTCAGATGTAGAAATGGGTTAGTAAACTAGACAGTTTGGTCCCTTTAGAATTCTTGTTGGTATGAGTAGGTATCATTAAATTAAAATCGTGTGGTGTATGGACACTAAAATTTTAGTTAGCAAGTTAGGTATTGATGAATTCTTTTTAAATTGATTTAGAGAATGTATTAGGTTACTTATTATGTCAAAATATGAGGTATTTATTTCTATCTAGAGCTCACAGATCATGGGCACGAAAAGTATTCCACAAAACGTGGGTATATATTGTGTTCTTTATAGCGCCGTACTGCGACGCTGATGTCAGCGGCGACCGACAGCCGCATTTTGTTCTTGCTAACGTCACAACCAACCGTACGCGACCGACCGTCAGCGTGACAAGAATTCAGGCCTTAGAGAGGGAGACTAACGCTGGGGGCCTTTGATTAAAAATATAGTTTTAAAAAAAGTTTGAGGTGGCGCAGGAGGAAGAGGCCTCTAACCAGCAGTTGGTGCTGCAGCTGCTAGACAAGGGTATCCCCTTTTAATTTTTGTGCTCTGGAATACCGCTATAATTATTGAAGTTCACCGAAAACTTTTATAATAATCCATTGAATAATATGATGATTTTAGTTCGTAGTTCAGAAGAGGAACTCGTGGCTAAATAATAACAGCCGCTCGGGCCGATCTTTAGGTTAAGCTATGCTTGCCTGGGTTGGTCTGTGGATGGGTTACATATCGAGATTCCTCCGTGCTTCGGAAAGCACGTTAAGCTGTTGGTCCCGGCTGTCATTTGTCCATATTTGGCAGTTGTTACAGGTAGTCTGACACCAGTCTTACGAAGTGGTATCGTATTGCCCAGTATTAACTGGGTTGTGGAGGTCAGATAGGCAGTCGCTCCATGTAAAAACTGGTATTCAGCTGCATCCGGTTAGGCTGGAAGCCGACCCCAACATAGTTTCTTTTTTTTTTATAATTAGTTTTCTACCGCAGACGTGGGGGTCCGCGCTCTTATTTACATTTTATTTATTGTTTGATTGATTTAGAAAAAAATAAAACTACGATCGTGCTCCATCATTGGACACGTTACATTAAACTAAGATTATTATTAGTAACTTAAGATCTACGTGAGTCCATCAAATATTTTTTTTTTTTTAGGCTTTACAGCTGCTGTTGATGTATTCCTTAACCACTAATTAAAATTAACAAAAACCTACACCAAGCTATTTTTTTTTCTGCTTCATAACTGCATGGCAATGTGAGTCGACCGGCAGCAACCGTCGGCACCCTTTCACGGACATGACCTGCACATCCGCGCCGCTTAGCTCAACCATTTTGTAGGGAACTTAGCGACCGGATGTGCAGCGCCACCATCGGCACTGTTTTTACGTGAGTATGACAGACTCACCCTTTTTTTTTTTTTTTTTTTTTTTTTTAAGGATGGGAAATCATCAAATGACCCTGCCATGCAGTTTTACATTTTCTTTTTGCCAACTTAGTTAGAATAGAATAGAATAAGGCTAGGTAGATAATGGTGATAAGTTCTTAGTTCAGAAGCCTTAATCCTCAAGCACTCAAACCTGGATCAAACTTTCTTAAACCCGAAAAAAAACTTTAATTAAATTCGAAAAACAAGAACTCGAAAACGCTATTTAGCGAGAATTCTCAAAGAAACTTACAACGGAGAAACTGCGGGAATTCCTCAATAAAAGTTATTTGATATGCGCTAAGCCAACTTAAACCGTTCTTAAACAGCGCTGTGTTTATTAAATAACTGATTTATTTTGCTCTTAATTTTTGGCTGAGCCGCTCAAGGGTTATTAAGGTAATTATATCGGGCTGACGCGTCGGGAAGTTCGTCAGGAGTAATTAATTGTAATCTATGTTGACGTGGCATGGCAGGAGCGAACGATGAAAGAATTAAGTTCACTTTGAAGCGAGTTTGTGGTAAGATCGTGTGGTTGCGTTTGTTACTGGCTGTATTTTGTTTTGTTTTTATACACAATGTGTATTCTTTTTTTGAATAATAAATTTCAAAAATGTTTTAACTGTCACATAACGGGGATTATCAAGTGCCAGTGTTTCCTTTTATGTAGGGAAAAGGAAAACTCTTTAATGAGGGCTATCGTTTTTGAGTTCACCAGATGGCGCCACTGGCGAGTAAGGTCCTGTTATTTATTCTATTTGATACTATAAAGTACCAATACCTACAAAAACAGTTTATTTTATTGCATATTGTGCATTCTGTAGATTCATATTTACAATCATCATCATCATCATCATCATCATCATCATCAGCCTATAATAGATAGATAGATAGATAGAATGAATGAATGAATGTTCCCAATGCTGGGACACGGCCTCCTCTCAATGAGAGGGAATGGGCTATAATCTACCATGCGGGACAACCGGGGATCTATTTACAATATTGGCCCTAAAATGAGCAAGCATTAAACATTTTAAAATATTTTTACCTTCAAGTACGATCAAATTAGATGTTAAAATTCAAATTTGTTACTTAAAATGTCATTATTAATCAGGAATGGCTCAATCTAGACCACAATTGCGAATATTAGTAAAAATACGTGATAATAAAAAAGCACGCAACGCGCGTGACATTTTGGAAGACCTTACTCTACACGAGCGCCCCTAGCGGCGAATTCATGCGCTATAGTCCCATTAGGTCACAAAAGATTAAGTACTTACGCAATATTTGTCAAACAAATTCAAATCTTTTGTGCGATCAATCAACGATTTCTTATTTGACTGTGTCATCATGCATTTGCTGTTACTATTATAGAATCGAGGAAGTGACAAATGAGATAGAAAAATCCAATTCACATAAGCTTGGAATTGAAAACCTTTTCCTTGTCGATTGTCATTCCATAGAAACGCAGAACCTGTGTCTACTTAGGTACTCCAAATACGTATAGTACATACTTTTTCACTTATCCTGAGTTAGGGTTGTCATGGCACCATCAAATGCACCTGATTGTTTGAAACAAATGGAAGGGAAGGGTGTCGCATCCTCCGGTGACATCCCTTGAAAATTGGCAATTTTACTTTTATCCGCGGTGGAGAAAGCATGCTTGAGACATTGACAAATTAATTTGAATTTATGTACAGACATCAAGCCACTCGAAACTATAAAAAATTCTCAATCAACATTGAACCTAATACTTTAGCGATAAAGTGGAAAATCTATCAAAGAAATTGACAGCATGATGTACGTCTGTACGAAACAGTTTCAATAAAGGAGGTGTAAGGTCGGTTTGTTTTTAATTAAAGGCCTTGTTGTGGTGTTTATGCTGATTAAATCTTTGAAGTCCTACCTTTGAGATGGTTTCGTAAACTTGTGGAATTATTTTAGGCAAAACTATTGCATAATTACAAAATAATAAGGGTATTACAACCTCTCTCACAGAAAGGCGAGCTCAGTAACAGTAATGGAATCGTATACATAAGCTGATTATGCATAAGCAACGTAATCAAAGTCGAAGTTAAAATAACTTATTTGCTCTAAATGTGGGAGGTACAAAAGATGATACAAAATTCATTAGTGTATTTATATGTTATCGATATTCAAATACTTTTATAAGGAAAAAGACGTGAGTATATGAAGAACAGGATGTAAAGTTCTCCATTCTCTTCATAAAAGGAAGAATCATGCCCGACAGTTGGTATCGGGCAGGGTGAAATTTTTCAACGCCACCGGGAGGGAAAATACTCGTAATACTAGAAATAACAAATTTTACTAAAACGAAACTTTCTTTTATTTTAAAAAAGAAACAAAACTGAAATCACTGATTTTCAAAAATTCACTTGCCGCACTCGGGTATCGAACTGACTGAAGTTCAAAAATTTAACACCTGTACTTTTTTGACATCAATCGATAGGGTCAATTCATATGAATCAAAACTCTGTAACAAACATGGTAGACTAAATTAAAGAAAACCATGAATCTATAAATTCCGCCCTATATAGTCTTAGGGCGCTTTCAATTCGGACGTTTCGTGTTTCGTTTCGCTGCGGCGCCGAAGCGGTGCGTTTGTCGTCCTGCGTACGGACGTTCGTTTATTTTTCATACAAAGTGTGCGATGCGGCAATAGTGCGGCATCGATATCGCTGCGGTACCGAAGGCGTTAGCATCGACGACAAACGCACCGTTTCGGCACCGCAGCGGTGCAACACGAAACGTCTACATTGAAAGCGCCCTTAAGCCGCAGATAATTTTAATTGTGCGATTAATTATGATGTTTTCTTTAAACACTGTTTTAGGCTTTCACGGTTTAAAACTAAACTTATATTGTCACTTACGGGATATCTTCCGTGATCATTTGTTATGATGTTTTCTTTGATGTCATAGATTGCGCGGTAGTACTTTTTGTAGTAAGTACTTACCACTACATACATATATTTAAATGTAAAAGTGTCCATATTAGTAGAATTTTCGTGGCATAAATAACCATTAACATAGACCGAATTTATTTGAAAAATGTTTACATAAGCAGCCGTCTTATTTTGAACGAAGACAAGTTTTTAAGTGTCCGCTTTGAGTCACATTTTATGCTCCGCTCAATATCTTAATGGCATAACTTGGAATTTTATTATACACTAAAGTTGATTCTTTGAAATGTATTTTGTTGGTTTTCATTATTTCGAAGTTTTAAAAATATTTTATTTTTTTCAGGAAATTGAATTGGTTCTTGTTGACTCTTGCATAGATAATCACATGTGCTAGTGCGTCTCTAATATAAATACGCCTTTTCATACATGGGGCAGGTGCAAGTACGAGAATTAAATGTCGCGTGGCAAAAATAAAAAAATAAAGTCTGAAAAAAAAAAAACTTATTTATTTATCAACACCGCATCCCTACCAATACTCCTTCTACAGCTATATCTATCTACCTTACCTAGCCCAGTAACCATTTGTATTCCATGTCAAAGCGCGTATTTTGCGTATGGGCTAAGTAATCCACCACGCGGGCCCAGTGCGGGTTGGTAGATGTCACACGTCTTCGAATTTTTGGTTCTAGAACATGTCGGTTTCCTCACGATGTTTTCTTTCACCGTTTTGAGAGCAGCGGTGATTAAATAAATTACACAAAGTATAACGCGCCTGTCGGGCTCGAATCCACGACTTACTGTTTGTAAGTCGGCGCCGCCACTACTGCGCCACCGCTGCTTTCCTAACCATTTTTCTATAGCAACGAGTATTTACAACTTTTTAAACGCTCTTCTTGTCACATTCGTAACCTTATTTACAAACAAACACGAACGCAATTAGCATAATATTAAAACACAAAGCAAACGACACCACGTTGATGGTGGTATCAGCAACATGGCATCATGTCCAATTAATGGGGATTCCAATCGGGATCAAAGCGATTGCTATCTCTATCGTGATACGACACGTAGCGCGTTGCATTGCACTTTGAGATGGTTGGGGTATGCGTTTTGTGTCAGTGGTGCAAAAATATTTCGCTGTTATGTAAAATAGTGATAAAACTGATATACAGTGTGTAAACAAAGCCGTCAACCAAGCATTCTGTACATCAAACTAAGTAACTTTACGCTAAAATTATTGCTGGGAAACAACTTTTTTTTTTGAGGTTATAAATCATGTTTTGTGGTAGAACTCAATTTAACGCATTTAAAACATAGTGCTGATGAATGGATTGAGTAGTACGGGGTCGTGGAGGTGTTAAAAGTCAAAATCTTACAAAAAAATCTTGTACCTATTTAAAAAACAAACTTGTCAATAGTTGTAACTTTGACCCCTCATATCTCCGTAACTAGAAGGTTCCCAGGTATGGTGTAAAACAAAAAAATGATCGCAATGATGGGGAGAACAAGTGCCTTTCGGCTTCGTGAAGAGGTGTTTTACACCCTTTGTATGATATCAATATCAATCTTTTTTTTTACTCAAGGTCTAAGCAGCATGCTGCGGGACTTTTCAAAAGAGATACTGCGGCCCTGGAACAGAAAGGGCTAGTCAGTATAAGTCTAACACTGAGCAGGAGAGGTTATTTGATGAATTCCCATCCGAAAAAAGAAGGTCTACCCAGCATGTCTTCTTCTTCCACACTTCTCTATAACTCGTTCTCTCATGAGACACCTCCTTTCTTGACAATCATCCTTCACACAGCCTCAGGTTGTGAGGATATAGAAACGTAATTACTCTTTAAACGATTTTCTTTATTTATTGGCATCATCTTAAGGTACCTACTTCCTACGTAGGAACCTATATTGTCTTTAATGTTGTTGTCCCTCGTCACCCTCATTTTACTTTTACCGAGAGTAATCTTCGAGACGGAATGCTTTGAATTTTGAGAGTTTCCAATTTTTGGAGACTTTGATCTTCGTGTAGGTTTGTTTACATAAAGATTGGGTAAGGTAAACTAAATTAGGAGTATGATGTAGGTAATCTTAATAACATAAATGTTAATTAATATACCCATACATACTTACGCCTTTTTCCTATGAACGTAAGCAGAAATAACAAAACGTGTCTTGTATACGGTCCTGACATGTTCCAGCTGTTTTGTAGGAAAAGAATCATCACCACGCCTGAAATCTCCAAAGGGTTAGGCAGTGGTGTACCTAAGGTTTAAGTCCCATGTGTAGCGAGCGTACTGCCATGAACAGCGACACAAATTCCGACTGCTACGACTGTGGCTGCTACTGAGATATTCCTGATGGAAAAACCCAGGATATCATGCTCAGTAGTCATCCTTGCGAACACTAAGGCTGAGCGCAGACTTGATTCACGACAGTTTTAAGAGAGACTATTGCTTTCGAACAAATATGAAGACGCGGAAACTTCTTGATAAAAGTCTGTCTTAAAACTCTCATGACTCAAGTCTGCGTTCAGCCTAAGCCAACACGGCAGTGTCAATAAAAAACAGCAGTTAAAAATCATAATTTTCACACAATATTATTAATTATTAATTATTTTCAGATGTACACCTACCACTGCTTGTCTCTGCATCAGCCAAAGGTTGACTGGTAGAGAATGCCTATGGCATTAAGTCCGCCTCTGTACTATGTGCTTGAAGTGTTAAATAAATAAATAAATATAACAATTTTGGCATTAAAACTTTGCGTCGCACTACTTTCATAAATTAGCCTTGAAACGTATTTCACCAAAGTGGGTAGGTATAACGCTATGCTGAATTAAAATTGGACACGAAAACAGCTAGAACTAGGTCGACACCATAAGTTAGACACGAAAGCCGTACCGATCCTACAATTACTTCGCATAATTAAATTCGTTTGCCAAAAAAGAACAATATTATAGTCAAAGCTTAAAAAGGATTTGGGTAACACTTGACAAATGTTGAGATAAAGTACTGAAGAGGAAATTGTACCTATTGTGAACAAGTTTTTTTTTTGTTTTCACTTTAATACAGATAAGAGCTTTTTAAACAATAAATGGATGCTATACGTGTAAATGGGTATAAAAGCTTAAAATAAAACATTAAATATTTCAATTTGAAGTTTGAATGAAAAGACAAAGAAAATAGATAGGTACCTTAGTATTGTCTTTCAAAAAACAAAAATTTAACTTTTAACAAGAAATGAAATCACTTTGCAAATAGTCCGGAAATAAAAAGGCAGGGGTTCTGCAGGGGTTGACTTATTATTAGGGGATGAAAGAACGGCAGACGTCTAAACACGCTCGTCTCGACTGGATTTACATTTTTATTAAGATACCCCTCGTAACAAAATTCAGGTTGAAAAAATGTTTACCTAAGTATCGCTTATCCCCAATTTTGTGTTGATCTGAAAATAAAAATAGATTTTCTTGAAAAGGTCTTGGAATTTTTAAATTACGTAATTTCCGTACTGTAACCTTTTTGAACTTGATGCTATTTTTATCGGCCGCGCCACAACGTAAAGGTCTCCTTGTAAGCACATTTTTAACAACACCCTAAATTATTTTCGTCTCACTTGACCTACGGACAAAAGAGATTTTGACGATTTCTTTTGTACATGGTACCTCCATGTAAAAAACACAGTTTCTTTGTTTACAATTTGATACATCTTTTTCAGGGATATTAAAAAAAGATACTTAGGTACCTAAGTAAACTACTTCACAAAAAAACCCTGGCTTTAGATTAGGTTTTGAGATGCTTTGAAGACTATGTATATTATTTAAAAAGGTACATAGAGTGTCTAAATACTTATCACAACTTTTACGTGTATACTTTAATTCCTTTGAAGATATTCTCCTTTTAAGTAGATCTCTAACATAAAGTGGCTTCTGAACGAATGTAATTTATATATTTTTTGAACAAAGATTATGTAAACTATAATAATTATTACGTAGGTTGTCTATCTTCAGAGGAAAATTTTAATGATTCGCTTTTTTGCTTTCAAATTCATGGAAAGGTCGTCTGTTAAACGTCTGTTACACTCTTAATTTCTGTTTATATTGGATACGAAGACCAGTTTTAAGAATTCCTAGCTTTTTCTTTTGTTAGATACAGTCGTATTAATAAAAGCGAGGTAAGCGCTGCAAGCCAAAATATCGCTTAAAGCTGATAACAATCGCTTGAATTTAAATAGCTTCGGCCTGGCAATTTGTTGCGTCTGCTCTAAATGGGTCGAAGTTATTGTGCGGCCTGAACAGTTTTACCTGGCGCAGAATAAGTAAAAAGTATATTAAAGTGTGGGATACACGCCTCTTTTATAGGGAGAGTCAATTTTTCAAAAAATGTGGTAATTACACAACCATTTGGAGGAATAAAGTCTCTTATTATGAATTTCTGATTTAAAATGAAACAATACTCCGTAATCAAATAATCATGTTGTTTTCGTCATCTCAAGAAGGAATATCGTGAAATACGCTTTTTGTAAATCTAAACCGCACGGGTCAGCTGACCCCAACAAAATACTGGTACCAGTATTACCAGTATTTTACATGGAGCGACTACGTACCTGACCTCCACAACCCAGTTAATACTGGGTAATACGATACCACTTGGTAAGACTGGTAGTCAGACTTTTTGGGCCATTGACTACCTGTAACGACTGCCAAAGATGGACAAATGACAGCCGGGACCAACTTTACGTACTTCCGAGGCACGTATGTAAACCCTTACATACCGAGTTTCCTCCGTGCCTCGGTTTACCACCCGGTCACCTATCCAACATAAACCCGAGCGGCCGTTATTTTTTAACCAAATCAAAGTTTTTGTTTTTTTCAAGAACCACTCAACCGATTTTAAAAATTCTTTCACCATTAGAAGCTACATCTTTACTGAGTAACATAGGTTATAAATTATATTGTAAACATGCAAATTAGCCAAATTATTACAATTTTCGCGGACAAAGTCGCGAGCAATGTGCTTGTCTCTAGATATACCAGGACTGCGCGGTACGGAATAATTTAAGTAGGTAAATATTTTAACATCCAAAAATTAATTGCATGAAAATTGACTCATTCATTTTGGAGCTGCCCAGCTGTGTCAACACACATTATTAACTTTAATTTCCACTTTCTGATGGATGACCGACGTTACGGAAACATGAACTTAAATTATGTATAAGCACTTATGTATAGAACTTTTTTATATCATCCCGAATTTTGTGACGTCACTTAGTGAGCTGATGACGTCATTTATCAGCGCTGAAATTGCTAGTCGAGTGAATTATGAGTGACTGAGTTGAGTAATTTAAGAGGAGGGATTCAGGAACGAATTTATTCATTCTATTTTGATATTAGTGTATGTTTGATGTTTCATTTTGACTAACTTTTTTCGTTCTTTACTTTAATACGTAACATTGAAATGACGTTAAAGTTATTGATAAACATTTTTGTTTTGTGAAATGTATTAGAAACAAAATGGCTACCGTTAGTTTCAATTTTCACCACGTGCCAAAAGATTCTTGTACACTAGTGAAAATATTTTGTCTCTGCTTTTAAAAGTTGAAAAACAATAGCTATTTCAATTCAAAATAAAGTCTAAAAAGCTCTCCAAAAAATCCTCGCCGCCGCGATACATTATCAACTGAACAGCTCAAACTATTTAAAACAATGAAACCAACACTGTTATCACCAATTACTCGGTTCACGTTCATTTGAACAATCACAAAAGCGTGTACATTACTGAAACTGAAAACAACACTTATTTCATCATGAAACTGTTTTATCTTTCATTCTCTTTATTTTCACTCCATTTAAGCTACCAATCCAGTGTAAGTTGAGATATTTCTGCTATTCATTTTATGTTTGTACCCGTCTCGGGTTTATAGGCATCGTTAGACTTGGTTCCATGGGTTGGTATTGAAAGATATGGGATTAGTTTTGATACGTTTCCAGGCAAGAAAAGAAAGGCATAAGTTGGACTTATCACTCGCTCTTTTGGTATTACGCCCCGTTCACGACCTCAGGCAATACGATTGGCGTCAATCGACATGCGCGCGTGTAGGTACGTGTTTCCTACGTGCGAATCCAATTATATAATATGTACCAAGTCGCGTTACGTTAAATCGTACTCTCACACCCGTATCTATGAACAAGTCGCAGTGATTACTTGAGTATTAGTAATTTTTTGAAATTAAAACTGTCAAAAACTAGAATTCATAGATTCTTTGACGGTTATTACTTCTTTTAAGTTCTTATCAAACTATTTTTTAAGCAATCGACAATAAGAAACAACTTCAACTCTTTAATTACCTACTTTAACTTGACTTAGGTACCTATAACCTACTTGATTTGGACTATAGGCTTGACTTGGCTTGGTTGACGTAGCTTGGCTTTCATTTGTTTTCTCTGCAGTCACTACCGTATTAGTGTCAATTCACACCGAGACGCGACACGACACGAAAAGATACACTATTTCATTGAAATACTTCGCACCGCGAAATCACTCCCAGGGCCCCATTTCTGCTATTACAATAGTGTCACAATGGTCTATCATTGATTTCATAATTGTTGATGAACGACAATGGGATCTCCATTGTCATTTTTTTTTTAAGTTCGTAATCTGCAAAATTCATCATAGTGGTTCGATCAATGGTCTCGCAATTGTTTTAGAATGTCATAAAGGGAGGGGCCCGCAAGGGTCGGGTTTAGTCAGTAAAAGTCTGACACTCCCTCCCGCTCCGCCCAGAGTGGGGGAAGTTATTTGATGATTTCCCATCCTAAAAAAAAGAGCCCCAATTCTGCTATTACAATAGTGTCAGAATAGTCGATCATAGATTTCATAATGATCTACTAATCATAATGGCGTCATTATGACTTTTCAATAGTCAACCACTGACAGTCCAAAGAAATGTCATAGAATGGTAATCTCGTACATTAATAAAATCTATTATAAATTAAATCTGGCATGAATCACACACACACATCACACACACGTTCACATTTAGTAGCAGATTTTGAAAACCATTTGTAGTAAGGGTTTTATTATAATGGCAATACGACAATGTCATTAAAATACAATTTTATTACGAGACCATTAATGGACCATTGTGAATTTAGCAGATTACGAACTTAAGTAAAATGACAATGGGATGGGAATGGAATCGTGTTGGAGTGACGAATTTATAAAAATAGCAGAATTGGGCCCCAGTACCGTCGCGCCGCGTTGCGTCGCGGTTCGGTTATCGCTCCCCAACCGATTGAGCTGAAATTTTGCATACTTACACGTGTAGTTTGGACTATAATATGTACAAGCACCCTCATGTTCATAGTATTGATTCACAGGTTTATCTAAGAAGAATAAATACGAAAAATATACGTCACTCCTATATTTAAAAGGTGTTTTAAGTATATATATTTTTATTAGAATGCTTGTGTTCCGCGTACGCATGACAATTTTGTTTGTTTTACAGAGGGGAATGGT
The DNA here is from genome assembly GCA_916618015.1 of Xestia c-nigrum. NCBI lineage: Eukaryota > Metazoa > Arthropoda > Insecta > Lepidoptera > Noctuidae > Xestia > Xestia c-nigrum. The sequence goes on from OU745250.1 coordinate 21,740,423, forward strand.
GTGCATTGCTCTGTTGTCTAATGAAACACTAGTTATTGTGTTTGAGTGCATTATCAAATTGGTTTTGGTGAAAGCTTTCATGCAGCCATTATGTAAACCACCTGGATCCAACTGTTTTGAGTATCTGACTTTGCGAGAACATGGTTAGTGTTTCATAACATTAAATTGCACACTAAAAGCATTAGTCCTCTGAAGACAAGCTTATGGTTAACGGCATTGTCTAGTGCGTATGCGTGTACAACGCTGGCTACCGGCGCCGACAATTGCCGAACGTCGCCGACAAGTTCCGACCTGCTTACGTCACCAGAAATTGTCGGCGCCTATCGGCGCTAGATGGGCAAAAAGTATAGAGACTATCTGTGCCCACAGGCTGCAGCGCTGGCAGGTCAGCGCCGGCATCCAGCGCTCTACATGTATACGCCCTTAAAAGGCTAGGCAGATGATGAAATGAGCCTACTCGCGACCTTAATCCAGTCTGCTGAAAAACAATGCAAAAAAAAGAAAATATATAAAAATCGCTGGACATTAAACACACAGCGCCATCTAGTGCCACACTAAGCAAGGCTTGTGTCGTGGACACCAGATAGTTGATATACTACATAGTATATACATACCTATATACTTTTTTACTATATAAGTATATAGGTATATATATACCTATATACTTTTTTGTTTGTAAATACATACTTATTATACATACAAACATCCATGACTCGGAAACAAATGTCCATGCTCATCACACAAACATTTGTTCCTACCGGGATTCGAACCCAGGACCCTAAGAACGTAAGGCAGCGTCACTACCACTACGCCATTCGAGTCGTCAATGGATGAGGACTGCCGTGGAACAATTGTGGCTGTTGCTTTAAAGGCTGAAGTTTCTTTTTTTCTGGATCATGTGTGTGGTAAGTGCCTAACCCGATGTCAGAGTATTTATGCCGCCCATGTACCACTGACTTGGCCTAACATACTATCGAGAAATATCTTTCAGGTTTAAGTTGGTATTTTGTTTTTCTTTTTGTATCGAAGAAATTTTAATTGGGCCTAGCAAATGCGGCAGTGTCTGTGGCATTCATTACCTCCTCAAAAGTTCAGGTTGATGGTGAGTTGATTATAGTTGGTACGGACTAGGGAAATGTGCAGTGTGGACTGTAACATATCTTCTTATGAAAGTTACAGTAGGTACAAATGATTTTATTTACCAACTTACTAAGAATAACACCTTCTTAGTAAAATCTGCGTATATTTTCGAAGCCATCACTAATGCATCACCCGAAATCCTCAGCTTTTATTTACTCGTTACAAAAACACTTGAGTATAAAAAGTGCCGCATAAAATGTGAGACGGTTTCTCCGCCACTGAATACCACCACATTTCAGCGGGATTTATTTCGCAGCCGTCACTCAACGCGGAATAAATTCTACTTGACGGACAGACGACGCATTTCATCCATTGTTTTTCCACTTAAATATTTGTTTGATTTGTTTGAATAAAATTTAAAGACGACACTTAGAAAAACCACTTACTTTTTGAAGTAAAAACATTTTGATATTGATGCTACGTTTACGCAGTAACTAAGAAGTACATACAAACATCGTTTACCCAAAATCAATGGATTTATTTCAAGTAGGCCAGTTACAGGCAGTTTTGAACTGTCGAAACAAAGATGAAAATGAAACAGTCCCAATCACAAGATATAAAAGCTGACAAAGTTCTATAGTTTCCCATTACCTAGCGTAAATCTCTATGGAGAAGAACAGGCTAGAAACATCACGGACCCTCTTCTAAATCTGAATATTTTTACAAAACCTACCCTTGCCAAGCCATCTTAAAGCGTGAGAAACAGCTTTGTTTCTCGCGCAAAAACCATTTCACCATCTTAGTTTTCAGCGTATGAGTCAGGTTCTTAAAATCGAATGAGTATATCCATGTCACCGTAAAATTGTCAAACACGTTAGATTGTAATCTCTCTAGCGATATTGTAAACTCTCGAAATATTGTCAAACGAACATACTGCCTATAATAAAACGCATTATTTTTCGTGAAATGCATGCGATGGTAGTCAACTCACGAGGAGTGGAGTGAAGGACGGATCCCCCTTGCCCAATGGTACTCTCATGAAAAGATAATGTACCTTTCCTGAGAAATATCGATTAATATAACCTAACCTTAAAACACTTTATATTGAGTGCAGGGTTTATATGAACCTAACTAACCTAACGGGGGGGGTGCCTCAAATCCCGATTATCAGGGCAGAGATACTTCCGTATGTTCAGTTGACAATATTTCGAAAGTTTAAAATATCGCTAGAGAGATTAGAATCTAACGTGTTTGACAATTTTACGGTGACATCCATAATTCAAATCTTTTAGCAAGACTCCTGAGAAGCCAAATTTTGCGTTAACTGCATAATTCACTAAACGCGTCGATAATATATCTCCCACTGACTTTTAAGGGTCCTAATATATCGTCGATACACCAAAACCTTAAACTGTCGCCCATTAATACAAAATGATATCTAAACGGCTACATATCTCGATAACACGGAGATTTATTTCTATATAAATACTGAATAATAGGCGACCCTCGTCATAGGGAGGACATGAGGAGTCGAAACTCGGAAGTAATACGAAATTTGTACCTTTTATATTACTTACAGGGAGTTTTGTAGTTCGCTAGACGACCGATTAAGGTTTGATGTCTGTCTATAATGGACAGATGAATTTATTGGTTGTTTTACCCCCATCTAAGGAAAAACCAATAAATTCATCTGTCTACGACTAATCCTTTTTTTTAGGATGGGAAATCATCAAATGACTTCTCCCACTCTAGGCGGAGCGGGAGAGAGTGTCAGACTCTTACTGACTAAAACCCATCCATGTTCCTTCCTCGCCCTTTATGTGCCGGGGCCGCGGTATCTCTTTCGAACAGGCCCGCAACCCCGGCAGGGCTACGACTAACCCTAAGCTGTTAAGATTGGTATACCGCCGTTTACCCGAATTTTATTTGCCCTAATATCATTTGCCGTAATAGTCAACAGCCATAATATCATACGACATGATACTCATTTGCCCTACTCTCATTTGCCATATTAGTCACGTGCCAGAATCATTGTTTCCCATAAAGTCACTTACCATAACATCATTTGTCATAATCATTGTAAGCCCTAATTATCACATGCCATAATTATGATATGACATAACTTAATTTGCCATCGACATCGGGTGTGTAACGGTTGTTTATATCAAGAGAAATTGGATGCAATTGGGACTTTAGGGCACCCCGACTCGGACAGGTTAGGTTAGAAGGGGATGGCGGGGTCGTGTGAGCGAGCGAAGCGAGCGAATAGATCCCGCCATCCCCTTCCTGGTTATTTTTTATAACCACACAGAACTAGGAGCCCCGCGAAGCGGTGCTCCGTCGGCCTAGCCCACCATCAACCATGCACAGAATAAATAAGTTTGTCTAATACTTGTTATGAAAATTTAAATATTAAGTTAAAATATTAATTATATGTTTAATTAATTATATTTTTTATTAATAATATTATATTATGTTTAAATATTAATATTAAATTTAAATATTATGTCTAATAATTATTATGGCACATAAAAATAAGGCAAACAATACTTATGGCATTCGTATCTTATGGTATCTAAAATTCGGGCAATTAAAAGTATGTCATATGTCTTTCAATTCGGGCAAATGAAATTCGGATAAATGAAATTCGGGAAAATGATGATTATGGCATATAATCTTCGGGCAAACAATAGACAACCGTTAAGATCACCTCTTAGTTTACAGAAGTTCGATCTGAACAGACAAACCTGCACCAAACTCTAAGCGAAAAAAAATAGTACCAGCATATTACTGTTCCACTGCTGGGCTTAGGCCTCTTCTCAACTTACTGACAAGGCAAGAGCAGTAATCACCACGCTTGCTCAAGACGGGTTGACTTCAGACTTATTTGAACTTTAAGTCCAGGTTTCAGTGTGTATGATAGGTAAAACTGGATTCAGAAAAAAACCAATCTAGTCATCATAGAGACGTAGATTTTTATGCCGTAACAGCCAGCCACTTGGGTAAAAATACATTTTAAATGAATGCTGAAATCGAAGACAAAAAACAAGATACTTAACCCTAATGTTCACATAAAGGGTGCAAAACACCTCTTCACGAAGCCGAAAGGCACTTGTTCTCCCCATCATTGCGATGATTTCTTTGCTGTATACCATACCTGGGTACCTTCTAGTTACGGAGATATGGGGGGTCAAAGTTACAACTTTTTGACAAGTTTTTTTGTAATATTTTAACTTTTAACACCTCCACTTACTATTCAGTCTATCCACAAGCACAATGTTTTAAGTGCGTTACATTCAGTTCTACCACAAAACATGATTTATAGCCTCAAAAAAAATGTTGTTTTTCAACAATAATTTTTGCGTAAAGTTACTTAGTTTGATGTGCAGAATGCTTGGTTAACGGCTTTGTGATCAGGTGGTTTACACCCTGTATGTACTAAAAGACCTAAAAGAAATTCGCCTCCATGGATAACTTTAGTACATACTGATGTTTTTAACTTAATTTTGAACTTGAACTTCACTACCAAGTACACATCAAAACGAAATCATAAAGTCTCTGGTCTAAATATAAAAGAAATTAACGAACCAGGTGAATTAACATTTTGCTAGGTCGTATTTCCACGACGGGCCGCATCTCGTCACTTCGGCGCGCCGTGCTATAAAACTGACAGCCCATCCTGAAGTCATTCGCGCGGGTATTTTTAATTAAGCCCATTACTTAGATCTCCTCGCTCCAAAAATAATCGTTAAAGTGAATAGTGTGCACGGACGGTGGACCGCTTGATGCTGCGTTGGGGGTTTACTATGAATGACGTCACGCGGATTCACCCTCGTAGTTCCAGTTCCCGTAAGAGCTCGGGGATAAAATACAGCCTATCTTACTCGCTGATAACGTAGCTATCCATTGCTGAAAGAATTTTTCAATTCGATCCAGTAGTTTTTAAGTTTATTCGTAACATACAAAAATTTAACTTCCACATCTTTCCCCTTTATAATAAAGGGTGTAGAACACCTCTTAACGAATACGAAAACCAATTGTTCTCCCCATCATTGCGATCATTTTTTTGTTCTACACCATACCTGGGAACCTTCTAGTTACGGAGATATGGGGGGTCAAAGTTACAACTTTTTGACAAGTTTTTTTTTAATTACAAGTTTTTTTTTGTAAGATTTTGACTATTAACACTTTCAGATACCCGTACTATTCAATCTATCCATCATCAGCACAATGTTTTAAGTGCGTTACATTGAGTTCTACCACAAAACGTGATTTATAACCTCAAAAAAACAAAAAAAAAGTTGTTTCCCAGCAAACATTTTTGCTTAAAGTTACTTAGTTTGATGTACAGATTGCTTGGTTAACGGCTTTGTGATGAGGTAGGTGGTTTACACGCTGTATATTACTCGTGGATAATGTAGCTTTCTTATGGTGAAAGAATTTAAAAAACGGGCCAGTAGTTTTTAAGCCTATTCATTACAACTAAAGAAGCAAAGTTTTCCTCTTTATAATATTAGTGTAGACAAGCCGATGCCCGCGGCTTCGCCCGCGTAAAATGATTGCTCTTGAATCACTCTATCTATTAAAAAAACCCGCATCAAAATCCGTTGCGTAGTTTTAAAGATTTAAGCATACATAGGGACAGACAGACGCTGCGGGAGATTTTGTTTTATAATAATTATGTAGTGATAGTGAAGTATAATATGTTGTTTTTATGCTGTAGTAGTGTGTTGTCGGACCCCTAAAAGGAAAAAAAGTGGCCTCAGTAACCTGATTACTTTAATAGTCCGTAATTAATTAATTTGTAAGTTTTGTATTCAAACTAGCTAGTTAAGTTAATTAGTAATTAATTTTAGTAATTTCCATTAGAGTTTGTAACTAATGGTATTAGCATTAATCAAAATTTGTATGGAAGTACCTACAAGTTTATTTTACGTTAAATCACAGATTACTAGTTGCCTATCCAAATAATCTCTGTAAGTGCTAAGTTTTGGGCTGTATAAATATTCTAATCAGTTACAGTAATAAATAATTAATTGATTTTCATGAAGTTACAATCTCAGTCTCTCGAAATTCAAACAACACAATAACCAATTTCGGAAAGTAAAGTTATTTCCCACTTTTTTTTTTTGCAAGTTGTTTTTTTTTGCCAAAAAGTTTTCACTATGTTGATTAAATTTTGAAACGAGAAGTTATCACGTCATCCACATAGGCGAAGAAGAAAACTACGGAGTATTATAGATAATAACTCTCAACCTATTACCGAAGCAAAGTTATGAGTTTCTTCTAGTAAATGATATCTGGTGGTTTTTTTTTATCTGAATTATTTGTATATTGGAGGCTTTAATTTGACCAGCAGTGGGACAATATAGACTAAGTAAAAAAAAAGTTATTTATTAAACCCAGACTAATTATTTACCTACATTATTTACAGACTAACTCAAAAAGAGAAATAAAAATATGTACAAGTATCAAAATCGGTTACCGGGCGTCGAAAAATTCGACCACATCGCTGCCAACAGGAAAAAAGCCCAAAAGATGTAATAAATGTAATGTAAACCACTTAACTGTCTAGTTTTCAACAAGATAATATACTTTGTCGGTAAATTAATGATAGTTTCATTACAAATAATTACTTAACTAGCTAGCACTTAAATGAAAACGATGTTTACAAATACGTGATAAACTTTAACACAGGAATGAGTCGAGTCGACTGTTGTGAACACTTTTGACAGATGGTTAAATAAAGGACAACTGATGTACAGTCGGTGACAGAATCATAGAACTCGAATAAATTATACTTGTGATGTTTTTTTTATGAGTTTCTGAACATGATCTGGTATTTCTTGGTTTGGTTGTATTATTTATTTATTTATTTATTAAAACTTTATGCACAATTAAAACTGTACAAAGGCGGACTTAATGCCTAAGGCATTTTCTACCAGTCTACCTTAGGGTGATGCAGAGATAATACACAGTAGGTCGGTAGGTTATCTTCTAAACTTGTGTAAAATATTGGAGCGTGGAGTTTTAAGTTTGCTTTACTAACTATTACTAAGGTAAATGAGATTTACGAACTCAAAGTATGCCTCTGAATCGTGACAACATTTGATATTCCAATGGTATAAATAATTAATAAGTCACATATTATAATATTATTTCAAAACTTCATGAGAACCAAATTGTTCAAACCTGTCATTTGAAAGCTTGACAGAAATGAAATGAGAATAGAATATTAGGCTATTCTATTGAGAAAACATTTTTTAAACAAGAAAAAATTAGCAGCAAAAAGCATTGCCACAATAGGTATGAAAGAAAAGAATCGGTTTAATGACTAGAGCACAAAAAAAGAAAAATAATTAACAGTTCGAATTTCAAAAACATGCATACCGCTTCTGTTATCAGGAGTACCGTCTCCCGAGTGTGACGCTCTCAGTCGCCTACGGGAGCCCGTTGTGACCGAGTGTCTGTCCGTCAGTGATAACAGTGAGAAGTGATAACCGCGAGTGCACTGTGCTAGTGGACTGTGTTTTATGTGAAGGTGGGTAATTTGAGTTTCAGTTTGTTTGCGCTTTTTTTTTGGTAGCGAGAGGGTAGATGAGAAAAAAAATGTTGTTTTCTTGTAAACAATACGACATGAAAGATATGAAACTTAAAAAAAAAAAATGGATTTTTTTGTAAAATCAAAAATTTCAAATGAAAACATAGAATTAGTATAAGGCATATGATCGTCGTGATCTAGGTTTGAGTGCTTGAGGAATAAGGCTGCTGAACTAAAACATTTTCACCATCATCTGCCCTGCCTTTTCCCAACTATGTTGAGTTCGGCTTCCAGTCTAACCGGATGCAGCTGAATACTAGTATTTTACGTGGAGTGACTGCCTATCTGACCTCCACAACCCAGATAGTACAGTATACGTGCGTAGTGTATAAAAAAATACTAGAACAAAACTGTTTTAGAAAAGTACTCAGTATAGTGATATTTAAATAAACTGCTGACTACCCACATATTAATTCCGGTTTCCAAAGACAAATAATCCCCCAGCAACTGTTTATATTGTCGTGTAAATTGGAACTCTACAAGAGCAAGTATGTTACTACTACAATACTGCCCTCATATGCCAAAAAGGGGTAACTCAAAAAATCTAAATTAATGTTTTTTTTGTATGATGGACGAATTAAAGTAACCGTATCTTTATGGTGACGTAAAAAGTCTAGTAGAAAAAGCATATTTAATTTTTGGTCTAATTATCTATACTAATATTATAAAGCAGAAGAGTTTGTTTGTTTGTTTATTTGGTTGAACGCGCTCATCTCAGGAAGTACTGGTTCAAATTCTTTTTGTGTTGGATAGTCCATTTATCGAGGAACGCTTTAGGCTATATAACATCACGCTACAATTATAAAAAGCGGAACAGGAATGAAAAATGTTGCAAAAACGGGGTTTTTTTTTCCTTTCGTTTTTCTCTCATATGTGACGCAGACGAAATTGCGCGGGTCAGCTAGTGTTTGATAAATCACACAATGTTTAAGAGTCTCGTTGGTCTAGTGGTAGAAAGCGACTTCATGCTTAGCACATAAAGTTCCACGTCCGATAGCCAATTCTTTATTGTTTTTTTCCTCCAGCAATTTCTCGGTATCATCCACGGCGTCTAGACGACAAAACATAACATTTTAATGTTTCCTACAAACATGGATTTATTGAGTTACCGCTCTTTGCTTATGGGAGCAGAATCTACTACAATGAGTAACCTGTGTCACAACTGTGTAGTATTACATAAAGGTACACGTTTTATGAAACGACGTCAATTTTCTCATTCATGGCGCGATGACAGAGAAATAAGTCGGGAAGATTAATATTAGACTGTTGATTCATCTCAGCGGGTTTTCTTGCATTTTGGCTGAATTCCATAATCTAGTATTAGTCACAGTTTCTTGAGAACTTCTTACGTTTGACTAAAATAGTCCTGTGATTAAAACGGGTGTACTATGCCATATCGAGTGCCAAATAATCGAATATCAATTGATCGACAACTATAAATCGGACGTCGGTAACGTTGCCTCTAAAATTCCAGTAGGCGTATCTCGACCAAAATCTAAAAATAGACTCGCTATAATGAGTAATAGGTGTACTAAAGGGGCACTGCCGTTAATTGAAGAGGTCTTCTCTGACGATTTTGACTATTGTCATTATTTGTTGCATAACGCTACCACAAAAGAGCTGCTACACACTGTCGAAGACAAATTAAAAGGCTTCACAATGCAAGACTATTGCCTGATATTCATTGGAGAAAACGATATTAAAAGTAGCGAGTGTCTAGATATCCTTGAAAACTTGAAAAACTCGCTGAAAAATACTACACACACAAATGTTGTGATATGCGCACCGACTTATATAAGAGGTGCACTAATATATAATTATAAAGTCGAGTTATTCAACAACCTCCTCAGTTTGGACATAAAAAACAACAAATATGCATACTTTTTCGACAGTAATTACACCCTGACGCTTGACATGTTTACATATACAGGGAAAATTAATAAAGACGGATGGAGAGACATCTTTGACCAGATTAGATCCAACATATTTATTGACTATGATTATGATTTTACTAAAGTTAACGACGATATCCACCTCTTAGAAGAAGACCATAGTGGGACATCCCAAGTCTCGAATAAGTGCAATAGTGATCAAGTTGGAGAACTGTTTTTTCTCCAATAAATATATCAAAATCCTGCACCAAAATATTGCGGGCTTACTAACAAAATCGAACTTTCTCACTGTATGTTTAGATGAACTTACTGAAAAAAACATAAATGTAGATGTCTTGTGCATTACAGAGCACTTTATTATGGAAGGATATCAAAATCAGCTATATGTTCCAAATTATTGTTTAGCTGCTTATTTCTGTAGAGAGAGGAAAAAACGGGGAGGGGCCTGCATCCTAGCTAGAAATGATATACAATGGAAGGAATTACCAAAATTTTCGAATTTATCTTGTTCGGGCGTGTTTGAATGCTGTGCTATTGAGCTAACGCATTATAGGATAATTGTAATCTGTATCTATAGAGTGCCAAATGTAAATAATCTTAACTACTGCTTGGAAAAACTGGAAGTTATATTGCGAGAAATATCACTAGCACGCTATAAAAATGTTGTTATTGCTGGAGATTTTAACATAGATATGCTTAAAAAAAATAATCACACAAATGCATTTGAATATTTATTAATGAGGTATAACTTGAAATTGGCATTAAAACAGCCTACTCGCATGGCAAGCATGACATGCATAGACAATTTTGCGCATAATTTTAGCAAACCATGCAAAACTGATGTGCTAGAATTTGCGTTGTCCGATCATACGGCACAGCTCCTTCACTGTCCTGTTCAAACAAAATGTATCGTAAACTTTTGGTATGCGGCTAAAAGGGATTATAGTGTGGAAAACATAGCCAAGTTCAAAGGTCACATCAAAAATCTTACCTTCTCTGAGATTTATGAGACGGATGACCCCAATATTGCATATAGTAATTTTATCGACTCTTTCAAGCTTTTGTACGATTTGTGCTTTCCAATCAAATTGATCAAAATTAATGTTCTTAAAAAACCTAAGTGGCTGTCAAAAGGAATTAAATTGTGTAGCCAAAGAAAAAGAAAGCTTTTGTGGCAGATGAGATTAAACCTAAGTAGGGATAGTAAAAATAAATTCACTAATTATTCAAAATTGCACAAAAAAATTATACACTTAACACAGAAGGCACAAAACAATCATAAAATTAAACAATCTAAAAATAAATCTAAAACTACGTGGGAAATTATTAATCGCGCGAAGCATAATTTACCCAAACAAAACATATATAAGATTAAGGTTAAAGAAGGTATTCTATCAAATCCCAAGACCATTGCTGAAGCGTTTAATAACTACTTCATCGATAAAATTCAGCCGAAACTGAATGACACCAAGAAACCCGAACACTGTAAAATAAGGACGAGCACTAAGTCAATGTTCATGTTGCCTAGTGTACCTTTAGAAATACATAAAATAATAATGTCATTGAATAATACAAGTAGCGTAGGATATGACGGTATTAGTACAAAAATACTCAAACACGTTTCAATGGAAATATGTGGTCACTTAAGTCATATAATCAATCTTTGTATCAGCGCAGGCATTTTTCCCGATGCCTTAAAAACTTCTATTATAAAGCCAATGTTCAAAAAAGAAAATAGAGAATTAATGAAATATTACCGGCCAGTAGCACTTATACCTGTAATCTCTAAAATATTTGAGAAATACATTTATAAAGAACTTTATAAATTCATTGATAAAAATAACATATTATGTGACGAACAGAAAGGATTTAGACAACATAGAACTATCAATATGGCTATATATGACTTTATTTATAATGTTATTCAGAATGTAGTCAAACGAATACCTGTATGCGGCATATTTTGTGACATGACTCAAGCCTTTGACCACGTGGATTATGCCATTCTCTTGAGAAAACTTGAAGCATATGGCATTAGAGGCAATTTACTTAGTCTTCTTGAGTCTTACCTTAAAGATCGAAAACAAATAACTGAAATTTGTCAAATAAATCCGGTTACTAAGCGCGAAGATATATTTCGATCCTCAGAGCGTAAAGTTATGTTTGGAGTCCCTCAGGGGAGCGTGTTGGGTCCTTTTGTATTCATAATATACATAAACGATTTACCTGAATATATTGAACAACCAATAACATTGTTTGCAGACGATAGTACTGTGACAATACCGTGTGAAAATGAGGAAACATATGAAAGGGACATAAATAATTGTTTAAAAAATGTTGTTAACTGGCTAGAGGAAAATAATTTAAAAATAAACTTGGAAAAAACGAAAGTTATAAATTTCAGTCAGCGGATTCCTAGAATTTGCCCTAATATACACTACAACAATGAAGTCGTGGAAGAAGTAGAAAGTACAAAATTTCTTGGACTCGTGATAGATAAAAACCTAAATTGGAAAGCACATACTGATACTTTATGTAAGAGAATTAGTAAGTCTGCATACGCTCTACGTTCACTATCCCCAGTAATATACATAGATGCACTGCTTACTGCATACTATGGTATAGTAGAATCGCACTTACGCTACGCTATAATATTCTGGGGAAATTCCACCGAAAGGGAAACAGTTTTTAAAGCCCAGAAAAGATGTCTACGGGCTATGTTCAAGCTTAAATCTACGGATAGTTGCATGCCATACTTTAAACAGCACAAAATATTAACATTACCTTGTCTGTACATAATGGAAGTAGCTGTGTTTGTTAAGTCGAACCCAAATCGTTTTAAACTCCTGGCTGACGTAGTTCCACGTAATAGACGTGACAATAATCTTGTGTGTTCCCACTCCGCCAAAACGGCACTAATGAGCAAAAGTGTCTACTGCATGGCTTCGGTCATCTATAATAAATTACCTAAGCAATGGAGAGAATTGCCGCTATCATTATTTAAAAGCAGGCTTCGAAAGTTTTTAACTCACAAAGTATACTATACTGTCAGTGAATTCCTTACTGAGAAAGATTTTTCTTAGCTTATGTATTTGACATTGATATTATTTCATTGACATTGTAAATTTTATTTCATCTTTGACATCATAAATTGTATTCTGTTATTGACATTTTAATTTTTATTGCATTATTGACATTGTAAGTTTTATTCCATTATTGACATTGAATTTTTACCTTTATTTCCATGATCGACATTGAATTTTTATCTTTATTTCCATGTTATTGTTTTGTTTGTTTTTCTGTCTTAAGTTATTTTGAGTGTTATTGTAATTAATATGACCAATTATGTGAAAGAGTGTACACCTTTAAGGTAGGTTTTTGAGGAACTGATTATTTATTATTAAGATCTCATGTAAAATGTACCAAAAATCACACCAATAAATGAATTTGAATTTGAATTTGAAAATTTGAATTTGAATTTGAATTTGAATTTGACGTCTAAAATCCTCGAACGTTCATAATATCGAATGGTCGACAATCAAGTGTTCAAAATGATTCGAATGGCGTAGTGGTAGTGACGCTGCCTTACGCTTAAAGGGTCCTGGGTTCGAATCCCGGTAGGAGAAAATGTTTGTGTGATGAGCATGGAGATTTGTTTTCGAATCATGGATGTTTATATGTATAATAAGTATGTATTTACAAACAAAAAAGTATATTATGTAGTATATAAACTATCTAGTGTCCACGACACAAGCTTTGCTTATGTGGCACTAGGTGGCGCTGTGTGTTAATGTCCAGAGATATTTATTTATTTTATTTTATTTTTTTAAATATCGAATGTTTGTTGATGGAACGATCAACGTATCGCATATTCATTGTATCGAATACCTCCAAACGTAGTGGTTGGGTGGTCGTGAGTTTGGTACCAGTATAGAAGCAAAATACCGTCATGCCTTTATTCCTAGCTGGGGATGACTTTAAACACTCATCATTATTTTACAAGCGAGGTTGTGCAAGACTCATAATTATGCCGAAAACACGAACGAAAAACCCAGTAACAAGCAACCCACCTTTTTTTTTCTTTTTCCCATGAGAAATCATCAAATGACTCCTTCCGCTCTGGGCGGAGCGGAAGGGAGTGTCAGACTTTTTCTGACTAAAACCCATTAATGTTCCTTCTTAGGCCTTTGTGCTCCAGGGCCGCAGTATCTCTTTCGAACTGTCCCGCAGCCCGGCAGGCTTCGGCCCTTGCCAGTATAGGGGGCCCCTTCATTATGCTGACATCTCTTTGAGGCGCGCGTGGAACACAAACGCGCCGTCGACACGGCCTGTCGACTTATGACGGACGAACGGCGAACTAGCCCATAGCTCACCGTCCACAGGCCCGGCTTTAGATTACTGGAATCTACACTCAGCAGTCAAATGTCATATCTGTGTGCAATTGTTTAACAGAATGGCGATCTCAATACATGATCATTAAACAAAACACAAAGGGTTCTGTCTACCCTCTCGAAAGCCCACAAAACAATTAGTTCCGTACCCTATTAATAGCCACAAAAGCTTATAAATAGTTAGTTAACATAATAGGAAGGTAAACAAATGGCTGCAGTAATTAATGACGCGGTCTCAGGTGTCAAAACATGTATTATGTTGTGTCAAACATGTGTGATGTTGTTTTAAACATGTAATGTTGTTTGGCATGTATGTTTTGTTAAATATCATAATATACAAATGTCTCTTTTACTTTAGTGGTCTGTTGTCTATTATAGGTTACTGTTTTTGGTAGCTACGGTCCTTTTTGGTATTAATGAGATATAGGTAAGTTGTCAATTGGAAGCGCCACTGACAAACAAGAGAAACAAAGTTGTTGAGTCACCCATGTTATTGTACCATGGTGGTAACAAACATTTAAAATTACTGCCACATCTGGAATAAAATGAATAGGCTTGCTAACTGAACTGAAAAAATCTAATTAGTCCGTCACTTAGATTATAAAAAAATATTTGACCCGTATTTTTTCTTTTGTCACATAAACCAAAATTGACGAAGATACGACCCTTTTAAAATTCCCAATACGTCACTGTTTGGTATCATTCTTAGTGAGTTTTGACGTCACGACCACTCCCGAGTTTTGATGCGTTTTAACTTTGTCAATATTCGTTGATTAACAAAAACAAAAAATACGTGTCCATTTTTTTCCAATACTGTAACTGACGGACTATGGGCAGCCTTTGGGGATTGCTGATAGTAGTGAAAACTAAGAATGTAATTTAAGTATAGCTGCTACGGATTGTGCCCGTGCAAGCCTCCCTTTTGCTACGCAGTAGTCGATCAGCTACGAGTTCCATGATTTTTGTAAAACTAAAAAGTGCTCAACGCGCCTATAGAAGTTTCAACTTCAAAAAATAAAAACGGAGATAACTTAACTTTTGCGTGTAAATAAGACACGGAGCAGAAAATACATGTAAACCGAATATTTGACGAGCTAAAAATACTAAAATTATAGTGTGGGGGTAGCTCCAGGAAATTAGTCAAATCCTCTGTCTACTGGACCGTACTACCTACTAGCGATATTTTACCTTGCACTTCTAACTGTAAATTAAAACCTATTCCTGAAACTAACTTTATTTACATCAAATTAAAGTAACTTTTTCCTTGACTGTGTGTGATTCTCAAGAACCGTAATATCAAGCACAGAATTGTTAACGCCTTCCCTGGTTTAATTATGAATAAACAAAATGAGGAAGGGGGAATAAATTGTGTCTTATCTTATTTTCTACACGACGAGGAGTATTTGTATAATGTATTAATTACGTAATAATTTAATACTGAGAAATTAGTCAATTTAGTGCTAATTGGGTTAGGGTTCTGTTGTTTTAGAACAAAGGTATTGTAAATTATCTCAGAAAGAAAACCACAGATCTCCACCCAAACTTATATTTTCTAAACTTATCAGCCGAACCCAAACTTATTAGGTCAAAACTTATTATGTAGATCAAAACTTATTATGTAGATCAAAACTTATTATGTAAATCAAAACTTATTATGTAGATCAAAACTTATTATGTAGATCAAAACTTATTATGTAGATCAAAACTTATTACATCAAAACTTATTACATCAAAACTTATTACATCACACCGTATTAGATCAAAACTTATTGCAGCACCAAAACTTATTTTAAACTCAATAACAGTTACATTACCAATTTAACCAATTATAATATCATAATCTATCCCAAAATACAACTCGACGCAATCCAACACAGCCGTTCGATTTTAAACGTCCAACCAAGAATGCCTCGATGTTGCCACTCTAAGAAAAATAATCACCATGACTGAAATAAAAACCGCATTGCTCGATACAAAAATTAGGAAACCTTACACTCGACCATCCTGATGGAGTGTATGACCTCATACACGGACCAGGTGGAACCTTACACTTGGCAAACGAGGAATTTCTCTTGATTATACGTTTGTATACTATAAACATAAGTATTACTTTTAGAATAGCGCAGAACTTAATACTTAAGTATTCTATCTGAAATTGATAAAATAACTAATTATGTATATAAATCATATCTTAAATAACTAAGTATATCTTTGTTATAATAAGTACAGTTTATGTATCCCAATCTTTCCTTTTTGTAAACAAACACTGATTTTTATACTATTAATTGTCTATCAAATCTTTACAAAATATAATAAATCTACGGTAGGTACATTATGACTATATTAAATCAAATAACTGTTATTTGCATTGATGACATGAAACACGACGAGAATGAGGCTCGTACTTGACTCAGAAGCGAGATGGTTATCAATAGTGTCAACACAATGGTAATTATCATCCTCTATTTCAAGAAGCCACGCGCATTCGGTCTGCGGCAACGGTTGTTTTACGCTTGTTCTTCATCCCTTCAAATCCTGCCTAATTTATTGTCCCACCTTATTTCGTCGTCTCTGTAAACAGTGGGTTTATTGAATCTAGCCGATCCCAAAACATGGTTCATCATCCTCTGGAAGACAGCAGGGGCATCTGCTAAACCAAACGGCATACGGTTATATTCGTACTGGCCGTCCGGTGTGACAAACGCCGTTAAGTGTTTGCTGTCTTCCGCAATCGGTACTTGGTAATACCCCGACATCAATATCCCGTTAACAAAAATGCAATGCAAGAAGAAACTTACCGAATATTTGAAAGTCTTACCTGTGAACAGACTGAACTTATTTTGCACATAGCATCCTAATGAAATACTATAGTATATGAACAATATAACATACATCTCTCATATCATACACACACCCGCGCACGCTCACTCACACCACAACACAGCAGAACACAAAAAAAACGCCACACACATCCTCTTACACATCGGACACGTACATTCCCATCTCACACAAATAAGAGGCCCTGCATTTAAACACTACACTAACTCTTTTTCCTTTAATTTTTTATATTTAAAAAAGAAAAACTTGTTAAAATAAATATAAAGAAATACATAATTATATTATAAAATTGTTAAAAAAATTATTCGTACCAGAAACTAAGGAAATGGTACTGGCATTTTATATGTTTAATAATAATCGAGGGGTTTGGCGCTGATAGTCGAAATACAGGCTCTAGTTATTTCGGCTACAGATGACTACACCAGTTATACTGACCTAAATTAGCCTGTTAACACTTTGTAACCTATGTCTAAGCTTTCCAATATTATTATTATTATAAAATCTAGGGTAATGAACCAAGCCCAGATAACCTCGATATCGCAAATTCAATTACAGATATGGGATATCTTTCCTTTAGTTAGAGTGATCGAATTGAGCAGTCTAAAATTAACGCACAACCGCATATTGCCGTCTTTCTTCCGAACAAGAATAATTGGGCTCGAATAGTTAGACGTCGATTTCCTTATAATGCCTGCCTGCAACATTTCGTCTCTGTCACATCTGTGCGACCCAGTTCGGTTAAATTTTGTGCAAAACCGTCCTCATAGCGACGGAGTAAACTCATAAGTTTATCTTTGTCACTATCAGGTACGTCTTCACCTATTTGCACTTGACTCTCATCAAGCCGTTTGTCTGAAGAGACGTCATTTTGTCGGTGTATTACTGAAAGAACATTTACATCAGCAAGTCTATAAACCAGGTCTACCATTTCGGCCCGTGAAAAACAAAATTTTCTTTTAAGCAACATGGCACCGAGGAAAGGATTTACTACAACAAAGAATAAACCGTCTTTGACTTCATAAAATCCCTCGCATGCAATGTACTGCTCGTTTGGTTTCGCTACAATCTTCGTATCGAAGACTACACTATCAGTAAATAGTGTTTCTGTTGCGGCCCTGACACTAGCTGTGCCAAATAATGTATTATGTGCCACCATTCTTAACCTCTGTAATTGTTCCCTATCTTCATTGATGTTATCATTTGGGATTTCATTACTGACGTGCGAAAATTGCAATTTGTTAACATCTTTGTAAAGAACTATATGGAGCTGTTCAGAGAAACTTTGCCCAATTAGCATTGGTTTTTCCAATAATTGGTCTTCTACAACTCTACATGAAACGCGTTTACATCATCAATAACCAAATTCAACTTTACCGAGCCTACAGATTTGACAAGGCTGTCTCCAAAACCCTTCATAAAAGTTGGAGTTTGGTCATGTTGAAGCCCATCATTTTCAAAATTGGTTTTCTTAATAAGGGTCACCTCACTGCCAAGATCAACAAAGGCTTCCAGCAACAAACCTTCTGCGTTCACTTCTTTTATAAATGTTCTATTTGAATAACAATTTGAAATACGCATAGTTTTTGCCGCTGTATCAGTCTTAGTTGTCCCCGCGTCCTTTTTTATACGATATTGATCCGACTTATGCCCAACTTTATCACAATGCCCACATTTAACTAAAGGTTTGGGGCACCTTGAAAATGGGTGTCCCCTCGCCTTGCAGTTGTAGCAAAACAAACTTGAACCGATCCTAGGACTCGACCTATTACTTGCCCTATCATCAACAGTGCCAGCATGTTTCTCTCTGTGAGCCTGATGAGGTGCTGTGAAAACCTCTTTATTGCTACTGAGCAAAAACTTCAGCAGCTGGTCAGGTTCTTCACATCGTAATGCTAAAGCACTGGAACGCATACTCCTATCGGTAATACCGTGAATAATGCAGTCAACGGCCCGTCTGCCAGTAATTTCGCTTTGATTCAAAAGTGCCAACTTTTCATAAAAATTATTCGCGATGACTTCGTTAGTCCATAATTTTGTTCCCACGGGAACACACTCAACAATTTAACTTGCCATTCGTCCCATGTAAACAAAATGGAACCAAGACTTTCATACCATGTCTTGGCTAACCCTGACAGTTTTTGCATGGCGAAGTGTACTGTCGTCCTTTCATCCCAACCATATACCTTTGCACGCTCATTTATTTTCTTAAGCCAAACATCCATACGCTGATTTTTTTCTGAAGGATTCAATTCAGGTATGATATTTTTATTACTCACTGAAGAGGTGTTAAGGGTTGATGGTTGAGATGGCAGAACTTCTTTAATGCTCTGTATAATTTTAACAATATCGTTAGAAGAAAAAGTAGGGCTACATGACCTGTCTGAACGATGATGCCTTCTCTTCCCCGCTTCGGTCACCTGGCTTCGTCTACGGCTGCAGCTACGGCTGTGGCTACGGCTGCGGCTCCCGTGTCTCCTCACCGCCGTGTGCTTGCTAGGCTGTCTGCTCCGCTGGCGACGTTGTTCTTCTTCACGTGACTTTTGTAGTTCTATTTCCATCAAACGCACTTTTTCTTGTTCGCGCTTAAGTGCCTGTTCTCGCTCACACAATCTGCTACTCCGGCTGCGGCTGCGGTCGTATCTATGCGTACTCCTTCGACTGGGACTACGTCGAGAGCGAGACCGACTATGCCGCGGAGTTCTGAGACTCCGCGGCGCATTATCATCTCCATTCATATCCTAGAACTCGCAGCAAAATTACAAATATTAGAATTTGTAAATAAATGAATTTGTAAATAACCAATATCCACCACCAATAATATGCCGAAAGTTTGAAAATTAAATAAAAGTGAAACAATGAAAACGGAAAACTATAAAAACGTAAATATCTCAGAAATCGTATGTTTTAGAGCAAAACTATCAAAAATTTTCCCCCTTTTATAAACCCGTCAATCAATTTAATACTACCTAAAAATCATCATTATCATCATAATTATCATCATCATCATCAATCAAAGTGTTCAATTTCTAACCTTAAATTAATAAAAGCTATATTTTTATGTACTGAACTGGACTGCAACAGGCTAATGATAACGATATTTATGTGCCTGGAAAAAGAAAAATGGCAAAAATAGTTAACTGATTATGTAGGTATTCATTATAGTATATTTTATAACGAGGGACTAAACGAAGCCATTATATACCCGAGGTGATTTGACTCCCGAGCTTGCGAGGGAGGCAATGAAAGCGAGGGTATATTATATTGGCGTTTAGTCTCGAGGTGCAAAACTGTACTTTTCACTTCGAGTGCGAGAAAAATAGTCATTTAAAACTGAACAAATTTACACTCGACAAAAATTCTGAACTAAGCGGTCAGTTTTTTCTTCTATCAGGTCAGTCACAGATTAATCATTGAAAACACAACACAAACTCTCAACATTTTCACAATGAAGATGATTCACACTCCACAGATTAGTACCTACACTACATTACTTCAGCGGCTAGCAACAGAGGCATTGCTTTTAAAAATCAAAGATGCACACAAACAACCATAAATTTTTCTCGCCTTGAAGAGTTCGTTTGTTTTTTTTTTTTCAATAAAACGCTTTTTATTTGCATGCCAATTCTAAATTTAAATAAATCTTTGACAAGTTACTCTTTTGTGACCATGTTTCAGAGTAAAAGATCGTTCCATTTTTTTTAATTACTTTTTACTCCCTAGGGAATAAACGGTCACTTTAATCCCGTTTTGTAGGGCTATAACGGCGTACTTTTAGAGCATGAGAAGTGAAAAAGAACTTTTTTTTTCTTTTTTTTTTTAATCCTTATAATTTAAACTGTAACGGTTTTCAAAGCACGTTAATTGCAACAATTTTAACTAGGCATACTTCTTATTTCCGCTGATTGATATGGTTATAATTATATGGTTTCCAGATATGATATGGATTCCATGTGGTTGCAATGGTTCCAATCACCGTGGCCAGTTACTGGATTACTCAATTTCACTGGACATTAACAGAAATAGCTCTTTGACATAACGACCGACGACGGCTACATTTTAAAGAAGAAAGTATAATACAAATGTAGGCGTGTACTTACAGTTTTTGTTGCTTATCCCACTTACTGAGATGTAAATTATCTCAGAAAGAAAACCACAGATCTCCACCCAAACTTATATTTTCTAAACTTATCAGCCGAACCCAAACTTATTAGGTCAAAACTTATTATGTAGATCAAAACTTATTATGTAGATCAAAACTTATTATGTAAATCAAAACTTATTATGTAGATCAAAACTTATTATGTAGATCAAAACTTATTATGTAGATCAAAACTTATTACATCAAAACTTATTACATCAAAACTTATTACATCACACCTTATTAGATCAAAACTTATTGCAGCACCAAAACTTATTTTAAACTCAATAACAGTTACATTACCAATTTAACCAATTATAATATCATAATCTATCCCAAAATACAACTCGACGCAATCCAACACAGCCGTTCGATTTTAAACGTCCAACCAAGAATGCCTCGATGTTGCCACTCTAAGAAAAATAATCACCATGACTGAAATAAAAACCGCATTGCTCGATACAAAAATTAGGAAACCTTACAGTATTTATAAGCTTGTTGATCATCGCTAACGTGATTTCGTTGATCTCTGTTTTTGTTATGGTCAATGAACAAACTTCTCTGACACAATAAAAATACGTATTTTGACACATAATTTTCTTAATAAACTGTCAAGAAAAATAAGGAAATATCATGAAACTACATTTTTCGTAAGACAAGCTGTATAAGGAAATACCTTTCCCTAATAAAGATTGACTTACAGGAAATGTATCTACATGAAAAAGAAGAAATACCTACCATTATTACCGGATCTACACTTCTACACGTCTTATTATTACCGGATTCCATTCTTACCGGATCTGTACTTCTAAACTTTTTATTATTACCGGATTCCATTCTTACCGGATCTGCACTTCTACACTTCTTATTATTACCCGATTCCATTATTACCGGATCTACACTTCTTATTATTATCGGATTCCATTATTACCGCATCTACACTTCTACACATCTACACTAATATTATAAAGAAGAAAAATAAAGTTTTTAGTGTGGTCATTGTAATGAATAAACTCAAAAACTACTGTGCCGATTTCAAAAATTCTTTCACCATTAGAAACCTACTTTCACCCTGAGTAACATAGGTAACATTTTATCCCCGTACTCCCACGGGAACGGAAACTTTGCGGGTGAAACCGCGTGACGTCCGCTAGTCTACTATATTTTAACTGGAATCCCTACTTTATTCCCTACTAATATTATAAATGTGAATGTAAGTTTGTTCGTTACTCTTTCACGCAAAAACTACTGAACGGATTTTGATGAAATTTTGCACACATATCCCTATCCCTTCTTCCCTAGTACTAATATATAAATGTGAATGTAAGTTTGTTTGTTACGCTTTCACGCGAAAACTACTCAACCGATCATCATTAAACTTTGTACACATATTCTTGGAGGTAATAGAAGTAACATAGGATACTTTTTATTAAATATATATATTTTTTAGAAACAGGATCCGCGTACGAATTCGCGGGCAGAAGCTAGTAATTTATAATCGGTAGTAAGATCCCATGGGACAATAATCAAACTTCACGCGGGCGAAGCCGCTGGCAGAAGCTAGTGAAATCATATTTCAAAAACACGTTTCGGTGTTACAACAGAAAACCATAACGTTTATTAATATTCATACACAGCACTACAATTAAGTTTTATGCTCGAATAGGTGTGGGCCCAAAACTATGTTACATTTAGAACTAATTTCCACTTTTAACGGTACTACAATATATTTTTATTTCGGAATCCTGAAGTGTAATATCTGTTTTTACGTTGTGTTTAGTTTCCCTGATCAAACTGAAAATTAGCAAACACTTCTTTGAACAAGAAAACTAAATGTTTCAAACAGCTTTGCATGTTTTTTTTTTCTGTTCATGCGGAAATTCTACTTTACTATGCAAGCAGTTTTTAACGAGCTTAAATGTAAAAGTTTGACCACGAATCCTGTCAGCATTTACTGTTGATAGAACAGACACAAAGTTTCGTTTTTGGTAGAATTTGGTAACACTTGAGGTATTTAAGTAAAACAATAAAGTCATTGAATGTATTGTTCGTATGACTATGTGATAGAGAGAGAGAGAGACAGGGAGATTATATGATATAGAGATTCTGCAATTTAAGAGTCTACTGGTTGTGTAACATTTCCATTTCGTAACGTAACATTGAGTCAATTATAACAGGGAAACGACTTTTATTTTCATAATTACGGAAAATATTGTGCTAGAACGTTTATGCCACAGTTTACACATGGTGCTAGGGGAATAATAAATGATGTAGTTTACTTTTAATAATAATATTTAACATTCTTAAAAGGTGTCTGGCGTGATGTTCCATGATGGAAAAAATAAGTAACTCTCAGTATCATGAAACGTATTTTTATCTATACTAATATTATAAAGCAGAAGAGTTCGTTTGTTTGTTTCTTTATTTGCTTGAACAAGCTAATCTCAGGAACTACCGGCTCGAATTGAAAAATTCTCTTCGCGTTTAATAGTGCATTTATCGAGTAAGGCTATTATAGGCTATATAACATCACGCTCTGACCAATAAGAGCGGAGCAGCAATAAGAAATGTTGCAAGCGGGAAAAAAGCTTCCGTTGAGCAGGCGATGCGTTGCGATATCAAAACTTCACGCGAAGTCGCGGGCAGAAGCTAGTACCCTAATAATATTGGTTCAAAATCAAGATACAGATAAATAGTTCTACAAGCGAATGAAATAACACTTACCAACCATTCCGCAGCTGTTTTATTATTAACTTTAAGTACAGTCGCGCACAAATTACACTTAAGCTCGTAACTTGACAGTTTAATTTACATTTTGTCAGAATTGATACAAATATCTGCGGCTTCTGACGTCACGCGTATACGGCTTTACATTGAGTACCTACGTCACGGTTAATGTGATGTGTAGGCTAACGAACGTGGTTTCACTGTGTATGTTAATGAACGAGAGTAATTGGCTTATTGAATATTATATTTTATGTGTGTTTAAATTCAATGTTTAAAACGTGGAAAGTTCCTCATTCACTATTAGAAAGGGAGGATATTCCGATTCAGATGTTGGATCTAGTGGAACCTTTAGTTAGTTGTAGTGGAGCTGTTATGTGTTACCGGTCAAATACATGCCAAATTGATCTACGGCAAAACTAATTTGTCCTAGGTCAAACTAGGGCTCATTATAAAAGGACGATCATAAAGCACCCCGTCTGAATGGGTTACTGCAATGCCCAGCCACATCTAACGTGCATAGTAATTGCTCTGTTTGGATTAGTGTATCCTGACATGATAAACCAATGATTGTTTGGCCTAAGACGAACTAGCATTACCTGAAATCGTTTGGCCTAAAACATAAAGCCTTTAATACCGTTACTCACAACATCCTGTTAGCCGTTTTATCCTATATTATGGTCTCTCCCGGAGCACTAGAATGGTTCTCCTCTTACCTTCAGGAACGCCAGCAGTCAGTTCATGCTGGAGATTCCTCATCATGTTGGTGTGATTTGGACCCTGGTGTTCCACAAGGCGGTATTATTTCTCCTCTTCTTTTTTCTATTTTTATTAATCTCTTAGCTTCTGAGCTTCAGTGTGCGTATCATCTGTATGCCAATGACTTGCAGTTGTACTGTCAGGGCAGGGTTGACGAAATAGGAAATCTGGTCAGCAACCTAAACAGCGACCTGATGGCAATAAAAACCTGGTCAGATATTATTTTCACAAAACAATTAGAGTATACGCACGGGACTGACCAATGGGGCGACATTGGGGAGGCTTATGCCCATTAGTGGACGTTTTGCGGCTGAAATTATGATGATAATGAATTAGAGTATTGTGGAATAAAGATATTTAGTTATCAAAACGATATGTTGGCCACTGAAAGCATACGTTTTATTCATATTACCTCAGATTATGTTAATTTGAATCATGAAATTAAACAAGCTACTTAATTCCCTTTGTTTTCCCTGTTAGTGTCACCTAAGTCGTCACGAGTAATTATCTCAGTGCAAACATGTTTATAGGTGTCAGTATTTCGTGGAAATTAACAGGGAAACACAGAAACCTTTATGTTATTCTTGAGGTAAAATGAGTCTTTTACTTTAACACCAGAAACATTTGGATTTTATAGATAGACTCGTCTTCATAACGCGTTGATGGCATTCTAAATTGTGTCGGCCCAGGACTGCGCTACCAGTTCGGCGATTTCGGTAACATTTATCGGTTCCTGTAGTGAATAAACAACAGACACGCAGTACTCGATATTTAGTGCTCCATCGTTTCTGGGTTCAGCTCCACACCATATTTAGACTCCAGAGACTCGTAGCGGCGATCGGCCGCGGCGATCCCTCGCGTCCGGCCCTGATTCAATCCATGGTCCAGAGCGAGACGCAATGGGAAGCCGTCACCTCCTTCTGCGAAGCAGTTATGCTTGCAAAGGAGGTGGACGGTGAGCTATGGGCTAGCTTGTCGTCCGTCCGTCTTATGACGACAGGCCGTTCCGACGGCGCGTTCGTGTTCCATGCGCGCCTCAAAGAGATGTAAGCAAAATGCCGAAGCCTGACAGGGCTGCAGGACTATTCGAAAGTGATACCATAGCCCCGGAACATAAAGGGCGAGGAAGGAACATGGATGGGTTTTAGTCAGTAAAAGTCTGACACTCCCTCTCGCTCCGCCCAGAGTGGGAGAAGTCCGTTGATATCCCATCCGGAAAAAAAGCGCAGAGTCATTTATGAACCTCCATCTGACCAGGTTTTCCGTGCTACGGCCAACCTGTGCCCGGAGTCTATTTAAACATTTCTAGGTTAGCCATGGCAACTCATGTCCAGGCGGGAGATTTTCAGCGGGTGGAACGAATGGGATTGGTAAGGATGCAGTACCTCGCCTAGTCTTTCCGTGAAGCGCTCGTTAGACGCACTAGTTCAAATATATCTACAGGATGGAAACGTTAAGCGGGCAGTTAGGGAAACTATCTGATCCGTTGTAGCTACACGAAAATGGTCTTACCTACACGAGACAATCCATATTTTTTCGTGAAGTATTGATCCCATTTACAGAACCCAAAAAAAGTACAGCTAGCAAAAAAAATGGCATTTTAGACAAACTATTGGATTTCTAATACCGATCAAAACTTTAATGGGACCAACCCAGGTTGGAGTACTAAAAAAGTAAGAAATCGCATTTTTTCAATTAAAAGTACTAATATTGACTTAACTTGTAATTTACATAGACGAAGCAGTCTATAATAACTCAAGAATATGACTTGCATAATATCTAAGTGTGATTATTTTAATTATTATCATCTAGGACAACGTTTTATAAACTGCGACAGAAAATTTTAAAAGTCTGTGGTACGATGATTGAAATATAAACGTTTTTTACGAAGCTGATACTACGTATTCTCTTCAAAATAAAAGCATAAAATACATTCCAATTTCACTAACTGCTATAATACAAAGAAAGCATCCACTTTATTATTGGAATGTATCATTCTTATCACCCACTGATAGCGGTGACCAATGCTCCACAAACGTTATGCGTCATTACGTCGTATGTACCACTGACATAAAAGCACAACTCAACTTTAACAACATGGTATAAGGTATAGATTCCAGTTCAGTGTGACCGTGAGATGGTTGGATGAATACAAGCTTAGAGGTCAAAGAACATTGGCTGATTAGGCATGCTGATTGCTTGGTACTTAGAATAAACGTGCTGTTTTGATGATATTGTATTTACGAGACTGTTTCAATACTTTTAGGGTAGTTTGTGGTAACTTGATAGCTGTTGGGAGTCACGTGGACAAATAAACTTTATTTTTGAATCAAATCAAATCATTTACCAAATCATTTATTCTTTGCAAACATGGGTAATAGGTACATAGGTGTTCTTTTATAATAGAGTTCTCCACATTTTGCCGTCACATGGGCATAAATAAGAAAAAAAAAGTTATAATAAATAAAATAAGTGGCATGTCATTGGAATAATAATAAATAATAATAATTATTATTTACTTATTTCAGACATAGTCCATAAAGAATATAAAAAAGTCAAAGCAATAAAAAGAAAAAAAAAATAGTTAAATACCATCAATAATGTCAAACGGAAAATAACAAGCTTATATTCGCAGCTTCGTCCGCGTGGAGTTCCGTAAATTGTCCCACGGATTGTGTTACTTCAGGTTTTATAAACTATTTAAGTCCCAAATTTCATCCAAGTCCGGTCAGTAGTTTTTTCGTGAAAGAATAACTAACATCCATACATCCATCCACCAATCCTACTTTTCCACTTATTTATTTATTTATTATTTATTTATTCAATAACAAGACTACACGCACACACACACTACACACACTCCACCACACACTATACTACACTTTTACTTTTATCAAAATGTTCTATTTCCGTAACTTCATTGCGTTTTTCCTTAATGAAACCCCTAGCCGTCGGAAATCTGTTATCAATTTCTGAGTTAACAGTGATTGGTTGACGGAAATACCACCTCCATCGCCAATCAATTCAATTGACACAAGATTTATCGATTAAATTGAATAGGGTTTCAGAAACCGTAGGTTAGTGTTCTGTAATCCGTGCTCAATAGACAATAGAGTTATATTATGATGAACTAGCTTCTGCCAGTGGCTTCACCCGCGTGAAGTGTGATCATTGTCCCATGGGATCTTACTACCAGGATAAAAAGTATCAAATGTTTTAATCCAGGTTATAAATTATCTGTGTGCAAAATTTCATCTAAATCCGTTCAGTAGTTTTTGCGTGAAAGCGTAACAAACAAAATTACATTCACATTTATAATATTAGTAGGAAGTAGGATATCAAGGTATCGTCATATCTCAATCCCTTTTAAAAATATTTTACCCTAGTAGAATTTTATCTTATCTCTACTTGACTGCCTCGTTAATCTATCGTCCCCGCTACGAGAAGCTATTAATTTTGTAAACACACATACGGTTTCGCAACCAAATTAAAAAATGACAGCGTCAGCGTGATCTTACTACAAAATGGCGTTCCAAATGTTTACGTTCCATGATTTCAGATACGTTCCAGTACCACAAAACATTAGACGACAGCGCTTTACAACGCCAAAATATAACCCGATAAATTGAAATTGCTCGTTAGTTTCGTATTACACGTATGATAATTTGAGTTACTTGAATTGGGGAGTATTTTTTGTTGATTGAAATTTCGCTGACTATCTTGGTAGAAGTTCTTTGTCTACAAGAATTATAGCTTCTGGTGGCGCGGACTATACGGGTCTCAAGCGCGAATGCTGGGCATAGTGCGGATTCATTTTGATTGGATTACAGAATTTATAGGTTCCCAAACACATATTTTGAATGTACACGGATTGGTAAAGGTTGCGGGAATCCGGTGGATAGGAGTAGCAAGGGACCGGTCAATGTGGCGACACTTGGAGGCTTATGTCTAGCAGTGGACGTCTTTCGGCTGAGATGATGATGATGATGACACGGATTTAAACAAGAGCTCTGAGTGAAATAAATTTAAATTCCTCATATCTCGTCTTTATATCATCGTCCTTTTAAAAGGCTTATGTTTAACTTACCACCAGATATAGTAACAAATAGCAGACAAAAATAGTAAATGATCACCAAAATGAAACTCGCATTTTAATGTAAAATTATAACCAAAGTTGTAACACTTTGCTATCCTATTTAAGTAAAATGACTCCAAGTAAATCTTGAGTAACCCAAAAATAGTAAATGATCACCAAAATTAAACCAACATTTTAAAGTAAAATTATAACCAAAGTTTTTAAATTCTGCTATCCTATTTAAGCAAAATGAGTCCAAATAAATCATTCTTATCCCAAAAGTAGTAAATGATCACCAAAAGTAGTAAATGATCACCAAAATTATACCAGCGTTTGAAGATAAAATTATAATCAAAGTTTTTACATCTTGCTATCCTGTTTAAGTAAACTGACTCAAAAAAAAATCATTATTTTTATGTGCCATAATAATTATTAGACATAATATTTAAATGGCATAACAAGTATTAGACAAACTTATTTATTCTGTGCATGGTTTTTTTTTCTGTGCATGGTTGATGGTGGGCTAGGTCGACGGAGCCCCGCTTCGCGGGGCTCCTACTTCTGTGTGGTTTATAAAAAAATAACCACGAAGGAGATGGCGGGGTCTATTCGCTCGCTTTGCTCGCTCACACGACCCCGCCATCCCCTTTTAACCTAACCTGTCCGAGTCGGGGTGCCCTAAAGTCCCAATTGCAACCAATATCTCTTGATATAAACAACCGTTACACACCCAATGTCGATGGCAAATTATGTTATGGCATATCATAACTGTGGCATGTGATAATTAGGGCATGTGATAATTAGGGCTTACAATTATTATGACAAACGATGTTATGGTAAGTGACTTTATGGGAAACAATGATTCTGGCACGTGACTAATATGGCAAATGAGAGTAGGGCAAATGAGTATTATGTCGTATGATATTATGGCTGTTGACTATTATGGCAAATGTTATTAGGGCAAATAAAATTCGGGTAAACGGCGGTATACCCTGGGGATCTTGTCCGGGCGAGCGCAGCGGCGGCGGCGTTTGCGGTGCGGTGCGGGAGGGGATTGCAAGCCGGAGACATAACTATCATAATACTTTATTTGATAATATGCCTACATTTTATGGCAATCACAGTGATTTATTTAGGCAAAAATAATACATTAATTTGGTCGTCAAGATTTGGTGATCATTTACTAAATTTGGTGATCGAATACAATTTAAAGTGGAGTCGTGACTAAAATAGCTGGTACTATTGTATTTTTAGACTTTATTTTTCTGGTGTTAAGTAGATATTTTTGGTTATAAAACTAAGGGTATCAAAGCATTTTATGGTGGTCATTATATTTATCCCCCTTTTAAAATATTTATTTGGGAACATAGTTATTCTATAATACAATCGAAATATCACACACACACATGGGGCACATTACCTTTAGGTTATGTTTGTTTTTTCATATTCTTTTGGTATTACGTTTGTATGAAAAACGCATGCTCCGCCGGCCCGTAACCTAACAACAACGAACATAAATTAGTATGGTTAGGCATTTGGGAACAAAGGGCCTTTAATCTTCATAATGAATGCCAAAAATGCTCAGCAAACAACCTATCAGTGAACAGTCATTAGTCTCATCCATAACGGCCATATAAGCAAACATTTCTGGCCGAAAACAAAAATAAAATAAAAAACCGTCCATGAACCGGACGGCCGGACCTCCATATCTTCCGGCCGTGACCCCCAGCTTATCGCCGAAGTTCATAACACTCTTTATCCTGTATCGTGGATGAACAAATTTTTTGTACGTCGTCAAACTTTTCGATAAACCGACCTGCGAGTTGGTGTTTTGAAAGAGGGGAGGACGCATCATTTCCTTTTCTTGATTTATAAGAGCTATATTTGACGAGCCGATTGGCGTAGTGGTAGTGAAGCTGCCTGACGTTCTTAGGGTCCTGGGTTCGAATCCCGGTAGGAGCAAATGTTTGTGTGATAAGCATGAACATTTGTTTCCGAGTCATGGATGTTTATATGTATAACTAGCTTCTGCCAGCGGCTTCGCCCGCGTGAAGTTTCAAAATTGGGGTTGAGTGAGAATATTATAAACGTAAGAGTAAACAAATATAATAATAACAAATCTCCGAACTGCTAAGCTATCGGGAGTTACACGTGTTATTGTGAGTCAACTATAAAAGATAGACATATGCTGTCTTGGGATATTTTTTATATAATTTTATGTGGAACTAGCGGACGTCACGCGGTTTCACACGCGTAATTCTCGTTCCCGTGGGAGTACGGGGATAAAATATATCCTATGTTACTCGTGGATAATGTAGCTTTCGAATGGTGGAAGAATTTTTAAAAACGGTCCAGTAGTTTTTAAGCCTATTCATTACAACCAAACAAACAAACAAACAAAGTTTTCCTCTTTATAATATTAGTGTAGATATTTCCGTTATACATGATTTCTATGTAGCTTTAACCATTAAGGCTGCACACGCGACGGAAGCTAAAAAAACCAAGTAACTTCTCCCGTTTTCCCAACATTTCCTTTCACTGCTCTGCTCCTATTAATGGTAGCGTGATGAAAAGTATACTATTACCTGCTCAGGAGTATGTAGAATAATTGTACCAAGTTTCGTTAAAATCCGTCGAGTAGTTTTTTTTCTATAAATAACATACAGACAGACAGACAAACAG
Source organism: Xestia c-nigrum (assembly GCA_916618015.1). NCBI lineage: Eukaryota > Metazoa > Arthropoda > Insecta > Lepidoptera > Noctuidae > Xestia > Xestia c-nigrum. Next base: position 21,771,603 of record OU745250.1, read on the forward strand.
ACAGACAGACAAAAATTTTACTGATTGCATTTTTGGCATCAGTATCGATCACTTATCACCCCCCGATAGTTATTTTGTAAATATATTTCATGTACAGAATTGACCTCTCTACAGATTTATTATAAGTATAGATAAGTATGTATTTACAAACAAAAAAGGTATATATGTAGTATATCAACTATCTGGTGTCCACGGCACAAGCTTTGCTTAGTGTGGCACTAGATAGCGCTTTGTGTTAATGTCTAGCGATATTTATTTATTATTTATAAGAGCTGTATGTATGGTACCTTATTTATTTGTGACGTTCGTAAGGCCTGTATTCTTGTCGCACTGAAGGTCGCGTATGAGTATACATTGTGAGCATCATACGGCGACGCTGTCTTCAGCGGCGACCGACAATCGTATTTTGTTCTCGCTGACGTCACGAGCGTCCGTACGCGACCGACCGTCAGCGTAACAAGAATTCAGGCCTAACGTTTATAAGGATTATTTTGGATTTTGTTTCGATGGAGAGCATGAGCAAGAGTGCATAGAAATTCTCGTAGAAGCAACAATATCATCTACGTAATATCTAATATTCATTGAGATCTACGATTTTGGAATGGGCGACTACAGTCCATTCGCAGTTATGGCTGAAGTGTAGGCAACTTTTGTTTGACTATGCAAAAATGCCTGTCACGGATCTATTTGAAATAAATGCTTTGAGTTTGAGTTGTAGTACATCGTCGGAAAAACTAATCCATCGAAAATAACAAACTATAATTTAAAAAATTGCCCAAAAAATGCTCAAGACGTACCTTAGATACGAGATATAATAGCGCACCAAACAATTTCCTTTGTTATACTTTAATCCTTTGTATAACCAATTCTGCCTCAATTTTAACTCGTTTAATTAGGCAAACAAAAAACTAAGCTTTGTGTAGCCAAAACATGCCTCGCAGGCAACGAAGTATAGGACCTCTAAGTCTGTGCACATTTACCAAAGAACGCTCCTATTTTCCTTGAGACGAGTTTTTAAAACCGTCGTTTCCTTTAACTTTAACAATCGTTAACGTATAGCCTGAGGCTGAAGACTTTGACGTAGGTAAACTTATAGATACGTAAGTTATGAACAACCCAGTAAAACAGTAAGAAAGAACTCTTCATATTTAGATATTAATTGCCCAGTTTCTACAATTACCGGCATGTGGCGCCATACCCGCCCTTCTCTTCAACATATAGATTCGAATAAAACGTTTATAATTGATCTGGTATCATCTGCCAGCAATAACACACATTTATAAACATCCATCACTAAGTATTTAGTCCACCTTCATCACTACACCATAATCAGTTAACCACTATACAAATACCCATATGGAACTCCCTCTGAAGAGGTATCTGTGCTTCGCGTTAACACTCTATTCTAAAACCACTCAAGTTGAGGCATGATAAAGTTGTACAAAGGCATATACCAAGCGAACTCCTTAGAGTAAAACAATAAACACGTAGGAAACAATACGTTGGGAAACTTCCGACCCTTGGTAATCGCTGGGGTATTGTTGCCCTATTAAAAAACATTGGCAGCGTCGCGGCTACAAAGCACCTAACTATCTTGAGAGAAACTCCACAAACTTACAAGACAACATGGCGAGTTGCCTCGTTAGTTTGCAACCGCTAATCATTGCTACAAAGGGATATTTTGTGGTGCATTGGTTTTGTATTGCTCTCAAAACGGTGAAGGAAAACATCGTGAGGAAACCGGCAAGACCTAGAACCAAAAATTCGAAGGCATGTGACATCTACCAATCCGCACTGGGCCCGCGTGGTAGATTATAGTCCATTCCCTCTCATTTAGAGGAGGCCGTGTCCCAGCAGTGGGAACATTATAGGCTGATGATGATGATTTTGTTTGGTGATGTAAATAGGCATGAAGACAGTATCAAAAAATTACAAATCCATTTAGTCCGTCAGTTAGATAATTGAAAAATAATGGACACGTATTTTAAGGTTTTGTTAATCGATGAATATTGACAAAGATAAAACGCATCACAACTCGGGAGTGCTGGCTCGTGACGTCAGAACTAGCGAAAAATTATACCTAGGCGTGACGTTTTGGGAATTTTAAAAGCGTCGTATCTACGTCAATCTTGATTTACGTAACAATAGAAAACATACGAGTTAAAAAATACTGTTATTCGGCTGCATTCGGTTAGACTGGAAGCCGACCACAACATAGTTGGGAAAAGGCTAGGCAGATGATGATGATAAAAAATATGGGTCAAATATTTTTTAATAATCCACCTGACGGACTAATAAGATTTTTTAGTAGTCTACCCTATTTTAACTAGAGAGAGGAAGACCGAAGAAACGATGGATGGTCTGTGTGAAGGATGATATGACTACAAAGGAGGTGATTGTCGAGATGGCCAGTAATGGAGAAGCATTGAAGTAGAAGACATGGCCAAATAAATTTTGATAACGCCAGGAGAGTATTTACATAAATTGTGACTATCTGTCTCTCTCTCTCTTTAAATCAAAATGCCTGTTTGTGTGCAAAAAAAACGTTCAAAATATTAAAATACATGGGCACTTTATGAAAAGTCGAAAGATATTTGCATTGGTTCGGATTGGTCATTTCTTAAGGAAAAAACTAGCAGGATACACCATGGTTAACTACTCTTCAAGATGATTGTACATTAAATTACTAGGTAATGTTGGTGAGCTTTCCTGCTTTTAGCCAAGGCTTTATTAGGTCTCAGAAAACTGTGAATCATAAGCAACATACATCTTAAGAAAATACAATGCAATGCAATAAAACACACAACAAATTGAAAAAGAAATCTCTACCTCCAGAACTGTCATACAATCTCAACAACCGACCTTTCCGACATTCTCCCCGAACCTGCCATTGCTCTTATTTACGACCACTACATTACCGGGGTAGGGTGCTCCCTAAATTTCATCCATGCTGTGTCAACAACAGACATTTTAGCCCTGAATTCCTGTCACGCTGGCGGTCGGTGCTATTTAGAATACAATGTATACTCGTACGTGCGACCGATGTCAGTAGGACAGGAATTTAGGCCTTAGAATTAACATGCATTAATTCAACTAGGAACAAATGGATAGTATGGGCTTTATTACACACCCAAAACATCAGCAGTATATTAGGTGACTGGTAATTAGTGTACGATACTTAAACACGTGATTGTGCTCATGATGAGCCGAAATTGCGAAAAAAAATCAGCTGTTCAATACATTAGTTAGGCGGACATAAATGTTTTGAAAAGCTGTTTTTTTTGGTAGTGGCCCAAAATGTCTGACAACCAGTCTTACCTAGTGGTATCGTACATAGTATGAACTGGGTTGTGGAGATCAGATAGGCAGTCTCTCCATGTAAAATACTGGTATTCAGCTGCATTTGGTTAGACTGGATGACTAACATGGGCAGATGATGAACTCATGAGTATGCCAGAGCTTTGGTATCAAGACAAGTTGTATTATGATTTCAGAAAAAGGGCCGAATTGGTTAACCGGTTGCGTTTAGACTGTGGTAGGGTGCTTTCTCAATTCCCTCGACACGGCGTCTACCGTCTAGGCACTGCCTTGGCACGACGCTATGAAATTTAGCTACTTAAACGTGATTGCACTAACATTAGCAAGATGGCCGCGACGAAAATTTTATTTGCTTTCGAAATATTTACTGCCTGAAATAAATTGTGGGTGCTCGTCATATAATTTTGTGTTTTAGTGAAGAAAATGTGCTGTGTTCTTACGTTGACATTCTCAGTAGGACCCCGGAAGTTGTTGTCTGGTTCAAGACAATATTATATGCCTTCACAATATAATGAATAAGGTACATAACTTTGGCTATCACTTCCGAGAATACGTAAGGTTAGGGGAATTAATTTTTCATCAAATTGAAGAAAATAATTTCAATAATCCGCATATCAACTGCTACTGTTTTATTCTTTGATGTAATTAATCATTCATTTGTATGTATGTGGTTATTTTTTTAATGAATGTTTTATGTTGGTACATCAATTATTCATTCTTTTATTTTGATAAAGATAGAAAAAAAATGCAATCACCTACATTTTCGTTGTATAATATAATACATTAATAAATTACTGCAACAAGTAACATTAATTAAAAACCTGACATATAGGGTCATAATTCCAGTCAATAAATTTATTATACAATTTGTGGTGGTGGCCATCTTGGATTTGAACTTTATTTTAGCGTACAGTATTCTACTAGTCAAGCATTTGATACCCATATTGAGGGAGTTGCTGAACAAATATGTTATCCGCCATTTTGCGCCACTTCCGACTAATTTACCTTTCAAACAAAAAAAACAAAACAAAATCAGTTCATCGGTAGAATACTATACACTATTATAAATTAAAAATCCAAGATTTTGTGGTGGCGGCACCACAAAATGGCGAATTAACGAATTATTTTCTATTTAACTTTTAGTTTACGGTAGGTTTGGTTTGAAATTCCTATCTAAGAAACTTTAATCATGAAATCCAGCGACTGAAGTGTAAACAAGAACTAGGTACCTATCTATTTCCCAAATAATTGCTTTGCTGGGCAATTACAAGAAACACGTCAGAGACAACTGAGGAGGTTTTGTTTACATCAAGTCTCTTGTGGGCCTGGCATACGCACCATATTCTGATAAAGCTGAGTGCGACTGCGGAGCCTTGTCTCAAACCATGGCCCACCTCCTGACATGCTCTTTGTGCAACTCCACCTGCACTCTAAGGGACCTGTCCGAAGCCGCCACCACCAGCGCCGTCGACGTGGCTGAGTTCTGGTCCAAACAAATTTAATAAAACAACGATGGGAATCATCGACACGAAGAAGAAGAAGATACGCACCATTTGATCGATTTATAAATAGAAACTTCCAGATTCACACATGTAGTTATGAGTGGGTGTTACAACACCCACCCAACATGTGCTCGTCCTAAACATTTAGGCCAACAATGCTAAAGGTTAGTTGTATTTTCGCCTAAAATTTGATCGAATTTATATTTCGGGGCAACAACACCCACCCAACATGTGCTCGTCCTAAACATTTAGGCCAAAAATGCTAAAGGTTAGTTGTATTTTCGCCTTAAATTTGATCGAATTTATATTTCGGGGCGTAGGATTTTCTAAATACTGCAAAAGACCGCCGAACTAAAATGTTGTTCGTAGAATATCCTTTCAATCAATCAAGTCCGATAAGGGAACAACAGCAAAACCTAAGGCTAGGCTTATCAATTGAGGTCTGGCGTCAATCACTGGAGAACTAGACGCAATGCTTTTTGTTGGTGTGTTCTACTGCCCTGAATGAGAACGACGGTATTATGACCAATCTTCTAGATGACTAGGTATACCTAATCATATAATCTACGTATCTGGTATGGAAGGATTGAAATTTTAGGGATTTAATGTTGTAAATTTTTAACCTAAATTAAATACAATTTTACAAATCAATTTTAAGTCAGTTGGCTGTGGGTTTTTAGCTTTAAAATGGTCGACTTTCTGGTTTTTACCACACTGGAATACTATAGTGAGTTAAAAACCAGAAAGTCGAAAATTATACCATGTTGGAATACATTGCTTTGAAAACAGCATGAGTTTACGGTAAGGCCGCGTAATTTCCATTTTATCGTGACAAAAGATAGTCGTGTAGTTTTACATTACATTTTATAGGATGACGCGATTACTGCCGTCCACGACTTTTGCCAACTAAAACCAACGATGAAATAATCGTCACGACATAGCGGGAATGCGGCCCAATTCTAAAAGAACATCGGCATTTTAATGTGATAAACAGGGAAGAAAAAACATGATAATTAACGAACTTTAAGACAATATGAATAAGTTACTAACAAACCTCTTTCCGATTAGAATGACATGTCACCTACCTGAAACATTATTTGTAAATCATTCAACGACCCGATTGGCGTAGTGGTAGTGACGCTGCCTTACGTTCTAAGGGCCATGAGTTCGAATCCCGGTAGGAGCAAATGTTTGTGTGATAAGCACGGACATTTTGTTTCCGAGTCATGGATGTTTATATGTATAATAATTATGTATTTACAAACAAAAAAGTATATATGTAGTATATCAACTATCTAGTGTCCACGACACAAGCTTTGCTTAGTGTGGCACTAGGTGGCGCTGTGTGTTAATGTCCAGCGATATTTATTTATTTAATATTCTTAATTAATTCCCACGTAAATTGGAATTAATGCGCCAAACAATCGATTGGTTGGCAACATCATGAAAGTTCGACCCTCTGAAACAAAAAGTAGTCTGAATTCGTCATGTCCAATTTAAAGGTCGTATCTAACTGTGTTGGACTTTATCGAAGCAATTTGTTTTACAGGGATTAAAACATTAGTCTGTCTGGTTTTTTGTCCTTTTCTCTTATCGTGCTGTTATGGCCAGGGTCTATATTATTAATAGGTTGATATTAAAATATTCTAATACCAACAGTAAAATTCCTCTTTTTGTAAACCATTTTTTTTTCCTAAACATTTGTATGATCGTGTAAGTAGTCTGTTTTTCAAACCCACACTCTTTTCTCTTTTCACACTCTTGAATGTAAAAATCAAAAACAAAAAAAGGAAGCTACAGTCACATTTACAAGGAATAACAACTCGTGCAACTATTGCCCATGAGATCTCTACGGAGAAGGATGGCAAGAAATTAAATCTTGGTTCAACTTCAGAAAGGAACCGGACAAACAGTGTAAAAAATTAAAGAAACCGCATCAAGTATTTTGAATGAGGTCTTAGTCAAAACTGGCAACAAATCAGCAGACCCAAAAATGCCCCATTTTTCCCTTCTCATCCGTCTTTCCTGTATTAAATTTATAAAGTAACCGTTTTTCTAACCTCAAGAGGGGCATGTCGTGATGATAAGTACGGAGGGGGAGGCCTCTTCAACCACGTGGATAGGTTAGGGGCGGCCCTGCTTTGAGGCGGGCCTCTGGGCCCCTTGACCCCGTAAGAGATAAAAGCATCATGATAGACTTATATACGTTACATATAGGTGTGTACAAACATCTTGAGTGGACCTCAATGTTATTTATTAAGGTTTGTTTCCTTTTAAGAGGTCAACGACGTATGAAATCGCCATTAGGGACACAAATTGCGGGGGAACTGGTGAATTATGCGTCCGAAGTTATTTTAAAAACATCACTCAACCTCAATTTAAACATTATGTAAAACTATTCAAATAGTATGGATATGATCTTACATCTTAGGCAGGTAATATTCAAAATAGATAGGTTGTAAATCGGTAGGCACTAGATTTCCCAACGGTACGTAAGTTAGTCCATCCTGTTCTAAACCAACTTAGATTACTTAGTGTCTCAATAGGTACAAAGATATACTAGAATGTGACTTTCCCAAATCATTTCGTCATTATTATGGATTTATCGCAATAATGTCGCAATGCTTTAAAATAAAAATGTCGAATTATTTAATTTGTTCCAAACCAAACAAAAGTTAGATAACTTATTGGCTTATGTGCTTAATGAGTAATTTAAGTATGACTAATATGTTCATTGTTTGGCTCTAAGATAAAGTGTGATTATTGCGCTAAAAATATGCGTAGTACAGACTGTTGGATACAGAGTCATACCAGTTTTAAAATACTTCTTAGCACAGATTAAATTTTTAATTTACTAGTTGTTACAAAGGCGGTGTAGGTACTTTAGGAAGATTAATAGTGTAATGCTAATATACAGGTTGTAAAACACCTCTTAACGAATCCGAAAACCACTTGTTCTCCCCGTCATTGCGATCATTTTTTTGTTCTACACCACACCTGGGAGCCTTCTAGTTACGGAGATATTGGGGGTCAAAGTTCCAACTTTTTGACAAGTTTTTACTGTAAGATTTTTACTTTAAACACCTCTACGACCCCGTACTATTCAAACCATTCATCAGTACAATGTTTGAAACATGAATTTTCACCCCAAAAAATAAGGTCTTTTCCCAGCAATCATTATTGCATAAAGCTACTTAGTTTGATGTACAGAATGCTTGGTTGACGGCTTCGTGATGAGGTGGTTTACAGCCCTGTATAGGCTATTGTTGGGTCAGACGTCTTGGATGTAGACCGGAAATAGTATTACAGGATGGTGGTGCGTGGTGACGCTGGTGCTTGTATTTATGGCTTCGAACTCGAGACCAATGACTGGGCAGCTCAACGTTCAGTCCACTAGGCTATCACTGCTGAAATCTATACTAATATTATGAAGCAGAAGAGTTTGTTTGTGTACCGGCTCAAATTGAAAAAATATTTTTGCGTTGGATAGTCCATTTAACAAGGAAGGCTATAGGCTATGTATATCACGCTATGACTAATAAGAGCGGAGCAGCAATAAGAAATGTTGCAAGCGTGAAAAAAGCTTCCTTTGAGCAGGCGATGCGTTGCGATATCAAAGCTTCACGCGGACGAAGTCGCGGCCAGAAGCTAGTTTAAAAAATAAAATAATAACTTGGATAGATTTTTGTGCATAAGAATTAGAAAAGTGGTAGTCTTTATGATTGCGCAACACTTTAATTGCTACTGCCGCTAACACTGGACCTTCTGTTAGCTACGTGAGATTTCTTTTTTTTTTTGGTTTTGGACTAGGAGAATGATAAATCTCTTAGGTCCATGTTCACCGAAAAGATAACCGTCTGATTATCTAAAAACATCTGTCACTATGATATGTTCCCATATAAAAAATGCGTTTTCAACAGCTGTTTAAGATAATCAGTCTGTCATCTTCTTGGTGAACATGGACCTTAGTCAGTCATATTGAGACGAAAGAAATAGATATTGATTATACATATATTTTGCTTATCGCTATCTATAGACATAGCAAAGTAAGGCAGCTGAACTTTCACGAAAGTACCTACATTTCTATTTGATTTGCCTGCGACGTTGGTGTGTTGACAGCTACAAATGAAATTAAGTTCTGTCTCGATTTATTTGCTCGTGTAGGTGATTGAACCACGATTGAACGAGCTTTTAAATGTCAGCAAATAGGTGTAAAAATAGTCATTATTGCTGTTATTAGGTATATCTCACTCTTGAACTAATAATTAATACGTTCCACGTGTAATAAATGTTTTTGTTTTGCAAATGATATTGAGTAAGTATCTTTTAATGTCATTTCAAATAGGTTTTTTTTTATTGGAATAAGGTTTTTTTGCCAAACATACATAATTAAGCACTTTTTCGTGACTTTCCCCAAATGCTAATGTTCATCATAAGACCATCATGTACCATACCAAATTTCATGCAAATAAAAATCTTGAATATTGAATGCTCTTTCCTAAAAATGTATGATATATTGACCTTTTTGTTTTAAATTGTTTCGACATAGTTTTTTTTTACTAGAATACTTATTCCAAGACAACCTTGTTGAGTAGACATTTTGTCAAATGAACAAGCACCTGAATCATTAAAATTAATTGACATAAAAATAAAAAAGCACGATTTCAATTAGAACTCGCTACGTCATATTTAAGTAGAAACATACTTGAATTTATTAAATGAGACGACTAAACGGTAAAAAAACTTAAGAGAACTACAACCAGTTCTATTTCTATTTAGTTCGCTAACACTGGAACTAGTCTAGAGTAAATGCAAACTAGAAAAACAAATATTTGTTAGCGAGTATCTGTGGTTAGTTTGTCTAATGGTGGACGCTGTCTTGTGGTTCCGTACCACTTTATTTGTTTGCTACGGTTTAAATGAACGAACATTTACTGGAGTAAAGTGTAAAATGTAGGCAGAAGAGATTTGCGTACTGAAGTGTGCTCAGATTCAAATGCAAATTGAACAAAATTGGCCTCTGTATGAGGACAGGTGGATAAACGACTAGTTCTGGCATTTATTGTGCTTTCATAATAGATATGGAAGATACTTTCGTCGATCTACTGTGGTTAACCCGCATTGCCTGGGTTTGTTCGTAGATGGTGACCACCCCTTACATAACGAGCTGTCCGTGCCTCAGGAAGCATATTAAGCTGTTGGTCCCGGCTGTCAATTGTAGATTTTTGACAGTTGTTACAGGTACTCAGTGGCCCGAAAGTCTGAGAACCATTCTTATCTTACCAAGGAGTATTATAGCATTCATTGGGTTGTGGAAGTCAGATAGCCAGTCGCTCCATGTAAAATACTAGTATTGCTGCATTCGGTTAGACAGGAAGCCGATTTATAGCTTCCAGTCAAGATCACGCTCTTTCGAGTGTACTGTACTTCTTTTTAAACGTGCAGCCTGTGGGCTAGGTGTATGCAAAGATCGTACAGTGCTCTCCGCGTTTAGGATGCTGGCTGCCCCGCTTCTGTAGTGCGTCGGGGATGTTTGCTGATGCGCACGCGGATTGTTTTTACGCAACAATGCGTAAAAGGTGCGCTTCCCAGGTGCGCAGGGTGTGGGGCAGCACCAACAGTATCTTAAGTATGATTGCCAGTCGCCTGGACTGTGTTTAGGTAGGTCGCTGCTGTGCAATTACTGATGGGTTGTCGCAGCAGTGATCCACCTTTATTTGTCCTTTTTTTTGGTTTTATCAGTGCTTACTAACATAGTCGTAAATTTTACTAACAGCTTTTGAGTCGTGGATACTCGAATAAAGAGAAATTCTATTCTATTCTATATCATATTTGGGATGAGGCTAAGAAGATGACGACGAGACGCAGCACGAAATCGTTCTAGCATGATAATAAATACAAGAAAATGGTCATTTTTGACCGATTTTCGATGAATCAATCGCAATTCCATTTCTCAAAAAAGTATGATTCAGAAAATAATAGTATGTTATGTTATTATTAAATTAGATGTACAAAGTATATTCGAGCGATCCCCGTGGACATAGGGCTACTTTAGATTTATAGCAAAAGTTAGAGTTTTTGTAGTCTATCTTTTGGGGTGAACTAATATGTCTGGGGCCAGACAGTAATTAAGAAAAACTATTGTGTATTGTGTAAAGTTGTTGTGTGTATAATTGTGTGTTAAAGTGTGTTATTCTTTACAATACCTCTAATTCCATTTGTTGTATATGTAAAAAAAACAAAAATTAAAGAAAAAGAAATATTAAAGGTAGACTGGTAGAAAATGCCTTAGGCATTAAGTCCGCCTTTGTACAGTTTTAATTGTGCATAAAGTTTTAATAAATAAATAAATAAATATTCATTTTGTAAAACATAGTAATTAAGTATGTGTATACAGGTCTTAATGTAAATACGTGACCTGCGGGATTAAAATGGCCGCGAGATACTGCTGAAGTGCCCATTTTAGACCCCCTGAACCGCAACCCGTGATCATCGTGAGAGCATTAAAATGCAACGTTGACCCTTCTAGACCGTTCAATGCATATTGTCAACTTAGCACGTAATCTCAAACTCAAAGCATTTATTTCCAATAGACCATTACGGCCCTTTTGAATGTCAAAAATACAAAAAAAGCAAAGCTACAATTAGTCGAAACAAACAAACAGACGTAAATTAAAAAAGTGTTTTTGTTACAAGTGCCGTTTATGTCATTTTTATAATACATGCATTCAGTAAGAAGCTGTTATTTTGACATTACAAACATACAATTTTTTTTTTATTAGCTTCTATCTACGGATAACGCTCCCAAAAACTTCACTAAGTAGCTACACGTTTTGCCATTAGGCCCCCACAACCTTGATAAACAAACTCTTTGATTCAAAAGATTACATGTCTATGCAATGTATTGATTCATTTTCCTTTGCTTTATATCATCAACGTTTTCATCGAAATCTTCAGAGCGTATTTGCTTCAATTTGGAAGTTTTATAAATTAGGGCCCGTTCCATGAATTTGAGCTGCCTTTGAATGTGTTTATGTACTTTCATATTAATTAAAGTGTAATGCCTCCGAGTATTGAAGCGATATTTTATCCATTGAACGGAATCTGTTTAATTTATTTACTTCATTTGTTAATTGGTTTAATCAATTAAATTTTCAAGTGTGAGTAGTTAGCTGAATGAAAACTGTATTTGTATAACCAATATTCAAAATGTTTTCTCTTTTTTGTTTCAGATAATTCCACAAACTAACAGTAATATGGCCGCAGTGTTCAACAAAGTATAATAAAAATGTTTCACATAATGACTTTTCCGCATAATCGTGCGTCCGCCGCGGCGGTCAGCGCGTTACTGACGATATTAGTGTGTGCGGCCTTTGAAGTAAGCTCGGTGGAAGGAAGGGATGAACCACATAAGTATACAATAGACGAATTATTGTCTATGAATTTTGAACACAAAGTTTCTGGAGACCTTGGAATGGACCCTTGTAAAGCTGGTAAGTCATTACTTTACGTAATTTATTTTGTACAGTGGTATTTCTAGATATAAATGAAACCATCTGATTTCCTTAAACGGTTTACGAACCAGTTTTACTTAACAACTAAAACTATACGGTAATTTAGATTTTCAACTATTCCAGAAATGAACATTAAAAATTAAAAAATAAACTGACGTAAAAACTTACAAATCACAAAAAGATAAACTCGTTAAAGGTCGTCCCTCTGACGAGTAACAAAGATCTCTTTTTCAATAAAAATCAGTAGGTGTTGAACTTTTTATGCCCGTCTCGTAAAATGACAGTTTCAGCCCCTCATTTTCTCTTTGTCGCTCATATAAATCCGTAGTTTGAGCGCGAGACAGATATCAAATGTAGACAAATTCCTCGCTGACGTTTTATAAGGAAAAAAGGTGAGGAAATTCTGTAATTGAAACCTTAACGGTTCAGTGGAGGAGTTATGCTTTCTGAGCTGAGGGTAGCCGATTCGGTTGTCGTGTTGGGGCACACATTGTCAATTAAATAACCATTAAATTGCTAGCCACACGTTGACAATAAAGGATGACGCACGCTAAACCGCACCGGGTCCGAGCTGAGTGTCGCCCGTGGTACAGACGCCAGCAGGTCAACCTACCCGAATCTGACAAATTTTCCCAATTGAACGTGAACCTTCCGTCTTTGTTATAAAGTTGAAAATCTTTTGCAGAAAATTGACAGATTGTGGTAAGTTGATGTGCTGGCGTCGGTACAATCCAGTGTCCGTTGTTCGGTAGCGGCTCGGAACCGTGTGCTCATACAAAATTGCACGGTCGACACTCGGGTCAGACCCGACATACTCTAGCGTGAGTCAAGCTTAACGGTCGATATTAGTAAGCAACAGATTTGAGTGTAAAAGAAAAAGTAATATAAAGATTTCAAAACATGAGTGCACTTTACCTTCTTTGTTCGTTTCGTAATTTCGTGATTAATAAAAAACTTTCATAGACGACAAAACTTTGTAATAAAAATGAGAAACTACTTCAACACATCTTAAACTTTTTACTTAACATTAAAAGCTTTTTAACCTTCCAAAACAGAGAGATACAATACAACTCGATATTATTCTGTTCAAATGCGAAATAGCTAAACATTCACCGTATCTTTATTTTTATCAGCCACCGGTTCACCGTTTATATGGAAGATCCTGTTAAACTCTGCCTCCCTAACAATATTGCCATCACGGGCATCGGGCAATGTCGGGCAACGTCGGGCAATGTCGGACAACGTAGGGCAATTGGAACAAACAAACCGTGAAAGGACCGTCCGCAGATAGGTCGGATTTACGTCATGGACTGCTTATAATTCTCGCTGATTACCTCCGCACGGAATTTGACACAATTCCCACCGCGGTGTGGTGCAAGCGTTGAGTGGCAGCGATTTACATTATTGTCACGAGTTACTCAATCGACTGCTGCGATGTAGATAAAAGATGTTAATCAGAACTAGCCACAAGTAATCGCGACGTTTTCACCAATAGATAGAGTGGTTCTCGAGGAAGGTTTTAAATATATAAAGTAAGATCCCATGCGACTATCATCGAACTTCACGCGGGCGATGCCGCGGGCAAAAGCTAGTTTTAGATAAAGAAACTTAAAACTGTGCCATCTGAATCTAGCTCCCTGACGTTAGTATTTGCAACAATTAGTATGTGAATTTGCAACAATTAGTATGTGATATTTAATATAGCCAAGTTTTAAGGTAATTTACACAACTTCTATCTCTCACTAACTTGATTTGTCTTTGATTTTGCGAGCCTTTTGCTTTCCCATTGTTAGGCTAATGCATTTTTTTTAGAGAAAGCAATTATTGATCAACACGTTTGCTTAAGTTGGATTTGTTTCGCTAGTCATATAAAATAAGAATAGAAGGCGAGATTAGATCAAAAATAAAAAAATAAACAGATAAATTTTCCCAATCAACTTTGAACCTAATGCTAGCTATTTAAAGTTGAAAATTTAATGACAGATGTATGTAGTAGCCGAAGAATAAGAATACATTATAAAATAAAAATGTTTACTGCTTCAACTTAGATAACTTATTATATTTACAATGGAGATAATCCTTTTAAGCAAGGAGTATGCTTGTTTTAGGATGCTCTGCCCCTCCCCAGGTTATGTAATTGTATTTAAGTTATTGAAACTGATCACGACATTTAGTTAATTTATACAAATATAAAAAATATAAAAATGCAAGAATAAAATAGGTTTTATAAGAGACAATTAACGCGCTGTGACATGATATTATTTGCTTACGTATATAATACCAGTTACAGTAACCAGTTGTTAAAGCTGGTGGTTTAGGCACAAATCATATTTTGCCTTTTGGGGAATGCAAATAGAATTTTACATTACAAATTTTATAATGCGTGTTAATATGAAAATTAACAAGTATTTCCTTTGGAGCTAATTAAAAGTAAAGCAAAATAATTATTAAATTAAAATAGAAAGAAACCATAACAGATATTGCACACGAAACTAAAATCTATACCTTATTTTATTTACTTTTATTAAAATTTGTGTTGCAGAATTTTGTATAAACTGTAAAAATAATTATCTGTCAACCATTTTTGCAATTTATTTCTAAAATATTTAAAAGGCTTGATGTGCTCTAGTCTGTACCTGCGACGCTACCTCTTATAACTTGAACAGTATTCCTGAAGCGAGCAGAGCGGGTCTGTTTTTATCGTCCACCGTTGATTTCTGTTTTAGCACTTTTTAATGGTACCTCCCTGGCCGAGATTTAAATACCCGACATTGCCCGCCTTTAGTCGCAGGAATAGTTTCAACAGCGCTTTTGAAACAGTTTAAAAGTTTTAAATTTCGCTATTGTGTGTTTTAAAATGAGTTTTTTTTTTAATTTTCTGTTTAAAGTGGTTTCGTAAACTTTTAAAATAATAAGGACACGCTTTATTTTATATTCACTTATCAGATAAGATAAGATTAGATATTATCAATCAATTATTCAAGAGTCTATCTCTTGAATAATTGATTGATTATATTCTAATCTTGTTTCCTGTTTTGATTGATTTACAGACTTATAACAAGTAGGTATAGTATATGTCGGCTTAGAATAAATGCAAACTTACTACGTTTCTCTGAAAAGTATGTAGGTATATACTTAATTGTGTTTGGACCTGCGGAAATGTAACCCGTAACCTTGATGTTGGGGCAGCACATACCTCAACGCATTGCGGGACTCCGCATTACAATGTTATGTTATAACTTGTAAAACATTGTGATGTTAAATGAAAAGGCAGTGTTGGTGGTCACACTTTGGGGCAACAAAGTTCTGGCGAATGAACTGACTTATAATTTGATGTTCATAATTATTATCTTCGTCACAAAAAGCAACCGTTGGAATTTTATACATTCCAGCCAGTGTCAGAAATTAAGTTTAAAAATCGAAACCATCTGGCGACCAAATAAATAAGGCTACCCGTTGGCATTTTAAAATAAAATAAACAATTAACGCATCCCAGCCCGACGGATGATGGAAAAACCGTCAAAGTTTATCGGCACGAAACGGTCGCGCGGCACTAAATTGGAATCTGGCACTCTATAAACCTTTAATGTCAATAAAGCGGTCCCTCATCAAGTGAACCGTAAAAATCGGTGGAATGCCGGTTTTTACACCCGTCACCACAGCCGACGATGAAATTGTTTTTTTTTGTACTTTTTTCGATGTTTTTGATTGTTGTCGGCTGCAGCGCTGCCGCAGGATGTGTGGGAAAATATTCAATACTTTTTTTTGAAAAAGGGTTTTGCAATTCAATAGGAATGTCGACATATTCATCTGTTTTTTTTTATTCATTTAATGCATGCTACCTTTCGCCTGCGGCTTCGACGCGGGTACTCATTTTTTTACATATGTCTTCATAAATCTAAATAAAATTATTAATATATATTCTGACAAGTGTGCTTTATTACTGTTAAGTTTTATCCTGTATGTACCAACATCCATCCATCCATACTCACAAACTTTTAAAAGTTTTAAAATAAAAGAACACCAAAATAATTAAGACGAAATAAACTGCTGTTAATAATGATTTTACACGTTTTTTTAACCTCTGGTAGTTAAACATGAGATTAGAAAATAAAATGACTGTTTTACATAAAATTGATGGAGCGTAAAATGTGAGTCAAAGAATCTTTCGTATTTCGTAGATGTCGGCGCTACGCTACGCTTGAACAGCTACGCGATTAAAACTCGTAGCACGTCGTAGCGTGTCGCGTAGCAAACTTTCATTTTTCTTTGCAATAAAGTGATATCAATTTCTAAAACATTAAACTTGCCATTGAAACATATTTTATAATCTGAATATGATTTAGATTTCAGCAATGATAAGTAACTATTACAGTCTGTTATAAAATATTATTTGTAAGAGAATGACTTACTATAAAATATTAAATGGATATTAGTTAAGGGAGTTAAGGGCGAAGCGTCAGGGTAGTTCGCGAAATTCAATTATTTACGTTTTTTGAAATTTGCAGAAAATGATGATGATGTTGATGATGATGATGATGCCAATAGGTTCACTCCCTATTATAAAGTAATACTAAAGAGTTATAAGAGGTATGTTATGTAGGCACATTTAATTTGCCCGCGTTCTTAGTTAATTTGTGGGCGTTTCATAATACTATTCACTACCATATTGAATGGGTTCGTTCGCGAGCAGACCCGGCAAAATTAATTGCTACTGGATTTACCACTCAAGTTCCGTATTGTTAAAGTTTTAGTTCCATTGGCGCGAAGTTTTCAACAAGCATATGGTTTAGTTTTTCGTAGGTGGGGAGGAAGTTGTATTTTTATATTTAACGATCTTGTAGGATTTGAAGGTCACCCTCAAAGCCGAAAACCGAACTTTAAAGCCTAGGCAGAAAAGTGAATGTATGGTACAGTGACGGCACGATTGGCGCAGTGGCTGAGCGTCTGGCTGCTGCGATACGTGTCACGGGTTCCATTCTCGCACGGAACAAATATTTGTTTGTCGTACAGACAGTTGTTCTGGATCTGGCTGCTTTTGTTACTGTTACTCTTAGCTTGTGTCATCAAACTGCTGGGCAAAGGCTGCTCCTCATGACTTTCAAATCCTTCGATCCAATGTGGACCACTGGGCGTTGGTTTTGTGCAGCTCGTCCCGTCATCTCCTGCGAGATCTACCGTCTGGCTGTATCAGGACTCCAAATCGTGACTGTATGCGTATTTGACGTCTTCGTGATTAAATTGTTTACACCCTATAAAGGGTGTAAAACACCTCTTAACGAAAACGAAAGGCACTTGTTCCCCTCGTCATTCTGATATTTTTTTTTTGTTCTACACTACACCTGGGAACCTTCTAGTTACGGAGATATTGGGGGTCAAAATTGCAAGATTTTGACAAGTTTTCTTTTAAATACCACTTTTTAATGCAATATTTTTACTTTAAATATCTCTATGACCCCCGTACTATTCAATCCATCCATCCACAATGTTTTGAGTGCGTTACATTGAGTTATACCACATAACATGATTTATAACCTCAAAAAAAAAGTTCTTTCCCAGCAATATTTTTTGCGTAAAGTTACTTAGTTTAATATACAGAATGCTTGGTTAACGGCTTTGTGATGAGGTGAAATACACCCTGTATTTATTACAATATCGAATCTTGTGGAAATCATGAGGAAACTTCTTGAGGATTTTGTTTTAGTCAATCTCATCAAATAATTTCAACATTTTCACTTATACAAACCCAATATCGTTTACCAATTGTATGGCCATTCACCATGATGAATTGTAATTTTTGCGGAAAAATAAAAACCGTGCCTCCAAAACGTTGCTCGTTACATTTGCAATCCCGCGTCGTGACGCTCATACTGAAAGGTATTCATCACGCCTGATATGAATGGTGGTATATATACTCTCATAGATATACTATCTCTAGTATGGTGAAATTCGTATCTACGAAGGAATGCAGTTATTACACTATATGGTCAAGCATGATGGTGGATCTGCCTTTTCCGATTTACGTGCGTTATTGCATAATCATTATTTTCATCTGTAAAGGAAAACATCGTGAAGTTATTATTATATTATTATTATTACTAAATAACTTCTCCCACTCTGGGCGGAGCGGGAGGGAGTGTCAGACTTTTACTGACTAAAACCCATTCAGGCTCCTTCGTCCTGTGTTCTTTTTTTTAATGCTATATGAGTTCGATAAAAAACTGTCGAATCCAAATACCGATTAATTCCTTAGATGTTAACTTACAATTGAAAAATCAACCCTTATTAGTAACATCGTAAAATCGCTTTTGGAAAAACCGTCAACAGTTGATTTACGTAACAATACAATTCACATTGTGGCCAAAGAAACATTCCGACGTCAAAGACCGAAATACCCGCAATACATATTCCAAAAACCGAGTAATTTTTCGAGCTGGGACAAATTCTAACCCCTAAATATTTTATGCCCTTGTACTTAGGAGCATAAAAAGTTAGCCGTAAACGACGAAGATTAATTCGGTCTCATATATTACAGGCGGTAAAATGTTTGTGTTATTTTTATTGCTTACAATACGTGGCTGTGGTTTTTAAGTGTTTTATTACTGAGGGTTTTATTTCATTATTTAATTGTTAATTAAGTGGATAAAGCTACTGTGTCATTTTCGTTTATTTAAGACTGCTTAAAATGTACTAAACATGTCATTGAACAGTAAAAAACGGCTTCTTATACAAGTAAAGATGAGTTAGCGAATGCAAGAGTTACACTCATGTTAACGCGAGACGTTAACTATGCTGTTGAAACTTGGTAAATAGACCCATCTATTTTCTGTGAACCGCATTGTGTACCGGGGAGTACACAATGCGGTCCCCTGTAACTTCTAAAATAAGAGAATATGATGTACATTATCATATAAACTTCCAGCGACAATTGGTTTGAACGAGATCTAGTATAAGTAGTTTTCTTTTAATAAGTCAAATATTGTAAACCGCAATTTGCACAATTTTGTCTAAGGAACCCTTTTTTTGTAATCATATTGCATAAAGCATAAACTTTAAAGGGAACATAAAAGCGGTTAAGATAACTTTATTAGTTTAGCAGTAATACTCGTTGAACTTGGGTGTTGGATAATATTGTACCAAATACAAAATTCTTAGAATAAATCCTTTGAAGTGACTCCAAGTATTTGCTGTAGTTGCTAAACTGACAGATATCAAACTTGATCTGTAATTTCTTTGTATTAAGGAATCAAACACTCACGTATCCAAAGTAACATGTTTAATACGTGACCAATCACCAATTTATAATTAAGATAGTACAACAGCAGTATGTTTTCAGTCCAAAGCCTCACGATAGACTGACTCTGTCTAAAATCTCCACCACAAGCTGAATGTTCCCCACTCTAACTCAGCATGCAAGTCGACCAATCAAAGCAAAGTACACAGTACGTTTGCTCAATTGATTAACTAAAAAATAAAACCGACTTCAAAAAAAAACAAAAAAGTGAAAAATAACTTTAGCTTCTGAAGTCGGTGACCTTTCTTTGATTGCTTTAGTTTTTTTGTCACCGACTTCAGAAGCTAAAGTTATTTTTCACTTTTTTGTTTTTTTTTGAAGTCGGTTTTATTTTTTGCAAAAAAGTTTTTATTTTCAACTTTTTAGTGGTTCACATGTGCTTGATACATGGAAAGTGCATACCGTTACAATTATAACAAGCCCAAACACGACTATGGTACATTGTCTCATTATGGAGTTCCGTGACTCTTGGCTTCATCATCAGATTTGATGGTAGAATGGTTCTTATCAAACGCAAATGCTTCACTTGTTGTAGAAAATACCAAAATCGCAACACGTTTTCATATAAAATTTGAAGAGTTCCCTCGATTTCGCCAAGATTCCATCATCAGATCCTGATTTGGTGGCTATGGGACCAACTTGGAAGTATACCCTTTCAAACAAAAAATAATTTTTCAAATCGGTTCAGGCGTCTTCGAGTAATCGGTGAACATACATAAAAAAAAAATACATACAGTCGAATAGAGAACCTCCTCCTTTTTGGAAGTCGGTTAAAAATACATTAAAGCTTATAAATATTAACAGTAAATCCATATTTTAATTTAAATAATAACAATTCTGTAATTTTAAAATAGATACAAACATAAAACCTATATTTAACTGGAACTAATAATTAAATTATATGTATTTTATTCGTGCACCACTAGTGCCATCTGTCGCTTATGGAAAGCAGTACATTTATTTATTATCATTTTACAAAATCATTACACTTGTTACTGCGGAACCCTACACTGCAGGTGTCCCGACACGCACCTGGCCGGTTTACATAGTTACAGGTGAATCTAATAAAAGCTTGTTAAAAAAACCTCTTTTTTATATCTATCGAGCCAACCTAGGTCATGGTCCATCATAATGCCTTTCATTCAAAGCCATTCAGGTGTAAAGGCCTGAAATGGTAATAGACTGACAGACTCATTTTCGCTCCCAATTTTATTTTAGTTTAATGGACTTTATCTGGAACAACGACATTTTCTCGTCCCTTCTTCAAAAATATTCAGTTTCAAACCTGCCATTACCTAAACAAGGCCTTTAATTTTCAATTCATCGGAACTCCGTTTAATATTCTTAAGTGTCAACATACAAAAGTTTATAGATATTATGCTATATTGAGGCATGTTCTATCTTTTATCTGAAAACGAAAACGTAAACGAAAACGTTTCAGTTAAGGAGTCGCGTGTTTTGATGAAGGTACCTAAGTAGGCAGGAGGTAGGTCCCAACCTCTATTTTAGGTGTTGGTAAAATTGAATGCAATGAGTAACATAACATCATGCCTGAGTCAGAGGTGTACCCATTATTAGTACATGCACATCATTATCATCATTTCAGTCGGAAGACGTCCACTTCTGGACATAGGCCTCCCCCAAGTGTCGCCACATTGACCGGTCCTTTGCTAGTCGCATCCACCGGATTCCTGCAACCTTCACCAGGTCATCGGTCCACCTAGTGGGAGGTCTTCCAACGCATCGTCTTCCAGTTCGCGGTCGCCACTCCAGAACTTTTCGGCCCCATCGGCCATCCGTTCTGCGAGCAATGTGCCCTGCCCACTGCCACTTTAGTTTAGCATTCACATAATGAGTATGTATTTACAAACAAAAATAATATATATGTAGCATATTATCAACTGTCTGGTGACCACGACATAAACCTTGCTTAGTGTGGCACTAGATGACGCTATGTGTAATGTCCAGTGTTTTTTTTTTGCCAGTTATGTTTATGTCCAATAAAATAGGGTCGAGCCTTTTGACATCAACCGGGTAAAAATCTAAGACTCCGTGTCTGCTAGTGAGAGATTCCTGATGGACAAACCCAATAACAATTTGCCGGACCCGGGAATTCAACCCAAGACCAGTTGGCTTACCTTCTTTCATGTTGCTTACCTAGAGGTAATGAAATGTACATAGTTTAGACAGCGTTTGCATCTAGCAGGAAAAGGTTTTTTTTAGCCCTGTGCCATTGCAGAGTTAAAAACAACAAAAAACATACAAAAAATCTCCATATTACAAAACATTATGTAACCATTATAAGTATGTTAGTGTTCGCTAAACTAAAACAAACATTTTAGAAAGTCACCTAACCATTTCTAGTACAGTAAAGATTCCCAATCCACACATAGTTAGATACACGCAACTTAACAATTATAAACTTGTCAGAAGTTTAATTAAAACCGGGTCAGTAGTTTCTAAGATTATCGCGCACAAATATGCTAACTTTGTTAAATAGTTTCCATCAAGTCCGCGGCACTTGTACTTGAAGAAATTTATGAGAATATTGAGTTTCCCAAGAGGAATTACTTAATGTTTTTTACATAACGATGAAATTCTTTGCAAGTCCTGTGTTAGAAGTTGCCTTTTCAAAGTTAATATAATTTTCAATACACTTCCTCGGAAATTGGTTCTTTTCGCACTACGATTAGGTTCAAAATGCAGCGTATTTCACACACGTGCGTTTTTCATGTTTTCCCACACATGTGCGGAAAGCAAAATTGCCACAGATAACTATACCTATACTTTGTCCAAACTGGTAAATTCATAATTAAAAACCAAAAGTTTAACGTCTGACTATAGAGTCAGAGGTGAATGTTTTATTTTTTTAATTTCGGATAATCGATCTACGTCTTTCTTTGTAAACATTTTTTGAATATTCAAATTGTGTTTATAAATTCAATATCATAAATCAACATTTATAAACTTTACATTGAATTGTTTTAAAAATTATTTTTTTTTTTTAAAAGAACTATTTTTCATATTAGGCTGTATAACGGCTTCATACCTTTGCCTCTCCTTCAACATGACGAAAGCAAAATGCGGAAAAAAAATATTAAATCATAGTCTCGTAATAGTTCACGACACAAATATTTTACATTCTTTTATTTTTTATTTCTTCAAAGGTGTATTGAAAATCGTCGTTTGATACACGTGGACATTTGTTATTACAGTTCTCGGCTCAAAAACACACTCGCCTACGGCTCGTGTGTTAATACCGCCTTGAACTGCGATCACAAACTTTGTCCACTTGTATCAAAATGTACTATTTCTCAACACTGTGTTTATCATTTTGCTGTCTTATCAGTTTTCAATAGTCTATATGATATTTTTTTGTCTTCATAGGTGTGACCTATCTGTGTTGTAAACAATTCGTTTAATCCCGTTGATAGTAATGAACAATCAATTTAACCACCAAATATCCAAATGATCCATACTTTCCTCATGTCAAATCGTTATGGTTTAAAATCTTTCTAACTAAGTGCAGATACAAAAGTGACATTAGACATAAATTCCTATATAATTTCGTACATACATAAATCGGTAATTTCGAACCTAAATAAAGGGTGTAAAACACCACTTCACGAAGCTGTAAGGCACTGGTTCTCCCCACCATTGCGATCATTTTTTTGTTCTACACCATACCTGGGAACCTTCTAATTACGGAGATATGGGGGGTCAAAGTTAACAACTTTTTGACAAGTTTTTTTTTTAAATACAAGTGTTATTTTGAAGATTTTGACTTTTAACACATCCACAACCCCCGTACTATTCAATCCATCCATCAGCACAATGTTTTAAGTGCGTTACATTGAGTTCTACCACAAAACATGATTTATAACCTAAAAAAAAAAGTTTCCCAGCAATAATTTTTGCGTAAAATTACTTAGTTTGATGTACAGAATGCTTGGTTAACAGCTTTGTGATGAGGTGGCTTACGTATTAAAATCTTACTGTATGTTTAAATAGTTGGGAAATTCGCACTATTGACGATGATTATACCTACGTAAGTTCTGCCAACAACGTGCCAGTCTCCTGCCTATCCTACCTGCAACAATGCATGTCGTGATGGATGACGTCGTCTGACATCGACTCATCCTTCGCGTGAACGAACAACTTTTGTTATAAAAACTTCGGAACGCTTTTCCTCACAACTTAGTTTTCAATTTACAAATTCATAAGTTTTGAATGTGTTTTAGAAGAGCATTAGTTTCTGCCACTCTATTATTGTAAAACTTGTCTTACTTGTCGCTCACGATAGATACATTTTTAACCGACTTATAATAAAGAAGGAGGTGTTTTCTACCAGCATATCTTTTTCTAACTATCATTAACATCTTTTATCCGACTGATTGACAGAATGCATTTTTTGATGGCGGATCACGCTTTTGTAAATTGTGGGCTCGAGATTTCATGTCTGCTTACTCAAATTAGTATACGTAGAATAATATGTACGCGTTAACTTTTTACAGACAACTATTTCTACCAGTAATGTCCCTTTTTTTTAGGATGTGGAATCATCAAATAACTTCTCCCACTCTGGGCGGAGCGGGAGGGAGTGTCAGAGTTTTACTGACTTAAACCCATCCATGTTCCTTCCTCGCCCTTTATGTTCCGGGGCCACGGTATCTCTTGGCAAGACCAGTAATGTCCCTGCAGTGCTAAATGGTAGAAAGCGGGCATGAGCAATCTATGTTGATATAAGTACTTTGCCCAGTTATGCAAAAGCTGACTGGACCTTTGCGATCGTAGCACGAAACCGAAACAGTAGCTGTTAATCAACATCAGTTAAATAGCGGACAGGGACGCCTTGGCTTGTGTTCGTTAATTCTTCAGTATTTGGTTCAGTTATCAAGATGCACAAATGAGAGTTATAAAAATGTACAATATGCAAACTTGTGGCTATGTTGAGCTTCTATCTTTGCTGATTACTCACTCAAATTCACTAGGGAGTTGAAAACTAAGTATAGCCAGGTGTAGCATGCTTACATGATACTTAATACTCAGGTGTATCTGGTCAATACTTAACATTTCAGTGTAAGTTACCAGTAATGCTAGCAAAACTAAAACTTTATCCACGAGAGAGAGATTCATAATCTTCCACGTGGGCCAAGCAGTATCCCATGTGCATGGACCAACAGTGACTATTCCATAACATCACACCCGTAATCCCCAATAGGAATAGACAGAGGTGTAACTAATAGTACACCCACATTTCGCAAGTTATTTTTTTAATTCCCATGAAATAGGCCTGCATGCAATAAGCCTGCATGCAATATGCCCGCCTGCATGCAATAGGCCCGCCTCAACAGGGCACAAATCCAGACTCCGTAGCGGCTGACGCATAATCCCCCCACCACTATGCAGCTGACGATTTTTTTAAGTTCAGTATGATGTAAACTATTTATGAAACAAGTTTCAGCCGGCGTACTATGCCTTGATTCAATATTTTTTTCTAAACCTAGCCTGACCTCCCAATCCTACACCCACAGCGGGTGTGTCAGCTGACGCTGGGTTTACTTGTCAGTCATTCGCTATTGGACATGTTGACAACCGATCGGCGTAAAAACACTACCTGAAATGCAGCGGATCCCGGACAAATTCCTCAATTTACCTGGACATGGTCAAAAACAGCTTTTTATCTCCGCACCGATCCTCGGTGTAATACTCATAAGGGTAGAGCGTTTAAAAGTAATAACATCCCTTATCACCGTATCATTACAGTGCGAATGACACGCAGGCACGCCGCTCAGGATATGAGCTCTTTCGAATGTCAGATAAATGTCTGACACACTGCTGGTTAGATTGGCGAGTGAATAAATAGTCGGAGGATAAAATCGAATGATTGGCGGCCAAAAACCTTCTGTCCGGTTCTGATTCACTGAATTTGGATAGGGTATTTATTTGCAACATAGGTTCTCCGAATATTATCGAGAAGAAGAGATTTAGGTATTATAATTGTGGGTTTTTAGTCCAGTCCATAGTAACTACCGGCAACCGGCATGTCCTAGAACCAAAAATTCGAAGACATGTGACATCTACCAATCCGCACTGGGCCTGCGTGGTAGATTAAAGCCCATTCCCTCTCATTGATGAGAGGAGGCCATGTCCCAGCAGTGGGAACATTATAGGCTAATGATGATGATGATGATGATGATGATGATGATAGTAACTAGGTGCGCCTTAGCCCCTTAGCTGTGAACCTAGTAAAATACATAGATATCTTAATTCCCTAAATTACATCCATTATTTTGACAAGATCTTTTCACCCAATTGCTTTTGATACGTCTTCATTTCACTACATATTATAAAACAAATTCCTCTGCCGCGGCTGTCTGTCTGTTTGCAATAAACTAAAAAACTATATACTGCACAGATTTTTATGCAATTTTCACCAATGGATAGAGTGGTTCTCGATGAAGGTTTTGTTCTATAATTTGTAAGCGGGCAAAGCAGCGGGCATCAGCTCGTTGCATATAAAATTAAAACTAACTAAGATAGTTTAACAACACAAGCATATTAATATACTGTAATATTCCCATAGCTCAGACATAGGCCACCTCTAGGTGAGTAGCAGCAAATGTGTGGCCAATAACAGTCAACTGTCTGAGTTCGAATCTACGACCTACATTTTATACCTGGTTCCACTTGGTCACCGCGCGCTACTGAGTTCAAAACACCCTATCATAGCATACTTTACATCGATTTTTTCTTAGTCTATTAAACAGAATACTGTTGACACAAACCCAGTATACTCCATACTCGTACCGACGTTGTTGTATACTCGTAAACTGAGTTGAACACTCAGTAATTTGATATGCGAGGACGCGTCTCGGCGACACGCAGTCTGCGAAGTATAATCAAATTAATCGAGAAGCAAACCAAGTTGTTGGTCTTGGATGGTGGAGGACAATTTTTAGAGGATTCATACTTGTGTTTAGTAAACTCAAAGGGCAATAATTAATGGGCCTGCCTCAGTAATGACTACTTAAATATGATTTTCACAAGTCTGCAATTTAGTGTTGTTACTCGTATGTCCATTACTTTATAGTCGTAGGATGGGTGGTCGCAATCGCGATTGCTGAGCAAGAGGCCCTATGTTTGATTCCTGGGTCAGGAAAATGGTTATTGAGTTTTCTCATAAGGAATTTCTCAATAACAGCCACGGAGTGTAGATTTCGGTCGCGTTGATGGCAACAGGCTCGCCCCCTATTCCATGGGACTTCATTAATATAACTGGCGAAATGCACCCGCATTTCAGGTACAGGACACATGGGTACAGTGGGGTAAAGGTTTCAGGTGAGGTACGCCCCTTCATATCCCCTCGGAGATTAATGATCGTGATTTTATATATACGTACTGTTTTCTCTCAATGCTTGCTCTAATTTTAATTTTAGATTGGCCCACTTAAAAGTTTCAAGTGCCAATCGAATCTAAATTGATTTCATCTTGGCTTTCAAACTTCCTAATTGGTTTAAGAGTTGGTATTTCTATAATTTATTTCTACATCACGTTTTTATTGGCATGAAATATTTTGAAGCGTAAAAATCTGTGTTTAATTACTTCTAGAAAAGAAAACAAGTTTCGTTTCTCGTTAAGATTTTTATTTAGTTACACAATCAATTAAAATGCTAGAAAATTATTTAATGAAGCTATGTACCCAATGGGATTTTCCACGTGTCTTACTCTCAATGCTTTTATGCGTTATTCTATGCAGCCCTCAATTCTAAATTAACGTTCACTTTTAGTACTTAGTATTATGTGAAACACAATAACACACCTGCAATCTCCGAAGGTTGATAATAGGGGGTGCCATGAGTAATAGGGTGCTAACCTATTGCCATCCACCAGGCACAACTCCAGAATTTGTGGCTGCTACTGAGAAAATTCTTGATGGAAGACCCCAATACCACTTTGGCCGACCCCGAAATCGAACCAAAGACATCAAACTGAGCGGTCGCGCTTACAACCACTCGACTACCGAAGCAGTCATCTATTTCTTATTAAAGAAACTGGCTAGCCATTCATTGTGTCTGTATGTATTTTCCCTTATTTCCAAGAGAAGCACGGGTGACAGTTAGACCGCGCGTTGCTGGCAGTCCTAGCCGAGATGTGTGTCGTGATTTACTGCTTATAACGTTTATATATGAGCGTGAATATATTAAGGAAAAGGTGATGGCGTAATGTGTTGCCTTGATTTGATGTTTTATTTATTCCTTGTATAATTTTCCTGTTATGAGAGCAAAACGTAAAGGTTCTTTTATAGAATTGCCCAATCGCGTTTGCCTAGTTTGGTCTGTGTGTATCTTTTATTCTGGATGCTCTTAGTGCGCATGTCTTTCTACATCGCTCTCACATATAAAATGTTTAATCTCAACGTTTTGTACCAATATTTTGATCGAAAAGAGTGTCCATGGAGTTTCTTGCCCATTTTTCTCCATATAGATCAATGCTTTGGAATTAGCAACAACGGAACTTTCTCAAGTTATTATGCCTTGTGACTGTGACTGTAGCTTAGTAGTAGCTTGTTTTTTTTTAATTAAAAAATACCGTAATGGTCTAATTGAAAAAAATGCTTTGAGTTTGAGTTTGTGGATGGGTTACTTCTCGTTTCATACCGAGTTTCCTCCGTGCTCGGAAAGCGGTTGGTTCCGACTGTCATTTGTAGATCTTTGACAGTCGTTTAAAAGAGTCAGTGTCTTAAAAGTCTGTGAACAAGTCTTACCAAGGAGTACTGTATTACCCAGTACTAGATGAAAGTCAGATAGGGAGTTGTTTCATATAAAATACTGGTATTCATCTACATGTTACAGATGACTTTACTACCTATAATTTACCAAGACGTACATAGATAGGGAGACAGTAATTACTTCTGAGCTATACCTAAGTAGTAGATCTAGGTCCTTGTTCACTCGATTGAAAGAAATGTCATAAAATGGTAATCTCGTACCTACATATTGACAAATGTGTAAAAATGAAATCTGGCTGAAATAAATGTTTGCGTTTAGTAGTAGATTCCGAGAACAATTTGTACTAACAATTTTTATATGATGGCAATACGACAATGTCACTAAAACACTATTTTTTTTACGAGACCATTGATCAACCAATGATCGACCATTGTGAATTTAGCAGATTGCGAACTTTAAAAAAAATGACGATGGGATGGGAATGGAATCATGTTTTAGTGACGAATTTATAAAAATAGCAGACTCAGGTAAATGTTTACCAAAAAGATGCGGTCTGATTATCTAAAAACAGCTGTCACTGTGACATATTACCATACAAAATGTTGTTTTAGATAATCAGACCGTCATCTTTTTGGTGAACATGGACCTTAACGTGCTTTATCGAGCCAGAGGGGTTTTGGTATGTAATGGATGAAAACAAATCCACGTACTGACCTCGGTAAGTATTGTCTGGCCTTGACGCACTCCAGTGGCTGTTAAAACACATTTTTGTAGGGAAACATGTCCCTTAAACATCTGCTTTAGTTAATCAGACCGTTATCCTTTCGGTGAACACACGGACCTTACTCATTCGAGTAACGTTCTGTGAGTACTACCAAAAATCACTTTAAAAAAGTTTCAAGAGCACTCCATATCTAGGGTTAAAAGCCGGGGTCTCTTAAGCCTGATTGGTGTGGGTCATTTGTTAACCCTTCCTACGTCTGACCTCCGCCGGAGTACATGATAAACGGCCGAACTTAACACTCCATTTAATTTTAACTGCCGTTTGTCTGGTGACGGGCTAATATTTTAATTGACAGCTGTGTAGGTACTTTGTTTTGTTTAAAGTTTAGTGGTATTGTTGTTTTAGCAGTTGTAGGTATTCTATTATTAAAATAAATAATGTGAGGGGAATAGTTGTAATATACGTCGTCGTCGTCGTCGTCGTCTTTGGTCCTTATTAAATGATTTATTTATTATTATTATTTTATTTATTTTTGTGAGAGCTTGACTATTTGTAAAAGCAGACAAATCCTTCTCTCTCGACAACTAAATACTATAGCACACTTATAGACATTGCACAGGATAGGTATCCCATGATCTAAAATCCCGATCCGAGGTGAGTGCGTTGCGGTATGGAGTTACATAAAAATATAACTGACTTCACACAAAAAAGTGAAAAATAACTTATGCTTCAGAAGTCGGTGACCTTTGTTTGATTGATTTAGTTTTTTTGTCACCGACTATGTGCTTACCCTTTCACAGCCTATCGGCGTGATTTTTTGTTATGAACTGGTGTAAACAATAGAGAGACATGAGATTTCAGCGATCCCAGTACATTTGCTATCATTTATTGAGGAGTTCCCGTCGCCTATGTTCCGAAGTTCTTCATCAGATCTTTACCAAATCGAAATGGGATCACTCCAAGAACGTCGCTTCTGGTGTGCCAATAAAATTAAAGGAATTCCCTCTGTTTCTCCAGGATCCCATTAAATGGAACTTGACACATCTAACTGTCGAAATCTGGGTGTATTGTACACATCTGCGTGCCCCCTCAGACCATACAGGCGTGATGTTACGTCATGATGTAGTATGAACAATGAACCTACTTGGCGATTGCAGCAATTACTGCAGATTTGCCGTCTATTTTTGAAGAGTTCCATTGTATATCTCGGAAGATCAGCTTCAGATATTCAGCAAACTAAAATGGGACCAAACGAGAAGCACCAGCTTTCAAATAAAAAAAGAATCATCAAAATCGGTTCACCCAGTCGAAAGTTCTGAGGTAACAAACACAAAAAAAAATACAGACGAATTGAGAACCTCCTCTTTTTGGAAGTCGGTTGAAAATAATGGTGAACGGTTCGAGTTCTTTAGAATACTCGTATCGAAGGCAAAAAGTTTCACGCGAACTCCGCTCGCTTACGGTTTGTGGTTGAGGCGATGCTGATTTGAGATGCTTGGAGATATAGGGTACGTGATAGAATTTTTCAACGCCACCTGGAGAGAAAGTACTCAAAATACTGGAGATAGCCAATTTCATCACAGGACACATTCCTTTATTTTTTTAAAGCAACAAAACCGCATTCAAAGATTTTCGAAAATTCACTTGCCACTCGGGAATCGAATCCCGGGTTCGATGCCCGAATGTAACAGAATTTTCGAAAATATGTGAATGCATACATGTTTCTTTTTTAAAACAAAGGAATGCTTCCTTTTAATAAGATTTTCTATCTCCAGCATTTCGAGTACTTTCCCTCCAGGCCGCTTATTCACAACCATTCGACTCGCTTCCGATTCGGAAAGTCGTATGTCTATCTCGTCGTTTTCATAATGCTAGAGGAAGACAGATATACGAGTTGTCGAATCGGAAACGCGTCGAATGTTTGTGAATACGGGGTCAGGTGTGGCATTGTACAAGTTTTGTGAAGGATTTCTATATCTAACGTGGCTAGCTCAAAACATAGCATGCAGAAACACTGTCTTACATTTTCTGCAAAGCAAATTGCTAAGCTTGTGTGCTCTTGCTTTGTTATACGCAAATCATTAGAGATGCTTTACCGGGGCTTTTAAGCTTAAATTCTCTCCTGAGTAATTTGGCGTTTAATGACTTCATCTTATTCAAGAATATACACAATAACTTCAAAATTAAGTCACTTAATGTAACTGTTCAACACTCATATCGCGTGACTGCCATTTTTAATGTAAAACAATTTATTTATAAAACGCTATCTTTTAGTTATTGTTAATTAACTTGTTTGTGTCGCTGATAAGTTAGTTTACTTAATATTAATGTAGTTGCATCAATATAATGTTGAAAGATTCTCGTTGGTATATGTAACAATTTTGTTATTTTTATTTTCTGGAAAAAATTAAGTATAAACACTTATATAGATAACTGGGTTAATTTATTCTGAAATATTATTATCAACATTTGATTCTTTTTATAATTTTACTTCCTGGTATTTTTCCTGGCACTCTTTGAGTGAGTGCTATCAAGAGCAAATGCATGATTGTTTTTTTTTTTTTTTTTTTGATTTTAATAGTTGCTGAAAAGAGTAACAGCATTTAATTTTTTACGACGAGTCTTGTACACTCGAGGACGGTAATCGACCACATGGCCTCGGAATCATTGTTGCGGGTAACGTATCCAAAGAATCTAAACATTCGAAATTGCACAATAGTCTTTAAACGACCTACAAAGAAGGCCTATTGAAAACTCTTAATTGCAACAGAGAAACAACACACTTTGCTTCAAAATAACTTTCAGGCACGTCATAAACACTTACTTACCCCACTGCATCATACTCAGAAACATGCTGCTACGTAGCTCTTCCATAAACAGGCAAAGCAACTAAATGCACGTCAAAACAACCATTCACACGCTGCAAGTGTACTTGACGTTAGCGTCCTGGCACAGCTCATATCCACGCTACAGCATTTAACGGGTCAGCACTCAAACGCACGCCGGCAATTCATTACTGCACCGCCAACCAATTAGAGCTAAGCAAAAATTATTGCAACACCGCCCTCATATTTCATTGCCAGAGCAAAAAAGTCAAAGGGATAGCGCGAACCAGAACGTTTGCTTCGTCATTGTGTTCCGAAAAATTATGAACGAAATATTTCGAGAGAAAAACCCTTTTTAATGAAATTACAGAGCTTTGTTCGAGTGCGTATGTTGTTTTTTTATTTATTTCGATTTATTCTTGTTCGCTATTTAATCTGTGTGACACTTGATGAGGGTTGGGGTGGTATAAGGCTGTGTGTTCACTGTATAAGCGTTTGTTTGGCGATTGGCCTCGCGAGATATTCGGTTCTATGTCTCTTTTAATAAATGTTAATGTCGATTTATTGGATGCTCAGACTCTGTCCCACATCATCGTAGCAAATAAGGGCCTACTTACGATTTATTTGTTTGCTTTATGGAGTAAGTGTAAATGTATCTAACAACAAAATAAATAGTGAATGAAAATGTAGTACGTTTTGGAAAAAAATACATAAACTTACGGCTTTTTCCCTGGGGATAGACGGAAGATACATATAACGCCTTGAGCTACACAGATCCTACGTATAATGTCAAACCAAATTCCTGAAAAATCTATACGTAGAATAATGTATAAATCTTTCATCATAAACGTGAAAATAACTGTTTATCTGATCGCATTTGGATGAAATTCGGCACATACGTAGACCATTCTCGGCATGTCCTAGAACCAAAATTCAAAGACGTCTACCAATCCGCACTGGGCCCGCGTGGTGGATTATACCTATTCCCTCTCATATAGAGAGGAGGCCAGCAGTGGGAACATTAATAGGCTGATGATGATCATGCTGTAGACCATTTTTTGGGTAAGGACAGATTTTATCCCGGTGCATTCCCGTGGGATAGTTTTTGACCTCCATCCAGGTGAAGCTTGGATAGAAGCTAGTAAAGAAAATGAAACATACACATGACCAAACTCGTTAACGTCCACGCTATATTAATTGATAAAGCGAAACAAATATTTACTTCAGATAATGACTGTTAACTCAAATTAATTAAATAATTCCACATTTATTTGGTGTCCAATGTTGATGGCCATGCATCATTTGTGTTGGGGCTGACTAAATATTTTGGATTATTTAAATTGCATTGTGTTTTTAATCAACTGTTTTGATGGTTTGTATTTTGATTGGATATTATGTTTGTTTAGATAAACAGCCGCTGACAAAACAAAATTTTGGGTGTAAATAAACCTCGTAACGAAGCCGAAAAGAACTTGTTCTCTCTATCATTGCGACCTTTTTTTTGTACAGCATACGGGAACTTTCTAGTTACAGAGATATTGGTGTCGAGTCTGTTGTGCACAAACTAAACTTAATTTAGGCTATTACTATCTTTTTCTCAGAAATAAAACGGGAAAGAGACGGAAGTAATTTAGAGCTGTCAAATTTAATTCGAACTAATATTTCCATACAAATGAAGGGTACACGTAAAAACATGTCGACTAAAAACACGGTGAAGCGCAAGGCATAAACTAGTTTGACATCTCTAACTTAGTGCATAGCTATAGCCGTCCTTTTCTCGCACTGCCTTTTAGTAAAAGATAGCAATAATCTAAATTAAGTTTAGTTTACGCACAACGGAATCGACACCATTGGGGGTCAAAGTTACAACTTTTTTAAATAAATACAAGTTTCTAATGTACATTGTTTACTTTAAACACCTCCACGATTGCCGTACTATAGATCATCAACAATCCATCCATCAGCATAATGTTTTGAGTGCGTTACATTGAGTTTTAACACAAAACATGATTTTTCATCTACACTAATATTATAAAGAGGAAAACTTTGTTTGTCTGGTTGTAATGAATATACTCAAAAGCTACTGCGCCGTTTTCAAAAATTCTTTCACCATTGGAAAGCTACATTCACCCTGAGTAACATAGGCTATATTTTATCCCCGTAGTCCCACGGGAACGGGAACTACACGGGTGAAATCGCGTGACGTCCGCTAGTTCCAAATAAAAGTTGTTTCGCTGCAATAATTTTTGTGTAAAGTTGCTTAGTTTGATGTACAGGATGCTTAGTTGACGGCTTCGTGTTGAAGTTGTTCACACTCTGTATATTTACTACCTTTTGCGTGTGACTTCACTCGTGTGAAGTTCAGAAGCTCATATCTCCTTACCCATCATCATTCCCCTGGCCTTTTGCCAATGTATTTGGGATCGGCGCAGCATGGTACATAGTCTGGTTACTTTTACCAAATTACATCAAAATCCCTTCAGCTATTAAGGAGTAACAGCCTGTTAAGATAACTGACACACAGGTATTTTCACATTTTAAATATCAGTATAGTTGTATGGATTCGTTGGTAGTCGAAATCTAGGAACTTGGCTACAACGTCTAAAATGAGCGGTAAAGTTTTATTAAAGAATTTATTCTAAAAACGGATTTTTCTGAATAACTTAGTTTCAATAAAGTTCGCACCAAAACGTCAACAATCTCTTGAACGAATTACTTCATTCGCTCTAGGGTCAGCTATTACTTTGATCACAGTTCAGATATCGCCAACCTTTCTCCCCCATCCATTGAGAGGCACTTCCAGACTAAATTATTAGTTGCCAGCTGTTTCCGACCTGTCTTGAATCTTAAGTTTGATTGTAGTTTGCTTTCTTGGCGGGTGATTCAGTCTGGAACTGCTGCCCTTACTATTCAGTAAGGCCTGAATTCGAATAACAAGTTATTTTAAAAAGAATATAATTAGTCGTTTTCAAAAAACATTGCGAGCCATGACAAACTTAGAACATTAACTCGAATCTTTCCATTTAATCTTTTTCGCATATCGAACTGATATGATGTTTCTTTATAAGCAAGTGGCTAAAGTCCAGGACGTACAGTCAGCAAAACAGTTAGATTTACAGTCAAGCAATCTTCTTACTACTATTATAAATGGAAAAGGGTTATAATCCATCTGTTTGCAATTTCATCCAAAACCTTTCAGTAGTTTCTGCGTAAAAGTATAACAAAAATCGATCATTACAGACTTTTAAATGTATAATAGTCATTAGAAAATTGCTGACCAACATACTTAACTGTTTTGCTGACTGTACTTACTTCTTTTGTAATGTTTTTATTTTCCTGTTTATAATGAACGATTTTTAGTGTATCCCGTTACTTTGAGTTTAGAAAACATGGGACTAAAACAGGAAGATGACAACGTTACTTTGAGTTTCAAAATCCCTAATTAGTCCTTTCAAGCTAACAAGTCTAACAGAAAAATACGTGCAGGGAATTTCACACGTCAAACATCACTCTGCCAAAAGCGTTAAAGCGCTTTGCACTTTTTGTTTTGACTTTTACCAAACATTTTTGACCAGCCTTGTGTTCAACACTTCTGCTAAATCCTTTGAGGATTACACGCGTGATCGTTATACAAATCCGCGAACAAAATTATACAAATATTTTATCCAAACTGTCACAACATAGCCAAACAAATACGGGATGAAACATATGTATGTTTTTAGGAATCGGCATATCAAGTTACCAAAACCAACCAACGGGACCAAAACTATTGTTAGTCTGTATATCCGTCTGTCTATACGATCTTCTGTGTATTCATCTGTATGTTTTAGGTAGCTTCGCCTCTTGGAAATCTCACAGATTCAACTGGCTAGGCTGGGCACATCTTATTCTGTCATCGCATACCCCTCTCTCATAGCTAATAATCATGAATTCCAAGTAAACTCCTATTCTTACTACGTACTCCCATTTGACCATAAATTTTAGGGTTCCGTATCTCAGTCGGCGAAAACGGAACCCTTATTGGATCACTTTGTCGTCCGTCTGTCCATCTGCAATGTTTTACAGTACATTTGATAAAAAATCTGAAAACCGTAAATATGTACTGTAGGGCCAAGATAATAAGATCACATTTGACACTTCATCAAAATACAACAACGTAACCTTGTAATGGCTGGAATATAATGTTATTGATTTTTTTGAAAATAGATCTGCACAATTGCCTCACAATGTTCAATTACGATTACATATTTATTGTAATTATGGCAAAAAGGTAACCTTTACTGAGAACTGACAGTTGTCAAATGTGATCAATTAAATTGGCCCTACTATACGTTTAAAAAAAAATACAAGTTTAGACGGAACCATCGGTGCGCGAAACCAACTTGCACTTGGCCAGATTTTTTTTATTTTTAAATATCGAACTACCGATTTAACAAAGTCAATATACTAAAGGGATAGCTATAATTGAGTAGAGCGAATATTTTTATTATAGGAACTGCCCATTACGGTGCCCATCATATTGAAAGTCAAAGGTTTTAAAATGGTAGCAAGTAACAAAGGACATTCGATCCATGTTTGTCCCGTTCTTCAAAAAGGTTGCGGTCGCTGATCAAATAGGTAGAATTTTCAATTTTGTACTAAAATTAGAGAGTCCACATTTTTACAAGGAATCACCTTTCAACTTGCTTTGATGTGGTTGTTATAAAACTAAGGGCTTTGGGTTTATTTTGATACATTTTTCCTAGAAACATTATTTCACGTTAACACCTGAAAAGGTCAACGTAACTAAATGGATATTGTAGAAATCAGATTATCTATACAGGCGAACTTTTCTAGTGGATATTTTCCAACAAAAAGTACTTATCGAAAAATAAAAGTCAGACATATACTTAGATATAAAACAGAGCCATTCTGTAATACATCAGTAATAGATACTCGAACAAAGATCTTGAAGCACTCGCCACCAGAATCTGTTGACACACTCGAAACGCAGAAGCCGCCTGGCGCTGACATGGAGACAGCCATACACCACGAACAATCGAAACACAACTTTAACAAAAAGAAATAAAGTCTACACAACCTGCAAAGTCAAAATTGCTCAACAGTTCAACACACCAAAAGTAAATCGAACTGATGTGAGCAATATTGCACTTTATCCCGTACCAATAAGTATGATGTCAACTGCATTGTAAAGGTTGTGTAGAGACAATGGCATCAAATGTGGACGTGGCTACGCAAAGCTGTACCTCATTTATCGATATTGTATCTACCTTAGTATGGGCGATCATGTCGCTCAGTGTGCTCGGAAGCGGAATAGTGATGAGAAAATATCGATAATATGACTTGTAGATTTTTTATAGTGGATATATGAATGTGGTGGATCCTTGACGTCGTCACTTTCTTTGACGTCAACGTCACCAAAATGGTAGTACCCAAGAACTGAGTTCTGGAGCAGACTCAGTCCGCTCTATGTGAAAGTATGCATTCGGTTAGACTAGATGCCGACTTCAACATAGTTGCAAAAAAGCTGGCAGATGATGATGGTGGATCCTCGATAGATTTCTGGGAAAAACTTAGGATAATGCCGTTAAAAACGAAAACATTTTTTTCCAAAATAAACTTAATCTACTCTAACTAACCGTTCTATGAAAGCGTTTGGTGATGATAGGGTGACTTCCATGATTTTTTTTTCACCCAAAACGTCCTCAAAACTCCTTAAGAATATTTTTTTTTAATGTTTGGCGCGACTGAAGGCTCACCCACTATGCAATGTACCCACCCAGCAATGGTTTCAATTGGATGTGGTTGATTTCTCAATAATTTTTGTTTTTACCTCAATCTTCTGAGAAGACCCTCACTGACATATTTTTGGTAAATAGAAATGAAAGACTTTGAATTATCCAATTTGTTGACATCTTCCAACTGAGCATATTAAATTGACAATATCAGTCACATTCTCAATTGTCGGAGGAAAATATTTTCATCAAATCTCCTCTATTACACGAATTATATTTGTGAATCTCTCAACTGTAAAAAGCAAGTCGATTCGGTATATACAGATTTCTCCAAAGCTTTCGACCGTGTCGACCATTCTATACTACTTGCGAAAGCTGAGAGCATGGGAATTCATGGGGATCTGTATCGATGGCTCAAGTCTTACTTACTAAACCGGTCACAATTAGTCACACTCAGTGGTTATGACTCTGTTCCGTACTTGGCAGTCTCGGGTGTTCCCCAGGGTTCAAATTTGGGTCCACTTTTATTTCTGATATTTGTGAATGATTTGTTAAACTTAATTAAGAGTGAATGTTTAGCTTATGCCGATGATATAAAAATTTTTAGACAAATATCCGACCGTAATGATTGTGCCATTTTACAAACAGATGTCGATAATATGGTAAACTGGTGTGATAAGAATTTCATGTCATTGAATATAAAAAAGTGCCAAGTCATTTCATTCACGAAAAAGAAAAAAAATATAATACAATATAATTACCACATCGAGGGAACTATTATTGAGAGGATTACAGAGGTGCGGGATCTGGGGGTGATATTTGATTCCTCTTTATCTTTTAGAACCCACTATGATGTTATATGCAGTAAAGCTAATCGTATGTTATCATTTATACTTCGGACCGCTAAACCATTTAAGCAGGCGAAGTCTTTAATAATCGTTTATTGCTCCTTGGTGAGGAGTATATTAGAGTATTGCTCAGCTGTTTGGTCTCCAATTTATAACATACATACGGATCGTATAGAAGCAATCCAGAGGCGATTTATCAGGGCTCTGTGTTCAAAATTTGGGTTGCGACGTAAGATACCGGAGTATGCAGACCGAATTCGAAAATTCTCTTTGGCAACTCTAGAACATAGAAGATGGGTGAGCGACTTGTGCACCTTACACAAAATTGTAAATGGTTCACTCGACGGCCAACTTCTCGAATATTTGGACGTAAAAGTGCCGACTCGATCTGTCCGCATACCACAATTGTTTAGTATTCCTGCAAGTAATAACAATGTATCTCAAAATAATCCTTTGCATAGAATGTGTAAAAACTATAACGCTATTTGCTCACACGTAGACATTTTTCATGATAAATTTAGCTCTTTCAAATCATCTCTTCTAAATTATAACGATGTATGATTTTATAGATCATACATCGTTATTCATTATTATTAATTAATTAGTAATGTGTTAAAAACTTTATTACTTGTACTGAAATTTAATTTTTACCTTAAAAAACGAGGCTTTGTTATTTGTGAATGTTGTGTACAGTTGTAACTGGACTTCAGGTCCACTTAATTTATATGATTAATGGCATTATTTTGTATTGTCTTGATCTGTTGTCTGTATCTGTACCTATTGAATAAAATAAAATAAAATAAAAATCATTCTATCCCGTAAATTCACTATTATAATTTGACATCCACGGCTCATTTCTCTCCACTTTATTATAGATCATACTTCTTTACTAATATTATAATGAGGAAAGATTTGATTTTTTGTTTATGTCTTTGTTACGATTTATCTCAAAGACTACTCGACCGATTTTATAAAATATTTCACCATTATCAAGCTAAATCTTTACCAAATAACTAGGTTTTACAATTTACATCATGTAGATTAGAAAAGTTTTCACAATTTTCGTGGACATACTCGAGGGCGAAGTGCTAATCAGTCATAAAACCATATCGACGAAATAACAACACTATGGGAGCCGGAAGCAAGTGACACTCTACGATCAGTGCAACTGTCCGCTAATGTACAGTCAACTATACTTCCATGGTCCAATGGTCTGACTTTGGAAGCACCATAAGCGAAGCAGTAAAGGCGGTTTTTATAGTTCAAGTGTGACCACTGACCGTACGCGACTGTCCCTTAAACAGTACGCGCTGTGGGAACACGGCAGCTTGTCTTCGTGTCAAAATGGAGTACCGTCGCGCGCTACTTCTTTTGTGATGCCATTACTGAAATAACGCTGGCATCGTATTTCATTATGTACTTGTGGGCAGTCGTGTACTATAGTGTCTTAAAATTAATGGAACTGCTTGAAACATATACCTAGTTGCGTGTTATGTGTAGTTTGTTTTGAAAAGACTCAAGAAATTAGAACTGTTTCCGAGCTCTTCAACTTCGCTAATGTATTCTCCTAAATGCTGCTTATTCGACTCATTTCAGTCGTCTGCACGAGACAAGCTTTTTATTGCCGTTTAGCAAAGTATAAAATAATTTCAAATTAAATTACTCATTTTTAAAAGTAAATTATCACTACTCAAAAAAATTGAAAGAAATTAACTGTGTCAAGATGATATGGGTAGAAAGGACATGGTTGCTGATATGACGAGTAAAAGAAAAGTATGCAAGCAGAAAACGTGCTGCACCGACCCCAAGTAAATTAGAAGAAAGGCAGGAGAAATGATGACATTCAAAAAACTAAAATACTGTTACATCGGACCTACTAGAACATTCGAGAAACCACATGATTACAGTATGTGTACGTTGAAATTTCGAGAGATTTCCATTATTATTACTTTTAAAGTTAGGTAGGTACAAACTCGCGACCTATTTATAAAAAGACATTAGAATTTCGACCGTATGCCTAAGGCATACGGTTCATATTTGTTTGTACAAGTAGCTAGTAATAATAATTACCTACCTGCTATTCTTTTGTTAGTGTTTTTTATGACCCTCTAGAATATTCGTGGTTATTCTGGTGTCTGTTGGGGAGTATAAATACACCGCTCAGGCCCGCGACCGTCAGTCTTGTTTTAGCTACACAACGAAGCGAATCGAAGTGAACTTGAAGAGCGATATCTAAGCGAAAAGTGAACAGTAGTGTATTGTAGTATACTTGTGATTAAGTTTAAATTGTTTTGTGATTAATAAAGTTATTGTGTTGTTTAATCGGTAGTAATTAATTTATCTCATACCCAGCTCGTAACAATACCTTACACAGTCATAATTAAAAGTCACTTCTTAACAACAACATGCCTTAATGGTACATAATCTGCAATGACGAATCAGCCCCTCTAACATACCCTGTTTAATGTCCACCACTCACACTGGTCCCCGTAGTTACGACGGTCGACAGCGTCTTAATGTAACTACAGCAATTTCACAGACAGGCAATTGTCCTTTAGTAGTTTAGTCCATTGTGGTGATACACCTGTGAGGCTTCGTGCACCGAAACGTGCTGGTAAGCCCCCTCACGTGGAACATGCTTTGTCTCGGGGTTGTTTAGTAAGCAGTTAAGGCGTTACACGTCACATGGTGTAACTGTGTCAGCGTGGACATAAGTGGTGACAAGTGGAAACTAGTGTAGTAATCAAGGATGAAGAGTTGAAACCGGAAGACAGCACAGTGTTCTTAGGCATAACTTTGGATGCCAAGCTTCAGTGGGGCCCGCATATACACAAATTGTCAAAAAAACTTAGCTCTGCAGCATACGCCGTTAGAAAAATTCGTGATTTAACTGATTTGGAAACAGCCCGTTTAGTTTATTTTAGTTATTTCCACAGCGAGATGTCGTACGGTATCCTCTTGTGGGGCAATGCCGCCGATATTCAGACTATATTTGTATTGCAAAAAAGGGCAATTCGTTCAATTTATAAATTAAGTCCCCGATACTCCCTCAGAGAAAAATTTAAAGAGATTAATATTCTTACTATGCCCTCTCAGTATATTTATGAAAATCTTTTGTACGCACACAAAAATATTAATTTGTTTAAAAAATACAGTGATATCCACAACATAAATACGAGAAACAAACACAAATTTGTTATTCCTGCTACGAGGCTCAAGAAAATAGGGGGAACGTTCAGATGCCAATGTACAATAAACTTCCGAGCCATATTCAAGCACTTAGTCTAAATAAATTCAAATCGTTTATAAAACGGAAGCTATGCCTGAAAGCCTACTATCATGTTAATCACTACCTCGATGATAAAAAGGCTTGGGATTAAGCTGCTCCAACGAAATTTGCTCTGCGAATATAGAAATTTCGGACTTCGCTTGTTTATTATTGATTCCTTTCTTTTATACACTTTGACATGAATGCATATTATTATTATTTTTTTACTTTATTGTTTATTATTTTGTGTGTGTGTGTGTGTATTTGACATGAATATTTACTTGTGGTTTTTGACATTTAATGACTTGACATGAATACTTAGTTCAGTATTTTATTATTTTTTACATTTTTAGTTAATTTTCATTGTTTTATGTGTGTGTATTTTGACATATCGTATTTTTATTGACATTCATTTTGTAAATTATTATTAATTTTATTTTATTTTTTGCGCTTTTGTGAATGTGAGGACCATGTGGGTTACATTTCATTTTATTTTATTTTATTTTTTTTACCCCCCAACCGTCTGGCAGTTTGAGTTCTATAAGCGACCTACCCAAATGTCCTTTCTTTGGTATTGTTCGTCGTTTCGTTGAGCTCCTTGTGTTATAAGTCGAGCTACACGATAACTGACAAATGCTTGCACTGACTGGACAGGTTTACTCAAATCTGTATGGTTCTTTCTTCAAAAGACCATCTCAGACACTAACATCTACATGATCCTCATGTGAATTGAGCAAGATTATGTCTGGACTTCAAAAGAGAGTATGACCTCTGAGTTTGTTTCGGCTGTTTCTTCTCAGAGTAGTCAGGTACGAAACACCGGCCCCATCTAGTTTAAAAAAAAAATTGACGTGTAAAAGTGTTTGTGAAAACCTACTTACAAAATAAAGATCATTTATCATTTATCATCTGCTGAGAAATAAATAAATAAATATCACTGGACATTAACACACAGCGCCACCTAGTGCCACACTAAGCAAAGCTTGTGTCGTGGATACTAGATAGTTGATATACTACAAACATACTTTTTTTTGTTTGTAAACACATACTTATTATACATATAAACATCCATGACTCGGAAACAAATGTCCATGCTCATCACACAAACATTTGCTCCTACCGGGATTCGAACC
Organism: Xestia c-nigrum; assembly: GCA_916618015.1. Classification (NCBI taxonomy): domain Eukaryota; kingdom Metazoa; phylum Arthropoda; class Insecta; order Lepidoptera; family Noctuidae; genus Xestia; species Xestia c-nigrum. The sequence continues at coordinate 21,814,496 of OU745250.1, forward strand.
CAGGACCCTAAGAACGTAAGGCAGCGTCACTACCACTATGCCATTCGAGCCGTCAAATGCTAACGTAAGACCCTTAATAAAATTAATCTGTACTAGATAATAATATACATGGTGCTGTAAACGACCACACCACAGAGCCGTTAACCAAGCATTCTGTACATCAAACTATGTAACTTTACGCAAATGTTATTGCTGGGAAACAACTTTTTTTTTTGAGGTTATAAATCATGTTTTGTGGTAGAACTCAAAGTAACGCACTTAAAACATTGTGCTGATGGATGGATTGAATAGTACGGGGGTCGTGTATGTGTTAAAAGTCAAAAAAATTGTCAAAAAGTTGTAACTTTGACCCCCATATCTCCGTAACCAGAAGGTTCTCAGGTATAGTGCAGAACAAAAAAAATATCCCAATGATGGGGAGAACAAGTGCCTTTCGGCTTCCTGAAGAGGTGTTTTACACCGTTTAGGTAGAGTATGCATAAATACGTATCTAATGATGTGAAAAAAAAAACTCTTAGTTACCCGTATAAGTTTGACTGATAAAACTGAAGTTTGTTGTGTAATGTTACTTGAATACAATATTTTTTTTAGTTTATTCTGCCCCATAATGCTGAGCAAAGGCCTCGCCAATTCCTTTCCAACTCTTTCGGTGTTTTGCCTTCTTTGCGTCAATTAGTTTGAAACGAGTCAAAATCGTCACGACTGGGTGACACGACATAATAATATAATAAGGTACTTATTTTTAAACTACATCCATTCAACCATGAGAGTGCTATATGTATATTTATCCACGATCAAAAATCAAGAACGTAAGCGAAGTATATGTTAATCTAACACAGCTGGAGTGAAAACAATTAAACCTAAAACTATCTTCCATATCCGCAAACTATGAAATCACAATAACTGCCAGACACAGTCGTTAGTATGGAAGTAGTAAGTACCTACCTAATGTTCAGCAGCATTAAGCAAGAACGCAGACTCGGATTGCAAAACAATTCAGGAATTTGGAATCTCAATGTCAAACGCTCCAGCCTGGCTGTGTTTACGTACAGATGAGGTATAATTTGCATACATTAGTCTTTGTAGATACTTATTCATCTTTTTTGTATGATAAAAATGAGTGTGTGTGATATTTCATGGTTAAATCAGTGAGAGAATTGTTCCTCATTGACTTTTAATTTCAGTATTTATCATCATCATTCTTCCTTTTCCCATTCTTCTATATTACTCGTCATCTCATCAGATACCGGTAAAATGGGGGGAATAGGGATCCAGGGGTGAATAGAAACAAAACTTTGGAAGGGATTTTATCGCTGAACTTATATTGTATATTGCCAACAAGGTACCTTTATAATTAAGTATAATTTAGTTAACACAATAGCGTACTTGTTGGTACCATATCATGTGAATTCAACTTTAAAATCCATTCCAAAGTTTTGTTTCTATTCACCCCTGGATCCCTATTCCCCCCCCTTTACCGTACCTCCTTTATTCCAATTTCATCCTTAACACAGTCCATAGATCGTTTCTTTTGTCTTCTTCTACTCACATACCCATCCACATTCATACCCAAAATTTTCCTCACTACATTTTCCTCAGTATTTAACCATGTCTGACAAAATCCACAGTAAGTAAAAAAAAAGGAAAACTTCAAATCAAGTTAAAAAACTGCCGATAGTAGTGTAAACCAAGTAATCTATATCTGCTACGGGTTGTGCCCTGTGCTACGCCGTAGCGGATCGGCTACAAGAGCTACGAAGCGTTAGGTGACGGTCACGCGAGTTCCATGATCTTAGTTCACACAAAAAATGCTCAACGCGCCTAAAGAAATGTTCACTTCAAAAATCACGTATGTTCTTTAACATCAGGAAACATTACTGTGCGCACCTGTACCTTGCAACAATCAATCGAAGGTGCGACTCCATTCATCAATTCGAAGTGTTGGTGCGGTTGTACACTCGCGTACAGCTTGCATACAGATTGATCCAATTACGAAACCCTGGTTTATTAATTTGTGGCTATGAACGGGGATCAGATGACTTCAACAGGGAATAGGGTAGACTACAAAAATAATCGAATTAGTCCTCAGATAAATATCTTCAGGTATCTTTATTTTTCACGTAAACAAAATATGAAGAGTGGGACAAAAACTCGAGTGATGTCACATTTGAGTACATTTTTAGCAGAAAGTGACGTCAGAAGCCGCCACTCACGATCTTTGATGCGTGTTTGCTTCGTCATTTTTTTTTATTTTGATAAACCAAAAAACACGTATCCGATGTTATTTGATATTCTTGTACTGACGGACTAAACATAATCATGTTTTTTAACGTTTTGGCCGCCGCAGTATAAACGCACGCGTGTGCCCTCCACGCCAAGCCACAATTTTATTACTATTTTGTCACATTTTCGTGTCATCTGGCGTACAGGGCACGCGCTTGCTTGTCACGTATATGTGACAATGGCGTCCAAAAAGTTAAGCAGGAATCATTCCTATTAATTTGTCATGATAAAGAAGAACAGGCAAAAAAAACCCAGACCCGACAGAAAAGTAACATACCTCAGTTTTTTTGTTATTATTTATATAATCATATTATATAGTTTTGATATTCGAAATCAATGGCTAACACCAAAATATTGCCTTATGTTTTTGTTCAGGGTTTACACTAAAAAAGTACAAAATGCCTACGTATCTACACAATTCGTAAATATATGTATATTTTGGTGTTAGCCATTGATTTCGAATATAAAAACTATATAATATGATTATATAACTAATAACAAAAAAACTGAGATATGTCACTTTTCTGTCGGATCTGGGTATTTTTTATATGGGACGTGACCGTTCTTCTTTGTATTAAAGCCTACATACAATACACCAAATGCCATCAAGCTTGTAATCCCAGGTTAAGGGATTTAAAAAAAAAAGTGATCAGGAATCTCAATCAGAAATTCCTCAGTAGCATTCACGGGTTTAAGCTCAGTTGATGTCAATTGGCTCGCCACTATATTATGTAGGAGTACTATTAGGTTTCTTCTGCCTAACCCTTCGGAGATTGCAGTGTTATGTTATTCAAAGATGAAAGCACTATTATTAAAAACATAATGTAACCATTTCTACCCAACTAGTGTAACAATGTCACATTACGCCACTTACGTAGTTAAGTGAAGTGTGCACGTTACCTTTATTGTACGATTTTATTCAGCGATCGGACTCAATGGCGGCGGGTCGAGGTCGACGCCCTTTATTACCAACCTCTATTGTCAAGCGCCTATTATTACTTTAATAAGAGGAATGGCAGAGGTTTTTCACTTCAATAGTCACAATATTATATTACATCTGTAGTCTGTACGCTCGACGACCAATCAAGGTACACAAAACTATTTTATGTGGATCGCTCATTGTACCGGAAATCATACAAAGCGGGGTCATGTTATACTGGTTCTGTATGGGTTGATGTGCCCCCACCATGTATACTCATATCGAAAATCTTTTTATATTTTGTTCGTGTAATCCCCGAAGGGATTGGGCTAGGAGTATTGTTGTTGAGGTAGGTACATCCCTATTTTACCGTAGGGTGGATAAAAAAGGCTACTTACCTTTTCAAAACTTCGATGACCTGCTTTCACAAAGGTTTGAACATGAAGGCTCTGCTGCTGTGAGTCCGAACATCATAGTAAAAATAAAAGAAGTGTGCGGCAGATGGTAGCCACTGAGTAAAACGAAAACAGTGTACACTGTACAGGCAGGAAAATTGCATTTTGACCCCCTGAATGGATTACATTTTTATCCCCTAAGTAACCTTATTGAAAACCTTTTAGAATGTGTATTTTATATTTCAGATAGGTAGGTAGGGATAATAAAATCACCATCATTGGCAACTTTGTGTCACCCATAACTTAAGAATATAAAATAAAATAAAAACCTGTCGGCTTTTCAACGTTCCGCTGCTTGAGTCGAGCTACACGATAACTGACAAATGCTTGCACTGACTGGACAGGTCCACTCAACCTGTGTTTTCTTTTGTAAAAAGACATGTAAATGGGTTTGTAAGACCCTATTTGAAAAACAAACATCATTTAGAGCCTTATCACACTAGCGAGTAGCGAGCATATGGAAAGCGGGGCGAGTGCCCAGCGAGCTCGTCGTGAGTTCGCAACACAGCTATATCTGTGGTTCGCAACATGTGCACGGCAAAGACGCCGCAGGTGGGCAGCGAGTTCGCGGTGTAGGATCCGCGTTTTGCACAATCATTCATTTCGTTTTTCTTCACGGCGTGTTCGCGGCGCATACGAACGTTGCGAAAACGCGGCGAGCTTTACAGCCGCTCGCAACTCGCTAGTGTGATAGGGCCCTTGACGTTCGACTCAGCATCGCTAATATTCGTTTTTATAATTCGTTTTTATTAGGCATTGAATTTTGGTGTAATGCATTAAATGATTTATTATCGAATTTTCAATTCAAATTCCATAAGTTTGGCACCCACAGACATAAAGGACGTCAAAAATATTTTGATGAAAAGCCGTATTTATTGATAACAGCTGACAAATTGATACCAATTATTACTTGATCCGGATGAAACCGGATTAACTTCTGAATGGGGAACCATTTTGTGTCAATTAGCTTCAAAGTGATGGCTGAAGGGTGGTTGTTCGACGAAAGAGAATTATGGTAATATTGATAATTATATGGACATTTTATAGGAGTTTCTTTTTGTTTACCGTCGTTATGATCAAGCATTATAATAAGAATGGTACTTAACCTCCTAAACCACAGAAAAATGTTATTCCTGTCGAGAGATTTTTTTGCTTACTTTCTTTTTCTTCTTTTTAATTAAATCGGCCAAAAGCGTATAGCCGTGGACAAAAATTCAGTTTTTGTTTTTATTTCATGGTACTTCACCAAGATATTGAAACACAAAGATTTTTGGTAAGTAATCAGAGTTACCAAAATATCACGTATATTGGAAACTAAGTAACATAGATAATAAAACAGACATTTATTTGAAAAACCTTAATAAAGAAGCTACATTATATTCTAATTTTGTGTATATTTTTCTTTATAATTTTTGTGTGCAATAAAGAATAAGAATAAGAATAAAGAAGATAGGTAATATGAAGACTGAAAAAATAAGTTTGTTCACTCTCTATTTTGCCGTGTTGAAGAGTTTTATTTTTATTTTTACTATATAGAAAAAAAAACTCGAATAGGTAAGACAACGATTTCTACATGGTAACATTCCCTGGTAACATTAAGTGCAGAACAAATGGCTAGTGTGGTCAATGTATCCGCGTCACATCGATAGTTTATGTCCAACGGGATAGTGCTCTATCGTCGTTTCAGGACATTACACACGTCCCACACTATATCAGATGGATAGGCTCTTCTTTCTTTATTTTTTGTCTTTGGATCTAAGAATAAATCTTGCAGTGTAGTTATTGTTAGAGGTGAAATTATTGATTTAAATAAATTTTATCTGACTATTAATTCTACAGCAAAGGTATTAGTTACAAGTACATATTTTAATGGAGTCTAATAATAATTAAAAACTGTAAAATAAACTTACAACAAAACTTACATAAAGGAACCTACTTATTAGCCTACTTTAATATCACATATTAGTTATTTGTTATACAAGAGTGCAAAGTTGTTTTTTAACCGCGTGCTCCATTTTGATGACCGAGCAAGCGAAAGATTCTAAAATTGAGTCACGAGCGCAGCGAGTGATTCACAACTTAGAATCTTGAGCGTTAGCGAGGGAATCAAAAGAGCACGAGGGGAAAAATCTTTGCACCTGAGTGCAACACGTAACTTTTCATCCCACCTCAGCGACGAAATGAACAAACGCAAAAAAAATGCGCATAATTAACAAATTCAGTTAATTCTGTTGGCATCAAAAACATTCCTCGTCGCTAGATAGTGGTCATTTTAGGTTTTTCACTTATTTTGAAAGAAAGAAAGAAAGAAAGAAAACATATTTATTCGGCACATGCCATAAGTGCAAACAACAAATAAAAAAATAAAATAAGTTAAAACAACATAAAAAACTTAAATGTATTCTGTAAAACTAAAAACTAAAAAAAAAAAAAAATGTGCGTCTCACAGCTGCGCCAAATAGGCCCAGTTCAGCAAAATGCCGAGCAGCTAGCGCCCGACGCTGGTTTTCAACTGGACCTGTCATGGTGACGTTACGGATATAAAACAGTTTTGTACTTACTTTGTGTTACCGATACTATATAGGTATGTGTAATTGAGCATGTAATGTAAAAAAATATTTAAAGATACTTAATAGATAGTTTTCAAGATGGATTCCTTTTTTTAACCTAAGGTGTTAACAATATGACGTGAAAAGAAAATGGCGCGCGCAAAACATATTAAAAAAGTACACCAAGACGGTCCCGAGTCTGAGTTCTTAACAAATTTAAAAAAAAATGTGTGATAAATTCGGCACCATAGAGGTAGAAGTAAATAGGTTTAATGATGTGATGAATTCACATGCTTAGTGCACACGATGTTCTAAATTCAAATTTACTTTACCCTCAAGACGATAAAAACGGCTTTTGCACTCAGATATCGAAGAGCAAAAATACTCTTTCCGAGATGGGGGGATGAAAATGTATTTTGTACACCTTCATTCATCAACCATCAAGATACTAAACATAATTATATAATCCGTACGCAAAATACGCGCTTTGGGGAGTTGCGGACACCAACCCGCTACACAATACAATAAGTACTAAAAATATTAAAAAATGTACAAGCCGTTTTTGTTGAAGTGTAGACAGCAGCTTGAAAAGACTACCAACTGTACCTGATACTAACTGCATACCCGCGCAACTTCGTCTGCGTGAAGAACCGCTCGACCGATTTTGTGCAAACTTCACAGAAACCATCTACTAAATAGTCCGAACTAAGCCTAAGCATTTTGTTTGTTAAAGTGATCCCGTTCTTGAGTTATAAAATTACAACGAAAAGTGGCATTGATTTTTTTTTATATATATTGAAAAATAATGATCATAATTGTACAGATTCCGACGTGTAACTAAATTTAAACTCAAAATATTTTGTCTGACGTAACTGCATTTAATTTGAACCAAAACACGTGATTGTTCTCATTAAAATTCAGCTATCATCCATGTCTATACGTAGGTTAGCTGTAAGCTCAGATTTGTTGAATGTGTGTGTGTGGGTGAGTTTAGCATAAATCCATATTTTACACACAGCTGGGGGAACTATCGTGTAAACCGTTCTATTTGCTCACGCCTCGTTCCAAAATACTTCCGTCTAATCTTATTTTGAAATTGGAATAAGAAACCAACACACACTCACTCACACTGATAAATTCAGTATAGAATCTAAATCCTTAGAGTACTTACCAGACCTGTACTTAATAATGGATTACATTCAAAGAACCTACTACTAGCCGGAGCACGTGGCTAAATAATTACAGCCGCTCGGGTCGTTCTTTAGGTTAACCCGAGCTTGCCTTGGGTGGTCTGTGGATGGATGACCACCCTTACATACCGAGTTTCCTCAAATCACGTTAAGCTGTTGGTCCCGGCTGTCATTTGCTCATCTTTGACAGTCGTTATATGTAGTCATTGGCCCAAAAAGTCTGACAACCAGACTTAACAAGTGGTATCGTATTACCCGGTATGAACTGGTTTGTGGAAGTCAGATAGGCAGTCGCTCCCTGTAAAATACTGGTATTCAGCTCTATCCGGTTAGACTGGAAGCCGACCCCAACATAGCCCAACTACTCGTATGTTGTTGTATGTTGCCTAGGCAGATGATGATGATGATGACTGCCTATCTGACCTCCGCAATCCCGTCTTTAGATCCCGTGTCCACGGGTTAATACATAACATTCACACAAAATAGTCTAGATTCCTAGGTTTACGCAAAAGTTACACAAAGGCGCACACACGGGTAGCTGCAAGCAGCGCCTTTGTTCCCCTCGCTTCAATGTTCACTGTGACTTCAATGCTGATTATTATTCCATGCAACTTTGCAGCTATATGTGATGTTTGTGTTTATGGTGCCAAAATGTTTATAGGCATGTAAAATACTGATATTCAGCTGCATGTGGTTAGACTGGAGGTTAAAATAGACAAAAGGTCTTCCAGATGATGATGATGATTATGTGCCTTATTACAAAGAAGTGCCAGACAGTCTTGATTTTATCTCCAGGTTGTCTGCTCATTTTTTTTTTGTGTTATTATTGTTTACTTATTTATTTAAACTTCATGTACAATAGTGGTACATAGGCGGACTTAATGCCATAAGGCATTCTCTACCAGTCATCCATTGGGTCATATAGACAGCATTGTGATAGAGTACAATAAAAATAAAAATACCATCTTGTAATCCTAAAATAAACACATATATGTATTGTTGGTGCAATATGAAATGGGTTGCAAACCAGAGAACTTGTGCCCAGTTAATATAGCAACACGTCGGATCATGTTATTAGGGATCATTTTCATTTAAGACCGTTATCACTTTTTTTTAAGATGGGAAAACAAATGGTCTGATATAAATCCATCCATATTCCTTCCTCGCCCTTATGATCCGGGGCCACGCGTGTTATCTCTTTCGAACAGTTCCGCAGCCCCGGCAGGCTTACGCACTTTTGGATAGCAATGAACTTCTAGTCAGAAATAATCCTAAGAAGACAGTTCTTAAGGGGCCGGCGGAACATGCGTATTTCATACAAACGTAATACCAAAATAATTTGTAAATCAAACATATTAAGGTAGTGTGTATTTATTTCGATTGGATTACAGAATATCTAGATTCCCAAATACACATTTTGAATGGGAGGAGGCATTAAATTTTTCTATAGAAAACTTATTTTTCTCTTAATTCTTATTGAAATTAGTTTCCATTCTAGATGTTCTGTAATACAATCGAAATAAAAACACACTACCTTAAAAATAAGTTTGATTTACAAACTATTTTGGTATTACGTTTGTATGAAAGACGCTATGCTCCGCCGGGCCCATAAGAATTTGAGACAAGCACTTCTACCGCGACTTCGGCGACAAAAATTGTAATAATTTACGTGATATCAATATAAATAGCCTATGTTATTCCATAAAGATGCAGCTTTCTAGTGACGAAAGGATTTGTTCAATCGGTTGAGCAGTTCTTGAGTTATATCGTAACAAACAAAATATCAAATCTGTCTTCTTGATAATATTAGTGTTTGCATGATATCAATATAATTTAAAGCCTATGTTCATAGATATATATGTTACCCTATGTTACTCAGTAAATATGTAGCTTACAAATGGTGAAAGAGTTTGTTAAATCTATGGCTTGTTTTTTAGCTAAATCATAATAAATTAGTGTAGATGTAGATAGTTGCTTTTCTGGTTTTCTCCAGACGGTTTATTTTTGAACTGCCACAAACTTTAACTACCCGACACTTTGACAATCCTAAAGTGCTTTGAGAGTATTAAATATTTTAATAAGCATTTCACAGGGAAACAGACTTTCTTTAAATACATCATAATAAACTGGGGTCAACGCCCTCTTCTTTAAACAGGTTCATTCATGTAAAAATATGCATGAAACATTTATTTGCCTCAGATTATTTTATCAAAGGAAATGTTATTTTACAGGACAAAGTATGGCCGGATAAACACTAAAAATAAATTCGTCTGTCAACAATTATTTACTGAAATCTCCGTAAAGCTGGGTTTGGTTTATAATGTCAACATAATTAAATATTGAATCAGCATTGCCAACCAATATGGCAATGTTGCCAGCCTTCTGGGCCCCGATTCTGCTATTGCAATAGTGTCACGATAATCTTTCATTGATCTCATAATTGTTGATGAATGACAATGGTATCGCTATTGCCATTATGCTTAAAGTTCGTAATATATCATAACACACTTCTCCTATTTTTTTTTATTACTACAATATTGAACTTTAGAATGACTTCTTGTGTCTAATAAAAGATTGCAATCAAAATCACTTTGTATTTTAAGATGAACCTATCCCACTTAAACACTAGATACAAGGTTTTTTACTCATTGAACTATATCCAATGCGAAAATTATGATAACGTTGCTATCATTTAAAGTTTAAGTGATACTACAAACTTAGACACTTCACCTAAAGTACATTATTGTAATCCCAGGACCACTTAAGTTTGATACACGACACACAAGTGAATAGTACCACATTTATTTTGTATACCGTCTACGATATTCTGTGTCAATACAAATACGAGTTACAAAAGAATCTCCAATCATAGACATCTTTGTGACAAAAATAACATCAATTTTAACAAGACCTTCGCCCCACAACTACATTTCCTCTCTTTTCTTCGCAATCTAAATGAAAATGGGGAGACGGGGAGCTCAACTTATACTGGCGACTTTATTTCGCGACAGATATTTTCTATACGAAAGTACTCTCTAAATATTTGTTAAGAAAATAGAAAAAGGTGTACGGAACGCGTCACAAAAAGGTTTAGCCGCGTAAAGTCGGAAAACAAATGTGTCTGATAAGATTGTCATTTTGATTCTGTATCTAAGTTTGTTGTAACACAATATAATATAACGCTTCTAATTCCGGAAGGATAAGGCAGAGATGTACCGTGTATTTTCTATTTATGGTGCATCCATATTTGGACGTTGACTTTTCGTTGGCTTCAAGTTATCAACCGGGCTCTAATCCTGACTCTTCTGACTCTCGGTCTTTCTTTAAGTATGTCACCGTAAAATTGTCAAACACGTTATATTGTAATCTCTCTAGCGATATTTAAACTGTAAATATTGTCAAACGAACATACTGCTTACAACAAATCGCATTATTTTTCGTGAAATGCATGCGATGGTAGTCAACTCACGCGGTGTGGAGGAAAGGAAGGGTTACTCTGTGGTACAACTCTAATGAAAAGATATTGTACCATTCCTGAGAAATACCGATTATTATAACCTAACCTTAAAACACTTGATATTCCCCTAAAATCGTGGTCCACGGGCCCGGGTTAGTTAGTTTCCTTTAAACCCTGCACTCGGAAATAGCCGAGTGCAGGGTTTAAAGGAAACTAACTAACCTAACGGGGGGCTGCCCCAAGTCCCGATTATGGGGGCAGAGATACTTCGTAAGTCCAGTTGACAATAATTCAAGAGTTTACAATATCGCTAGAGAGAAACACGTTATATTGTAATATAACGTGTTTGACAATTTTACGGTGACATATATATATATTTTAATAAAATTATAAATTCCTTCTATAACACCAACTCTTCATCTTTCGTGGAAAAGAATATTTTTGAAGGGAAAACTTCTTCAGGCGCGTTCAGCACTTTTTCACTGAGTGAACAAAACGCATGAAACTCGCGTGACCATCCCCTAACGCTTCGTAGTACTCGTAGCCGATACGAAGATTACTTAGTTTTCACTTCTATCGGCAGTGTTCAAAGACTGCCCCGCATGTGTTTTTGCACACAAAGGATTTCAAGTTCTTTGTGACATGCGGTCGATGCGTTATTCAGGTCCGATATCCTTTGTGTGCATAGCGCCATTTATTACCATGCAACGGACAAGCAACGTCCTAGCGCCCGTGTCCACACCGGCCACGCCATCCTTGTCCATAGTGTCCCCGCAGCCTTTGTGTGCACCGCCCTTTATCCTGTCAACATGGACATTACTGTTTTGCCACGCTTCTACGGTGTACGGTACACCGTGAACACACCAGAAACATGGCAAAGCTTTTAAAGCCAAATATTGGATCCAACTTTAAATTGAAAGCCAACTGTTTTATAGAAAAGAGCTAGGAGAACAGAAAAAGAGGACTATTAGAAAAGGGTTTGATGGTTGTTCTGACTTTTTTCCGTGGAAGTCAACGATCATGGTTCTGCCACAAAAAAGGATGGAAGTGTAACAAAAAGGCTTAAGTTGAGGTATGTCAAAATCCTCGTCAAAATAATTATCCGTCCTTACTACAAAAAGAATAACTTTAAATATAACTATTCTCCTAAACCTGAGATAATAGCTGTATGTGTTGTTCAAATATATCGGCATAATATCCTACTTTTAAATGCGAAAAATTATGAGGATGTATGGACGTCTGGATGTTTGTTACTCTTTTACGCAAAAAATACTAAACATATTTGAATAAAAATTGGCCAAGAGATAGTTTATAACCTGGATTAACACATGTGATACGTTTTATTCCGATAATACTATCCCGTGGGACAATTACTGAACTCCACGCGAGCGAAACCGCGTAATGTTATAAAATAATGATTAAATATGCAAGAACATCGCCCATAAAAATAAAAACACGCAAAAAAGCATTTTCCGACGGAACAAAAGCATTTAAACTAGTCAGAAACTGTGCAAGAAATTCATTGAGCTGCCAAGTACCATAGCTCCGTGACTAATGCACTCAACAACAAGTTATAGCACAAGTTTTACATGCGAGAACATGTTCGGAACAATTTCTGTTCGAACAATTTGTTTCTTTATTCTCTTGTTGATTCGGTATTTTAGAACTTGAATGGTACAATTTCTGGAGGTGAACGCAATTGAAAACGTTTCTGTTTTAAAATCAATCAATCCAAATCAATCAACGTATTTATTTCAAGTAGGCCAGTCCAAAAAAAATAATGTAGCATAGTCGCAGTCACAAGACATAAAAACTGTGAAAGTACTGTAGTTGCCCATTCCCTAGAGTAGATCTCTATGGAGAAAAACGGACCATGGACACTATTTGAAATCAAAATCTTGGTTACATCATTCATGTTGAGATGTGAGAACAATGTAGCAAGATGTGCACTGATGTCTGTGGTTGGAATTATTGTTGCTTACTGTTGTTGTAAGGAGCATGGCTAAATAATAACAGCCGCACGGGTCGATCGTAAGCTGTGACAAGATCAGTCTGCAGATGGGTGACCATCATTACATACCGAGTTTCCTCCATGTCTCGGAAAGCACGTTAAGCCGTTGGTACCGGCTATAATTTGTAAATCTTTAATAGTCGTTACAGCTAGTGACTGACAGACATTGAGTTATTAAGGAGTATCGTATTACCTAGCACTAAGGGCGCTTTCAATTTAGACGTTTCGTGTCGCGCCGCTGCAGCACCGAAGCAGTGCATTTGTCGTACCTACTGCGTACGCACGTTCGTTTGTTTTCATACAAAGCGCGCGGTGCGGCAACCGTGTTGCGCCGGTACTGCAGCGATATCGACGCCGCACTATTGCCGTACTGTACGCGACACGAAACGTCTAAATTGAAAGCACCCTAACTGGGTCGTGGAGGTTAGACAGGCAGTCACTCCAAGAAAAAAACAGGTTTTCAGTGCATCTGGTTTGACTGGAAGCCTACCCCAACATATTTGGAAAAGGCGAGGCAGATGATGATGAAGAATTCTTCATAACACAGTCTTGATGTACGAGTATGCCCGGTTTGTGAGAATAGGCGTGGGCTTTATTGTTTCTAAGACATCAGCACAAATAAGGTACTTTACCTTTGGATAATATAGGCAAGAAGTTATAGTATGGTATTGAGTGAAACAGACCATCCACAACATTACAACAGTACCAAAGTTGAGCCGCCAATAGGTACGCACAACTTTCAAGAATTATGTTCTGAGCTTTAAGCATTGTTAAGGTCGCTTACTTATATGATTTCTGTGAAGTCTCTCCTTAGTAACATTGTTTAAGTGTTTGCGAATATACATGATAATAACTATGAAGGTATTAGCAAAGTAGCTACTTACAGATTATATTATGGTTTGGCCTCCAAATCCTATCAATAAAAGGCTTAAAAAAAAAATCTAGTCATTGATATATACCAATGATTGCACTACTTGTGGACACGAACATCCTCCCTGCGAGAGTGAGCTGTCTGTAATCCAACACGTAGGTACAGTGCATAATTAAATGCCGATTTCCCGACTTCATAGTCATGTTTAATTGTTTACCCAAAGTGTATTATTGTTGTACGTTAAATAACCCATAATAATTAAGCTGATTTCAACATAATACTATCGAGTTCACTCGTGGTCGACCACTTTCAACTTTATTACTTAGGACGTAAGGGTGAAAAGTAGAAGACCCTCAGTGAACTCAGTCGTACATTAAACATACTATCCTATTTCACACACTATACTAAACCCAAGACTAAAACCTCTTTGCAACCTCAATACTCATTCACGCAAAGCACTCATTTTCAGGCGCATCTCCCGTTGAAAAGACATGTTCCTATGCTTTGTGCTCGCAGTTCCGTCGAGACAAAGCTATTACATGCTGTCTGATGAATGGCTGGGATACCTCACAGTTAGCTAGCAGTTTCTACTAACGTTTCAATGTTGCTATGTGGTTGGGAGGTTACTTTTATTTCTGAAGTTTTCTGGGTGTAGCTCTTAAGGGATTTATTCTTTTAACAGTTGCATTTTTTTTTCCACACTAAGCTGTAATTGAAATAGTGCTTCATAACTATTTTAGACAAAAAAATCGGAAAACAATTTGTCAATTGCTATCGCTCTGATCGCCATCAGGACAATCCCGACGACCCGATTGGCGTAGTGGTAGTGACGCTGTCTTACGTTCTTAGGGTCCTGTGTTCGAATCCCGGTAGGAGCAAATGTTTGTGTGATGAGCACGGACATTTGTTTCCGAGTCATGGATGTTTATATGTATAAAAAGTATGTATTTACAAACAAAAAAGTATATATGTAGTATATCAACTATCTAGTGTCCACGACACAAGCTTTGCTTAGTGTGGCACTAGGTGGCGTTGTGTGTTAATGTCCAGCGATATTTATTTATTTTTAATCTAGACGCGCTAGAGTACTGCGAGAGCAGGTTCAAGAAGGCAGGGGAAAAAAGCACATGGAAAAAATTGGAGGACGCCTTTGCCAAACAGTGTTATAGTACAGGCTATTAAATAAAAAACGGTCTTGGTATCTACACTCACGGGACTATGGTTCCTAAATAAGGAACTCACCAAAATGTATGAACATGATTGCCCTACTTTAGTACTTACCTATTGCACCAAAATTGTTCCTATTGAGCAAGACACACCTTAACTAACATTATAATCATATTTTATCACAAAGCCACACGAATCTTTTGATAAATCCCCCAAATCACATCACCGGGGAAACCTTACACAAAACACGGGCGCCACTTAGATGCACATTACCGGTTATAAGCGGACAATACCGGATTAAGCCGGCTCAAACCGGTGCAGGCAGTTCGCAGTTAACGAGATTTGAATAATGTGAGACTTGTCTACTTATGAAAGAGGTCGACTTTAGCCCCATCTACATATTTTAGTACTTCGTTAATCCAGTAGTGGTCGGAAGCTTGCAGAGGTCCTAGGCTCGATTCCCGGGTTGGGCAAAGTGTTATTGGGTTTTTCCATCAGAAATATCTCAGTAGCAGCCACGGAGTCCGGACTTGACGGCCCGGTTGACGGCAATAGGCTCGGCCCTAATTACACGGGTCTTAAACATAAGGTATACAGGCGTGATGTTATTTTATGTTCTTTTGGTTTTGGACTAAGTAGGAGGACTTACTTTTCGATTAACTTTTCTTATCAAGCGAGTACGTGTTAGTTGTGTCCCGATGTCCCTGTTCCCATTACTGTTTAGACTACACGTATCTAAGTTTTGTTTGGTCTTTGTCTGGGAAGGATTCACGGATAGACTTTTACTCAACTACTACAGTTACTTAAGAATTAAAACGAACTGTGAAAAAGTACAGTTCTAACTTTGTTTCGTAATTATTTTGGAAATATACACACAAAAAATTGGAAAATTTAAATTCCGTAAGATAGTGACTTTGTTTGTTTCATTGCATTTTTTGCCACCGACCAGTAATCAGGGAGTTACGAGGGTTACCTTATAACTCCTTAACCAAACATTAAAAAAAAACCGCTGAATTGTGAACCTCCTCCTTTATAGAAGTCGGCCGCCATCGCCAGTCGGACTAAATATTACAAAAAAATAAAAAATAACAATCCATGTTGAAATCCTTTTCCATACGCTATCATATTTCACATAAATTTGCTTTATTCAGAATATCAAATAAAATACATTTTGCGGTATATACTCGTACGTTTAAAAATTGGCATCATCTCTTCGAAATACAATATATCACCTGCGACCCGCAAATGTCGGGACGGGGATCGCATGGCTTGCCACCTCTATGAATGGTGAAATGTGGCTAGGGGTGGCAAGTGTAAGGCGTAGATTTTTCTTACCTGTTATTTTTATAATTATAAACTTCTCTTTTTAGTTAGTTAGTTCCTCCTATCCGTTACTAATGTCCAGGAGATTGACGTCAAAAAGCGTGCGTCTCGTAGAAATCTCCTGGAGATTTCTTGACTTAATTATTTCTTCTCGGATTTAATTATTTCCTGCTTATAGTATACCTTTCGTACTCTAACTTACACAGACTGTAGGGAAAACAATTGGAAAGGCATATACCATCACATGCTAAACAACCAACAACAATTTTTACGGAATGTTGCACTCTATTTAGTATGTGGAGAAGTCTTCGCTTCGTTTTTGTCAAATCTTTCAGTTGAATTTCATACCCGTTCTCCCCCACCGATTCGGGTATAATTTTGCCCACAACTTTAGTTCTGGTGACAATACATTTTTAAGACAGACATGACTTGATCCTGCTGCCAGCATCGCCTCCTCACGAGAGAACTCTTCAACAGTTTATAGCACGGACACAAAACTTAGCAGGTATAAGTACGCCTTCAATGTTGATAGATAAACGACCTGAATGGCGTAGTGGTAGTGAGGCTGTCTTACGTTCTTAGGGTCATGGGTTCGAATCCCGGTAGGAGCAAATGTTTGTGTGATGAGCATGGTCATTAGTTTCCGAGTCATGGATGTTTATATGTATAATAAGTATGTATTTACAAACAAAAAAGTATATATGTAGTATATCAACTATCTAGTGTCCACGACACAAGCTTTGCTTAGTGTGGCACTAGGTGGCGCTGTGTGTTAATGTCCAGCGATATTTATTTATTTATTTATTTATTAAACCTAATTTATTTTTATTTGTTTAATTAAACATTTTTTGATGGTCTATTATTCTTTATCATGGGGTTAGTAGTGCCTTAACTGATATCAATGTTCTTATGCCGCCCAATGGGCCTCCGTACTTGGAAAGAACTATCAATTTTGTAAAGCTTTTGAGTAATTTTTCTTTAGACACATTTTAAAATGAACGCTGTTAATTACTGTAATTGTGTCTTTTTAACTATGACAGACTTCACTATAACAAGAATAACGCTTTATACAATCAAGTTTTTTCTTAACCTTTGTGCGAACAAGTGTTCATTAGCTTTTGTTAAAAAAAGTCTAGTTACTTTCACCTTGCTGACTTATTATTTCATGGTAGTTTTGTATCAAAATCATTCTGCAACTAACCATGTCATCTCGGTGTCCACTTCTATCCGATTTATTATTTTGTTCTTATTTTTATAAAAATATAATAAAAAATATAATTTGAATTCCAAAACTACTTCCTTTAGTCCCTACTCGGATTTTTTTATCAATTTCAAGGGTTTTGAATTTTTTGCACAGTTCCCTATATCCTTTTTCTAAAATAAAAGACTAAGTGACTTCTTTTATCATCAGCTATCTATCAGTGACCGTCTAGTCAAAATCGCCCTAGCCGTTTCGAAAATTGGCCGGAACAAACAGACAGAAAAAAAAAATGAAAAATGTTTTTTTTTTGTTTTATTTATTACAGTACTTTCATACGCATTCAGTAAAAAGCTTTTATTTTGAAATTACAAACAGATATTTCAATGTTATTTATCTTTATTTGCATAATATATTTGCATAAATATTTCCGTTTGGAACAGCCCTATAACCACCACAGATCGCGCACCGATCCCCGGCTATTCGGAATAAATATCCATCATATTGAAATATTTTAAAATGAAAATAAGGAAAATATAGTGGCGGCTTACATTGCAGCCTCCTGTATCTTACACAGGGTGCTCACTTGGGAAATACAGTAAACAGAAAACGATACGGTATCACTTTTTATTGAGTTGTGGGAACTCTCATTGTGAAGGAGTTTATTTTGGTTGGGCTATTGGTATGGGGATAAACATATAATTTTACACAATTCTGGTTTAGTATTCCACTATTACAAAGTACTAGCTGACCCGCGCAACTTCGTCTGCGTCACATAAGAGAGAAAAACAAAAGGAAAAAAAAACCCGTTTTTGCAACATTTTTCATTCCTGCTCCGCTCCTAATAATTGTAGCATGATGTTATATAGCCTAAAGCCTTCCTCGATAAATGGACTATCTAACACAAAAATATTTTTTCAATTCCAACCAGGAGTTCCTGAGATTAGCGCGTTCAACCAAACAAACAAACAAACTCTTCTGCTTTATAATATTAGTATAGATTATAATATTAGTATAGATTACTGTTTTGCATATTGAAGGCTAAAATAAAAATAAACATAAAAACTCCGGTAGGTTCAGCCAAACCGGACTGATACGGCTGAATATTGGTAAGACTGGTTGTCAGACTTTCGGGCAACTGACTGTAATGACTGTCAAAGATCTACAAATGACCGCGGGAACTAATCCGAGGCAAGAAGGAACTCGGTAAAGTATGGGTGGTCAATCCACGAATTAACCTAGAAAAGCGAAGCTTAACCTAAAGATCGAGCCGAGTGATTGGCTGAAAAACCGAATTTTAAATGGAGCAACTGTTTTTACAACCTCTATAACCCAGTTAGTACGGGTAATATTGATAAGACTGGTGGTCAGACTTTCGGGCAACTGACTGTAATAACTGTCAAAGATCTACATGCGGGAACCAATCCGAGGCACGAAACAACTCGGTATATTATGGGTGGTCACCAATCTACGAATCAACCTAGAAAAGTGCAGCTTAACCTAAAGATCGAGCCGAGTGAACAAGCTCCTTCAGATACTTCAGTTCATTATCTGGAAAAAACGTCCAGTTCCGATCATGTCCGCAATTTGTCCGAACCATAACAGTCACTGATTGTAAACCCATATCAATACCACTGAATTTCCTTTAAACTGAACAACTGAACGATATGTAGCGAGCGCAATCGATTGCATTCAGATTGCATGCAATGCGGCGTTCCGATTAAATTATACAACGCATTACGGTCCCTGTACACTGTGCTACGACCACGAGTGGAATGCATTTCGACAACACATTAGAGGACGCATATACCGCGAGCTTTAATATATTCATAATATTAATGCTTTAATATATTATTTTATCTCAAGTCCAGTTGAAAACCAGCGTCGGGCACTAGCTGCTCGGCAGTTTGCTGAACTGGGCCTTTTTGGCGCAGCCGTGAGACACACAATGTTTTCTCTTTTGTTTTCTTTACAGTTTTAAGTTTCTTTATTTACCTTTTTATTGTTTAGTTTTAAGTTTTTACTTTACTTAATTCCTATTTTTCTATGTTGTGTTCTCTTGCGGCATAAGCCAAATAAATATGTTTTGTTTCTTTATTTCTTTCTTTCTAATAAATACACATATATTAATGCTCACAGGGACACTTCGACGATTCAACAACTTTAAAGTATTTGTTTCTTTCTTGCCTTTAAGGGGCCGGCGGCGGAGCATGCGTAAATGAAAAGTAATACCAAAATAATTTGTGAATCAAACATATTCTTAAGGTAGTGTGTATTTATTCCGATTGGATTGCAGAATATCTATGTTTCCAAATATATATTTTGAATGGACAATGATATAAAGACGAGATATGAGAAATTAAAAATTTCAATAGAAAACTTATTTATATGAATCAAACAAGGGCCTAATTCTACTATTTTAATAAATTCGTCACTCCATCACGATTCCATTCTCATCCCATTGTCATTTTGCTTAAAGTTCGTAATCTGCTAAATTCACAATGGTCGGTCAATGGTCTCGTAATAAAATAGAGTTTTAATGGCATTGTCGTATTGTCATTATTATAAAACCCTTAGTACAAATGGTTTTAGAAATCTACTACTAAATGCGAACATTTATTAATTCCAGATTTCATGTACGAGATTATTATTCTATGACATTTCTTTCAATGAAGTGTCAGTGTTAGACCATTGAAAAGTCATTATGGCGCCATTATGATAGTAGAATTAACAAACTTGTCAAAATTTGACAGAACTTGATCATTATGAAATCAATGATCGACTACTCTACAATATTGTAATAGCTGAATCGAGGCCGTTTTCATAAGTAACTAAAAACAAAGGAAAAGCGACAGTGTTCACAACATTAAGCGTTGTAATTGCTCTCGTAATCCATCATTTAGGATTAAACACGGTAGGTTAGCAACAGCACCTGACTGCAATTAGAGCCCCGGTTGGGAACTTGGTACAACCTATTCACAGATCAGCGGGAACACGGCGATAACTCGGTTTGTGTATACGGACTGTTATAGCACGGTGAGCAGTCGCAGTCGGTGGAAAATGCATAATACAATGAAACAGCTTTCAACTGTGACACTTTAGATTACGACACAAATTGCTATGCTTAATGTATGATGGTAATGTCCACACTTTTATAAGCACGTTTATTTTTTATTTGTTTTTTTTCGGATGGAAAATCATCAAATGACTTCTCCCACTCAGGGTGAAGCGGGAGGGAGTGTCAGACTTTCACTGACTAAAACCCACTGTCCCATGTCCTCGCCCTTTACATTCCGGGGCCGCGGTTTCTCTTTCGAACAGTCCCGCAGTCCCAGCAGGCTTCGGCTCTTGCGGGCTTATAAGCACATACATTTGTTTTTTTTTTAACTTTCACGATCAGGCCCCTTATTCACAACCATTCGAGTCGCTTCCGATTCGGAAAGTCGGTATGTCTATCTCGGTCGTTTTCGTAATGCCAGAAGAAGACAGATATACGACTTTCCGAATCGGAAGCGAGTCGAATGGTTGTGAATAAGGGGCCAGAACACATCATAAAAACAAATGGAAACGGGTATTATCGCGCGTTTTTTGAATTTGTTTTAGGGGAAAGTTATCTGTTCATGCCTTTTGGGGTTCCGATCCCGAAGGGTAAGCTACGAGACACTATTACTAAACCTCCTCTCTGTCTGTTTGTCCGTCTGTCCGTCCGTCTGTGTATCTCATGATCTGTAATATTATAGGTAGACAGTTGACTTTTTCACAGAATATGTATTTCCGTTGCCGTTATAATAACAAGTAAGTAATAAAAATAAATTTTAAGGGGGTTCCATACTTCGATGGTCCAGAACCCATCGTTCGTGAGTCCAACTCGAACTTGACCGGTTTTCCTACCTCATTCTTCAGCAAATGTAAGATGGTATTTGGTAGTCTTTGCTATTATGCAGAAATAATGTTGTGGTTTCACGTCCAAATTAATTAATTAAAAAAGTGCTACAAAAAGTGCATGTGACGGTAACGCGAGTTCCAAGATTTTTGTTCACTCAAAAAGCGCTTAACGTTTTTTGTTCACTCAAAAAGTGCTCAACGTTTTTTAACACTCAAAAAGTGCTCAACGAAGTTTTTATTTCAAAACTGAAAAATAGCCCCACGTTTACACCCATTGATTCTGATGACATGTTATAGTTGTATTCCTAAACCTAACCCAATAACAAATATAATTGGATCACTGGAATTTTACACACACGCACACGTGCAATACAATTTCAAACATAGAGACCTATATATATATATACCACAACGAAATGACAGTGTCTGTCTATTGTAGTACTACATTATAATAATAATAATTATGTGGTAGAACCTGCGGGCTACGCGCGTAGCATTACATCGTAGTCTCGTAGCACTTACTCCACACGTGACTTGCTACGAAGTGTTTGCGTAGCGGTTTCGTAGCAAGTTGGTCTAACATTGAATAATAATATGATTTTGTGGTGGAGCGCGAAATGTCGGTTAGTGAAGGTTTATAGTTTATAGTCAGTTAGAAACTTAGGTTTCAATAATGAGTTCAAAAGTAACTGATATTTAAATGTAAATGCCATGTTTATTTTTATTTTTATTGTACTTTATCACAATGCTGTCTTATTTGACCCAATGGTTGACTGGTAGAGAATGCCTTGTGGCATTAAGTCCGCCTATGTACCACTATTGTACATGAAGTTTAAATAAATAAATATTTTCTTCCATTTCTCCTTATTTTTCTTGTTTGTGTTTTGAACATAGATTGGTATTTTCTGTGTCTTAGTAGATATTATTTAATTTATACCGAACATTTAGACATTGCATAATTATGTTTCAGTTCGTCGTTATTTAATTTATTCGATATTTTACTGTTAAGATTTCCTTTAATTATGTCTGTACACATTTACTATTTTTTACAGTAATATGAAATAACATGAAAAAAAATAGTTTTAAACAAAAAAAAACATTACACGTTTGACCAATTAAATTCACTAAACCCAACTCACACAAAACTGAAACAAACTCAATAACCACAATTAAAACAACATCAAAACCTGTGGCAAACGTTAATTAAATTAACAGCTGATTTGAACAACGTACGCGAAACCTCCACCATAATCAAATTCAATTCTCAAACACGACCGCACATGAATATTCATGCGGCCGTACTATCGTAAACCGTCATGTCCAATACGCGCCGTGTAAGCATACATACGCAATTAATTAATTGCCAGCCAGCGTTAGGCAACATCTGGGACATAGACACGGGTCGGCGATTAAATTTTATGATCGCAGCAGATGTACGGTGTTGTTAATGGCCGCATGCAATCGGTGACGCGTTTCGGTAACATTTCGTATTTGGAACGTTCTGAATTTGAATGCACGTCGTGATTTTGATCTCGGAGATTTGGGAAGGAGGTTTATTATAAAGTGCATTGACAAAGGAGGTTGAATGTTGAAATATCCTACTAATATTATAAATGCGAAAGTTTGTAAGTATGGATGTATGGATGTTTGTTACTCTTTCACGCAAAAACTACTGAACGGATTTGGATCAAATTTAGCACACAGATAGTTTATTACCTGGATTAACACATAGGATACTTTTTATCCCGGTAATAAGATCCCGTGGGATAATTTCAAACTTCACGCGGGCGAAGCCGCTGGCAGAAGCTAGTTTACCAATAATTTAAGGTTGTCCATGGTATCACGATCTGTCAAAAGTTTAATGAATTTTAGCGGGAAACGAAAAAAAAAACAAATTTTGTGAGAACTGCATAACAATAATTAAATTGGTATTCTTTAAGTAAAGTTTACTAACAAAAAACGAAACTTACCATACATGTACTATTATAAATACGAAAGTAAGGACAAATGGGTATATTTCTAATTATTTAAGGGAAATAATAAGTCTAGCCACAAAATTATGTATTGGATACGTGATTAAACTTCTAATTTTATAACTAAGCAACGCGAAAATGACATAGCCTCTAATAAACTAATTCGTCTTTTTTACAACGCCAACTAAATATTCTATAGAAAGCGTCAAGTAAAATCATCAATTATTGTGACTTGTCCTTCTTATTTATACATGGCCACTTAATTTACTAACTCGACCACGGATTTTACATCTCGTTACCATTTTACGTTAACGCAATGTCCTCAAAAAATATATTTCAAGCTTCCACAGAAAGCATCATCTAATATAACTTTATTATAACATGTAAAATAATACATCGTCAAAATAGCCACTGCATGATTTTGCGCGAGTACTCGAAATGACAGCGACCGGTCATTTGCGCCAATCAGAGAGCGCCATTCGATTCATGTAACGACGAGTTGAGTTGATCACGTGTAATTGTTTATTGTAGTTCGTGCATTATATTACAATGTAACGTGTTTCTCCCTAGCGCGATATTGTAAACTCTCGAATTATTGTCAACTAAATATACAGAAGTATCTCTGCCCCCATAATCGGGACTTGGGGCACCCCCCCGTTAGGTTAGTTAGGTTCCTTTAAACCCTGCACTCGGAAATAGGGGCCCGTCTTCGTCGACTATGCTTTTTAGGGGAATATAAAGTGTTTTAAGGTTAGGTTATATTAATCGATATGACAATTTTACGGTGACATATATATAAAGTGGCCAATATAAGTACTATTTGATGACATTTTTAGCAAACTTTTGACGATCAATTAATATGGGATGAGTTACATTTAAACGTACTGAGTTACAAAAATAGAAGCTAAATAAATATAAGTTTTGATGTCATTTAATAGTATTTTAGAAGTTTACTGTTAGAATGCATGTTACAAATTTAGATGCTAAAAAATAACCATAATGCTGAGTAGTATTTAGAGTGGTTTACATAGAAGATAACTAGTGGCTAAGATAGTATTATTTAGATGCTCGTTAATTGTGGCTGACTTAGTAATTTAGAAGGCAACATACATTTTTGGAGGCAAATAATGATAATAAAAAGAAGCCGGTTTAATTAGCACCCATTATTTAATCACGCCAGAACAGTTGAACGCGCGGATTTGGATGGAATTTAGCAGAGAGTGTACATTATGGTCTGAAAAAGCACATCCCGATAATTATCATACCATATAAAAAAATTAAGGTATTCTTAGAATGTTTACCACGAGATTATAAATGGTTTGATCCATTGTATGTTATACTGTTTCAAGTTATTTTTAAACTTCTTTTTTTACTATATTTATGTAGTAAATTCTCGCCACTAAATCCCGTTTCCCTTACATAAAAAACTACGTAGTTTATTCACAAATGGAGTTGCAATCGTCAGTAATTGGACGACAGGCGGCTCGGCGCAGTGCGGTGCAACTAATGGCCTAACTTAATAGATGTCACACACAAATGAGATAATATTGATAGTTATTGACAATGTATGCTTATTGAGTGTTAAGGATGATTGCTGATGTATTGGGAGATTAGTTATTGTTGTAGGTGCGTTGTAACGTAGACAAACTATCATGATTCAGATTGTTATCTGAATTTTAGTCATCATGATCATCATCATCAGCTTATTAATGATCCCACAGCTGGGCCACTGGCATTCTCTCTATGAGAGGGAATCGGTATAATCCACCACGCGGGTCCAGTGCGGATTGGTAGATGTCACATGTCTTCGAAGTTTTTGGTTCTATGATATGTCGGTTTCCTCTCGATGTTTCCCTTCACTGTTTTGAGAGACAAAAAAAAATTACACAAGCCTCTGCCTGGGTTCGAACCCACGAATTCTGTTCATAAGTCGGGGCCGCCACCACTGGGTCACTGCTGCTCCAAGAATCTTATTAGTATAACTTAAATACATATTTACTTGATAGCTGCATGGAAGATGATGCCCCAGTCTTTCGTACAGTGAGTACAGGCCTAAGTTCCAGAAATGAGATCTTAGTAAATAAATAAAATAAGTTAAATAATTTGTGGTTTACTTCAGTCTCAATACGCATTTGTACAGTATTAAATTGAATCAAATAAAATGGTAGTTACCTCTAGGCAAATTTTATATAAACTGCGTGCAGCTTCTTTACATTGTAGTTATGACGTATTATTTAGTCTGGGTTTTTTAGCAATCTTATTTCTTCGAAATATAAATACTATTTATCACTGAGAGGTTCATATTTTTATAACCTCGGACTTATTTACTTGTTTTCGTTAAACGTAGCTATGACTCGTACTTACGCCTTGGTTTTTCATCAAAGATTATTCCGATTTACGCAGAAGCACCTTTACACTATTAATATAATTTTTACGAGCGCAACCTATTCATTGATTAAATCAACTAAACGTTATTAAATACCTACCATAAGATGATTTTTGTTTAACATTTTCTACCCTAGTTTTTAGAATATAAAAATACACAATAAGGACGAAATCATGAAGAAAACATACATGATTGATCACCCATTAAAAAATACTTTCTTTACAGAAAACTTCCAAGGCGACATTGCGATACCAAACGTGGACTACTTCAAGCCACCGACGAGTGCGCCGGTCAATAAAATTAACAAGTCACTGCAAGAGGAGGTGGAGAGGTTGAAGAAAGAGGTGCTATTAGAAGGACTGCAAGTAGAAGAGGAGGGACTCCCAGACATACTGAGGAAGAGGACGAAGCAGCCACTGCCTTTGTCGCAAGAGAAGCCAAAGAAATACAACGATGCTGTGCTGATGACGAAGGTATGGAAGTAGGGAAGAAGCTATCTCAATTCAAAGAGGCAAATAAACGGTACATAAAATCAATATGGAGTCTTCGAAAATATATTTTAAATAACATGTGTTACGTAAGCGGTAATCTTGCAAGATTAAAGGACGTAAATATTACACAAATTGCTTACCAAACTTTTACGTACGATCAAAAATATTTTCATAGATCCTCTGAAGTTTATGCCTTCAAAAAACATTTAGAAAGCAATCGCCTGTCTTTCACAGCCGCAGACGTCAATTACCACCTGTTGCGAACGAAATTGGTAAGAAATTCTTATATTCAAGCGTTGTTAAACAAGGATAATATGCCGAATATAAAAATGTAGATAATAAGCTAAAGTGGTTGTCAAGTTGACAATTTACTTTTCCACTTTTTAAATTAGGTGTACCACTGAACTACAAGCACAGTTGACTGGTGTTATTTTGTAAGATTAATTTACTTAAAAGGGATGGATCAACAACAATTTGTTTAACATGAACCACTTAACTTAACAAGACATTTTCCATTCCAGATTCTACCTTCAGGTTTGGACAAATCGCTGTTGTTAAAAAACGGCAAATTACCTCCGGAAGAAATACTAGACAATCACACTAATGCAGCCAATCAAACTAAAACGGACCACTTGAACCAAACTACAGTACAGGATAACCTGACCGAATCTGAGAGTTTAGAACAGGACGGAGTTCTAGTAGTGAATGTTTCAACGAACCACATACTCAATTTAGAAGAGTTTTATCCTCATATACAAATCACCAATGTCTCTAATAAAATGGATGAGATCACTAACAAGATTCAGAGTAACAGTCGCGAAATAACTGGAGATTCTAAAAATAATCTTAAGTTTAAGGGTATGCCTGATAATATTACTGTAGCTCCTGCTCCAACTAATGGCGTTTTACCTTCGAACGAGCAAGAAGAAGATAAGATTATAAACAAGACAGACTTAGACATGGATGAGAAATCAGAACCGAACCTACTGAGACCAACGGAGAGTCTTCAGAACTTGATGGAGGAGACTGGTGGCAGAAGGAACAGACGTCGAAGACGGAGACACGGTAATGGAAGACGGTATGGCTTTAACTTTCCTATCTTCTTTTCACTTTGCCTTTCTGTAAATTCTTCCTCTAAGTCTAAAAGTATTTCCCTGTCTACTAAGTTTTCTAAGCCAGATATGCAAAAAGAAATCATTTAACAGATTTTTGGTATACAAAATGTTGCTTCACAAACGCTCCAAGGACTTCCTTACCAGCCTACAAAAGTTCACCGCTTGGCATAGGCTTCTTCAATTGCACTCTCATTCAGTTGCTACCAGCTACACTAACTGAGCCTGAGGGCGTCCTACCTCACACTTGCCGATTCGCCGTCCCAATTCAAGAACACGTCTACTTCAACGGTCATCAGTTCCTTGGCTAATATGGCCAGCCTATTGCTACTTCACCTTACTTACTTTGAGAGCTATGGCGACAAGTCTGGTTCTTTGTCGGATCATCTAGTTCTATATAAAATCCTTCAGAGAGACCAAACACAAGTACAAGTATTTAAAATATATTAAATAAATACTCATTTTCATAAGAATATAAGTATATATTTTCTTCTTAAAGTAAAAACGTACAAAGTTTTAATTCATAATATCCAACTAAGCCTTTATTAATATGGAACGGAATTAAAATTCTCAAGCATCTTGGTAGCATTCATTTATATTTAGTGCAGTGGAATTAAAAATCGTAAGAAATAATAAAATTCCTCTTTATGAGACGGTCTTTGATTAAATTCATTTTCAACGAGCTCTCAAGTCGGCGGCCATATTGCATTAGAGATCTGTGTCGTATTCAACTACAAGAAAATATTAAACGTCTTAATCTGCCTCGTTGGTCTGGTGGTCTCAATCGTGACTGCTGAGGATGAGGTCCTGGGTTGGATTCCCAGGTCGGGCAAAATGTTTTTGGGTTTTTCCATCTGGAATTTCTCAGTAGCAGCAACGGATTCTAGATTTGTTCCCCAGTGATGGCAATAGGGTCGTCCCTATGGGACTTGAAAATGTATAATTGGTGAAACTACCTAACGTTTAGCGAATTACAGGCGTGATGTTTATATCATGGGTTAGAAGTATTTAAAAAAGTGTCTTTGTCGCTAGAAATTACAACATAATATGCACTTTATAAAACCACACTGCATAAAAAAAATGACACAAAATAAAATTATAAACTATTTGAAACCCTGACTCCTGTGCTAGGCGAGACCTGTGATACAGGGGTCAGTGTCTTAACCCGTTTTTGGCATAAACCTCCTTTAGGCATATTCCACTTTTACAGTCGAGCATCTTGTTTCCTTATGAAGTTAATAAGAAAGCTTTCATAATACAAAGCAGAATATAAAACCTCAATAAACTCCTTACAAGGAAATTACTTCACTTTATCAATCAAATCATGGTACAATTCAATTTCATCTAATTTTCCTTGTTCTCGATGTCACAAACAATTTATTGTTACTATCCTATTTTCCGCAATAAAACGCTTGGTTGACTACAATTTACCGTTTTGTATCTAACGTATCCTAACTAGAATGGCAAATACTCGTTAGATGTAAACGTCTTACTTTTTTGTTCACAAAGAAGACGCACACACTAACGCTCAAAGTACCAAAACGTTACCTCAATCGGAATAATTTTAAAATGCCATAGTTTTAAAACTTAAAAAAGAATAGGTAATTTGAACTTCCAGAAACCAAAATACTATAGGATAGGTTTTTGGTTTAAAAATCGCTCTAATCGTTCTATCTTCTTCCATACTTTGTGCTTGGGCCTATACCGTGGCTTTTATGGTTACTATGAAAACAGATTCTTTTTTGTACCTTGATAGTAGAATTTGACATAATTAGCATTCTCCTCAATAGAAAATATTGAAGCTAGCTTAGCTCCTACTAAACCCTCGTTCCATTACAAAACGTTCAAACTTTCGAAACAACTTTCTTCATCTCGAACCAATACTGGTGTTCTAATAAAGACTCATTAGTGTCTGTTCACTGCGCTCTTTTTACTTCGCCGTCGAGCAAAGGATCGGCTCTATTGAATCCTGTGAATAACCCTCGTAGCGTAATTGCGACTGCGACTGCGACTTCTTCCTTTATTATGAATTTTGAATCTAGTCTAGATTCTAGAGTTATGCTAGGATTTTTTGTTTACTTTTTCTGCGATTTCGTCTGTGTGTGACGCTTTGAGTCTGTGAACTTTTGGTTTCGAAGTTCGTGGATTTAGTTAGTACCTTTGTGTACGTTATTGCCATTGCCATGCAAGTGATCGCAAGCGTTATTCCTGAGCATTAAGTCCAGTTTCAATTCCCGGGAAAATACTCCGGTTCGGCAAAATATTTTTGTATAACACCATCAGGTATTTCTCAGAAGCAAGGCAGATTTCGAATGTGTTCATAATTGGCGGCATTGGGCTCGCATAAAAGTTACGATAAACCAATGAATTTTAAATAAGCTGTTTTATTTTCTTAGTAAGGGTACCAAATAATACAGTCGGCACACTTAAATATGCAGTGCATTTAGATTTGCAATCTACATAGATAATACGGCCATTCATTAACTTTATTTAAACGAGACTCGACTGTACTCTCGAAGTGCTTGGTTCAGCTATTTACTCTTTTTCTTTCTAATGTTTAATGAGCTTGCAGTTTACATTCTGTCTTTGATTAAAATAATGATGTTGGACGAAAAATTTATGAGTGTTTGCACCCTTTTTTTGAGTGGGTGTATCCTCATGGATACCCTCCGTTTGGGGAACCGGAGGATTATGTCGGACTCTAACCGGCTCAAAACCCACTTTTCCTATTACTACCATGTGTGAGAAAAGATACAATTACTCGTAAATTCGCGAGCACCGCCGATGAGTATTTCCACGTTAAAAAAATCATTGAAAGTTTTAATAAGATATTTCTTTTCAGGCTAAGAAACATACATTCAGGCGAAAGAGCAAATCAGAACACTTTAAACACAGCAGAAAACAAAACAGTATCCCAATTCGTTCGGAAAAAGTTTTTTCGTCACCACAAGAAGCACAACAGCGGAGAACATAGCAGGGAGAAGAAGTTTGAGATACCTGTACATGAATTCGAAGAGAGATTTGAAGCGAAACCACCGCCAAAAAAGTTAAATAAGACACAAACAGAACAAAATTTTGACAACTGGTTTTTTCGTGACGAAGAAGAAGATTTAGAAGCAGCTGAAACAAATTCTTTTAACACTACTGAGGTAAGGATGACTTTATTTTAATACTGTCACTAAACAAATATCGACTGTACTATCAAGGGTGTAATCCTGACACTATCGCAAAAACGTTTTATCATCGGCAATTAAAAAAAAAACAATTGTTTTCTACAAAAAAACACTTTCTGCAATACACAGCTACACGATCAAAATGTATGGAAAGCATATTTTTTTGATTACCGATGAAATTTTATACATGAGGGATGGGTAACAGAAACCGGGTCAGTTAAAGCAAAGCACTGACTGTACCTAACTATTATCAAAGGTTTAACAGCAATTTCCTCAGTGACAATTAAATCGATAATGCACACCGAGTCCTTTTGATACAACAATGAAATTAAATCAAACGTTTCTCCGAATTCGAATCCCACTGATCACAGAAGACATAATACCCCTCGCTATCTCCCAGCTCCCCGATATAATTAAACTGCATGTAGATGACAAAGATATTCCAATTCGGCTCTGTTACCGCGTTGTCAGCGATTAAATCAATTACCGGCCATTATGGTAATCCGGTAATGGGAGCTCTAGCTTAAAGGCATCCTCATTGAAGCAATCAGCATGATAACGGATTATAGAATTACCCTAATGAGTGCTTTGAGAGATTTAGTTGATTAGATCGTATTTGATGAAGTAGATCATAATGTCGTCACAGAAAATGATGGTAAAGAAGATAATGTTAAGTTGCTAACTAATATTATAATGCGTCTAGCTGACCCACGCAACTTCGTCTGCGTCACATTAGAATGAAAAATGAAAGGAAAAAAAATCCCCGTTTTTGCAACATTTTTCATTCCTGCTCCGCTCCTCATGGTCGTAGCGCGATGTTATTTAGCCTTCCTCGATAAATGGACTATCCAACACAAAAAGATTTTTTCAATTCGAACCAGTAGGTCCTGAGATTAGCGCGTTCAACCAAACAAACAAACAAACTCTTCTGCTTTATAACATTAGTATAGATGTTAAGTTTTTTCGTTTCTTTGTCACCTTTTCACGTCTACACCACTGAATTATATTATTACAAGCAGAGTAATAACCGAATTGATTGTAAAATGCTAAATTAACTCGAGCAAAGCCGCGGGCATAAGCTAGTAGACTATAATTTCTTCAAAGAAAATAATGATAAAGATGATAATATACTAATAATAATTCTTTGAATAACGTAATAAAAAGAGCAGCCAAAAATGTAATCATCTTAGAATGTAATAATGAAGTATGAAATTCTGTTACGGTTATAATACAAGGGAATGTCTATAAATACATTTTCACCGCTATGTTTAAGCTTATTTACAAGCAGTATTTAGAGCAGCTCACGTCACAAGTTAAGGTGTATTTATAGATGTTTAATTAAACAGTTTCTAATTAATCGGTTACACTAATTGACGTAAATGTTTGGTGGAAAATAAACTAATAGGCTTTATCTCTTTGTCAATAGACATTTAGACGTAACTAAGTCGTACTTAGTCTGGAGTTGGGCAAAGTTTTCAACTTGGGCTAGGTACGTTATTGTTCAGATTGTAACAGTGCTGCTTGACGGCTTAAAGAACAAAAGAATCTGTTTCTAAACAATGTCTCACTAAGTATTAGGAAAATAGAACAGAATTTGTTTCTCTTCTTCTAAGTAAATCGGATTTATATGGAGGTTTAGGGTTAGGCCACAACTGTCGGCGCAAAATCGCATTTGCCCAAGCTCCTTTCCTTTTCTGTGGCTCAGAACTGTCATTTGCCAAAGCGAGAAACAGAGTGAGAGTGCTATCGCACACGACAACATAGACGATGTGATCGCCACAATGCCCTGTTTCTTCTTTCTTTCAAATATCAGATTCCGCTGATAGCTGTGGCGCAACCCTAAAGCAGACAGTAAATAATCATAAATAACTATGGAACCCCCCAACACACTGCATAAAATCTTAGTTTAAAAACGATGTAATGAAAAAAAATCTAAGTCCATCCGAAAACGGTAATTTTCATTAACTTACTCACAGTTATCGGTAGGTGGCTATCTCTGTCTGTTTGCCATTTGGTTACGGACCGATAAAAACAAAACGTCAAAATAAGCTTTCTTTGATATTTGTATGAATCAAGTGACAGCTGGGTGACGCGGATAGAATATTTCAAACTTTGTTTAAAGAAAGATCGATAGCTACAAAACAGCGACCGATCGAGCGATCGATAGCTGCATATTAACAGTCAGTTATACAAACTGGGCCTTAGATTTGTCAACACCTAATCTTACATCATTTCACAGACTAAAAAGCGTCACCGTACAATCCGAGCAGCGACGAACAGGAAGGAAAGAATCTGGGAGAACGGGGTGATTCCCTACGAGATCGATGGCAACTTCAGCGGGGCGCATAAGTCCTTGTTCAAGCAGGCCATGCGGCATTGGGAGAACTTCACTTGCGTCAAGTTTGTGGAAAGGGACGCTGATCTGCATAAAGATTATATCGTTTTTACTGAGAGGCCTTGTGGGTAAGTTTATGTGGTAATTTTATTGATTCCATGTGATAAGTAAGGCTTCATTAATAGGGTTTAGTTAAAGTAACTTGTTGGGCTTGCTAAGAGACAGTTTTGCCATGGTTTAAATTAGCTTAATACTATATGGGTCTCGATATCGATCGGTGAAGTAAAAGATTCTAATAAGGAGTGGTAACATAAAAGACCTCTTGTGTTGTATCTCAGACCATGAAACTGACCATGAAATAGTTTTTGTTTTATGACTTTTGGAAGTTCGTTTTTGTTTTTGTTATGACGTACCTTTTTATCAGATAATCGTGTCACTTCCTATATAAAGTTCCAATTTCTTGCGAATTTCAAGTACTCTTCGTTCTCGTAGAGAGGAGGTCAGAGTCCCAGCAGTGGGAACATTAGTAGGCTGATGATGATTATGATGATGACTCGTAAAACAAAAGTTGTTCAGTTTTATGGTCCGAGGGACCACACGTAAGGTCTTACGTTTATAATAATAATAATCATCATTTTATTGTCAGGCAACTAAGGTCCATAGATAAAACACACAAAACACCATAACAATAACAATAAACTAATACATATTTTAAACCCTATATAACTATTTTTAAACACGCAACGTCGTCGGCGTCGTGTTTCGCTGTGTGGTGTCGCGTAACCGTCCTCGGAAACGTCGATACACGACACCCTTCGGCCAAAAGTCCTCCTTCATGCAGGTCTGTAGATGGTCGGTTGGAACTCGTACCACAATACGATTATGGTACACCTCGTAGATTGCCAGCTTCCAGGTCCTATATTTTTTCTCAGTCTTTTCTCCTAACTGACTTAAATATGGAGATTCACTCCAAGTAAAGGAATCGAATGTTACCACATCTTTACATTTGTTTCATATCATTTCATTGTTGAAGTACAAACATAATATCATATTTGTAGTCGTGTATGGTGATGATCACAGATCCTGTGTTGTCACCACCTCATAATAATTCGTATTACGAATTAGGATAAAAGCAGGATTTATTTACTTGATAAAAATAAATGGCATATGCCATCATGGCACTACGAGTATGATGTCAGAAACAGCGAATAGCTATGAGGTCTTTCTTTAAAATGGACGAGGTTCACAACTACGAATAGTCTACTCTGATGACCAGCCACTCCCGTAATAACAATGAACCAATATGCAAACTGATGTATTATGCAGCAGTTTTTTTGCGAAAACAATACACGATTGCGTAATCTTCATCATAGAGGTTGGATTTTTTTAAACTCCATCCTATTCGTATTCAGAAGAGTATTTTACTCCTTAGACGACATCATAAAAAGAATGCGTGGCAGTCTTTGGGGACAACCGATAGAAATGAAAACAACGTAATCTATATCTGCTACGGGTTGTGACCCTTGCACGCCTAGTGATGCTACGCCGTAGCGGATCGGATACGACTGCTACGAAGCGTGATTGGTTCACCCAAAAAGTGCTCAACGCGCCTAAATAAGTTTTCACTTTAATAAAACGCAATAATTTTACGAAACGGTTTTAGGAAACTTCTTAAGAATGCTGTGTTCTTACTCACTCATCTCAATGATCCACCCTGTTTTTTTTTCCAATTGTGTTCATAACCAGTTTTACTTCAACAGTTGCTGCTCCTTCGTCGGCAAGCGCGGCAGTGGTGCTCAAGCCATCTCCATCGGGAAAAACTGCGACAAGTTCGGAATCGTCGTCCACGAGCTCGGCCACGTGGTCGGCTTCTGGCACGAGCACACCAGGCCGGATAGAGACAAGCATGTGCAGATCATCAGGGATAACATAATGCTTGGTAAGTTTGTCCATGCTATAAGGATCAATTTCGGACTTAGTTCGGGGATATGATGATAAGACTTATGTTTCACACTGAATCCTATAGAAAATGAGAATTTACTGCCGTGTCTACCTAAACGGACACTAATAAGTCACAGAGGAGACATATGGCAATCAACCGTTACTTTAAATCCTCGTCTCTCTCTCTCTCTCTCTTGTTGTGGGTAAAATCTTGCTCCTCTCCGCACCGCTCCGTTCTTCTCTATTTTACTGGAAACAAGACCATACATTTGCGTAAATACCGCGCTCGATAAACGGATGAGTGATCGGTAAAGTTTTTATCTGTAGAAAAAGAAGACAGTGCCGTTTACAGTCCTTTTTCAATCTTAATCTTAATTAACATACTGAGTTCATCCTTTACATGATGATTTTAGGTCCTCCATGTCTATTTAATTTGACTAAATCCAACCGAACAACAAACCTACTAAATATTGCTGTATAGATCATCATTAAATCATAATATTGCATGCCGCAATAACTCTCACATGGTCAGGTCAAACATACGGGACAATGTCACGGTTAGTTGCCTAACTGTGGTTAACCTCCATCGTGACCGCTAACTAGCGACTGTAGGCTACCGGAGCGAGATCCTGCAGGATAATAACGTAAAGATTAGATAATTTAGTTGTGATAAATGAGAAGTAAAGACGCCGCCGGTGTGTCTGTTAATTGGACCCATTTAAGGTAAGATTTCCCAAGAAACATGAATATAAATATGTGTGTAAAAGTAATGAAAACCAAAAAGGATTTTTCTCCGAAATCAACAAAGAGGCGATTATTTTCAATTCTATGTATCCACGTTTCAGTGGTTTTAAACTAGAAACTTTAATATCCAATCTGGAATGTATGAATATTTGAACAAGTTAAAATGGCAATACGCCGGTTACAGCTGCTGCTAAACCGAAACAATTGCGGCAATCTCTAGTTAAACTTGTTTCTAGGCAATTCGTTTTTTTTTTCTGTATGTATTCCGAGAGACTTAAGATTGACATATGGAAGAAGAAGACATGTTGCGCCGACACCAAACTCAAACTCAAACCATTTATTTCAATTATACCACTACATGCACCTTTGAAAAACAAAGAAAATTAGGCTACAGTCACATTCACAAGCCATTATATGTGAAAGTACAGTAGTTGCCCATTCAAAAGCGTAGATTTCTATTGATTGGAGAAGAATGGGCAAGAAACTCTATGAACACACTTTATCAACGGTAATAAAAAATAGTGATAAGGGCATGAGAATTATGATGTAGGTACTACGAAAGACCTCAGTTACGTGCCGTAAAAACTGTAGAGTCTACAGCTAAAAACACGTTGGGAGACGCAAATGATTTCTTTTGTTACTACAACAAAAGAATAAAGAACCTAAGTACAAAGAAATAAGACGCCAACACAGTAATTGACCCAAATATTCTGTCACACAAAACTGAACTTAATTAACGGCTCCCTTTCAATAACAACCTCGTTTTGATTATAATCCGGTATGAGCTCTTAAGCACTTTACGAGTGCGTAAGCCTGAACAATACGCACGCACTTACAGTACGCACTCACGGTACGCACTTAAAGTACGACGACTACGCAGTGTCATACTTGACCCGAATACATTGCGAATATCTTCCCGCGAATCTTTACGAGGGACGCTGTTACACCGTTAACGAAAATTACAAAGTATTAGTAGTCAGGTATTCGCAAGAAACACCTTTTTTTTTTTCAACGGGTTATTTGGAAGAGCTACTAAAGACGGAGATACAATACTTTAACTTTTCATCTTTCTATGCAAAACAAACGATGGTTCTTAACTAATTAAATTTTCCTGATAGGGATTTTTCTAAAGATTATAAAAAAAGTATTTGTCTAATTGTGTAAAGAATTAGTAACTACTACAGTACACATATTCAGTACATCATTCTGAAAATCCTGAAATTTTTCATTGGTTTTGGTTTTACAGTTTTTTGTAGGATACAGCTGTTTTAACAAACTAAGAAAGTTTATTTGTGTCATAGAGATTTCTATCATTAGAATGCGAATATATATTATTATAATATATATAATTGTAATGTGTGTGTGTGTGTGTGAATGTGTATATGTAGTAACCGTTTTAGCGTCCGTGTCGGTGTCTTTTCCATGCTGTTTAAAAATAAGCACAGTAGGTTTAATAATAATTGAACAGCTGTTTTGTAATGAAGTTTTACATAATTTTGTTTTTTAAGTTGAAAAACATCAAAATCAAATTATGCACGCCCACGTTTTAGAAACCTCAGGTTTATTCTGTTTACAAGTGAAGCCTCATTGATTACGCAAACTTTAAAAGATTTTCAGTTAAAAGGCTGCACAAACTCCAAATCAAATTACTTTTTATTTAATCTTGTTGAGACGTAAACAGAAAATCATTTTTTCGTGTGATTGGATTTTAATAAACAATTTTCCAAGTATTTGGCGTTGAAAACGTTAATATTTCAAACCATCAGCGATTTTTCTCAAAGTGACTTTGATGTCAAAATAAGTTTATGAATGAAGTTATTGACGTGTAATCATTTTAACGATTTTTAAAAAGAAAGATAAATTGCTGCCAATGAAAAATAAATACAGGCATTTATAAAGTGAAGTATTAAAAAGAATACCTATCTATCATTTATCATTTAAAATTGACTGTATGAAAGTTCGATTTGAGAATTTGCGATCAAGAAATAGAAACGAAATAGTCAGACTTGAACGTTATACCTTTAATAAATTGGAACATAAACTCCTCGCTGAACAATAAAGCTATGTCACAGTGCTCCATTTTCTGCAGCAAATTGGGTCTGGAGCAGAACAGATCGAATCGAAGCCATTCAGGAATTGTAGTTGGACGAAGCGAGCGCCAAATTGTAGATTCAAGACTGCAATCCCTACTATTATATAAATGTGAATGTAAGTTTGTTTGTTACGCTTTCACGCGAAAACTTCTCAACCGATCATCATGAAACTTTGCACACATATTCTTGGAGGTATTAGAAGTAACATAGGATAATTTTTATTAAAAAAAAACTAACCCTCACTCGCAGACGAAGTTGCGCGGGTCAGCTAGTATTCTATAAAATAGATCAATTTCCTGGTTAGCATAACGCAATTTAACGCTAACGTAAATCATGATCAGCCTATTAAATTTCCCAATGCTGGGCCAGAGGTCTCCTCTCTATGAGAGGGAATAATCCACCACGCGGACGTTGACGTCAATGTCATGCAGAAATTGGCAGCAGACTTTGGAGCTTCATGTTTCGGCAGAAATAAAAAACTACTTTAAATTATACAGCAATCTACTGCTGGAATCTATCCTCTCATGTGTTTGGCCTCTATTGCGCAACTCCGGGGAGCTGTCAGAGTGCGCCCGGCCGAAATCGTGTAATTTCTCCGCGTTCACTAAAACTACGATAGCTCTTAAATTAAAGAGCGCAGCTCGACACACTCTATGTCACTGGAATCGTTATGAAATAAGCTATCTGATTTTCTATAGTTTTGGACAGTTTTATCGTGGAAACTATTATTGATTCGAAATTGAAAATAGGGTTAGCTACTTTTTCCCAGTTTTTGGTACAAAAGTCGTCATATTTATAAAACAAATGCATTTTTTTTCAAAGTTATTGTTTTATTTACATAATAACACATTATTGTACAACAATCAAGTAAAATAACATACATTTCTATACATATTTTGCATCTGCAAGCTGAACAAAAACACGACTCAGGAAGTCAACTCGTACACCGAACAAAAAAAAAGGGTATGTTCACACATTTATTCTGGGAACTCTGTTAACCAAGTGGCTGTTTATTATAATTTATTACATAGCTTGGCACACAATCTTATCGCAGACAAAGTGCTAGCTGTTGGGATTGTTTAACTTACAAACTATGAGTCTCAATGCAAACACTTGAAAAATAGCTCTAAAAAAGACCCTTTCATAATTTTTATCACAGAGCAAGTACTATTGCATTTATTTAAATTCAGTTTTTGCAATCCACATGGTGACAATATTTACTAATAGAATAACCCAACACAAGGGCATGTTGCCTAGCAAAAACATTAACAAAATCAACATCAACCATCATCAATTTCAGTACAAATCTTCTAAAGACACAGTATAGGATACAACCAGAAGGTCACATCTGAACAACAGAATAAAAAAATATGAAAATTAAGTAATTTTCAGACAGGTTTCGGATTATTTTTTTTAATATGAAAATATGGTTTATTAAACAACATTAAAAAAAAAGAAAAAAAATTGTTTAAAAAAAAACCGCTAGAGTCCGACTCGGCAGCATCTCATCGATAAACCTCAAATTTAATCTGAAATACATAATTCAATTTTAATACTCGAAATAGTAACAAAATATTTGAATTACTAAAAAAAGTGTTAAAAAGCTGTTACTCTTCGATGGCGCCTGGCCCAGGTCTGTCGGAGCCTGCCACGGCTCGGCCACGTCCTCCACGCCCCCCTCGACCACGTCCTCCTCGCCCACGATTCGTGCCGCCTCGTGATAGCACTACAAACAAATATAAAAACATCAATAAAATAAAAATAATTTAAACCATCTTTTTTTCGAAGTCCGTCAAAACATTGCTCTACTGACCATTTTCCTGAACAGTGTACAAAACACAAAAAACATGGCGGCTAAACGTCAAATGTCCTGTCTGCTAAAAAATCTCCTGGAGATTCGATTTTCGATTACGTTTTTAAATTTCAATATTTACACATTTTTTTTACGAATTTCACTAATAAAATGCCTAATACATACGTAGTAACGTATCTAAATCATGTTTCTAACAACGTTTTGTCGTCTCTAGTGTATTTTCTACTCACAACAAGTAGAAATGTACCGGCATGGCGCGCGAATTTCGGTACAATGTTTGGTGAAATAACAAATTCTGTCCAAAATCTTTAACAAATACACAATGCAGTAATTAAAAACTGTTTAGTACTTACTTGTTTACGGTTAATCTCA
This sequence comes from Xestia c-nigrum, assembly GCA_916618015.1. Lineage (NCBI taxonomy): Eukaryota > Metazoa > Arthropoda > Insecta > Lepidoptera > Noctuidae > Xestia > Xestia c-nigrum. The sequence goes on from OU745250.1 coordinate 21,854,237, forward strand.
CCACACAACACTTTAGCACTCGAAAATAACTTATAATTCGACTGAGAATTAACTGCCGCGTCCGTTGACATAAACGAAATGAAGGCGTCACAACAGAAATAAATTCCGTTAGCAAATGTTGTTGAATGTTTAGCATGTGATGTTTTATGCCTTTCTTATTCTTTCACCTACAGTCTGTGTAAGTTAGAGTAGGAAAAGTATACTCTTGACAGCCAATATTTGGTATTTAATCCGACCCGATCCACGAAATCTCCAGGAGATTGCCACCAGACGCGCGTTATTTGACAGAAATCTCCTGGAGATTTATCAGCGGACGAGAGGAGCCACTTTTTTACTAACCCTAAAAACCATGGCATGTCTAACACTGTTTTAATCAAACACGGTTCAATATCGGAAGCTCAAAAGCAATAAAAATTACGTAAGATATTCCGTAAGTGACTTTTTTCAGTATAAGCAATGTCAATTACACTTACATTACGTTTTTAAGGTATTGCATAGCTTCTATCGCGGGCCTTGAGCGTGGAGAACGAATCCAGAAATTCCGTAACGAAAATCACCTAACACCCCCCGTAAAAAACAATGCAATAGCTATACCGCGGCAGTCCCCGAGTGCCCCACGTCTTTTTTTTTAAAGGAATATTAGGACTGTCATGAACTTTGCGAGAAACACAACAGATCCTTAATTTCTTAGCCCAAAGAAACCGCTCACACCAAACAAAAAAATCAAAACAATCAACACAACATAAAGTCTATCCTTCCTAACACGGTTACACTTCGGTGTGACAGACCCCCTAATGACACTGACACACACGTCCCACATTGAGATCGTCACGTCATCTCACATCTGACGCATAATCACCTCGCTCCGGAACCAAAACATGATCCTCTTCCTGTTTATTATAGCATCTGTTGAGTGTTGAGTAAAGGATTGATTTATTTCTTAAGGTAATAAGGTCAGTGTATGGAGGGGCAAGATTTGATTTGAATGGCCCAATTTGTCAGCGTGATGACTTTGAAACGTTGGGAGTTTTTGAAGTAATTTTATAAAACTGTATGAATTTTAGGAAAATAATTGAAAAGTATTAAAAAAATAACAAAATATTTTGTTTCGCTCATTTCACTCAGGCCTAGATGGGCCGGGGTTGCGGGCCTGTTCGAAAGAGATACCGCAGCCCTGGAACATAAAGGGCGAGGAAGGAACATAGATGGGTTTTAGACAATAAAAGTCTGACACTCCCTCCCGCTCCGCCCTGAGTGAGAGATGTTATTTTATGATTTCATATCCTAAAAAAAAGGCCTAGGGGCACTTATAAAACGTCGAAAAATGTGCACGGTTTTAGCGTTGGTCATTTCCATGGAGTAGACCCTTGCCGGCTCGAAGCTCCAAGGTTAATCTTTTCCAATCATTTGTTATTACAATAATATTATTATGCTACAGCATTAGTACTTTACTATGGGTGGACAGCGTGGGCCCGAAAAAAGGTCGTTGCTTACTAATATCACTAAAAAAAAAGTTAACAAGCATCAGAAAATCTACAAAGCATACAATGTTCACTAATTCACAAATTATAGGTAAAACAAGGATCTATACAAAGTTAGAAAATATTTAAAAAAAATATTGCTTTCAGAAACAGAAAGTAATTTCAGTAACTCATTTGTGAGAACAATGTCCCGGTACTGTAGTGAATGTGGGTTCGACTCCTGCCCGTGTCAGTCGTTTTAAATCAAAACCCTTACAATTTGTTTAGAAAAAACTCAAGCCTCCAAAATTCATTTCGCGCGACTAAATGGATTCTGCAATTATTCGGATTGAGTCAGAAAATTCAAAACTATTGTCAGAAAGCGCCACTTGTATCCATTATCCACTTCCTTGTTTCCTGTTCAAAACATAACCATGTCAATTACAAAATAAGGTTCATAATCGTTTAGACTATTAAGACCTCTTAATATGGGTCGCTTGTCCAATTTCACAATTCGAAATGGCGCAGTAATCGCGTTATCAACTGGACTATCACGGTATAACCCGACCGTGTTAGGTCATTACACAATTATATTAATCTAAACTAGTTATATGTTCTACTTCGCGAATAATATGAAGGGTTATAAAGGGTGTCAAACACCTCTTCACGAAGCCGAAAAGCAGTTATTTTCCCCATCATTGCGATCATTTTTTTGTTGCACAACATAGATAGATAGATAGATAGATAGAATACTATTTATTATGTACACCATAAAAATTAAAATACAATAGTTTTAAACATTTTACAAGGGGTAACACAATGGGCGGTCTTATCGCTAAAAGCGATCTTTTAAAGACAACCTTTAACCACCAACCAACATACCTGGGATCCTTCTAGTTACGGAGATATGGGGGGTCAAAGTTACAACTTTTTGTAAGATTTTGACTTTTAACACCTTCACGGTCACCGTACTATTCAATCCATCTATCAGCAAAATGTTTTAAGTGCGTTACATTGAGTTTTACCACAAAACATGATATATAACCTCAAAAAAAAAAGTTGAATCCTAGCAATATTTTTTGGGTAAAGTTACTTAGTTTGATGTACAGAATGCTTGGTTAACGGCTTTGTGATGAGGTTTACACCCTGTAGGTACAAGTAGTAAAGATCTGACCTAACTTAAGCGTATCCCGCACGAGGAAATTTCACGCCGAATATGTCAACTGATTTGTGTAGAGGTGTTCAAACTGGCACAAATAGTGCATGGCCTCATCATTTTCCTGCCCTAATTCCAATTTATTTGGGATCAGCGCAGCAAGTTTTCATCTTGCAACTTTTCTCCATTAGTCATCATCTCATGAGACACCCCCTTTCTTGTCATGTTGTCTTCCACACAGTCCATCTATCATGTCTTTGAACTCTCGTACCATACACATGAATTCTCAAACTTTACTTACAACTTTTTCCTCATTCCTCCGCATCACATAAAATAGTAGCATGACCTCCTAACCTTTGAAACAGACGTACTTTTGCGTCCCGCGTCTAGCGCGGGATTAGCTACAGTATGATGCTTCAAGTCTGCTATGTCCTGGTCAAGTTCTGTCAAGTTTTGACAAAGTCGGTAATCTACTAATATAATGGCGTCATTATGACTTTCCAATGGTCAACCACTGACACTCCATTGAAAGAAATGTCATACAATGGTAATCTCGTACCTACATATTGACAAATCTGTAAAAATGAAATCTGGCTTGAATAAATGTTTGCGTGTAGTAGTACATTCCGAGAACCATTTGTACTAACGATTTTTATAATAATGGCAATACGACAATGTCTCTGAAACACTATTTTATTACGAAACCATTGACCAACCAATAATCGACCATTGTGAGTTTAGCAGATTGCGAACTTTAAGCAAAATGACAATGGGATGAGAATGGAATCATGTTGGGGTGACGAATTAATAAAAATAGCAGACTAAGGCCCCAGATCTTTATATTCCCACTGCTCCAATTAGACGGTACTCTTACCTAAAACTGCTAGTACTTATAATATCTATTTAAGTATCACTCTTTTCTTCCGGCGCTTTCTCTCAACAAAATAGTCTGTTGCTATTGTTTCTAGGTATGACTATTGTCTTTGTACTAACACTATCTTGTGTTAAAATTAGACTGGGACTTGAATAGATAACCCCAGAGGCCCTAAGTGCAAACAGATCGACGTGTGTGGAGTCCAAAGTTATTGTTTACGTTGTAGTAATTAATTGTGCTTACCCGGACAATGTTTTTCAATGAAGGTAAATTATGTGAGGCATAGTTTATTTCCACAATTTAAAGTACATAATATGTCTAACTTGGTATGGACATGTGATGAGGAGGGATAAAAGCATAAAACCTGTTACAAAAAAAAGTGACCGACGTTAAAGTTGGTAGCACCATCCTATCTGCGGGAACGCTTTTTCTACTCCCGTCCCTCTGATGCACCTTGCCGGTCGTATCTTAGAATCCTGAAATCCCCTCCCCACTCTACCGATTTCTATTCCTACTCCTTTATTGTTCACGCTGTGCAGTTGTGGAATTCTCTTCCGCCTGATATTATAGATTGCCAAACTAATGCAGTCTTAGTGGGCCCAAAGAAAAGATGGATGGAATGTATGTGGTGTGAGTGTGATCGAGGAATGATATGATAGAGAAAGGAGTACATGATGCCGTGATGTCTGACAGGGGAGAATTGAAGAAGATAACGTGTTGCCCCAACCCCAATTGGAATGGGACAAGGGCACAAAGACGACGAAAGTATAATAAAAACATCCTTCAGTTTTCAAACTTTTGCCGATTTAGGTCTAAAAAAATATACTTACTAGATTACACCTAAATAGATTGCTCAATAAAAGAGTGCTGTTAACAAATCTAAAGATAACTTTAGATTTGTTTAAAATCTAAAGCAAAAACCCGCGCGCGCCTCTCGGCGCTGATCTGGGTGTTCAACTCAGATCAGCGCCGAGAGCTAAAATTCTAACTTTGTCACTAATATTTTGGAGTTAAGTTAAGAGTTAAGTTTCGTGTAAATGAAAGGCATCAGAGCTATTAAAGCTACCTATGAACACAACAAATTATCACGGTTCTAATCCTTGAAGAGTTAGGCAGAGATGTAATAGTACACCTACATTTCGCCATTTATGTGTAATTCCCATTTTATAGGGAGCAAGCATATTGCCATCAATCGGGCACAGATCCAGATTTAGTGACTGCTACTGTGAAATTCCTGATGGAGAAACCCGATAACACGAAACTCGACACGGGAACCGAACCCAGGGTCTCATGCTGAGTAGTCGCGTTAGAGAATACTACATCAACGAGGAAGAATCTATGAAAAGGACATTGTCAAAAATGGCCTATGAATCAACACGCATGAAACATTTACTATAATTCATTATTCTTTTAATAATATACATTACAAATATTTCAATAGAACGGACACTTTTTAATTTCAAAAACATTTTAAAAAGTACCTATAAACTTCCGTCATGATCCTCGGACATGTGATGTTATTAACTTATTATTTTTTGGTTCAATTTAGGGTTTTTAATAGGCAAAGGTATTATAGCTCATACAGCCGTCTTTGTACAGCACTCTTAATAAGAGTTTGACACAGACAAGCGTCAGTATTCTCAACACTTGATATACGATAATGGTTTTTAGTTACAAACAGTCCGCTAGGATTTCGCGGAATAATACTGGTTATCAAAAAACTCGATTGAAACAAGCAATAAGAAATAAAAAGCATTTATTAGCCCGTGCAGGACAAAACACTTAAAAAAATAACATTATTTACATCTATTGTAAACAAAACATAGATAAAAAAATTAATAAAATAAACGAAAGGTCCTGAACGAGGCCAAAAGACCCCTATACCAGTTGTAAATTGACAGATGGCAACAGAACCGAATGTTTTTATTGACGTAAATATAACCTCAAAACCCGAAAGTGTTTTGATTTTTTCTGAATTCTCAAAAGTGTCCGTTGTTTTAATTCAGGTTCAATCGAATATATACATTATCTAAAACCCAAAAAGTAAATACACCTCCCTGTTGGATCTTAGGCGAGCCATGTATGGACGACGAGCAATGTCCTTTGTAATTAACGTTGAATAACACAACTTCCTACAAAATAGAAGTCTTCACATTATCTTTAAGTAACGTTAGCGCCAGATAAATTAGGTCCTTATACCAACAGAGAACTAAAGCGTAGACAACTAAAATACCAAGTAAGCGTGCCAAAATCTCAGACATTCTGCCCCAAACTTAATAACTTGTTACAATCAAAATTCAACTTTAAAACAACTACGTTATAGTTTAGATTTAATTTAGCAGCCAAATATCTTTAAGTTATACAAAATTGCACTATAAAGTTGGAGAGATAGGGTCTAATTTGAAATGAGATTGTTCCTGTTTAAGGCTGCCCAAATAGTTTTAGTTGTTCTGTGTTAAATTCGAAGTGAATCGCTGGCGTGCTCTGCGATAGCTACTTGAATAGAATTCTCTAACAATGTTGGCCCAAAAATTTAGTTCTCATGGAAGCGTTTGATGATTAGAGTACCGGATACTTGGGAATTACCTTACCATCATCATCTGTCTAGCTTTTTATCAACTATGTTGGGGTCGGCTTCCCGTCTAACGGGATGCAGCTAAATACCCAAATCATGACGATGCATAAAAAAACTAGTCCGCCATCTTTGGGAGTCCACCATAATAGATTTAGAATACCGTCACTTAGTTAACCATGCATTGTCATGCAAACTAAACATTAGAGTAAGTGCAACATTTCATCACAATCTGAATACGGGAAGTGGGTCATATTTAACTTTTAAGATTTTTTACAAATTGAGTAACAAGTGAGGATAATTAAAGGCCCACCAGCTTGGCAAAGGATTTAATTTTTTACCAAAGGACATTCAAAATATTGACATAGAAATACGACCGTGGCGCGTCTTTCAATGCTGTGCAATGGAATCCCTTTCGACACCACGGCATGTCGTATTTTTAACCCCCGACGCAAAAACGACGGGGTGTTATCACTTTGACGTGTCTGTGTGCGTGTGGTGTGTGTGTGGCTGTCTGTGGCATTATAGCTCCCGGACGGATGAACCGATTTTGATTTAGTTTTTTTTTTTGTTTGAAAGTAGAATTTTTTGCTATGTTTCATAAAAATCAGCCAAAGATGGCTGCCGGCACAAAGGTGACAACTCCCTCAATATGGGTATCAAATGAAAGGGCTTGACTAGTAGAATACTATACCCTAATAATATATTAAATCCTGTATCGCTTGACGCAAATCGCATTAACAATACTTTATGAAAACGTAAAGTTCTGAATAAGATTCAATTTCTCAGAATTTACTTTATGTATCTTTCATAACTTTAAGTGGAATGGGAAGCCGTCACTTCCTTTTGCGAAGCAGTCATGCTAGTAAAGGAGGTGGCGGAATGCGAGAGGGAGAGTACCTCTCGCCCCAGCCGCCGAGGGAGATACACCGGGTGTCTGGGTAGGCGCGGCCTGTGGACGGTGAGCTATGGGGTAGCTCGCCTTCCGTCCGTCTTATGACAACAAGCCGTGTCGACGGCGCGTAAGTGTTCCACGCGCGCCTTAAAGAGATGTCAGCACAGCGAAGGGGCCTGCAAGGGCCGAAGCCTGCCGGGGTTGCGGGGCTGTTCGAAAGAAATACCGCGGCCCCGGAACGTAAAGGGCGAGGGCGTGGTTTAAGTCAGTAAAAGTTTGACACTCCCTCCCGCTCAGCCTAGAGTAGGACAAGTTATTTGATGACTTCCCATCCGTAAAAAAAAACAAGTCCCTTATAGTTGAAAAATTCAATACGCGTATATTACATAAACACTATTACTCATCTTTCAAGAGTTAAGAGGAGGTTGTCTCCATATCACTTTTCTCGATTAGGTTTCACGTCTAGCAACTAGGGAGGCTACTCAGATTAAATTAGGGCGTTGGGACCTATGTAGTATCCGTACGGTCTCCATCACAGTATTGAAACGATGACCAATATCGAATTTAGTTATATAAAAGCCGTGGCTAGCTTCGGACGTTTCAATATCCATGAACATAGGTTTAAATTAATAAAATAATCTGAATTTGAACAGTAAAATGGAGTAATCATTTAATTAAACAGTACCAGTACCCGAACACTACATGACTGATTTGGTCTCAATGTACATAATTTCCTTTTTATACAAATACTAACAAACAAAAGGAGATGGAAACGATTACATACATTCTTGAACCTGGATGTAAGGAAATGAAAATGGTATCAATTAATAGATTCAGACTTATCAGTCCCCCTCTAAAAATTCTGTAAGTTTAGACAGTCTGAAAGCTGAGTTTTTTAAGGTTTAGTCAAGGTGGTGGGTAAACATCATAATTGTGAAATGTAATTACGAACAGATCGTTTTAAGTAAATAGATTCTATGATATCCCGAGGATAGTCACTCAATGTCATCCATTCATTTTCTCGTAACATGCGCAGATTCTTAAGGGCCCGTATAACCCAAAATCGTGATTTTTAAACCCGTCTCGTGTTAATATAACTAAAGCATTCACCTTGGGATTAATATATGGCAAAGTTGAGGACTGCTTCTAAGGTTCATACGTTTCGGAAACACGATTCCATAAAATTTTCTCGATAGAAAACTACCTCAAAGTTACCTCTAAAATAAATTTCAAAACCAAGTATTTATTTAAAAACGTTAAATTAGGTCGTGAAACTTTACATGATAGTCGAAAACTATATAACGCAGTGTTCATACGTTTTCTTTTTTTTTTAAACGATTTATTTCCATCGTAATAGCCTCTTTTCTAAAATTTCAAGCTTAAGAACCAGTCACAGCTAGGACCGCCCTGCCCCCCGGCCCTCGCTAGGACCCCGATGCACCAATTGTCAGTGCGGCTTCGGCCTTCAGACGTGGGGGCTGTATTTCTTTGTTTTCGCGCAGAAAACCCGATGGACACCGATTTATGTTCTAAAGAAATTACTTATTTATGAATCATGAAATTTAGATAAAAAAATAAAGCACCCGTGTTTTTATTTTTCCAAAATATTGTAGTTTTCATTCATAAAATAATTTTTGAAATGGTTTGAAATCGATATCTTATGTCAACGTCAAAAATGTCGCTAGGTAAACGTGCCTGTTATCGAGAGAGATATTTGTATCAACAAATTTATTTTTCACAAGAAATTCATTTTATTAAAAATTATAATAAAGTAGCACGTGACTTATCCGTGCAAAGGGGTTTGAACTATTGGGCGGGATTTTCTTTTGCCATTTTGTTTTTTTTTTTAAAGTAGCGGCACAAAACCTATTAACACCTAACCAATACAAATAAGTTATGTACGAGACAAAAACTTCTAAATCGTCACGTTTCCGAGATTTAAGCTATCAAAGGTGTGCTGGTAGCGATCACAATGCCATATATTTCGGAAACTTGACGTTTTAGAACATTTTGTCTCGACAATACTTGTTTGCATTGAAGCCAGCTATCGATTTATTACGTGTTTTATGCGTGCCTAATCAAACCAAAGTTGTGCTGAAGATTCCATCAGTGAATTGACTTTAACTCTGATAGCTCATATCTCGGAAACATGACACTTTAGGACATCCTGTCTCACGCAAAACTTGTTTGTATTGATACTAGCTATCGATTAATATAGGTCGTATGTGTGCCCGCTACTTTGAAAAAAAAAACAAAATGGCGGAAAAATGTTCCAAGCCCTTTCGCACTTTTGCCTGAGAACTTAAACTTTTGAAAAATTTACCATTATGATCTTTATCACTAACCCGAATTGTTTTAGTCAAGTTCTTAACTGTCATATTTCCGAGATGAGAGCTATCGAAGTTAAAATACAATCACTGAAAACATCTTCTGATCAACTTTGATTTGATCAGAAACCCATAAAGCATTTATTAATCGATAGTTGGCATCACAACAAACAAGTTTTTTCTGAGATAAAATCTTCTACAGTGTCACGTTTCCGTGATCTAAGCTATCAAAGTTCTGCTAGCAGCGACCACAACGCCAAATAGTGCCTTCCGCCTGACGCAGGTCTTCAACGGACACGGTGGTTTCGGGAAGTTTCTGCACCGGACCGAGCAGGAGGAAACGCTCCGGTGTCACCACTGCGAAGATCGACCGGCGGACACAGTGGAGCACACAGTGGATGTTTGCCCCGCTTGGGCGGATCACCGCCGTGTCCTCGTAGCGGCAATCGGGGGCGGCGACCACTCGCGTCCGGTCCTGGTCCAATCCATGGTCTGGAGCGAGCCGGAATGGGAAGCCGTCACCTCCTTCTGCGAAGCAGTCATGCTAGCGAAGGAGGTGGTGGAACGTGAGTGGGAGAAAACCTCACGTCTCAGCCGCCGCAAGAAACACACCGGGCGTTGCGGGCCACGTGGTGGCCCCCGGCCACCGTAGGCGCGGGCCTGTGGACGGTGAGCTATGGGTTAGCTTACCGTCCGTCTGTCATATGGCAACATGAGGTGTCGCGCGTTCCGATGTCAGCATAAGGAAGGGGTCCGCAAGGGCCGTTTCCTGCCGGGGCCGTGGGACTGTTCGAAAGAGATAACATGGCCCGGGAACACAAAGGGGTGAGAAAGGAAAAGAAGGAACATGGATGGGTTTTAGTCAAAGTCTGGGACTCCTTTCCGCTCTGCCCAGAGCAGGAGGAGTAATCTGATAATTTCCCACCCGAAAAAAAGGGCGTATGATTGGAATTAACGCAACGGTATTGTTAGAATTTCAATCCTTAAGGAGGTGTTTGTTCTTAAAGTTAAATTCACTAATATCATGAAATATGACGATATCACGTAAAATTATCGTCCGTTAAACCGACTTTACAGACAACCATCTTTTTTAAAGTAGCGGCCACGCATAATACCTTTAATAGGGGTTTTTATCCAAAGCTGGTAACTGGTATAAATACAAACAAGTTTGGTATGAGGCAAAATGTTCTAAAGTGACACGTTTTCGAAAGTACAATTTGATACTCGTCTTAAATCTCGAAAAAGTTACGCTGTAGAAGATTTTGTCTCAGAAAAAACTTGTTTGTATTGACACCAGCTATCGATGAATATATGTATTATGCGTGGCCGTAATTTAAATTAATAAATGGCGGAAGAAAATCCGGCTAAAAAATTCAAAATTCATTCGAGTGTCGCGTAATTATGTTTTTATGTTAACAAGAACAAAATTTTGGTGTTGAAAAATTGTCGATAGAAATCTCTTTTTAGGCTAGTATCAAGAAATGTAGAGTGAAAAACGCCTCGCATGTTAATTCACCGTACACCACGCTTTTCTATATTAGTTTAAAGTGCTCGGAATCGCAAAGGAGTTGTGTCGTTTTTATAAAGTTTTCAAAATATTAGTTTCCTCGTGTTGACTTGTCAGTAATATTGCAGTACGTCTGTCTAAATGTTTAAAAACAGAATTGAATTTAGGTTTCATTATGATTAAGCGAGGGGAGGTAAGGAGCTATTGGCTAAATAATAACAGCGGCTTGGGTCAATCTTAAGATTAAGCCGTGCTTGCCTAGGTTTGTCCTTATGTGGGTGACCACCTATTACATACCGTGTTTCCTACGTGCCTCGGAAATCTGCTGTCTGTCATATGTAGATCTTTGACAGTCTTTACAGGTAGTCAGTGGCTCGAAATTCTGTCAGCCAGTCTTATTAATAGGTATTGTATTACCCAGTATTAACTGGGTTGTGGAGGGCAGATAGGCAATTGCTCCATATAAAATACTTTTATTCAGTTGACTCCACATATTTGGAAAAGACCAGGCGGGTGGCAGAAAAGACCAGGTGATGAATATTTAATAATAACAATAATAGCGCTTCTACCGGGCTCTTCATGGGCCCGATGTAGATTTTATAGCGTCCGTGTCCTGGCTACGTTTTGGTGACCTCTTTGGGGAAACTGAAGGTTTTGTCTGTGCGATTATGGACGAAGTAATGTTGACGAACAACTACCGGAAATATATTATGAAGGACGGGACGGTTGACGTGTGTCGGGCATGTCACCTTCCGGGTGAGTCCATCAGACATTTTATTTCTGGTTGTTCTCGTCTGGCTAACGGCGAGTATTTGCACAGACACAATCAAGTAGCCAGGATTATTCACCAGTAACTTGCCTTGAAATTTAATCTTGTGGAATTAGAGGTACTGTACTACAAGGATGTGCCCGACCCAGTTCTCGTGAAAGACCATGTTACGTTGTACTGGGATCAGTCTATCATTACTGACAGGACTATTGTCGCCAATAAGCCTGACATAGTGGTGATAGACCGATCAGCGTGCCGCGTAATGATATCGATGTTACCATTCCGCAGCTGAGAAAGAGAAACAAATAAAATATCTCGACTTGGCGCACGAGGTTCGCGACATGTGGAATATGGACTCGGTTACCATTGTGCCGATTGTCGTGTCGGCCAATGGCTTGATAGCCAAGAGCCTCGACGAACATCTGTCGAAGCTTTCTTTAGGCGGTTGGATCAAGGGACTGATACAGAAGGCAGTACTCCTCGATACGGCTCGCATTGTGAGGAGGTTCCTGTCTCTGCAACCCTAACCACCGGTGACTTGAACCCTGCTCCCGACACCGGCGGAGCCCTATTTTTTATATTTTAAAATGTTTTTATATGTTTTTTAAGAAATACTTAAAAATGTATAAAGTAAGATGATAAATGAATAAAGGAGATAATAATAAAATTTATTTTAGACCATCGAGTCCATATTTAGAACATTACAATTTTTATTGTTCATACATAAAACACACACATTATTATATTTGCCATCGTTCCATCAATAGTGTAGTTCACCCTAAAAAAAATCTTCTTGATAATGTGAGCGAGATAGAACTATCTAGCCTGAGGAAGCGGGGGCAAAATTTGAATTTTAGCTGTCATTCTGTGCGCCCTTAAGGGTGTGTGCTTAGCATTGAGCGGAGCGGGAGCAGACTTTGGAAAATATTCTTTTCCTTATTGAGATGTAGGTTAATATAGAGAATAGTAAGTAAATAGTATAAGCTAAAAGGAACGTTACCCGTACCCTAACAAAATGGTGATGTAGGAGGTATTTACACCGATTTCTCTGTAATTATTATTTTGATTTACGTGATTCTTTTTTCAATAAGTAGAGGAAACTAAGTAACTAACGCGGTGGTTCGCTCGTATTTTATTGACTTTGTTTATAGAGTTAATGAATTATATTCAATGATGGCATGATGATATTATTATAAATTTATTGTATGACACGAATTTCAGTGGGATATTTCAACTAAAAGGCCCGGGTAAAATAATAAAATAGAAATATAGTCTATTTTAATAATTTAACATTTTTAAACAACTTTTATGTTTTTATATGGTACTTATAATTATTAATATACTTATTATTATTCGTTTGGCATGCGACAGGCATGTCCTGCCAAGTCCCATTTAAGTTCAACTTACTAAAAAAAAACACACAAAGTTCGAGTTTTCCTATAATTCCTTTTGCTCTTTCCACAATTCCACTATTCATCTCTGCTCCGCAAACACCTTCCTACGTTATCTATGAAAACTCAATCAAAGAACATGATAATCGCAAGAAAATTATCACTTGTGGTTACCGCAAGAAGAAAATCTAGTTAACTGTCACTCAAACTTCTTTTCTTTTTATCCAACTAACCGTTTTTCCAAGTAAAAATTCCCCCAAAAATAAACGGCCCGTCAGACAACAAGATTTCTTTGGAACCTATTTATGGTATTGGACCGTTTAGTGTTATTACGAATCGTGACGTAAATTCAAAGCTGAAAGATTGCTTCTAAAAATATCTTAACTTGAAAAAATTTTGGAACTTTCCCTTGATTGCTCTTCAATACAGGCTTCTTTTTACTACTTAAAAGTGGTTACATATTTATTTTTTGTTGTTACCATTGCCATTTATTTTTGTAAATCTCATTGCATAAGATTCTACAGGGTGTTAACCACCTCATCACGAAGCCGTTAACCAAGCATTCTGTACATCAAACTAAGTAACTTGACGCAAAAATTATTGCTGGGAAACAACATTTCTTTTTTGGAGTGAAAAATCACGTTTTGTGGTATAACTCAATGTAACGCACTCAATACATTATGCTGATGGTTGGATTGAATAGTACGGGAGTCGTGGAGGTATTTAAAGAATCTTACAATAAAAACTTGTATTTAAAAAAAAAGTGGTAACTTTGACCCCCAATATCTCCGTAACTAGAAGGTTCCCAGGCCCCTTATTCACAACCATTCGATACGTTTCCGTGTCGGTAAGGAATCGTATTCGACTATCCCATTTCCGAACCGAAGAACTGTCAAAACGCTATTCACAGATCCGTACGGATGCGCTTTTTTCCATCCGATTCAGTTAGGAAACGCTATAACATGGTAGTAAATAAAATTGGTTTATTTGAATATTTCGTTCTGTTTATATAAGGAAATATACAGCTAGGAACTTAATAGACAGCAAACGAAACAAAATGATTTTATTGAAATAAAGTAATTATTTTAAAATAAACTTTATTTTGAATAAACCAGCTTGGTAAACAGCCGTCTGTCAAACTGGCAAAGCGGAAATGGTGTTTTTTTTTAAGTAAAGTTTCCTCTTTTTTTTTTAAAGGAAAAATGACAGAAAAAGTACTTGGTATCACTGTCATACAATTTTTTCTTATGAACTTAAATCTAAAACGAATAACACATTTTTGTTAACACATTGAAATTATGTAAATGCGGATACATCAATGAAATACGGTCATTAAAACAACTAATAAAACACAAACAACACCGGACAATAATAAAACTTCATTTACTTCAGGCAGTGTTTAAAAAGTTTGGTATTTTTATTTTACTGAAATAATCTAGAAATATGGTTTATTTCTTCAATTAATTTTGTTCGACATGACTCCCGATAGAAAACAGCTGTCGGAAAGATTCGAGTCTTCTTAACGAATTGAACTGTCAAAATTTTTCGGTTTCGGATTTGTGAATAGCGTTTGGAGGACATCTTCGATATCTAAGACGTTCGATTCGGTTCGGAATCGAGTCGAATAGTTGTGAATAAGGGGCCAGGTATGGTGTAGAACAAAAAATAACAAGCGCCTTTCAGCTTCGTTAAGTGGTGTTTTACACCCTTTATAACATCTCCTCTTGTCAGGAAGGCACTGGTTCTTATAACACAGGCATTAAGGGTGTAAAAACATTTTTAACTAAGCCCAACGGCACTTTTTCTTCCTGTCATTACGATATTTTTTTTATTCTAGACCATACTTGAGAACCTTTTAGTTACGGAGATATTGAGGGTCAAAGTTCCAACTATTCCACAAGTTTTTTTAATTAATTCCTACATGTTTTTAATGTAAGATTTTTACTCTAAACACAGACCCCTTACTATTCAATCCAATTATCAGCACCATGCGTGATTCTTCACCCAAAAAAAAAAATTAAGTCCCCAGCAAAAACAAAATGTGTAGTTACTTAGTTTGATGCACAGAATGCTTGGTTGACGGCTTCGTGATTTTTTGTGTACTAAATGAAGGTTCAATAATCATCAATAGTTCAATAATCAATAGTTTTTTTTACGCTATAAGTACCTACATAAATACTGTTCGCGACGAACGTCACCAAAATAAGTGTAAATAGTTTCTTTGCATCGATAGTGTAGAGTTAGTGATACATGGGCAATAACAGTGACAAACAAACAAGTTCGTCAGTGATTAGATTTAGTAAATAAACCGAACAGTAAGCGTTAGACTCATATCGGTTCGAAAGTGGCATTTTATTTAGTTTAATTTAGTCATTTGTTGAGATTCAGGTTGCGACCTAGGCCTGGATATAGTTCTTTAGTATTAACTTAGCCCTTCAGGAAAGCCACTGGTCGAGGATATGACGGTATGACGCAGATATCTTTGTTTCTATCATGTAAATTTGGTCCAACATACCGACAGTTGAAGGATCGTTACAGGCTGGATAATGTAGACACAGAAAAGTAAATAGTACATCTCAATAGGCCATACAACCTCCTTGTATATGGCACTCTATATACTTACAGCATCAACGCCAGTTTTCGTGTAATTTATCCTGAAAGATCCTTCAACCAACCAAGTTTTGGAAAGTTGTGCACTAATTTAGCTGTATTTCTTTAATTTCAATAAAGAACTGTGTATTTTTCGTGTTAGTAAATAGATAAAATGTACAAATCGTATAACACACAAAACCTGTAAATATTCAAGTGAAAATATATAATAAAGAATACCAAAAAACAGGAAGCGATTCGCGGTTCTCGTTACAGTCAAGTTCCGTAGTACATACCTTTATAAATTTAGAATTTCATACAGTTGTAGTCATCAGTAGGTACGGCAAATCTTATATTATAAAGTGAGTAAATCAAGCAGTAAAAGTTGGTAGTGCGCGAAAGTCATGAAGAAGTATCGAATCGCTACCTGAAAGTTATGAAAGTTTGTCAGTGTTCTCATTCCCAGTAACCCTTCCCCCTGATAGAAAACGACTGAGGTAGTCTGAACCGACAGGTGTAGGACGTCAGCGCCGTCTAGGTTCGAAAATTATGTGTGTACAGTGATAGTATAGGCAGAACGTCTGTTACAGTATAGGCAGAACGTCAGGTAGGCACGCATACATCCCCGCGTCTAGCGATCACGCCCGTCCGGCACAAATACAGAAGTCTATTCATCTTAAGTCAAGTTGTACTGAAGATGAGTTGACAAATAATTCAAATATATATTTCTGTTAATTAATTGATGATGAAGTTAAGTAATCAATGTAGAATATGTTCAAGTGAATAAATGATTATGATAATAAGTATTTTGACTAAAATATTAAAATATAAATAAATAAGTAGATACCATCTTCATTCTATCTATAGCGAGAAAACTTGAATAATCACATTGTGAAAGTTTCACGAAAATTCATCAAAAATTCCAATTTCCTCTTTGCTCGATGTTGAAATAATTTCATTCAAGAGGCTTAATATCTGATACTTGTGTTAGGCTTATAATAATCCTTTGCCGAAGTTCTTTTGACTTTTCATGTCATGTTCCCTTGATTACAAGTTCTAGACATCATGTTTGATTGTCATTTGTTATTTGTTACGAAGTTGTTGAGTACTTTTGATCTTTATTGTAATTTTCTGTTCATTTTTGTCACATATATAGACGTGTAATTTTGAATTTTGGAAACATGTCTAATTTTACGTTTGTAATAACTGTCATCATTAAACATATAATCATAACTAACCTAACAATTTGAACATCAAGTTTTTTTTTTTCTAATATGTTATTTAATATAGAAACTCGACTAGAATCCTACTATTAAACACAGATTCATTTTTAATTATAACCCAAGTATATAATTTTGTATGATTAATCGTCAATAAGCACCTAAGCTAGATTAGAATGAACAGCAGACTTCTACAACCACAAATTCGTTTGCTGGACGTTTTTCAGGTTTGATTATGGTCATTATTCCGGGTAATTCATTCATTTGAGTAGCTCGTGGCTAAATAATAACAGCCGATCGGGTCGATCTTTTGCCTAGGTTGGTTTGTAACTGGATGACCACACATTACAAACCCAGTCTCCTCCGTAAACCGTTAGTCCGGCGCGTTCGTGTTCCACGCGCGCCTCAAAGAGTTGTCAGAATAATGGGAGGGGCCCGCAAGGGCCGAAGCCTGCCGGGGTTGCGGGCCTATTCGAAAGAGACACCGCGGCCCCGGAACATAAAGGGCCAGGAAGGAACATGGATGGGTTTTAGTCAGTAAGAATCTGACACTCCCTCCCGCTCCGCCCAGAGTGGGAGACGTCATTTGATGATTTCCCATCCCAAAAAAAATGAAAAAAAAAAGGCTTCAATACTGCTATTACAAAAGTTTGTTCATAATGATCAAGTTCTGTCAAGTTTTGACAAGTTTGGTAATCTACTAATATAATGGCGTCATTATGACTTCTCAATGAACAACCACTGACACTCCAATGAAAGAAATGTCATAGAATATTAATCTCGTACATGAAATCTGGCATAAATAAATGTTCGCATTTAGTAGTACATTTCAAAAACCATTTGTACTAATGGTTTTATAATAACGGCAATACAAAAATGTCATTTTATTACAAGACCGTCGACCGAACAATGATCGACCAAAGTGATATTAGCAGATTACGAACTTTAAGCAAAATGTCAATGGGATGGGAACGGAATCGTGTTGGAGTGACGACTTTATACAAATAGCAGAATTAGGCCCTAGGCTGTTATTTGTACATCCTTGACAGTCGTTGCAGGTAGTCAGTCGCCCGAAAGTTTGAGAACCAGTTTTATCAAGGAGTAGCGTATAATCCGGTGCTATCTGGGTTACTGAACTGGGTTCGGTAGTTACTGGGTTGAGAGATAGACAGTTGTCCCTTGTATTCAGCTGCATCCAGTTAGACTGGAAGCCGACCTCAAGGTAGTTGGGAAAAGGCTAGGCAAATGATTCGGTAATTCACAAAGCAGCGTACATTGGACCTAAGCTCTCAGAGACTTAAACATAAATTCCTTATACATCATTCGTTTTTTCCACAGGTCAAGAATACAACTTCAATAAGCTGACTGACGAGGAAGTGAACTCTCTCGGCCAGACTTATGACTACGACTCCATCATGCACTATGCGAGAAACACCTTTAGCAAGGGCACCTACCTGGACACCATACTGCCTTTGGAAGTCCATGGCAAGAAGAGGCCGGAGATCGGACAGCGAGTGCGGCTGAGTGCCAGTGATATCGCACAGACTAATCTTCTGTATAAGTGTGCAAGTAAGTATGAAAAAATGAATGAATGAAAATAACGGGTGTACGAAGCCGTAAGGCTCTTTATCACCCCATCACTACGATATTTTTTTGTTTAGGACCATATCTGCTTATGTATAATTGTATAATAATATACATACATAAATTGATGTACTAATGAAGGGTCAGGTCATACCCTCTCCGCCTTATTATAAAAACTTCCATAAGTACCAGGATTAAACCAGAACTAAAAGGTCTAGGTTTAGTACGGTACTAACGTTAGTTCGTTCATTCGTATTACAAATCGAAGACCAACAAAGGACTAACTAGTACCAAAGAAAGTCTCTGGTCTTAACATTTTCCACAGATTATAAGCAACAAAATATTTAAACTATTCATTCATTCGTTCAGAGTTCAATGCGCCGTTCCTTTTTACAAAATGTTGTAAAGTAAATTAAAGAAAAAATATTTCATACGTTGACGTTTGACAATTTTGTACCATAGTTAAACTAGGGGTCACGATGGTCTAACTTTGGTACCATAGATAGTTCTAGGACTAGCGATAAACTTTGTTTTGTAATAACGTTTTTTCAAATTCATGGTTTAAACCTAGTACTAAACCCGGTACTATTTTTAAGACCACGTTTTGTAATAAGACGGTCTAAGTCTAGAGGGTGTAAAAATCTTTTTAACGAAGCCGAAAAGTTCTTATTCTACCCGTCATTGCGATCATTTTTTTGTTCTACACCATACCTGGGAACCTTCTAGTTACAGAAATAATGGGGGTAAAATTTACAACTTTTTGACAAGTATCTTAATATATATAAATCTCGTGTCACAATGTTTGTCCTCAATGGACTCCTAAACCACTTAACCGATTATAATAAAATTCGCACACCATGTGCAGTTCGATCCAACTTGAGAGATAGGATAGTTTAAATCTCAAATTATGAGACGCAGACGAAGTTGCGCGAGTCAGCTAGTTATTTTATAAAAACAAGTTTTTATTGCAAGGCTTTTACTTTACATACCCCTACGACATCCCTACCATTCAATCCATCCATTATTACAACGTTTTAAGTGCGTTAAATTGAGTTCTATCACAAAACGTGACCCCAAAAAAAGTCGTTTCCCAGCAACAATTTTTGCGTAAAGTTACTTAGTTTGATGTACAGAATGCTTGGCTGAAGTCTTCGTGATGAGGTGGTTAACACTTAGTATTATAGGTCAAAGCTCGCAAGTAAATATAAAAATTTTACCTTCAAATAAAATTTGTATTATGTTTCCTGAGACGTCCGAAGTCCATTATGAGAGTACTCGCTTCCTTCCATGAACAGCTGCTAGTTGTCGTAACTTCCGCCTCGTAATCGCGCTACTAGCGCCCCCAAACGCCATATCTGTGAACTACTTTCAAAAACCGCATACAAGCCGCCATGATGAAGTCTTATGTCATTGTTCGGCTCATAATGATACAACGGTAGGAAGGTATGCACCAGGAAGACCTTACCTGGACTTCGGACGTCTCAGGAAACATAATACAAATTTTATTTGAAGGTAAAATTTTTATATTATGTGTTCCGTTTGACGTCCGAAGTCCATTATGAGAGATATGTTTGTTATCTCCTGGTGGATTGTATGAATGAAAAGCAACAATGTGAATTATAAACCAATATTATTTTTAATCACCATTTCACAACATAATTACCTTCATATACACAAGTTTTAAATATAAACAAAAATCTAGCCATTTAAGCACTGGCAGAATAATTATATAAAATAATTTAAAAAGGCCACGTAAGTAAACAATCGTGCCTTTCTGTAAATTTAACCTGAATCAATATGATTAGAAAAAATCAGCTAACTTAGAATCAATTAGGGACTTGAAATAAACTTGTTAACGAATGCACCGAAGACATTTCGTTTCTAGATCTAATTTCTTTGCGATAAAATTTTCTGAAAGTGGATTCATGCCTCCAGTTTGCTTTAGATAATATGTCATTTATAGGATAATTTTCTAGCCAATTTAATGATGAGACGGCCGATCTAAAACTGCCTGGAGAGGCTTGTATTCCAGCATCAGACAAAACACGTTTTACCCAACCACCAATTATAGTTGGTGTGGCTGCTCTAACAGGATCTCTAGTAGTTATGAACAAGTTTGTTAATGAACCCCGCCTTTCCTTTGATAAATTTTTTAACATGCGGAGCCAATATAATGGATTTGTATTTTGATTTTGGGATGTCAACAAAACCCAACTGGATTGCTGGAAAGTTGCGCTATCGGTCTTTGACCCGAATACTGGGTGTAAAGTTATGGAATCCCCATTATCTACAAAATGATCAGAGTCAATATGCAAAAGGAAAAGGTCGTGCACTCGACGCCCCGAACATAATAATAAAATAGTCGCCGTTCGCTTAGACACTTCATACAAACTACTGGTGTCAGGAGTATTTTCTTTTAAATAAGTAATTAATTCCCTGGGGTCCCATGTGGGCACCTTAGGTGGCAACGGCTTTGCAATTGATATTGCTTTCAAAATGTGCTTAACAATGTGGCTAGAAGAAATTCTAATATTTGAGGCAGTTTCACAAATAGATGCGATAACGGACTTGTGCACAAGAATAGTTCTATAAGCTAACTTTTGATTAAGGTATAAATATGCTAGATATTTCGCAACATCTGTCGGATTTGGTATACGGAAATTTACATTATTTTGCCTACACCACAAAGACCACTTACCCCAAATAGGAGTGTAAGTTTTAAGAGTTGAAGGTCGCCAGCAGGATAAAAGAAGATCTTTCTCCTGTGGAGACCAATCGCTTGTCATGGTGTCCCAGCCGAAATGAGCCAGGCTTCCAACTGCAGTTCGTTGACATGAGCTGGTGGTAGGCCGGTCACCGTGTCCACCAAGGTCTTCTTCAGGTCTCTGATCTTCAGCGGCCGTGACAAGGATCGATTCTTCAGGTCTGGTCGCCAAAAGGGTTTCTTCCACTTGGGTGCTACTATTATGTACCGACCTGATGCTGAGTTGAGGTGGTGCAGAACTCGTGGGAGCAACGCCGGCGGTGGGAACACCCATGCGAGGTCGTATCGCCAGTATCTGCTGAATGCGTCGTGATAACAGGCGTTGGAGTCTGAGGAATCTAGGGAAACGTAATTTATCACAACGTGTGCGGTTTGTGACGCGAACAAGTCTATG
The DNA here is from genome assembly GCA_916618015.1 of Xestia c-nigrum. Lineage (NCBI taxonomy): Eukaryota > Metazoa > Arthropoda > Insecta > Lepidoptera > Noctuidae > Xestia > Xestia c-nigrum. The sequence goes on from OU745250.1 coordinate 21,875,739, forward strand.
TCCGGTTTTCCCCAAGTCTGGAAAATCTTTGATGTTGCTGCCACCTGCAGGTGCCACTCGCTGCCGGCGCGATTTCGAGACAAGTGGTCGGCTTCGGTGTTGTACAGCCCTGGTAGGTGGTGTGGGATCAGTACAACATTGAGGTCGTCGACCAGAGTCAACAATTCTCGTGTCAATTTCATCAATCGGTGTGATTTTGTGCCGCCTTCCTTCCGAATGTACGAGACCACTGTCTTGTTGTCGGTCTGTAGAATGATCCTGGAGTCTCGGAGAGCTCTGGATTCCTTCGTCAACACAGCAATCACAGCATACATCTCTTTGAGATTGCAATGCCATTTTTTCTGGTTGGGTTGCCATGCACCCTGTACCTTGTTGTTGTTGACCAGAGCACCCCACAGAATGTCCGAAGCGTCCGTGATGACATAGTTTGTGGGTAGCACATCTGTGTGAATTGCTGTCTTTTGATCTACATTCTCCATCCACCACTCGAGTTCTTGGCGAACGTCTTGTGTCAGCTGTACCGCTTGGCGAGGATGTTGTCGCAGTACCTGGATGTGACGTTGCAGCGCTCGGCAATGCATCCTTCCCCGGTGGGTGATGAAGGACGCAAAGTTGAGTATCCCTAAGAGGCGTTGCGCCTGCTTGAGGGTCCAACTGCCCGCTACGAGTGTGGCCATGAGGATCTGTCGATTTTTTCTTACCTTCTCTGGTGGTAGGGACTTGCGGTTTGTTTGTGTGTCCCAATTGATGCCGAGATATTCGATCGACCTTGTTGGCCTGGTGATCGATTTCTCGTGATTCACACACCAGCCCAGACTGGACAGGAAGCGTACAGCTATGTTTAGATGTGTGCTGAGTACTTCCTTGTGCTGGTGAACTATTAAGTAGTCGTCTAGATAAACGACGACGCGCAGACCTTTTGTGCGAAGGTATTCTGCAGTCCAGTTTGTTATAGTAGCAAACATTCTGGGAGCAGCAGCCAGGCCGAATGGCAGACATGTCATCTGCAGAAGTTGACCACCGTAGCTGATGCGTAAGAAGCATCTGTGTTCTGTCCGTATTGGGAGATGATAATAGGCTTGGCTGAGGTCCAGCTTGACCATCCAGTCGCCTTGTTGCAGAAACGAAGGCATTTGTTGATGGTGGAAAAGATGAAAATGCTTTGGCTCCATATATATGTTTAGTGCTTTCAAGTTGAATATCACTCGAGTTTTGTGATTGCTCTTTGTGATCATGAACAGGGGGCAAATGAACGATGGAGTCGAAGGGGCAGGCTCTAACACTCGTTCTTGAATCATCTTGCGAATTTCTAGTGTCATTTTTTCCGAAACAGGTGTTTGAAATTTTGACAGGTTGTCCAAAGTAGGCAGGATTAAGGGCGGAGCCCGATTGAAGGGGATACGAGCTCCCGATATCATTTTTAAAATGGTTTTTGAAGGGTCGAAATGATTCCATATTTTTATATAATGCTGAAGACAGCCGCCCCAAAAACTCGGTATTAAATAGTCATTTATGCTTATGTCCCGCTCGCCTCCCGTTCTTATCTTTCCCCCCTCCTTTCTTTTTTGAAGAGAAATCGAAATTTCGTTTGTCTCTTTTATCGTTTCGCTTCGGTTTGTTTTGTCGCGAACGAAAAGTATTATTTTGGAAAGAGGTCGAAGGCTCTACAGATATCGGACGACTAGTTCCCGCACTATTATTATTATTTAGTTTCTCTAATTTTTCTATACCTCCAATTTTTTGTAGGTAGTGCGATAAATTTTGTGGATTGAATATATATTCCATTGAGGGTGGAATTTTTTCTATATCGTCGCGAATGTATTTACTTTTAATGTTTTTTAAAAATGAGCGGCGTCGCGTCTCTATGACTTCTGCTCGTTTACCGCAAATAATTTGGAGAATATCATGCGATGCCGTTTTATAAGATGACTCCGCACCAAACAACTCTTTTAGTTTGTCAAAGAGGTTATTTGAAGATAATTGGGTATCCGAATTAGCAGACCAATCAATTAGTTTCTGTAATGCCGCGTTCACGTGCTCGTTTTGAGTAAGGAAAGCATTAGATAAAGCCGCGAAACTGCGTTCCATTTGAAACCATCTTAGTGGTGAAAATGGATCTTCAAAACGTCGCAATTCTTCGTTCACCTTCAATTCGACAAAACTAGGAAATGCTACATATTTCTTTTGTACTTCTGTGTAACGTACAGCATTCCAATCCGGGGTGTCAAACCTCTGCATTTCTGCTATTTTCGTTACACGTTCTGGATTTGCTTTAGGTATACTAGGTTCTTTAACCGAAACCTCTAGATTTGCAATTTGTTCAAAACATGGGGTAAGCTGCGGCGGGCGTAAAATTTTTTCTTGAAAATTGAAGGTAGGACCAGTCGATGTTGAAGGTAATTCGGTGCCAATATTATTTTGCGTGGTGGTTAGGCTTTGTGCTAATGGAGCACTATTGGCTATCATGTAATTTGATAAAACATTATTGACATGACTCACCAACTGCTGGGAAAGTAGGTCAAACCTGCGATCCAGTTCGGAATCTTGCGGGAGAGAGCGCTCGCGTACCCGCCGCGGGCGCTTGCGCGGCACTGGATCACCCCCATCACTCTCCGATGACACTGTATCACTTCTCTTCGATGACGATGAAGAACTCGAACTCCGCGTCCTTTTTCGCGAATTATCGTTTGGCGCGATTGTTTCACCGTCCATTTTGTTTAAAATAACCACAGTTCACGAGACGGAAAATTAATTTAGTTATTCAAATAAACTTTCTACTTTAATCTCGAAAGTTCTAAAAATAAAAATTATCGTTTAAAATTTTAAATAACTGACAATCTAACAAAGCTGCGCACAGTTCGGAAAACGACGCAACAATGACATAAGACTTCATCATGGCGGCTTGTATGCGGTTTTTGAAAGTAGTTCACAGATATGGCGTTTGGGGGCGCTAGTAGCGCGATTACGAGGCGGAAGTTACGACAACTAGCAGCTGTTCATGGAAGGAAGCGAGTACTCTCATAATGGACTTCGGACGTCAAACGGAACACATAATACAAGTTTTTAGTTTTATTGCTTCACTTTAAAAACCTCCATGTCCCCAGTTCTATTTAATATACCACTCAGCACAACGACCATACAGCCTACCATGCAGGTTGTATGGTCGTTGACTCAGCATAATGTATTGAGTGTCTTACTTTGAGTCCTATCGTTAAACGTGCTTATAAGCTCCAAAAAAAAATGGTTTCCCAGCAATGAAATACGAGTAGCTTTACATAAATTGAGTATAATTTGCTGTACACTTCGATCAATCATATTTTTGGTCGACGGCTTAATAAATGTTCAGTTTAAACATTGTTTTAGTTTGATGAAATAATTACTCAGACCAATCGTTTAAAAACACGTCTAGTATTTCATTAAAATACAATCAATGCAAAGTAATAGTCTCTCAAACAGATTCTACTTTTCAGCATTTATTTTACAATCAATTTAATAGTCTCAAGTTTTTCCAAACAGAACAAATTGAATTGTGCCTTCAGAAAATCTAGTATCTTAAATCAATATGAGTAAAGCTGAAAGATATTTAAAAATGGAATTACTTTAATACTCAGAACTGCTGCTTCAACATTCAATATTCCAACGATCAAAATTCCCTAACCACTTCTTAAATTATCGGAAAATTAGATGTGACCGTACTAAATTATCTCATATCGGTGTTTACAAGTAATAATGATGATTTAATATTGTAAACAAAAAGTGAAACGTCGCGACGCAACTGCTATACTTAAAGTCCCTGGGTTTGATTCCCAGGACGAGTCCCTGGGTTTGAGTTCCCAATATCTCTGTACATAGAAGGTTTCCAGGTATGGTCTAAAACAAAAAAAAGATATCGTAATACATGACAGGGAAAACAAGGTCTTTTGGCTTCGAAAAGTATACTTTTACACGTATTATAGGTACCTACACTTTGCTTTAAGTGGCTTTCAGACCACGCTATGATATTCAGCTATATAGTATAGCAAAACATGACCTAATGCTATACTATATAGCATGGAGTTCACATTACGCGATGTTATCGCAAGCATTTATAGTAGCAAGGTCAGATAAAGTTCAAATAAGTCGGGAAATTTCATTCGCTTGCGGGACGGCCGGGGGTGAGGTAGGAGGAAGAGGGCAGCGCGCCATAAACCATAGCATGGACTCACCGTATCGAACCATTTTATAGCATATACCAATAATATTATATAGTATAGCACACAGTGAACGTGTCCATAACAAATGTATGGTGAGCGATATTGTTCAGCTATGAGCTATATACTACATAATATATGCTATTACTATTTAACGACCCGAATGGCGCAGCAGTAGTGTGGCTGCCTTACGTTCCTAGGGTCCCGGGTTCGAATCCCGTAAGGAGCAAATGTTTGTGCGATGAGCATGTACATTTGTTTCCGAGTCATGGATGTTTATTTGTTTAATAAGTATGTATTTACAAACAAAAAGTATATATATAGAATATCAACTGTCTGGTGACCACGACACAAGCCTTGCTTAGTGTGGCACTAGGTGGCGCTGTGTGTAATGTCTAGCGATATTTATACAACATTATTTTTTGTTTACACTAAACCCGAAAATGGGTCATTGTACTCATCATTTTGAACAACTTTTTCTATGGGACAAACCTTGAAATCGCGAAAAAAAAATCAGCTGTTCCCTACATTTATGTTCGCATAACTCGTCAAAATGTAGGGAACAGCTGATTTTTTTTTTACAAAAAATAATGTTGTATTTATTACTATATGCCCTTCCAGAATTACAAGTGTGATGTTATGTTACAGAATGCGGCAGGACCTTGCTGGGTAACTCTGGGTGGTTCAACTCCCCCGGGTGGGGCAGTGAGACACCCCCCACGACCCCCGATCGCTGTGAGTGGAGGATCGTGGCAACGCACGGTGAACGAGTCGTCCTCAATATTACTGGTAAGTGAAACTAGCGGGTTTATTAGGTATCGTGGTACTTGATGATGCCACGCAGTCTGGATTTATACCCGTTTGATTGCAATAATGGCTCGCCCCTATTCATCATCATCATCAGCCTCACTCCTGGGACATAGGCCTCCTCTGTGTGAGAGAGAATGGGCTTTAATCCACCACGCATGCGGATTGCTAGATGTCACAATTCTTCGAATTTTTTGGCTCTACGACATGCCGGTTTCCTCACGATGTTTTCGTTTACCGTTTTGAGAGCAGCGGTGATAAATTGCACAAAGTAATGTGCCTGCCTGGGTTCGAACCCACGATATACTGTTCGTAAGTCGGGGCCGCCAACACTGGGCCACCGCTTCTCGCCCCTATTGCACGGGACTTAAAGAGGATGCTCAAGGTACGCGAACTTCAAATTTTCTTACGTTTTTTGAAATGCAAATATGAAAACGCCAGTTATATTTAAGGTGAAAGCTTAAGGGTGTCCCGCGAAACTCATTTTTTTTAAGTTTTATGTTGATAAACATATCGGTCGCGACTGTAAGACGTATGTAGTTACAGAATTATAATCATCAACATCATCAATACAACACTCCAAGTTCATAACAGTCGATGAACGAATTTTTCACGGTCAAAGTCCTTCTTCCTCTTTTATGAACTTTGAGGATTGTATTGATGATTTTGATGATTGTAATTCTGTAACTACATACGTCATACAGCCGCGACCGATATGTTTATCAACATAAAACTTAGCACTGCCCTGGAAATTGCAAAAAACTTAAAAAAAATGAGTTTCGCGGTTGGTTGTTAATGGTTTTCACCTTAATCATAACTGGCGAAATGTTGGTGAGCTATAAGGTACACTTCTGCCTAACTCTTCGGGAATTACTGTATACGTATAGTATTTATTAGTAATTATATATAGTGTATAGGCATTATGTTATGTATTGTTATGACTGTTTTGTTGTCAATCCTCTACAATCTCAAGAGTATGGAAATAATATTTTTTTGACTATATTTGGGACCATAGTAGACCATCTAGCGAAAGACGTTTTTGGTGTTTTCAGGTTGGTGTAGGTTTTTAGATTACAACTTTAAGAGATAGGTACCTAACACATAACTTTTATAGTCTCACTTCTTTGTCTCATCACAAAGGTTCTTACTCTAAATAGTTAGATCCTTTTTTGTTTTCGGTTTCTACTTGACTGACTATGGTCCATGTTCACCGAAATGATAACGGTCTGATTATCCAAAAACAGCTGTCACTGTGACATGTTCCCATACAAAAATGTGTTTTAAACAGCTGTTTTTAGATAATCAGACGTCATCTTTTTGGTGAACATGGACCTAAGGCCACGTTGGCCCAATGTCGTGAGTTCGTGACGATTCATTTAACTTCGAATTTTAATTGGCAAATGTCGTGGACGACAGTAGGTAATCACGTCGTCCTATACATCTCCATTTAAATACACGAACCACAACACTTAAAACTACACGATTATTTGTCGCCACGACATAGTGAGAACGCGGCCTAAACGTCTGTTTATTACGACCAGGGCTGGCAGTCTCGACAGAGATAACGACGAAATCGCTAACTTTCGATCGCAGATTACTGACGATTAAATTCGGTTGCAATAATTATGCTTGCCAGTAATAAACGTCTCTATATAGATGCATTTCTCGTAAGCATAATTATTGCTATCAAACTTATACGTTGGTAATAAGCCATCGAAAGTCAGCGATATTTTCGACCCAGACAAAAAATTAAGTAGCCTACTTACCTACGAAAAAATATTCATTGGCCATGTATTCTATTTATAGGTATCATCTTGAATATTGAAATGTAATATCCTTTGAAAGTGGGTCAATATATTGTGTAATACCTAGTCTACACGAGTTTCCACAGCTTTAAATGTCAAGTGCTCATCCACTTACGCAAATCGTCTTTCATCCAATCGAGACGTACTTCGCTAAATTCTAATTGATTGAATTCATTTCCAAGTGGAAATTGCATATTCTCACCTTTGACTTTTAAATGCGTTTGCTTCTTCTGCATTGCTAAAGATTCAAGATTCAAGATTCTTTATTTGCATGAAATATGGTACGTTACATGATGGTCTTATAAATTAAGAGGTTTCACATATTTCACTGACTTCATCAGCATGCAAACTTAAAAATTAAAATATCTAGCACATTTTACTCGTATAATGTAGTTCTAAATTTAACAAAACATCTAAGAAGCATTTTGAGATATTAGTTTCTAAGTTTTATTTCAACTTGACGAATGTTTTGGGAAAAAGACTTAAAACTCTGCCAAAATCATAATTATTTTAAGTTTATTTAGCACCATTTCAAACTATTTTATTACATCAATCCGGCTCCAACCAATCCAAACATCATCATCATCTGTCTAGCCTTTTTCCCAACTATCTTGGGGTCGGCTTCCAGTCCAACCGGCAGCTGAATACCAGTATTTTACATGGAGCGACTGCCAATCTGACCTCCACAACCCATTTAATATTGAGAAATACGATACCACTTGGTAAGACTGGTTATCAGACTTTTCGAACCACTGACTACCTGTAACGACTGTCAAAATGGACAAATGTCAGCCGAGACCAACAGCTTAACGTGCTTTCCGAAGCACGGAGGAAACTCGGTATGTAAGTATGGTCACCCATCCACAGACCAACCTAGGCAAACACGGCTTAACCTATAGATCGACCCGAGCGGCTGTTATTATTTTGCCACGAGCTCTCTATCAAATTCAAACAATAGATGTAGATAAATTAACTAAAGTCCACTACAATTATGTATTTTGTGATTAGTTATACAGATAGCAGGGAGTCCGGGATAGATTATACAAAACGTAACAAAGAAACCAGAGATCAATCAGAGACAGAATTTTCAGAATATAAAACATTAATTCTTCTAAAAAGTAGACGTAACTCTGTTGAATACTAATTTAGATGGTATTCCAAAGACAGTATTTATATCTACTTAGTACTGTTACATCATTCAACACGATGTTCCGCACTCCGAGAATAATTTCATTTTCAAAGACAGAGTCCAGGCGTTTATTTCAATTAGAGGAGGTCTGTTTCAGATTTATAGAGTACACGTTTCTGTGAAAAGTCCCTCTTGAATCAGACCTCGTGTTGGGAAGCCATCTTAGCGATATTATTGCAGTATAATTTCCTACCATTCAGGCAATAATACAATACATACTAAAATAAATGAAATCTAGGTGTCTGTTTGTTCTTTCAAAATATATTATACTGCAATAATGTAACAACTTTTTACTGAAAGCTTATGACAGTTTCGATGCTTATAAAAAACACTTGAAACACATTTTTGTCCGTCTGTTTGTTCCGGCTAATCTCCAAAACGACTGGACCGATTTTTACTGGCAAATAGTTGATGTTACAAGGAGTAATAGAACGTCTATCAGTTGGTTGTTTTGTAATAAACACGAGCCATTTTCTCTAAACAAGAGAAATAAAATTTCTTAGTTTGTCTGAAGATATTTAGGTACAGTTAAACAAAAAAAAACGACTAAATAGATTCACATAAAGGGTGTAAAACACCTCTTCACGAAGCCGAAAGGCATTTGTTTTCCCCATCCTTACGATATTTTTTTTGTTCTATAACATACCTGGGAACCTTCTAGTTTCGGAGAAATAAGTAGGTACAAGATTTTTTTATAAGATTTGAACCTTGGAAACCTCCACGACCCCCGTACTATTCAATCCATCCATCAGCACAATGTTTTAAGTGCGTTACATTGAGTTCTACCACAAAACATGATTAATAACCTCAAAAAAAAAGTTGGTTCCCAGCAATAATTTTTGTGTAAAGTTACATAGTTTGATGTACAGAATGCTTGGTTAACGGCTTTGTAATGAGGTGGATTACACCCTGTATAGTTTACACCATCAATCAGAATATTTCTTGAAGAGGGTCTTATTGTGTTACATTCATATTTCACCCTTAAAAAGCCGGTTCAGATCCAAGTATCTTACGAAATAGACATCTGAGACAACACTCGAATATCTCAATTCTCCGCCCCATCTACCTTCCTATTGTCTCGGTATTGTATCCAAAATCCCATACCTACAGCACTGCTTATTCCTCAATACGGTATAAAGGAGCTATTTCCAGGAAGGCCCTGAAGTGTTTGCTGAGAGCCTTGGCAGCCCAATTTTGTTTGAGGGCCTACTTGAGACGACCCTCGGCTGTTAGCGAATCGTTAATTTTTATAAATGCACGCAAATGGATGTTTTATGTCGTCATGTTTTGAGATTTTAATGATAGGATGAACAACATATTATAAACTATACTTACGAGTATCTATACTAATATTATAAAGCTGAAGAGTTTGTTTGTTTGTTTGTTTGAACTCGCCAGTCTCAGGAACCACTGGTTGGAATTGAAAAAACCTTTTTGTGTTTGATAGTCCATTTATCGACGAAGGTTATAGGCTATATATCATCACGCTATGACCAATAGGAGCGGAACATAAATGAAAAATGTTGCAAAAACGGGGAAAATGTATTCCTTTTGTGAGCTTTTTCTCTCATATATGTGACGCAGACGAAGTTGCGTGGGTCAGCTAGTAATGTTATAAAGCAGAAGAGTTTGTTTGTTTGTTTGTTTGGTTGAACGCGCTAATCTCAGGAACTACCGGTTCCGATTGAAAAATTCTTTTTGTGTTGGATAGTCCATTTATCGTGGAAGGCTTTAGGCTATATAACATGACGCTACGATTATTAGGAGCCGAGCAGGAACGAAAAATGTTGCAAAAACGGGGATTTTTTAATCTTTCGTTTTCTCTCTTATGTGACGCAGACAAAGTTGCGTGGGTCAGCTAGTAATCTAATATTTTTATGCTTACCTTTGGAAGTATTCTCTTTATATTTCCTTGAGCGTTTGGAAGTTGTATCTATGCAGATCCGATCATAGATGAAAAACAAGTAATTATTTATTTGGAAATGACGATGAGTTGTGATAGCAAAATAATCCCTAAAAGACGCTTTTCCTAAGAAAAAAGTCAGTTGCTATATTTTACGCTACAACTTTCATACCCACATAAACAAGGAAATCAATTTACCATTACTTTTTAAGACGGTGTAAAACCAAACACCTAAATACAACGTAAACCTGAAACTCCCAAAAATATTCAAACCCAGGCTGAACATCTAAAGGCTGATTCACACTAGTCGATTACTCGCTTGTGTGTATCAGCTTGCTTTTGTTGTAAAACGATATTTACTGCTATTAAAAAGCAACTCAATTATATCAGGTAATTATTTTATTACTTGTCTTTAGGTCTATCTTCATCGAAAATATAACGGTTTGATTATCTAAACACAGCTGTCACTGCGACATGTTCCCATACGAAAATTTTGTTTTAAACAGCTGTTTTTAGATAATGAGTAAACGTCGTACGTCGTACGTCGTACGTCGTCTTTTCGGTAAACATGGACCTTACACTGCCTCGTTGGTCTCAACGGTTATATTGTGCGGCTGTTGAGCATGAGGTCCTGGGTTCGATTCCCAGTTCGCCTAAAGTAATAAATAAACAAATAAATATCACTAGACATTACACACAGCGCCACCTAGTGCCACACTAAGCAAGGCTTGTATCGTGAACACCAGATGGTTAATATACTATAATACTACATATAAGTATAGTTTTTTGTTTGTAAATACATACTTATTATACAAAGTTTACCGTGATTCATCGGTTAAAGTTTTATTTTCCATCAGGAATTTTTCAGTAGCTGCCATTCAATAGGTATTGGTACTCAATTGATGGAAGTAGGTTAGCCCCTAGTACATGATACTTAAACATAACTGACAAAATGTGGATGTATTAATGGATCCACTTCCATCAAAACCTTCGGGGATTACCGTCATGATTTTATATGGTGTCCACGACACAAGCCTTGCTTAGTGTGGCACTAGATGGCGTTGTGTGTTAATGTCCAGCGATATTTATTTATCTTTGTATTGGATCCGAAAATTCGAAGACACGTGACTTCCACTAACCAGCTTGGAACCGCGTGGTGAATTACGTCCAAAACCTTTTAATATAGAGGAAACCCTTGTCCCAGTTGTGGAACATCATATCTTTATGTTAAACTCGCTTCGTATGACCTTAGCTTTACCATTTTCCCACCAAATCGATACACCATTCCATTCTGTCCATAATTTCCGTTCGACTTGTCACAGCACCCACTAACTCAAATCACTCACAGAATTCGTAGGCTCGATCCTTGCGGAAACCTATAATACAAGCTTCCTTTCATAAATCGACAAATTGTGTCCACGATAATCCTTCATAGTCATACTAGCAGAAATACTTTGACGGCCAGTAACTCGTTAAGCTTTATCTAGCAGACAAATGGGTGTTTGGACAAGCGGTTATAATCTAGTTTATATTGTTAGTAAGCTCCTGTCAAAGGAAGTTATACTTTTTGTGGGAGACTGGTGGACAGATTTGTGAAGGGTAAGGGTAAGGTTTGATTAGGAGCGGGGCGAATAATGATAGCGAATACTATGACAATAGACATGAAAGGAAGAAAGAAAAAGCATTTATTAGCCCAACAGGACAAAACCTAAAAAAAACATGAAATGGTTAAAATGTGATAAGAACACTAGTATTATAAAGTGAACATAGTGAGAGAAAAAAAGACGTGTGGCACTCGGGGACAGCCGCGGTAAAGCTATTGAATAGCATTTTTTATCAACTTATGCAATTATAATTATTTATTTATTTTGTTTTTCCGCTTGTTGCCGGCTCGAGGACCAAACGCAGACTGAATGTTCAGGCTCGGCTTCCCATCACGATGAAATTATGAATTTTATAATGATGGTTCTAGAACATAGAAGAATAAAATGGTTACAAAGAAGGTCTAACATCAAATGTATACAACCTACAACTCCTAGTTACGCCAATATATTAAAAAGAAAACTAGCTTGTCATTGTCATTATCTGACATGGGGTGTTAGGTTATTTTCGTTACGGAATTTCTGGATTCGGTCTCCACGCTCAAGGCCCGCGATATAACCTATGCAATAGCTTAAAAAAAAAAACAAAAACAAAATACAAAACAGAATTTGTCCAAGACCAAAAGGCTCCTATCCATTCATGACGACATTATCAAAAAATTATAATCCGTCAGTTAGATTTTTTTGTAAATCTATACTAATATTATAAAGCAGAAGAGTTTGTTTGTTTGTTTGTTGTAATCTCAGGATCTACTGGTTTGAATTGAAAAAAAATGTGGTGTTAGATAGTCCGTTTATCGAGGAAGGCTATAGGCTATATAACATCATGCTACGACCATTAGGAGCGGAGCAGGAATGAAAACTGTTGCAAAAACGGGGATTTTTTTTCCTTTCCTTTTTCTCTCTTATGTGACGCAGACGAAGTTGCGCGGGTCAGCTAGTCAATGAATATTGACAAAGATAAAACGCATCAAAACATCAAAGTGGGGGTGACGTCGTGACTTCAGAACTAGCTAAAAAATATACCGGGGCGTGACGTATTGGGAATTCCAAAAGCGTCGTATCTTCGTCAATTTTGATTTACGTAACAAAAGAAAAAATACGGGTCAAATATTTTTTAATAATCTACCTGACGGACTAATTAGATTTTTGTCGTCTACGCTATTCATGTTGTCATGGTATTCGCTGGGTGCCAGATCCCAAGGCTTTGCATTGTTAGTGTTTGTTTAAGTCCAATTTGCACTTGAATTTTAAAACAGTTATCCCAATCGATTGGGTAAATATTCTGCATACATGTTTAGTTTTGGTGACAATGCATGGTTAACTAAGTGACGTTATTCTAAATCTAATATGGCGGACTCCCAAAGAGGGTTTGCTGAAACAACACGAAAAATAATTAAGTTTGTCACATCTTCATTTAAAATCTTGTTTTAAAAATGTTTTTTACTGTATGCATAGGGTGCAAGAGTCACAATAGATAAACGGTCGAATCACTTTTATGAACTCTCGAAAATGGAAAAGCTTTGATCTATCAAAAGTACATAGAAAGTAAACACAACGTCTTCCCATAAATCAATTTTTTTGTTTGTGTGATGAGCATGGACATTTGTTTCCGAGTCATGGATGTTTATATGTATAATAAGTATGTATTTACAAACAAAAAAGTATATATGTACTATATCAACCATCTGGTGTCCACGACACAAGCCTTGCTTAGTGTGGCACTAGATGGCGCTGTGTGTTAATATCCAGCGATATTTATTTATTATTATTTATTAAGGCTGCTGGTTGATTATTGCTTAATCAAAATAATGATTAGTCCCATCACCCACAGGTTCTGAGGTTTTCCGCTCGCTTTGTAATCGCTACCCGCTCAGCTTCCTAACTAAATCTCACCTTTACTTTCTTTATAAAATAATTATCTTACACAATCCAATCCTCCGGACTATTTTCTGAGAACCACAATCAACCTTTAGTAAGCAATTTTTCATCTTAACGAAGAATGACGCGCAAAGAAGCCCGCGAAAGTATATTTCTTTCAAAATAACACTCGTTTTGTTAAGAATGGGCCCGGTAATAGGCGTAATTAAAATAAATTTGCTTATGAAACTTATCTGGATAATAGGGACAACTTAATTATGAGTTATGGCGTCGTTCATTTTCTTTTTATTCCAATGTCATGGTCAGCATTTGTTGGCTTTGAAATTTTTAGAAGATTCTTCGAACTTGGTATGTTTTTTTTTTCAAAAATAACCGTTTTCTATTAAATTCGATCATTCGACTTAAAATTGAAGTATTTCCTTTTTTTTCGGATGGGAAATCATCAATGACTCCTCCCACTCTGGGCGTAGGGGGAGGGAGTGTCAGACTTTTACTGACTAAAACCATCGTATCTTTCCTCGCTCTTTACGTTCCGGAGCCGCGGTATCTCTTACGAACAGTCCTGTAGCCCCGGTTCCCGTGACCTTAGGGCTGGCTTTTACCTTGACCAAAGACTTTGCCATACAGCGTGGTAACGCCGCTAGTCTCTTGGGGACATTACCAGTTCACAGCGTTGAACAGGAGTTTTCTGGCTCCATTTTTTAAGTTTTTAGTTTAAGCATGTTAGTTTAGTTTATTTTAATAGTTTTTTAAATTTTTAATAATGTACAAAAGGATTGGAATAGAGAATTTCAATATATAAAAAAATAGATTAAGTCTTGCCAATTTAAATTGGTCGAGTGGTCGCAAGCGCGATTGCTGAGTTTGAGGTCGTGAGTTCGATTCCCAGGTCGGGTAGTGTTATTAGAGTTTTTCAGAAACAGCCATATAGTCTGTATTTGTGCCCCGGTGATGGCAATAGGGTTGCCCCTATTACATGTGACTTAAACTTAACTGGCGAAATGTGGGTGTACTATTAAGGTCCGTGTTTACCAAAAACGTAACGGACGATTATTTAAAAACAGCTGTTTAAAACACATTTTTGTATGGGAACATGTCACAGTGACAGCTGTTTTTAGATAATCAGACTGTTATCCTGTCGATGAACATGGATCTAAGTACACATCTGCATAAACCTTTGGGGATTACTAGCGTGATGTTATTGTTAACAACGCTTAATCAATGACTGTTCAATGTTTATCTAACCAAGATGAAACCCAATCATAATACATAATTACTTAGGTAATATTGGGGGTCTTACAATTTTTGATCCGTTATATAAATAACTTTGTATCAAATGCCGTCAAAACATCGAGCAGAAGATCTTCAGGCCTATTTCTGTCTAATTCATTTAACATTTTTTTAGAGTTCCTTTGAAGCTTAAAAGGAAAAACGCATTATGTATCCCTAAATAGCAACGACGAAAATTCACCTTTTTCTGTGCTCTCGTGCAAAAATTTAAGAGTTTTGATACGGGTATTTGAACCTAAATACTAAATTAACGTTACCTACCTACTTTACTATAGAAAAACATTCCTTTAAAAGATCTTTTAAGCGCCTTTACACACACAAACATGGGTAGACAGTACAACGTAGGCACATGTGTAGGGTGTATGTGGGGTGTGTGTGTGTGAGTGTGTGTGTGTGTGCACGTGTCTGCCAGTACAGAAATAAGGTCCAATACATGCAAATAAATTTACCATTTCGTTTGTCCGTTACGAATATAAATGGTTTCTGGTGAATTAATGAATTTATTACCAGCTTTTATTTTAAGTGGCCTATGGCCGGTCAGTTGCGACTATAAATCTTTGTGGCGGTACCACTGGTCCCCGGAGACTGGAGTCTTTTTGTTGCTGGGAAATGAAGTTACATTTAGGTATGTTCGAAATACCTAGGTTAGGGGTAACGTTGTTGAATGTACATATATATATGTCACCGTAAAATTGTCAAACACGTCGACTACGCTTTTTAGAGGAATATAAAGTGTTAATCGGTATTTCTCAGGAATGGTACATGAGCTTTTCATGAGACCATTGGGCAAGGATCCCGTTTGCCCAATGGTACCTCCTTCCCTCCACATCGCGTGAGTTGACGACCATCGCATGCATTTCACGAAAAATAATGCGTTTTATTGTAAGCAGTATGTTCGTTTGACAATATTTCGAGAGTTTACAATTTCTCTAGTTATTTTACAATCTAACGTGTTTGACAATTTTACGGTGACACATATAAAGGGTGTAAAAGACCTCTTCACGAAGGCGAAAGGCACTTGTTCTCCCTATCATTGCGATCATTTTTTTGTTCTACACCATACCTGGGATCCTTCTAGTTCTATGGGGGTCAAAGTTACAACTTTTTGACAAGTTTTTTTTTTTTAATACAAGTTTTTTGTACACAGCATCACGCTTGTAATCTCCGAAGGATTATTCAGAGGTCTACCTTATAGTACACCCACATTTAGCCAGTTATGTTTTATTATGTCCCATGTTATAGGGGACGAGTCCTATTGCCATCAACCGGGCTCAAATCCAAACTATGTGGCTGCTACTGAGAAATTGCTGATGGCAAAACAGTTTGTCCAACCCAGGAATCGAACCCAGGAAGGACCTTATGCTCAGCAGTCGCGAATGTAACCACTAGGCCAATCAAGACAGTCTAGCATATAGATAAAGACATTTATAGTTTTCCTACATAATCAAAAACTACTAAAATTAAGCAATGAGCATGAATATTATGATGTGTAAATGAACCTTCGTATCCAAATATTTGCCAAATCTTCAGTAAATCCATTATCTGGTGTTTTTTCTGTTAATTTTCTTTGAAGCTAAAAATACCAGTGACCTGCAATTCAGCTATATTTTCAAAAAGTAATAAATGTAAGCATACCTACGTTATTACTTTAATATTTCCTCTTGTTCAAACACATTTAGAAATACTTTCACAATGGGAAGGATTAAAAGGCCGGTCGTCAAACAGAAATATAAAAAGCGAGCACATTAAACAGAACAGATAGACATGAGGATAATCTGATTTATAGTCAAAATAGACCAAAGACGAGAGAAAGGGTCTGACGCCATTGTTAAAGAATATAAGATTGATAGGTTTAAAAAATTATGATAGGAGCATACCTATTATTAATGGCTGTACTGTTGAATGTTTTAAAGCCACTATTATTATGCATGTACTCGTGTAGATAATGCTAGCGATGCCTTTAATTCCAACTATGCTAACGTGTGATACACACACACCGTCACAGGTCGCAGCCAAAACAATGTTCCCGGTGAATTCACATGAATTCAATCAAACTAATCAGTTAATGATTACAATCTATTGATTGATCAGCATTCAATCAATTTCAAATGTTAGTAGTAGCAGATGCAGTGAATCCATGACAAATTGTATCAATACAATATTAATAATTTATTTTGTGAACACTAATTGAAATAAACCACTGAACTTCTGTTTGTTTTCATATCAATTGATATCGATAATATTTATAATGGAGCTTCATTAAAATAGTGTCACTTTTTTGCTGAATGAATACACATCTTTAAAATGTTAAACCACACTTTAGTTATTGTGATATAAAAAATATAATTATATTGCAGGAGCACCTATAACCGTAACCTTTTTCGTGATACTGACTCTACTGACTTTCTCGCAGGTCTTCTGGAAAAAAAACTTATGAAATAAGCAGTATCTTTGATGTGTTCTTCTTGGTATTGTATGTACAAGTCAGCGTCACATTGTAAAAACCGTTAGATTGTTATATAACTAGCGAAAGTGTAAACACTCGAAAAATTGACAAAAACACAACAATTATGACGCATTATTTTTCGGTAGACTATTATCTAACGAAGTGAAACCGTAATATTGTAAAATGTATGCAATATAAATTAACAAGCAGAAACATTAAATCCTCTCTGTTTTCAGGAATAGACGTTTTTCCCAATAATGAAGATAAAGAAACAATATTATGTGTCTCTTAAGCTGTAATATTAGTTGTTATATACATCCGGTCCTACTAAGAAATACATAGGAACAACAGTATTAAAGAAGCCCAAAAATGTTAAACAGAGAGTCCTACCCGTACCTACTTTAAAATACCCACTAGTTGGGTAGTCGAAATTCAGATTTATTCAGACACATATGGTTGAACTAGACTTATGCCAACCTATCTTTATGCAAGAAAAAGGTCAAACAAAGAAACTATATCTACACTAAGATTATATCGTGTCGTATTGTGTGTTTCGTTTTTACTTTTTATTTGTTATTTGACCATTTTGTTTTTGTGTGTATTGTCCTGGCGGGCTAAGAAATGCTTTTTCATTCTTTCTTAATGTTATGAAGAGGAAAGATTTGATTTTTCTTTGTTTCTCTGTTTGTTACGATTTAACTCAAGAACTACTTAACCGATTTTTAAAAAAAACTTTAACCATTAGAAACCCACATCTTTATTGAGTGACAGGCTGTAAATTATTTATTGATATGCAAATTGGCTGAGCTATTACAATTTTCGCGGACGAAGTCGCGAGCTACGTGCTAGTATCTTATAAATGAGAAAGTAAGTTTATTTGTTTGATAACTTTTCGCGCTTTTATGAACCGATTATTTTGAAATTTTGCATATACTGGGCCACACGAGCGGACATAGCTAGGGTACCTTTCATCCCGAAGAAAGTTCTGCTCCCAAAGAAACAACAATAACGTTCTTATAATAGATAATAGATGGCGCCACGTCGCTTTCGAATCATGATTGAATTACAATTATTACCCGTAGAGAACAACCCAAATTGATTGTCAAATTCTAATAAACGCGAACGAAGCCAAACAAAGCTAGTGTCTTATAATTGACAACCAAGATCCCAATTTTTAGTGGGAAGTTCTGAATAACAATTTATGACATAACTTCATAAATAATCGCCAATAAAAACTTTCAACTTTGCCCCTAAACCCTTCATTTTAAGTTAAAGGTATATCGTAGAGCCAGACTCACAAAAACATCATCCATTACGTGTGGAGGAGTGACAAATACAGCAAAACAAAGGCGAGACTTGAGATTTATTGTGGCTTGAATTGGACGGAGCGGGTTACGGGTTAGAATGGTCTATAGATATGTAAGTAGGACCACAGAGAAAGAAAGTCGTATAGGTATATAAAGGTGTAAATAAACCCTTAACAAAGACGAAAGGCACTTAAATTGTTCTCCCCGTCATTGTGATTATTTTTTTGTTCTACTCCATACCTTCATGGGAACCTTCTTGTTACCGATATATTGGGGGTCAAAGTTCCAACTTGGAACAAGGATGTATGTGAGGACGGTAGCAGGCATTATGTGGTTTCTTCCAGACCCCCTTTGGAAAACGGCGTAAGTTCATGTGTGTACGTACCTGAAAATGTACATCTCACCGTAAAATTGTAAAACCCGTTAAATTGTTATATATCTAGCGAGATTGTAAACTGTCTAAAGCTTGTCAAACGAACATACTGCTTACAATGTAACGCATTATTTTTCGGTAGATTATAATATGTCGAAGTATAACCATAATATTGTGAAATGCATGCGACGGAAGTATCTATGCCCCCATAATTGGACTTGGGACACTGTGATGGTAAGGATGACGACTTGTGTAGTCATCGTACCTAGGTTCTGTTTTGGCTCGCATTGATCGTCTAGTTTGCTTGTTCTCGTGATTGAAGATATTTAGAATAGTCGAACTTTATTAATTAACCTTAGATGAACAACACTGTGTTTAATCTAGGAAGGATCGAACTTCCTTACACCTGTGTTTAGGTAACAATACTGTAGCATGAGAGTCATTTCAGGGTTTTAATCAACAATTAGGTTTAGATTGACCTTA
Source organism: Xestia c-nigrum (assembly GCA_916618015.1). Taxonomy (NCBI): domain Eukaryota; kingdom Metazoa; phylum Arthropoda; class Insecta; order Lepidoptera; family Noctuidae; genus Xestia; species Xestia c-nigrum. Next base: position 21,895,014 of record OU745250.1, read on the forward strand.
GGTCAATCTTGAGTACACTCCACTGTTCGAACAATGTAGACTTATCAATCATTCTACTCGATAACGCGGAGCTTGTCTTAGCTCTATGTTATTATTCAGTACAATACTTAATCCGTCTTCTTCGGATTTAATAAGGATTTTACGATTTACACTCAGTTAGGCACGTTAGAATGATTGTGTAAGTTGATTCATTGTGTATTGTGCTATTTATAGCTACCACTTTTGACTGATATCTTCAAGCATGGGGAAACCCTACACCGCGATACGGTCCTTAATCAATGTTATTGGGGGGCAATCGACTCCCTATGTCGCTACGAAGCGTTGGTGATTCCCTCATTCCATATAGGCGGGTACTTGCATTTTTTTTGTTATTTGCCACATTCCCTTTAGGGCAGGCTTCCCCCAGAACCATGGATTTTATATGTGTTTATATTTGAGTTATATTTAGATTTGGCCAAATCTAGGTCGGGAGTCGAATTGCAAGACATGGCGTGTATGGTATGCTAAGTTATCACCGCCAGAAGTGTCGATCAGTCATGTTACTCCGAGCCATCAGTTTATCGGAGTTGAGAAATTTTATGTGTATTATATCACAACACAACCGAAATGTCCCTCTCTCACAAGAACAGTATTTCTCCTCTTAAATAATCAAGTGATTATTGACTTGAACCCACATAATTATATTATCAACTGCTTAATTCCTTGTTCTGTAGCTGGGTCGCTGATACTAGTGACTTGAATCAAAGTGATGTTAAAGCTACAGTAGACTAGTGTCTCTGCTCGCTCAGGTTAGGATTTTACTGAAGTATGCTAATTTAAGTTTAATTCAGCTCTGAAGGAGCTTGAGTCTCCAATTAATTAAATTATCTGGCTTAGGTCGGGATTTCTATCTCAGACCTAGTCTATAGGAGTACAAATGATTATATTTAGATAAATCCAATAATGTAAATATCGTGTTAGGTGAGGGTCAGTATGCATATAGAGAGTCCACTATTGGAGGTTCGAATTGATCGATTATTCTGATTTAAAGCAACACTACTGTTAAGACTTGGTCTTAGTTTTATCTGTTCTCCATTATTAAATTCTCTATACATATAATTTTGGAATACAAAAGAAAGAGTTAATTATTGTTTGTATTATTCATTTATTTTCGATAGATGTACGAAAGAAACTGTTTGATTAATTAGGCCTAGGTTCGCTAAGATGGTGACGAACCTAGGTCGAGTGTCCCATTCCTAAACCTAGTCAGATAAGGGAAAACGGAACATCTCAAGCGAAAAACCCTTCTGACATATACAAATTAAGTCTACACACATATGTACATAATATTGATAATTATCTATAATCCTTACAGAAGTTTCAAAACAACCGAGAGAAGAGGTAGTATACACATAATTGTTATAGGTATATTTTACCAAAGATACTTAAGTCACAAGATCCCATAATAATTCACAGTTGTGTATTCAAATTTCTAGCTTAAGCCATCTCGCGTAATTCAAGGTCTGCGTGATGTTCACTGCTTAGACACGGTAAAGAGATTTCTCCGCGGGTTCTTCAGTCGGATCCATACTTCTACAAAAACTAACACTAAGAGATAAATCGCCATTATCAAGAATAGTGTTAGGACCAACTTGTCCATTACTGCCAAGAGGTTCAGGGGACCTCGTCCTTTGCCTTAGTGAATATAAAATGTCGCAGTTTGTGGTAGCCTCCATTTTATTTGGGTCGTTAATTACGTGGCTGTGATTAATCGAGTGACTGAAGTTATTGTAAATTAGCTTGGGATCTTGCTCTAACACAAGATTTGAACTTAGAATACTTTACCAGATTTAGCTCTGTCTCTCCGTCTCGAATTTCACTAGATTCTATCTATCTAAGAAGTATTAACCCACTACACTGGGTAATACACTGGTTTTAATACAATTTAGTAAATACTAAAACACTGCTTCTACTTTAATACAATACAATCTTCAAATTAAAATTATGGCTATTCGACCGTCTCCGCTCGCTGCCAAAATCGTAAGGGCCTCGTCCGTGTCGTTCCTCTCCCTGCCAAAACAGTCAGATTAGCTCCGCCTGTAAAGTGAAATCAAAAGCAAAGTAATTTGCTCATTGGTTGTAATAAGCAAGATGCTCGCTTATTGGTCAATAGCATGGCGTCTGGTCAATTCCCGCCAAATATCACCAACATGTGTTTAACATCCCACCAGATATTACGAAAAGTCGCTTCAACTTACAATTTATTGCCCTTTGAGTGTCGTCTAGCAATATTATTTTAAGACTAAATTCAATAGATTTTTTATTTTATAAGTGTTTTTGGGGTTCTTTTGCTTATCTTTTGTTTCTAAATAATTTCTTTCATAGATATTTCAATAAGCAATTTTGACAAGGGTTGAAGTTTATGGATGGCTATAAAGTGTGTTATTTATTTCTTCCTTATGCGCAAAAGAAATAGTGGTCCGATGAATGACCATCTCACACTCCCCCAAATAGATTTGTTTAATCACCTAGTACTTATATATCTCTCCATCATTACACTAGGTCGTTGAAAAATCTATTTCCTTCTCTACATTCTCACGCTAACCTTAAATTTCCCACGTCTATTTGTTTTGCTTTCAAGTACGATAATAAACCTATTCAACTTGATCTCCCTTTTTTTTTGTTTAGTTTGGGTTTACTGTTTTATGACGGTGGCAACGCATTCATTTGTCTCCTTTGTTCGTCCTAAACCATTACCAAATTTTACTTTATTTGTTGTTTTGGTAATATCGAAACAAGTGAATCGCATTATTTATTTATTTATTTATTTATTAAAACTTTATGCACAAGTAAAAACTGTACAAAGGCGGACTTAATTCAGTATGAACATCAATTAAAGTATATACATTACTATTTTTCAAGAAATATTTTCTGCTATTATAATTTGGTTTAGTTTCGCAGAAGCATCTTTTATTGACATATACTTTCTGAACTTGAACTTATTCAATCTCAAAATACTCTTGTCATTTACCACATTTCTAGTTATTCCAGAAGACCTGTGCATGCTAATAATTTAGTTTTACATACCAGAGTCTCTTAGAAGAGTATTTGTGCAATAGAGCGACGCTACCTGCGGTGCTCTCTGGTTCTAAACTCAGCCTTATGCAGCTGCCACTGGACAAAGGGCTCGCCCAATGCTCCTTACTGCTTAGCCAGCTGTCAGCTGATCGTACTCGTATCCAGGAGTACTCGTAGCTGAAATAGTCCGCACATAGACATATTAGACTTTATTCCATTTTATCGCCCTCCTCTGATTTTAAGAGGAAAGAGCAGTTCTGAAATTCAACTATAGTTGGAAAGCTATATCAGAAGATCAATGCTATCTATTCTTAATTATTTATCATTTGCTCTTTGGTGACTACCTTTTCTTTACATCGGTCTCGCACTACCTGTCCCAACGATACTTTGAACAAATTAATTTCAGGCCACAACGTTTTATTAGTTAATACATCGGTGGTCCCTTATATATGTCTAAATAACACGTCAGCTACTGTGTTTGGCTTCCCCTTTACATGCTCAATTGTGTAATCGAATCGCCCTTCGTAGTGTACTCAGTGTAAAATATCAGACTCTTATGATCGGTCCTAGTTACTACCCGTGCCCCTCTTTAATAAGTTTCAAACTTAGATAAACTAAAAATGATAGCCAATAATTCTTGTTCTGTAACTGTCCAGTTACGTTCCGTCTCTGACAATGACTTACTACAGAATCCTATTCTCTGTTCCTCTCCTATATCATTCAGTTGGAAAACATATCTTGAAACTCCTAGGTTACTGTTGTCGGTTTGCAAATAATAAGTCTCCTTAGGATTTGGATGTGTGAGGAGTATTGTCTACAAATAATCTCTTAACTTTCTCAAAACAATCATTTTTTCCTTGTGTCCATGACCATTGCTGTATTTTGTTTTAATAGGTCACAGATCAGTGGTCTAACTTCTTCGCTATATCTCGTGATAGACCTTCTAAAATAATTGATTAATCCCAAAATTCCTCGTAATTGCTTTTGTGTTCGAGGTACGGGAAAATCTAGTATGGCCTCCACCCGTTCTGGATCCATACGTATTTACTATGTGTCCTAACAGTTTCACTTCTACACATAAGAATCGACACTTTCCTAGTCTACCAGGTTTCTAATTTGTCTAGTACAGGTAATAATAGTTCCTTTTGTTCACTACTTGAGGTTGAATCGTCTAGGAGATTTTTCTTTATTGTTTCCACCATAAGTTTCTTTACTCGACTTGTTATGTTCTACCGGCTTAGTGCCTTTGTTTAATATCAAGTTAATCGTTGCTGCATTTGTCTCTCCCCCTAACCTTTCAAATTTGCAATCTGAATTTAGTCTTACGCAAGACCTAACTCCTAAATGCTCTATTGTTAACGTACGTTCGCTTCCACAGTTTACTACTCCTTTTACTCGTTCTAGCCAGTCATATCTTAGTATTAATGATCTAGGTAACCACCGCATAATTAAAAAAGGGGCCTCGACTAAGGAAATATTAGGTAGTACCTAATTTGAACTCTATTAAAACCATCCGATTTGTACTTTCGCTCCGCGATCCGAACGCTCCTTGTATTTGAATGGCTGGAATAGCAATCTCAGGTAAAATTTCGTTTCTCCTTAGAATAGACTCGTATAATTCTCTAGTTATTCCGCTAATCTGGCTCCCTGTATCGATAAGTGCATTTATACTTATGCCGTACAGTCTCACGCATACCTCAGGTAATTTGGGTAAAGAGTAATCAATCTCTACGTCTATCGACTCGTCGAGTTCGTGAATCATTGTATACGTATGTAATTTTCTCACCATGCAAAGCTCACACACAATACCTATCTCGATGCACTCGGCTACGTTGCCAAACTGATTTCTTATTAAGATTCCTATGCTTTTAATTACTGAGTGATGATCATATCCGTCACCGCCTGTGTTAGGATTTAGTAGTCGTTTAAGGCCTCCTTCGCCAACTCCTAAACTCTGTCCCGGCTTCCATCCTTTGTCAGTTAAAATTTCGTAAGCTACTCCTATCCTGTTGCGTTCTGAGGTCCTTTTGTTTCCCGTGCTACGCAATATTATATTATCGGACCTAGTTTGTGTAGGGAATTCTAGTTTTTTTTGTTGTCCCTCCCCCACATGTTTCGACGTGTTAAAACCTTCGCCCTCCTTTACAAAAGCGATAGCCGATCTGACGTTGGTTCTCTCTCGCAAATAAACTCTCCTTTTCTAAACTTCATGTTTCTTAGTATCTTATCACTATTAATATACTCATACCACTCTACTCGCCACCATTCATTCATCCTTATACTAATGCAAAACTTTCAATTTTATTGTAAACAATTGTATTGAAATCTGGCCGTGTAATATCAAGACACGATACTTGCATTAACAGGGAGTCGAACCCATAATTACTGTTGCACTGGAACAGAATCAAAAATCTTATAAATCGTTACCTACTTAAAACTAGGTACTTCCATATATAACATATGGGAACTGAACCCACTAACAGTGACACAAGAATTTAATTACTTATCAACTATTGCGCCAGGCCGGAATCGAACCCTAAATCCATGACAAAAGAATACAGCTTTGTATTTTTGTATCAACTGATAAATCATGCGGGAATTGAACCCGCTACTAGTGATTGAAGGATCCAATCATGACAACTAAACCATTATCGTAACATCTGCTATTTATTGTAGCCGTTGTAAGCTCTAGATGCGCCGTCTTTCACAATTCAGAACCATAAAATTACGTTGTGTTTTTACTGTATTAACCCATTCATTCTACTGTATTTCTTTTTCTACTAACCGTTTAAATCCATGTAATGTTAATTTATTCGTCCGTTTAAGCAACCTTCTCGTCAGACATCTGGTAAATTGCTAAGGGATAAACACAAGTTAACACACAAGATGAAACAAGTTAATATCTCCGGCCTCAGTCTCCTCCTGAAGTATTGAATCTAAGAAATAAGCTAATTTATGAAATAAACTTAAGGAAAATATTTCCGGCGTTGTAGTCTCTTCCTTAGAATCCTGTAGATTGTACATTTATTTGTAAGACATACAGCTTATTTCTGCTCCCCCTATACATAAGATAAATGTAAATGTACAACATATTATACATAACAAATGCACAGTGTGTGTTTTATCTCTCCTCTCAGTATTTCTAAATTCTCTCTCACATCACGATCACGATTCTTAATTTCTACGTTGTGTTATTTTATTTTATATAAATAGATCTAGTCATATCGTTTTTTCGAATATGAACTTAGATCCTGGGTCACGCGGCATCAAATTCTGTGATGGTAAGGATGACGACTTGTGTAGTCATCGTACCTAGGTTCTGTTTTGGCTCGCATTGATCGTCTAGTTTGCTTGTTCTCGTGATTGAAGATATTTAGAATAGTCGAACTTTATTAATTAACCTTAGATGAACAACACTGTGTTTAATCTAGGAAGGATCGAACTTCCTTACACCTGTGTTTAGGTAACAATACTGTAGCATGAGAGTCATTTCAGGGTTTTAATCAACAATTAGGTTTAGATTGACCTTAGGTCAATCTTGAGTACACTCCACTGTTCGAACAATGTAGACTTATCAATCATTCTACTCGATAACGCGGAGCTTGTCTTAGCTCTATGTTATTATTCAGTACAATACTTAATCCGTCTTCTTCGGATTTAATAAGGATTTTACGATTTACACTCAGTTAGGCACGTTAGAATGATTGTGTAAGTTGATTCATTGTGTATTGTGCTATTTATAGCTACCACTTTTGACTGATATCTTCAAGCATGGGGAAACCCTACACCGCGATACGGTCCTTAATCAATGTTATTGGGGGGCAATCGACTCCCTATGTCGCTACGAAGCGTTGGTGATTCCCTCATTCCATATAGGCGGGTACTTGCATTTTTTTTGTTATTTGCCACATTCCCTTTAGGGCAGGCTTCCCCCAGAACCATGGATTTTATATGTGTTTATATTTGAGTTATATTTAGATTTGGCCAAATCTAGGTCGGGAGTCGAATTGCAAGACATGGCGTGTATGGTATGCTAAGTTATCACCGCCAGAAGTGTCGATCAGTCATGTTACTCCGAGCCATCAGTTTATCGGAGTTGAGAAATTTTATGTGTATTATATCACAACACAACCGAAATGTCCCTCTCTCACAAGAACAGTATTTCTCCTCTTAAATAATCAAGTGATTATTGACTTGAACCCACATAATTATATTATCAACTGCTTAATTCCTTGTTCTGTAGCTGGGTCGCTGATACTAGTGACTTGAATCAAAGTGATGTTAAAGCTACAGTAGACTAGTGTCTCTGCTCGCTCAGGTTAGGATTTTACTGAAGTATGCTAATTTAAGTTTAATTCAGCTCTGAAGGAGCTTGAGTCTCCAATTAATTAAATTATCTGGCTTAGGTCGGGATTTCTATCTCAGACCTAGTCTATAGGAGTACAAATGATTATATTTAGATAAATCCAATAATGTAAATATCGTGTTAGGTGAGGGTCAGTATGCATATAGAGAGTCCACTATTGGAGGTTCGAATTGATCGATTATTCTGATTTAAAGCAACACTACTGTTAAGACTTGGTCTTAGTTTTATCTGTTCTCCATTATTAAATTCTCTATACATATAATTTTGGAATACAAAAGAAAGAGTTAATTATTGTTTGTATTATTCATTTATTTTCGATAGATGTACGAAAGAAACTGTTTGATTAATTAGGCCTAGGTTCGCTAAGATGGTGACGAACCTAGGTCGAGTGTCCCATTCCTAAACCTAGTCAGATAAGGGAAAACGGAACATCTCAAGCGAAAAACCCTTCTGACATATACAAATTAAGTCTACACACATATGTACATAATATTGATAATTATCTATAATCCTTACAGAAGTTTCAAAACAACCGAGAGAAGAGGTAGTATACACATAATTGTTATAGGTATATTTTACCAAAGATACTTAAGTCACAAGATCCCATAATAATTCACAGTTGTGTATTCAAATTTCTAGCTTAAGCCATCTCGCGTAATTCAAGGTCTGCGTGATGTTCACTGCTTAGACACGGTAAAGAGATTTCTCCGCGGGTTCTTCAGTCGGATCCATACTTCTACAAAAACTAACACTAAGAGATAAATCGCCATTATCAAGAATAGTGTTAGGACCAACTTGTCCATTACTGCCAAGAGGTTCAGGGGACCTCGTCCTTTGCCTTAGTGAATATAAAATGTCGCAGTTTGTGGTAGCCTCCATTTTATTTGGGTCGTTAATTACGTGGCTGTGATTAATCGAGTGACTGAAGTTATTGTAAATTAGCTTGGGATCTTGCTCTAACACAAGATTTGAACTTAGAATACTTTACCAGATTTAGCTCTGTCTCTCCGTCTCGAATTTCACTAGATTCTATCTATCTAAGAAGTATTAACCCACTACACTGGGTAATACACTGGTTTTAATACAATTTAGTAAATACTAAAACACTGCTTCTACTTTAATACAATACAATCTTCAAATTAAAATTATGGCTATTCGACCGTCTCCGCTCGCTGCCAAAATCGTAAGGGCCTCGTCCGTGTCGTTCCTCTCCCTGCCAAAACAGTCAGATTAGCTCCGCCTGTAAAGTGAAATCAAAAGCAAAGTAATTTGCTCATTGGTTGTAATAAGCAAGATGCTCGCTTATTGGTCAATAGCATGGCGTCTGGTCAATTCCCGCCAAATATCACCAACATGTGTTTAACATCCCACCAGATATTACGAAAAGTCGCTTCAACTTACAATTTATTGCCCTTTGAGTGTCGTCTAGCAATATTATTTTAAGACTAAATTCAATAGATTTTTTATTTTATAAGTGTTTTTGGGGTTCTTTTGCTTATCTTTTGTTTCTAAATAATTTCTTTCATAGATATTTCAATAAGCAATTTTGACAAGGGTTGAAGTTTATGGATGGCTATAAAGTGTGTTATTTATTTCTTCCTTATGCGCAAAAGAAATAGTGGTCCGATGAATGACCATCTCAACACCCGGACGTTAGGTTAGTTAGGTTCCTTTAAACCTAGGCTCTTCCTATAAGGCTACATAGATTAAAATCTAACGGGTTTTATAATTTTACGGTGTCATATACGTACGTACCTCAAAATGTACACAAACGAACATTGGTAGCACAAACATACATAACAACACCACATAACATCCACATCTTCGTTTCGACTATTTGCTCAGCAATTAACTGATGAACTAGCACGTTGATTGATTGCTCACTTCATCAGCCAGATGGGTCCTAATGAAAATTGACGGAACCTCTACTTAGTGCGCCGAAAATGCCAACATTAGTTCCTAAATGTAGCTGTTTCGGGGTTTGCTTGATATATTACCTACAAAACAAACCTAGTAGATGAAAAAGGTGTTCTAATATTTGAGTCACAAAAAAACTATTTTTCATCTAAATGATTTAGAGCTAAAGGTCTGTATTTTTATTAAAAAGTGATTGATGTTTTTAGCAATAAAAATATAGATTGAGCCAAATAGAATTTCTTTTTACGATGCTAAATTATGCTTTAATCTTTAATTCATTATCGAGAAAAACGTTCAAAAGAATGTTTATTGAAATACCAAATTCCCTAGACGCGCGTCTAAATAAATTCTCAAAAATAAAATGTTTTGACGGTTTTATTTCGATACCAACAAAGTCAAATAGAGTCGGGCCCAATTTCCGGCAACTTTTAATATTCGTGGGGTCCCCAAACAGGGCAACATCAAACGGTTTCACTGTAACAAACCTACACACGTAAAAAGGGCCCTGTTGTATGGGAACCATTAGACGGAAATATAAAGCTAAAACGCACCTATTATGGACAACTTTGAAGTTTGTATTGATGGAATACGGTTGAAAATAGCTCGAATATGTTTACACGATGCCGTCATACATATGAACGAAAGTTGAATAAGGATGTTAATTAAGAGATGAGAGAAATAACAATAGAGGAATAAGCAATTTTGATTTCTTAAAAGTCGTTCTGGCAGTTACAGTAAAAAAAGACCTTAAAAGGCATTGTTAAAAGTCCTCAAAACAACTGAAAACCCCAACCTAAGAATAAGGCCATCGAAAGCAATAAGATTCCACTTCAATTCGCAGCGTTTAGTGGCCAGTTCTGGAATCCTGTTCAATACAAACTTCCCAACGTTACATGACCTCAGAGTTACACAACCTCCTGCAAATACCTAACCTCAGTTAACTAATAAAGGAGACGTAGGGGTCATGAGATAGTGGACAGTTAATGATGGAGGCCGTAAATTGCCACTGGCCACTACCACCTTAGTTTACGATTGCGGTTGTACTATTAAACGCCATTAATTTACGGTTTTGAAAATGGATTTAAATTAGTTACGAATACAGATTTAATTCAATCAGAGAGTCGAATTTGCTGACAATTGTTTTAGCAAAAGTGTCCCCAAACACGATTCAGTTTTGAATTTGGCACGAAAACCGTTTTGTATTTTGCATTTCGTTATTTTCGTTGGTGCTGAAATTTCCATATTGTGGTTTGCTGTAATACCAAAATCAATTAAACTTTGTTGGTAAATAGTTTGCATACGATTCGTAAGTTTACTTAAGTATTTGTACTCTTAAACGAAGTTTATATTAGTCGTATATTCTGATGAAGACACGTGTCGTAATCATTTGAACATAAATTGAAAGTTAGGGTCTACTTCCATCATTTGATGATTTCCCATCCAAAAAAAAAAAAGGGGTTTCCTTCCATAATGTAAATCCTAACGAATCACAGTTTTGGAAAACTTCTTGAGGGTCATGTTCATTTATTTACGTAACGAAAGTTTTACCAACTCGCGTATTATCAAAGTGATGTCACACTTGATGAGACCAATCACTAATGCAGCTTATGATAAGTTACTCGGCCATTATTTCAGAGTGTTTACTTTAAATATTTCGTAGTTGCTTGAAAACTTTTTACCTTTTATGATCATGCAAAATGATTTGGATTTGGCTTTTGGATGCATCCTGGTATCTCCCGTTCCACGCTACTGATACCGATCCTTCTTGTCGTTATTATCTGCCGCTGTTCCTTAACATTTGGCTACACGTTCAACAACTGCAACTGCCCAGAAAACAAAATAAAATAAATTATTTAAAGGAGTCACCGCGACGTGATTTGCATCAACTTTTCCAGATTTACAAATTTTATTCAGGAACTTAACTGTCTCTTTATAAGGCTGCTGCTATCCTATTTTGTTAGAGATTAAAAAGTTACCTAAATTCCAAATGTTTTCTTACAGAAATTGACATCCACAAATCCGAAGACTGCCGTTCTGAATGGGTTGAAGTACGGGATGGTTACATGCCGGACGCACCTGTCCTTGGCAGAATCTGTGGTTCCGGAAAAGGTCCCATGATGAGGTCCACTGGCTCAAGATTGACTGTTGTGTACCAACCTGGACCGAGACCAAAACCCCATAGAGGATTCAGGGCGTTTTATGAGGGTAAGTTACATCCAGCCAGATTTTGAACGTTATATAACACTGCAGTAATGTCAATTTACTTTTTAGCACCTTATTTTTTAAACGGATGATTCTGATAAATGACTTTATGCACTTGTGTCGCAATTTATTGCGTTGTCCTTGCTTCTTCTTCCTTACGAGTCGATTTACTCAAATTGTTTTAGACCAGTGTGTAGCACAGGTCTATCAGTTGCCCTTGCTGGTAACTTAATCAACGCAAAGATATCTTTTTTTCAATTCATCATTTTTTATCAATTCTTCTTCTATAAATCAGAGATAGGGATCTCTGATTTCTAGAAGAAGAGAAATAGTTATCAGTAGATAGCAACAAAATGGATGCATGTTATGGTTCAGGAAACTACTTTTATGACGCATGTAATACAGTTGGAGATGTGTCAGCATTCCAAAATGATCAAGTACCTAATGTACTTGTTGCAGCTGTTTGTGGTGGGGACATAGAAGTCGACAGCACAGGACATCTGGAGTCACCGAACTACCCTGATGACTATCAGCCAAATAAGCTTTGTATTTGGAGACTTTCGGTACCTCAGGTAATCATCATCCCTTTTCGTGAATTTTGTTCTGAATTAGTGGAGCAAATTCAAGTCAACAACATTCCCAATCACTAAGCAGAAATCAGAGGTCCAAAATATCAACAACAAAAACATTGCATGTCGCTTTTTAAATGGATGACGGCTGCTCGATATTCACACCGGTAAAAAAAAAACATTTGAAAAAAAAAAAAGGTTGCCCAATCAACCTGAAATATACATTTTTTGTGCTCCACTACTAGAAGTAATCGTAGCTATGTATTAGTGACTTTATCTAGCTAAAAACACATTATTGAAGTATATTACAGTCAGAAATAGCCGACTAATACATCTCCTAAACAAAAAAATGTAGTAAGATCAGGAGTTCTAAAGTATTATTTTTCTCAAAACTGCCAGGTTAGATTTTGACGTAAGTGTAGTTGAGGTATCCCCCCACAAATACCATAACAATGTCACTATTGGTTCATAGACCACTTCAGCTCAGTCCTTGCAATTTCAAACACATGGCATAAATTGCCCATCATCATCATCATCATCATCAGCCTATAATGTTCCCACTGCTGGGACACGGCCTCCTCTCAATGAGAGGGAATGGGCTATAATCTACCACGCGGGCCCAGGCGGATTGGTAGATGTCACATGTCTTGGTATTTTTGGTTCTAGGACATGCCGGTTTCCGGTGGTGAAATAAATTACACAAAGTAATGCGCCTGCCTGGGTTCGAACTCACGACTTACTGTTTGTAAGTCGGGGCCACCACTGGGCCACCGCTGCTCTCATTGCCGCTGTCTGCTGATTGCCCATTGGTAACTTAATGTCAAGTTTGCTCTTATCTTTCAGGATTATCAAGTAGCTCTTCGTTTCCACTCGTTCGAGGTAGAAAACCATGACACTTGTTCTTACGACAAAGTCAAGGTCAGGGATGGTGACTCCATGGACAGTCCTCTTATTGGCATGTTCTGCGGTCACAAAATTCCTCCTGACATAAGGTAAGTCATAACTTCTGATTAAGGTATTACTGCAGAAAATAAATGCCTACTTAGGTTTTCTTTTTTGTTGGCTTGCTTTGCGAATATTTTGATGGACATTCAGTTCCATTTTCTTTTACGGTGGAGGAGATCATCATGCTTTAATGTCGCATGGTCTATAACTTTACTTGTGGTGGAAACGTTTTATGTTGACTTTGTAGGTAAACATTTGCTTGGATTACTATTACAATTTTATTATCAGACCGTTTTTGCTTGTTGGTCAGAGTCACGATTAACCCACCCTGTAAAGTTGCCACAACTGGTTGACACAATAGGTTAGTTTCCACTATCAACAAATTATAAATCTATTTTGGTTTCGTCAGTTAGAGTATTGCAAAATAATGGACACGTATTTTTATGTATGAATATTGACAAAGATAAAATGCATCAAAACTCAGGAGTGCTCGTGACGTCAGAACGCACTAAAAATTATACCACGACGTGAAGTTTTGAGAATTTTAAAAACGTCGTTTTCGTCCATTTTGGTTTACGTAATTACGTAACAAAAGAAAAAATACGGGTCAAATATTTGTTGATATTCTAATTGACGGACTTATTGGATTTTATCAGTACACAAGCCTATTCGCTTTAAAGCTGATGCTAATTGTCTACAATAATCTTCTCTTACCCAATTTCTATCAATGCAACAACTCAACATTTCAGGTCTACATCCAACAAGTTACTGGTCATCTTTGAGTCTGACAGCACCGTCCAGAAGGCTGGCTTCTCCGCGACGTTCATGAAGGAGTTCGATGAGTGTGCCTCCATAGAGCATGGATGTAGCCACTCCTGTGTCAATACTCTTGGAGGGTATGAGTGTGCCTGTGATATTGGGTACGAGTTGCATTCTGATGGGAAGAAGTGTGAAAGTAAGTGGATTTTTAAATTTTGTTCTAATTCTTTGGGGAAAATCCGCCACTGACTCTGCAATTAACGTGGGTCATCAAATCATTTAACAAGATACTACGAAAGTTTGCTTTAGTGGATTGGTTAAGGTTATGTTCGAAACTTCTGTGACGTTGCTGCCTAAAAATATGTGCTGGTAAGAGGAATTAAAGCACTGGTTCGTAAAACAGTCCATTTACCAACAGTGAATCTTCTATATATATAAAAATGAAACCCGTTTTCCGTTGTCACGACATAGCATGAAAACGGCTTGACCGATTTGGCTCATTCTTTTTTTGTTGTGTTTGTTATTGACAGGAGAAGGTTCTTATGAAAAAAAAATGTAGTAGTAGGTAGGTAGGTAGTAGTAGGTAGCTTTTTCCCTCTTATGTGACGCAGACGAAGTTGCGTGGGTCAGCTAGTATTAAGATAGATTACAACGTGGCATATTTCTTCTTTCGTTATATCACGAGACCAAAATCCTAGCGAATAGTTAGTTTTATTCAACGTTATGACAATCTCTTTTCTCTAGATGCTTGCGGTGGCTCTCTATACGCACCAAACGGAACCATCACGTCACCATCATTCCCTGATCTCTACCCGCCATCCAAGAACTGTCTGTGGGAGATCGTAGCCCCACCTCAGCACCGGATAACGCTGAACTTCACGCACTTCGACTTGGAAGGAAACAATATGTATCAGCAGGTAAGAAACCCACTACTAATCGATAATCCCTTTCAAAGTAGTTAGATAGGTCCTTTAGATTTTCCTTTCACTTCTTTGTTTCTTTTTTTACTGTAGACATCTTCAAATTAACACCCTAGACTGTGCCCCAGACAATATTAACTAGTCTTCGTTCTCATTCAAACTTAGCAACTTCAATAATGTTATATCTTTAACTATACATCCTTTCTGCCTACCTTCGAGCCATCTCATTTATGGGGTCAATATTCTTCGAACCTTGTCATTCTTCGCCAGACACATTTATCCCTACTGAGCATTTAAGACTTACTGTGTATTCTTCCTTCTTGATGTTCTCATCTACATTCACAGCCCGACTTCACTCATTGTCTGGTACTGGCCGCTCTTTGCTTATAACGATCACCAAGTTCTTATACATCCATAAATCTCCCATACTTAGTTCATCAGTCACCTTTTGCAATAGCCCCCTTCTAAAAGCAAAGGTACTGCTTATAGTCACCACGGAAAGTTTATGTATTTCCAGGAGTGTGAGTATGACAGCGTGACGGTGCACTCCAAACTTGGGGCCGATGTGTTGCGACGACATGGCGTGTTCTGCGGGTCGGCACTGCCGCCACCAGTCACGTCGGATGGATCGGTGCTTAGAGTTCAGGTTTGTTTACCACTCGTTTTAATGATACAAGTCGTTTGACTAAACTCAATCTATGTCTGAATAGTAAGATCCAGCTGAAAAGAAATTACAAATTACAAACAACTTTTCGGAAAAAATACCAATAAACTCCCTATTACGGTTACTATGGCCCTATATGGCAAAATCTGAACATTCAAATAGCCCTAATTTTTACGTTCTGCCACAGTTCACGTCAGATGCCTCAGTCCACCGCTCAGGTTTCGCAGCAGCATACTACATCGACGTAGATGAATGTGCCGAAAACAATGGAGGGTGCCAACACGAGTGCCGCAACACGCTCGGCGGCTACGAGTGCGCGTGTTACAGCGGCTTCACGCTGCACCCCAACACACACGACTGCAAGGAGGGCGGCTGCAAGCATGACGTCACGCAGCCACACGGCACTATATTCAGGTAACTGTCGCAACACGCTCAGTGAATTCGAGTGCGTGTGCCAGCGGCTTCACGCTGCAACCCAACTTGCACGACTAAACTAACGTCACGCAGCGCACATGGACTATCTAAATCCAGAGAACTCTTCATGAGGCAGAAAAGGGGTTAAAAACATAATTTCTTTCACAGTCCAAACTACCCAGCAACCTATCCACCACGCAAGGATTGCGTTTGGCAATTCTCGACCACACCCGGACACCGAATCAAGCTCATCTTCCAGAAGTTTGAATTGGAGCCTCATCCTGTAAGTAGCCATTTTCAATCTGATTTACTTCTGGTCTTGGCCACTGATGGCATCAGACCTTGTCCAAGATAAAACTTTAAGCTATGTTGATGAGCGCTTAAATCACTTTTCGGAAGCTCGACACAACGAATGAATGGCGAAACATTGACACAAAACATCTTGAAATATTGATTTTTCTTTTTTTCGCTCTCCTCTTTTGTCTTAGTTGAAACCTCATCAGTAAATGTTTCGTCAGTGGAAACACAAACGGCATACTCACGCAGAATCCAAATGATGCCAGTTCAGCGATTTTTTATGGCTTCTGCAGAACTGACAGGGTTGCATACTCCTGACGATGCTAAAAGTATCCTTCATTCATCTTCCCAGGAATGTGCCTATGACTACGTGACGATATACGACGGAGCATCAGCAGACGAGAAGACCCTGGGACTGTTCTGCGGTAACAGACTGCCTCATCCGATCGTCGCGTCGCAGAACCAGATGTACGTGGTATTCAAGTCTGATGGCTCTGTGCAGAGAAGCGGGTTCTTGGCTAACCATTCTACTGGTGAGTTGGATAACCTATTAAATAATTCAAGGCTTAACAAAACTTTACGACTGATGCACATAAAACTAGTTCTTGGGCTCCTGTTAGCGCTGCTTCCGAGAAATGTAATTTAATCATTTGTTCGAGGCACGCTGATCAAAATTATTGTACTAACTCGTCTTTTTGCTAAAACTAGATTATGAATAAAGAATAAGAATCGTTGTTGCAATCATTTATTTTTCTTAACTTAACTTAACACTATGACAAAAATCGTAACGAGTAAAATTTTAACATAAATATGTGGAAAACAGAGGTCCCCAAACTCGGCTAAGCCTGTGTCTTGGGGGCTAAAATAGGGGCTAAAATTTTCTAATTCTTTAGGTCTTTCTACACACCTGTCAAAGATGTTGATATATATCGACGTTTCGTTACCTTCAAATCGCAAAAGCCGGAATCTTTACTAAAAAAACTCAAACTGAAGAAACTGGCTCTCACTATTGACTTTTACTGTTGCCTTTTAATTCTCAATCCACCAATTAACACCAATAAGTACCTATTGGGTTCTACATCCAATTTATAAATTATTCGTCTCTCGTCTTTCCTCCAGCTTGTGGCGGTTACCTCGCAGCTACAGAAGCGGTGCAGCATCTGTATTCCCACGCCCGCTACGGCGACAACGCGTACGAATCCAGGGCCAACTGCGACTGGAACATTGAAGCTCCCAGGAATCACTTTGTGAAGCTAACCTTCCTGACTTTCGAGCTGGAACCCGAATCCAACTGCCATTATGACTTTGTCCAAGTGTTTGGGGGATTGGATGGCAGTGGAGGGAACTATGGTACTTTCTGCGGAACTAAGGTAAAACCAATATATAGAAAGTGTTTTAGAATCGAAGAGACATTGGTCTAGTTCAATGACTCTTGATTCTCTCTGACTCTCTGATTGGTCAAATAAAAAAAAAATGATGCTTTTTAGGACACCCATTAAATACATACACTAAGCAGTAGATTATCAAACTCCCTACAACTCTATCTATCATATATTTCTAAGGAAAGAACGTTCTCACATAGTCATTGCTGATCCTAAACTGTTCTTTCTTGTTCTAGATGCCGCCAGAAATAGTATCACAATCTGAAGCCCTTCTCATTAGATTCCGAACAGACGATTCCCTAGTTTTCAAGGGCTTTTCGGCCTCATACCAAATAATCAAGCCAGTGTGGAGTGAAGAGGATAGTGCTGAGGGCGCAGAATATGATGAAGAAGAAGACGAGAGGATGCCCCCTCTAGTGGTCGGCAGGCGCGGCTTGCGCACGTCCATGTCACGCTTCGTGCGTCGTCCCACGTGACGCTGGCCGCTTCCCCGACACCCGCGACATCGCAGACCGCACCGCAATAGCCGGATCTAATCGGTTTAACGGTTTTTCGTTTAAATAATCTGGCAACACTGAAGTTGAACTAGAACAGTGTTGCCAGTGTTATAATGTTGACGTTCAGGAATTGTAGTTGCCATAGATAATTTGAGTACAATTTTTAATCAGTTTGAAATAAATAGTCACTGTTAGGGTTTTTTTATTGTTAAAACATTATCGCCTATTACACAAATGTAGTGAAATGCGGTCAGTTGCTTTTAAATAGTTGCGACAAAGACACTATTTGAAACGTTATTTTTTACGACTGAATAAAAAATGTAAATAAATTAATATTCCTAGTCTAATTTAGGTCTATTACTTAAATAGTGGTTACCATTGCAATACTCGTACGAGAAATGTGGATGGATCACGTAATATATTTTACAAATAAGTGATGTTACTTATTATTATTATATTAGCCTATTACCAAAGAAATGTTCATAGTTCTCATTAGTCACAGTAATAAGATCTTTTTTTACTTTATTTACCCGTTTTTACTACGTATTTCAATGTTTGTATCCGCTAATAAATTTTAATATTAGACAAGCGCACATAGAATCATTTGGCCATTTACATGCATTTATAATCTAATATAAAAATATAAATTAGTTATAGAATTTGAGACAATATATAAAATTTAAGAGATAATAATATTATATAAGATGTAAAAAGTTATTTTGTAATAGGTGTTCAATTCATATCAATATTTGAATACATTTACTGTATGTATACTAGTAGATAAGCTCATTTTACTGAATTTAACGTACCTAGACATTAGTTGGTCTCTTTTGGCAGTCAGAAATCAATACTCCTTTTTTTATTGATGTAAGTACATGACACCAAATACTCGTAGAAATTATTTAGTTTTAAGTACCGTACATCATAAAAAAAAAGATTTCATCAACTGGAGTTTTCGTACAGAAGTTATTACCATTCTACAGTTTTTTAATAATGGCTTTTTGCACTCATCTCTTTACTCTGAAAGGTAGTTAAACTAGTTACTTACTTTGTTTTACTCCTATCTACATTATTTTTGTACTTACGTATTTATTAAGAACGCAGTTACGATCAAAAAGTAGTTTCAGTTATTTCATTAAATGTGAAGTAGTACCTATCATAATAAAAGTCGTATAAATGTTATAAGTTATCATTGTGCCAATATGGGATACTTAGTTACTGTTAATGCCATAGAATAAAATAGGCTAGCGTTTTGTAACTTAATTATGAATATTTATACGTAGGAATGTTATTTTTATTAAAATGCAATGAAATGTATCCTTGTTTGATTATTTATTTTATATCCAAAACTTTGTAATTTATGCATCTAAACAATAATGCAACACTATTGGAAGTAAGCGAGTCCTGGCTGGAGCAGAAAGATAGCCTAATTTATCAACTCCACGTCTCAAAGTGCATATTTGGCGTATGGATGAGGCCACCTTACGAGTTACTGCAATGCTCGATTTCATCAGCACACTCACTACCAACAACAATGGTGAATAAATGGTGTGATTGACACTGGCTTGGCCACCATCAGGGATTTTTATTTTGATAAAACAAAAAAATAGTCGCAAAGTCGAAATTTGTCGCCAAATATCAGAATTTGTCGGTCACTGGGGAATAAAGGTGGTCGATCTGGAGAGAGTCTACCCAGCTTGGCCAAATTGAGATCTCAAAAACTAGAGTACGTAACAAAGATCTGTTTTCTCCCATATTTTGAGTCTACGGGTCACCCCGTGCTCGGGCAGAAGACAAACATGTCGAATTGTATAAAAAGAGCTTTGCTTAAACAAGTACATACCTACCTGCATAAATGAGTAACTAGTCTAGTTCAAATTCTTACCTAAATAAACCATACCTAATCAGTAACTAGGTACATCTTTATCTAGCCACTTATATGCCTACTAATATAGCATAAGGCTTTTAACTATTCAGGTAAAATCCACTAAAGTATACAGGGATTTCGATTTACATAGCTTCTAAACTCTTCACATTGGCGTCCACCCCACCAGGCGATAACAAACACGTCTCAAACTAGTAAGCTTCAAATAACGGTCAAGAATTTAATAGGAGCGTTTTACCTTACAATAAAACGCTTATTAAATACTTACCTTATTTGAAGCTTACATTTAATTTCTGCCTGGTGTTTTCGACACAATGACAAACGCCTCCGAGCTCCGATGACTCGAGGCACCTGGTGGGGGTGGTAGGGATGTGCGAGCGAGATAGATGTAGCGGATATTATAGAAAGAGAGGCAAATATAAGCGGAAACGGAAAGGGCCTATCTCAAACTAGTAAGCTTCAAATAAGGTAAGTATTTAATAAGCGTTTTATTGTAAGGTAAAACGCTCCTATTAAAATAAGCCATGGCAACTAAGAGATGACCAGTCACAACTGACAGTGCCCGTTCACGAACATGACGCATGGATCAGCACCACCATACCATTCAGCTCAACCATTTTGAAGGGAACTAAATTGTCCGACACACGCGCCATCATCAACGAGACATTTGAGTGAGCATGACATACCCTCAACCGCCAGGGCACATTCAAGTCAAAAACTAAAGTAGGTTTCCAGTGAATGATAGCTTTCTAGTACATAGTACTCACACATATGGGCTATGCGTTTATATAATACTAAATAGATTGAATATAAAATGCAAAGATAGTTGTACAATCTTCAGCAGCTCCAACAATACCTATAATGCTATCAATTTTGCGCCTCTGTCCTTGTGGAGCAGGACCAGCATTGAGCCAAGCATTTTTCATTTATCAGCGATATATTCGAGTTTCTCTTACTATCTTACAATCACTACTTTTAACATTCGATAGTGAAAATCTTATGCATTCGTTTTTTTTTTCATTTAATACCAAATTGTTTGCTGTAAACCAATTTCGGACCTGAAGTAGGGCATCATTCACGTCATCTAGATTTTGGAGACTATAGATGCTCTGTGGGAATACCTTCTAAATGGAAAAGATAACCATGGTGACAGCTTCAGTCAGTCACAAAAGTATTGAAAAAAACGTCTTTCAGTCTATCGACATCAAGGTTTTTTCGATCGTGATGGTGGCTGCTTAGACCGCCTTCGGTTATTTTTTTTTGAAAGCCTAGATGTTGCTGCGATAGGCTAGTAATAACTACTACAAGAATTTGGCGTGGAGGCGGTACACTTAATCCATTTGAACTAAATATCGGTTTGAAAACAACACGTTGACTATTTAATTATTTTATTTGTTCTTATTAACCGTCTCTCACCGATTAAGTAACTATATGACACTTGAAATTTGGTTATGGCAACATTTTTCTAAACGTCAACTTGTTGTTTTGTCATTAATAAAAAGAAAAGTCAAATCTAGTAATTTATTTATTTCGTCTTTAGTAGCGTCTTTTTGACCTAATTACGAGAAACTTAACTGAACACGTATTAGATTACTTACGGAGCGTGTATTTTGTTAAAATGACTGCGTTAGCGTTTAAAGTTAAAAGTAAAAATGGTCAACAAATACTTAAAGATTTGACCTCTGATAGCACCGTGGGCGAACTGAAGATGTTTTTGTCAAGTATATCGGACGTGAGCGCTGAGAGAGTTGGTGTGCTGTGTGGGTATCCTCCGAAGTCTCTGGACATTAGTAATGACAGCCAAAAACTCTGTGACATTGGTTTGAAAACTGGCGAGACTCTGATCGTCGAAGAGAAGCCAGCAGTCCCGACCGGTCCAAGCAAGACCCCCGAGTCTAAACCTCAAGAAAACGGTATTGCGTCACACGAAACTTTAGTACCCATTAGACCAGGAATTTTAATGAAGAAGGTGGTCCCTTCTGATAATTCATGTTTATTTACTAGTATAGGTAAGTTTTCTAAAGATTTATCAATGACAAAGTACTTTTTTACTACTTCTTTATTTGTTTATGTCATTGTTATGTAGGAGGCATTCATGTCTAACTACGATTATTGGTAATAATGTTTAAATGGGACATTTTAAGGTCGTGCAGAATGTGAGTATAGAGACAGTATCTAAATATAGCATTGTTTCTAATTAACAGTGTTGGTATTAGATGTTCAGTGGATGTAGAGTGCATGATTAAATGTCATGTGTGACAATGGATCATAAAGTTTAATGATCTAACTAGTCTCCCATAATGTCCTCATGAAATTTGTAACTTGTTGTTTTCTTACTAGATTCATTTTCTATCAGCATTATTCAATAAAGTTCCAACTGTATTATTATATTTAAAAAATAGAACATTTAAAGTACCTACTTCTATAGTTAAATGTGTTTTCTTTTGGTTATGTAAATTAAACACAATAAATTATGCACTACCTATGTTTTTTTCCACAATTAAGTAGTTTGAAAACTATTCCATTAAAAAAAATTATATTATGAAGATAGGTAGCCAGAAACCAGATCAATCAAAATCAACAATCTTCTGATACTTTGTTGTCCTTCAAATGAATAACTTATACTTAATAATTAATTATTCATGCAAAAACACTGGCTCGTCCAGTTATTCAAATTAACTAATCAACCATAAACAAATATAGCTCAATTAATTAAAACAGGCAGACATATCACAGAATATTTTTTTATGTTCCAGGATTTGTATTAAACGGAAATGTAGACACTACAGTACATTCTCTAATGCGAGAGATAATCGCGATGGAGGTAGCTAGCGACTTAGATACTTACAATGAGGCGGTGCTCGGAAAACCAAACGCTGAATACTGCTTGTGGATCCAACAGCCAAGTTCATGGGGTGGTGCTATAGAGGTACTTCATTTTTTTTTTAAATAACCAAGATGCCTTCAGTACATCACAATCATTACACTCAGAGTTATGGAAAATTAAGGTGGGAACCCTGCTGCTCCTAGGATATAAGAGTCAAACACAATGCGGTAGTCACCAGGACCTGCTCGGCCCGTGTGATGCGATTATACCCCACCACCTTCAATGGCAAAAAGGGGAGAGGTCTTTGTCTGGAGGCTGAATATTTTAAATACAATATAACAACTTTTAAGTTGACTGATATTAAAAACAATAAATAACAAGTTCCCATTCCCATGGGAGTATGGGGATTAAAAATATAGCCAATATTACTCGCTGATAATGTATCTATCCATTGCTGAAAGAATTTTTCAAAACAGTCCAGTAAGTTTTACGTACACACAATAATACAAATCTTTTTTCTTAATAATATTGTTATTCATAATATAAATATTGAGTCCAGTGTTATTTTGTCACTGATATTATATTACTTTTGTGTTGTGCGACTATACCATTTTTTTAAAGAAAATAAACTTTATTGTTATAATATAATAATATTATAAAATATATTGTTATATTAATATACAATCTCTGGAGCTCTGATCACCAGTGGCTCGGAGCATGGATTAGCAAGTAAGATCCTGGGTTGGATTTTCAGTCAGGCAGCGTTATTGAGTTTTTTTGTAGCATCTGGATTTCTGCCCAGTTGATGGCAATAGGCTCGCCCGGTGGAATGTGAGAGTACTATTAGGTACACCTCTGCCTAAAGTCTTCTGCTACTACTGGCGTGATGGTTAAAGTAGGGTAACATTGTTTTTTTACCAAACAACTTCTTTGTTGCTATAATATTATCTAAATCAATGAATGAAATTAAAATGAATATTGCCATGACTTGAAGTAAATCCATGATGATGTTTAATTTTACTGTTGCATAAATTTTTATTACTCATGCAATTTTATCTGTAATCTTTAAGTTGTTAATCTACTAACATTCTCATAATTTTTTTATGTGAATATTTGCGCACCGTGAGCTAAGCGCATGAAGGCCGGTTTGATTTCCAGTTCAGGCTTTTGTTAAATTTTTTCATCAGCAATTTATCAATACATAGTAGCTAGAAATCTGGGTGGGCATATAATAAATAGCCTTCATCATCATCAGCATCATCATCATCATTTCAGCCGAAAGACGTCCACTGCTAGACATAGGCCTCCCCCAAGTGTAGCCACATTGACCGGTTTCGTGCCACTCGCATCCAACGGATTCCCGCAACCTTCTCCAGGTCATCGGTCCGCATAGTAGCCTTGATAGATAGTATATACGGTATCCAAATATAATACGCGAAATGTGGGTGAAATCATACAGCCCAGCGTAACCTTTCGTGGAATTCAAGCGTCACATGATATTTGTTTTTTTTGTCTTTTTTAGTTAGCCCTTGTTGTTTCACTCCTTGGCAGAGGCCTTCTCCCATTTCTGCCACTTCTGTCAATGGTGTGCTTTTGCTCGCCAATTCACGAGGAAGCTTTCCAAGGCGTCTTGCCATCGTCTCTTCGGTCTGCGGCGACCCCGTCTAGTTGTCTCAAGGGGAGCCCTGACACCTCGACGCCTTGTCTGTCAGCACAGCTGTAGAGAGAGACCCGAATATCGCAAGACTCTCCAGTCTTGCGATATACGGGTCTACAGCTGTGCCAATAAACATGGCCTGCCTAGTCCTATTTTAGTCTCGCAGTTTTATAAGCTACATCGGCAATTTGCATTCTAGAATACCTATATAATTTCAACATTTTTATTCAGTCTATTCAGCCTCACTTATTCAAACGATTTAATTATGCAAATGCCAGGCAGAAATATTTTTAAATTCAAATGTAAGTTAGTCATACCACTAAAACTTATATAATATTTATTAATTCCAGGTAGCAATCCTATCTCGTTTCTATGGACTCGAAAT
The DNA here is from genome assembly GCA_916618015.1 of Xestia c-nigrum. Classification (NCBI taxonomy): domain Eukaryota; kingdom Metazoa; phylum Arthropoda; class Insecta; order Lepidoptera; family Noctuidae; genus Xestia; species Xestia c-nigrum. The sequence continues at coordinate 21,919,757 of OU745250.1, forward strand.
GGCTGTTGTAGACACATTGAACGCGATTATAAACAGATTTGGTGAAGACAAGAACTACGGACAACGAGTTTTCTTATTATTTGACGGCGTGCACTACGATCCCTTGTATTTGGAGCAGGTTGACGTGAGTACTTCTTTTATTTATTTAGATAACATAGGACAGCTGGACAACAACAGCGCACCTACAATTATTGCACTTGTATGCTCAAGAAAATGGCATCATGTAAATGAGGCTCAAAGCTCTCACGCGAAACTAAGTTGAATGAAGTCTACTGTTTTTATTGCATTGACATAAAGCTATCTGATTGGCTCAAGTTAATCTGCATCAATAAGTGCAGCCGCTTTACTTAGCTTCATTTAGCTAAGAGCAATGCATAAAGCAGCAAGTAAATCTTAATATATATAAATCTCGTGTCACAATGTTTGTCCTCAATGGACTCCTAAACCACTGAACCGATTATAATAAAATTCGCACACCATGTGCAGTTCGATCCAACTTGAGAGATAGGATAGTTTAAATCTCAAATTATGAGACGCAGACGAAGTTGCGCAAGTCAGCTAGTAAATCATAAAAAACTGGCCCATTTCTCTTGAAGTTTTGATCTAACCACTGATCAATGATAATATCTAAAAAGTAACGCTATGTTGTAGTCTGTTTCACAAATGCCATGATGATAGAACGTCACAAGATATCACTTGTTCCACAGGGAGGTGTCCAAACGATATTCCCGACAGAAGACATGGAGATTTACCGCGAGGCAGAGCAGTTGGCACATGAAGCCAAGTCGTCCAGACAATTCACCGACGTAAACAAGTTCACTCTCCGGTGTAATGTGTGTGACAAGCTAATAACCGGCTACGTGGAAGCCCAGAAACACGCCAAAGAAACTACCCACACGAATTTTGGTGAAGTTTAGCGAACAATCGGTTGTTTAAGGTGTATGAATGTCTAAGGTCCATGTTCACTGAAAAGATAACGGTCTGATTGTCTAAAAACGCCTGTCACTGTAACATGTTCCCATACAAAAATATGTTTTAATCAGCTGTTTTTAGATAATCAGACCGTCATCTGTTTGATGAAAATGGACCTAAATGATTGTGTCTGCTTGCTGAAAATGTGGTAAACGATTGTTAATAAAGCTTTTAACGAGACTATGTTATTGTATTTTATGTTCACTGATTTCAGTGAGTTTTATTGACTGATTCGTGACTCTCTTAACATTTGTCTTCCGACTTTCAAGCCCGGTTTCCATCGCAAGCGGAGCGGAGATTCTTACTTATTTTACCTCGCAAGAGAAAATTACTTACATGTTTTTCCACCAACAAAGGGTGGAGCGGAAATGACTGCGGGCAAAAAGTGTAAAAATAAGCTCACTCTGCTTATTCTTCTTTAATTTCTCTTTTGCGGTAGAAAATCAGACGACCAAACTCTTTCTTGGTGGAAACGCAAACCTATTTCATGAAAACGAAGTCCGCTTCGCTTCACGATTTCCGACTTATTAGTCTATCGCGATGGAAACCTTGCTTCACACTTATTTTCTTTGTTTCTTCGAGTTGATATGACTTAATAACTTAGCTATTTCAATTTTAAATTCCCATTTACTCTTCCTTACAACAAAATAACCTCATTTTACATAGTATCAAAGTGCACATATACTTGAAGAAAAATATTCCTACTTATATTAAATACTTAGTATAAATTGTCAAGCGGACACAATCACATAAATTAGCTTAATTTTGTTAGGATTTTTAATAGTTTTTTTCCAATTCCCGAAGACCTATAACTTAATTACATTTGTGAACATAGTTGCATTCGGTTGGAGATTATAATGTTATTGTTTATAATCTCAAATATTTATTGTTAAAGCGTTTGTTTGAGATAATGCACATATCCTACAGTAACATCTATTCAGTATCATCTATTTAGTATTACTTTGAGAGTCTCAGATGAAATAAAGCAATTATTTTTACATGATCACAAGGCCGTTCGAGTCTAATGTTGTTAAAACGGTGTCTTTTTATAATTATGATTATTTATTTTTACGTTGTATATTTTTTAGACACTCAATGTTTTCATCAAAGTAGGTAGCTTAAAGAATGCAGCACAGTCAATTACTAGTATCAGCTAGACAGGTGATTTTATTTTAACTGTCATAGCAAGAACAAGAAATAACAACGCCAATTATTCATACAAGGAAATGTGAATTTCTGATATAAATTATGGTTGTGTTGTCTAACAGAGATTAGATGAAATTTCTCGATATTCATGAGAACCATTATAATTAGCTATTTCTTAATCGATTTCATTGTTATTTATCTTATTAATATTGTCTCGATGTTAAACTAAGGATAACGAAATTATTCGTGTACAAATGTAAATGAATTTAAAATTGATCGAAAACGAAACTAAACAGACAATAACAATAATTTTTCCTGCCGTGTTTTGAGTCCTCTTTTTGAGTTTTTCTCTAATAGCATTACTAGTGCAAGGTCAAAAATAGTGAAATTTTCACCCCCCCCCCCCCCCCTCTGGAAACTGGAATGTTGGTCTACGTAATCCAATAGATGACCTTTTCTGTGAACTTTATCAAATAAGGTTGGATTTTATGGAATGAAGATGTGTACTAACCTAATTAATTTCGAGAAATTAAAAGAAAAAACGATTTTGTGGTATTTTCCAAACCGTGTCCAGGTATTGAACTCAGGAAGCGATTTATGCATGTTATATTTATTGAAGCTTATCGTACTTTTTTAGTATAAATCACTTCATTCAGTTTTAAATTGCGTAAGTAGGTACTTATTCGCAAATATTTTAACCTTCAACTTGATGTTATCTCCTCTATGATCTATGAATTGGCAAGAAAAGCGTTTATTTTGTAATAAGACTCATTGGCGGCTTAAAAACGCAGAAGCGATCGCTATTTATTTTTTGGATCACGTTATTGAGTCGCCAATGAAAAATATGACTTGTAAATTGTAAAATAAGGCTCAAAAATATAGCATAAATAAAATTTGATAAATGAAATATTTCTTTATTTTCGTGAACGTTGTACTTAAATATTTTTTTCATGCGATTCCTTTTATTTAAAATGTATCTGGGTCCCTGGGAGCAGAACACACTAGTTGGTAGTTCATCATCATAATGATTGTTTCAGCCGAAAGTCGTCCACTGCTTGACATAGGCCTTCCCCAAGTGTCGCCACATTGACCGGTCCCGTGCGGTTCGCATCCAGCGACTTTCCGCAACCTTCATCATGTCCCACGCGTCTTCCGATTCACTCCAGAACTTTTCATCCCCATCGGCCATCCGTTCTGCGAGCAATGTGCCCGTCCGTTCCACCTAGTTACTATTGATGTTACTAGCTGGACATTTTTATTCCAAGTAGATACGTTATTTAAAAATTTAACTTTAACGTAACTAATGAGACTTTTTTGTTCCACCTAGTTACATCGTAGATAGGTACCATCGTCGCTTCAAAAGATAATTATATTAGTTAGCTCTCGTGAGTCATGTACCTACTCCTAGTACTTTCATGCTCATGGCAACCAACGTCTTAACCACTATGCACGAGCACGACAAGATTTTGACACATGACACATCAGCTAAATCGGCGGGGTGGTGCGAATTTGTCAAAAATTTACAGAATTTTCGTGAACTTTCAGCATTCGATTTTTTTATGAAAAATATGTCTAGGAAGCTGTATCATACCATATCTTTGTGGTAAATATCTCCAGTAACGTGTTTAGGTCGGTAAAACGGCGTCAGTGTATTGCCAAATATTTATAAAACACATATTACTGCACCCAAAGACATTAAATTATACTACACAATAGACGGGACATAGCGAAAAAAATCGTAATCCGATACATTTGTCCTAGTACTCCTAGTGGACAAAAGTCGCTCAGTCTAGTGTGGTACGCCTGCATGTTATGTCGTATTCTTGACAAACTGTCAAACAAAAGAAAAATATATTCTAAGAAAATATGGCCGAGTAGCGCATTACGGTATTGTAAATCTCGTTATGGTAGAACGACTGGATCTAACTTCGGTTTATTTTCGTAAGTATTTGTTATATTTACTTAGTAATAATTATTTTAATAAATAGTTCTAGAACATATGCTAATTTTGTAATAAGCGCCCTCTATTGCTGAATAGCTTTACTACTGCCTTGCAGAGATGTGATGTTGTTTATCGATTTTGTCATCGATATTTTATGAGGTAAATAATAAATAACACTTAAAATATAATACTGTTTGAACATAATCATATTATTTAATTTAAATGTCAATAAAAGAACAAGTACTATTCGTTCAAGTAGGGTTCTGTTATTGCAGGTTTCCGAGTGTTTCCTAGTTCAGATGAAGAGGTTCCCAATTCAAGTTACGAAGTACCGTTAGTCTTGTAATTATAAAATAAAATTTAAATATAAAGGAGATGTTTGATTTTGGGCCACCACTATGTACACTACATGGATAAATAGGAAAAAATTAGGGGAATTCCACAAAAATACTAATAAATTATTTTGAAGAGGGGTACAGGCGTTCATAAATGTAGTTTTTTAATAAGAAAACCCTATTTTAGGGCAGCCATGACAGTTGTGTGACATGACGTTTGACGACTTTGACAGTTTTAAGAAGTGACATCTTCGTTTGTCTTTGCTTTGAGTTTGGATTGTATGGACATTTGACTGTTCAATCAAATGTCATTGTCAAAATGACAATGTATACTGCTGCTCTGATCCGCCATGTTTAATTTTATTTTGTGTTGCTCTCCTTGACCAAGCTCATTTGAATGTACATGGAAACGAAGTGAAATTAAAGAAAATTAACAATGAAAAGCGGTTACTGTAATATACAGCAATATTTACATATAGAGTACATAGTGCTGGCCCAGGCTCCATACATTTCTGGAACATCTCCTTTTATTTTACAAAAAAATTACATATCTTTGATAGCAATTTATATATCCATTTCTATATCTTGCATGATCATTTAGTAATTTGTATGTAAAAAAATAAATAAATAAATAACTTGTACACATTGAAACCACTAATCGTTTTATTGTTTTCCAAATATTTTTGGCATTTGATCTATTCAAATGTGAACCGAAAAATAGTCTCGTAACTTTTATTATTATTATAGATACCTTGTTTTTTAAAAGGTAACATCCCTACACAAAGTTTCTAGTATGCTATTCAAAGCTAGATGACGTTACTGACTTTTCGTGTTTCCAATAGCCGCTATAATTTTGCTATATTATTCTAGATGGCGTTAATGAGACAAGGGATCACGGTTTTTCTATGACATTTCTTCGCATAGCCCCTCTATTGTAGGTATATTTAATCTCTTTGACTGCACCCTTCCATAAACTAGGTAACGTAGATGCGCTGGAAATAATGAACATAGGCAAGCTTTTCGTTAGCTAAACAAACTGGAAAAAGCTAAATAAAAACAGTAACTTTCTATCTGCGTTCTTATTTTTGCCATTATTCATACATCATTTCATAAAAAATTACGATAAAAGTCTTGACAAATATTACTATTTTTTTTTTTATAATCTTTATTCATGACCATAGATACCAAATATTACTAAAAAAAAAACAATGTTGCAACCAACCATAGACGTAGAATAATATAGACTGCTGGATATCTTCCTTTGCATTCGCACAAGACAAAGACAAACATATAATCTCCATCAGCATCGAAAAGAGACGGAGTAACAATATTTCTGTCCTTTATCGCGTGCCGGCTAAGCACATCATTGTGCACAACAAGTTTGACGTTTGTGACTGTTGTAGATTTACATCTAATTGATTTATAACAATTACATCCAGATATCAACAAAATACGTATCTTTTCGTGCCCAATTTGCTAAATTACATTTGTGCAATAGTGCAAAATGGTAAGGTGCAGTGTAATAAACTGTAAAAATGATAGTTTGATGAAGATTGCCGGATTGTCCTTTCACTCGTAAGTATTCGATGTTTTTAAGTATTTGTTCACGTTTTGTTCTACTATTTATAATCAAATAGTTGCAGTGATTTACTAACCAACCGATTATAAAAACTAAAAAGTGAAAAATGCCATAAAATCGTGATTTGGGCTATATTTTTAATTTCTTACCAAAAAATTCAGTATTGCCACTTTTTTTACGGGGAATTTACCCTTTAATATGGGTATTGGGTAGTACTTTTTTTATGCAATATCCATAAAAAACTATTAAAGCATTGATCTATATGATATTAATAAAACACACTACTAGTATATATCTATTACTATATTATAATTATATTATTATTTTTATTATACATAATCTATACTATAAAAATTTGAGATAGTAAAAATATCGTATTATATTTGCAGATTTCCAAATAAACCGGAAATAAGAAACCTGTGGATTGCTGCTACCAATAGGCCTAATTGGGCTCCAAAAATGAGTTCCAGGATTTGCAGTCAACATTTTGACTGTAACCTTTTAATAAAAAAAGGAACCAAAACTTTCTTGTACCCCGATGCTGTTCCGAATATGGTAATAAAAATAGACATATCACGTGATTGCAAAGATTGCATTTTATTACAAAGGTTATGAAATTTTAGCATTTGATTTTGTCAGATTACAGAGGCAGTACATCGAGAAAGCACTATGAGCAGTAAAGCCACATCCGCGGAAACATTAGCGGGGACCTCGAATACAGTTTTACCTGTAAGTAACATTCATATTTTAACAGCTTAGTAACAAGCAGAAAGCGTATGACCTACCTATCATTCAATCAAATTTTGGCCCACAGTGGACATTTAAAGATAAAGACGACTTAATAAAGTTGTTACTAAAAAGAGTTAAATCAGTTTTAATTTGTAATAGAAAACAGTTTTTAATTATGTAAGCAAAATAATGGTGTTTTGTACGCATTTTTATCTACGAGAAATAACAATCTGGTGCACGATTTTGGCCATATCTTGACCACTCCTTTTGTATGTACGTAATAATGTTTCAATAATAAGTGCGAAATATAATAAAATTTTACGTTATTTATTTCAGCATTCGTCACCAGAGTTTACGCCCAGAACATTGAAAAGAAAATGGCAGAAAACCCAAGAAATATCAAAACAGCGCTTGAAAAAACTAAAAGCACTTCGAGAAAAATCTAGGAGATTAACCAAAAAGGTAGCAGATTTAGAACAGGTTCTAACAGAATTAAAATCAAAGCTGCTTGTTGGTGAAGAAGACTGTGAGCTATTATCATCGATCGATAATGTTAACAAAGACTTTCTGAAAAAAGTTGTAAATCCGTCTACTAACCGAAAATATTCTCCTTCTCTCCGAAAGTTTGCGTTATGCTTACATTTCATAAGTCCACGTGCATACAATTACGTAAGAAAAACTTTTAACTCTTGTCTGCCACATCCATCCACCTTACGTTCTTGGTATAAAAGTGTTGACGGTAGTCCTGGATTCACTAAAGAATCTTTAGAATGTATTAAAACCTTAGTGAATCGTGCTCAAGCACAAAGTAAGACTTTATTTTGTGCACTAAGTATAGACGAGATGGCGATACGTAAGCATGTCCAATGGGATGGAAAAAAGTGCGTAGGGTTTGTTAATTTCGGGGAATCATTAGAAGGTGACAGTGTGGCTGTTGCTAGAGAAGCACTAGTATTTATGCTTACGGCAATCAATGATTCCTGGAAAATTCCCGTGGGTTATTTTTTAGTAGATACTTGTAATGGCGGACAGAAGGCAAATTTAGTAACGCAGTGTTTAGAGTTGCTAAACTCTTGTGGTGTCAAGACCATATCTTTAACTTTTGATGGGTGTCCCGCAAATTTTGCTATGGCCAGGAGTCTAGGATGTCTCTTAGAGCCCTCAAATGTCAGCAATCTTAAAACTGCATTCAATGTAGGTGATCAAGAAATTATGATTATGCCGGATCCTGTTCATATGCTCAAACTAGTGAGAAACACACTCGGAGAAAAAAATGAACTCTTAAATTCAAGTGGTCAAAGAATTGCTTGGAAATATATTGTCCGACTTCACGAGTTACAACAAAACGAAGGGCTTCATTTAGCCAATAAGCTGCGTAACCAGCATATCAATTTTTCAAAGCAAATTATGAAAGTAAAGCTTGCAGCGCAAACTTTCAGCAATTCAGTGGCTGAAGCCATTGAGTTTTGTAATAAAGAGCTTGGTTTGTCTGAATTTTCTGGATCGGAGGCTACCGTAGAATTTATCAAAAATATGAATACTTTATTTGATGTTTTAAATAGCCGGAATTTTAACACATATGGTTTAAAAAAACCAATTTATAAAAATAACATCAGAGAAGTAGGTTTTTTTCTTAACGAGATGGAAACTTATTTAACTGGCCTTAAATTAGACAACCAAAACATTTTAATGTCTAATAGAAAAGTCGGTTTTTTTGGGTTTCTAATTTGTATCAAAAGTGTAAAAAAATTATGCAATCAGTATATACTTCCTGAAGCATTAAAATTCTTGCCTATATACAAATTCAGCCAGGATCATTTAGAATGCTTTTTTAGTTCTATTCGCGCTCGAGGTGGCTTTAATAATAATCCAACCGCCATTCAGTTTGAAAGCGCTTACAAACGCCTCGTTGTCCACGGTGAAATTAAAAATATTACATCTGGAAATTGTATTCCACTTGAAGAGATTAAAATTTTAACATTTAGTGAAATCCGCTTTGAAAAAAAATTTAATCTGTATACTAAAGAAACTTCTGAACCTATTACTGACACAGATGATTTTTTAGACAGAGATCTTATAATCAACATAGATCATGATTATTTAACTGATCCTTCTAGGCTTACTCTATATACTAAACAAATAATAACATATATTGCCGGTTTTATTGCAAGAAAGTTGAGAAAAGTTATTAAATGTGAGGACTGTCTTTTGGCTTTGATCACAGATAAATATCACGGAATCATTGCCAGAAGAGACAAAGGAGGCCTTATCTATCCTTCGACTGATTTAAATAAAGTCTGTGAAATAGCAGAAAAGATATTCCGAACTCGTTCACACAAAGGTATATCATTTTATAATGAGAAAAATTTGATGCCAAAACTTGTATTATCTTGTTTCAAGGAATGCACGCGTACCAATATTAATATATTTATTAATGACCATTTCGACAGTCAGCCTTTTATAGGGAATCACAGAACTCTCCTCATTAAATCAATCGCGATGCATTACTTCGAAATTCGCATTCACCATGGTACTAAACAATGTTTTGAACCAAAATCAAAAATCAGAAATATCCATAATAAGTTAGTGCTTTTTCAAGGTCAATAATTTGTGTGTTTATGAATAAAACATTGCAGTCACATCGGTTTTTTATTTCTCATCAGAACCCCCATATAATCTCCAAGAAATCCGAAAACTGAAAATTTGTAGTTCCACAATTTTTTTTTTGCGGGAACTGTTTTCATTGGTAAGTTTATACGGAACCCTCGGTGTGCGACTCCGACTCGCCCTTCCCCGGTTTTCTTTCTGTCGCTTTCAATGACACAGATTTCATCGGTCTAAACTTCTTGCTTTATGTAGGTACCTATTTCTAATTTTATCACTAATTTTTGGGGTAAATTTTTCCTAACAGGGTAACCCTAAATGTAGTGAAGTACTTTTTTTTGTCCCTTTCAGCGACACGCTTTCTCGCCATCTATATAATACTATATCTATGCAACCAACTTATCACAAATGACATATCACTTCGTAGTGCTGACCGTAAACACGAGTTTCATTATTACGATTAAAAAGTTGCATTCAGCCTAATCGATACTCGCAATCAAATTAAGTTTGGAAAAAAGTTTTGAGACACAATGAAAACTCCTTCGTTAAATTCTGAAATGAATCCTTTTATGCTACTTTTTTAATAATATCATGTATAATAGTAATTAGTCGTTGCTTTTGGTTGAGTTAATAAACACAGAACTCTCTAAACTCTTAACAAATACCGAAATTATTGCTTCAAGTCAACATTTTGATGATAATCTTTCCTTTAAAAACTTATGGATTGGAGAATTTGGAGAAACGCCGTTGCCGAACTAGCACCGTGTGGCAAATATGAGGTCTCACAGTTTAAGCAAAGACAAAATCTGAAAATGAATTATTAATATTTTCAACCGTACGAACGGACAACCTCTTGCTAAATTCGCGACGAATTTTTAAATTCAAAATTTAAATTAGGAATGTAATTGTGACTATACAATACACATACATTCACATTTATAAAGTATTTTTATTTACTTTAATAATTTATTGTGAATTTTGTTTTGTTATGTCTGAAGGTTGGATATAGTGCGCGAAGGATCGGAAAAAATGAATGATAAATAAATATTAAGGAGGCTAAAACTATTGTTACTAAACCAAGCTTATCTAAGTATTCAAAATCAAATGAAAATTCATAATCTGCCTTACCTTTTCCCATCTATTATGGGGTCGACTTCCAGTCTTACTGAAAACCAGTATTTTACATGGAGCGACTGCCTATCTGACCTCCACAACCCAGTTGGTACTGGGTGATGATACTACCTGTAACGACTTTCAAAGAACTACAAATGACAGCCGGGACCAACTGCTTAATTTGCTATCAGAGGCACGGAGGAAACTCGGTATGTAATGGGTCACCCATCCACAGACCAACCTAGGTATGCAAGGCGTCCTAAACGTCAACCCGAGCGGCCGTTATTATTTAACAACGAGCTCCTCGGCCTCTCTTTCAAAATTAAATGAAAATTGACGATTAAAATTATTGTACCATGGAAAGGCCTTTGCCCACCAATGCGATGTGTGTGGTGTTAAAAAAAGTATTTGAAAATAAAATGGTCTATCCCAATAACTAATCCAACCGAACACTGTAAAATAATCATACTATTCCCCATTTTGTTTACTAAATACAATTATCATGGTAGGAACCAAACCAATTTTCACCACACCTAAAAAATCAGTACCAAGATCCCTGGCAAAGAGTATATTATAACCTTTCATCGCTCAAAAAAATCCCAATAAATTACCTACATTGAAGTACAATGTAATTTTGAACAGCGAGTGCATTCTTAATTTAAATTTTGGTTTTGGTTTGGTTTTGCGTTGGTACAATGTACGAAAAACTATTAAGATTTCCTAACTAAAGCTTTTTAACAATGTTGTGGTGAATAAGAAGAAACCAACTCGTATATAAGCGAGCGCTGCCTTCAGCGCCCCCCTTCTGTTCGAGAGCTGTCAGACCGTCAACATGTCATCGTAGCGTCCGACATTTATTTTTTCCAATTTTATTTCTGTTTAGCTAATTGCTTAATTTATTTAATTAATAACTGTAGCTGTAAGATTTTTCTTTTTAAAAAGTAACTTGCCATCGAATTTACAACATCAGAAGTGGGATTCGATTCAATTTCAATTCAATTTCTGTTTTTGTTGATTAGGTTTGTGCCTAAATAAAAAATGTCGGATCGCTCTCGTAGTTGTCGCCATAGCCATGAGCTAGGCCGGCGACATAGCAGACATTGGGTTGGTACGCAGACTCCGGAGATTGACCTACAGCGGGAATTGAAGCAGGCTCAATCGACTGGAAAGTTGGACTCCTGTATGCGTGGCCCCTACCGCATCGTGAAGACGCTGCCACAAGGGCGCTACGAGCTCCAGTTCTTGGCCGGTTCGTATGGGAAGTACACGCAGGCAGCTGCGGAGTACATGATCCCTTGGCGCGGAGAGTGGACTCCTGAAGTATGTGCTGCTTACTTCGATGAGGTGTGTGTCGCCAAGCGTGCGGGTGTGTCCAAAGGCATGTGTTGTGGAGCGCGCGTGGGCGCGCTGCTGGGGCCGGATGCTGTGCTGGCGCTGGATGCGCTGCTGGTGCTGGACGCACTGCTGGCGCTGCTTGCGCTGCTGGTGCAGGACGCACTGCTGGCGCAGAACTTGCTGCGTTGCTGGCGCAGAACTTGCTGCGTTGCTGGCGCAGAACTCGCTGCGTTGCTGGCGCAGAACTCGCTGCGTTGCTGGCGCAGGGTGCGCTGCTGGCGCAGGGTGCGCTGCTGGCGCAGGGTGCGCTGCTGGCGCAGGGTGCGCTGCTGGCGCAGGGCGTGGTGCTGGCGCAGGGTGCGCTGCTGGCGCAGGGTGCGCTGCTGGCGCAGGGTGCGCTGCTGGCGCAGGGCGTGGTGCTGGTGCAGGCGCGCTGCTGGCGTAGGATACACTGGTGCAGCACGTGCGCCTGTCGCTACTGGTGCAACACGTGCGCCTGTCGCTGCTGGTGCAGTACGCGCTGGTTGTGGTATACTGTTGGAAATCTAGACTTTGTGTGTTGGGACAAGCTTCACGTAGTGCCTCTATCCTGAACAAATCTAGACCTTGTGTGGTGGGATAAGCTTCACGTAGTGCCTCTATCCTGACCAAATTGAGTTACGAGTACGCTTTACAGCTAGCCTCTGACTCCGCTAAGCCTTACCCGTTAATTTATCGAGACAAGCTTCACGTCGTGCCTCTATCTCGATGGCTTAATGTGTGCCAGACCACAATCAATGATGTGCGCATGCACAATGCGTAGCGTTGTGCATGGAGCACATGGTTCTCTATCCTATATAGATGCAGACCATGGAGATGAGGAGTCTACACTTGTTACGGATGAGTCAATCTCGCCAGCCAGCCAGTCTGTCTCCCAACCACAACCCAGTACCTCCGGGACCCAGGCTGAAGCGCCGCGGCATCTCATCGAGCCTGAGTCACTGCAGTATCACACCGAGCCTGAGTCACTGCAGCATCACACCGAGCCTGAGCGTCTGCAGCTTCACATCGAGCCTGATGGGCCTCCAGCAGACATAGCCTCCTTGTCTATGCTGGAGACCGACCACCAGAGCTGAAGACATCATGATGGAGCCCGGGACGGCCTCCTGTTAGGAGAGGCCGTGTGGTGAATAAGAAGAAACCAACTCGTATATAAGCGAGCGCTGCCTTCAGCGCCCCCCTTCTGTTCGAGAGCTGTCAGACCGTCAACATGTCATCGTAGCGTCCGACATTTATTTTTTCCAATTTTATTTCTGTTTAGCTAATTGCTTAATTTATTTAATTAATAACTGTAGCTGTAAGATTTTTCTTTTTAAAAAGTAACTTGCCATCGAATTTACAACAATGTTATAATAAATATAAACAAAATTGTTTTACTTTCCATGTATCGATTTGCTTTATTCCGTAAATAAATAACTCGAGTTAATAAAATTTTACAAAAAAAGAATCGATTTGAATAATCGCTTTCACACATCACAAATATAAAAAAAAGAAAAAAAAAGGTCGTCTATTTTCGAATACAAAATTAAGTAGTGGTAATGAATATTACGTGTTATTGGTCCTATATTAATAAATTACGCTAAGATCTGGGTATTCTCATGCAGTTTATAATATTTGAAATGATATTTGTCATATCTGTTGTCGAATCTAAACGTGTATGTGTGTTAAAATATGAAAAATAAAATGTAAACAAACAAGATTGGCGCGAAACTTTGACTTTGGATATAAAAATATATCATTACCACTGCTTATTAAAATTGAACTATGGATGAATTCGTCACATAATTAAATGACGAGTTATTATTTCTCAACATAGTGGAGCTTGGATGCCCGAAAACCCCAATTTTTATGATTTTTAGCGTCGGCTAGCACTGCCGTCAAAATGGCGATGAACGTATTTACGCATCTGGATTTTATTATGGTAAATTAAGAATGTTGCGCGCTAAATACAGAACTTTGAATGGCTCTAACATATGATATTTTTCTCCAACTCTCTTAATTAACGCACACTCATAGTCTTTCATACTCAGAACATTAAATATTTACATAAAAAATAAGGATGTCGTATGACTTAACCGCCGGCCCCATTCGGGGCCAGTACCGAGCCAGCGCGTAGGTTTCAGTGCCCGGCCCCGAATGGGGCCCGTACCGAACTTACTTAATGAAACCTCTTTGGTGAGGAAATGTACTGGCCACTTATAAATAATAACGAAGTCATCGACGTCAATGAAAAGTGTGTTGGCTCAATTACATTGTCCACTGTAAGTAATATTATTTTGTCCTACACACCTAATCGCTTTTTTCCGATAAAATATGACTATCGAGTTTGGAATTTATGTCTAAGTTACATCTTATGACGATTTCATTCGAACGCAACGCAGTCATATAGCTATCGATAAGAGCGAGGCCACACGATGCGTTGCGCTGCGTTGCGTCGTCGCAGCGTCGTACAATCCCTGTCAAAATGGCAATGCACAACAGTGATTGTATGGCGCAGCGCACTAGTGGGGTAGTGATTTGTATGTAGGATGACGTTTGCGGCACCGCTCCGTCGCGTCGTCGCACCGCACCGCCAACGCATCGTGTGGCCTCGCTCTTATTTGTCAAAAAGCGATATACCAGCTATTTTTAAAATCTTTTATTAAAATTCACATGTTTGTTTAAGTATGTATGTGGCGTACAAATCTTGCAAGCCTAATTTGACACACACTAACGGTTTCGTGATTTTCTTTTTTTTGTGCGTTTAAATAAAATCTTGTCGTGAGAATGTTTTTTCTATTAATTTTGTTTTATTTTAAGGATGAGACAATGCTAAAATTAAAACCTCATATCAATAACTGTCAGCCCGATGATGTACAAAATACTATTGATATAATTATCAATGAGGCTTGTTTAAAAGCCGTGGATGGTAGAGAACCAGCATCAAAAATTTTTAATAAAGCATTGCAACATATTAATGAGAAGGGTTATAATATGGCTGCTAAAAAGCCAGTGCCATCTTTTAAAAACAAAAATCTGCTATTTACAAAAGAAGGAATGAAAAAGCCGGTGTGAAAAAAACTTCCACTAGAAATATAGAGGAAGTGGAAGTGCCACATCAATTCAATTCATTTTTACTGGCGGATTACAAAAATGGTAACATGCGTATCATAATATTCTGTTGGCAACATGTAAGACAGTATATTAAGACCGTTATATTTTATGGACGGTACGTTTAAAACTTGCCCAACGCCGTTCCGTCAATTATTTACCATTCATGGCGGTGTTGGAAGTGACATTAATAATACAAATATTATACCAATGATTTATGCCTTTATGACACATCAAAACAAGGAAGCGTATATTACACACATCAAAAGTGTCTAGGGATCAACATATATTTTTGCAATAACTTTTCTCCTGATTGATATTAATTAAAATTTTCTTTAAGGATTCATCAAATAAAGTGTTTTCGTTTGTCACAGTAACGATAAACCAAGTCACCTTTGCATTAATAAAGAAATTTGCCATTTTCCTAATAAAGGGATTTTTGACATTTGAACCACTAACACAAAAGTTCGAAAAAAAGACTGAAATAACAGTTTTCTTTAAAATTTTATTGGGTAACTTAAACAATTAATAATCCGTGTTTCTACCGCGAACACTAACAACACAAGAACATCGGTTTGGCATACTCAAAATGAGTTCATCCAAATCACGCTGTGGAATGGCCGCCCATGTTCGTTGCAACAACAAAAAAAGGTCTTCTTGCGACTGGATACCCTCCATATTCGGCAGAGCTCTTCTCTGTAGCATATCCCATGCATGCTCAATCGGATTCAAGTCTGGCGACTGAGCAGGCCAGGGCAGGACATTGATGTTAGCTGCGGCGAGAGTCTGTCTTACAACTCTTGCGGTGTGCGGTCGTGCATTATCATGCATTAACTGAAATAAGGGACCGATTTGCACTTGTAGAGGAACGATGACGTCTGATACAATCGTCTCAGCATAAATTTGAGCGTTGAGGTTGCCTCTGATCCAAATCAACTCAGTTCTTCCGCCGATCCAAATACCCGCCCATACCATGATGGTTCCACCACTATAAGGATGGACTTCCTGGCAGGATTTTAATCGCTGTTGGCGTCCAGGGGTTCTCCAGTGTCGTATACGTCTTGTATCCGGTCTCATACCAAAACGAGACTCATCAGAAAAGCACACGAAACGCCATTGTTCTTCTGCCCAATTTCTGTGTTCAAGAGCCCATTGATATCGAATCCTACGATTGTGCATTACTATAGGTGGTACCCGTAGTGGTCTTCGGGAATGAAGGTTCACTTCATGCAAGCGGTTTCTGACTGTTTGGTCGCTAATTAAGTTCCCTGAAGAGTGATGAAGCCTCACGGCTAACATCATGGCGGTTATTGTTGGAGCTCTTCGAGTTAAGATTTGAATGTATCGGTCTTGTCTCCGTGTGTTGCAGCGATACCGTCCTCCATGGCGCTCAGCCACGGTACCAGTGCTTCGGTAACGTGTCCAAAGTCGACTGATAACACTCTGACTTGTATTCAGAGCTAAAGCCACAGTACGTTGCCGGGAACCAGCTTCTATCATTCCCACGGCTCTGAGCATTTCTTCCCTGCTTAAATGACGTCGCCGCTCCATAATAACGTTGGTTTTAATCAGTAGTAGGGAAACAGTAGCACTAATAATGTCTTCAATGCGTTGTATGTTTTTATAGGGAAAATATTGACAGCTGATTTTCATCTTTTACTCGAATTTGATTCACAGTTCCTGATTCAAATTATGAAATGCACCAAAAAGGATCCATATAAATTTATAAAATCATAAATTTATTACAAAGCCACATCTCAATCTCAAGAAATCCGCATAAAAATGCTTGATCCCTAGACACTTTTGATGTGTGTATATTATTTCATTTAATTAAAGCACAATTAAATGATTGGAAGCCACAGAAAATAATGATAGAATTTGAACAGGGAATAATTGCAGAGCTAAGAGAGATTAACACTGTTCACGAAATAAAAAGTCACCCAAAGGGCAATGGAGAGGGCTATGCTCGGAGTTTCCTTGCGTGATCGAATCAGAAATGAAGACATCCGCAAGAGAACCAAGGTCACCGACGTAGCCCGAAGAATTGCTAAACTTAAGTGGCAGTGGGCAGGGCAAATTGCTCGCAGAACGGATGGCCGATGGGGCCGAAAAGTTCTGGAGTGGCGACCGCGAACCGGAAGGCGATCCGTTGGAAGACCTCCCACTAGGTGGACCGATGACCTGGTGAAGGTTGCGGGAATCCGGTGGATTCGATTAGCAAGGGACCGGTCAATGTGGCGACACTTGGGGGAGGCCTATGTCCAGCAGTGGACGTCTTTCGGCTGAGATGATGATGACGAAATAAAAGGTTGTCACTTCCATTATTACAATAGTTAGCCCGGGAAGACCGAGAAGAAGCCCGGGCAGAGCTGGAAGTAGGCCGGGAAGACCTGGAAGAAGACTGGGAAGACCTGGAAGAAGACCGGGAAGTCCTAGAAGAAGACCGGGAAGACCGGAAGGATCTGGAAGTAGACCGGGAAGACCGGGAAAAAGCCCGGGAAGACTGAGAAGAAGCCCGGAAAGACCTGAAAAAAGACCGGGAAGACCGGAAAGATCTGGAAGAAGACCGGGAAAAAGCCCGGGAAGACCGAGAAGAAGCCCGGGAAGCCTTGGAAGAAGACCGGGCAGACCTGGAAGAAGACCGGGCAGACCTGGAAGAAGACCGGGAAGACCTGGAAGAAGACCTGGAAGAGGACCGGGAAGACCTGGAAGAAGGCCGGTAAGACCTAGAAGACCGGAAAGATCTGGAAGAAGACCGGGAAGACCTGGAAAAAGACCGGGAAGACCTGGAAGAAGACCGGGAAGACCGGAAAGATCTGAAAGAAGACCGGGAAGACCGGGAAAAAGCCCGGGAAGACCGAGAAGCCGCCCGGGAAGACCTGGAAGAGGGCCGGGAGGACCTGTAAGAAGACCGGGAAGTCCTGGAAGAAGACCGGGAAGACCGGGAAGAACGGGAAGACCCGAATGAACGTGATAATACAGGATGTAAACGACCTCATCACAAACCAAGCATTCTGTACATCAAACTAAGTAACTTTACGCAAAAAATATTGCTGGGAAGCAACTTTTTTTTTGAGGTCAAGTCATGTTGGTGGAACTCAATTTAACGCACTTAAAACATTGTGCTGATGGATGGATTTAATAGTACGGGAGAGATAGAGGTGTTTAAAGTAAAATCTTGTATTTAAAAAAAAACTTGTCTTAAAGTTAGAACTTTGACCCCCAATATCTCCGTAACTAGAAGGTTCCCAGGTATGATGTAGAACAAAAAAATATTGCAATGATGGGGAGAACGAGTGCCTTTCGGCTTCGTGAAGAGGTGTTTTAAACCCTTTATGTAGTTTACCTTTAAGTAATATTCATGCAAAATTTGAACTAAATCCATGCCGTACTTTTTAAGTTTAGCCCGGATATACATACAGACAAACAGACAAACAGACAAACAGACATACAAACAGACAAACAGACACACAGACATCCAGACATACAGTTAAACAGACATACAGTTATACAGACAGGTCTTGTTCCAAGACTTCCCGGTCTTCTTCCAGGACATCCCGGTCTTCTTCCAGGACATCCCGGTCTTCTTCCAGGTCTTCCCGGTCTTCTTCCAGGTCTTCCTGGTCTTCTTCCAGGTCTTCCCGGTCTTCTACCAGGTCTTCCCGGTCTTCTTCCAGGTCTTTCCGGTCTTCTTCCCTGTTTTTTTCCAGGTCTTCTTACCGGTCTTCTTCCAAGTCTTCCCGGTCTTTTTCCAAGACTTCCCGGTCTTCCCGGTCTTCTTCCAGGTCTTCCCGGTCTTCTTCCAGGTCTTCCCGGTCTTCTTCCAGGTCTTCCCGGCCTTCTTCCAGGCCTTCCCGGTCTTCTTCCAGGTCTTCCCGGTCTTCTTCCAGGTCTGCCCGGTCTTCTTCCAGGTCTTCCCGGTCTTCTTCCAGGTCTTCCCGGTCTTCTTCCAGGTCTTCCCGGTCTTCTTCCCGATCTTCTTCCAGGTCTTCCCGGTCTTCTTCCAGGTCTACCCGGTCTTCTTCCAGGTCTTTCCGGTCTTCTTCCAGGTCTTCCCGGCCTTCTTCCAGGTCTGCCCGGTTTCTTCCAGGTCTTCCTGGTCTTCTTCCAGGTCTTCCCGGCCTTCTTCCAGGTCTGCCCGGTCTTCTTCCAGGTCTTCCCGGTCTTCTTCTAGGTCTTCCCGGTCTTCTTCCAGGTCTTCCCGGCCTTCTTCCAGAACATGCTGATTTCTTCACAATGTTTTCCTTAACCGCTTTGAGAGCAGTGGTGATGAAATAAATCACACAAAGTAATGCGCCTGTCTGGGTCCGAACCCACGATTTACTTTTCGTAAGTCGGGGCTGCATTACATACAACTTAGTTTTAATTTTAAAATTCCATCCTTCCACGACATTATTTGTTCGATGTAGCTCACCATAGTTACACCACATTTTCACCATTTTTACTTTTAAAATTTTTCCAAAATTTTTCAAAATAATGTTGAAACGTTCTATTCGATCATCTTCTATTACAATTTCACTCTTTATGTAATTCCAAACTGATAATATATCCTCTTCTGGTAAATATGCTAGACTACTGCAGAGTAAAACTATAGTTTTGTGACTTTTATCCTTAAATATACCCATTTGCTTTGCTTTGCGTTTCAAACTATTGTAATAATGGAAGTGGCAACCTTTTATTTCGTGAACAGTGTTAATCTCTCTGAGCGCTGCAATTATTCCCTCTTCAAAACTATCATTATTTTCTGTGGCTTCCAATCATTTAATTGTGCTTTAATTAAATGAAATAATATATTCCGAATTTAACTTTCATTATGTAACCTGTAAAGATATAATTAAAATCTTTCACACCTTAAATGTTAAAAAGACCGCCGATCTATGGGGTCATTCTGTGGACGTGGCTAAATCTATTATAAACATTGTAGCTCCTTCTTTAGCAGTAATATTTAACGATTGTATTGACCGTGGTGAGTTTCCTGATTTAATGAAATATAGTAAAATAATACCATTATTTAAATCGGGTAGTACATCAGACCCCACAAATTATAGACCTATTTCAGTACTTACATTTAGTAAAATTTTTGAAAAATTAATTTTGGAACAAATGCAAAGTTTTTTTAATAAACATAAGTTATTGCATAAAAAACAGTTCGGTTTTACAAGGGGTCGTTCAACTACCGATGCCGGTGTTGAACTTTTAGGACACATTTATAATGCTTGGGAGGACAAATTCGATGCTTTGGGAATTTTTTGCGATTTATCCAAGGCTTTCGATTGCGTTCTTCATGAAACTTTAATCAGGAAACTACACCACTACGGAGTCCGTAACGCCTCTCTGGATCTTCTTACTTCATATTTGAGTGATAGGATTCAGAGAGTTGATGTTAACGGGGAAAGATCTCCCGGATCCGTAGTAAGAATGGGGGTACCCCAGGGCTCAATTCTTGGTCCATTTTTATTTCTCATTTATATAAATGACTTGCCTTACCTCATAAAGGATAATCATGATATAGTATTGTTTGCAGACGACACTTCTCTTTTATTTAAACTTAAACGTCAGCAGTTAGTTACGGATGATGTTAATAGCGCCCTGGCAAAAGTCGTTAATTGGTTTAATGTTAACAATCTACTCCTGAATGAGAAAAAAACCAAATGTATTAAGTTTACGATACCCCATGTAAGACAAGTGGAAACTAGTGTAGTAATCAAGGATGAAGAGTTGAAACCGGAAGACAGCACAGTGTTCTTAGGCATAACTTTGGATGCCAAGCTTCAGTGGGGCCCGCATATACACAAATTGTCAAAAAAACTTAGCTCTGCAGCATACGCCGTTAGAAAAATTCGTGATTTAACTGATTTGGAAACAGCCCGTTTAGTCTACTTTAGTTATTTCCACAGCGTGATGTCGTACGGTATCCTCTTGTGGGGCAATGCCGCCGATATTCAGACTATATTTGTATTGCAAAAAAGGGCAATTCGTTCAATTTATAAATTAAGTCCCCGATACTCCCTCAGAGAAAAATTTAAAGATATTAATATTCTTACTATGCCCTCTCAGTATATTTATGAAAATCTTTTGTACGCACACAAAAATATTAATTTGTTTAAAAAATACAGTGATATCCACAACATAAATACGAGAAACAAACACAAATTTATTATTCCTGCTACGAGGCTCAAGAAAATAGGGGGAACGTTCAGATGCCAATGTATACGTTTTTACAATAAACTTCCGAGCCATATTCAAGCACTTAGTCTAAATAAATTCAAATCGTTTATAAAACAGAAACTATGCCTGAAAGCCTACTATCACGTTAATCACTACCTCGATGATAAAAAGGCTTGGGATTAAGCTGCTCCAATGAAATTTGCTCTGCGAATATAGTAATTTCGGACTTCGCTTGTTTATTATTGATTCCTTTCTTTTATACACTTTGACATGAATGGTTATTATTATTATTATTTTTTACTTTATTGTTTATTTTTTTGTGTGTGTGTGTGTGTATTTGACATGAATATTTCCTTGTGGCTTTTGACATTTAATGACTTGACATGAATACTTAGTTCAGTATTTTATTATTTTTTACATTTTTAGTTTATTTTTTATTGTTTTATGTATGTGTATTTGACATATCGTATTTTTATTGACATTCATTTTGTAAATTATTATTAATTTTATTTTATTTTTTGTGTGTTTTTTGTGAATGTGAGGACCATGTGGGTTACATTTTTTTATTTTTTTTACCCCTCAACCGTCTGACAGTTTGAGTTCTATAAGCGACCTACCCAAATGTCCTTTCTTTGGTATTGTTCGTCGTTTCGTTGAGCTCCTTGTGTTATAAGTCGAGCTACACGATAACTGACAAATGCTTGCACTGACTGGACAGGTTTACTCAAATCTGTATGGTTCTTTCTTCAAAAGACCATCTCAGACACTAATATCTACATGATCCTCATGTGAATTGAGCAAGATTATGTCTGGACTTCAAAAGAGACTATGACCTCTGAGTTTGTTTCGGCTGTTTCTTCTCAGAGTAGTCAGGTACGAAACACCGGCCCCATCGAGTTTAAAAAAAAATTGACGTGTAAAAGTGTTTGTGAAAACCTACTTACAAAATAAAGATCATTTATCATTTATCATTTATCATTTATAATATACGCTTCCTTGTTTTGATGTGTCATAAAGGCAGAAATCATTGGTATAATATTGTATTATTAATGTCACTTGCAACACCGCCAAGAATGGTAAATAGTTGACGGAACGGCGTTGGGCAAGTTTTAAACCTACCGTCCATAAAATATAACGGTCTTAATATACTGTCTTACATGTTGCGAACAGAATATTATGATACGCATGTTACCATTTTTGTAGTCCGCCAGTAAAAATGAATTGAATTGATGTGGCACTTCCACTTCCTCTATATTTCTAGTGGAAGTTTTTTTCACACCGGCTTTTTTATTCCTTCTTTTGTAAATAGCAGATTTTTTATTTTTAAAAGATAGCACTGGTTTTTTAGCAGCCAAATTATAACCCTTCTCATTAATATGTTGCAATGCTTTATTAAAAACTTTTGATGCTGGTTCTCTACCATCCACGGCTTCTAAACAAGCCTCATTGATAATTATATCAATAGTATTTTGTACATCATCGGGCTGACAGTTATTGATATGAGGTTTTAATTTTAGCATTGTCTCATCCTTAAAATAAAACAAAATTAATAGAAAAAACATTCTCACGACAAGATTTTATTTAAACGCACAAAAAAAAGAAAATCACGAAACCGTTAGTGTGTGTCAAATTAGGCTTGCAAGATTTGTACGCCACATACATACTTAAACAAACATGTGAAGTTTAATAAAAGATTTTAAAAATAGCTGGTATATCGCTTTTTGACAAATAAGAGCGAGGCCACACGATGCGTTGGCGGTGCGGTGCGACGACGGAGCGGCGCCGCAAACGTCATCCTACATACAAATCACTACCCCACTAGTGCTTTGCGCCATACAATCACTGTTGTGCATTGCCATTTCGACAGTGATTGTACGACGCTGCGACGACGCAATGCATCGTGTGGCCTCGCTCTTATCAATAGCTATATGACTGCGTTGCGTTCGAATGAAATCGTCATAAGATGTAACTTAGACATAAATTCCAAACTCGATAGTCATATTTTATCGGAAAAAAGCGATTAGTTGTGTAGGACAAAATAATATTACTTACAGTGGAAAATGTAATTGAGCCAACACACTTTTCATTGACGTCGATGACTTCGTTATTATTTATAAGTGGCAACACAGTACAGTACAGTACAGTGCAGTACATTTCCTTACCAAAGAGGTTTCATTAAGTAAGTTCATTAAGACGTTGGTTGCCATGAGCATGAAAGTACTAGGAGTACATGACTCACGAGAGCTAACTAATATATCTTTTGAACCTACGATGGTACCTATCTACGATGTAACTAGGTGGAACAAAAAAGTCTCATTAGTTACGTTAAAGTTAATTTTTTAAATAATGTAACTACTTGGAATAAAAATGTCCAGCTAGTTACATCGATGAAACTACAATGTAACTTGGTGGAACGGACGAATGTGCCCTGCCCACTGCCACTTAAGTGTGGCAATTCTTTGGGCTACGTCAGTCACCTTGGTTCTCTTGCAGATGTCGTAATTTCTGATTCGATCACGCGAGGAAACTCCGAGTATAACTCTTCATCGCCCTTTGGGTGACTTTAGGCCTTCTGATGGGGCTAGGACATGCAATTATCTTACTTGGATAACGTTATCCGAATAATTCGGATAGGAGAGATTAACTCGAATAATGTTCTCCTTTTCTTCAAAAAGTCACTTCAAATTGTCTAGGTTTTAGAGTCATCGGTTCTCTAACTATTAGTCTAAATAACGAATATCTTCTGAAGCATGGCTCAGAGAAGATCGAATTATGGAATGTGAAATTATGGATTTGTAAGGCACAAAATAGTATCTAACTCCGAGCACTATTAGGCGATCTGAAAGCATTAAAACAATAAAAATAAACATCAGGAGCCCGCTAGCTAGACACTTTATACCTCATTAATTCAAGTCGAGGCACAATAAATATAATGTATTTATGAAAAGCTATAATACCTGTTTATCACACCGTTTCAGTCCCGTATGTAATCACTGGCAACACACTGGCCATAGACTTTCGTCTTGAGATACCCTGGTAGGTAGTTAACCTTTTGGACGCCATTGTCACATATACGTGACACGAACGTCACGAATATGTACGACGACAAAATAGTAGATGAAATTGTGGCTTGGCGTGGAGTGCACGCGCGTGTTTTTATGCAGTGGCGGTCAAAAGGTTCTAAATTAAAGTCAAAACCAGGTTTTATTCGATTTATTTTTAACAGAAATGTACAATATCAATAAATATAGTCACATCGGCTTTCTATCACCTGTCGTTACACTATTCACTTTATACAATGTTGTTATACAACATTAACTTATCGGTACGCTCAAAATAAAATTGTGCATTAGAAATTGGGCCGCCTTTACTTTGTTCAATTTTAAAGCAAGAAATATACATTTTAGTCGTTAATTATGTGCTCAAATATTCAGCTGTAATATTCAATACTTAAATGAATTTTAGAATTTTTGGATGATATTAAATATCCAAAAATTCTGCGGTTTCAGTTCCAATGACGTGAGAACAGAACACAAAATATTACTACGACAATTACAGCTCAATAACTCAGTATTTTTTTTTGTAAAATATACTTCTTGCCTCAAAATGCAACATTTCGATACAGTTTTAGGAACCAAACGGCGTTAACTTATTATTAAGCGTATACACAGCTTTTATTACTAAGTGAAGATAGAAGACGTGCCCAAGCTAATTCGCGATAATAGTTTTAGAATATTTTAATATTTCGCCTTGTTCATGCAAATCTTATTTTTCTTCCAAGGTTTGTCAAAACAAGGCGTGTTTCTATTCTAAATAATCTCAGTATTAAAATTGTTATGTTTTAAAGATTTGTCCTTTACGCTTCTCTGTACATTTTATTGGTTTCTATTTACTCGTTGATTTATCTAATCATTTATTTGAACTTTGTTATACATTTCTTGGGGACATCCTATCTAGATATTTAGTTTTCACTTATTTATTAGTATTATTGGCCTTTAAATATTTAAACATGAAAAAATAATCGAGTTTTGTGATAGGTTAATTTATAACTTATTTAGAAAAATATGTATTATTCGGAAGGTCAGTGTTTAGATATTTAAAAGCTCTATGAGATATGGACTTTTCGGAGAATAAGTCTAAAGCCGATTATAAAAAAAAAAACATTTTTTTTTTGTTTTCAAGTTGCTTTGACGCCACAAATTCTTCAAAACACAATTTTAATCAGCAATCAAGCCAAATCGATTGACCATTTATTAACAAATAAAAAATAACAATAAAAAGTTCGCTTTGATTTCGATTTTTGCTTAAAACTAACGGCATTCTGATATGTTACAATTATCAAGTTATTAAATATTAATTTTCCCCACAAGTATGTAAATAAATACAAAACGTTAATAGTACAAGATCTGTTTCAAAAATATTACTTTAAGCTAATATTCTAAATGCAAATATCGAAAAGATTTTCGTAAAAATATAGTGCTTATTGCATAGTACCATCTCATAGCAGCTTATTGTGTTTCTAAAAACATGGCAGTGTATAAAATAAAAAATGCACAAATAATTGCAATTTGATAAAACAATAAGTTAGAAAGACCTTAAAAGCGAGTAAATAAATAGAAAATAAAAGCTTCATGTGATTCTTAATGTGTATAAATCTCTAATTCTTATTGCTATCTGTAACATATCAAATGCTAAAAAAAACAAATCTAAAAATTTGGCCTTCGATGTGAAGACCTCTTTAAAATGCTATTAGGTGCGAATAGACTACGCAATTGTTGTCTTTATCTATATTATATGGCTTACATAATAATATAATATGTGCTAGAATGACGTTTTAGTAAGACCCTTAAAATCATTTCATAATTTTATGGCATTAAATTAAATTTTAGTGACCAAAGAGAGCTTTTGTAAGCTTTTGCCAAAGCATATTAAATATGTTAATAATCTCTTTACAATAAATAATAAATAAATATTTTTACACAAATATTACACAAATAATTTCAAAGGATTTTAGGAATACACAGCCAATTTAGAAACATCTTATTCAAGCAATGTTTTTTTTCAAAATTTACCTTACTTGTCTTACTCTTTAATAAAAATCTCTCACTCACACAAAACAATACATTTTTAAGGGTCTTCATACTACGTCGACTAACAAATACAGCAGGTCTTTAATGTTGGCCCGCCCTTAGTTATAGGACACCATTGCTTTGGAGCTAGTAAGCAGATTACTTGATATTTTGATTTAAGGGATGTATCTCTGCCAAACCCCTAAGGGATTATATTAGTTTTTAAAAATTATGAAGATATTAACACAACCCACTGTAAGCTCTTTTTGTCTCTTCAAAAGAAATCTTTTCCATATAGAAATAGTGGTTGCAATGAAATTAGCGCCGTAAATACTGTGAATATACGAGTAGTTTCGTGTTACAAAATGTATAATGTGTTTTTTAAATATTCCTTAATCTCACTTGTTATGTCTTATCTTCAAATATTGTTACAAGCTTAGATTTTTATTAAATACATACTGTCCAATTATGTGGGTAGAATATCTTTCAATGGTAAGTCATAGTTGTTCTGACATATTTTTTGGTGAAAGAAAATAACATTGATCCAGTCAAACTAGATGATCATGGTAATCTCAAGACTTCAAAAGTTTAGATCCATTTTAGGTTATCGACACATTGTTTTCATGTCTGTGACTGCGTAGTCGTTTTCAAATGTATTCTTATCTCGCTCGCACAAACACAACCATCAATTTGAAAGCGAGACAGAAACACGTGTACAGTTTAGCAAAATAGAGTATGGGAAAAATGAGGGCATTGTTACCGACTTTCTGGCAACCCAGAGCAGTGACAAGCCATGACATTGACGAGTTTGACAGAAAACGTGGTGTTGCCAGGTAGGTATATGTAGTGTTCACCGTGTTTTCTCTTTTTTGATGGGCTGTACTTTTAAAAGACATCGTACCCACAAAATGGGCAGTAAGTTATTATTAGACTATTGCGCGGGTGCGGGTGCGGGCGCGGGCTTGCCTGCCCAGCGCGGCAGAGAGATGCCGAACTTGGTCTCGAGCCCGGTGAGTACGGGCAGCGCCACCTGGTAGCCGCCGATGTGCTGCGGCTTCGGCGTCGTCTCCGCGATGGGAGTCGCCACGTGCAGCTCCGAGCCCGCCGGACGACTGGAGGAGGGGTTTTATAGTTCATAAATGTGTTAGGGTAGCTAGATTTGAAATCGATTTGAAACCGATTTAATACTGAGGGGCCGGCGGAGCATTCGACGTTCATACAAACGTTACGCCAAAATAATTTGTAAATCAAACAAATTCCTAAGGTAGTGCGTATTTATTTCGATTGGATTACCGAATATCTATGTTTTCAAATATATGTTTTGGATATGAAGACGAAATACTTATTTTTTTCATAACTTTTATTTAAATTAGTTTACATTCAAAATATATATTTGGGAACATAGATATTGTATAATTCAATCGAAATTTATATGTCACCGTAAAATTGTCAAACACGTTATATTACAATGTAACGTGTTTCTCTCTAGCGATACTGTAATCTCTCGAATCATTGTCAACTGAACATACAGAAGTATCTCTGCCCCCATAATCGGGACTTGAAGAAAGAACAGACGCTGCAGTATCTCGTACGTGACGAGAGTGACACCGAACTGTGGCGAGGAGCGCATGACGCGCGCGACAGTAAACAGTAGTGATGTGTACTCACGATCCTCCGAAGTCGACGAAGAACAGACGCTGCAGTATCTCGTACGTGACGAGAGTGACACCGAACTGTGGCGAGGAGCGCATGACGCGCGCGACAGTAAACAGTAGTGATGTGTACTCACGATCCTCCGAAGTCGACGAAGAACAGACGCTGCAGTATCTCGTACGTGACGAGAGTGACACCGAACTGTGGCGAGGAGCGCATGACGCGCGCGACAGTAAACAGTAGTGATGTGTACTCACGATCCTCCGAAGTCGACGAAGAACAGACGCTGCAGTATCTCGTACGTGACGAGAGTGACACCGAACTGTGGCGAGGAGCGCATGACGCGCGCGACAGTAAACAGTAGTGATGTGTACTCACGATCCTCCGAAGTCGACGAAGAACAGACGCTGCAGTATCTCGTACGTGACGAGAGTGACACCGAACTGTGGCGAGGAGCGCATGACGCGCGCGACAGTAAACAGTAGTGATGTGTACTCACGATCCTCCGAAGTCGACGAAGAACAGACGCTGCAGTATCTCGTACGTGACGAGAGTGACACCGAACTGTGGCGAGGAGCGCATGACGCGCGCGACAGTAAACAGTATTTATGTGTACTCACGATCCTCCGAAGTCGACGAAGAACAGACGCTGCAGTATCTCGTACGTGACGAGAGTGACACCGAACTGTGGCGAGGAGCGCATGACGCGCGCGACAGTAAACAGTAGTGATGTGTACTCACGATCCTCCGAAGTCGACGAAGAACAGACGCTGCAGTATCTCGTACGTGACGAGAGTGACACCGAACTGTGGCGAGGAGCGCATGACGCGCGCGACAGTAAACAGTAGTGATGTGTACTCACGATCCTCCGAAGTCGACGAAGAACAGACGCTGCAGTATCTCGTACGTGACGAGAGTGACACCGAACTGTGGCGAGGAGCGCATGACGCGCGCGACAGTAAACAGTAGTGATGTGTACTCACGATCCTCCGAAGTCGACGAAGAACAGACGCTGCAGTATCTCGTACGTGACGAGAGTGACACCGAACTGTGGCGAGGAGCGCATGACGCGCGCGACAGTAAACAGTAGTGATGTGTACTCACGATCCTCCGAAGTCGACGAAGAACAGACGCTGCAGTATCTCGTACGTGACGAGAGTGACACCGAACTGTGGCGAGGGGCGCATGACGCGCGCGACAGTAAACAGTAGTGATGTGTACTCACGATCCTCCGAAGTCGACGAAGAACAGACGCTGCAGTATCTCGTACGTGACGAGAGTGACACCGAACTGTGGCGAGGAGCGCATGACGCGCGCGACAGTAAACAGTAGTGATGTGTACTCACGATCCTCCGAAGTCGACGAAGAACAGACGCTGCAGTATCTCGTACGTGACGAGAGTGACACCGAACTGTGGCGAGGAGCGCATGACGCGCGCGACAGTAAACAGTAGTGATGTGTACTCACGATCCTCCGAAGTCGACGAAGAACAGACGCTGCAGTATCTCGTACGTGACGAGAGTGACACCGAACTGTGGCGAGGAGCGCATGACGCGCGCGACAGTAAACAGTAGTGATGTGTACTCACGATCCTCCGAAGTCGACGAAGAACAGACGCTGCAGTATCTCGTACGTGACGAGAGTGACACCGAACTGTGGCGAGGAGCGCATGACGCGCGCGACAGTAAACAGTAGTGATGTGTACTCACGATCCTCCGAAGTCGACGAAGAACAGACGCTGCAGTATCTCGTACGTGACGAGAGTGACACCGAACTGTGGCGAGGAGCGCATGACGCGCGCGACAGTAAACAGTAGTGATGTGTACTCACGATCCTCCGAAGTCGACGAAGAACAGACGCTGCAGTATCTCGTACGTGACGAGAGTGACACCGAACTGTGGCGAGGAGCGCATGACGCGCGCGACAGTAAACAGTAGTGATGTGTACTCACGATCCTCCGAAGTCGACGAAGAACAGACGCTGCAGTATCTCGTACGTGACGAGAGTGACACCGAACTGTGGCGAGGAGCGCATGACGCGCGCGACAGTAAACAGTAGTGATGTGTACTCACGATCCTCCGAAGTCGACGAAGAACAGACGCTGCAGTATCTCGTACGTGACGAGAGTGACACCGAACTGTGGCGAGGAGCGCATGACGCGCGCGACAGTAAACAGTAGTGATGTGTACTCACGATCCTCCGAAGTCGACGAAGAACAGACGCTGCAGTATCTCGTACGTGACGAGAGTGACACCGAACTGTGGCGAGGAGCGCATGACGCGCGCGACAGTAAACAGTAGTGATGTGTACTCACGATCCTCCGAAGTCGACGAAGAACAGACGCTGCAGTATCTCGTACGTGACGAGAGTGACACCGAACTGTGGCGAGGAGCGCATGACGCGCGCGACAGTAAACAGTAGTGATGTGTACTCACGATCCTCCGAAGTCGACGAAGAACAGACGCTGCAGTATCTCGTACGTGACGAGAGTGACACCGAACTGTGGCGAGGAGCGCATGACGCGCGCGACAGTAAACAGTAGTGATGTGTACTCACGATCCTCCGAAGTCGACGAAGAACAGACGCTGCAGTATCTCGTACGTGACGAGAGTGACACCGAACTGTGGCGAGGAGCGCATGACGCGCGCGACAGTAAACAGTAGTGATGTGTACTCACGATCCTCCGAAGTCGACGAAGAACAGACGCTGCAGTATCTCGTACGTGACGAGAGTGACACCGAACTGTGGCGAGGAGCGCATGACGCGCGCGACAGTAAACAGTAGTGATGTGTACTCACGATCCTCCGAAGTCGACGAAGAACAGACGCTGCAGTATCTCGTACGTGACGAGAGTGACACCGAACTGTGGCGAGGAGCGCATGACGCGCGCGACAGCTCCCTTCCAGAAGGCGCGCGCGCCCTCTTCCGCGTATATCTTACGCGTCGCGTCCAGCACACCGTTGTACGTCGTCTGACCCGACCGGGCCACCACCTGCGGGGAATGAATCATTATTATTTTTCATTTCTCATACACGGAAAGAAGTGTCTGTTTGATCCGAATAACGAGTGGAAAATGCTACTTCCCACCCTTGGGCGAGAAAGACTCATAGTAATTGCTTCCCTCCCTAGGGCGGGAATAAGTTTTAAATATAATATATTATTTAGCGGGATACTAACTCTGTAGGCTGTATCGAAATCTCGTTTTTTTTTAAATATCTTATTAAAATGAGTTTAAGTTGACCCCAGATTTTGTTTAAGACGAGGCTAATACATTTATTGAAAATCTTTTGCCAGAAATTCAAAAAGTACTTACATACAATGACTTTATTAAATGAACAGATTGTTGTTGTTGTTGTTAGTTGTTGATTGTCTCTAATGTGTTGTGCTGTCCATTAACGAATAAATAAGGTACATTTAATCTTAGAAAAAGGCTGTACAAATAGTTAAAATGATTGTTCTATTCTATTTTAAGTGCCTAGCAGATAAGAAAATAAAACTGTTATTTTTTATTTTCCTTATATTCGAAATGAAAAATAGTATGCTTACCTCGGATGAAAGACATCAATTCCTACTCGGCCGCGGCTAAATACTTCGTATGGGAATCGATTCCTTTCGACCTTTTTTTTTAGGATGGGAAATCATCAAACGACTTCTCCCACTCTGGGCGGAGCGGGAGGGAGTGTCAGACTCTTACTGACTAAAACCCATCCATGTTCCTTCCTCGCCCTTTATGTTCCGGGACCGCGGTATCTCTTTCGAACAGGCCCGCAACCCCGGCAGTCTTCGGCCCTTGCGGGCCCCTCCCCTTATGCTGACATCTGTTTGAGGCGCGCGTGGAACACGAACGCGCCGTCGACACGGCCGGTCGTCGTCGTTAGACGGACGGACGGCTAGCTAGCCCATAGCCAACCGTCCACAGGCCCGCATCTAGGGTGGCCGGTAGCCACCACGTGGCCCCCGACGCCCGGTGCGTCTCCCGTGGCGGCCGGGAAGAGAGCCTCTCTCGTTCCGCCACCTCCTTCGCTAGCATGACTGCTTCGCAGCGCGGAGGTGACGGCTTCCCATTCCGTCTCGCTCCGGACCATGGATTCACCAGGTCCGGACGCGAGAGGTCGCCGCCGCCGATCGCCGCTACGAGGACACACGCAGGGCAGACTTCCACCGTGTGTGAGACTGTCCTCCGCGAGATCAGAGCAGTGGAGACACTCGGGCGTTTCCTCCCGCCCGATTCGGTGCAGGTACCTCCCTACACATCCGTGTCCGGTGAGGACCTGCGTCAGGCGGAAGGTGAGGACGCCGTGGCGCCTCTCCAGCCACTCCTCAAAGAGGGGACTTACTGTGACCTGCACGGGGTTGCGACAGTCGCTCTCTCCATGTCGCCATGAGATCGCGCCGGAGGTCAGTTTCCCCCCGGCGTAGTACCTCCGCGCGCCACTCATGCAGGCGCGCGAGGACTACCGCCGCTCGCGAGAGTAAGTGCGGTACCCACGGACCATCTTTACGGCTACTACTTTTTGGGGCGCGTTCAAATAGTGGGCCTCAAGGAACGCGCCTACACTGGGGCCCGGTAAAGGGCCATGGACCGCACTTCCTTTCGACCCACGTGTAACAATCTACTATAGCATTACACTGCTTATTTTTTCACTTCATTTCAGGTTTTCGATTGCAGACGTAGTTACTGCGGTATTCAGACGATAGCAAAGCAGTTCAACTACGTAGATACGAGCTGATAAGCTGAGTAGAGTTATTTACATTTAAAAAAAACATTTTTTGACTCATTTTACATTCTGTGTAACCACGATATTGTATGTGATTGACTGACTGACTTGAATCCCGCACGGAACAAATATTTGTATGGCCTACATATAATTATTCTGGGTCTGGCTGTTTGTGTATGTGAGTTTAAATGCCAAGATACAGAAGAAATTCCTAGTGTAGTGCAACGTTTAAAAAAACATTAAAAAGTATTGCCGGCGGTATTAATGACAACAAATTACGTTCGATTTATGCTCATCTAATTGATTCACTAAACGAAAACAATGGACTTGTAATGAATGCTTGTTAGACATAATTGTTGTGTTACCTGTAAGCGCGTCTTGATGACGTCGGCGGGAGTGACGAGCGAGGCGGCGGGTATCCCGGCGATAGCGCCGGCCGCCAGCAGCGTCAGCGGGTGGTTGTAGCCGTTCTCGTCCGCGAACTTAGCCTGGAATGTAAACATGTTGTGTTATTATAATAGTTTCGATGCCTCATCACGAAAACTTCCGTCAGTTTGACCGATAGGCAGAACAAGTTATAGCAATGGGCCATTGATTGTTCGGTAAATACCACTTTCACAACTAATGCGTGGACTGAACGAAAACAAGTGAGCGTAGTTTTTGATGCCGTCGACTTTAAGCCGGCAACATACGTGTCGGGGCGTGGCGTGGCGCTTGTTGTCGTGATGGTGACTGTGCACACTAATGTGTCGTGTCGTGGCGTGCTCTGGCGTTATTTCTGAAGAGTACATATTGAACCTTTGCAGCGTTCAAACGTGCATAATGTTTTCTTCGACATGCTCGCGTCACGAGCCACGTGGTGTAGAAACACATTTGCCTGTTATGTCGTGTCGCGCCATAACCCCAACACCGCTCTGTCACAATCGGTGGTGAGCAATCAGCGCCACGACACGACACAACCTACAAATATGTCTCTAACCATACTAAATGTATGAAACCGATATGCTTCTGGCGCGCCACGCCACGCCCCGACACGTAACTTGTGTGTTTCCGGCATTAGGCTTGAATTCTTTCCGCGCTGACAGTCGGTCGCGTATGAGTATACATTGTGTTCTATACAACATTATTTTTTGTTTATACTAAACCCGAAAAGGGGTCATTGTACTCATCATTTTGAACAACTTTTTCTATGGGACGAACCTTGAAATCGCGAACAAAAATCAGCTGTTCCCTACATTTTGACGAGTTATGCGAACATAAATGTAGGGAACAGCTGATTTTTTTTTCGCGATTTCACGGTTCGTCCCATAGAAAAAGTTGTTCAAAATGATGAGTACAATGACCCCTTTTCGGGTTTAGTGTAAACAAAAAATAACCCTGTATAGTACCATACTGCGACGCTGACGTCAGCGGCGACCGACAGCCGTATTTTGTTCTCGCTGACGTCACGACCGACCGTCAGCTCGACAAGGATTCAGGCCTTAATGCCCAAATAGGTTGAATAAGTCATTGCATCACTACCTAAATTACATCAATAACGGATATAGAACAAGGCAGAGTAAATCGAAGTTTATACTAACCTTAACATGAGCATAAGCAGGGAAGTAAATAGCACTGAAGGGCACATCTCGCAGCAAACAGGCCTTCGCCCCCTTGTACAGTCCGAACAGCCCCAGGTCTTTGACAACGGACCAGGCCCGCACTTTAGTACCGCCCGCGATCTCTCCCGCCACTTGCAGACGAATCTTTACTATTTCTAACGGATTTGTGAATACTACTTGTGAAGCTCCGGCCTGGGGGAGGAAAACAAATTGGTTTAGGTTTGTTAGTAGGTAATTAAGCAAAAAATATAAATCATTTGTTGAAAAAAAGCTAATAAGAGCTCTTTTTCAACACCAACAGCGCCTTTCATTACTTGTTAGCTATCTGAATGTATAGTTTTGATTCTGGGCTTAATTGATGTTTACGATTACCACAAAATCACCAGTTTAAAGTAGACATTATATCGACATCTTCATCTTCCTAAGCTTGTTTCATATTATTCATCACACAATCCAGACAACTTTTAGGTAATATGAATTTTAGGATTTGCGAGAGAAATAATTCATTAAATAAAAAATATACTCACACAACCACCCGCCAAGACCTCAGCGTATATCGATATGTTGCCTTTTTTGTCTGTGAATTTGTCACGAACCAAGTCGTTCATCTGGAAAAGTTAATAAACAGTGTTTTAAAGTCTTATTTTAGGATTAGCTTTGTCCGGGGCTGCGGGACTGTTCGAAAAAGAGACCGTGGTCCCGGAACATAAACGGCGAGGAAGGAACATGTACGGGATTTATAGTCAGTAAAATTCTGACACTCCCTCCGCTCCGCCCAGAGTGGGAGAAGTCATTTGACGATTTCCCATCCGAAAAAAAAATGATTAACTTTGTTCCTCGATTTAATACCAGTAACAAGCCAATTTTATTTTCGGTAAGTAATAATTATGGCCCGTAACTCACAAGGAGGCCGTCATGCCTACATTACGACCGATGCGTCACAAGCGCAGTGGTACCAGAGAAGCTTGGTAGTGTCATCAGTGAGATGGCAAGTCTACATGATAGCGAGTACAGTGGCGAGGCAGAGCTAAAAGAGAACCGGCCTCCACTGTAACTACTTGATAACTGTAATCAAGGTCACTGGTTGTTTCATCATTATCATCATCATTTCAACCGAAAGACGGCCACTGCTGGACATAGGCCTCCCCCAAGTGTCGCCACATTGACCGGTCCCTTGCGACTCGCATCCAACGAATTTCCGCAACCTTCACCAGGTCATCGGTCCACCTAGTGGGAGGTCTTCCGGTTCGCGGTCGTAACTCCAGTACATTTCGGCCCCATCGGCCATCCGTCCTGCGAGCAATGTGCCCTGCCCACTGCCACTTAAGTTTGGCAATTCTTCGGGCTACGTCGGTGATCTTGGTTCTCTTGCGGATGTCTTCATTTCTGATTCGATCACGCAAGGAAACTCCGAGCATAGCCCTCTCCATTGCCCTTTGGGTGACTTTAAGCCTTTTGATACGGGCCATTGTCTGGCACTGGCAACACTCACTGGTCATAGATTTATTAGATTTTGTAACAATAATTTGATTTAAAAGAGTGTCCATGGAGTTTCTTACCCGTTCTTCTCTATAGCGATCTACGTTAGAGAATGGGCAACTACAGTACTTTCACAGTTTTTATGTCTTGTGACTGGGACTGTAGCTACATTTAATTTTCATCTCTGTCGGTACCTCACATATGCGTGGACGACCGCGGGGAGGGCGCGGGGCTCGGGGTACTGAACCCGGCTACGCGAGCGCCGCTGCGCGCCCTACCACTCAGCTCACAGATGCCGGCAACTCCGGGCATTTCTTTGTACGATCTTCATTATTCGTTGTAAATGTTAATTGTGGTATTACACCTATTTTAATACAGTCCACTACTTTTATTACAAAGTCCCAACCGAGTCTATACATCTCTGTTTCGACAATTCAAAAGTGCCTGTTATTGGCCTACTTGAAATAAATGCTTTGATTTTGATTTTGGTTTTGATAGACTTTTATCGCCGTGTGTACAAAACTATATATAAGTAAATACTAACCGTCAACTTAATGGCCTTCTCAGGGGCCACACCGATCAGCTGCGGCACTAATCCTCTATAGAGACCGAAGACACCTTCATGCCGGATGACCTTCTTGAAGCAATCCCAGGAGTTCCTGTACGCCACTTCTCCGATGAAGGAGCCAGTGCGTTGGTTCTGCATGCGGGTCTTCACCAAGTCGATGGGGTACACTGCTGATGCTCCGACGGCTGAGGAGTTACAAGAGATGTGGGGATTAGTATAGGGATCGATTTTGAACTGGGATTTCTATGGCTGCTAAAATGAAAGGAATGGTGAACATAATCGTTTGGCGTAAAAACATAATCTAGCATTTTTGTATTTATGTATTTTTCTGTGTTACTTTTGAGTGTGGAAAAGTTGTATTTGAAACATAACAATCAAAAGAAAACCTCGAAAAATAACAAAAATCCCGTACCAATCCTGTCCCTGTACTGTTTTTTTGCTGTGCATTATCAAAAATAATATGAATGCTGATATAACCGCTAATTTAATTAAGTACTTATAAGGCCTGGAAAGTATACATTGTGTTCTATCTAAAGGGTGTAAAACACCTCCTAACGAAGCCGAAAGGCACTTGTTCATCATATTTTTTTTGTTCTACACCCTGCGGATCTGACACCTAGTTACGGAGATAAAGTTACAACTTTTTGACAAGTTTTTTTTAATACTTACAAGTTTTTATTGTAAGATTTTTACTAGAAGTAGATCCACGAACCCCGTACTATGGAATCCTTCGATCGCCACAATGTTGTGAGTGCGTTACATTGAGTTATACCACAAAACATGATTTATCCCCCCAAAAAAAAGTGGTTTCCAAGCAATAATTTTTGCGGAAAGTTACTTAGTTTGATGTACAGAATGCTTGGTTAACGGCTTCGCGATGAGGTGGTTTACACCCTGTATGTAGCACCATACTGTGACGTTGACGTCAGCGGCGACCGATAATCGTATTTTGTTCTCGCTGACGTCACGACCGACCGTACGCGACTTACCGTCAGCGCGCCAAAGTTTCAGGCCTTAAGGCTCGAGCTGGGACACTGATGTTTGTACAAAATCATTGTGTCTTCGAGGCCAACTCCAAATACTCGAATTTTGAAATTCTTTCTATATCTAGGGGTTAGTGGCAAATCTGACCCCGTATTCACAACTGTTCGACTCGTTTCCGATTCGACAACTCGTATATCTGTCTTCTTCTGGTATTACGAAAAGGACCGAGATAGACTTACGCGAATCGAAGCGTTGTGAATACGGGGGCTGATATCAGTTTTTATGTCGCGATGGACCTCTGACTTGGCTTTACACGCCGTCGAGAAATATCGATCA
Source organism: Xestia c-nigrum (assembly GCA_916618015.1). Classification (NCBI taxonomy): domain Eukaryota; kingdom Metazoa; phylum Arthropoda; class Insecta; order Lepidoptera; family Noctuidae; genus Xestia; species Xestia c-nigrum. The sequence continues at coordinate 21,957,217 of OU745250.1, forward strand.
CGCATGGTGTTTTCCTTCATCGAAGCAGGTGATAATTATAAATTACGCGCATGAATCCAAAAAATCAGAGGTGCGAGTCTTGGGTTCGAAATTGAGACCTATGGCCTTGGCAGTCGGTCACTTTTGAAATGAAACAACTTAATACGTACCACCAGCGATAGAACCGAGTGTGAATCTGTACGTGCTCTCGAGAATCTGTATCAACACGCCTCTTTCCTCTGGACTCTGGAACAAGCATACACCAGTATTTACCGATACCCTTTGTTGAAGAACGCTAGCTATAAGAAATATAAGAGTTGTTGAATGGTTTTGTCCGTACAATACTGATATGAGACATTCAGGTTTTTTTTTCCCGAGAATTTTTAATGAAAGCTAGATTTAAAGCAGTCATATTTTTTTTGTATAGGACTGCACCATAGGATTATGTAGGTACTTTGTTTTCCGTCTATCACGACCGCTTTATCATCGTATTTATTTTGTTCTAAAGTATGTTGCTATAAAAAAAAAATAAAAACAATTTATTTCAGATTCACGGAATCCATAGAATGTTAGTACAATAAGAAAAAAAAAAAACTTAAACGACTAGTGTTAGTAACTAAAATGAAAAATATATAACACAATTTATACCCGTGCGCGACCGACCATCAGCGTGACAAGAATTCAGGTCTTATATAACCAACTACATTTTAATCACATTATTTTGAATATCCTCGCTCAGTATTGTAATGGTAATGCGTTTTAAAGTGATGCTAGCGTTGCTGAAAAGTAGTACTAATTTTAGTGTGTTTTGATGTGGCCTAGCACGTTATCATGTAGCTTTATGTATAGGTGTGGCAGTGAGAATGTTTAAATAATTTAATTTGAACATGCTGTAAAATTGTAAAATAGGTAACAAAGATATGAATCGACATTACCTATTAGTTCTGAGTGAAGCACTTGATGATATTTTTTTTTAAATTACAGGTTTGAGAATTGTCTTTATTTTTTCAAGATTGTTTACTAAGCAAATTGAGTATGTAGTTACCAATGTTTTGAAGTGTTCAAAATAACGGTTTTTGTTGTGATATAATGTTAGATTAGTCAAGAGTTTGAGTATAAGTATTAAAACTAGAAAGTAGTAAAACTAAAGAGTGTTGTTAAAGGAGACATCGAATTTTTGGTAGTTTGTGCGAATAACATTTATTTAGAAATAGTGCGTTTACGAACACAAATCTCACACGCACAAACATTTAAAGTACTATAGACGTAATAATTACTTTTGTTATGAGCAGGGACCGTAAGGCCTGAATTCTTGTCGCTCTGATATCGGTTGCGTACGGTCGGTCGTGACGTCAGCGAGAACAAAATACGGCTGCCGGTCGCCGCTGACGTCAGCGTCGCAGTATAGCGCTATAAAGAACACAACCGTACGCGACCGACCGTCAGCGCGACAAGAATTCAGGCCTTAGCCTAGAATAGAAAAACTAGCGTTCAGTCCACAGAGTATAGAATCAAGTACAGAGTCACCAGTAATAATGAAATTCGTGACGTAGAAAATGCGTTGATCAAATTCTGTCACGTACTGTCTATAAATATTATACGTCAAGGCGAGTAAACGGTGACACTTTTGTGTTCCATGCTCTAGCAACCGCAAAAGCGTCTCCGTGCTATACTAGCTTTTCTATACCGGGGAAAAAAATGATCCCCATAGCGTTCGCGTTAGCTAGTGTGCAAGTGAGCTTAGCTAATGACGTCACAGAACGGCACACATATTATCTAGATTTGCCAAATATCTACCAAAAATCCACTGTCCCAAGAAATATAAAAGACAGAAACATCATAAACTCCGCCGGCCTTACTTACCAGTATTCGGTCCAAACAGTTTACAAATCGACAAGGCTCTAACATAGTTACCTCCTCCTTTAATAAGCATTGAAAGAAAGAGAACAATATACCTGTCAGTTAGTGATGTTTCCAAACAAAACACAACTCTTATGACATTAACATTAGGTCTAAATTACACTAAACATACATTTGAAGGCTGCTCCTGCAAGTTCAACGAGACAGCGTTATGCTGGTTAGTATGGGTGTGAAAGAGAGGGCGATACTCACGGAGACTGCTTTGATTTCGGCGACGCGGCGTGTGACTTGTTTGAAGTATTGCTCTGGTGTGATGGTGTTGAGATCATTGTAGACGATTCGGCTGTAAGTAATTAGAAAAAAAAAGTGAGATCGATACTTGGAGATTTTTTTTAATTTTTTTTTGGTAGAAAAACGTTTCACATATGAAAAAAAGAACTTCAAATCTCAAAATATTCTTGCCATTGTAGTTGAAAAAGTTGTCCTGCGTATTTTCAACTCAATATTGTTTTTTTTTCTGTGTATGCTCAGTAAAAAAAAACTATACAAAAGCGCACTTAATAATAAGCTAAATTTAAAAAAAAAAAGAAATCCAAGAAAATTTTGTGTAAAGTAAGAAAATAGTGTGGATAAGAAACAATGAGTAAAAAGTTTTACGTCCGTTTTTACATTGTTCAAAATTCAATTTTCGGTTCAGTGCCGAAAGTAGAAAATCCAACTATGGACATTTATTTAGGCGTTGAAACGGACATGAGTCACGTAAATTAGGACAGTTTTGTGTAGTAATAAAACCTATTTTACATAGGCATTTATTTGTGCACAACAAAGTTTAAAGCACTCGCATTCTTCACAAAATCATATAGTGTAGACCAACCCTCTACCGCCGGGACTCGAACTCGCATCCTCACTGACGCCGGCAATGTAATAAAACTACAAATTAGAATATTACGGAGTTTATTTCACTATGTAATAAGGAAAATGAACTACATTTCGAAATGCATTATGACGTGCCACCTTGCTGTCCTATCATTCATCTGCCTAGCCCTGTCCCAACTATGTTGGGGTCGGCTTCCAGTCTAACCAGATGCCAGATGAATACCAGTGTTTTACATGGAGCGACTGCCTATCTGACCTCCACAACCCAGTTAGTACAGTCAGCAAAACAGGTATGCAGGCTAGCAATCTTCTCACGACTATTATAAATGTAAAAGTCCGTAAAGATCGATTTTTGTTATTGTTTCACGCAGAAACTACTGAAAGGATTTGGATGAAATTGCTTCACGCAGAAACTACTGAAAGGATTTGGATGAAATTGCAAACAGATTGATTATAACTCATCTCCATTTATAAAAGTAGTAAAAAGCACCTAACCTAACTGTTTTGCTGACTGTACCTATAGTTACTAAAAATGTATGTTCGTTGTCATACTATCGGACCAGTGCATCCCTGTCACGATTGTGAAATGACAGCCGGGACCAACGGCTTTACGTGCTTTCTAACGCACGAAGAATACTCAGTATGTAATGGGGTGGTCACCCATGCACGGACCAACCTAGGCAAGCACGGCTTAACCTGACATCGACCAAAGCGTCTTTTAATTTAGCCACGAGCTCCTTCGATGCCATTAAGGGTACAAAATATAGATAGACTAGCTTCTGCCAGCGACTTCGCCCGTGTGGTGTTTGAAATCGACCCATGGGATCTTATTACCGGGATAAAAAGTATCCTATGTGTTACTCTAGGTTACAAACTATCTGTGTGCTAAATTTGATCCCAATTCGTTCAGTAGTTTTTGCGTGAAAGAGTAAGCATCCACACATCCATCCTTACATACATACTCACAAACTTTCACATTTATAATATCAGTGGGATTTAGATTATTAGTAGGATTAAATATTAACAAACAATTATTCAAAAATACAATCAAAAGCAATAATAATACTTGATCGCATTAAAAATATCAGGGGTCTACACTGTACTCCCGATATTTCCATTCTGTAAATAGATCTCAAGTCCCTTATCTAGTTAGAATCTAAGTTTCAAACAATTTTTTGCGTCATTTTAGTTAATTTTGATCAATCCTACATGACTATAATTATAATATGTCTATCAAGTCTTTCGGCTGAAATGTTTTTGGTGATAAAAAACATTCAGGACCTTAGGCAACAACCAAGCTAAAGATATTCACAAATGAGTAAAGATTACTAATAGATTTCTGCCACATAAATATAAAAGATAAAATTGTAGCAGCATGTAATATGTGTCATCTTCTCTATGACATTGTCATATTTTTGAGGTCGCAATGACACGTGGCAATGGTAGGTAATTAGTGCACAAGTGCAAAGCCGAAACATTATGAAGGTCGAAGCGTTAAAAGAAAAGTAATTAGTGGATATTATCGAGACTGAGTGGTGCCGTTACAAATGAAATTAACCTAGTATGTCCATAGTAAACTAGTCAAGGCGTTTCAGAGGAAATCGATAACAAATAGGTACTGTGACACGACATTTTTATATACTAAAAGAAGATTAAGTCATCCCTATTTGAATCGGATTTATTTAAAAATCTATTTTTTTAATAAAACGTTTTCTAAAACAAAAGTAGCCGAAGTTACTCCTTATTATATCAGGTATCTGCCCGTGAAAGTCACAGACAATCGACTCAGCCGTTTCGTAGATTAGCAGGAACCGGAACAAACAGACTGACAGAAATAAAAACACTTCTTTTTATAATAAGTACAGTTTATACTTTCATATTATTAAGAATTCAGAAAAAACCTCGAAAAGGCATACGACCGGGTACCACGTGAGGTTTTGTGGTGGGCCCTTAAGGAGAAAAGTGTGCCTGGGAAGTATGTACAGTTGATCCGTGCTATGTATAGTCGATGTAGAACCCAAGTACGGTCTACAGCAGGCACTACCGGCAGCTTCAATGTTTCAGTCGGCTTGCGCCAAGGGTCGGCTCTAAGCCCTTACCTCTTCCTTGTGATAATGGACGCTCTTACGTTCGACATCCAGGAAGAGGCTCCCTGGTGTATGCTGTTTGCCAACGACATTGTGCTAGTTGCCGAGAGTGGCCTAGAGGTTCAGAGCAGATTGGAGGTGTGGTGGCAAAGACTGGAGAATGTTGGCCTGAGATTAAGTAGAACCAAAACGGAATACTTGTTTTGTGATTTCGGCGGTCTCTCCAGTCCTGTGCCCATAACCCTTGCCGGAACGCCCATACCGGTCTGCTCCGATTTTCGGTACCTTGGGTCGCTTATTCAGGGAAATGGCGAAGTAGACCGGGACGTAACGCACCGGATCAACTCAGGATGGATGAAATGGCGACAGGTCACTGGAACAACTTGCGACCCACGGATGCCCCTCAAGTTAAAAGGGAAAATTTACAAGTCCGTGATTAGACTTGTCGTGTTGTATGGATCAGAATGCTGGGCTGTGAAGAAGATGGATGAAAAACGATTGCATGTAGCGGAGATGAGAATGTTGAGGTGAATGTGTGGAGTGACAAGAATGGATAAAGTAAGGAATGAATATATTAGAGGAAGTTTGAAAGTGGCACCTGTTACTGAAAAACTGAAAGGAAGTCGTTTGGCTTGGTATGGACATGTAATGAGGAGGGATGAAACGCATGTGACTAAAAGAGTGATGGACATTAGTATTGATGGATGGAGAGGGAGAGGAAGGCCAAAGAAAAGATGGATGGATTGTGTAAAGACTGATATGAAAGAGAAAGGAGTAAATGATGCCGTGACGTTTAACAGGGGAGAATGGAAGAAGAAAACGTGTTGCTCCGACCCCAAATAAAATGGGATAAGGGCAGGAAGATGATGAAGAATTCAGAAAAAAGATGTTATTCTTAAATTAATACTTACATAAGTGTAAGTATTAATTTAAGAATTTTATTTATTTATCTTTGTATTATTACATTCAAAATATGAATAGTGATGTAATGTAAGATGTAACTATTAACGGATGATTCCGATATTATTTTTGTGCCTTTGTCTCGGTTTTCAACTAATGACCATAAATGGCTGGGACACTGGGAGTTATTCTCCGAACTAATCACAATAACTTATAACTTATTTCAGATAAAATAGGCTGGAAAATTTATTGGGTAACAGAGTTTTCCTATAACACTTCATGGGTTAGTACCTAATTACTCTTTATTTGAAACTGTGACACATCATGTGCACCTTATGTGCATACTCATAAGGATTAAGTTTAAATAACTCGCATGCCATATCAAAGTTGAGAACTGCATAACGTGTATTTGTAGCTAGGGGAAAATGAACAACATAATTATTATAGTTTCGGCTTGTATTTCCCAGATGTTACCTGAATACGCCATTGTGTTATATTGTCGTCAAATGGCAACCAGCGATGTAAGAGGATAATTATTAACACGTTAATTAATAAATTAACGAATAAATCTGTGGTTTAGTTTACGTAACTGAAAAGTATCTCGTTCAGTTGATTACGTGATGTTGGTTATTGTTAATTTTATGATGTTATTAGAAACAATTATTAGCGAATAGTTTACGTAATAATGGAGAATATGACGCGGAGGATATGACGTTGTTAGGTACCATGAAAACGTTTGTTTGTTTGAACTACATTTAATTGTTACGTCTATTTGTTTGCAGTATGACGCTTGTTTTCATTTTATTCATGTTTGGTGGCCATCGATAAGGATATTATTTGAAACTAGCGGCCCACGCAACTTCGTCTGCGTCACATAAGAGAGAAAAAGCTCACAAAGGAAATAAAATTTCCCCCGATTTTGTAACATTTTTCAATGCTGCTCCGCTTCTATTAGTCATAGCGTGATGTTATGTAGCCTATAGCCTTCCTCGATAAATGAACTATCCAACGCAAAAAGATTTTTTCAATTCAAGCCCGTAGTTTCTGAGATTAGCGCGTTCAACCAAACAAACAAACAAAATCTTCTGCTTTATAATATTAGTATAGATTCTTGTGTTTATATCAAACATACTCGTAGTAACATCAGTAGGAGGGCACTGTTTTTAGCTATCACGGTTCACAACTAAGCTTAAAATGTCATTTGCAGGATATCTTTCGATTTTCCGGGAGCTCAATTTATATAAGGTGTTAAAAAAAATACTGCAAGAAACTTGAGGAGTGGTTTGGAATCACAAATGAAAAATAATCACGAAAAATTTTTATATAAGTAACGATCCGTTTCAAAGATTTGCAAGATTTTCACTGCACACAAAATTATCGAATATGCGAACAAGTTGACTGTACTGTGACTGCACCGTGCAGGGCGCCGCGCGCGTGGTCGTTCACCCCTGCGACAGCGCAAACGTAGACAGCTGATTCTAACTTTCCCATCACATTTTGCAGAATTTGGGCTGGCAATGTTTTTTTTTATGTAAAAACTAAAAATGCTTGAAAAAAGTTTTTTTTTTTTAAGATGTTTTTTTTTAATACCGAGTACGTACACGAAATTCCTTCAGTTAATTTTTAAACACGTTATATGTAAAAATCACGGAAGATATCCCGTAAATGACGTTTTAAGATCAGTAGGTCTAAATAATAATAGCAAGGATAGGCGTCGATCTTTATACTTTCTCATCTACCATCATCAATAGGCCCGAGATAGGTAATCATTAATGAGACCCTTCCGTGCCTCGGAAAGCACGTTAACCTTTTGGACGCCATTGTCCCATGTACGTGACAAGCAAGCGCGTGCCCTGTACGCCAAACGTCACGAATATGTGACAAAATAGTAGATGAAATTGTGGCTTGGCGTGGAGGGCACGCGCGTGCGTTTATGCTGTGGCGGTCAAAAGTTTAAGCAGTTGTTCCCGGCTGTTATTTCGTAGATATTTGCTAATCGTTACGGGTCTGAAACCCGACAGAATAATCTTATAGCACCCGATGAGCATTGCATGCACTCGAACCGTTTTCTATTCTTACTCCGCGAGGTTGAGACGGTTCAGGGATGACTTTATCAAAATTTAAAATCGCTCAATTCTGTAAATACGTACGTCTTACAGTCGCGAATAGAATTTTAATCAACATACAACCTAGCACTGAAATGGCGGCAGGTCACAGGTCGGAGTATATTAGAGGAAGTCTGAAAGTGGCGCCGGTGACTAAAAAGTTGTGTGGTAATCGGTTGTCGTGGTATGGGCTTGTGATGAGGAGGAATGATGAAAAAAGTTTTGAGCATGAATGTGGATGGGTATTTGAGTAGAGGAAGACCAAAGAAACGATGGATGGACTGTGTTAAGAAGGATATGGTAAGGAAGGAAGTGTCTGATGAGATGACGAAAAAAAGAGGAGTATGGAAGAAGAAGACATGCTGCGCCGACCCCAAATAAATTGGGATAAGGGCAAGAGAATGATGATGATACAACCTAGCACTGACCTGCAAATTTGGATTTCACCTTAAATATTAAAATATATCAAAATACAAACTCACCCATTAGTATTATGTAACGCATCACACAAAGTGAACAGAATATCGACTTCGAGCGGTGTGATCTGAGACATCATCTGTGCTGAATGTAGGAACTCTTCCTTCGTGACCTCTTGTGTGCGCGTGCCGTTGGTCGCGTTCAGGTATACTCGCTTGATCAACTCCATGTTGTTCAGTAGTGAGTTGAATGCCATGTAGTATGGGAAACTGATCTTGCGTTCGCCTTGAGGAAAGCCTGAAGCCTGAAAATGTAGATAGGATTATAAGTATTTTAAAAAGTGTAAAAAGTACCCCGAATTCGGCGATCATTAAGTACAAAAATCTTCAATATATTTCGTGTATGATACCTCTTGCACTTTTATAGAATGGAACTGTTAATTTTTTAACAACTGCCTATATTTTTAAAATTTCCATAGAAAACTTATTTTTCTCATAAGTCTTGTTTAACCATAAAGTTCGGTACGGGCCCCATTCGGGGCCGGGCACTGAAACCTACGCTGGCTCGGTACTGGCCCCGAATGGGGCCGGCGGTTTAGTCATACGACATCCTTATTTTTAATGTAAATATTTAATGTTCTGAATAAGAAAGACTATGAGTGTGCGTTAATTAAGAGAGTTGAAGAAAAACTACATATGTTAAAGCCATTCAAAGTTCTGTATTTAACGCGCAACATTCTTAATTTACCCTAATAAAATCCAAATGCGTAAATACGTTCATCGCCATTTTGACGGCAGTGCTAGCCGACGCTAAAATCATAAAAATTGGGGTTTTCGGGCATCCAAGCTCCACTATGTTGAGAATTAATAACTCGTCATTTCATTATGTGACGAATTTAACCATAGTTCAATTTAAGTGAGCAGTGGTAATGATATATTTTGATATCCAAAGTCGAAGTTTCGCGCCAATCTTGTTTGTTTACATTTTATTTTTCACATTTTAACACACAGACACGTTTAGATTCGACAACAGATATGACAAATATCATTTCAAATATTATAAACAACATGAGAATACCCAGACCTTAGCGTAATTTACTAATATAGGACCAATAACATGTAATATTCATTACCACTACTTAATTTTGTATCGAAAATAGATGACCATTTTTTTTTGGTTTTTTTTTTATATTTGTGATGTGTGAAAGCGATTATTAAAATCGATTATTTTGTTTTTGGTAAATTCGATTAATTCATTTACGGAATTTAGCAAATCGATTGATGAAAAGTAAAACAATTTTGTTTATATTTAATTTAATATTGTTTTAAGCTTTAGTTAAGTAATCTTAATAGTTTTTCGTACATGGTACCAACCCAACAACAAACAGCACAGACCGATCAAAGGCTAAATTCGCGCCGATTTTTTTCCATCTCAAAATTTAAATTAAGAATGCATTCGCTGTTCAAAATTACATTGTACTTAAAACTAGGTAATTTATTGTGATTATTTATTTTCGTTGGTTGTCAGTGCGCCAGGGATCTTGGTACTGATCTTTTAGGTGTGGTAAAATTGGTTTAGTTCCTAATACCATGATAATTGTATTTAGTAAACAAAATGGGGAATAGTATGATTAGGTTACTGTGTTCGGTGGGATTAGTTATTGGGATAAACCATTAAAATTTTATTTTCAAACACTTTTTTTAACTCTATCAATGCAAAGTCCCATTTGCATTGGTGGGCAAATGGGACTATCTAATTTTGTTTATTTCTCGCCTTTACCGATTATATAATTTTAATTATTGATAATTTTAATTGTCAATTTTCATTTAATTATGAAAGAGAGGCCAAGGGGAAGAGCTCTTTGTTAGATAATAACGGCCGCTCGCATCGACGTTTAGGTTAAGCCTTGCTTGCCTAGGTTGGTCTGTGGATGGGTGACCACCCATTACATACAGAGTTTCCTCCGTGCCTCTGAAAGCACGCTAAGCAGTTGGTCCAGGCTGTAATTAGTAGTTCTTTGACAGTCGTTATAGGTAGTCAGCGACCCAATAGGTTAGACGACCAGTCTCCTACCACCCAGTACTAACTGGGGTGTGGAGGTCCGATCGCTCCATGTAAAATGCTGGTATTCAGTTAGACTGGAAGTCGACCCCATTATAGTTGGGAAAAATAAGGCAGATTATGAATTATCGTTTGATTTTGAATACTTAGATAGGCTTTGTTCAGTAACAACGGTTTTAGAATCCTTAATATTTATTTATAATTCAATTTTTCCGATCCTTGGCACACTATGCCACTATTTTTCCAACCTTCAGACATTCCAGAACAAAATTCACAATAAATGATTAAAGTAAATAAAAATACTTTATAAATGTGAACGAATGTGTATAGTCACAATTACATTCCTAATTTAAATTTTGAATCAAAACATTCCACGCGAATTTAGCCAAAGGTTGACCATTCGTACAGTTGAAAATGAATATTTAATTCATTTTCAGATTTTGTCTTTGCTAAAACTGTGAGACTTTATTTTTTGCCATACGGTGCTAGTTCGGCAACGGCGTTTCTCCAAATTCTACAATCCGTAAGTTTTAAGGGAAAGATTATCATCAAAAAAATGTTATTTGTTTAAAGTTCAGAGAGTTCTGTGTTTATTTATTATTAATAAGTCAACCAAAAGCAACGAATAATTACTACATGATATTATTTTAAAAGTAGTATAAAAAGATTCATTTCAGAATTTAAATATAATTATTATTTGAAATTATACCAAGGAGTTTTCATTGCGTCTCAAAATTTTTTTTCCAAACTTAATTTGATTGCGAGTATCGATTAGGCTGAATGCTACATTTTAATCGTAATGATGAAACTCGGGTTTACGGTCAGCACTACGAAGTGATATGTCATGTGATAAGTTGGTTTGCAACATTGTTTATTTTAGTAATATTTGTCAAGATTTTGATCGTCATTTTTTAATGAAATAATGTATGAATAATGGCAAAAATAAGAACGCAGTTAGAAGGTTACTGTATTTATTATGCTTTTTCCAGTTTTTTTAGAAAATGAGAAGCTTGCCTATGTATATTTTTTCCAGCGCATCTACGTTACCTACTTTTTGGAAGGGTGCAGTAATATGTGTTTTATACATATTTGGCAATACACTAACGCCGTTTTACCGAACAAAACACGTTACTGGTGATATTAACGACAAACGTATCGTATGGAACAGCTTCCTTGACATATTCTTCATTAAAAAATCGAATGCTGAAAGTTCATGAAAATTCTGTAAATGTTTGACAGATTCGCATCACCCCGCCGATTCAGCTGATGTGTCATGTGTCAAAATCTTGTCGTGCATAGTGGTTAAATCAGTTTCCATTTAAAATATATATTTGGGAACCTAGATATTCTGTAATCCAATCGAAATAAATATACAAACTACCTTAGGAATATGTTTGATTTATACATTGTTTTGGTATTACGTTTGTATGAAAGACGCATGCTCCCCGCCCCCTTAAGAGCATTGATGATGAAAAAGTGAAGTGCTTGTCTTGGAACGAAATCACGACCCCGCATACATTTAGGCCGTTACTACTGTGTTACCACAGCACCTTTATTTCGTAGCAAGAAGGTCGATTTTCAAGTGTGCTTTTAGCTCGTGCGGTTCAAAATTATTACGCATTAATCGCAGTCATGTTATGCAAAAGCTGTTTTGTGAACATATTTCACCTTTACAAAAAACAAACTTTAAATTATATTTTTGTTTTAAAATTGTAACATCAAGGTGTCATCGATTTATTATTGTGGTTTATTCCCACATTGTTGCAAGTAATAAATGATTTTGTTTGTGCAACAAAGAACCAAAATAACATGAATCACTATTGCTTGCAAAAACACTAGGTACGCAACTTGGCATTTCATCATCTATCAGATCATAGTGCAACAAGTATATGAATCAGTCAAGATATTTAAATAAATAAATAAATAAATATCGCTGTACATTAACACACAGCGCCACCTAGTGCTACACTAAGTAAAGCTTGTGTCGTGGACACTAGATAGTTGATATACTATATATATACTTTTTTGTTTGTAAATACATACTAATTTTATATATATAAAACATCCATGACTCGGAAACAAATCTCCATGCTCATCACACAAACATTTGCTCCTACCGGGATTCGAACCCTAACCCCGGCAGCCCTAAGCACGGCTTAACCTAAATATCGACCCGAGCGGCTATTATAAGTTAACCACGAGCTGCATATGAAAACAAAAATAAATACTCACATTGATAACCTTCGAATTCAAATCCTTAGTCAGCAAATGTTTTTTGACCGTGAGCATGATATCCCTAAAGTCACCCGCACTGATGAATCCTGATCCATCTTTATCACACTTCTTGAAGGCTTCCACTCCGTACTCCTCGTGGAAGTCATGGAGGAACTGACTGAACTCAGGGTACGTTACTAGCCGCTTCTTGTCTTTACCGAAGTACAGACGGACAAAGGTGCTTTCCATGTTGAATGGGAGCTTCTGATGAAGGGCGGTCTTTCGCATGACTTCGGCAAATTCGTCTGGAATCGGATGAAGATAATTATTTTACCGACGACATTTTTATTCATTGATTGAGTAAGAGACTGTGCAGATATAATTTTTATTTTTATAGTCTTGCAATTTTATTGCAAAGGTCTTCAGTCATGTTTCTACAATCGTTTCACCGCTATTTGACGGCCTATTTCAAAAGCCTCTGAAGGTATAGACCTTGGAACTGACCGAATGTCTTCAACGAAATGATGAGCCATTTCAAACTCTTTGTTTGAGAACAATAAGCTTAAATTACATAGTCAACAGAAACTATGCTTATCATCTTACCAAAAGCGACAAGTCCATTGCCGTTAGTGTCGAACAGCTGGAAGGCGGTCTTGTACAGCGCATCGGGGACGCACAGCAGCCCCTCAAACGCCTGGAACTCGGAGAACGAGATGAACCCGTCCTTGTCCATGTCCACGATGCCCGCGATGAGCTTGACGGATTCCGCATTGTAGTCATCTGGAAGTTATAAAATTGGAAAATCATAAAATTTATCAACGGGATCAGTTGATCAATTCAAATATTCATTAGGTCGACTGATCCCCCGGATCCACCTGCGTGAGATGAGTTTACGAGTTATTTCACTAGTTGTTCCTAAGATTAGGGGGCAAACCCCGCGTGGGCCGAGCAACGCCGTGTCCTCGTAGCGGCGATCGGCGGCGGCGACCTCTCGCGTCCGGCCCTGGTTCAATCCATGGTCAGGAGCGAGACGGAATGGGAACCCGTCACCTCCTTCTGTGAAGCAGTCATGCTAGCGAAGGAGGGGGAACGCGAGAGGGAGAGAGCCTCTCGCCCCAGCCGCCGCGGGAGACGCACCGGGCGTCGGGGGCCACGTGTGCCTCAAAGAGATGTCAGCAATGAGAAGGGCCCCGCAAGGACCGAAGCCTGCCGGGGTTGCGGGACTGTTCGAAAGAGATACTGCGGCCCCGGACCATAAAGGGCGAGGAAGGAACATGGATGGGTTTTAGTCAGTAAAAGTCTGACACTCCCTCCCTCTCCGCCCAGAGTGAGAGAAGTCATTTGATAATTTCCCACCCGAAAAAAAAGGGGGCGAGCCAATTGCGATTAACGGGCACAATGACAGTCTTCTGTCTGTTACTGAGAAATTCCTTTTGAAAAAGAAAACAAAAACAGTTTGCTCGACTCGGGAATCGCACCCAGATCCATGCCCTGCAGAAAAAAAAGACAAAAGTTTCCGCTGCTAAAGAGCAGCTTTTTCTTTTTGAGATCCTTCGTGGTACTCACTGGTAGTCCAATCATCATCATCATCATTTCGGGCGAAAGACGTCCACTGCTGGACATAGGCCTCCCCCAAGTGTCGCCTCATTGACCGATCCCGTGCGACTCGGATTCCCGCAACCTTCACCAGGTCATCGGTCCACCTAGTGAGAGGGCTTTTCGGCACCATCAGCCATCCGTTCTGCGAGCAATGTGCCCTGCCCACTGCCACTTAAGTCTGGCAATATTTCGGGCTACGTCGGTGACCTTGGTTCTCTCGGGGATGTCTTCATTTCTGATTCGATCGCGCAAGGTAGTCCAATAAGACGAGTTTATACCACGATTGCTATATCAAGTTTTTGACGGAAGGCGTGAGAAGTTCGACGACTTTTTAGGTTCAATAAAATCATTAACTGCCTCGCAAAAAACTTACTGGCGTCAGTTTTCAGTCTTACCGGAGGAAGCTGAAAACCGGTGTTTTACATGGAGCGACTGCCTATCTGATCTCCACAACCCAGTTAGTACTAGGTAATACGAAACCCCTTGGTAAGACTGGTTGTTAGACTTTTGGGCCACTGACTGCATAGATCTAGGTTCAGTAAAATAAGTATTAATTTATTATTTTTCAGTTGTGGGAATTTCATATTGATAAGTCCACAGATATTATAATGTACCTATATTTGCTGGTAAATCCCGAGTAATCGTTTAGTACTATTTTTGTAACATTGTGTGGTTATTCGGGCTAATCCTTTTGTGTAACTGCGCCATGGAAAAACCAAAAATTTATTATTGTTGAAATTATTTAAATAATTATTTCTAATTATGTTTATCGGTTTTCAATAGGTAAGAATTGGCACACAATTTGTATAGAATTAATGATCGAGGAAAACATAACCTAATTATGTAATGCATAAATAACAAAATCAAATAATTTGAGTACCTACAGCAGCCATTGTGGATACATCATGTCAGTGTCCATAAAGGAATAATTTAACTTTGCTATACCTACCTTCTTTTTTAACTATCACACAAAATATCGTACAGCTAAAAACACAGAATCTCCGAAAACATGCTAAGTATGTCTGTGATTTTAAGAAGAGTAAATTTTATTTTTAACCGGTAAATGTATTTAATTAATGCAAGTATTTAACTTTATGTATTTCTTTTTTTCATTATGTTCATATACCGATTTCTCAGTGATTACCGGTCCAATTTACGTGACCTTTTTCATTTGGTAGAGGAAGCTTGCGCAGTTTTTTTTGTTTTCTTTCGACGTCGCGCGTCGGTTATTATCTTTACAAAATATTTATTTTTGTTTTCGCCCACTCTGGGCGGAGCGGGAGGGAGTGTCAGACTTTTACTGACTAAAACCCATCCATGTTCCTTCCTCGCCCTTTATGTTTCGGTGCCACGGTATCTCTTTCGGACAGTCTCGCAGCCCACATCTTCATACCCGTGTCCCATTCTATTTGGAGTCGGCACAACCGCACAACACGTTTTTATCTTCCATTATTTACTCTTGTCTCATTCATATCATTTTTCACACAATCCCATCGAAAACAGTTAAAAGTGGAAAAAATGACATAAGTCGGTGACTTTTGTTTGTATCATTGACTTTTTGCAAACAAAAGTCACCTACTTCTGGAAGTAAAGTTATTTGCGAATTTTGGTTTTTTTTTCTGGAAGTCAGTTATTTTATTTTTTAAATAAATACCTACATGTTTTTTTTATAATTAGTTTGTTAGATATTATAAAGATAAGTCAAAGTACTCAAGCAATGTGAATACAATTTATATGGTAACACCGCGCGAGAACTTCCGCAACTTCCTTTTTAGAAGTCGGTTAAAAATAACGTTAATTTTTTTGGTCCACCTTTTACAACAGAAAACACGAGATTAAACTAAACGGAATGTTGACTTATTAGAGACTTCTTTAAGGAAACCAGCCAATTGTCCTTATCGCATAAATTTAAAAAATCCAAGCATTCCATTCGTTGAATCATCGTAATAATACCAAAATAATTGTATCTGATTATTAATCTTCGTGATAAGTCGAGTCTACTATTATTTACACGTATTATTTTTAATAGTAAGTAATTTACTTTACATTCAGCGTACACGATGCGCGCACGCATGGTAAACCGTGACGTCATGATTAAGATATCGTGGTCGATAATGTTATCATAGTTTTTTTTCTTATTTTAATGATTACGGTTTTACTTGCCTTGTTTACTACCTTCTATATTATTATTCTTACAATTCATACTGTATTGTAGTACTATTATAAATTATACGGTTTTTTTTATGATCGCATGATGATAATAAATGATGATATCCAAAAAACAGATAACGTTATTATCTTGTTATCTATTGCTATTTGATACCAATATTGCAGTTAATCTTATGAATTTAGGACGTTATTCCGACTCGTTTATTTTCACCGACCCAAGATAATTATTTAGTTACTTATATCTTTCAAAAATATTTTTCGAGTGTTTTTGTTAGGGAAATCATCAAATGACTTGTCCCACTCTGGGCGGAGCGGGAGGGAGTGTCAGACTATTACTGACTAAAACCCATCCATGTTCCTTCCTCGCCCTTTATGTTCCGGGGCCGCGGTATCTCTTTGGAACAGGCCCGCAACCCCGGCAGATCATGAAACCGCCTCAGAATGGAATGAAACTTCTCCCAATGAAAGTTCTCTAAGCCCAAAAGAAACAAATAAATACGCTTAGTTTCAGCCGACCAACACCCTTCTTTTCAACCGACTTCCAAAAAGAGGAGGTTCTCAATTCATCTGCATTTTTTTTTTTTTTTTTTTTTTTTTGTGTTTGTTGCCTCAGTACTCTCGACTGGGTGAACCGATTTTGATGGTTCTTTTTTTGTTTGAAAGCTGGTGCTTCCCGTTTGGTCCCATTTTAGTTTGCTGAAGACCTGATGCTGATCTTCGGAGATATACAACGGAACTCTTCAAAAATACACAGCAAATCTGCAGTGATTGCTGCCATCGCTTGTAGGTTCATTGTTTATACTATATTATGACGTAACATCACGCCTGTATGCTCTGAGGGGGTACGCACATGTGTAAAATACACCCGATTTCGAAAATATTAGTTACCTCAGTACTTTCTACTGGGTGAACCGATTTTGATCGTTCTTTTTTTATTTGAAAGCTGGTGCTTCCTGTGTGGTCTCATAATCATCAAATCAGTAGCTGATGATGGGATTCTGGAGAAATAGAGAGAACTCTTCACATTTTATAGGCACACTAGAAGCGGTTTGGGTAGTTTTAGGAATTGTACTTTCTCGAAGTAATCCCAATTCAATTTGATGAAGATCTGATGAAGAACTTCGGAGATATGCAACGGAACTCCTCAATAAATGATAGCAAATGTACTGGGATTGCCGAAATCTCATATCTGTCTATTGTTTACACCAGTTCATAACCTAAAATCACGCCGGTACGCTGTGAAGGGGTAAGCACATGTGAACCACTAAAAAGTAAAAAATAAAAACTTTTTTACAAAAAATAAAACCGACTTCAGAGAAAACAAAAAAGTGAAAAATAACTTCAGAAAAAACGCTTCAGAAGTCGGTGACAAAAAAACTGAATCAATCAAACAAAGGTCACCGACTTCTGAAGCGTTTTTTCTGAAGTTATTTTTCACTTTTTTGTTTTCTCTGAAGTCGGTTTTATTTTTTGTAAAAAAGTTTTTATTTAAACCAGCAATCCAGTACAGAGTCATTTTTTGATAATATTACTTATGTAAGTTGATGCCATTGTGGATTTGTGGGCAATTGTGGGTAAATCCTGGAAGAGCTTGGGCACAGAAACGTGGAGATTGGTACAAGCAATAAGAGGATGATGATAATTAATAATAGGGTTGATGGAAACATAAAACCATAATTCCAAGACATCAACCTCTTAAGAAAAAAAAAATGGTCTGAAACCCTGATTTATTTTAAATTAATTGTCAAATTCGATTATTAGTTGCTTTGAAATCAATAAATAGTGACAGTGTGACAGTGACGTCACAACGTGCTATTGCCATATAAAATCTACGAGAGAACCGCCGAATCTGCGTTTTGTCAACTCTTTAAAAGTATGTCAATTGATTGGTGCTTGTATCATCAACCCTATTGGCGACATTGATGCCATTGCGGGTTAATCCTGGAAGAGGTTGGCACAAAAACGTGGAGAATAGCACAAGCCAAAGTGAGACTACCCAGAACTATACTATACTGATACCCAGAAGTGATAATCATAATCTATTTGCATTTATCCCATGATTCTTGGGGACGGTACACCACGTTTTATTCTTCCACTCTCATCTGTACACATTAGTGATGATGATGATGAATAAATATGTAATTAGATATAGATACTAACCTTCTTCGAATAACCCTAGGAACTTTCGTACAAAATCTTCACTGGTGATATACTTCTCACCGTCCTTATTAACGGTGGCGTACTTCAGGAATATCTCATGGAGACGGTCTCGGTCCGCCCGCTTAAGATAACCAGCCCCCTGAAAAACATTCAAATACATATATTAGTACGACTATTACTCGTTGAGGCCCTGTGGAGTCTGGATTACTAAAGGCATCTGAGACGAGTTGCCATCATAATCATCTGCCTAGCCTTTTCCCAACTATGTTGGGGTCGGCTTCCAGTCTAACCTGATGCAGCTGAATACTAGTATTTTACATGGAGCGACTGCCTATCTGACCTCCACAACCCAGTTAATACTAGGAAATACGATACCACTTGGTAAGACTAGTTCTCAGACTTTTTGGGCCATTGACTACCTGTAACGATTGCCAAAGATGGACAATGACAGCCGGGACCAACAGCTTAACGTGCGAAACTCGGTATGTAAGGGTGGTCACCCATACACAGACCAACCTAGGCAAGCTCGGCTTAACCTAAAGATCAACCCGAGCGGCTGATATTATTTAGCCACGAGCTCCCATCGGAGAAGAAACTAAAATTGTAATGTGCCGGTAATGGTTGATTAATTATAAAGTTGATCACATGCAATCAGATTCTTAAGAGGCCGGCGGAGCATGCGTTTTTCATATAAACGTAATACCAAAATAATTTGAAAATCAATCATATTCATAAGGTAGTGTGTATTTATTTCGATTGGATTACAGAATATCTATGTTCTCAAACAAATATTTTGAAAGGACAATGATATCAAGACGAGAAATGAGGAATTTAAAATTTCTATAGAAAAGTTATTTTTCTCATAACTCTTGTTTAAATCAGTATTCATTCAAAATATGTGTTTGGGAACCTATATATCCTGTAATACAATTGAAATAAATACACACTACCTTAAGAATATGTTTGATTTACAAATTATTTTGGTACTACGTTTGTATGAAAAACGCATGTTCCGCCGGCCCCTTAAGTGTACAACGTAACATAAGATCATGCTTTGTAATCCCCAAAATGTAGAACAAGTCGGTGGTACACCCACCTAACAAGTACACCGACATTTCTTTCCGTTTTGATTAGTCCCGTGTAATAAGGGGCCAACCTATTGCCAACAACTGGCCGCTATTAAGAAATACGCTTGTGTCCTGATAAAATCTAATTAACCCGTCAGTTAGATTTTCCAAAAATATTTGACACGTATTTTTACTTTTGTTACATCGACCAACATTAACGAAGATACGATGCTTTTAAAATTCTCAATACGTCACGCCGTGCCATAATTTTTCAGGCGTTGTGACGTCACGACTCACGAGCCCCCCTCCCGAGTTTTGATGCCTCCTAACTTTGTCAATATTAATTGATTTACAAAAACAAAAAATACGTGTCCATTATTTTTCAATACCATAACTGCCAGACCAAATAGATTTGCAATTTATTGATGGTGGAAAGTAGCCTATTCCAATAACATTTTGCCCGACCCGGGAATCGAACTCAGGACCTCACGCTCAGCATTCGCGTTTGCGATCACTAGACCAACAGACATAAAGTTGATCAGCGAACAGATTATTAAAAAAAACTCAGGTTTCTAAAACTCTATCTTTCATTGGTTTGGTTAATGACACGAATGATGCAATTCTTTAGTGACGAAGGGTTTTGCAAACCTTTTTAAATCCTTAGGAGGCAAGACATACATTTAACACATTTATCTGACAATAACACAAAAAGTTCTAATCCTAGAGATAGAACAAACAAAACGTGACAACCAAAGAATATCTTAACAAGAAAATGCAGTAAGTACAGTCAGCAAAACAGTTAGGTATGCAGGCTAGCAATCTTCTCACGACTATTATAAATGTAAATGTCTGTAAAGATCGATTTTTGTTATAATTTCACTCAGAAACTACTGGAATGTTTTGGATGAAATTGCAAACAGTTTGATTATAACCCTTTTCCATTTATAAAAGTAGTATGAAGATTGCTAGCCTGTAAACCTAACTGTTTTGCTGACTGTACACAATAGGTATTATGAACATAACTAGATTAATTCTTTTCATGTATTGTACGTGTGTTTTGTACTCAATAATAATATTGCAAATTATGAAAATGTTCTTGACCTACTTTACTCTGATATGACTTATTTGTCATGGCTCTGATAAAATAATACATGTATTATTTTATTTTCGTCTTATACTGATGGGGTTTACTTTTAATATTCACTTTTTTCACGTACTACGTGTTCACTGACAATCGACTTCTGAACAGTGGCAGACTCTCAGTGAACTCGGAAGTCTTGTACGTTACCTACAGTCGTATCACAATTATTTTACCTCTGAAATTTATACATATAATGCATACGCTCTCAAAATTACAGTGGTCTTTATTCTTGTCACAATAAGGTT
This sequence comes from Xestia c-nigrum, assembly GCA_916618015.1. Classification (NCBI taxonomy): domain Eukaryota; kingdom Metazoa; phylum Arthropoda; class Insecta; order Lepidoptera; family Noctuidae; genus Xestia; species Xestia c-nigrum. The sequence continues at coordinate 21,978,097 of OU745250.1, forward strand.
GTTGTTGGAACTACTGTCAAAGCTAAAAAAAACATAGTTAATTTGGGGCTCGTAATGAGCGATTTGAATTGCCATATAATAATCTGTGATATAAGGCATTTCTAGACCCAACAAATAGTAAAATGTACCTATTTAAAAACTTTATTGAAATGATTCAATAAAACAATCAATACTATACGGGATTTCACATGATATTATAATGTTAATTTCCTTTACAAAACCTACCTAGGTAGTTATTATTATTCTACTCTGGGTTGTGGAGGTCAGATAGGCAGTCGCTCTATGTAAAATAATTGTATTCAGCTGGATCCCGTCAGACTGGAAGCCGACCCCTACATAGTTAGGAAAAGTCTAAAAGATGATGATCTAACAATATCATCAAATGCAGGCATAATTATAATAGGCATAAATTCATATTTATTACATGAATTCAGAAAAACCATGGGAATATTGAGTACCTAAGTAACTAAGGAAACTTTCATAATATCCTTGAATGTTACTAACTGCATTGATTTGTGGTGCATAATTGCACTATAATATGTACAATGATGACCTGTACAATTTAATTATGATGACGGTGTAAGGGCCAAGAATGTATCAAGGAGGTATAGTTGCTAGCAGCTAAAATCGCATTTGCGATCATTGACCCCCCTAAATTAACTTGTTTTGTTGTTTACTTTGAAATCCAAAACTAAGCATGTTCAAGTCTTGAATCGTTATCTATCAACATTTTTTCTAATGAAAAATGATACATATAGGGTGTAAACCACCTCATCACAAAGCCCTCAACCAAGCATTCTGTACATCAAACTAAGTAACTTTACGTAAAAATATTGCTGGGAAATAACTTTTTTTATTGAGTAAAAAATCACGTTTTGTGGTAAAACTAAATGTAACGCACTCAAAACATTGTGCTTATGCATGTTTTGAATAGTACGGGGTTCGTAGAGGTATTTAAAGAAAAAAAAATTACAATAAAAACTTGTATTAAAAAAAAGTTGTCAGTAAAGTTGTAACTTTGACCCCAAATAGCTCCGTAACTAGAAGGTTCCCAAGTATGGTGTGGAACACAAAAATTATCGCAATGACGAGGAGAACAAGTGCCTTTTGGCTTCGTTAAGAGGTGTTTTACACCCAATACTCAATACTCAAAGGGTGTTTTATAGCCTTTATATGGTTCATACGTTTTGGTTCGTACGAAGAGATATTAGGGAAAGAGCAATGACCGCTATTGCGATTTTAACTGGCAACAACCGTAGGTACGGTCGAACAAGCTATTTGGTTTACACTTTACAATGTAATTCGTTCGTTAAACTGTAAACCAAATAGCTTGTTCCACCGTACGTGATTCTAGACTCCCAGGGGTTGCAATCTTTAGTTGAAAGAATCATGTCAAAATGGGCGAAAGACCAACAGAATTGCCGTCTCCCAAGGTGCATCACAACAAGGGACTCTCAACCATACTTTTTTTGTTAGCCTGTATTATCCCAGTCCTGAACAAAGCCCCCCCCCCCATTTCTTCCACTTCTCACGATGATATGCTTCCTTTCGCATATTCGCGAGGAAGCAATCCAAGACGTATACCACACATACCATCATCATCATCGTCATCATCATCAGCCTATAATGTTCCCACTGCTGGGACACGGCCTCCTCTCAATGAGAGGGAATGGGCTATAATCTACCACGCGGGCCCAGTGCGGATTGGTAGATGTCACATGTCTTCGAACTTTTTGGTTCTAGGACATGCCGGTTTCCTCACGATGTTTTCCTTCACCGTTTTGAGAGCAGCGGTGGTGAAATAAATTACACAAAGTAATGCGCCTGTCTGGGTTCGAACCCACGACTTACTGTTCGTAAGTCGGCCCCGCCACCACTGGGCCACCGCTGCTCATACCATACTTTATATTTAATTCTTTCATGAGCATTTGCGATATGGTCATACAAAAAGCTAGACTTGACTTGGGCGAGTAAACTCGTCATAACTACGTCGCGATTACTTGCACAAACCGGTAACTAAGTAGGTAATGTAGGTAATTAGGTATGTATGAGACTATTACGAGTATGACGAAGGAGCGTCTACTACGTATATGATCTATTTGAGATATTGAGATAAATATACAAGATGACGATTACGTAGGTACCTACTGCAAGTGAATCACTACTTGGATAGATAAACGTTTGCAAAGGACTTGCCCAAAAATTGTATGTGCCTGTACCCCCAGCATAAACAGATATAAAATCTATGTCATTTAATTAAAAACATATTCTAAAACAAAAATAAAAAAGATGCGTATTGCTCAGCAGTGTTGGACAAAAGTTATAAAGGTTCTAAGAAGTCGTTTTTGGTACTAAGTACGTATAATAGTTATTTGTTATACAAGAGTGCAAAGTTGTTTTTTAACCGCGTGCTCAATTTTGATGACCGAGCAAGCGAATGATTCTAAAATTGAGTCACGAGCGAAGCGAGTGATTCAAGACTTAGAATCTTGAGCGTTAGCGAGGGAATCAAAAGAGCACGAGGTGAAAAATCTTTGCACTCGAGTGCAACACGTAACTTTTCATCCCACCTCAGCGAGGAAATGGATAAACGCAAAAAAAATTGCGCATTATTAACAAATTCAGTTAATTCTGTTGACGTCAAATAAACTTCCTGGTCGCTAGATAATGAGTGGTAATTTTCGATTTTTCACTTGTTTTCAAGTTGGATTCCTTGTTTTTAACCTAAGGTGTTAACAATATGACGCGAAAAGAAAATGGCGCCCGCAAAACATACCTATTAAAAAAGTACACCAAGAAGGTTCCGAGTCTGAGTTCTTAACAAATTAAAAAAAAATTGTATGATAAATTCGGCACCATAGAGGTAGAAGTAAATAGGTTTAATGATGTTTTGAATTCACATGCTTAGTGCACACGATGTTCTAAATTCAAATTTACTTTACCCTCATGACGATAAAAACGGCTTTTGCTCTCAGATATCGAAGAGCAAAAGTACTCTTTCCGAGATAGGGGGATGAAAAATACTTTTATCTATATTCTAGTGTGTATTAAGTTTAAATATCTGTCCCAGGCATTTAATAAACACAGTATATTGGTTCAAAACACTTAACACACACCTGCAGGCCTAAAATGGCCGCTTTAAGAGAATTCATAATATGAACCACGTTCAATTTTTTAAAACAGTCATTATCATAAATAATTGTAAGAATTTTACATTTGTAACGTGATTCAAATTATGAATCTGCTAAAGCGGCCATTTTAGAGCCCCTGGAAACAATTATTCCTCAAAATGAGACAATTTATTCGTTTGTAACAATAAAATCATCACATTTAAATTATAAAATTATATTATGTCAATGTAAAATTGTCAAACACGTTATATTACAGTATAACGTGTCCCCCCCCCCCCCCCCCCCGTTAGGTTAGCTAGGTTCCTTTAAACCCTGCACTCGGAAATAGGGGCCCGCGAAGCGGGGCTCCGTAAAGTGTTTTAAGGTTAGGTTATATTAATCGGTATTTCTCAGGAATGGTACTTACATTATCTTTTCATGAGAGTGGTACCACTGGGTAACCCAGGGGGACCCCTCCTTCCCTCCACACCGCGTTAGTTGACTACCATCGCATGCATTTCACGAAAAATAATGCATTTTATTGTAAGCACTATGTTCGTTTGACAATATTTCGAGAGTTTACAATATCGCTAGAGAGATTACAATATAACGTGTTTTTTCTCGCGATATTGTAATGTCTCGTATTATTGTCAACTGAACATACGGAAGTATCTCTGCCCCCATAATCGGGACTTGGGGCACCCCCCCGTTAGGTTAGTTAGGTTCCTTTAAACCCTGCACTCGGAAATAGGGGCCCCCTGCAAAGCGGGGCTCCGTCGACTACGCTTTTTAGGGGGAATATTAAGTGTTTTAAGGTTATGTTATATTAATCGGTATTTCTCAGGAATGGTGCATTATCTTTTCATGAGAGTTGTGGCACTGGGCAAGGGGGACCTCTCCTTCCCTCCACACCGCGTAAGTTGACTACCATCGCATGCATTTCACGAAAAATAATGCGTTTTGTTGTAAGCAGTATGTTCATTTGACAATAATTCGAGACTTTACAATATCGCTAGAGATATTACAATATAACGTATTTGACAATTTTACGGTGACATATACAGTTATGTCAATAATAGGGTTACCAGCGTAATAAAAATCTATAAGTTCCCATATTTAAACTTCATTTAGAAAACTGGTTCTGTTTAGAAACCCCTAACCAAGTTAGAATTACTGTATAAGTACCTACTCTATTATGCACTTTGGAAATTAGACTAGTAATTAGTTTTATAATAAATACTTATGAATTACATTTTAAGTTATGCTAAGTTATTTTAAGTACATGAGTATGAGTTTATTTTCCCCTGTTCTGTTCTTTGTTAATATTATATGGCAACGTAAAGGGGCAAATCTGACTTTTCGAGTATTTCGAGTGTAATCAAAACTAAAAATACTTTTTTATTTTGAGTTCTATTAAAAATCTGGTATCGTACGCTAATCATTTTCCAAAATTCTTATTTTTTTTTAATAATAATTGTTTATAATACTTTTATTTTTGTTCATGTGGGCAGGATTTGTCCATACCCCTAGTTTTTTCGGGCAGAAAAAATCAAGTGTTGTTTATTGTGTATTTTACTCAACAAGTCAATAATAATGACAATATTTACTAGGTTTAGGAAATGAAAAGAGCGCTAAAAACATATTTAAGTGTTTGGCGAATTACTCTGCTAAAACTGACGCCTCTTTGTATTGGGCAAGTAATAAGTTCAATTGTAAATGGCACCATTGCTTGTTGTTTAAGTGTTTTGCGAATTACTCTGCTTAAACTGACGCCTCTTTGTATTGGGCAAGTAATAAGTTCAATTGTAAATGGCACCATTGCTTGTTGTTTAAGTGTTTTGCGAATTACTCTGCTAAAACTGACGCCTCTTTGTATTGGGCAAGTAATAAGTTCAATTATTATTGTAAATCGCACCATTGCTTGTTGTTACTTTGATTCTATTACAACATACTGAAAGCATTTCCCAGCCAATAAATAGCCTGTTACCAGTTCAATGTACAGGGAATTCCTGGATCAAAAAAAGTCCCAACCTATCTTGTATTGTGGTAGGTACTGGTCGCAATAAAAACCGGTTTCCCCCACCCAGGGGCACTGGGAAACACGGCTTCCGATTGCAGTTCCAAGAATGTACCTAATGCATGATATGATTTAGGTTTATTATCGGTTCCGATAGGCACATTACATTCAGAGCTACACTGCCTACACTGCTACAGTTAGTGTAAAGGAATTTAAGGAATTACTATTGTCTGCCCGCGACTAGGACAAACTCAAGTGTCATAAGATATTTTTCTGGTACGCGGAATAACGTAGTACAACTTTCTATCAGTAAGTATTCAGTGAAAGTTTTTTTTTTAAATCGGAGGGGATGTTTCGGAGATTATCTCAGCTACATTGTTTGTTACGCTTTTGTTTTTAGGGTCACCAGTTCCTACTTTTATATTGAATCATCAAGTAATATTTAAATATACATGAAGTAGGAGATTGAAATTGAAAGTGAATGCATATGAAAGAATATAATTATGGTACCTAGCTACTAGTAATTAAACAGTTTTCTACATTTTTGTCTGTTTATCGGTCTGTCTGTTTGTTTGTTTTCACTAGTCCCCGAAATGGCTGGACCAATTTTGCCGAGACTTTCACTGGCTGATATGATATGATAGCTGATGTTATAAGGAGTAACTTAGTATTTTAGAAAAATAATTAGGGTCCCGTGCAAAAAAAAAACGAATGCTTTTTAAATTGTTAACAAAATCCCGATTCAAATAGAGAAGTAAGAAATATTTTTTAATAATTTCACACGGAAACACGTCGCGGGCTTGTGAATAATATCCGAGTAAATCTTAATCATCACATTCTTAAGTTGATGTTCTACCTTTTACTTTCAGAGCTAAAATGGTTTTTTTTTATACGACGGACGACTTACAATTGATTGGGGTCATTTGAACTTGGGAACACCGACACGCAGACAGGGAATTCCACTCCTTGGCTGTGTGCATAATAAAATTAAAACACTTCGGACGAATATGTGAGATAGCGACAGGGTATGGGATAACCTGCAGTACGTCTGAACTCCTGGTGGAAGAAGGGAGATGGTGGAATGAGCTCGTGGTGGTCACACTCGTCGAAGTAAAGAAATAAGGAATGAAACAAAAAGCGTTTAATAGCCCGACAAGACAAAACACAAAAATAAATATAAAATGGTTGAATTATAACTAAATAAAAAGTAACAATATGAGGAAAATAATAAAATCATAAAAGTACAGTTAATATATTCTTTTTTTTCTATAAAGATGCGCTTGGGCAAAGGTGTGACTTCTCATAATACGTAATTGCAGATACAAGATGTATACAACAATCAGAAGTGACGTTACAGGGAATATTAAACACGTAACTTTTGTCTATATTACGTCTATCCGGTTGCGCTTCTAATGATTTGTCAATATTTATTAATTATTTTTCCCCGTTGCTTGAGAGGAAAACGTGAGCTTGGAATGTGCGTACACAGATCCAGTATAAATACGTCGGGCGGGCCAACGATTGCCATTCGTTATTTAGAACTGCCATAAAGGCAGTCATAACAATAGTACTTAATTCAATTATTAAATTAATAATTGTAATTAATCCGTTCATAGTGCTTTTATAGCCTGTGGTTAAATACTTAAACTTTTAGTTGCAAATAATTGTTTTATTAACATTGGCGACTTTCAAACCAATTTTGTTTACGGTACTTTATTTTTTTAATTTTATATTTTTTAGAGTTATTAAAATTTTGACTTGATATTTTATTGTTTTTCATCATCAATTCAAGGTTATTAAAGACTGTTTTTTAATTGACAGGTGACGTTGGTGGTTTTAGTAGCAGTTATCAGTGCCGCACCTAACAGCAAAGGTAAGTTTTCTCTTTTATATTTTCACCTTATGTCTTCGTTCCCTATTTTTTTTTACTTCTTTTCAAAGATGATCTTAATTTTCTTGTGTTGATTTTCATGAAGATTTTGGGAAATAATAATTGAAATTATTTAAGGTCCCTAATAATAAACAGAAGCAAACTCATAATTATTTAACTAACTAACCATTGTAATACATAATATTAAACAAAAAACCACCTAATAGCCAGGCATACTAAATTTATTACACCCACATTTAGCCAGTTATGTTCAAATATAATGCTCATTATCTAACCAAATGTTTTTTTTTTTTCAGAATTCAGCTTGACTGTTCCTGATGAATGTAAGGGCAAAGGCTTCTGTAACATCAAGCCCAAAGAATATGATGACATGCAGGCTTTGATCGACAGCCTTCTGACACCTACGTTTATAGCAGTAAGTAATTTATTTAATTTTATATAATTACTTATTATTTAAAAATAATGTGGTGGGCACTCTAGATTCACTCATTATTTAATTCATTAATTACGTGAGGCGTTCAAGGTCTAATCTAGGCAAAGAAAAAAATCCAAATTGCCCCCTTGCCTATCTGTACGTTATATGACATAATCTTTATGATTTAAAAAATACATGGTTTCATAATTATTGTTTATTTTGCTATTTTTAATGTGAATGCGCATAGTTTTAACAGTTCTATTTTTTTCAGCAAACTTTGGGAGATCGGAACGGAGAACCAGAAGGGCTTTCTCCTGAGAGCGACTGGCATAACTGCCCGACTAGAACAACGGTGAGATGTTATTTTGTTTACCTAGGCAAAAGATTCAGTTTCTAATATTACTCATGGTAATAATGTGAAGATGAAGACATCATTTCACAATTCCAAGCTAAGTCGAAAGTACCTGTACTTCTTATTCATTGTAAATACTGAAAGTGCTCGATATTGCATGAACCTTCATTGACGTAATATTACGTTAAGCAAGTTCTCATTTATTTTAATTTTTACAATAAAAGCTCATCTGTTTTTATTTTTTATTTTTTCAGCGTTTCGAATCGTCTTATGTCTACAGTTCCTCTAATGAGTCGTCCCCAGATTATATCATCCAACATAAGCTGCTTCGTCAACCCATCGTTAAAGTCGAATGCGCGTGAGTACATTTTATCGTTTGCTAAAAAGTGTTTCGTTACCTAACCCTCTTAAGTAGCACATAGAGACCATTTAAACCACACATTAATTTATTCGGATTGAGGTTTTTGTCAAAGATATCTTTGTCACTCTTATGGAATAATTTTAATTGGCAATTTCCCGTCGTATGTGTATTTTCAGTGTCGTAATTAACTATTATGTCTAAGTATTTTGTCAGCTGTATTGCTATTTAACAAAATTTCCTTTTGCTTCAGGTACGATAAAATCAATGTCGACTCCTCTGAACAGTGCTTCATGGACTTAGGCTTGTCTAACTTCAACATGAAGTCCAGATGTGAATCTTCGAGCACATTGCGCAGTCTTCTTGTATTGGATTACAAAACGAAACAGCTTATGAAGAAGTCCTACGAAATTCCTTGTTGCTGTACTTGCAAAGTTGAAAGAAATTAATGAGACTTCAGTTCAATTCATCCAAATTCCACTTGCATTAAAAACTAACTAAGCGTGGTCTTAGAATCGTACCCTGTGGCAGTCGTTGACAGAAATTAAGATCAGTGCTTTAGCTGGCTTAAAATCTGTTCTAGGACTGATGATTGTGATAAGGAATTTAGCATAACTGTTAAAGCCTGTTAATTTCAAACACTTTCGTCACCTTAGTGGTATATTCAGAAACCATGGATCAATGAAACGAATCAAAAGCTTGGCTTTGTATTATTATTTTAAAGACTGATTTGACTATTTATTATATTTAGTATCTATTTCTGTACAGGGTGAATTTTAATTAATGCGACAAAATGAAATTGGAGCTTCAGTTACAGTAACATAGTAATTATAAACTGTTTTTTCTACAATCTAAATCGTTAAAAAAAATACGCGATTATCGTTTTCAAAATGTCCATTGATGTTATTATCTTTATTTAAGTACGAATTATCGGTATTCCAGTAACATGCAAAATAAATAAGAAAAATTAAGGCAAAATTAGGTAAATGACCGCTATATTGAGCACTGCGATGAGTTGGCAAGATTTTTGATACTTTTATTATTTTAACGGTTTTCGTAACACTGATCAATTATTTTTTAATTTTATATTTTATACATTTTCTTGACAACACGTATTATGGTATATTTAAATTTGTCGCATCTATTCAATTTCACCCTGTATAACTTTGTTAATGCTATCATTATTTTTTATTAATATTGTATAATATACTCAATGTTTTTAGTAACTTTAAAATGTATCTATCGTTTTTGTTTTTTTATTTATTTATTTCATCAATTAATTTTAGTAAATACATTAAAACATATTTATCGTTAGCCAGATTTTCAAGGTATTTATTTCATTTAAGTATTTTGTATTGCTCCAGTTTAGACCAGTTTTTTGATAAAAATATACATATAAGTATGCTTATTATTTCATAACCCCTCTTTTATTTTGAAAAAAAAACACTGTTGCTTACTTATAGTGTTTTTTCTTCTTTTCCTTTTTCTTACATCCGTATTGTTTCCTACATTAATTCGCTCAATGATTCAGAATAAAATGGTAGCTTGTTATAAATAAATTTCGAACATTGACGTAAACGCAATAGCATCAGGGTAATTCTAATTAGGCGTCCAGCGCCTAAGTAAACAGCTTAAAAGTTTATTTTCCTGTTTATAATAGGTACTTTATTTGATTGAGTATTATTGAACTCAAATTGCTATCAATACTTAAATAGTTTGTGGGGAACTGGTAAGCATGATTATTACACGGTTTCATATGTACATAAGTACCTAAATATAGTGAAAGTATTACAGTTGACGACTCGAATGGCGTAGTGGTAGTGGGGCTGTCTTACGTTCATAGGGTCCTGGGTTCGAATCCCGGTAGGAGCAAATGTTTATGTGATGAGCATGAACATTTGTTTCCGAGTCATGGATGTTTATATGTATAATAAGTATGTATTTACAAACAAAAAAGTATCTATGTAGTATATCAACTATCTGGTGTCCACGACACAAGCCTTGCTTAGTGTGGCACTAGATGGCGCTGTGTGTTAACGTCCAGCGATATTTATTTATTTAGTTTTTTATTTTAACTTTGTACATTCGCAAGGCATTGTCTGATCGGGTGGATTAATTGCGCGGTAAGACTGTCTGGCTTTTGAACTTAACACTATTTATAAAAGAACCCTTTATTAAAGAACATGATAATAATTCCGTTACGTATTTGATTATACTCACAATTGAACAGAGACAACGATCCGATTGAAAAAATTGATTGTATTCATGCGATTCTGAACTTTATGTCTCAATAACAATATTTATTACCCCTTACAGAAAATTCGTAACTATCTGATAAGGAAGCGTAGTTATATCGTTAGACTGAAGCTCGTAATTAACTTTCAACCTTATTTTGGAGGGCAGTAGGCTCAGATTTGTTTCTTTGAAAGAAACGTCGATCAGTTTTCTATGCTCTTTATTATTTGTTGAGCTCTGGGTTTACATTTACATTAAATGATAGATTTTATTTTGAAAAACATTTTTTTAAAGCAAATTTGGACTTTAGTTTCAAGACCATCTGGGGCTCCGTTGATTGGTTGTTTAAGTAACATTGCATTGACAATAATTGAGGTAATTTAAATACTTAAAGTAATATCCCTGTTTACTTTACTGATTTTAAACCGTAGTCATAATTAGAATTTATATTTAATAATAATTTACTAAATAGGTATCATCCGTAACCGTACAAGTAAGTGTAAGTACATTTGACTTCCACTAATCCTAAAACCCAATCATTTTCCGCACAAACCAAAAAAATAAAAATTCTAATATTATTCAGGTCTATATAAATTTCCCACGTTTTCTATTATGAGATGGTCACAAAGAATTTTAAATTAAGGACTCTTATCAGCGATCGCGTGTTTTATCAATGTCAAGTTTTTACCCCCTCTCCCCCCTCCTTGTTTGTTACCGTTGGCACTGGCAGTGATTATAGACAACAAGGTTGTGGCTGCAAGGCCAAGGCCAAACAATATTCATCCTATAGAGTATAGCACATGCAACCAATATTATGTAAAAATTATGTAACGAAACGGACTAAAACTGCACGTAATATTACAGAAGATCAAGCCTTCTTATCTTGTACATTAAAGTTTTGTTGATTGTGCATAGCTTCATGTAATACATTAAAACTGTATTAGCCGATGTAAAATTGTTTTTTTTTTATTATTATTTTAACGGTGTTGGGGTTGGCTTCCTAACTAGACGCAGCAGAATACAGTATTTTACATGGAACAACAACCTATCTGGCCTCCATAACACAGTTAGTACTGGGTAATATGACAACCAGTCTTACCAAGGGGGTTACCCCTTGTAGAGTAAGTAAGACTGGTTGTCATTTGTAGATTTTTTAATTTTTTTTTTTCACATCAAGGCCTAATGGCTTACATTCTTTCCAAGACACAGAGGAAACTGGGAATGTAATGGGTTGTCACCCAGTTACAGAACAAACTATGCCAGCAGTCCAGCACCGCTTACTCAAGCCCCTGTTATTATTTAGCCACAAGCTCCTTCTAGGGCCATAAATTTAAAATTACTAAAGCAAATATCTTTCCCGTTCATTCTCAAATACCTATTTTCCACAATTTAGATCTTGTTTGGTGTTTTTACACTTTTTAGAATCTCTTTTATTTGTGTTATTCAACTATACCTTACTTTATCTTGTGTGTTTTTTCTACATCTGAGGATACGTAAGAAGGGGTCATTTTCTAGTTTAGTCATATTGTCAGCCAGCGAATATAGGTTTATTTTAAGAACATTAGAGGCAGTAGCAAACTCTTGCAGGGAATCATCATCAGCCTAGCCATTTCCTGGAGGAACTACATACCGGTGTGTTACATGGAAAGATAACCTAGGTACAATACATAATAATAAAAATCTTGGGTTATTTAATTAGAAAGTATAACTCTCTTTCTGTTTTCATTTCTCCAAAGTCAAGCCAGAGGACTATGGGCGGCATAAAAACTCCTAGTCTGACACTAGGTTATGCTCTAACCACACAGTAAAGAAATATTTCTTCAAATCCTACAAGAAATGTGAATTAGGCCTCTATTGAACCTGATAATTTGGTGCCTGATAATCTTATTGTTGCAGTTTTGCTAAAATAAAATGTATGTCTAACCCATTAATGCCCTTCAAGACATCAAACCATGCCATTGACTGATAAGACATTGTTTACCTAAAAATATCATATTTTGATGGAAAAATTGTACACATTTGGATAGCATGAGCATATTATATAATATCATCATTGATTACATATCTACACACTATGTAGATAACAGTACATTTTAGTTAAACAATGTAGCGCCATGATAGATGGTTTTGACGAAAATCTTAAGGTCAACGAAGGTGACTTTTAAGATTAACTTACCTATTACTTTTTTTAAAGAAACTAAAGTTATTCATAATCTTTACTGCAGCCTTAAATATGCTTTATTGAGTAAAGATTAAATTCCTTTTAGATTGTTATTATACTGTGGCTTATTGGCTTACATTTGGCATAGATGTCCGTAATAGACGTTCCAGTAATGGCTTCTTTACATTTGCATTGGTCTCATCTAGTAGCAATTAAGTAATGGTCTAAATGTAAGTTCAAATTGACAGTTTTTGATTATGAACTGTGTGACTTCATGGGACTTGGCCAATTTATTAATACAAATGTAAATCAGCTTTAAGACAGTACAAATAAATGACCGCTAATTAGTTATATTTAACATTCTGGGTAAATACTAACGGAAAACTTGTTTTAGGTGATCTATTAACATAAACGGGTTCTTTACTATTATGTGAGAGTATAAATAGACATACTTATATTTCAAGGCTTCATCAGCTTGCTAGTGAGTGATAATAACCACACATCTAAAAATATACTACTAATAGGAACAATAAGGTAATTTTGCATTCAATAATATTCATAGATAGTTTGAAAGCAATGGCCGTTTTATTGCAAATACGTTGTTTGTAATATTTTTCATAACTGCCAATAAAAAAGATGAATCGCCAATATGTGTTGAAATAAAAATCATACAATAGTAAACTCATTCCAAACCATGTTTCGCTGACTTTAGGGCACAATTTTCATTAACAAATACACAATGGTAATCACTATCGGAACACAATCACAGGCACATTTGAAAAAAGAACTGCATTTAATTACTGTTTCATTCTTGAATTAGTGGGATGCACAAGTATAAATTAAAAAAATAAGTTACCCGACGAGATGACATTTTGTTGTGAAGAATCCTACTGAACTGAACTAAGGCCATCACCACGTTGACGTAACTGATAAAAATAATATTATCTTGTGTACTTAAGTAATATAAAATATTTCACATGCTCTTATCTTACATTTAGTAAGTTTCTTCATTCAAGATTGACATGTTTTTACTTTATTATTGTAAATAAATGAAAGTTTTTGGATTCAATAGAAACCAGGTAAGTGAAATACTAAGTGGTTCATGCAAAATAAGTGTTTTCTCCTTTATAATTGGAAATTCGGATTTCGTGTGAATTGTTATCTTCATGAAGTGTTGTAATATCATATTTATTTTTTATTTCCTCACAAAAGGTTGAAGAGGTTAGGTTGGTTATCTAATATTTGAACTTGGAATTGGAATGTCAATTTGAATGGAAAGTAATTATTACAGTGACAATATGACGATTATCTCGGTCATTGTGTTTAGAAGTTATCAGGTGTTTTCGGTATGCGAAGGTCGCAGAGACGCATAGTGACGTACCGCTGCAGTTCAAGGGCGGACAAATCAAGGGCATTCATTTAAAAATATAGCGCATTGACAACATCAGTCTTGTCAACAACGATGCTCAAAAATTAACTAACTCAATTAAACCTTTTCATTTATAATCAAAAACTTACCCACCTCTTGACAGCTGGCCTGACTGATTACAGAGCTCAACAAAGATTTAAACATTACAGGGTTTTTTTTTGTCACAACACAATTTTCTTGAAAGAATACTGTAATGTTTAACTCGGCAACAATTGTATAAACTACGGTAGCCCTGTTATCACGTCACGATACATAAAAATGTACAAAAGTCTATTTTTGTTAGACACGCACTGTGCTCATGATCATCTCAGCCGCCCGGCTATGATAATGCAATAATATTTAAAAGGTCTTTTGTTTACTCGTTAACCTAAAATAATTTTGCACTCTTCAACTTGGCCGCACAGTTCGACGTTTTTTGCAAATTTTGACGTAATAGTGATGTATGCTGAAGTCATTTTTGTTTTTTGTAGTGATGTGACTTGACGTATTGTTGTAATGCACCTGTGTTACTTTTACAACAATTTGACGTTAGAAAATTAAGAGGCCGTGTTGTAATAATACATATTAGAATAGTTCAATTTGATTTCAAGACCAGTATAAAAAACCTATTGAACAACGGTTAAATATAATCATTGATTAAAGTAAAAATTGTGTTACTGTTTGCTCAGACCTGTTATCCCACTTATCTTTTAGCACAACTGGACAAATATTTAAAAGAAATGACAACAGACAACACCACAAAATAGTAATTTCTAAGGTTAATTTTTATTGCGCTGAAATTCCGATTATGATTAATATTTTTTATTGCGCTGAAATTCCCGGTTTCAAGTGATTCATAACATAACGATGATTATGTGATTTAGCACAATCAATTCGAACGTAACTTTCAAATTGTTCAAAACTCTTGTTTCTGGATAATCTGGCTTGCTCCTGCATTTTCAACGAACGGTAGGTATCCCTTGTCCGTATTAGAACAAGCTAAGTAACATAGATGTCGCTAGTCGCTTTGAAGAATGTTAATGTTACGATTTACTTTTTATTCTAGTCTTTGTGACTTTATGAATTGTTTTTCATTTTAATACTGTGGAGATTTATTAACCTGTCAAGTTTGCAACGTTGCAGCGTTCTCACGCGTTGTGTACTTAATCGATTGAATTTTGCTACTTCCCAATAAAATTAGTTAGACCTACATGCTTTCAGTGCCTACAAAAAACAGCACTTAAATAAACAAATTTCTTTGGTTTTCCAATGCGGTTTTAACTAACCTAAGAACAACCTAAGTAAAACAACCGCGAAAACAAAAAAGAACCGTCTTTTAAAAGTAAGTACAGTACTTTAATATTATCTGTGGTAGGTACTTGGACTTAGGTAGGCAAGGACTTAGGTACTTGTAATAACTGTATTACAAGTACCTAAGTCCTCACAAAGTAACTACCTTTTTTTTTATTTCCTCAAGTTTTGTGGTCGAGTTTCAAAGCTAGAACGCGGTTACATTTTATTGTTTTATATTTAGCGGCATTTAAGCTAAGTAATCAACCTAAAAAATAAATGCAGGCAAAATATTCACTAAAGTTACTAGTCTTATTTGCGGCTAAGTGCTTTAGCTGCATTACAGTTTAGCATAGTGTTTGTTCTTGGTGTCATGATTCTTAGCTATATCATCGTTACAGTTATTTAGCGGCATTATAGTTTGGTAATGTAGAGATATTTTAAAGTATTTTATATGTCAAAAAAAAATAGTGAAAACCAAACACTAAAATGCCGTTAAGGTAGGCTTAGCGGCATTATATGCGTGGTTCCATAAGCTGTAAATTGCTAAAACACTTAACTAAAACGCAAAAAACCTATTTTTGTTAAGAATTTATCTTAATTACTTAGCAAGTGTTAGTAAGGCCACTTGAAAGTACAAAATTAGATCTATTTTTTGATACCAATAACTCACGGATAAGAGAGAAAGTTATGAAACGTCAAGCATTTTTTATTTGCCCGCGCTTTTTTGCCCATAATTCGAAAAATGATTTTGTTGGATAACGGCATTATAGCTATAGGACGGCAGGGTTAATGGCAAGTCTAGTCCTAGCCACTAATGAGCAACAGTAAACATGCAGATAAGTAATACAGGTGATTTGCGCCTAATTTACTTTGGTTGGTTGGTAGGAATTCAGTTGTCAGTGTTGTGGCTTGAATTTAATTGCTCGTCTGTTTTACACTGACTAGCTTTACCGTAGTTTTGATTATACTTCTCTAAAGAATTGATTAAATTGAATGATTGAATTGCTACTACTGTTTCGTTTTATTCAAATGATTACAAAGTTTTCAAAGGGAACCTACCTACCACAGATAATATTAAAGTACTGTACCTACTTTTAAAAGACGGTTCTTTTTTGTTTTCGCGGTTGTTTTACTTAGGTTGTTCTTAGGTTAGTTAAAACCGCATTGGAAAACCAATTCAATTTAATCAATTCTTTAGAGAAGTATAGGTAATCAAAACTACGGTAAAGCTAGTCAGTGTAAAACAGACGAGCAATTAAATTCAAGCCACAACACTGACAACTGAATTCCTACCAACCAACCAAAGTAAATTAGGCGCAAATCACCTGTATTACTTATCTGCATGTTTACTGTTGCTCATTAGTGGCTAGGACTAGACTTGCCATTAACCCTGCCGTCCTATAGCTATAATGCCGTTATCCAACAAAATCATTTTTCGAATTATGGGCAAAAAAGCGCGGGCAAATAAAAAATGCTTGACGTTTCATAACTTTCTCTCTTATCCGTGAGTTATTGGTATCAAAAAATAGATCTAATTTTGTACTTTCAAGTGGCCTTACTAACACTTGCTAAGTAATTAAGATAAATTCTTAACAAAAATAGGTTTTTTGCGTTTTAGTTAAGTGTTTTAGCAATTTACAGCTTATGGAACCACGCATATAATGCCGCTAAGCCTACCTTAACGGCATTTTAGTGTTTGGTTTTCACTATTTTTTTTTGACATATAAAATACTTTAAAATATCTCTACATTACCAAACTATAATGCCGCTAAATAACTGTAACGATGATATAGCTAAGAATCATGACACCAAGAACAAACACTATGCTAAACTGTAATGCAGCTAAAGCACTTAGCCGCAAATAAGACTAGTAACTTTAGTGAATATTTTGCCTGCATTTATTTTTTAGGTTGATTACTTAGCTTAAATGCCGCTAAATATAAAACAATAAAATGTAACCGCGTTCTAGCTTTGAAACTCGACCACAAAACTTGAGGAAATAAAAAAAAAGGTAGTTACTTTGTGAGGACTTAGGTACTTGTAATACAGTTATTACAAGTACCTAAGTCCTCACAAAGTGATTTTGTTAGAATTAAAGAAGACCGTCATTAAATGAAAATGAGATCTTAAAAAATAAACACCTAAATCACACTTTAATATTGTTATTTTTTCGTGTCGATTATAATGCAGCTAAAAAAATTACTAATTATTATTTCATTTAAAACGTACTTTACACATGTTTCTTAAGTGAGCTCTTGGATGCGAGTTTTGAATTCTTCTGTCGGATATGGTATATTAAGAAAATGTGCAGGTGATAAGGATTTCACAATGTCTTTTGATCTGTTTATTGAAGCTTCTGATTCTTCAAAGTCCTCAAAATCATAAAGTTTTACGTTTTTCTTCATAGCCAACTCGACTTGATGGTGCACTTGATCAGCACTCATAAACGTGTGCCCTGGTTCAATAATATAGCTATAGCATCATGCCAATCATCTGCTGCAGCTAGTGGCTTTAAAGGGGAACTGATTTCACTTACAGGTAAAATCAATTCCTCTTTGAAGACGTATTAAAATCTTTATTCTAATTGTTCACGATGCATATGTGAATTAAGTAACTTGCGTATCACAAAACTTTTCAAAAATATTGGATGCCGTTGAACAAAACCTATTGAAGCACAAGGTATCAAAACGCTGTAGTTCGGGATTAGGATTTAAATTCCCTCTGTTAAAAGTGAGACTTTTCTATGTCAAATTGCTCAATTTTGGTGTCTCTAAGGCGCGGGTCATACACAAGTGGCATATGGCGGTGGCGCGGCGCGGCGCGGCGCTTAATCATGTCTAAAATGTTTTTGGATCTTTTTGGAATAGCAACGTGGACAATTTTAAGACGCAGAGTTTGATCTTGGGTTTTTGAATATATCAATACAGGGTGAATTTTAATTAATGCGACAAAACGAAATTGGACCTTCAATTACAGTAACATAGTAATTATAAACTGTTTTTTCTACAATCTAAATCGTTAAAAAAATTACGCGATTATCGTTTTCAAAAGGTCCATTGATGTTATTATCTTTATTTAAGTACGAATTGTCGGTATTCCAGTAATATGCAAAATAAATAAGAAAAATTAATGCAAAATTAGGTAAATTACCGCATTATATTGAGCACTGCGACGAGTCGGACGAGATTTTTTTATACTTCTATTATTTTAACGGTTTTCGTAACACTGATCAATTATTTTTTAATTTTACATTTGATATTTTATACATTTTCTTGACAACACGTATTATTGTATATTTAAATTTGTTGCATCTATTCAATTTCACCCTGTATAATTATATTAAAAAACCCAAGATCAAACTCTGCGTCTCAAAATTGTCCTCGTAAAATGAGCGCAAAATTGTGCGAATTCGCGGGCTTGTACTGGTAGCTCGCTACGCAAAAACTTCAAACTAAACAACTACATAGCGATAATAATTGCGTTTAATTAATATTGCAATTTACTTCATTTAGTTTAAATAAATACTTTAGAAGATATCGCAGGTCTAAAATTATGAGAAACCAAAAATAAGCTGTTCGCGTGACGAAATCTAAACTATTAAATTAATCTTTTTTCAACCTGCATTGTTTAGTAAACAAAAAATTATCGTAATCAAGTTGTAAATAAAAAACTTGGAGTAGTTTTTCACCTTGATAAACAGTTCCTAAACCTTTATGAACTTGGAGGGTTGTATTGGTGATTTTGATGATTTAATTCTGTAACTATACATAGGTATTTACAGTCGCGAGCGATATTTTAAACAACATACCGCTGGCCTACAAACTGCAAAAAACGTAAGAAAATTTGAATTTCGCGGGCTACCCTGACGCTTTCACCTTAAGCCATGGTGGCACACTGCTACAGACGCGGGGAGCCGCGGAGCGAGAGCGAGCGATCGAGGGTAGTTAACCGCGTTTTAGTGTGGTAATGACTGACAACTGCATTTTTGTGTTGACGTCGTAAACAATTTAACTATATTTCCAATTGAAAATGCCGTTATTGGCGTATTCACTACAAAGTGTCTTATTAAAAATACATCTAAGTACTACGCATAAATGCGGTTAAGTGATATTAACGACCTTCTTAACTAGTATTTTCATTTAACGGCAATTTAGTTATGCAACTGATGATAAAAAAAATTGTTATAATGTAAATTATAAGCCCTTAGTCACTTTTTAGTGTAGTAATGTTGCTTACCTGCGTTTTAGCGTAGGAGACATTACATTTATGGCAACTTAACGGCGTTTTAATTTTTTCTATCTCGTGATTTATAAATAGTAGAGAAACACTGCTTAGACAGAAAGATAGAGAATTTTTTTCTGATTATGGTGGTATCAAAAAACGAAAATCGACCAGGTGCGAGATAACGGCATTATAGCTATAGGACGGCATACTGAGACACTGTTTTTTTTGTGCATTAACAACCTGGGACTGGGAGGTAGTAAGGCGCCAGGATAGCCCGCGGAGTTCAAATTTTGAATAAACACACTTAAGGGGGTTGTATTGACCTCGTAGCGGCGATCGGCGGCGGTGACCTCTCGCGTCCGGCCCTGGTTCAATCCATGGTCCGGAGCGAGACGGAATGGGAAGCCGTCACCTCCTTCTGCGAAGCAGTCATGCTATCGAAGGAGGTGGCGGAACGCGAGAGGAAGAGAGCCTTTTTTCCCAGCCGCCGCGGGAGACGCACCGGGCGTCAGGGGCCACGTGGTGGCTACCGTCCACCGTAGACGCGGGCCTGTGGAAGGTTAGCTATGGGCTAGCTAGCCGTCTGTCCGTCTAACGACGACAGGCCGTGTCGATGGCGCGTTCGTGTTCCTCAAAGAGATGTCAGCATAAAGGGAGGGGCCCGCAAGGGCCGAAGCCTGCCGGGGTTGCGGGCCTGTTCGAAAGAGATACCGCGGCCCCGGAACATAAAGGGCGAGGAAAGAATATGGATGGGTTTTAGTCAGTAAAATTCTGACACTCCCTCCCGCTCCGCCCAGAGTGGGAGAAGTTATTTGATGATTTCCCATCCTAAAAAAAAGGGCTGCGAATCATATAATGATCAACATACAGCCGGACACCGACCGGCACTTTGTTAAAAAACGTAAGGGTCGTGATTTTCTTGAAAGTGTTTTGAATTGAGTACATTCAGGGTATGAGGCTATGAGGATATAAGTACAATACAAACATAAGTGTATAAAGTACCTACGTATATGCCCTTTTTTTAATGTATGGGTTTATCTGCCCTTGCATTTAAATGTATGGGTTCCTACTTCAATTGCATTATCTACCTTCTTACCTCTCAATTCCATCTAACAAGCCACTTTTTTGTTGCGGCACTGTTGCCAGAAAGATGCTCGTTTGACAAGCGAATCGCTACACAAACGTAGGAACATTACCTGCCAGTCCACTACCACTACCTCCAGTTCTGCGGATTACAATTCGAATTGCGAATAATAAGTTCGTTAGTGAATTCGCTGTTGCGGTCGCGAATGCAAACAAATGCACGTCACTTGTTTGCTTCGACCCTGCAGAAATAGCCCTGCAAACTATTTCAAACCTCATTTCTAACGTGTTTAGGTCTTTATTGGGTTTTTCTTGTTTAGAAACGAATTTGTCGTTTATCGGTACTGTTCGTTTTGGTGCTATTATATTGTAAATCACACTGGTGTACGACTATACAACCCGAATTTGTATTTGCCAATACTTTAATATGTTTCAGCTTTTTAGTAGGTACCTACTTAGATACTGACAAACTGCTAGCACATCGCCTGGTTTCGTTCAGTATATTACTTAGCTTGTATTCTTCAATTTTAAAATATTTGCTTAGCTGTTCTCTGATAACATAAAAGGTATCGGACGTTTTATCAGTCAGCAATGACATTCTTATCTCCAACGATAGTGCTAGTTACCTATTATAACTTGATAAATCTAAGCAGGTAGGCAGGTACATTGACCTTTTTGTAATTGTTAATGTTACTCATAAGTATTTGCAATCAGTGACCTAGACTTGTAGCCACCCACCTCTCTTCCTATACTTATGCCCCTGGGCCTCAATTCTGCTATTAAAATAGTGTCAGAATAGGCGATCGTTGATTTCATAATGATAAAGTTCTGTCAAGTTTTGACAAGTTTGGTAATCTACTAATTATTGGCATCATTATGACTTCTCAATGAACAACCACTGACACTCCATTAAAAGAAATGTCATAGAATATTAATCTCGTACATGAAATCTGGCATGATTAAATGTTCGTATTTAGTAGTAGATTTCGAAAATCATATTTTGTACTAATGGTTTCATAATAATGGCAATACGAAAATGCCATTTAAAACACAATTTTATTACGAGACCATCGACCGACCAATGATCGACCATAGTGAATTTAGCAGATTACGAACTTTAAGCAAAATGACAATGGGATAGGAATGGAATCGTGTTGGAGTGGTGAATCTATACAAATAGCAGAATTAGGCCCCTGGTGTGAAATAGGCGTGATCATGTCGTCACTATCGATAGGTCTATGACATGGTATAGTATAAGTTCAATTTGCTGTGACGCATTTGTGATCCTAATGTAACTACGAGATTGCTTTATATTAAGATAAGAACAAACAACACGAGTAACTTTACTCGTAAATAGTATGTTTTTTTACACCCACTTATCTGTGAAAAAGAATCAGTTACCAATTTCAAAAGAAATGTAGCCTAGGCCTTAAAATGAAATAATTAAAGAAAGTAGGAAATTTTCAAGAAAATACTTAGGTACCTAGGTACAGTCTGTCTATAAAGTCATGAAAATAATGTTAGAGGAACTAACATTATTCAGAAGTAGGGCAACACTAAATCATAGTACATTGAATGTCATCGGCTGTCATCGACTTGTTTTGAAATTAGTTATCTATTGCATTTTTTATTGCTTTTCAAATCTACATAGATAAAACTTCGAAGAAACGTGATAATTATGAAGAAAACAATTAGGAGTGGAGCTAGGGAAATTATTTTTAAAGTGTATCAGCAATGTTTGTTAGAACACCAAGCAGGACAAATTTTATCAA
The DNA here is from genome assembly GCA_916618015.1 of Xestia c-nigrum. NCBI lineage: Eukaryota > Metazoa > Arthropoda > Insecta > Lepidoptera > Noctuidae > Xestia > Xestia c-nigrum. The sequence continues at coordinate 22,000,416 of OU745250.1, forward strand.
GTTTGGATGATGTTTATGCTCGAACAGTAGGTATGACCGGTATGTAATCGTGTTACTGTTTGTTTTTTATCTACCAGAAGTTCAAAATTTACTAAACATACGATTGTAAGACCGAAATAAGGATTGTTTACATTGTGCAATAATAGGTTAGATTGCAAATATAAGTAAGCCATCCATATTGTAGTGCGACCAGAACTTTTGATACTTTTGGGTGATGAAATTTACCGCTGATTTTAAATATGAATAAATTACTTATACCATGTTTGAAATTAAATATAGAGTAATCTATTTTCTGTTAGATTTACATAATTATTATTTTTTTAATCTTTCTTTCAGGAAAATCTGAGAGTACAGTGAGGCGTATTGTAGATGAAGGCTTTAAAAATGATGGTAAATTTGGAACCCCTGGCAAACACAGATCAGGCCGTCCTAAAAAAGAAATGAATGACTTCAACATATGTGCACTTCGACAAAAGATCCAAGAACCCTATATCAAAATATAGATGAGTTAGTCATTCGCCTAAGCGAAGATAGCAGCAGCAATGACAGCAGTAGCGAAGACGATGTTAGTGATGCAGCTGACAATGAAAGTACTTTTTTAATGTAGAATATTAATTGGAATCAGATGATGAAAGTAATTAATTATTGTGTTACGAGATATTTTTCATTAATAAAAAAAAGTTATAACATATATTTTATGTTCTTTTTTGCGTCATGTTCCCCGCAAATAAACGTGTTTTCTTTCTTTCTTCTTTCATATAATAAAAAATATATATGAACTTTTTTCGATTTTCCGATCGCCCCCACACGAGGACACGGTGATGCTCCTCCCAAAGATTACGGATGTTACGAGTTTGCCTTTTCTATACAGTTTAAAAAAAAACGTCTCGTCGTTTTTATTAACACCAGGTTTGGTTCTAGTACAAAATAATGTGCTAGTATCAAAATCAATGAAGTCACACTATACAGGGTTGCTACGTGCGCCACCGCAGCGCCCTCATTTTTTTTCATGTCTTTATAGACAGACTGTACTTGAATATGCATTACCTACATCGACAACAATGAACAAATAAACAGACCAAATTAGCATTTATTGGACGAACGTAGGTCACTCTATTACGCTATAATATGAATTCGTCGAAGTTATTCATGACAGAAAAAAAAATTCTAAAAGGTTTTTTTTTTAAATTCGCGAGTGACGAAATTTGTTTTTAACTTTCTTCTCCACGGAACTCGATAAAAAAGTCCTATGAAAATCCGGCCACTATAAACTTCATTCCACCTTAAGAGTATTTTTTGTCTGATGGGACTCGGCTACTTGTAGGTCTGTACAGTGTACGTGTCTGATAAAGGTGGCCTCGTACACATATCCGAACCGTACGCGCCGAACGCGCCGAAAGAATCGACCGCGCCGAACTCCATGGACACAGTTTATAAATCAAAATAATATTACAAAACCATAGTAACATCATTTTTATTTTATTTTTATTTTATACTTATATTTTTTACTTTACTTTTATTTTTATTTTATTTTGGTGGTACATTATGTGACATTGATTTGTAAAAATGTCCATAGCAAAAGTAATGATTCTAAAATAAAGTAAAATAAGCCATGGCAAATAAGAGAGAAGCATTGACTCAGATTAAGTTAGGTAAGTACAGTAGGTATGTACGTGTACGTATATGTTGTAACGTATTATATCACACTTATAATTCTAGCTCAAGTCCATTTTACCTCATGCTGGTATAACTTTTTTAATCTACTGATTTTTTCTCGGATCTATTGCTAAAACTTTAATTTTTCTACTGATTTCTTCAAATTCCATCTGGCAACACTGGTCGAATCGCGCGCATCAGCCGTCATCCGAATTTGTCTCGAATTTCTGGGGTTCTGCTCTATTCGGACGATTCGACGCGGATAGGTGTGCGAGGTTTCATAGGATTTCATACAAGTAATTCTAAAATTCGATGCGTTCGGCGCGGTCGATTCCTTCGGCGCGGATAAGTGTGCGTCAACCTTTCGTACCTAGACAAAGTAAATAGCTTTTTTTTTAATTAAAGACTTACAGTCAGGACTCGACTTGTTAATTCGATTGAAGATAATCACCAAGATTGGCATCGATTTTGGTGATTGCATTTTGTTTTCGAATTTGCAAATGTGAACAAACGCAACTAAGATAAAAACTAAAGGTTTCATTTAGGCCACCACTGCCAGGTAGCTAAGTTTTGCTGGAAACCACCCAAGCAACATTTGCTAAAAATGTATTCTCCACATAGGTAGGTACCTATAAACAAAATGTTAGAAACTAAAAAGACTATTTCATATACAAAACCCAGAAATAAACTGCATATATCACGAACAAGTAGGTAAACAAAATGTAAATAAGAAACAATTTCGCAAAGATTTTTATGCAGTGAGGTCTTCAGAAATTCTATTACCGTATACAGGAAACTACTGTGTGTAGAACATTAAATATTTTATAGATGCATAGATGCCTAAGTGCATTCAGCTGGAGGGGCTCAAACGCTATGAGTATGGGCTTGCCTGTACGCAATTTCCATAATAATATTCAATAAACGCTGTAAGGGGACTTTCCGAATAAGCTTTCAGACCTTTATGACATAACTGCTGTAGTCTATGCCCGGTATACGAACTCAATGGAGAATAAGGAGGTCACACTGTGAGTACTGTTGCCAAATTATAGATATGTATTAAAGACACATAAGACACACAATAACAATGCCGTACCAGCCTAACATCATCATTATGTATACATGTAGGTAACCATATATATGTGTATGTATATAAATGTAACCCCCGATCGATGATGATGATGATGACGTGCGCTGCTGAATATGACACGTGTCATCTAATGACTGTTGTAATCAATCGTTGCCAGGCTTCTTGCAAATACGGTATCTATTATATGTAGTTAATTGTACGAATTGAGAGCAGCAGCGGTGGCCCAGTGGTGGCGGCCCCGATTTACGTACAGTAAGTCGTGGGTACGAACCCAGACAGGCGCATTACTTTGTGTATTTTATTTCATCACCGCTGCTCTCAAAACAGTGAAGGAAAACATCGTGAGGAAACCGGCATCTCCTAGAACCAAAAATTCGAAGACTTATGACATCTACCAATCCGCAATGGGCCTGCGCGCTGCGTGGTAGATTATAGCCCATTCCCTCTCATTGAGAGGAGGCCGTGTCCCAGCAGTGGGAATATTATAGGCTGATGATGATGATGAATTGTACGAGTCACTACATATTATAAAACAAAGTCTCCCGCCGCATCAGTCTGTTCCTATGAATGCTTAAATCTTTAAAACTACGCAACGGGTTTTTTTAATAGATAGAGTGATTCAAGAGGAAGGTTTTTGTATATAATTACGCTGGCGAAGCCGCGGGCATCGGCTAGTATTTTATAAAATGTAGTATGTCTGTTGTTGAAAACTTCAGTTCATTCCAAGTAAGACAAACAGCCTAAAAATATTGGCTTTGTGTTTAAACGGGTCCACCCTTTATAGCAGAACTTTTTATGCCATATTATTACTTTGCATAACAGCGTATAGCATAAACTTCATTTCGCAGAAAATCGTTTGGCAGACACACATTTATCATACATTCAAACTCATAATTTTGTAAGTCAGAATCATCTAAAGGCATAAATTTCATATGCATAAAAATTAAAAGTCGAACCATCTTGTCGCAGATAGTTGGAGGTCAGTATCATCGTTTTGCATAAATTTCATATGCATAAACATTAAACGTTGAACCATCCTATCGCAGAAAGTTTAGGGTTAGAATCATCTATTGGCATAAATTTCATATCAATAGTCATTGAATGGCATAACTTATTAGTTAATCACTTTTACCAATGTTATTAATTTTGTACAATTTTATTGTTTTTTCTTAGTATATTTACGTCACTAATTTTATTACTGTTATGAATTTTATCCATTTCCCTATTTTGTAATTTTTGCATGTATTTTATGAATATATTTTATAAATTTTATACGTTATTCAATTATACCAGAGTGTTATTAATTTAATAAAATATACAATAATTTTACTTAGTTGGTACTAGTGCAAAATCTTTCGACGATATTATGTGTTTCTTTATGTTTTTCGAGCGTATGGCACTCGTGGCCTGCAGGTGAAAATCATAATATTTTGGGTTTAACGGCTAAATAAACATAATTTTCTTTCTTTCTTTTATTAAAACAGTAGATTGAGATCATGTGGTTTTTATTTTCCTGTAAGAAGCAGGCAGACATGCAAACAAACATACACCATGCATGCAGCAAGTATGCAGCAAACATGCAAACCTGCATACACCATGCATGCAGTAAGCATACAGCAAGCATGCAGCAAGCCTGCAGCAAGCATGCATCAAACGTGCAGCAAGCATGCAGCAAACATGCAAACCCGCATATACCATGCATGCAATGAGCATGCAGTAAGCATGCAGTAAGTATGCAGCAAGTATGCAGCAAGCATGCAGTAAGCATGCAGTAAGCATGCAGCAAGCATGCAGCAAGCATGCAGCAAACGAGAATGCAACATGCAGCAGGCATGGTTTCTGTCACGGCTCCGGCGCTGCGGGGCCCCGGCGGTCCCACGCGAGCTTCTCGTCGCAGATGTGTTTCAACGCTCACCACCGCAGCTGAGGCTGGCCGGCTAAGCCGGCCAGCAAGCCGAAGCGAGTGTTAAAACCACCTGCTTCTCAGCTCGCGGCCCGCCTCGCCCCTCCGCGCCTACGCGATTTTAAATTACACTCTAGGGGTAGGGCAGACAAGACTACGTGGAGTCGTATGGAGCGATTCGTTTCTGTCACTAACTTTTCTAGCACAACATATTGACTTTTTAAGATAATATTTTAATTTTATATTAAGGTTAAAATGCTATTTTGTGGCATTAAAAAATGGCAATACTGCCAAATAAAATTATTCCAAATGAAATTCTGCAATCTTCATAGTATGCCAAGTGAAATTATATCAAACTAGCAGACGTCACGCGGTTTCACCCGCGTAGTTCCCGTTCCCGTGGGAGTACGGGGATAAAATATAGCCTATGTTACTCAGAGTGAATGTAGCTTTCCAATGGTGAAAGAATTTTTAAAATCGGCACAGTAGTTTTTGAGTTTATTAATTACAACCAAACAAACAAAGTTTTCCTCTTTATAATATTAGTGTAGTAATCGTCGTTCTAAATAAACATTATTCTAAACGAAATTATGCGAAATTTGAACAATGCCAAAGGTAATTATGCCAAATAAAAAACTGCCATCTAAAAGTATGCCATTCGAAATTCGGTCATACACACATTCACCCAAACAATAAGTATATTTAAAAAAAAATATGCCTTTAATATATTCGTTTAAAGAAAATTATGCCAAGTGTGTTATGCTAAATGAATTTCGGAGCAACAAGATTCTGCCAGATAGATGGAACCCGTGTTTAAACACCTACCTGAAATTTTAATGTACTTATCTATTTTACTACCGAAAATTCGAAATACTTGCCAGAATAGATAAATTACCCACCAAATTGTATTATTTATAGTATTGTAGAAATGAATCTATTCTCTTGTTTATTCTATGCCAAAAAGATGTAAGTTAAATAATTATTTCCAAATACGTACTGTAATAAAATCAGGTATCGTCAAGAAATTCTAGATAGTACTCTACACCTGATTTATCTAAGTCTTTTTAAACATGGGATACGAGGATTTAAACACAATTACACAAGGAAATGCACCGGGAAGTCCGTTTAAACACAGGTTTAAACATAGCTCCGTATTTAACGTTCTCTGCGAAAGTGGTTCCAACTTAACATCTATTTCAAAACTATCCTCAGTGTGGAAAATAAGGATATCTTCGAAACTAATCTCACGGTCAGGGACGTTTCTCGTTTGGAACAGTCCCATTTATACTGAAACTGGATTGCTTTTAGAGGCTTTTACTTCAACTTGTGAGGTACTTAAAACCATTCATGAAGATATAATCTGGACATTGACTATTTCACGTACCATTTTAGTTGTTAAATGTTAGGTTACACTGATCCATTGATAAGCGTTATTTGAAACAATACCATAGACAATAGAACTGTGTTTTGTGACATAAAAAAGTGCTCTTATGTTGTTCGAATCTGAAGTGTTTAATGTGGTGAATGCTCCGAGTGACGGAGATACTCGATTTCCTCTCATTTCCGTTCATTTCTGTCAGTCTATGATCTTCCATCTAGGACTTATGATACCTACTCTATCTGCGACAGTGGAATGGCCTGCCGCGTTGTCGTTTCCTGCTATTTGGTAACCACTGAGTGGTAATTTTAGCCCATTGCTCCTCCGACATGCGGCAGATGTGACCAGCCCAGTTCCACTTTAGCCTAGCAGCCGTCATGCCAACATCAGCTATTTGGATTTTGGAGCGAAGTGTCTAAGGGCTTCTGACACGGTCCGTAAGTTTGACACCCAGTATGCTTCGCTCCATAGCTCGTGGGCAGACCCCAAGTGCGGACTTCTGACGATTTGTGAGTGACCACGTCTGCGCTCCATAGGTAAGGGTGGGGAGAATGCACATGTCCATGAGCTTTCGCTTAAGTGCGAGAGGGAGAGATCCCTTCATAAGATGTTTCATCGACCAGTAGCTCTTAAAGGCGTTCTCGGTGCGTCGAGCAACTTCTTTATTTTGTCTTGCCTGGAAAAAGACTATCTGGCCGAGGTATATGTACTCATGGACATATTCAATAAACGTCATGCAAAAACATATTGAACAGTTTCATCGTTCTCATGTTACACACATACACACACACATAGCGATACAATTCAATTTTCGTTTTTTTTGTGCAAATCTATTGAAACAGGATAAAAAGGTACGCGAATCCAGTCGTAAAATGTGTAGATTTAAGAACGGTGCCCACTGACGCGTATCGTCATTCGCATGTGTATTTACAATACAACATTCACTGTTTCCGCAATCAGAGAATTATAGGAATACAACCAGTGTTGCCAACCCCAAGAAAGTAAAAAACAATAGCATACCAATAAAAAAACAGGAGAACAGTAAGGCTGAGGCTACACTAGGTAGCGATTTGCAATCAAAATCAAAATCAAAGCATTTATTTCAAGTAGTGCGACTGGAAGAGCGAAACGAGAAAAACTTGGTATGGCTACATTACAAGCGATATTTTCTAATAAATTTGCTTCAATTTCGCTATGTTTGTATAGCCGATGCCGTGATTACAGTAATGTTGTTCCGATCGCATAAAGAAATCAAAGATCGCTTGTAATATTTGATGTGCAGTGTAGCCATATACGTGAGCATCACCTTGTTTTGCTCAAGTGTCGCAGGTCACGACGCAGCCTAATGTAGCCTCAGCCTTAGTAGGTAAAGAAAAAAAGGCAGTTTTTATTCTGTACTCATATAATTAAAACAATCACCTACTTTTATTAGTTACCAGGACTCACAAACATTGTTATATTATAATATTGATCACAACATAATAAAAAACAAAGTTTAAATTACTTTCCACTTTCATTCTTATTAAAATTTCATCTTCAGTATTTTCAGAATCATTTTGCTTTTTAAAATCATTCATATTTTTTTAATTTTCTTCATGAGCCTATCCTACTTTGAGGCTATGGAATAAATGCTTCAAATTTTATTACATACAGTTATCAAAAAATATTGGCATATTGTACGAACGCCGACGCCAATTGAAATACAGAAAAAAATAGGAATGAAACAGAAAACATGCACTTCAAAGTGAAAACAGCTAATCTAATGTTAAAAAATAGGGTTGGTAACATTGGATACTACATAATATAACCTACCTCTGTTATACTTGGGTATTTGTAAATAAAGCGAAAAACAGAATTGGTTACAATGGGTTATAACTATTCAATTATAACCCATTGTAACCAAATATAGCTGTTTAGCTAAATCGTGCATTCAAAACATAAACGGCCGTTTTTGTTACGAATGCACGATTTAGCTAAACAGCTATATTTCAAGTGATGACAATGTGTTATAAAATTACGTTATTGCCTTTTCTACAGTAATAATAGACCACATTTTGGATTTTTGATTATATTTACGAGTTATGACATTTTTTCGATTGGCGGCGCTAGTGGACTGTAAGAGGGCTCTTAAGAAAAATATATGTCACCGTAAAATTGTCAAACACGTTAGATTGTAATCCCTCTAGCGAGATTGTAAACTCTTGAAATATTATAAACTGAACATACTGCTTACAATTTAACTCATTATTTTTCGGTAGATTGTAATCTATCGAAGTGAAACCGTAATCTCTGCCACCATAATCTGGGGCACCCCCACGTTAGGTTAGTTAGGTTCCTTTAAGCCCTGCTGACAGAAATAGGGGCCATGGCGCAGGGGGGCTCCGTCGACTACGCTTTTTCGCTTTTTAGGGGAATATAAAGTGTTTTGAGGTTAGGGTATATTAATCGGTATTTCTCAGGAATGGTACATTATCTTTTCATGAGATTGGTACCATAGGGCAAGGGCGACTCCTCTTTACCCCCCCCTCCTGCACACCGCGCGAGTTGACTTTCATCGCATGAATTTCACAATATTACGGTTTCACTTCGATAGATTACAAGCTACCGAAAATCTTTCGTGAGTTTACAATCTCTCTAGTTATATTACAATATAACGTGTTTGACAATTTTACGGTGACATATACACCCCCAAATAACCCTAAGGTAATGCCCAAGGCATTAAGTCCGCCTTTGTACATTATGTGCATAAAGTTTTAACTAATAAATAAATAATTTCAAATACATAACCTCTTCCTTGCTTTGAAGTCGGTTATAAGACTTTGCTCTACTGTATCAGATATAGCTGTAAGCAAAAAGCCGTCATATTTTTTTATACCGTCGTCATATAATATAAAAACTCATACCTTCTTTAGAAATAAAATCCAAAACATATCGTATTCGTTAGTGAATGAAGCACACGTAAGCGGTTTATATTAGGATCAGTGTACTTAATTTTATTACAAGCTTATTCCTGCGGCTTGGCCCGCGTTGAAGTCGGATAATTATTATCCCACGGGACGAACCATCATTCGGTGACTGCCGAGGAGGGGCAGTCTTCGATCGGCTACGAGTGCTACGTAACGCGTATACGTGACGGTCACGCGAGTTCCGTAATTTTTGTTCACTCAAAAAGTGCTCAACGCGCCTAATGAAGTTATCACTTCAAAAATAAAAGCAATCCGAGAAGCCGTTATGCGTGAAAAGGTTAGGTTCATACATACATTACAGCGGAAGCGGAGAACACTGGTAGTGCATGCGTACAAATTAATAATCTTAATCTTAGGGACGTAAGAAGTGCACTCGAGCGCCTCAAGCCTAAGCGATCCGCGGGACCGGATGGTATACCAGCGTTTCTTTTTAAAGATTGTGGTAGGGTTTTCGCGGAGTCACTGCTTTAAATAAATATTTAACGCCTGTCTTTATTCTGCGAAGTTCCCAGCTCGGTGGAAGATTACGCGAGTCATGCCAGTGCCCAAAGGCAGTCCCGCCCTGCCTTTGGGCACTGGCATGACTGAAAATAATAATAATTTATCTTAATTTTTGTACTATCTACGTTTTTGTTAGTAATTGTATAATGTTTTTGTGTTTTTAATTTTAATAATGTTGTTAGTTTTTTAATATATAATAATATGTTTCTTTTTTGTAATTTAGGTTAATAACATAAGTTCTTAGCTGTCGCATTAGGGTGAACCCTGTAAAGATAGTTTAAGCTGTTTTAATGATAAATAAATACATAAATAACATACAGATGTACAAAAAACATACTCGTTTATAATATTGGTATAGATGTATGAGTGTACGACGTCGTCGGAACACTTAATCCGTATTTACGGTAAATCGCTTGAGGTTTTCGAAAATCTCGGAAATATTGGAATAATCGATAGAGTCGGTTAGGTAGGTTAGGACGAGACAGTGTATTTAGGTGTTAACATAATCACCGAACTATTCGCTCTAAAACTATGTAGTTAGAGATGTTCTAGAAAACTTGTGTGCCAGCAATAGTTGGAGCTATGCTGGTTGAGAACTGGAGGTAGGTTCCCTTCTCCTGTGAGGTAGTGACGGTAATTCAAAAGGACTGGGGGATGGTAGGCCCAAAAGCTCAACAACCCGCACTGGGTTCTCTGATAGATAGGAGGCTTGGGTCCTAGCAGTGGGAACTTTAAAGTCCGATTAAAAGATACTGATCAACCTTAGGTTCTTCGAAGAAACACAAAGTCTTTAAATAACCATTCCGTTCCCTAACACAACTCTTTCCAAGCCACTGAAAGTACCAAGACTACAGAAAACAAAGGTTGCTCACAAGTGACACTAGAACCCTAGTAGGTTCGTAAAGAAAATAAATCGAATTTAGTCGTCTCGGAGCCCAAAGTTTCTTTCCACAAAGGTTTCAGATATGAAGTTAGTGGAGTTTCTATTATTCTGTACCAGGAGTACAGATCTTCACGAAGCAAACGCTGTGTACAATTTAAATGGAAATTGGTTTTACATACTTAATTTTAGTTGTTGAAACTTTCTTCTTCTCAGATTTATGTTTACCTGGTTATGGTTTTGATTTCTGAGCTGGGATGATTGTTTGAGAACTATAAATTGTCTTTGTTTAAGAGAGAATGAAAAGAACTTTAGTCTGGTGAGATTGTAATGGTTGAAAACTTTAGGTGGCGTGGCTATTTTGGGTACCCTTTATCGCGATTAAGACTGATAGATTGGAACGTTAATGAAAGTTAATGGAAAATCAAAGCTAGATAATGTGAAACTAAATTCTCTCCGCCTTTGATCTACCTCCTACTCATGACCTACACAGATTTCTTTAGCTTTATTCTTCGAATAGGGATAGACGTTTTTTATTGAAATTTTTGTTTCATTCTCTTCACTTTCTACAGCAGTCAACCCTAAAACAAAAGCTAACCGAATCACGAACGACATGAATAAAAAAAAAGAAACAAATGTCAAAAATATCGTCATAACATAAGCGTAGAAGCCAACCCGTCACCCGCCGCGTTATTCTGTCGTCACTGGCCATAAACCCTTCAATGCATACAAAAAACTTCATTTTCAATATCGTGCCGGTTCGTTGGACGGCAATATGTCGGTCGGGTACGGTTCTAAAACATATTTTACGCGTTCGCTTCGAGATCGTGAAGGGTTTACTATGGTTTACGGTCTGACTATCGTTTTGCATGTGCGGATGACCTAATTCGGTCACTTTTACGTAGCCGGGTTTAAGTTGGTTTGGAATGTTGTTAAGGTTTGAGATTGATTCTGAATTTTGTTATTTTTTTCGATGTTGATGCGGTTTTATTGAAAAAGAACTGACCTCAACCAACTAATACTAGCTCTAAACAACTTTTAAGATTAATTTTCTTCTTTTTAACCCCCAACGTAAAAACGACGAAGTGTAATAAGTTTGGTGTGTCTGTGTGTGTGTGTGTGATAAAAATCAGTTAAAGATGGCCGCCGCCACAAAGTTACATATTATTTATTAAAAAATTCCCTCAATAAGGGTGTCAAATGAAAGGACTAGACTAGTTAAATACTACACCATATAATGAGTATATAAGATGGCTGCCACAAGATGGTTAACTACATTTTTTTTCACAACTACCTCAATATTGGTATCAAATTAAAGGGCTTGTGAAATTATGACCCTACGTGTGTCGGGGGTTTTAAGTTTTTTTTAAATTTAATGTAATTTGTTAGTCATAATCATCATTATTCTTTTGCCCTTATACCAATTTATTGGTGGCATGTCTTCTTTTTCCATATTTTTCTATTACTCATCCTCTGCAGTCACTTCTTTTCTAGCCTTCTCTCTATTAGTAGTCTATTTAACAAAATACCTATTATTTTCATATTTTCCTCCTCCTTCTACTGCGGATAACATATACAACAAAAAGCTCTAATTACGAACACGGCAAGAAACCAGGAAACCCTATAACCTCCGAGGAAAAAAAAATATTACACCCCGAAGGCATATTAATACACACGAAGCAATCTATTACAGTCATTCTAATCTTTATTACAATGTATTATATCAGAGTATCGACATCATTTTATGGCGTCTCGTATCCTCGGGGTGTAATTTTCGTAACACCCTGTAGCTATTTACGAGGGACAGGCTTAAAAGCTATCTGGACGTTAAAATTTATATTATAGACGTCTACGCCTTCCATTTTTGTTTTCACAGCACTTTTTTAAGATGCTATACGTGTTTTCATACTTGAATGTTAATAGGATCGTAGCATAAAAAGAGCTTGTTATTTTCCTTTTTATATGATCTGTTATACTGTTGCTGTACTGACTGTTATCAGACAAGAAAATTAATATTTTTTATTTGTTGGTTTCAGGATACTACCTCAACGTAACACTTAATCGAAGTCACATAAAGAAGTACCTAATACGCAAAATGCAGAGCAATATAGCGCCCCACTGCATGGTGGTCACACCCCATCACCTGGCCACACAGAGTGCCTTAGCAATCCTCAGAGAAGGAGGAACTGCCATAGAAGCAATGGTTTCTGCTGCCGCAACAATAGCTGTAGTCTACCCTCATATGAACAGCATTGGAGGCGATTCATTTTGGCTCATTGTACCACCCAGTGGTGACCCTGTAGTAATCGAAGCTTGTGGAGCAGCCGGATCTTTAGCCACACCAGATTTCTATGAGCATTATCATAAAATTCCAAGTAAAGGCCCAAAGGTGGCCAACACAGTCGCAGGTACCGTTGGTGGATGGGAAGAAGCCCTTGAATATGTCTCTGAATGTGGATACCAAAGAACGTCACTCAACAGGTTACTAGCAGATGCCATTAAGTACGCAGAAGATGGGTTTCCAGTTACTAAGTCTCACCACGATAGCTTAACCAATTTGCAAGGCTCAGGAAACCTCTCACCTGATTTTGAAAGTGTTTTTTTGCCCGACGGAGAAGTTCCAAAAGTTGGGTCAACATTTTGCCAAAAACAACTCGCAGAGACTTTAAATAATCTAGCTGAGAATGGTCTTAAAAGTTTTTATGACGGTGATTTGGCAGCTTTGATTGCTGAAGACATGGCATCACTAGGCATGCCTATCATTAAATCTGATCTTGCAAACTACGCTCCGGTCAGGAAAGAACCTCTACGATTAATGCACAGTCACGGTGAGCTCTTCAACGTTCCTCCACCAACACAAGGTTTGGTGTCATTAGCCATTCTTGGAATTTTAGACAAGTTAGGCATTGATGGTCAAGATGAGGTGCAATTTATTCACACAGCAGTAGAAGCAACTAAACAAGGTTTTAAAATGCGAGACCAGTACATTACTGATCCAGCGTTCATGAAAATTGAACCTGAGTCGTTGTTGTCTGGTCCTAGTATATTTAAACTGGCCAGGGAGATTGATTTCGAACAAGCATCTAATTTTGATGCGGGCAAAGGTCCCGGAGACACAATTTGGATGGGGGCAATGGATGACAAAGGTTTTTCAGTTTCTTTTATTCAGAGCATTTATCATCAGTTTGGAAGTACTGTGGTACTTCCACAAACAGGTATTTTATGGCACAATAGAGGTGTATCTTTTACCTTAAAAAGAGATCATCTTCTATGCATAAAGCCTGGAAAGAAGCCTTTCCATACATTGAACCCCGCCGCGGCACGTCTTCACGACGGCCGTATAGTAGTTTATGGGACCAGAGGAGGTGATGGGCAGTCCCAAACGCAAGCGGCAATCTTCCACAGATACGCTGTGCAAGGCAAGGACTTGCAGCAAGCAGTGTCAGACCCAAGATGGCTATATGGAAGAATTGCTGGTGACCCACAGAGTACACTAAAGCTAGAAGGCCGGTTTTCGGAGGAGACTGTCGATCAGCTGAAAGAGCTGGGTCATGAGGTAGTTATGTTACCAGATTATAGTGAGGATGTTGGTCAAGCTGGGATGGTGGTTCGGCATCCTGATGGGAATATGGAAGGTGCTTTTGATATAAGAAGTAATGGAAGTGCTGCTGGATTTTGATACGTTCGATAGTACTTTCTTATTTTTATACTACGTCTTATGAAGGCAGCATTTTGAAACAAAAACACACAAGACCTTGCCTTTTTACAAGTGACTGTATCGAGTGATTTCTTTCAAAAGTGTTAATCAATGAAACAGCAACTTAATTAGTTTTTAGAAACAAGGTACTTAGGACGTACTTAAACAGATTGTTTTGATCAGACTTTACTGTCTAATTAAGTAAAATGGCAAATGGGAAGCTTAATGTATCTTGGTCAGTATGGCGACTGGGACGACTTAACATTATTTTTTAGTCGTGCTGTCTTTTTAATTAAGTTAGCAGGGTTTAGAATTTAAAAGGGTAATAAATCAGCATTTAGATAGCATTTATAGGTTAGAAACAGTGTGGTTATATTATTGTGTTAAGACTTCCAGAACTAATTCTATCGTCTTAATTAGTTTTTAATTACGTACTTGTTAATATTTAACCAAGCGGAACATAAAAGGAACGGACAAACTCTTCTAGTTGCTCGTAGACAGTGAAAATTATTAAGTTCTATTATTAAAACTTTTTTAAATTCATCGTTCAAAGACACAAGCGTTCCGGGAAAGTTCTTTGGACATTTTTGGAACTGTCAGAACCAAAAGGAAAATTTGCGAACTCGCAAGACTTATTTTCAGGGAAACTTGGAACTCTTTTGTCTTTTTAAAAACGGAACGAAAGTGGAGCTTAAAATTAACAGTCTAGGAACAGTTTTAAATTAGACAATCTCTTTGAAATATATGGTTCTTTTCCTGAACAGTGGTCGACGATAATTCACATTTATTGGAAAGATAAGAGAACGAACAAAGAATGGATGTAAATCAAAAAAGGACGCTTTAAAATAATATTGGAGTTTCGTTTGACGTGGTATTGGTACGCACTGCGAATTTTTTGATAAACGAAGCAATAAATAAAAAATAATGGGAATGCTATGGAAGGAATCTCTAAATGATTGTTTTTTTTTTAATTTTGGGTTTTCATATCCTTGTTTTGAAGCGTTCCGCCCAGATTGTCGATGATTTAGAGCTCATGTAGTTATTTTTTTTTATGCCTTGCCGTCATTTATGCCTAGTATAGGTACGATAACAGAGGACAATCTTATCAATGTATACCTATTGCTAGAGGTACAAAAGTAATACGCGAAAATGAAATCATGTACTTATACTGTACCTACTACTGCCTAATACCTATGTTATATTTTCGTATATTCTTATGATGCTCAAAAATGTGTTCAATTATTCTCAAATAGTTTGTTAAGAAATTACGTAAACTTTACATACTTTTTTAAATCGATATTAAGTACTTACGAATTTATGTAGGTACTATAAAAACTAGATAATTATATTAACTAACAAATTATAATTATATTATAATAATTTAAGATTACACAGGAATTGATTTATTTAAGTAAATAAAACTTTTGTCCATCCAAACCATTTGTTTTATTTTACTAAGAACTAGCAGATTATTCCGTTCACATTATCATAAGAAAAAAAAGGTTTATTATTCAAATAAACCTATTTTCAATTCAGATTTTCTTAATTCAGTTATTGTTAAACAAATCTGAAAAACAAAAGATTCTAACAGATAGCAAAACCTTGTAGTTTGTGAACTTAGGCAAGTTCCTAAAAACTTTGAACAGACATTCAACTTGAATCTCAATACCCAAGTACCTACGAATTTTCATCAAAACATTGGGAGTATTGGCTCGAGCCCTCGAATTAGACATGCCACACGTAGCACGCACAATGCCCTTAGAACACAATAAATCTGTATACGATTCGTATCAGTTACTGCCCATTGTGTACCCGTCGGCTCTATAGTTTCAGTTCATTGAAGTGATCTTAGGGATCTATCGATCTGTTGTGAAGTCAAAAGGATCGTGATTGAGTATATATATCTACCCTGTTTATAGGGCTGGGCGATACTTGGATTACTTGTACAAATACGTGTTTAGCATTGTTATCCTTTTATCGCATAATGCACCATCTCAACATGAATGATGTAACCAAGATTTTGTAACAACATTATGATTTACTAGCTTCTGCCAGCGGCTTCGCCCGCGTGAAGTTTGATTATTGTCCCATGGAATCTTACTGCCGGGATAAAAAGTATCCTATGTTTTAATCCAGGTTATAAACTATCTGTGTGCAAAATTTCATCCAAATCCGTTCAGTAGTTGTCGCGTGAAAGCGCAACAAACAAACTTACATTCACATTTATTCTCCGAACTGCTAAGCTATCGGGAGTTACACGTGTTATTGTGAGTCAACTATAAAAGATAGACATATGCTGTCTTGGGATATTTTTTATATAATTTTATGTGGAATATTTCCGTTATACATGATTTCTATGTAGCTTTAACCATTAAGGCTGCACACGCGACGGAAGCTAAAAAAACCAAGTAACTTCTCCCGTTTTCCCAACATTTCCTTTCACTGCTCTGCACCTATTAATGGTAGCGTGATGAAAAGTATACTATTACCTGCTCAGGAGTATGTAGAATAATTGTACCAAGTTTCGTTAAAATCCGTCGAGTAGTTTTTTTTTCTATAAATAACATACAGACAGACAGACAGACAGACAGACAGACAGACAAAAATTTTACTGATTGCATTTTTGGCATCAGTATCGATCACTAATCACCCCCCGATAGTTATTTTGTAAATATATTTCATGTACAGAATTGACCTCTCTACAGATTTATTATAAGTATAGATAAGAGTGTCCATGGAGTGTCTTGCCCTTTCTTCTCCATAGAGATCTATAGAGATCTATGCTGGGGAATTGGCAACTACAGAACTTTCACAGTTTTTATGTCTTGTGACTATAGCTACATTTAATTTTCATCTTTGTTTCGACAATTCAAAAGCGTCTGTAACTGGCCTGGCCTATTTTGATTTTGATTATATTTTCTAGGTGGGTTCTTCCTAACTACTTATTAAGTGTACTTAGTTTAGTTAATTATACATACTTCAGTGCATTTGAGTATTCCAAATTTACTAAAGCCTGATATTTTCAGACCTGTTTTAAAGAACAATTAAACTTACGACAATTTATTGCAATAAAAAGTTCTGAAAGAATTTTATATTTTAGAATTCAGTATAATTCTGAATTGTACTTTTCAAATTATTATTACATTTATTTTTTTAAATACCCACACGTAAACTTGTATTTTGTAACTGGTATTTTATTTAAAGCAGAGCAAGTATATCTCTTGCCTCGCCCTGTATGTCTATACTTATGTAGCTATTTCTGGAACAATCAGGATTACCCTGTATGTTTGGTTTACAGATCGTGTTTTGTCTCGTTTCACTAGGTGGCTTGATTTGATTTTGGAACAATGAGTGATGACGGAATTAGGTGCGTTGTCGTGGTGTACTTTCTACGGAACTAGTTGATGTCCACGGCTTCGCCTGTATACAAGTTATATTCCTTTTTCGAGGACCACTCTATCCATTGATTGCATGAAAATCATTGCTGTAGTTTTTGAGTTTACCGCAAACAGACAGACACAGGCGGCGGCGGAGTACTTTGTTTATAATGTATAAGCAGTGATATGTGCGCATTTCTTATAGCTTAGACAAATAGCACTCGCTTCAAAAGTCGCTATAATTAATTTCCAAGTAACCTTTTCTACATACTTGGGAAAGACCAAAAAAATGCATTGCTAATCCCTAGTAACTTTATACGCTAACACGCTCCTTAATGCATGCTCTTAGCAAATGTTTGCGCACGTGCGTTATCAAGACGTGTCAGGCGATTGTCATGTAGTATGCCCCTAGTCTTATACATACTATATCAGCAAAGGGGTGAAGACAAGTGACCTATATCAGCAGTTTTCTTTTAGACTTAGAAGGTATCTTCACTGTTAAGGAAAATGTGTTGAACTGCTCTTTAACGCCAGGTTCGAATTATGCATTATACATGATTTACATCACGCAAGCAGCGTTATTCGCGTGTTAAGGAAACATACAACAACCCGACCAATAATCTTCGGGCAATACCTCTAACTGAAAGAGGATCTTCCTCTTCCAAAGGAGGATTGACACCTTGTTCCTCTTTCTATCTGAGAAGTAAACTTGGATTAAACTCAAAACTCAAACTTTAACTCAAACTCAAATCATTTATTTCAACTAAACCATTACGGCACTTTTGAATGTCGATAAAACGAAAAAAAAAGAAGCTACAGTCACAGACACAAGACAAGACATAATAACTTGAGAAAGTACTGTAGTTGCCAATTCCCTAGCGTAGATCTCTATGGAGAAGAACGGGCAAGAAACTCCATGGACACTCTTTTCAATCAAAAATGTTGTTACAAAATCATGGTTACATCTTTCATGTTGAGATTATACAAAACATGTGAGCACGATGTAGAAAGATGTGCACAATAAGAGCGTCCAGAGTAAAAAAATAAATCAACAATTTAAAATAAAGCAATTCAAATGATCCATGGCAGCTAAGAGATGACCAGTCCCGTCTCACAGCGACTGATTAGTTTCCTTAACACCTCTGTGTAATCCTTCAGGAATCATAGACCTGATTTTATATTATATAATTATATAAAGAGTTATGCTTTTCCAGTTGCTAAGAACCACTTTCTTAGACAACTCGCTAACCCTTCCTCCCAAAACAATAATTTTCCCCATATTAAATCTTGAAAACCAGGACTAATATTACTAACACGCCTGTACTTACAGGGGCCAATAAATAGCGTGCTTAATACAGCGTGTTGGCCCAAAACTGTCAAAGAGCTCTCATTGGGCCTGAACTGTGGCCTGAGAAGGCCTGCGAAGTTTTGCGATACAACTTAATACAAGACTACAGTCTTTTCAGAGAAATTTTGCCCGTTAGAGCGACAACCCAAGCGCAACCTTTTTTTTAGGATTGGAAATCGTCAAATAACTTCTCCCACTCTGGGCGGAGAGGGAGGGAGTGTCAGAGTTTTACTGACTAAAACCCATCCATGTTCCTTCCTCGCCCTTTACGTTCCGGGTATCTCTTTCGAACAGTCCCGCAAGCCCAAGCGCAACTTTTTGGTTCTAAGACATGCCGGTTTCCTCACGACGTTTTCCTTCACCGTTTTAGGAGCAGTGGTGATGAAATAAATTACAAAAGTAATGTGCCTGTCTAAGTTTGAACCCACGACTTAGTGTTTGTCAGTCGAGGCCGCCACCACTGGGCCACCCCTGCTCAAGCGCAACCTTAATATAACACTAAAAGATCTCATGATTCGTGTGAGTTTGGATAGGTGACTATCGAAAGCAATACAGAGTTTATTTTGTACTTCGGAAAGCCGGTAAGCCGTTGGTCCCAGCTGTCATTTCTAGACCTTTAACAGTCGTAACAGGCAGTCAGTGGCCCGTAAGTCTGACAACCAGTCTTACCAAAGGGGATTACCCAGCAACTGGGTTGTAGAGGTCAGATAGGCAGTCGCTACGTGTAAAATACTGGTATTCGAGTGCATCCTGTTAGACTGGAACCCGACCCCAACATACTTGAGAAGAAACTGCACTGATTATGACGATTTCGACAGACTGGTGACTAGTAGCAACCCGGTAGCAACTTTATTGTTACGTAATTAAAGATCATTTTGACAGTGATGTTATTTCACAGGTAAAATAATTGTGATAGGACTGTAGTAAAGTTTGTTAGTTTGCCCTTACTACGGTAAGGTCGTAAGACTTGTTTTTTTGTTAGTAAGATTTTTCTTGGGTTAGAAACATACAAATTTAATTAGTGTGTGTAAACATACTAGAGCTGTGATTAGTGGATTCGTTTCGTTGTTAGGCTGTCGGTTTATTTCTTTGAATAACTTTCAATTGTCTTAAAGCTGCAGGGACATCTGTAATTCCAGCATCGAATCGGGCGGGAAGAAACGCCCGGGTGTTTCCATTGCGAGGATCGACCGGTGGACACAAGGGCAAGGAAGGAACATGTATGGGTATTGGGTATTAGTCAGTAAAGTCTGACACCCCCTCCCGCTGTGCCCAGAGCGGTATAGGATTTTTTTTTTAGGATGGGAAATCATCAAATGACTACTCCCAATCTGGGCGGAGCGGGAGGGAGTGTCAGACTTTTACTTACTAAAACCCATCCATGTTCCTTCCTCGCCCTTTATGTTCCGGGGCCGCAGTATCTCTTTCTAATAGGCCCGCAACCCCGGCAGAGCGGTATAGGAATCATTTGATGATTTCCAAAACGAAAAAAAAAAGCACATCTGTAATTGCAGTCACAAGGGTCGATTGAAGGTTGCGGCCGGGGTTGCGGGCCTGTTCGAAAAAGATACCGCGGCCCCGGAACATAAAGGGCGATGATGGAACATGGATGGGTTTTAGTCAGTAAGAGTCTGACACTCCCTCCCGCTCCGCCCAGAGTGGGAGAAGTCATTTGATGATTTCCCATCCTAAAAAAAAAAAATAAAAAAATGAAAGGGTCCATTGAAGGTAAGGTAACGCTGGCCGGTGTCGTTCAGTGGACTTATAATTATATACCGTGCTCTCCATGCCTCGCAAAGCCTTTTTTTATGGAGTCTCATGTGAAGGTAGATCTTCGAAAATTATTACCGATATTCGGACTGGTAGTCAAACTTTAAGGCAGTCTGAAAACCAGTCTAATCAATTTCATGAAGTATATTAATGTTGCCAGAGTGCAATGGAACGCAGTATAATCGGTGTGAAGCGTACAGATCGCATAAAAAACACGACCCTGCGTTCCGTAACTCAGGTTGCAGATGTCGGAGAAAAACAGCCTAGTTGAAGTGGGAGTGGGCTGGCCACGCTAGTTAGAATGCACCCGGAGAGATGGGCAAAGATCGTCACTCACTGGACGCCTGACGGAGGGAATCGCCATCGAGGTAGACCGCGGCGAAGGTGGTGTGACGATCTGATCTTGTTTGCGGGGCGAACATGGCCAGATACCGCACAGGATAGAGAGGTTTGGAAGGAAAAAGGGGAGGCCTTTGCCCAGCAGTGGGACACACGATAGGCTAGGGAAAAAATAACTAAAATAATAATAATGTTTACTTTCATGTTAACTTTCATGATATATTATTTAGAAAATAATATCGCTACAATAATGCACACTCTCACTACATGCATATTAAATTGCAGTCGACGTGAAACCTAAGCTTGGAACTATCTAATACACTCCTCGCTAGAACCAGCCATACATCATAAATTACATTAAAAATGCGCAATGTGCAGCGAAGTCTTTATTATTTTCATTCGTTACTGTACAGTAGGCCCAACCGTATCGGTTAAATTAAGATAAATGCGGTCTCTTCATTATTCCGTAAGTTTAATTTCGCAATGTTTAGACCATTTGTTCAAATTAGTGGGGAGCGTGACAAATAAGGAATCATTGCCTTTTTATACACGGATGGCCGAGGTTTGTTTGGATTTCGGCAATGTGATGTGTCTTTAAGCGCTGTAGTAATATTGTCCTCGGTTTAGCTCGTCTTAAGGTCGGAAATTATCGGAAGGGGACGTTTTACATAAAGCCTACTAGCGTATGCCCACGTTAAGTTCGATAGTTAGTAGTAATTTCAGGGATATAAAGTATCCTTATACGTGTAAATCCAGGTTATCTGTGTGTTAAAGTTTATCTAAATCCGGTCAGTATTTTTTGCGTGCAAGTGTATTAAACATCCATCAGTCAATCTTCATAAACTTTCGCTTTTATAATAAGTATTAGTAAGAAGTAAGATGACACCCAGGGATATTGTATTTTGTTTCGTGAACACAAATACAAATGTTTTGTTAATTAGACTTTTGAGACGTTCCGTCATGGTCTTCGTAACCTCACGTGGAGTACTAATTGACTGTGCCAAAACACGAATTCTAGCATTCCTAAAAACCTTAAAATATCTTCGCATTTTCAAATTAGGAAGGCACTCGAAATTCAGAAAAGATTTTTAGCGCCAAAATGACGTCGATTTTGCGGAGAATCGACTAACGAGGTCAATTGCAGCGATGGAACGCTCGCATGATGTAGAAGGCAGAAAAAAATAACGCCTTTGCCAATTTTCTTCTTATGAAACGTTTCCTGCCTAATGCTATCTTTTATCTTCTTTTCGCTCTGTAAGCTTTGTTAAGCGAATACGAGAATACGTGTTTGAATTAATGTTTTATTTTGTAAGTAAGTAATGTTGTTAGGTTATGATGTTTTTTACTTCTTTTAAAGCGAACACAATAGGCCAGACGACCGACAGTATCAAAAAATTACAAATCTACGAGTATTTAGTCCGTCAGTTAGAAAATTGAAAAATAATGGACACAGATTTTTTTGTTTCTGTAAATCAATGAATATTGGCAAAGAAATAACGCATTAAAACTCGGGTGTCTGTCCTCTCTCGGGGGACTCAGGGCTCGTGATGTAAGAACTATGCTAATGGTTGCGAAGAAGGAAAATAAATTATTTTTTTCGTAACTGGTTACGAAACTTATTCATCAGTATGCTTAGTTGCGATTCAGGAATAAGTTTTGTTAATTCGCAACTGGTTGCGAACAAGGAGTAAAAATTCTTTATTCGCAACTGGATGCGAATTGCAGTTGCGAAAACGGCCTGAGGGAAAAACTATACCTAGCCGTGACGTATTGAGATTTTTAATAGCATTGTATCTTCGTCAATTTTGATTTACAAACGAAAAAATACGGGTCAAATATTTTTGAATAATCTACCTGACGGACTAATTATTATTTTTTGTCGTTTACCCTATTGACGTTATGATGGTGATAATTAATCACCATCTTCCTGGGTCCCATGTTACTTGAGGCCGGTGCAATACGTTTTTCTCTTTCATTCTCATCTGTCAGCCGTCACGCTGTCATTTACTCTTTTATCTTTTATATCATTCCTCAGACATGGTGATAATTAATAATTAAATAATAATACCGGCCTATTACTGTCCTACTGCTGGCCAAAGGCCTCTTCTCATACAGAGAAGACGCGAGCAATAATTACCGCGCTTGCTCAAAACGGGTTGGTGTTTATTAGGGTTATTTATTTTGACTTATTTGTGTATTAATAAACCCTAATAGCGCAAGGTGAGATCACACCGTCCTGTTATCCCCGATTTTTTTTAATTCCTGGAGCCTATTGCCGTAAAATGGGCTCAAATTCCGACACCTGGGCTTCAAGTCTGCTATTACGACCCGAAGGCGTAGTGGTAGTGACGCTGCCTTACGTTCTTAGGGTCCTGGGTCCGAATCCCGGTAGGAACAAATGTTTGTCAAGTGTGATGAGCACGGACATTTGTTTCCGAGTCATGGATGTTTATATGTATAATAAGTATGTATTTACAAACAAAAATAGTATATTTTATAACGAGGGACTAAACGAAGCCATTATATACCCGAGGTGGTTTGACTCCCGAGCTTGCGAGGGAGGCAATGAAAGCGAGGGTATATTAAATTGGCGTTTAGTCTCGAGGTGCAAACTGTACTTTTCACTTCGAGTGCGAGAAAAATAGTCATTTAAAACCGAACAAATTTACACTCGACTAAAATTCTGAACTGAGCAGTCAGATTTTCTTCTATCAGGTCAGTCACAGATTAACAATTTAAAACACAACACAAACTCTCAACATTCTCGCAATGAAGATGATCCACACTCCACAGATAATTATAGTACTTACATTACTGAAGCGGCTAGCAATAGAGGCATTCCACATACTTTTTCAAAATCAACGATGCACACAAACAACCATAAATTTTCCCGCGTTGAAGAGTTCATTTGTTTTTTTTTTTCAATATACCGCTTTCTATTTGCAAGCCAATTCGAAATTTAAATAAAACCTTTGACAAGTTACTCTTTTGTGACCATGTTTCAGAGTAAAAGATCGTTCCATTTTTAAATTACTTTTTACTCCCTAGGGAATAAACGGTCACTTTAATCCCGCTTCGTAGGGCTATAATGGCGTACTTTTAGAGCATGAGAAGTGAAAAGTATATAATTATGTAGTATATCAACTATCTAGTGTTCACGACACAAGCTTTGCTTAGTGTGGCACGAGATGGCGCAGTGAGTTAATGTCCAGCGATTTTTTAATTTTTTTTAATTACAATAGTGTCAGCACAGTCGATCATTGATATCACAATGGTCAAGGTCTGTCAAGTTTTGACAAGTTTGGTAACCTACTAATATAATGGCGTCATTATGACTCTCCAATGGTCAACTACTGAAACTCCATTGAAATAAATGTGATATAATGGTAATCTCGTACATATTGACTGTTTAAAAATATATTCTAAATGAAATCTGGCATGAATAAATGTTAGCATTTAGTAGTAGATTTCGAAAACCATTTGTACTCAGGGTTTCATAATAATGGCATTACGACAATTTTATTACGAGACCATTGACCGCCCGGCCGCCGCGGGAGACGCAACGGGCGTCGGGGGCCACGTGGTGGCTACCGGCCACCGTAGATGCGGGCCTGTGGACGGCTGGCTATGGGCAATAGCTGGCCGTCCGGCCGTCTAACGACGACGACAGGCCGTGTCGACGGCGCGTTCGTGTTCCACGCGCGCCTCAAAGAGATGTCAGCAAAAGGAGAGGGGCCCGCAAGGGCCGAAGCCTGCCGGGGTTGCGGGCCTGTTCGAAAGAGATACCGCGGCCCCGGAACGTAAAAGGCGAGGAAGGAACATGGATGGTTTTTAGTCAGTATGAGTCTGACACTCCCTCCCGCTCCGCCCAGAGTGGGGGGGGTCATTTGATGATTTCCCATCTTTAAAAAAAAAAAAAAGACCATTGACCGACCAATGATCGACCATTGTGAATTTAGCAGATTACGAACTTCAAGCAAAATTACAATGGGATGGGAATGGAATCGTGTTGGATTGACGAATTGACTTACTCTTGTAAGCTGTGTGTTCGGTGGTCTTCCACCGAGCTTCACAATTTATTGCATACACACACAAGGTTGCACCTTAATAAAATGATACCAACATAAGTACATTAAATTAAAACATTAAAAAACCCCTGACACAATGCACTAAAAGTTAAATGGAAATTAATTCGTTAATTCGCGATTTTGTGGTGACGGCCATCTTGGATTTTTAATTTATCATAGTGTATAGTGTTTTACTAGTTAAGCCCTTTCATTTGATACCATATTGAGGAAGTTGTTGAATAAATATGTAATCTGCCATTTTGTGAAGGCGGCCATCTTGGACTGATTTTTATCAAACATAGCTAAGAACACTCCCGACTAAATCACCTTTAAAACAAAATCGAAATCGGTTCATCTGTTCGGGCGCTACAATGCCACAGACAGACACACACACACAGAGACATCACGTCAAACTTATAACACCCCGTCGTTTTTATGTCAGTGGTTAATAATGAGGAGTGATAAAACATCTCAACACCTTATAAATGCATTTCCCCGTAACAAGCCATGTACTTAAAACTCTAGTTAAGCTCTAGTTAGTTGCAGGTAACTGGTAAGTTGCATCAGAGTTTAACTAATGTTAATGAGTTCCCGTTTATGAATAACTGTGCATGGTTCCTCTTTGCTTGTTTAAGTTGCGTTTCAAGTTAGTGTATTATTACTGTTTGTTTTTTCATGAATGTTTCATTAAATAGACGTTTCTTTGACTTACCTACAATGCAATGGGTTCCACCTAGTTCCAACTTTGATTTCAGTACTTTCATGCTGGTGCATGCTTCACAGGTTTTTAGATGCTGTCCTCAACAGGTTGGAGAAGGGCAGATGGTGACGCAGGTGTGATATCTCTGGCAACCGGTAAGGAAAACTTAATACGTTCACTGTTTCTCGAAGCAGACACGTTAACTAACATTATTTATTGGTGCCACGAATAAATACCTTGCGACGAATAAATACTTTTTCTTTCTTTCCTTCTTCAACTTGTGTCTTTTTAATTTTTAACCGTATTTCTTGAAGGTAGGTAAGTACAGATGGCCGATGGGGTTGAAGAGTCCTTTTGGGGTGCGAACGCATATCGAAAGATGCAGCGTTGAATAATATAGACCGACGATATAGTAAATGTCTGGCAGCAGAGGCATCTGCTGGGTGAGAGCAGCGCAGAACTAGTCTTGGCCGATGCCAAGACTAGCCCTGCGATGATGTCAAATGGCAACAGACATCCCCAAACATATGGATGTCTATTGCCAGCACTTGACGTCATTCAGGTAAAGTGATAATGATGATTTTCCAGGTACCGGTCTGCTACCCAGTCTTTTGCCAACACTAAATAACTAATTTTAGGACTGTCAGAGTCGCGCACAGAACAATGGGGACTATCGCGCATGAATTCGCCGCTAGGGGCGCTCGTGTAGAGTAAGATCTTCCGAAATGTCAGATGTCATAGATTGTTCACGCAATGCGCTTTTTTCATCACGTATTTTTACTAATGTTCGCAATTGTGATCTAAATTGTCCCATTCCTGATTAATAATGACTAGAAGATTTTAAGTAACAAAGATTCAACATCTAATTTGTTTAGTATTTGGAAGAAAAATATTTTTAAATGTTCAATGCTTGCTCATTTTAGTGGCAATATTGTAAATATGAATCTAAAGTATGCACAATATGTAATAAAATAAACTTTTTATGAGGGTTATTGGTACTTTAAAGTATCAAACAGAATGAATGACAGGACCTTACTCACCAGTGGCGCCATCATGTGACCTCAAAAACGATAGCCCCCATTAGGAAGCGGTTGCGTCCACAATAAGAGAAACTAACACGTATTAATTCTTCTGAGTGTATCCACTGGCAATCTAAATTGAGTAAGCCTAGAATAATATTACACACATTTGGCGCCTTCAGTAGCATCTACCAGTTTCTCTAACAATTAAGAAACAGGACACGGTGTCATGCTTTCCATCGTATGTGGAACAGCATTACATTTACTTTTTCTTTTCTTCTTTTTTTTTCTTAACATATTTTTTATTTCGCATGCAATTATAAATATTTGTACGCCTCTTGGCATAACAAAAAACATAAACATGTTTGGGTTATTTTTTTGTGGGCGCTTTGTTGTCTCTTACTTCGATCTCCGTGGGTGTGGAGTATGTTCAAGGTTCAAAATATTAGCCAAAGCAATACCTGTATACAGTGAAATACGATACTTCTTATAAAAATACGCCGGAAATGAAGCTGATAAAACAACATTCAACGAGTATTCCACCTTATTCCTTCACCATAAATAAAATATTCGTACAAAAACAAAGCACATTTCTATCTGTCACAAAATTTTCAGGCGTCCATTTCTCATTCCTCGTTACCAATTAGATGTTGAAGTTTGTCTCGAAGCTGCGGTCTTGTCTTGTGATATACAATCTGAAGTTGCGACCCATTTATCACTTGTGTACCTTTCAAGGTATTTTCTGAAAAACTTACGCGAAAAAAAGAATATGAAATTGGGTTTTTGTATCATCGTTTGTGGCGTGGTAATTTAAAACTATAAGGAATTACAGTATGTTTATTATATGCTTGTTTTAGAGTATGCTTGCGCCCTTTTGTTAGCTATCAATACTATAAATACTATACATATCATCATCTGCATATCATTTCCCCGATTATCTTGGGTTTTGGATTACCACTGTGGCTGCCTATCTGACCTCCATTGCCCAGTTAGTAATGGATCGTTTTACCCAGTTTTACTAACTGGGTTGCGGAGGTCAGGTGGGCAGTCGCTCCGTATAAAATACTGGTATTCAGCTATCCGGTTAGACTGGAAGCCAATCCCAACTTTTTTTATTTTTTCTATTTTTTTAGTTGGGTAAAGGCTAGGCAGATGATGTTGATTGTAATATTAGTTAAGCTTGCCTTAAATATTTTAACCAAGATGCTGTAGAGTTACTTAAACCTACATATCATCGATTAGTAATAATCTCAATCAAATCTTCAATTATAATTTTAATCAGTATTGTATACAGCATTGAATGAATGATTTGATAACTTTCTTCATTATTGTTTTAATTTTTCTTTGCATGTATTAGTTCCAATGTCAATAACATTTAAAATTTGTTATATTAAACCGTTTTTGTGCATGTTGTGTTAACCTGTAATTAATCGTTGCACTTGTAAATGTTACTCTAGTCATTAAGTCAGAAATGTACATGGTGTAAACAATTGTTGGTTAACCTAAATAAATAAATTAGAACATCGTTACTATTTAGGTACGTACATTTTATCTACGTCGTGTATTTGTGTTCAGACTTCGGATGAAGAACAAATCGGCTTTTCCGACGTAACCTTTGACAGAATTATGCAAAGCTATCAAAGGTTAGTTTGTATACCAAGCTTCGGGGAAGTAGAGCTGCAAATGCTCTTTCCAGAATCGTTGTTTTAGTCTTTTAGTATTGTAGATTATATTTGTTTCTGCGTTTCCCCACTGCTTTTCGGGAAAATTTCATGGAGTTGTTTCACAGGAATCGTATATGAACATAATTACACGACATGTTTAAATATCACATGAATGTCGAATTTTGATGATGATCGGATGTATGACATTGCTTTTTGACGATTCGAATGGCGTAGTGGTAGTGAAGCTGCCTTACGTTTATACTATCTGGTGTCCACGACACAAGCTTTGCTAAGTGTGGCACTAGATGGCGCTGTGTGTTAATGTCCAGCGATATTTTATTAAGCTAATAAATAGCTTGAAAGGAGACCATTTTTTTTTGTTCGGGGATTAGGCCACCCACATAAATTGTAGCATTAATTAATAATGAAACTTACATTGATTTCTTCCTTATAATCTCTAGTTTCCAGTGATTAAATTAGCTGATCATTGTCTTACCGGAATAACTGTGAAAAACTGCAAAAACACTTACGAAAACCAAAATAAACAGAAAAAGTAAATGTCAAAATAATGAAGTCGTCTGTCAATCACAAAAAAGTGGGTTTATAACGTTCCGTGCCACGTTTTTTTATACTAGCTGACCCACGCAACTTCGTCTGCGTCACATAAGAGGGAAAA
The DNA here is from genome assembly GCA_916618015.1 of Xestia c-nigrum. Taxonomy (NCBI): domain Eukaryota; kingdom Metazoa; phylum Arthropoda; class Insecta; order Lepidoptera; family Noctuidae; genus Xestia; species Xestia c-nigrum. The sequence goes on from OU745250.1 coordinate 22,029,444, forward strand.
AGCTACCTACTACTACCTACCTATTACTACCTACCTACTACTACCTACCTACTACTACCTACCTACTACTACCTACCTTCTACTACCTACCTACTACTACCTACCTACTACTACCTACTACTATCACCTACTACTACCTACCTACTACTACTTACCTACCTACTACTACCTACCTACTACTACTACCTACCTACCTACCTACTACTACATTTTTTTCATAAGAACCTTCTCCTGACAATAACAAACACAACAAAAAAAGAATCAGCCAAATCGGTCAAGCCGTTTTCATGCTATGTCGTGACAACGGAAAACGGGTTTCATTTTTATATATAGAGATTATTTCTGATTCTATTATAATTATAGCAGATATGATTACCAACGGGTAGGTACCGTACGTTTTTTTAGTAAACAGAAAAAACGCCCCTATTCACGTAAGTATTTACTGTCAAATGACATTGACCACAACAGGAATGATTTGACTCGCAAAAAAATATCACAACATAGCTTTTTTAGTATGATTTTAGGATTCAGTTTTAATTTCTACGTAATGTTTCGTTTAATACCATAGTAAAATGGTTACTTTTTTTTGGTGTTATTATGAATAATAAATGCAACGACCAGGTGGCTAAAAAAAAATTATGTCCTTTCATTAAAATTAAACACAATCACTGCAATGAATCGGGTACAGTTCCACAATCAGACACCGCGTGTCGTCCTTGCTGCGATCTCAAAACATCACTAGTAATCACGACTCTGTAGAAACACGCTGTGAGTGTAGGTACACTGTTAAGTAACCTGCGTGATGTTACCACTAGTGGGACAATGTTGGCTAAGGAACAAAAACATATGCGATTATTTAAATAACCTTCACTATTAAATCAGTAATAGAAACGTTACGTCCGTAAATCCTAACAAAAGTATCCATTACAACTAACTGTATGCTGAAACAAACTTCGATCCGTGGAGTATTTTGTAAAACATTACCTCACTAAGCTCTCGTGGAAGTTGGCTAACTAACATAATTGAACTAAAGGAGCTTTTGTCTGTACCAACTTGCTTTTTGTTCGTTTTGTTTTCTAGAAAACGTTGCCAAGTTTAAATCTCAGGTCTTTTTAAATGTTATGTTCTATTTGTGAATGATATGGTTTTGTTTATAAAGGGTGTACAACACCTCTTCACGAAGCTGAATGGCACTTGTTCTCCCCATCATTGCGACCATTTTTTTGTTCTACGCCATACCTTTTTGACAACATTTTTTTTTAAATACAGGTTTTTTTGGAAGATTTTGACTTTTAACACCTCCACGACCCCCGTACTATTCAATCCATCCATCAGCGCAATGTTTTAATTGCGATACATTCAGTTCTACCACAAGACATGATTTATAACCTCAAAAAAAAAAAGTTGTTTCCCAGCAATAATTTTTACGTAAAGTTACTTAGTTTGATGTACAGAATGCTTGGTTAAAGGCTTTGTGATGAGGTGGTTTACACCCTGTATATGATTTTTTGAATTCTTCGCCGCTCGAGTCTTGACTACTTATTACATACCGAGTTTCCTCCGTACCTCGTAAAACACGTTAAGCCGTTGGTCCCGGCTGTCATTTGTAGATCTATGACAGTCGTTACAGGTAGTCAGTCGCCAAAAAGTCTGACAACCAGTCTTACCAGGAGGTAACATATCGGTACTAACTAGGTTGTGGTTTGATAGGCAGTCGCTCCATGTAAAATACTGGTATTCAGCTGCATTTAGAAGCCGACCCCAACATAGTTGGGAAAATGCTTGGCAGTTGATGGTGATGATTCTTCTAAATCCAACTGACTATTGTCAGTTTCTATCGAGTATGTTACAAAATAACATTAGTAATAAATGTGATAAAAATGATTATGGCCAGTTAATAATTAATAACTTGTCCAAAATCTATCAAATGTAGAATCTGTCGATTATAGAATTTGTCAAACATAGAATCTATCAAATGCAGAATATTATGTCAAAAGTAGAATCTGTCAAATGTAGACTAAACGTCGAGTTAGTAGTAGCTGTCAAAAATATAGCTGTTTTGATTAATATGTAAATTTTGCCGTTTTATATAACTTAACACGACGCCTTTAATTTCTAAAGGGCAGGCTAGAAGTATACCTAATAAATACACCAACATTTCGCCAGTTAGGTTTAAGACCAATTTATTAGGGGGCGTCCTTATTGCCATCAACCGGGCACAAATACAGACTCTGTGGCTGGTAATGAAATATTCCTTATCACAAACCCAACATCAATTTGCTCGGTCCGGGAATCGAACCCGCTCAACAGACCGCTAGACTAAAGAGGCACTAAAAATGGCCGTATAGAAAAACAAAATAAATATGCTTTCACTACAGGAGACTAAAAATCTTCATATCTTTGTTCCCTAATACATGTAGTCCGCGAAACAAGCTCACTTTACCAAAGTGCACTAAAATACTAATAATGAATTACTTGAATAAAATAGTACATTGTTAACCGAGAGGAGAAAGTGACCGATTACCATCGAGGGTGTCGTTTAAAACACCCGAGATCGGGAATCGCACTTTCTACGAAAACTGAATCCTCAAACAACACACAAATTGAAAATGGCGCCAATGGCGTCTGCAATTTTCACATGTTCTTTTTTCAAATTGTTTATCCTGCCGCCGCAGGGTCGCACTGCCAGCCCGACACCATCCAACACACAGCTAGTGGCCAGTGTCATTTTGCGAACTTAAAGATAAAAACTCACTGTAAAAACTTTTTGGCTTTTGATATTTAGGTTACCGGCGCAGAGTCTTACCCAAAATTAAAAAAGAAAAACCACGTAAGAAATGGATTTTCATACACTTTTCTCTCCCGCTCAGATGCGTTTTCTCCCCGCATATTTGTTTGATATGCAATGACGTACTTTCTACCGTAAATTTGATAAAGTATCAAGGTACTTTCCAAGCAGGTGTAGTATAATAGTTATTTACCAACTAAGCTGACCCACGCAACTTCGTCTGCGTCACATAAGAGAGAAAAAAATCACAAAAGGAATTTATTTTCCCCGTTTTTGCAACATTTTTCATTAATGCTCCGCTCCTATTGGTCGTAGTGTGATGTTATATATTCCTATTAACCTCCCACGATAAATAGACCATCCAACCCAAAAATATTTTATCAATTCCAACCAGTAGTTCCTGAGATTAGCACGTCCAATAAAACAAACAAACTCTTCAGCTTTATATTGTTATTATAGTATACATACAAAATAACCCACAATTAACACAATTATTTACCACAAGATCTGTCTAAGATTTCATTTATTGCTTATCGAATGGACAAAATTTAGGTACAAGAATGTCTCCCGCAGTGAATGTTCAATAGTTGACATTTAAAACATTTTCTTATAACCTAATCTTCTTTAAATAAAAGCCATAAAATTATGAGATAAAGGTTATTGTAATGGCCTATAAAAGATAAGTCGATTTACGAGCCTTCACAAAATTATCTCGCTATAGATTTACCTTTTCATAATCTTACAAAAAACACTCAAGATGCTAAACTTATTTTGAAATATTGGTATGAAATCCGATTAGTATTTGATCTAAAATCTCTCTTTGAACTAGGTTTCCAGATATTCTATTTAATAGTAATCATACTGACATAGATAGCGTTCAAGACTCTTGTTTTGCTCAAATCTAGTAATTGACCCTGCATTATGATCACAATTATAGCATATTGTTACAGCTCCTGCAGCCTGTGATACAGGATTATCCTAGTACAGGCATCTCACATTTTTGTACCTTCATTGTTAGTTTTTAGATTCATATTGTATTTTACCTTTTGAGATTCTGAATAAAGACTTATTATTATTATCTCCTTTATTTATTATACATCTTACTTAATACATTTTTAAATATTTCTTCAAAAAGATATAAAAACATTTAAAAATATAGAAAATAGGATCCGCCGGTGTCGGGAGCAGGGTTCAAGTCACCGGTGGTTAGGGTTGCAGAGACAGGAACCTCCTCACAATGCGAGCCGTATCGAGGAGTACTGCCTTCTGAATCAGGCTCTTGATCCAACCGCCTAAAGAGAGCTTCGACAGATGTTCGTCGAGGCTCTTGGCTATCAGACCATTGGCCGTCACGACAATCGGCACAATGATAACCGAGTTCATATTCCACATGTCATTATTATTATTATTAATTAACGAGCTAATATTAATCATTGAAGTCAAAACACCATTGATAAATTGCTGATATAATAACTCTTTAATAATATGTACTCCAAAGGGTGTAAAAAGCCTTTTAACGAAGCCATGTCTTCTCATCATGGCGATATTTTTTTTGCTTCTAGTGAGATATTGGGGGTCAAAGGGCCAATTTTTATGTATTTTTTTTTTAATACTAGTTTTTAATGTAAGATTTTTACTATTCAACCCATCCACATCAACACGATGTTTTGAGTGCATTAAATAGAGTTGTGTGAGTGAGAGACCACAAAACATGATTTTCGTCCCAAAAAGAAAGTGTTTCTCAGCAATAATTTTGCGTCAAGTTACTTAGTTTTATATACAGAATGCTTGGTCTGTTTAATTTCTGGTCTTCTCTGTATAATTTTACCGATTTAAATGTTAGTTTTACATAGATTTACAATGAGCGGTTGCATAATTATAATTATGCTATGTAGCATGCCACCGCTCATTGTAAGGATTTCTACAAAATATTGCTTTTACCTAAACAAGCAATCCTGTAAATACATCTAAGGATTAAAAACTTCGGCGATATAACTTAGAACTTAGTACTCAATTGTAAAGCTAAGCTAGATTATTCTCCCAATACCAAAGTCTAGTTAAACTGTGGTTCTACAGTGCATCCGGTGCGAGTAGCTTAAGTGGCAGCTTCTCAAACTTATTCCTATGTGTCGCTTCGTCGATACACAGAGAAGATAACGTGCAGAAGGCCGGGTGTATACAACAAGCAAAAAATAAAACCGACTCAAAAAACACAAAAAAGTGAAAAATTACTTTAGTTTCAGAACTCGGTGACCTTTGTTTGATTGATTTACTCGTACTTAGTTTTTTGTCACCGACTTCTGAAGCCAAAGTAATTTTTCACTTTTTTGTGTTTTTTGAAGTCGAAAAGTTTTTAATTTTGCAGTTTTTAGTGGTTCACTTGTGCTTACCCCTTCATAGCGTAGCGGCGTGATGTTATGTTATGAACTGGTGTACACAATAGATAGGCATGAGATTTCAGCAATTTCAATCCATTTGAGGAGTTTCGTTGCCTATCTCCGAATTTTTTCATCAAATCATCACCAAATTGAAATGGGACCACTTTAAGAAAGTACTCTTCCAAAATCTACCCAAATCACATCAAGTGTGCCTATAAAATTTGAAGAGTTCTCTCAATTCCTCGAGGATCCCATCATCAGATCTCGACTTGATGATTATGAAACCACCTGGAAAGTATACTAGACTAGATTTCGACGATTTGAGAACCTCTTCCTTTATGAAGTCGGTTAAAAAAAGCACACGCATGGACGCATAACCAAAGAATCAAGTGGCACGCGTTAGTGGAGAAAACAAGTGAAAGGAGTATGCCACGAGTCACTGCGGTGCTACTAACTAACTGAAGCAAAAGTATCATTCCGACGGAAACAATAAATGATAAATGAAAAAATTTGCTGAATAAATATATTCAGCAAATAGGTTTTCTCAAACACTTTTACACGTCATTTTTTTAAAACTATATGGGGCCGGTGTTTCATAGCTGACTACTCTGAGAAGAAACAGCCGAAACAAACTCAGAGGTCATAGTCTCTTTTAAAGTCCAGACAATCTTGTTCAACTCACATGAGAACTATGAAGATGTATGAGATGGTCTTTTGAAGAAAGAACCATACAGATTTGAGTGGACTTGTTCAGTCAGTGCAAGCACTTGTCAGTTATCGTGTAGCTCGACTTTTCACTCAAGGAGCTCAACGAAACGACGAACAATACCAAAGAAAGGACATTTGGGTAGGTCGTTTATAGTACTCAAACTGCCAGACAGTCGTGGGAAAAAAACAACAAAAAGTGACCCACAAGGTCCTCACATTCACAGTAATTAAATAAAATAAATAATAATTTACAATTCAAATTCGAATGTCAATAAAAGTACGAAATGTCAAATACCCACATAAAATAAACAAAAATAAAGTAAAAAATTATAAAATACTTACCTAAGTATTCATGTCAAATCATTCAATGTCACAGTATATAAAATAAAGGAATCAATAATAAACAAGCGAAGTCCGAAATTTCAACATTCACAGAGTAAATTGGAGCAGCTTAATCCCATTTTTTTATCTTCGAGATAGTGATTAACATGATAGGCTTTCAGGCATAGCTTCCGTTTTATAAACGATTTGAATTTATTTAGGCTTAGTGCTTGTATGTGGCTCGGAAGTTTATTGTAAAAACGTATTGGCATTTGAACGTGGGGTACGTAAAAATGCCAATGTATACGGCCTGTGGACGGTTAGCTATGGGCTAGCTAGCCGTTCGTCCGTCTAATGAGGACAGGCCGTGTCGACGGCGCGTTCGTGTTCCACGCGCTCCTCAAAGAGATGTCAGCTCAAGGGGAGGGGCCCTCAAGGGCCGAAGCCTGCCGGGGTTGCGGGCCTATTCGAAAGAAATACCGCGGCCCTGGAACATAAAGGGCGAGGAAGGAATATGGATGGGTTTTAGTCAGTAAAAGTCTGACACTCCATCCCGCTCCGCCCAGAGTAGGAGAAGGCATTTGATGATTTCCCATCCTAAAAAAAAATCTTTAGTGCCATAGTAATATTCATAATAGTGGACTGCAAAAGGCTTAGCTTAGTTGAATGACAAAACTTTTGATTTGAACGTCCACGGAGTCCGTCTTGCGTTTTCTCTCGTTGTGTGCTAGCCTTCTGTATCTATTTACCTACTCTCAGGCCAATAACTCGTATTACCATCCAGTTCAGAACTTTGGATTCGATTCCTGTGTTCCTAGACTTACTAGCTTCAATAATATAAGCCACCCTATTCAAGTCATCAAAGGAGACTGGTATTAATACATGGTTAATAGTAGTATCGGTTTTGTATTGAGTGACGATCAGCTTGTGCTGGAGTTTATTGTCCGTTATGTGCCACTATTATGGGAGTTACATTACACTACTATTAGAATACTAGGCATATAAACGTTGTGGTGCAGACAACGACCATACAGCCTCTAGACTCCTAATAACAGGCGACCGATGTCTGTCAACACATTAGGGGTATAAATCTTATGCCGTCGTCACTCACCGAGCTCGAATTAGTTTCGACCACTCCTGTGAGCCGCAAACACTTCCGCATTACTCCTTTAAAAAATCGAGAAAATATGGCCCCGTGTATAATACGTTGGTGTGATAAAGAAAGCCGGACTTCAAGTTTCCTGAAAGACGATATCACATTTCATCGGTAATTTAAAAGTTCTATAATCTAAATTAGATTAATTTTCTGACAATATTTATCGGAGTTCATCTTATGCTGGTCATACTTGATGTCTTTTGTGATTGCGTCCCTTTCTTTTGAAAGTACTTTTTTCTCTATCTCTTTTCCTCGATGTTACGTAAACATAATTAGTGATGTTCCAAATCGTACGACCACCTCTGTTGTCGATAAATCAAAAAGTAAAACCTATAACTATTTATTAATGCAAAAAATATATTTTTAATAATAAAAAATTACAACATTTATTTATTTATTAATATGTTCACTTCATTTTACCGACGATTGTTTTATCCCTATGATAAACCGTCGCCGCCTACTACGTTTATATAAGTTCAGATATTTTACTCACATGATTCAATCGAAATTAGAATAAAGAAGGTAATTTAATGCAAGTTAAGTATGTAAAAACATATTTTATTATGCCTACAGTTAAAAAATATCGATATTTTCTTGTTTGATTTAAAACTGTCCAATCCCTAGTGAAATGCAATGACCTTGAATTGGCCAATCAGAAAGCAGTACCCCGTCCCCCTCGCGTACCTCGTACCTCAGCGAGTTGACAGAATAGTTTTCGTGCGTTAGATTGATGTATTAGGTGTCTATAGGCTGTATGGTCGTTGGGTGCAGACCAACAAACTGAACAACTGTCTGCATGATAATCTTGCAACATCATAATCTCAAAAAAATAAACATGCGGGTGCCGACAGAAGAGAAAACTAAATACTTAATCTAGATGTGCTGTGAATTGTGCGCACGCCTATGTGGTGCTACGCCGTAGCGGATCGGCTACGAGTGCTACAAAGTCAGGTGACGGCCACGCGAGTTCCATGATTTTTGTTTACCCAATACTTGCTCAATGCGCCTAAAAAAGTTCTCACTTTAATAATCAGCCCAATGCAAAATTTCTGTATCTTTGCCACCTCTACCTTCCTCATGCGTTTATACCATACTTTTAAACATGACTATACCTATGTTAACCCAGTTTCCGAAAGTTTGATGAGTAGGTCGTCACCTCCTAGCCTAGCCTAGCCATTTCCTAACTATGTTGGGGTCGGCCTCCAGTTTAAACGGATGCAGCTGAATAGTAATTTACATGGAGCAGCTGCCTATCTGATGAAAGAAAAAAAGAAATAAAGAAAAAGCATTTATTAGCCCGACAGGACAACACATAAAAAAAAGGTAAAATTGTGATTATAATACAAGACCAAAAGGCTCCTATCTCAGCATGGTGCTATAACATTAAAAAAAAAACTTCACAGCGCTGATATTCTGATAAGGCCCAAAGTGATGCCACGGTCAGATACGAATGATGTCCACAACCCAGTTAGTACTGGGTAATACGATACCTTTTGGTAAGCCTGGTTGTCAGACTTTCGGACCACTGGGTCAGTGGCCCGAAACTCTGCCAATCTTTACCGGTAGTCAGTGGCACTGTCTACCGGTAAAGACTGTCAAAGATTTCCAAATGACAGCCGGGACTAACGGCTTAACGTACTTAGATAAGTATGTAATTTATGTTGGAATTGGTTGGAGGAAATAACAGCAAATCGAATCAGGTGATTTGCGATTTGACATTTGCAATATTTTGCCTTCGAATCCAGAAATACGTATGAAAGTAAAAATTACGAAACTCTGACATCTGTTTTCGTTTTAGTCCGTTAGTTAAAGTAGTGTAAAATAATGGACACGAATTTTTTAGGGCTCCGTAGCCAAATGGCAAAAACGGAACCCTTATAGATTCGTCATGTCTGTCTGTCTGTCTGTCCGTCCGTATGTCATAGCCACTTTTTCCGAAACTATAAGAACTATGCTATTGAAACTTGGTAAGTAGACGTATTGAGTAAACCGCATTAAGATTTTCACACCAAAAAGGAAAAATATCAATAAATTTTGGGGGTTCCCCATACTTAGAACTGAAACTCAAACATTTTTGTTCGTCAAACCCATACGTGTGGGGTATCTATGGATAGGTCTTTAAAAATGATATTGAGGTTTCTAGCATCATTTTTTTCTAAACTGGAATTTTCTAAACTTAAAAAGTGGTAAAATGTGTCCCCCCCCCGTAACTTCTAAAATTAGAGAATGATAAAACTAAAAAAAATACATGATGTAGGTACATTAGAGATCTAGTGAGTAGTTTTTTTTTAATACGTCTTAGATCGTAAACAGCAGTTTACCTTTCATTCAATCTGCTACGGAACCCTTCATGGGCGAGTCTGACTCGCACTTGTTGTTTTTGTAAATCAATGAATATTGACAAAGATAAAACGCATCAAAACTCGGGAGTGGCGGCTCGTGACGTTAGATTAGAACTCGCTAAAAATTATACAAAATCATGACGTAATGAGAATTTTTGTATCTACGTCAATTTTGGTTAATGTAACAAAAAAAAATACGGGTCAAATATTTGTTGATAATGTAACAGACGGACAATTTTTTTTTGACGTCCTGTAGACGTCAAAAAGAAATCCTGTTCAATTCTTATTTGATACCTAAGTCGCTCGTCGTAAAGAATGACTGTAATAGTCGGGTATTCAACTCTCGGTATTATTATGTTAAATATGAAGAAGAATCAATAAATTGCGAATCCCCGGTAACGGAAGCATTCAAGTAGTGCGTCCTGAGAGACTTAACAGTTCACGCCGAGCAATAGCGGGGACACTTTGACTTAGCATGTAACTTCACGTGAATCGACTATTTTATACAAACTTTAGTTTTGCATCGTAGTTTCAAAATTCAGGAGCTTGTCACAAAAAACATAAATAATCAATTTATTATTTATAACGATACCTGGTCAATCATTATTAAAGCTACTTTTTTAGATGGTTTAATTTTGACAGTATTTCGAAATAACACCAAAATAGTAAATAGAACACCCATCGCGCGACATATCGCTGTGTGCGTTTATTAAGTAACAGAAGGGCTGCGTTTTAAAACGGGTGGTTTACACTTACCGTTCTCTGTAAATAAGAAAAAAATAAACTACTCATTTTATGATTGATTTTAGAATTATTAGCATAAAACCTCCTTGAATTTGCCTAGCAAGCAAAGCAACACCTGGTATGGAACCACTGCCTTTCTGACCTCCACAACCCAGTTAGTACTCGGTAATACGATACCCTTTGGTAAGACTGGTTGTCAGACTATCGGACCACTGACTACAAGTGATCTACAAGTGACAGCCGTAAACGGCGGCTTAACGTGCTTTGCAGTCGAACTATTGGCGCCCGAACGTAGCGAGGGAGGAAACTTGGTAAGTAATAGGTGGTCACTTATCCATGGAACAACCTAGGCAAGTGCAACTTAACCCTGTGATGAAAGTAAGCTATCGTTGTGTACAACACATTGTTTTATTAGACCGCTGACCACCAAACTAAGCAGGGCTTGTATTAATGGGGCAGTGAAATCGAGCAGAAGAAATATAACGATTTCCGAATATGGTCTAGTGAAGCTTAAGTGGTTCGTGTGTGTGTAATGTGTTTGGGTGTCTGTGATGTGAGTATTACGTGCTGACACCTCAAATCATAGAATAATCATTCTTAAGGTCTTGCCTATTTCTCATCTGGTTACGTCCTCTGTCTTATAGTTCGGTGACGTATCACACAGGGTCCATATTCCCACGTCTCATTTCGACGCCGTATTTTATTTCGCGCAAAATGTTTAAATAATACCTTCAGTTCGTAATCTGTTATGTATAGTTTGCTGCTGAAGATATTCTTGATATAGAAGGTTTCTTGAAGAATCCTGTGGGGTTTTTAAAAAGAGGAAAAATTATTTCGTTTTATGAAGAGACTTTAGAAAGGATTTTCATATACAGAAAAAAAACAGAAAACAAGACTGTACTGTGTGTGTGTGTGTGTGTGTGCTATGATATTGTATTAAAACAGAAAACAACTAGATTTACAAAAAGTTTTAATTCAATTAATATAACTGTCTTGTTTTTTTAAATAAATGTCATGATGGCCCAGAGGTTAAAGCCTCGCCTCCCATGTATGAGGTTGTGTTTTCAAATCCGGGCAAGTACCAACGTGACTTTATCAATTTATGTGTAGTTTTCTAAGTTTATCTTGGACATCACAGACATAGGTGAAGGAAAAAAACCTTGTGAGGAAACCTGGACTAATAATTAATATAAGTCTGAAGTCGCCAACCCGTCTTGAGCAAGCGTGGTGATCAATGCTCGTGCTTTTTAAATATGAGAAGAGGCCTTTGCCCAGCAGTGGGACAGTAATAGGCTGGTATTATTATTATAATAACGGCCTTTAAAAAAGAAAATGTGCAAAAAAGTAACTTTTTTCAAACAATTTGAACCTTTATTTTGAAATCTAGAAAGCCATCGTCCCTAAAACAGATGGTTGGTGAATATTTCATCCAACCTTAGGGATTTGGTGCCCCCATTAGTTGGACTATTGATATCAGATAGCACTCGTAACGTGTGAAAAGGTCAGCTATAGGCTGGTCGAGCTAGATTTGCCTTTAAGTGTTTATAATCTTACCTAACATTTTCTTTACTTAGGTCTGTTCGTAGAGCCGCCATTTTGGACTTTAAAAACAAAATCCAGAAGTGTTGAACGTAGTCAGTTTAAGTTTAGAGAAAATCTCAGGACAAACTAAAGATACTGTGAACGTCGTTGCACATCTCAATGAGTGCAGACAAAGCCAACAATAAATGTGCCAAGAAAACATAAAGAAGAAGTACAAAAGCTTCGCAGACTACCCTCATTTCTGTTTACGAGTGTGAAGTTACATGGAATCTATTACTCCCCAACAAAACGATAATCACAGCCTTATTCGTTGCACGAAACGGTACCAACTTTCTTTGCCATTAGCAGATTAGTTCACTTCGGCGTCGCAAGAAACTTACCTATTGTCGTTAGCCAACTTACTACTTACACACAAGCACGTGACAGTCAACCTTATATTCAAAACGATAGAGGGTTCTGTATGGTAACTTTAAGTTGGTTTCGTGAGGTATCAAATAAGCAAACTTGGGTCTGTGAAACCACAAAAACAGGTGTTTCTGCTCACGGCTGGTGTAAATTTGTCAGGGATAGATTACAATGTTTAAACTGTGCCTACGTCTGTTTTATAGACGTTTGTTTGAAAGTTTCGGGAGTTATAAAGGAATAATATAGGATTTTAGAACGTAGAGATGTATTCATTTGAGCGATATGGAAAGGCAAATTCAAGCACAAACTTGTACCAAGAATGAATGTAAGCTCACCCTTTTTTTTTTTTTTTTAAGGATGGGAAATCATCAAATGACCCCCCCCACTCTGGGCGGAGCGGGAGGGAGTGTCAGACTCTTACTGACTAAAAACCATCCATGTTCCTTCCTCGCTTTTTACGTTCCGGGGCCGCGGTATCTCTTTCGAACAGGCCCGCAACCCATGTAAGTTCACCCTGTATTTTGTTTCTATTCTCTGTTATGTTCTCTGTTACATAAGTTAGAATGGGTACTAACCAAACCATTTTGTTTATTCGATTGATAAAGACGAAAAAAAAGCGGCCAAGTGCAAGTCGGCCTCGGCCATGAAGGGTCCCGTAGCAGCAAGTAACATAATTGCATGCTGAGATGAGCCTTTTGGTCTCGTACAGGACAAATTCTGTTTTTGTATTTTGTTTGTTTTTTCTTATGATTTCGTTATTATTATTATCTTTTTTTTATTCTCTCATTATGTTTACTTTAAACTAGTGTTATAATCACAATTTTACTATTATTTTTTTTATTTATGTGGTGTCCTGTCGGGCTAATAAATGCTTTTTCTTTCTTCTTTCTATCTTTAATTTAAAAGTTCTTGTAGTTCGTTGTTTATTTTATATTTGAGTTGACCGAATGAAAGGTAAATTGCAGTTTACGATTCTGACGTATTAAAAAAAACTACTTACTAGATCTCGTTCAAACCAATTTTCGGTGGAAATTTACATGGCAATGTAGATCATATATTTTGTTTAGTTTTATCATTCTCTTATTTTAAAAGTTACAGAAGGGGCACACATTTAACCACTTTGGAAGTGTCTCTCGCGCAAACCATTCAGTTTAGAAAAAAATGAAATTAGAAACCTCAATATCATTTTTGAAGACCGACCCATAAATAACGCATGGGTTGAATAAAAAAAAATGATTTCCGTTCTAAGTATGGGAACCACCCCCAAAAATTCTTGTTTTTTTTTCTATTTTTGTGTGAAAATCTTAATGAAATGAAATGAAATTGGTTATTCAGTAAATAGGATGTAGTTGTTGGTACCACTTTTACACGTCATCACATTTTAAACTTAAGCTAGATGAGGTCGACATTTCGTATCTGACTACCCTGAGAAGAAATGGCGAAACAAACTCAGGTATCAAAGTCTGTTTTAAAGCGTGTACAATATGTTTTATGTTTTACAATGAATTAAATAATAATTTGAACATACAAAATAGGATAATAATTATAATGTCAAAACATGTCAAAAATTGTAAAATTATTAATTTTAAAAGGAGATAATTATACAATAGGATACATCAGATTTTTATGTCAATATTGTATTGGAATTACACAAAGCTTAGCAGAGCGAGCAGTTCAATCCCAAGCCTTTTTTTGTCATCTAAATAATCAATTATTTTATAGTGCCCTATCTTACATAGTATGGTTTTAATGCAAATTTTAAATCGATTGATTGATTAATTTCTAATGTCAATGGGAAGTTTATTGTAAAAGCGTATACATTAGCCCATGAATGAGTTGCCTATTGTGTGGTGGCGAGTGCGATGTACAGCGAGGTTGTGCTTATTCCTAGTATTCAAGCTATGAATATCAGACATTTTCTTAAAATTTGATATATTTTGATGAACATACAATAAATTTTCAAAAATGTATCGAGGTCAGAATATTCATCTCTTTGAATTAGCTCATATTTTTATGAAAAAGATCCTTTCTCCTAATTACAATCGTTATTTCGCGCGAAAATAGCTAAAACATTAAGGAAAGTGTATACATATTGGTGCTCGTGACTGCACTAGGCTGGCAGTGGCCAATTTTACTCACGACCTTTCATAAAAGTTGTTATTTCCAAAATCCTGTAATCTCCAAAGGGTTTGAGCAGAGGTGCACCTAATAGTACGGTCGAACAAGCTATTTGGTTAACAGTTCATCATCTTCCTGCCCTTGTCCCATTTTATTTGGGGTCGGCGCAACACGTTTTCTTCTTCCATTCTCCCCTGTCAGATGTCACGGCATCATTTACTCCTTTCTCTTTCATATCAGTGTTTACACAATCCATCCATCTTTTCTTTGGCCTTCCTCTCCCTCTCCATCCATCAATACTAATGTCCATCACTCTTTTAGTCACATGCGTTTCATCCCTCCTCATTACATGTCCATACCAAGCCAAACGACTTCCTTTCAATTTTTCAGTAACAGGTGCCACTTTCAAACTTCCTCTAATATATTCATTCCTTACTTTATCCATTCTGGTGACTCCACACATCCACCTCAACATTCTCATCTCCGCTACATGCAATCGTTTTTCATCCATCTACTTCACAGCCCAGCATTCTGATCCATACAATACGACAGGTCTAATCACGGACTTGGACATTTTCCCCTTTAACTTGAGGGGCATCCGTGGGTCGCAAGTTATTCCAGTGACCTGTCGCCATTTCATCCATCCTGAGTTGATCCGATGCGTTACGTCCCGGTCTACTTCGCCATTTCCCTGAATAAGCGACCCGAGGTACCTAAAATCGGAGCAGACCGGTATGGGCGTTCCGGCAAGGGTTATGGGCACAGGACTGGAGAGACCGCCGAAATCACAAAACAAGTATTCCGTTTTGGTTCTACTTAATTTCAGGCCAACATTCTCCAGTTTTTGCCACCACACCTCCAATCTGCTCTGGACCTCTAGGCCACTCTCGGCAACTAGCACAATGTCGTCGGCAAACAGCATACACCAGGGAGCCTCTTCCTGGATGTCGAACGTAAGAGCGTCCATTATCACCAGCCGGCGTAGCATGGCGTTCTATCTCTACTCTACCAAGACTCGACAAAGCTCTTTTCCATACAACTTGACATGTCTTGAGTCTTGGACATCTGTCATTTATCTGTCATTTTGTCGATTGTCAGTATGGAAAAGAGCTTTGTCGAGTCTTGGTAGACTAGAGATAGAACGCCATGCTACGCCGGCAGGAAGAGGTAAGGGCTTAGAGCCGACCCTTGGTGCAAGCCGACTGAAACATTGAAGCTGCCGGTAGTGCCTGCTGTAGACCGTACTTGGGTTCTACATCGACTATACATAGCACGGATCAACTGCACATACTTCCCAGGCACACTTTTCTCCTTAAGGGCCCACCACAAAACCTCACGTGGTACCCGGTCGTATGCCTTTTCGAGGTCGATAAACACCATGTGCAAGTTTTTATGTGCACCTCTATATTTTTCGCACAGCTGGCGGATAGCGAATATGGCATCCGTCGTTCCACGACCAGGCATAAAGCCGAATTGGTTTTGTGAAATTTCAGTCTCTTCTCTCAGTCGCCTTTCAATAATTTTTTCCCAAACTTTCATACTATGTGACATTAGCTTTATTCCTCTATAATTGTTACACTCCAGCACATCACCTTTGTTTTTAAAAATGGGCACCAGCGAACTGTTACACCATTCGTCAGGTATGGCTTCTTCCAGCAACAATTTATTGAAGAATAAAGCTAACCACGTCCATCCGTCCATCCGCAAAAATTTCCATACTTCAACCGGTATTCCGTCCGGTCCTAATGCTTTACCATTCTTCATTTCATTTACTGCAATCCTTACTTCATCCACGCTAACCTTTCGTTAACAGGTTGGTTAACAGTTAAACCCACAAATTACATTGTAAAGTGTAAACCAAATAGCTTGTTTGACCGTACATCCACATTTCGCTAGTTACATTTTTTAAGTCCCATTTAATAAGCATCTTGCTATCATTCAAGCACAAATCTAGACTCAGTGGCAGTTACTAAGAAACCTCTGACGGAAAAACCCAATAACACGTTGTACGACCCGGAAATCGAACCCTGGACCTCATGCTCAGTAGTCACACTTATGAAAACTAGACCAACAAGCCATAATAATATATGGACGACCCGAATGGCGCAGAGATAGTGAGACTGCCGTTAGGGTTCAAATCCCGGTAGGACCAAATGTTATAGTGTGATGAACATTTGTTTCCCAGTCATGGATGTTTATAAGTATTTACAAACAAAAAAGTATCTATATAGTGTATCAACTATCTGGTGTCCACGATACAATAGCCTCGTTGCTTAGTGTGGCACTAGATGGCGCCGTGTGTTATGTCCAGCGATTTATTTATTTAGTAATCAATCTTGCATCAAGGCACAACAGTTGACGTTTGGCCTTAATCTAACCACAAACAGCGTGTAATTTCCTATCAAACTAAGCCAAACCTAAGTGGCCCCAAGCTTGTCGTATACCTAACTCAATAGTTGGGTTACTTAGTAGTTAACGTACGCAAACTAAGTACGGGTAACACGGCTTTGAGTGCATTCTGTGCGATGAACTCGCCGCTCCTTGAGAATGAGCTGCTGATGCGTTAACTGCGTCGGGGGAAGCGATTACATTACCCTGGTGTACTTTAATGTTAAAGTCTTTATGTCTTCATTGGTTCGAGTCAGCCCTTTCTTTATGTTATTGTTACGAGCTGGGTATGAGATAAATTAATTAGTACCGATTGAACAACACAATTTCAACTTAATCACAAGTACACTACAATACACTACTGTTCACTATTCGCTTAGATATCGCTCTTCAAGTTCACTTCGATTCGCTTCGTTGTGTAGCCAAAACAAGATTGACGGTCGCGGGCCTGAGCGGTGTATTTATACTCGCCAACAGACACACCAGAATAACCACGAATATTCTAGAGGGTCATAAAAAACTCTTACAAAAGAATAGCAGGTAGGTAATTATTATTACTAGCAACTTGTACAAACCAATATGAACCGTATGCCCCAGGTAAGGTCGAAATTCTAATGTCTTTTTATAAATACCATAAATACCTAACTTTAAAACTAATAATAATAGAATGCTCTCGAACTCCTAACGTACACACACTATAATCACTTGCTTTCTCGAATGTTCTAGTAGGTCCGATGTAACATTATTGTCCCACAGATCGTACTATCAGGATAAAAAGTCCTGTGTGGTACTCGTAGGCCAGGTTATAAACTATCCTGCCGGGGCTGCGGGACTGTCCGAACGAGATACTGTGGCCCCGGAACATAAAGGGCAAAGCGGGAACATGGGTGGGTTTTAGTCAGTAAAAGTCTGACACTCCCTCCCGCTCCGCCCAGAGTGGGAGAAGTTATTTGATGATTAGCCATCCGTAAAAAAAAATGGTAAAAGTTCTGTGTGTTACTCGTAGGTCAGGTTACAATCTATCAAAAACAGCATCAGCATTGCGTTTAGTAGGTTTAGAGTTCTTGTTGCGCTGATGGTCGGTCGCGTACGGTGAGGTGTAACTTGTAGGTACACTTAATTGTCGCCAGTTTTGTTCTTTAGGTCCCACGTAAAAGCCCATTGACATGAACTGAGTACAACTCCTGGCTGCTATAAGAAATTTCCTGATGGTATAACCAAGTAACACTTTGCCCGACTTTGGAAACCCAGGATCAGTCGCGTTAAAAAAAAACAAATTTTAAAATGGCCTTTATTGTTATAAACTTAAAGTCAATTGTAAGAATTTTTAATTTTTTAACGTATGATCTGCTAAAGCGGCCATTTTAGGCCCGCAGACCTCAGCAATCGCATTTGCGACCGCAAGACCAAGGATTAGTATTTTCTGTAGAAATGTGTATAAAACAAGAAGATGAAAATGTCGTAATCGTTTTAAAATAGTGCCTAAGCTTCTAATAACAGTTTAAAACCGCAAATAAACATAAAAAAATAAAACAAACTATTTTCTAAACTAGCCATTTATATGCAACTACCCATTCGCGTGCACATTAGCAAATAACATCAAAACAGTCCGTTTAATAGGGCATTATTGTGGTCAGCGTATCGATTGCATGCTCTCTTTTACGACCACAGACTAGCAAACATCCCAATAGAAACTCTTTTGTAGTTTTAGTAGACCAAAAAGGTTGTAGGGACTTTTTTTAGTCTGTGGTTGTTGGTTTGATATGGAACAGACCACGCGTTCGCAATACGTTTTTACGAGTCACATTGGCCGCGGTAACTGTTATTAGAATTGTTTCCATAGTCTCCGTATGTTTACTGCATGCACTTATTCGATGCAATCCACACATTTTGATTTTGCTGCCTCAATAAGATACGCCTGAGTCGGCTTTGGAACAGTTATTTGTTTTGTTTACCCGATTTTAGGATTATTTTCGCTGCGGATGTATATTTTTTCGGATTTAATGGGTTGGATGAAAGTTTTACCAGTAATACGGAACAGTGCATTTGAGACTTTATTTTTTAGTTTACTGATGTAAATTTTTAGTGAACTGAGTCTAATTTTGAGAGCCACTGCAATACTCTATGGAATTTGAAATGACAGCAAAACAGACAGGCAGACAGGCATAACAAAATTACTCTGAATTACAGTGTACCAACCTTACAAAAAGAACTCAAATAAACAAAAGCGCATTTCAGAGCGTAATTTGTATTTCACGCTACAGCCACAGAGATCGCCAACACTACATTAATTATTCACGCAACGGACACTTTCGATATAAATAAAACACGTGAAAAATATTTGTTTTTCACCGTGCCGTGGAATGGCGTTATTTACATGCCTGTGACATGCATGTTGAGCTTCCATTCTTTTTGACAGGGGTAGACAACCTATTTTATTTGGGATGTACTTAAATTGTCTTTTGATGTCGTCGAGTTTCAGAATTTGGAAGGGACGTAGTTAAAATACTTCACGGGTTGCAGCATTTAACATTCAAAGATAAACTAACGTTATATCTGCGTTATCTATTATAGAAAGGTAAAAATGTATGAAACCGATATTTTATACAAAAAAACTTCGATTGCGACTGAGGGCCTGTACAAAATAGTGATTTTGAGGCAAAATGAATGATGTAGGTAATGATTGAAATCTGTGTGGTTGGCTTATCAGCAAATCGTGGTAAAATATAAAAGCTATAAGAAGTTATATAACAAGAAAACATTTATATTCGAAACTCTCTCATAACTAAGGGAACAGAATCTACCTTTAAGAACGTAGCAAGTAAAAGTAGGATCCCTAAATACTGCCCATTCCCACAATATTAATTTTTAAAACTGTAATGTTTTGCTGCATTTTGCACTTAACCGCAAGCCGGTGTGAAACTGTAAACGTGTCGACATACTTTGTACTGCTATATACCTGTACGTAATGTGGTAGGTACAGTGACGAGCTTAAAATACAGGAAACACTTAGCAATATCAACATCATCATCCTCAAGGCCTCTTCTCTATGAGAGAGAATGGGCTACGGCCACGCGGGCTCAGTGCGGATTGGTAGATGTCACATGTCTTCGAATTTTTGGTTCTAAGACATGCCGGTTTCCTCACGATGTTTTCCTTCACCGTTTTCAGAGCAGTGGTGATGGTATAAATTACACAAAGTAATGCGCCGGTCTGGGCCACGGGTTCGAGCCAGCATTGTGCGCCACGTGTCTAACAACTGGGAAAGGTTTCAACCTTTCACCCAGGAGCGGTCAGGAGCAGTTTATTATTTGATGCGTAAATACATTACTGAAATGTCTTGCCATGGCACCTACGGAACCACCTGTGAAGTAATGGCAGCGGGAGAACTATTCCCATTTGAGTTCGAGGTGTATCAGGATGGTATTTTTATTGCTCTTTTCTTGGAACATTAACTTTCACACTAAATCTCATTTAATAAACACCAACGTATGAAACACGCGAGTGAAACCGCGCGGGCACACCTAGTACATGCATATAAGTGTTCGTAACTGTATATTGTAAAATGAGTGTGATGAAATGCTTTAATCCGGCGAGAGATCGTGGTTATGTCGCTCACATTGTGTGACGGAACGTGGTTTGGACATCGAAGTAGGTGTTGTAGGCATATGTTTAATCCTGCCGGGGTTGCGGGCCTGTTCGAAAGAGATACCGCGGCCCCGGAACATAAAGGGTGAGGAAGGAACATGAATGGGTTTTAGTCAGTAAGAGTCTGACACTCCCTCCCGCTCCGCCCAGAGTGGGAGAAGTCATTTGATGATTTCCCATCCTAAAAAAAAAAAATGGTTGCCTGTAAAGTCGGTTTTACGGGCGAAGATTTTACGTGACAACGTCATAGTTGAGTGGGAGAGAGACGCAAGGCATTCGGCGGGCCTCTCTCTCGTTCTGTGACTCATCGTAACGTTACCGGGCGTTACACTTTTTCATAAGTGACTCCTAGCCGCAACCTAATTTAAGACGTTGTCACGTCAAAAAAAAAGGCATATGTTTAATTAATACAACCCTGAAAAATTTACTCCAAATCATAACAAAACATTTCGCCTGTAATCCTAGGGTTACGCAAAGGTGTACCTTATACACACATATTTTATGCTCAGACCGTCCCACACTGCGTTTGCCGATCCGCAGTTTCTACACGAGTAGGTACCTATTCTAAACTTCCATCGACTAGCTTACTACCTCTTCCACCTCGACTTCAATGTCAGGTGGGCCGCTGCAGGTACAACTTGGTCCGGTGGGGGTATATCGATAAAGCTGAGTGCGACCGTGGAGTCTCATCCCAAGCCATGACCCAGCTCTTTGTGCAACTCCACCTGTGCTTTAAGGAACCTATCCGAAGCCACGATCAGTGTCGTGAACGTGGCTGAGTTTTGGTCGAAACAAATGTAATTAATAAAGACTGTCTCATCATCTGGCTTATTCCTGTAGCTATGTTGATAACGTTATCTGCACGATGATTTAATTCTCGCATCTTATGTCCAGTCTAACTTAAAATACAAAACCGTTGTAAATGCAAAAGATGTTAATAACATAATTATTAAGGTAAAGTCTACTTACTAATCTACAACTTAATTTTATTATTAGACACGCTTTTCATTAGTGATGGACTGTGTTTACTTTTCGTATATAGTTAATAAAGTAATAAAATAATACTAAACAGAACTATCGACATAATTTTATTGCATAAGTAACTACCTTCCAACAAAGCACGAACTCCACACTACAAGTTTACCTCCAATATTCAGCGCGACCTCATCACAGGGTTGCACGGGTTGCACCTCAACTTAAAATAAATATAAACATTAGCGAGATGAATCAGTGTCCTCTCAGTACAGGGAACTTCACTTATGACCACAGAGTATAGAGTACCAGAAGATCCAGTATATGAGAGGTATACCATGTTAAACTGTGTCCAAAATTAAAATATTGACATCTCGCTCTGCTTTTTTCCATCAGCTCTAAACTGAAGGTAATAAATTAATGTTATTTAAAAAAAAACATGCTTGACAGTTTTTGAGGACTTCCAATAGAAGTGAAAACTAAGTAATCTATATCAGCTACGAGGTGTGCCCCGCGCACGATTAAGTGGTGCTACGCCGTAGTGGATCGGCTACGAGTGCGTTGAAACGTTACCGTACGGTGACGGTCACGCGAGTTCTATGATTTTTGTTCACCCAAAAAGATCTCAACGCGCCTAACGAAGTTTTCATTTTAAAAATGTTAATTAGATGCATCATTTTTTTTTCACTTTTTGTAGGATCGGAGACAATAAAGGATAATAATAATTTCTCTCTTGTTACGAATAAACTAATTACACACTTAATTGTCGTACATCTCTATGTTGCCTGGTTGTTTTTCTCACAGGCGCAGTGATTCCACCATGTGGGTAGTCATTCAGGAAATGTTTTGACGTTTGATTTCTTTAGTTGTATCTGCGCCTTCTGATCACTTCTATACTCTGTGGTTATCTCTAACTTCGCTGGCATTGCATCAGCACTCATGAATAACGCAGTTGAAGTCGTTTGAAAGTGAATCAACGTTTACTTTTACGGCTGAACGGCTTACAGCGTACATAATAGTGCTTTATACAGCTTTATTTATTGGGCGTCTAAGATTTAAAGCGCTGTTTACGAGAGAAGTTCCTGGTAGGTGCTGTTTTGTGTACTCTACAATGTATTTTTTTATATTCTAAGTTAACTTGTCCATTTTTAATCGGTCTTCCACAAAATCAAATCACATGACGGCATTATTAAACAAAGCAGTAATGGAGCAGCACGAAATAATAATCCTTAAATAATATAAGGACAAATAAAAATAATTAAATGATTGGTGGACTCCACCAGTCCACACATCATTTAATCATAAAAGTAAAATAATGTAGTCAACAAAAGTGCGTCGCAGGTACTTAATGAAATAATTTTATTCAGTTACCATTTCCACCAGACTGATGGTCCCAATATTAATGGATACAATTAATTCATCGAATTATCTGAAGTATTATGAGGATTTCAGTCATCGGTTTCAATTAAATTTGTCACAGCAACGTAACAAACGTCCACGTTACAATATAATTATCTTTCCTTTGAAGTGTCTTAAGTAACCATGTTTTACAAAATTATGTTTTCACCCACCGTTTTGAGAACAGTGGTGGTGAAATAACTTTCTCAAGGTAAATTGCCTCTCGAAGTTGAACCCACAAACTCAATTCGCAAGTCGCGTGTGACCGTCATGACTGCTTCCAATATCCTCTCCCACTGACTCCTTCCTACCAAGAAAGCATCTTTCTGCAATGTCTAACCTTCTGTGGGCGACTTGGAAGTCCTTGAACCGCCTCCGGATTCAATCGGGAAGATGTTACTCCAACCTCGTTAAGTGGGACTATTTCAATGAACCAGCAGCGAAGTGCGGTTGTGGAGCTGTGGCGCAAACTATGCTTCACCCCTTATCCTGCCTTTATCATGTGCCTAGACTTTTCCCAACTATGTTTGGGTCGGCCTCCAGTCTACCCGGATGCAGCTGAATACCAGCATTTTTACACGACTGCCCAAAAAAAAGAGTGTTATGTTTTCAGGGTTCATGTATGTATGTATGTATGTTTGTGAGTTTCTTTATTCCACCATAACTTCTAAACGCCTGAACCGATTTCGTTATGCGTGGTATTGTTAGAATCCTTGTGTTAGCCCGGGTAACATAGGCTATAGACAAACTTTAAAAATAATAGGGTTACCATGATTAATGAGGAAACATGACCTTAATTTTTTTAATATTGATGATAATATTGATGAAAATTCGTTTAGGCATATAACCATCATCCAGAACTCTTTGAGTTAATTACAAAATGTAGAACAGTTTTTTTTTTTGTTCATTCACAAATAATTTTGTTTAATTATAAAAAAAAATAGCGAAACTATACGGTATCGGCTTTTCATTAGTTTCTAGAACAATACCTCAACAATTAAAATCCTTCCTAGACAACTTAGTATTATGTTTAATAAAAAACTTGTTAGTACTACATGCTACCCCTGTTGGTGTCGTTATTTGTTTTTCTTAGGACACGTGGTTAGATTATCTTGTTGTGGAATTGCGGATTTGTTATTTTAATATTCTTGGGTTTATTAAAAAAAAAAATTGATAATCTAACTAATGGTTAGATTATCAAAATTTATTGAACACGTATATGTTCTTGTCAAATAAATGATAAGTGACGACGATACAGCTGCAGCACGTTGAAATCTCGCGTGACGTCACAACTTGTCACAAAATTTTATCTGAACTTTGATAAATAATAAATAAATCGTTTCATTATTTATCTTTAATTCAGGTAGAACCCATACATTCGTTTGTATTCCTTAGCCTATGTTAGTGGCCTTCAGTCTTAATAGCATTCACGCTCAGAAGACTGCTGTCGCTGCCCCGCATTCGACGCATTAGTGAAGCGGATCTCTTGCGAATGATCGCAAAGATTATGACCAAATTGGTTTTCTGAATACTAAACCCACTAAACTGCGTAGTTTGTCGGCGGGATTGGCGCTCATTACTGTAATAATGAGCGATATTATAATTAAAAAAATACCCATTTAACCAACAGACACAGACAGTGGTATTAACTTAGTAGGTACAGAGAGTTGAGCCAGCGCTTATGTAGAGCTGACTAGTTGCAACAGCCCGCTGGCTGGCTGACCCCTTCTTGCAATAGAGCGACGATTTGTGCTGCTCCTATAGGTGGAGTATCCATTGTCGTGCACGTTCAAGGGTCAAAAGTTGCGGAGATGTGTACCAGTCAACGTGTGAAAGCCGACTGATAAAAAAATCCGACATTGCGTGCTTCTATAGGGTAACAAAATAGGCCGCCACTCGCAACGTATCAAACAATTGAAGCATATCTTTTTCCATACTACTTCACGTAATATCTTTAAAATGGTACCATTTTTATACAGCTAGTTATTAAGTTCTCAAGATTGCGCGAAATCAATTCCAAGAAAGTGATTCCATACTTATGCTCGCGAGTGTATTATCACAACTTGGTATTATTACATTCAGTATATTTTAGTGTTTGTTTAGTAATTCTATTATTATCGTTGTTTACCAGTCGTATTATTAGACAAATGGTTCTTTCAAAGAAAACCAAGAAAGCTCGTCGATTTGCGAATAAACTTAAAAATGAATCGCCGAAATCACGTGAAAAGAGACTGAAAAATTTGAGGGCGATAATAACCCAACATTAAAAAATATAATTAATACTAAAAAACAACGCCTCACGACACTACCCGAATACCAGTACAACTCCATGACCTCAGAAATCTTAGCGTCAGATAAAATATCTAAGGCAATCTAGATTCGCATTGGTTGTTGGTTAACATGTTATTTTGTCACTAAAAGGTATGAAATAAAAAATAATAATTAAAAAGATTAAAAAACACGCCTGCCATGTCAAAAAATTAACTAAAAAGTAAAAAAAAGATTAAAAAACACGCCTGCCATGTCAAAAAATTAACTAAAAAGTAAAAAATAAGTAAAGAAAAATAGAAAACAAAGAAAAACAACATTGTAATTGCAGTCGGGGGACAGTTCTGTGGAAAAAATATTTACAGGTCCCCCGACTGCAATTACAATGTTGTTTTTCTTTGTTTTCTATTTTTCTTTACTTATTTTTTACTTTTTAGTTAATTTTTTGACATGGCAGGCGTGTTTTTACATGAAGCGACTGCCTCTCTGACCTTCACAATCCAGTTAGTACTGGGTAATGCGATGCCGCTTCATCACCATCATCATCATCAGCCTATAATGTTCCCACTACTGGGACTCGGCCTCCTCTCAATGAGAGGGAATGGGCTATAATCGGTAGATTACGCGGACGCGGGCCCAGTGCGGATTGGTAGATGTCACATGTCTTCGAACTTTTTGGTTCTAGGACATGCCGGTTTCCTCACGATGTTTTCCTTCACCGTTTTGAGAGCAGCGGTGATGAAATAAATTACACAAAGTAATGCGCCTGTCTGGGTTCGAACCCACGACTTACTGTTCGTAAGTCGGGCCCGCCACCACTGGGCCACCGCTGCTCTCCGATGCCGCTTGGTAAGACTGATTGTCAGACATTTTGCCACTGACTTCCTGAAACGACTGTGAAAGATCTACAAATGACAGCCGGTACTAACGGATTAATTTGCTTTTCGAAGGACGGAGCAAAATCGTTGCGTAATGGGTGGTCACCATCTACATATCAACCTAGACAGGCACAGCTTAACCTAAAGATCGACCAGAGCGACTGTTTTTATTTAGCGACGAGCTCGTCTACACCTCGTATGCTGCCCTCTTAGTCAAAAACAATGCGGTTAGAACGACGCGGTTAGAAGTGACGAAGTTCTGGGCAAAAAAAATAAAAATTGTTGTGCCGGCGACACAAAGAAAAAGACTAGGCGCTTGTTAACTCCTCTCCTTAAAGTATGTCCTGCAAAGAAGAAAATGTAAAAGAAAATAAACGTTCTATAATAAAATTAAATACTGTAGGGCCTGAACAAAGGACTAGTTAGTGGAGCTTCATTGTGACATTAAAATCAATTTGTAGCCGACGGCGCGAGTAGGGCCGATAATTCACGTATAGTTAATTGTACGCGACAACGCGAAAACAAACGAAATGGGCGACTGTCTGTAGGGGACATTTTGGTGTACGATAATTTGACGATATAATTATGGTTTCTCAATATTTGACATCGTGATATTTCCTGGACAGGTAAGCCGAAAATAACTTGTGGTGCGCTATTCACTGCCTGACTATTTCGATCGGGATGATATTGATTAAATGGAACAAACCCAAGAAATACTATTGATAATCCCTTGAATTAACTCTAGACTCAAGTTTACTTTACCAAGCCAATAGTGCGTTCAAAGATTTTCAGTCATCAATAAAATTATTGTGATATTTTTCTGCAATGCAATTGCAGCTTGCGTATTGGCAATGCTGCCTGCCTTCTGGGCACTTCTCCGGTTGTCAGCGATGTAACTGACAAATACTTCTTTTCTTTTTGACATTGGTTAACCTTATCTTCCTTTTATGTTTTGTGTAATTAGTGCCTTACTTTGTGTCAGAGGTTTATGCCTCCCCTCTCGCGTCCGGCCCTGGTTCAATCCATATGGTCCTTAGCGAGACGGAATGGGAAGCCGTCACCTCCTTCTGCGAAGCAGTCACCTCTTTCTGCGAAGCAGTCATGCTAGCGAAGGAGGTGGCGGAACGAGAGAGGGAGAGAGCCTCTCTTCCCGGCCGCTGCGAAAGACACACCGGGCGTCGGAGGCCACGTGGTGGCTGCCGGCCACCGTAGATGCGGGCCTGTGGACGGTTGGCTATGGGCTAGCTAACCGTCCGTCCGTCTAACGACGACAGGCCGTGTCGATGGCGCGTTCGTGTTCCACGTGCGCCTCAAAAAGATGTCAGCATAAGGGGAGGGGCCCGCAAGGGCCGAAGGGTTGCGGGCCTGTTCGAAAGAGATACCGCGGCCCCGGAACATAAAGGGCGAGGAAGGAATATGGATGGGTTTAAGTCAGTAAAAGTCTGACACTCACTCCCGCTCCGCCCAGAGCGGGAGAAGTCATTTGATGATTTCCCATCGTAAAAAAAAAAGAGTCTCTGACTTAGCTTGCATGCAGTTGAGAAATACTTCCCAGTCAATATTTTCCTTCATCAAAGCAAGTGATAATTACACAATGCGCACACGAATCTCAAAAATCAGAGGTGCGTGTCTTGGGTTCGAACTTAAGACCACAACATGGCACATGGCCGTCACGCCACTAGGCCATCACTGAAATCTAATCTAAAAAAAAAAATGCACTAGATAAAATTATATTTGAAAACCTGATTCCTGTGCTAGGTGAGATCTGTGTTACAGGGGTCAGTGTCTTCACACGTTTTTGGGACTAGTGTTCACATTTATTGCAAAAGTAAAACAGTAAAATATTGCATGCGTGCTCTTGTGTGGTGTGTTTGTGCTTATAGGTGTGAATGTGTGAGTGGGTTGTGTTTATGCGTGTGTGTAAAATGTGTGGTATGAGTGATAATGATTGGTGATTGGACTCAGGTTAAATTATGAGTCTTAAAATGCCTTACTAACTTTAAGCATCTCGATTATTGATCTTTAATTAAATTTTCCGTCTGTAGGTAGTCCAGTGTTTGAAGCCATTAATTTAGTTTCATCTTAGTTTAAGTTTTTGTTAGAGGGTTGAAGTTGAGGATAGTGTTTATTTTATGATATGTATGTCACCGTAAAATTGACAAATACGTTATATTGTAATATCTCTAGCGATATTGTAAAATCTCGAAATATTGTCATATGAACATACTGCTTACAACAAAACGCATTATTTTTCGTGAAATGCATGCGATGGTAGTCAATTCACGCGGTGTGGAGGGAAGGAGGGGTCCCCCTTGCCCAGTGGTACAACTCTCATGAAAAGATATTGTACTATTCCTGAGAAATACCGATTATTATAACCTAACCTTAAAACACTTTATATTCACCTAAAAAGCGTAGTCGACGGAGCCCCGCTTCGCGAGGCTCCTATTTCCGAGTGCAGACTTTAAAGGAACCTAACTAACCTAACGGGGGGTGCCCCAAGTCCCGATTATGGGGGCAGAGATACTTCCGTATGTTCAGTTGACAATAATTCGAGAGTTCACAATATCGCTAGAGAGAAACAATTTGACAATTTTACGGTGACATATAATATAAGTAGATAGGTATCGTTGCGTTCGAACGGATGCAGTCTTATATTTGACTGCTACATATATTACAGATGATTTGAAATCTCTTAGAAAAGACTACTTAGCAGCCAGATGTTTCTCAGCTCTGACCCTTGATAAACTAAAACGGAACAATAGCCACTCCTTTTTTGTCCCAATTAATTTCCAAAACGTTTTCCCATCACTTAATTATCGTCCCCAACATACATCCCTTCGTCTCCTGAAAATGTTTTACAATTCAATCGAGCGTCGCTCCCAGCTGTTAATTGGGGGCGTTTTAATGAATTTCAATTGACCGTGGAGGGTGCCCCTGCGCATTCTATAGCTCCCGGGTTCACTCGTGCTCGTGCCAGAATTAACGTCACGAGTTGGTACGAGTTTTGATTGTCTACGAATATTGTGATTTGTGATGCATTTCATTTTGATGAGCTGTCATTTGGAATTGTTTGTACGATATGCTGTTTGTCGATGTTTGCTTTTTTTTAAATTTTATGGATTGGGTATTATCGTAGTTGGATTTGTTAAGTTTCAATAAATTAACTTCTAAATTCAGCCTATCGTCATCTGCTAGACACAGACTTCTCCCTAGCGGACAGCGGTGCTACAATACCGTGTTCTCTACCTACGGCATCTACTTTGCACTTTTTAAGGTCATCGATCCTTCTCTCCTCCTCAGCTGGATAGCATCCAACACTACACTTGCCGACACACGGTCTCCAGGACTTGTTTGAGCCCTCGGTCTTTTGACAAACATGGCCATTCCGCTGCCACTACAGCTTGAAGCATACTCACTACTCTGCAAACTACGTTAGCAATTTTCGAATTTACTGTTACCGGAACAGAGGTCATAAACGAGCCACACTGTTTAAAGGGCAGCTAAAACAACGTCTACTTTTGTAGAAGAAGAAGTTCGCAATGTATCCTTACTTGTCTCAAAAAAATCTCTGATAAGCTTACCCCACGTATTCCCGTCTATTACGCAAAACCTTGTACGCTATAAAACCAAGACGCAGCTTTATTAAAATATTTGAACAGTTTATTAAAATACTTTATTTGAGATGCCCAACGCAAGCATGCAAAATGTAGGGAGAGGAATATGCAAAAAGTAAAGAAAAATTGACATTAATTTATGTAACAAGGGATGTCTACATTGTTTCAGTGTACGGGGTGCTCTTAATTTCCTGTTTGATTTATATTTCGTTTTGATCTAGCTAGATCTTTGTGACCGTTCCGATACAGTAGCATGTATGATAACAACAAGAGGAACCCGCCCAGGTGGAGATTCATTGATGACTTGGCCTTGGAGTGTAAATATGTGGTGCTGATCCAGAAACGATGGGGCATTTAATATTGTGTCCTGAACCTCTTGTTGTTTGTTCATTACAGGAACTGAAGTACGCCACCTAAAGCACTAAACTACTGACATAGTTCTGGGCTGACACAATTTAGATTACCATCAACAAGCTAAGAAGAAGAAAATGTAACAGCATGATAATCACAGAACACAGGAAATGCTGTTCCTTCCTTTGATGTCACATTTGACACTTTCGTACTCATCATCTGCCTAGCCTTTTCCCAACTATGTTGGGCTCGGCTTCCAGTCTAACCGGATGCAGCTGAATACCAGTATTTTACATGGAGCGACAGCCTATCTGGCCGCCACAACCCAGTTATTACTGGGTAATACGATACCACTTGGTAAGACTGGTTGTCAGACTTTTCGGGCCACTGACTACCTGTAACGACTGCTAAAGATGGACAAATGACAGCTGGGACCAACAGCTTAACGTGCTTTCCGAGGCTCGGAGGAAACTCGGTATGTAAGGGTGGTCCACAGACCAACCTAGGCAAGCACGACTTAACCTAAAGTTTGGCCCGAGCGACTGTTACTATTTAGCCACGAGCCTTTCGCACTACAAGACCATAAATAATAGACAAATTAATTTGCGGAAAGCAAGTGCAGTGGACACCCTCCCCGGAAAAGAAAAATAAAACTTTGTGTCGCATTTGGCTGGGCAGCCGGTATCGGGTCCGCTTGAAATGGCAAACGTCAATATTATGTCCAATTCAGGATATTGTACCGTCTATTGCAGTAC
Source organism: Xestia c-nigrum (assembly GCA_916618015.1). NCBI lineage: Eukaryota > Metazoa > Arthropoda > Insecta > Lepidoptera > Noctuidae > Xestia > Xestia c-nigrum. The sequence continues at coordinate 22,060,221 of OU745250.1, forward strand.
TTAAAGCAGACATTTTATAAAAGAAACCGTTTTTCCCCGGACTGAATCCTCCATCGTTTATTGACCGCGTCTTTGTTCCAGTTATCGCAAATGTGACTGCTATACATACAGGGTGTAAACCACCTCATCACAAAGCCGTTAACCAAGCATTCTGTACACCAAACTAAGTAACTTTACGCAAAAAATATTGCTGGGAAACAACATTTTTTTTTGAGGTTTTAAATTATGTTTTGTGGTAGAACTCAATGTAACGCACTTAAAACATTGTTCTGATGGATGGATTTAATAGTACGGGGGTCGTGGAGGTGTTAAAAGTTAAAACCTTACAAAAAATACTTGTATTTAAAATAAAACTTGTCAAAAAGTTGTAACTTTGACCCCCCATATCTCCATAACTAGAAGGTTCCCAGGTATGGTGAATAACAAAAAAATGATCGCAATTATGGGGAGAACAAGTGCCTTTCGGCTTCGTTAAGAGGTGTTTTACACCCTTTATACATGTTCTGGATTTTATTTTTACCTTATGATCGGGCAGTAAATTGGTGTTGTGGTGTCGAATAGATTTCAATAAGGTTTTCTCCTACTACATGGCACTGAACCAATTGTAAAACTGGGTCTACTGCATACATGCTAAAAAGGACTCACAAACACAAACGGATACCTGTGTTCAGTACATCATTCTGAACCACATCACAACTCTCCAAACCGAGAAGTGAGACCAAGAATTATTGACACGTACCTAGATTATTTGCAGTTTGATGAAAATGTATGTGTGTGTGTGTGTGTGTGTGTGTGTGTGTGAACGTGTACACAGAGCGAGGTGTGGTTTTGCGCATGCCTCACTTTATTGTTAGTAGCGCAGTCTTGGTTTTTTATTTGGTCTGATAATCCACCCTGTTTACACATTTACCGATTCATCGAAAAAAAACCCCTGGTATTTTGATACATAAGCCACCATTATTCTTAAATACACCTCATATATCTTCCTCAAACAATAAAAATACATACAGTTTTCGCTCAATTAACGCCCTCGCTCGCAGATAGAGCGAGTCTTAAGCGCCCAGGCAAGATAAGACCGACCCATTATTTTTCTCATTAGTCCGAGACCCGAGATAACATTGCCTATTACTAACGGTGGAGAGGTGTGAATTGCTTGACTAATCTTTTCCCTTATTGCTTGAGATTAAAAGATAACACGTATAATGGACTGTGCCTTATTTTTTTCGCAGTTTTGTTGATGATTTATCGGTGGGTATGTGAAAGGAATAAGACGGTAAGCTGGTTATTCGGAGTTTTGGCAAGGGAATTTGTGATCAAGGAACTTGGGTTTATTTTGTATGGAATCCAATACTGTGGAAGTATTTTTCTTTTCTTGTTGTTATCATTTAAAACATAGGCCTAGAGTAGGGCTGTCACTTACACTAGGCTAGACCTGTGTCTTAGATTGAACTTATTGTACTATCTATCTAATGCTGAATATATGTTCAAGCCCCAGACACGCGCATTTTTCAGATTCATGAGCGATTGTGCGAATTCTATCATTTCACTTGCTTCGGTGAAGGAAAACATTTTAAGGAAACTGGCATGCCTTAGAGTGTAGTATGATTATTCCTTTATATTTCAATTTATTTATGAGGAAATTAATTATTTATGTAGGGTGTAAAACACCTCTTCACGAAGCCGAAAGGCACTTATTCTCCCCAACATTGCGACCATTTTTTAGTTCCACACCATGCCTGGGAACCTTCTAGTTACGGAAATATTGGGGGTCAAAGTTACAACTTTTTGACAAGTTTTTTTTAATACAATTTTTATTGTAAGATTTTTGCACCTTCACGACCCCCGTACTATTCAATCCATTCATCAGCACAATGTTTTAAGTGCGTTACATTGAGTTCTACCACAAAACGTGATTTATAACCTCAAAAAAAAGGTTGTTTCCCAGCAATAATGTTTACGAAAAGTTACTTGGTTTGATGTACAGAATGCTTGGTTAACGGCTTTGTGATGAGGTGGTTTACACCCTGTATAATATATTTAGTATAATTATTTAAATAAAATATTTTTTTTAAATATAATTGTTTTAATTTTTTAATATAAGCAGTTTTAATTTTTATAATTTCTCAACGGCATTTACAAGTCACAGGCTTATGAGGGGGGTAAAAACTCTGATATAGGGTTAGACACTAACCACACGAAAAGCAGACATAATGCTAAATTCTATCTAATGAACTTCAACCTGTATTGCATTGTACTTGAACTTCGTGGTAATAAATAAATATGCTTATTATTCTATTTTGTTTTTGCCTAATGTGTGGTTATTTAAAGAAAAAAAAAAAACTAATAAGATTTCTTTAGTAATAATGGTTCGTAGAACGTACGTGTTAAATAGTCAAAGAATAATTCGTTTTTATTTGAATTCAGTATGTACATTATTCACAAAACTATTTAAATTGACTAAACTAACTATATAACTTAAAGGAACTAAAATCTTTAAAAAGTGGCGTCAAAAAACTCCTCAACGCTGTAACGTCCCCATGAGACTGGCGGCGTTGCCACGCTGTATGGCAACGATGAGCGTTTGGCCAAGATAAAAGCCAGCCCCAGGGTCACGCGAAGTGTCAACTAAGCGTTTTGAAATTTCCTTGTAAAGGTTGTGAGCACTCGGACCCCACAGTCCTAGGGTTTCAAACCCAAACGGCTCTAAAATATAGTTACTGACGTTTGATTGGTTTCTAGTTAAACCACACACAGTTGAAAACCATTATTTTACATGGAGCGACTGCCTATCTGACCTCCACAACCCAGTAACTGGATAACCCGATACCCCAACGCCTAAGGTCCATCTTCACCGAAAAGATAACAGTCTGATTATCATATTACTCTAAAAACAGCTGTCACTGTGACATATTACTAAACAAAAATGTGTTTAAACAGCTGTTTTAGATAATCAGGCCGTCATCTTTTTGGTGAACATGGACTTTAACGTGCTTTATCGAGCCAGAGGGGTTTTGGTATGTAATGGATGAAAACAAATCCACGTACTGACTTCGGTAAGTATTGTCTGACCTTGAAGACAGACTCAAGCGGCTGTTAATTTTGACGACCTGAACGTCGCAGCGGTAGCGAGGCTGCCTTACGTTCTTAGGGTCCCGGTTTCGAATCTAGTAGGATCAATGTTTGTGAGATGAGCATAGACATTTGTTTCCGAGTCATGGATGTTTCTATGTTTGATAAGTATCTATGTATTAACCAACAAAAAGTATATATGTAGAATATCAACTATCTGGTGTCTACGATACAGGCATCGTTGCTTAGTGTGGCACTAGATGGCGCTGTGTGTAATATCCAGCGATTTTATTTATTACATTTTAGTCATGTTTCCAAAAAATAGGAGGTTATTTTTACCATGGTCGTGAAAGAATTGGCCATCAGTCAAAAAGACGGATCATCAAATTTATCCAATTTTTTAAGTTCAGTTTTGAATTTCAAAGTGATCATCTGATAAAGTTGTCCCACTCATAGAGAGGAAGCCGTGTGTCCCAGCGGTGGGAACATAATATGCTGATTATGCATCTCAAAAAAAAAACCACGCGCGATAAAAATTGCGTTGCGTGCGTAATTATTGTAATGGAATTTTGACAGCTCTTGAACACCGTTTAGATGAACTGATCGCGTTCAGGTTTATCGGGGAATTTTCGCTTTAAAAAGCCTTTTATTTAACTAAACAATAAATGAGCATTTTCGAAGCACACGATGTTACAAGCATCTATACTGTTACAAAGTTCGTCCACGTAAGAGAATGCTTGCTTCAAGGCAAAATTCTTCATTGCAACACATAATGAAATAGCTGGCGTGTTCTGGACAAAGACTGGCGATAAAGCTAGGCTATCGAAAATGAGCGATGACATACTATATTATTACCAAGTTGTTTACTGTGCTAAGAAATAGCGATTCTTATGTCTCCGCCACGAGAGTCTATAAATTTTGTAAACACTAATTTGGGTTCACAACCTTTGGATGAAATTAAAAAATGACAGCGACAGTGTGATCTTACTTTGAAGTAAGATCACACTGTCGCTGTCATTTTTTAATTTTAATGGGTCCCAAATGTTTCCGGTCGATGATGTCGGATGCGTTCCAGTACCACAAAACAATAGACGACAGCGCTCTAGTTCGCCAAAATATAACCCGACCATGGGAAATTGCTCGTTAGTTTCGTATTACACGTGTGATAATTTGAGTTGATTGAATTTGGGAGTATTTCTTGTTGATTAAATTGTCGCTGCGTATCTCGGTACAAATTCTTTGTTTACAAAAATTACAGCTCTCGTGGCGCGGACAATACGTGCGTTGTATGTGCATTAGGTATTTCAACGTGCAATCGATAAAGACGACGCATTTTTTATAATATGAAAGTCTTTTACATTGTCATAAGATTTATTTGAAAAAAAAAAATATTGATCCATTTGAAATAACAATAAGAAAGAAAATTAGGTAAAATTGCTTAAATTGTTTCCGAAAATTGTGGAACAGAGTGATTAATGAAGACCAAAAGTTGATACTGTGTAGTATATCAACAAAAATGTGCCATTGTTTTGTTTTACAAACAATAGGCTAGTTTCCACCAGCAATATTAGTTACAGTATTGGAAAATAATGGACACATATTTTTTGTTTTTGTAAATCAATGGTTATTGACAAAGATAAAACGCATCAAAACTCAGAAGTGGGAGCTCGTGACGCACTAACAATTTTAAATGTTACGAAGGCGTGACGTATTTAGAATTTTAAAAGCATATATTCTTTGTCAATTTTGGTTTACGTAACAAAAGAAACCTCCTCCCCTCCTCATCATACCCGTCTCTATTTTTTATCATATATGGTTGCGGTTCGAGGAATGATTTAGTTGCTCTTAGATGGTTGCCCTTCGAAATAGGAGCGCTCTGGGGAATACCACAAAAATTAAAATACAGGTCAAATATTTTTTGATAATCTAATTGAGGGATTAATTCGTTTTTTTCAGTACACAAACCTATTGTTACTCTAATCGCCGTCGCTACTTGCTCCGCTCATCGATGTATCCGAACCCCTAGAACGCAAGCTTCTCCCATGGACCTTTGTTCGCATCAAAGCCGATGAATATTTGAAGGGACCACTCAAATTCAGTTCGACCACATTCGAAACAAGCTTTATTGTATGTCTGTACATTTTAAGGGGAAGCAGAGACGATAGTTGTGATCACGTGTGGGAAACAAGACGTTTGATGTACATAAGATTTTTTCGAGTTTTCCTCTCCGATCAACTAAAACTGAAATGGATCAACTATTTTTTGTTCCCAACGAATCAACCATTTAGCTGATAAGATAGGAATATTTGTTATTCTCCTGCACCCGTATTCACAACGCTTCGATTCGCATCCGATTCGGTAAGTCGTATGTCTATCTCGGTCGTTTTCGTAATGCCAGAAGAAGACAGATATACAAGTTATCGAATCGGAAACGAGTCGAACGTTTGTGAATACGGGGTCTGGTCTGTTCCTATCTGAACAACTAAATCGAGAGTTAAAAAACCTTTTCTATACGACTGTACCACTTGTGAATGATAGATAAAATCGATAAATTAATAACAGAAGGTATTTAAAGAAGATTTCATACCACTTTTATGGCGAAAATATTAGCTAGATCAATTTGTATTGTATGACGACGGGCTACTGTCCGCAACTCCACTTCAAAGTGCGTATTTTGCTTATGGGCTATAATCCACCACGCGGGCCCAGTGCGGATTGATAGATGTCACATGTCTTCGAATTTTTGGTTCTAGGACTTGCCGATTTCTTCACGATGTTTTCCTTCACCGTTTTGAGAGCAGCGGTGATGAAATAAATTACACAAAGTATGGTTTCGAACCTACGACTTACTGTTCGTAAGTCGAAGCCTCCACCAATGGGCCACCGCAGATCAATTTGTATTGAAACCGGGATTTCAGAGGATTTTATTCGATGAGTAACATTATTATAGCTTCGTAACTAAATATTTACACCATTGTGTTGCATTTAGACGACCTCTATGATGGATGCTTCATAGAGGTCGTGTATGTAACCAAAGGTACCTCCCACAACACTCAGATTCATTCGTTTTTACCTTCACACACCTTCACTCTCACTCACACACATTCATTTATATATGCATACCTACGTGATAGCTGCTAGTGTAGTTTTTATCCTGTTTCTTTATACTATCATTTCCTTAGCACTTATATCTAAAAATCAGACCACAAGTAAATTATAAATATACATTTGAATTTTTGAAGAGTTTAGTTTCTTAACACAGTCTTATTTGCTGAAAAGGAGCCTCCAATGAACCGTAAATCAATCCATAATTTACATTTTCATATTAAGCTTTCAAAATTAACAACTCGTCTGTAAATCACTGTATGATCAGAGGCACGTTTTTAATATCAGTTCTGAACGAATTTCATACAATAATCTGCTCATGAATAAACCTAACGTTATTCAAAGCTGAAAATAGACCTTTTCAAGTTCCACCACACCCTACACACATAACCGTATACATATGTATAACTGTACACATTATTACTTTATACCCCACAAAAATATAATATCCAAAGGCACTCAAATTTTCTACGACTGTTAAGCGTACGCACGAGTTTTTATTACATCGCTGCAGCGGCTGGATGTAGAAATACCTAGTTATGGCTTCGTGGGTAAACGATACGGGAATACTAATGTAACAACTTACTGAACTTGGTTTTAAGAAAATACTGGCTGAATTATTAGCAGGCGAGAATGAATCTTACGCTATCTGAGTTTGTTAGGTGAAATTATTTAATTAAATAGCGTTGTTATTAGGATGTTAAGCATTATGTAACTGTAATTTTTATAAGGTTATGCCTGAGTCCCATTATAATAGGAAGCGAGCTTTTTGCTAGTGGCCACATAATGATCTTGACTCCAGGCTGTCATTGAACTCTGCTGGAGCTGCGGGACTGTTCGAAAGGGATACCGCGGCCCATGAACGTAAAGGGCGAGGAAGGAACATGGATGGGATTTAGTTAATAAAAGTCTGACACTCCCCTCCCGCTCCACCAGATCAGAGTGTGAAAGTCATTTGATGATTTCCCATCCGAAATAAAAACTGAAATCATTCTGACAGGAAACATGAGGAGTTGTGAGCTGACCTGCAAAAGAATAATTACCATTCCAGTCGTTTGCTTGAGCGAGTACATTTGTTAGCAAAAGGGTCGAATATTCTAGAAAGGATATCACTAACAACTCATGACGAATTCGGTGAACGTGTGATTGAGTACCATCAATCAATGGATTGATAACCATTGGCGTCAGACGTGGATTGGTGTAATGATTGTATCGGTGTAATGTATTTTCTTTTTTTTTTATAAATAGGCTTTGAAACAATGCTGGCTACCTTTTGCAGCTATCCGAAAATCAGCCACAGTTGCGTTAGGGATGAAATATTTCTACGCCGGTTTCCCAGCCCCCGCCACTCGGACGAAGCGGGAATGTCGCTGGGTTGTTTTAGTGGGTATACCGGGTCAGACCGGGAAGCCTCACATAGCCCTCTCATCCCCCGATGGGAGGGTATGCGTAATGCATTTTTTCCCAGCGATAAAAAAAAGGGATGAAATATTTGCCAAGAACCACATGCAAAAATATGATAGCAGTTAAAGACCTAACTTCACCAACTCCAATCTCATTATCACTTATCTCAAAACTTTTCCCACAGGTCCAAGAAAACGGCAAAAAAATGTGGGCTGAGCCCATTTATCACTATTAACACGGGTGCAGATTAGTCCACAAATAAGAGCTTTATCCCCTTCCTGATAGCTCCTAACGAGGGCGAGACTTTAGGCTGTGGATACACTGACGATATACGTCATAGAACTGAGGTGAGTACTGAAGTGAAGTATACACTGTTGTAGACCGGTAGTTCTTTCTTCAAAATCATGTGGGTAGTCTTTTAATTTAGTGGCAGACTTTTAATGCCGCCCATTGGGCCTCTGACTTGACTTAACATGCCGTCAAGAAATATTAGGGATGCCGCCGATATCGGTATCGGATGACCCCTTTTTTTATTTTTTTTTGGTCTGGGAAATCATCAAATGACTTCTCCCATTCTGGGCGGAGCGGGAGGGAGTGTTATGTTCCGGGACCGCGGTATCTCTTTCGAACAGGCCCGCAACCCCGGCAGGCTTCGGCCCTTGCGGGCCCCTCCCCTTATGCTGAGATCTCTTTGAGGCGCGCGTGGAACACGAACGCGCCGTCGACACGGCCTGTCGTCGTCGTTAGACGGACGGACGGCTAGCTAGCCCATAGCCAGTCGTCCACAGGCCCGCATTTACGGTGGCCGGTAGCCACCACGTGGCCCCCGACACTCGGTGCGTCTCCCGCGGCGGCCGGGAAGAGAGGCTCTCTCCCTCTCTCGTTCCGCCACCTCCTTCGCTAGCATGACTGCTTCGCAGAAGGAGGTGACGGCTTCCCATTCCGTCTCGCTCCGGACCATTGATTGAACCAGGGCCTGACGCGAGAGGTCACCGCCGCCGATCGCCTCTACGAGGACACGGCGGTGCTCCGCCCACGCAGGGCAGACTTTCACCGTGTGCTCCACCGTGTCCTCCGGTCGATCCTCGCAGTGGAGACACCCGGGCGTTTCCTCCCGCCCGATTCAGTGCAGGTACCTCCCGAAACATCCGTGTCCGGTGAGGACCAGCGTCAGGCCTCTCCAGCCACTCCTCAAAGAGAGGACTTACCGCCACTATCGTGGCGTGCCCTGCACGGGGTTGCGACAGTCGCTCTCTCCATGTCGCCATGAGATAGCGCTGGAGGTCAGTCCGCTGAGCGGCAATTTGGCATTCGTGTAGGCGCGCGAGGACTATCGCCTCCAGATCCCATGGCGGCAATCCGGCAAGCAGGCCCGTCGCCTCGCGGGAGATCGTGCGGTACCCACGGACCATTTTTACGGCCACCACTTTCTGGGGCGCGTTCAGGTAATGGGCGGCTCGCCGCCTCAAGGAACGCGAATTTTCTGTAGAATTTTAAGTTCGAGTCACAAAGTGATTGGACAGCAAACTAGGATTTGCTGTCTAAACCTATGTTTGGAAACTAGATACTTCACTGCACATTATAAAACAAAGTCAACCGCCGCGTCCGATGGTCTGTTCGCGATAAATTCAAAAACCTTCCTCAACAATCACTCTAGATTCTCGAGGAAGGTTTTAGTAGACGCGGGCGAAGCCGCGGGCTTCAGCTAGTATGAGTATAAAGCAACACTTAAAGCTTGTTGTTTATTTAGTATTCCTTTATTAATCTTCCCTTTCTAAGAAAAACATTGAAAGCTATTAATATTATGTGTAAAACTGAAATAATAGTCTAAGATCCCGCTATACAACGACCTTCACCGAGATGCTTATTTAATGAGACGTATTTTTTATGTTATTAAATATGCCAATAAATATATCCTATATGGGTTGCCTAACAAATTTCAGTCCAGAGTATTTTTAATTAATAATTTAAAAACATTTTTTTTTTAAACATTGCACCGGTGTGATTATTAAATAAATTTGATACCAATCGAAAGTTTGAAGCCCATAGAATATGCAAACGTTAGGTTGCCTATTTTTTTCCGGTCACAACCACGGGTTGCCAGGTGTAAACAGGTAAATCTATAGGTACTAGCATTTTGCAACGGTCTGATTATTGAATCAAACTTAGATAAAATGAAAGATTATTTCATAAGGAACACGGTGGTATAGGGTTGCCTGCGAAAAATCAGTCCCGAATTAGGGTTGTCGAATTTTAAATAATAAAATATCGCTGCGAGTGAATGTGTGCGAGAGAGAGGTCCCAGACCAACCATCCCACGCGGTAGAAAAGGACGCAGCGTAGCAGCTGTTTAAAGTCCGCCCATTTAAAGAAGGAGAGTGCGCATGCTATTTGTGCTTGGAAATGAAAAGGATAGCGATAGACTCGAATATGCTGTGCATTATTTTAGAGTCATAGATATAGTATTATATAGATGGCGAGAAAGCGTGTCGCTGAAAGGGACAAAAAAAACGTACTAGTACTAGTAGGAAAAATGTACCCCATAATTAGTGATAAAATTAGAAATAGGTACCTACACAAAGCCTGAAGTTTAGACCGATGAAATCTGTGTCATCGAAAGCGACAGAAAGAAAACCGGGGAAGGGCGAGTCGGAGTCGCACACCGAGGGTTCCGTATAAACTTACCAAAGAAAACAGTTCCCGCAAAAAAAAATTTGTGGAACTACAAATTTTCAGTTTTCGGATTTCAGAAATAAAAAACCGATGTGACTTTAATTGATTAAAAAATAAAAAATTAAATAACTATTTCTGTATATTAATAATTAACTACTCCAAAATAATGCACAGCATATACGAGTCTATCGCTATCCTTTTCATTTCCAAGCACAAATAGTATGCGCACTCTCCTTCTTTAAATGGGACGCAGCGTAGCAGCTGTTTAAAGTCCTTAAACAGCTGCTACGCTGCGTCCTTTTCTACCGCGTGGGATGGTTGGTCTGGGACCTCTCTCTCGCACACATTCACTCGCAGCGATATTTTATTATTTAAAATTCGACAACCCTAATTCGGGACTGATTTTTCGCAGGCAACCCTATACCACCGTGTTCCTTATGAAATAATCTTTCATTTTATCTAAGTTTGATTCAATAATCAGACCGTTGCAAAATGCTAGTACCTATAGATTTACCTGTTTACACCTGGCAACCCGTGGTTGTGACCGGAAAAAAATAGGCAACCTAACGTTTGCATATTCTATGGGCTTCAAACTTTCGATTGGTATCAAATTTATTTAATAATCACACCGGTGCAATGTTTAAAAAAAAAATGTTTTTAAATTATTAATTAAAAATACTCTGGACTGAAATTTGTTAGGCAACCCATATAGGATATATTTATTGGCATATTTAATAACATAAAAAATACGTCTCATTAAATAAGCATCTCGGTGAAGGTCGTTGTATAGCGGGATCCTATACTATAAGTTATTCGACATTCAATTTACAGTTTCCCGACAGTTTCAGGCACTTTTAGAGACAGAGTTACCTATATTTTTTTTGGGTAGTTTGACCTGTATTTCTTCAAAGATAATTAAAATTACACAGAAATCTAATTAAACTGAACAACGTCCCAGAATAGTGTCCTCAAACAACGACCCTAATCATTAATATCTCTTAATAACATTATATTCTTCGCGCCAGCCTGTCCTCCGCCGAGGTCTCTCGTCATCTTTAATCGCACCCGACAGCTCTGCACTAATGAGAAAAATAATGATGAGCTACAGACTCAAAGGCAGCTTTAATCAACACCTACGAAAGCTCTTAGTACTCTTTTTTTCGGCTCTATACTCGGAAAAGTGTGTAATTAAATTAGATACGCTGTTTTTTTGAGTGTGATGCTAGAATTGATCACTTAAAATTACTAGTTATTAGTTTAAACTTTGATAATAATCGAAATAAATATTATAAAGAGGGAAGATTTGATTTTTTGGTTGTTTGTTTGTTACAATTTAACACAAGAACTACTCAACCTATTTTAAAAACTGTTTCACCGTTAGAAAGCTACATTTTTGTCGAGTAATATAGGCTATAAATTATTTGTTGTGTACTGACTAAGTGCTAGTCTAATATATATAATATATATGTATATAAAAATGAATCCCTATTTCCCTTAGACCACAGGGGAAATAGGGACCACTGCTGTACCACGGCTGGACCGATTTCACTAATTCTATTTTGTTGTGTTGGTTATTGTTCGGAGAAGGTTCTTAGTAAAAAAAAACAGTAGTAGTAGTAGTTTGTAGGTAGTAGTATGTACCAAAAGAGTTCTGTGAAGTTCGATAACTGACTGCGGTTCATTTTGTTAACAGGTACTACGATTTTTTCTAAGAAATGAAACAATAGATCTAAAATTTTCTACGAAATGTTTTTCAAAAACATTTCAAACATATTTTCTAAAAAATCGTATTCCTGGTCGAACTTCACAGAACTCTTTAAAAAAAAAACGAATACGATTTTTTCAAAGAAATGAAGCGATAGATCTAGAATTTTCTACGAAATGTTTTTGATTGTGATTGAAAGCTTATAGAGTAGAGATTCAAAAAACAGTTATTCTGAAGGAAGTTAGTTTTTCCTATCTTACAAGGGATAGGAAATAGAAATTGATAAGTTTGTAATACACGTGGTAATAAATCTTATCGTACCAGATTATCGGCTAAAGGGTTCAGACAAATTGGGTATCATTCAATTTATTACCGTGGGTAGTGTTACCACAGTTTAATATTTTTTTTTATTTATTTTTTTTATTTTCCTTTATTGGCCAACCAACAATTGTTTACACTGTAGATAATATTTAGAGTAATTATCTACCATTATCTAAGGTTAGTGTAACAATTTCTTACAGGTTAGCACCGCATGCCCCATAAACATATTAGAAGTGCCACAAGTATTCTATTATAAAATTAGTGTCTAATTAACTAAAACTAACAAGTGTAAGTTCAAATTATGTGTAGGAATATAAAACTAACATTAACAGTAGAAGTAAAATGCAATAGAACAAAACAAACAAAGACACAACAAAACAGAAAAATAAGACAATTAAAATTGAAACAAAATTAAATTACAAGTAAAATGAATGTAACAATCACAATTTACATTAAATAACAATGAAAACCGTAATCGAGATTACAGGTAAGCAAACTCAAAATCAAAATTAAAAGCAATTTAAAATTAAAATCAATGTACAAGAAAAATGTTAAAATTATAATTAGGGTCAACATTTAAGTTAAAATCAACATTAATAATTATTAAGTTAAAATCAAAATTAAAACAAAATAAATTCAAGCAAAAATCAGTTCAAAATTAACATCAATGTCAGAATCACAATTCACATTAAAATTAAAATCAAAATTAAAATTAAAATTAAAATTAAAATCAAAATCAAAATCAAAATCAAAATTAAAATCAAAATCAAAATCAAAATCAAAATCAAAATCAAAATCAAAATCAAAATTAAAATTAAAATTAAAATTAAAATTAAAATTAAAATTAAAATTAAAATTAAAATTAAAATTAAAATTAAAATTAAAATTAAAATTAAAATTAAAATTAAAATTAAAATTAAAATTAAAATTAAAATTAAAATTAAAATTAAAATTAAAATTAAAATTAAAATTAAAATTAAAATTAAAATTAAAATTAAAATTAAAATTAAAAATTAATTTAAAATTAAAATTAAAATTAAAATTAAAATTAAAATTAAAATTAAATTAAATTAAACATTACTGATAGTTCTACGAAATTTGGCATATGAGTCAAAGTGCACGTCGACAAGATCACTACAGCTATTTAACAATTTGCAAAGGCGAGATACAACAGAGTTTGCACCCAGTATTGTTCTGCGTAGTGGAGGGTGTAAAGGAGTAATAGGAGCACGAGGGAGTCTAGCAGGAGCCCGAAATTGAAATTTAGATAATAATTGGGGACAATCAATTTTGCCTCGGAGTAGCTTGTATATGAAGACGGAATCAATGGTTATCCTACGTTTTTCCAGTGAGACCATCTTAAAGTAAATTAGTCGGGCTTCGTATGATCGTATTCTTTTTACAATTCCGCTACCATAGGCTAAGTGCCAGAGAAACCTTTTTTGTATTCGCTCCAGTCTGAGGATGTGCGTGGAGTAATGAGGTCTCCAAATGGTACTGCAATATTCCAAGGTGCTACGAACAATACAGTTGTACAGCAATATTTTAGTCCGATTGCGCTTAAAACCAGCAACATTCCTTATGACAAATCCCAGCATTCTAGAAGCCTTTTTGATGACGCCCTCAACATGAGGTACAAATGTCAAGGCACTGTCAAAAACAACTCCTAAGTCCCTTATTTGATCCGCCTCCTGGATAATGTTAGAGCCCACGTGATATACGCCAGCCGTCACTTTCTTCTTTCGGGTGTATTTGACGTGGTAGCACTTTTTTACGTTTAGGCTCATTTCATTATCGTTACACCATTTAACTAACGAGTCTACGTCCCTCTGAAGTAATATCTGATCGTTTTCAGATTCGATTAGCCTAGAAAATTTAAGGTCATCTGCATACATATAGCACTCTGAGAATTTTAGGCAGTGCGGGATGTCATTAACGAAAACATTAAATAGAACCGGCCCAACGTGTGAGCCCTGGGGAACCCCCGAAGACATCCTGTAGGTTCCAGATTGGAAACCATTAACCGCGACAAAGCAGAAACGATTTTCGAAATAAGACCTTAGCCAATTATAAAGTGTACCGGTAATTCCATACGCAGCTAACTTCGACAGAAGTATATGGTGAGGCACGCGGTCAAAAGCGTTACTAAAGTCTGTGTAAATCACGTCAATCTGCTTGCCGCAGTCGATGGCATCCGATAGCATTTCTGTAAAGGTCGCCAGATTAGTGCAGGTAGACTTACAGCCTACGAAACCATGCTGAGAAGGGCTTAAATACTGTTTGAAGTGTGCCTGTAGGTATGGGCAAACTAATGATTCAAAAACCTTAGCAAAGGTTGACAAGATTGAGATAGGTCTATAATTTTTGACGTTGTCCTTTTCGTCACTCTTGTGAATTGGAATAACCTTTGCTTTCTTCCATAAGTCAGGAAAAATACCTGAGCTAAGGGATTTGTTGAAGATAAGCATTAAAGGGGAAACCAAAGCGGTGGCACACTTATAAATGAATATTGGCGGAATACCATCAGGGCCAGCACCCTTACGAAGATCCAAGGATCTAAGCTTGTTCAGCACACTATCGCGATCAATAACAGGTGCCGTTAGTGGTAGACTGTTATTCTTCATGTTACGAAGAAAATCGGACTCAGGTTCACTTTGTGTTACCTTTGCGTCACTAAAAGCAGAACAGAAATAAGCCGCGAACATTTCACATATTTGGGGACCTTCGGATGATAGTGTAAGATCGTCGTACAGTTTTGCAGGACAATCCCACCTTATCTATTTGACTTTTATTTAAATAGCATGGATCGTAAAGATTCTAAGGATATAAAAGGGGGCGTGAAATAAATAAATGTGTAGACTTTGTTTCATTAAATTATATTGAATTCAGTAATAATTAAAGAACATTCAAAATCATAACAGCAATCTTTATAGAAAATAAAATAAATAATACTTACATTTTACAAACACTCAGAGCTGTGCACTCTGTAATCGCTCGAACTCGACTGAACCGTTTGCTTTTTTTTTTTTTTTTTTTTTGGATAGGGCATCTCGCAGTTCAGTCTGAGAAGACTGGCTTCTGCTTAACCGGGCAATGTCCTGTGGATGCCTTGATTCTAAGGCCTCCAGCCAGGGCGAAAATAACTAAAAACTAAGCGACAGCGCTCTAAGGGCACCCCCTGTGGGGTACGAACCTCGGCTTAGGGCGTCGCTGGGGGCAGCAAAGGGACAGGCTGGATCTGATTGTCCTTATTTAGGGACTGATTTAATACTACAGGCTCAGCGTCGCGGGCTGGCTCGAGCAAGGGTCGGGGAGGGATTGATCGGGGATTTCGCGCCGGACCTCTGCGGCGAGGTCGGTAGGTTTTCGGTCTGTATTTGTACGCTCTGCGAACCGTACTGGTATCTTTCCTACTCTCTTGCAAGATAGTGATCGGATCGTCGGGGGCGACTAGGGTGTGACGCGGACGTTGGACGGAGCTAATACGCGATGGGTCGTACCGGGCGGCCGATGCGATTAGGGGATTCCTATGCTTAATAGCAGAGTCGAAGTAACGCTTGGAAAGGCGTTTCATGAACTGCTTAACGGTGGGGATTCTGAGGTCTACGTGAAGACTATCGTTACGGACGTAAGGGGGGGCACCGGTGATCTTTCGGAGATATCGGTTCTGCAAGGTCTGCATCGTGTGGATATGACGCGGGTGGGCATGCGCGAATACTATGCAAGCATAGGTCATGATGGGGCGGATGACTGCGGTGAAAAGACGCAATTTGCACTTGAGTGACAATTTGCTCTTCCTAGTGATCATGAAGTGGAGCCGGCCCATAGCAAAGGCAGCCCGGTCACGAGCTGCTTTGATGTGGGCCTTGAACGACAGATGGTCGTCCAGAATAACTCCGAGATACTTGGCTTGCCTCTCCCAAGGGATAGGCTTACCGAACATAGTGATGGGGGGACCTGGCGAACGCTTAAGGCGTGCCTTATAGTATAAAACTGCCTGGCTTTTTTCGGGATTAACTTCTATTCTCCACTTACGGAACCAAGCGCCGAGCGAGTCGGCAGCTTTCTGGAGAATGCGGCGGATGTTATCCGGAGAACGGCCGGTGTAATGAACCGTTTGCTTGTGCTACAACCTTTTTTATAGGCCTACTCAGTGGCGTGAGAGACGAGTCACTCAACACGTGCGTCTACAACTTGTAGACGCGCGTTTTGTTTTGCGGTAAGCACAAACATACTGGGTTTTTATATTTATTAATTTTAACATTTTATATTTAATTATAACATATATTATTATCTATATTGTTTACTCTAATAATAAATAACACATTCTGACAATAGTACGGTACCGTTGGTCATTGTGGCTGGAAAAGAGCTAGAGCCACCTTTTTTGTCCTTGATGTAAGCCCAGAAGCGGTTCGGGTTTTTGGAAATTTCATTTTCTATGTCTTTTATGTAATTGTTATAACAGTCAGTTGCTAATTTGGAACATCGTTTGCCCAATAGTTTGAGTTCAAGATCATCCCTTGGGTTCTTATAGATTTTAAAACGACATCTTATTTTTTCCTTTTCCTTTAACGCTCTTATTAAACTTCTATTGAACCAAGGAGGATACTTTTTATATTTGAAAGTAGGTTTGGAAGGCTCGTGCATATGAATAATATTTAGAAGCCTATCATAAAACACACGAAGCATTTCATTAACATCAGCCATATTTTCAAATACTTCCTCCCAGTTTATATCATTTAGATTCTTGCAAATTTTAGTATAATCAAGTTTATAATAATTCGTTTTCAAATTCTGAGGGTTGTATGGAAGCCTGGTTTCTTCACTCGTTTTAAGCAATATTTCGATTGGGGGGTGGTGGACATCAACAGTGCTTAGGGAGTTTTGGGCAGCAGTAACGCTAACGGAAGGTAAGTTTGTTAGTACAAGGTCCAATATTCGTCCAGATGCGTTCACAATACCATTATGTTGTGTAATTTTATGCACGTGGTTAAAGTCTATTAGTGCATTACCAATACCAGGCGGTGAATAATTATTCACTGAGTCATAAACCAAATTCCATTTTACATTACCTAAATTAAAATCCCCGATGATACATGTTTGCACGTCTGTCTGTTCAAGAATCACATTACAAGAGTCTAAAAAACTGTCCAGGGTACCACGCAATACAGGGGGTGGCAAATAGACTGCGCATAGAGCCATTCGACGAATAGACTTTGAACACGGAACCTCAACAGTTATCCAAAGGTCCTCACATTGGCTTTCCCAGTGAACCATGCGTTTTGAATTAATTTTCTTTAATACAGCGATCAATACTCCGCCTCCATCCTTTTTCCTACCATCTCTGTCTCTTCTGTATACTATATATCTATCGTCAAAAAGCTCCGAGCTCAGAACACTACTATTCAGCCACGTTTCGGTCAATACAACAATGTCATAGTTTTCTAAAGATAACTGACGACAAAAATTGTGAGTCTTTGTGCGTAGACCTCTAGTGTTTTGGTAATATATACTTATATTAAGAGAAGAGAATTCTAACTATTGTTAACACCAATGCTGCGATTATTATTTATAAGATATATGTATGCTAGAACTAGGTTAACTTATGTACATGATGTGTTCTGATTCTTGTACTTTACGCATAAAGATTCTACCACTACGAATCCACACAAATTTATAACCAAGTTCTCTGGCCTTGATCCTCGCGGCAGCGTGCAAGGCCCTATATGTTGGGGACAGATGCTCAGTCACGAAGATTGCTGTTTTTGGCCCAGAGTAGCCGAGATGTCCGCTGTTCAGTTTATTGTACTTATTGTTTTTGTTAAAATTAACAATAGACGCCAGGAAATTATCACGGAGTCGTGGGGAGGCCAGCTGTACCACTATTGAACGTGGTCTGGTATTATTTGGGTTGAGTTTGGCAACTCTGGTGCAATGCAAAATATCTCTGTTTTCCATGACACATCCAGACACTTTAGAGATTTCTGACACAATATCGAACAGATTTTCGTGTTTCTTCTCGGGTAAGCATTGAATTTCAATGTTGTTAGATCGAGTTTGCTGCTCCAGCTGATCCACACGAACATTTAGCAAGTTGACAATTTTCATCATCATCATCATCATTTCTAGATTCTCCTTCCGCAGTTGTATAACAGTCTCCTTAGATGAAACATGCTCCTTTATTAGGTCTTCATACTGACTGTTCATAAATTTCATAGAGTCATCCATGGCAGCAATTTTCGCGTTAATTGGCTGCAACTCTCTATTCAGTATTGCCATTATTGTTTCGTTAAGTTTAGATAACATTATCGATAATTCGGACTTCATAACATCTTGGATAATTTCGCGAACGTCATCTCGCGATAATAACTTTTCAGTAGTCACCTGGGGTGGAGATCCAAGAGCTTGCCTTTTGTTCCCTCTGGTGGTCGAAACATTACGCAGAGAAGCTTTTTCGTGCTTATTTTTGGGAGACGTGTCGTCATCCATGTTTAATTATTATGGGTAACCACTGCGCAAAATTCCAAAATATGGGTTTTATAGCAAAAAGCAAAGCAGCAGTTTTCAATGAGAGTGAACCCATAAACAAAATGGCAAGCAAAAATAAAATGCAAAAATAAAAATGCGCTGCTCAGATTCGAACCCGCGCTACCTTTAACGGGGTGTCACTCCTTACGCAAACTAGCTATTTCGTCTTGTAGAAACACTGTGAAATTAGCAATCAGTATTTCGTACCTGAGTCTTGATGAGCGGGGCAAACTGTGGATTTGTAACCATATATGGTAGCGCGCCGAGCCGTTTCGTGTGTTCTGACTCACCACCGTCCGGCGAATAGGAGCAGCTCGCGTAGATGTGACTCACTGTTGTTTGGAGTTGTGTTTTGCTTTACAATTTGAAACTGCATATTTCTTCGCATTTAATGAATAACTCTTAGTTATTATTTCACCAAGTCATGTAGTAACTTATACACTGTCTATTTTTTGTAAACTGTATTAAATTGATTTGATAAATTAACAGAAAATATTTTATTATTACGGAGTGACTTGCGACACGTCTTACTGCTAGCGTGCGGCGCGCGCGATTGAAGCGCGTAGGTGGGAGTTTCATCAATTAATATATTAGTTGAGATAAATGAGAGTTTTAGGTACTAGATATTCGTTGGTGTTTATGGGCAGGATATTTATGAGAAAGTTTAGATACGTGGATAGAATGGAGATGACTAACTACCCTGATTATTACAGACAAAAGGAATATGGAGCAAGAAATAAAGGAAAACATTTATAAAAATAAAATATAAAACCACACGAAAAAACATATAAAAAATAAGAAGACATGCTGCACCAAACCCAAAAACACTGGGATTAAGATAAGTGATGATCCAATATTTAAATTATCCTGTCTTCGTCTTCGAGATTTAAATGTTTACCTGTAGTAGCCCCGCTACGCTTCGACTCACTCGCACATAGTTTAGCGCCATAGGAAAGAAAGAGATAGCACTATCCCCATAGGCGCTTGATCACCCTACTAAAACATTCCTCATTCGTTTCCGTGCGCGCGCGGCTACCGCACATGGTGAAATAAGTTTTTTCGGTTTTCGGATTTTATTGTTGTCAAACAGTTCAAAAATCTTTTGAAATGCCAAATAGGAAGCATGAAGACAGTAAAGAAGATAAATGGCGAAGAAAATTAAAGAAATATGAACAAACCTTATCCAAGAAAGACGTTATAATTATGTCTATTGAAGGTAATGTACCAACTACCCACAAAACATTTTTTTTTTGTGATCATTGTTATAGTGCAAAATACAAAGCTTACGTTTATAAAAGTTATTTGTACAATGGTACCTTAGATCTAACACGAGATGTTAGACGGTACATCAAACATTCGAGTCAATACGAGATATTGACCTATTGTCTTCTTTTTTTTAGAGTCAATACGAGATATTGACCTATTGTTTTCTTTTTTTAGAGTCAATACGAGATATTGACCTATTGTTTTCTTTTTTTTAGAGTCAATACGAGATATTGACCTATTGTTTTCTTTTTTTTAGAGTCAATACGAGATATTGACCTATTGTTTTCTTTTTTTTAGAGTCAATACGAGATATTGACCTATTGGTTTCTTTTTTTTAGAGTCAATACGAGATATTGACCTATTGTTTTCTTTTTTTAGAGTCAATACGAGATATTGACCTAGATATTGTGTTTATATTAGAGTTGAAACGAGGTATTGACCTAGATATTGTGTTTATATTAGAGTTAATACGAGATATTAACCAAAAATATCGGACAGCGTTGCGTCTAAGCCTTCGTCACCTGACTGCTCGCCTACGCCGACGGCTGTGGTGACGTATGACATAGCGGCTGACTCAGCGAGGCCCGTGGATGAGCCAAGCACCTCTGCACGGTGTGCGTCACCCGTGCCACGCGAACTTTCTACAATGGGGGGAAGTACATCACAGCCAGCTGACCCCCAGGGTGTGACACTCCCGGCCGATGGCGACAATGTTCCTCCTATCGCAGATCCCGAGCTCCTAAGGGCTCTAGGGGATTTCTAAGCTGAAACCGTCGGTTGGGGTCCTGATATTGTAGCTGATTTAGCGAAGAGATGGGACCCTATCCTAAAACTTACAAAAAAAAAAAAAAAAAAAAAACCTGCTTCCAAGAAATTGTTCCTTAATTAAAGCTCCAACGCTTAATCCTGAATTAACTGTAATGCTAAATGAGTCCGCAAAAAATTGTGACGTCAGGATTCAGAAGAAGTAATCACAATGGGTAACGTTCTTACTATCTTAGGAAGGACGATGTCAGGTATATTGACGAAAGCCAGTGACACTGCCGATATCCTACGTCTCCTTACAGACGCGACAAAGCCGTTGTCAGATTCTCATTACTTGGAGACTGAGGCTAGAAGATCTCTTTTTACTCCAATGGTTGACCAGACCTTTTTAAAGCCAGGATCGAACTACCGCCGCCACGGGTCAATGCAGGCGTCAGCCCCTCACCAGCACCCTGCCAGCGGGAGCGGCCCCCATAATGAAGCAGTAACTTCTCAGGTATACTCTCATGCTGGCCGCTTAAGGCATTGTATTGAAGCTTGGAAAGAGGTTACTAATGGCAAAACGATTCTTGAGGCCATTTCTGGTTATAAAATTACCTACCTTTCTTAAGAATCCTGTACAACATCCGGGCATGATTCCAAAATCGTATTTCTTGAAAGATGACAGGTTTTGTATTAAACGAAAATTGAATCGTTTGTTGCAAGCGAATGTCATACGTAAATGTAATCCTACCCGCGATCATTTTGTTTCTAGTATTTCTATAATTCCTAAGAGTAATGGTGAAAATCGACTGATTCTACATTTGTCGATGTTAGCCATTTTAAGATGGAAGATGTAAGGAAAGGTGTAAAGTTAATGCTACATAGTTAACTTGGACTTTAAAGAAGCATACTTTTTGATACCTATTCACAATAATCATGTAAAGTTTTTGAGATTTTATTTTGATAACATTCTGTACAAATTTTTGGTTTTACCTTTTGAATTGAGCTCAGCTCCACATGTTTTTACAAAACTTATGAAACCAGTTTCTACTTTTTATGATGTCGAGTTTTTAAATCAGTATTCGATTTAGATGACAGTTGTTACTTCGGAGACAGTTATGAAGAATGCTTAAAACATTCACGAAAGCATTAAGGGCACTTAGAATTTGTAATAAACTATGAGAAAAGTTCACTGGTACCAAACCAAAAATTGACAGTTTTTAGGTTTTAATTTAAACTCTAAAACATGACCCTAGAGCTCCCTTTAAAGAAAATACGCGACATATTGTCACGTAAAGACAATAATTATGCTTCTTACGACGAGAATGAAATCACTATTCGTGGTTTTGTTCGCTACTTAGGCAGCCTGACAGCTGCTTGCCGGCCGTTGCTTACGGGTGGTTGTACACAAATCTTTAGAGCGGGACAAATACCTAGCCTTATTAGATAATGACTATTATGACAAGATGATGACTGTTCCAAATAGTTCACGCGTTGATTTGACTTGGTGGAATTCATCAATTTTAAACTCGAGAAACCCTATCAGACCAATGTCGTTTGTATTCGAGATCCTTAGTATAAGCTGGGGTGCAGCCTCTGGGGAAGAGAGTATGGGCGGTTCGTGGACGAGCGTCAAAATCAAAATAAAAACAAAGCATTTATTTCAAGTAGGCCAATTACATGAAAATTAAATCAAGCTACAGTCCCAGCCACAAGACATCCTAGTCATATTAACTATTTGGAACTCCTTGCAGCCTATTTTGGACTTAAATCTTTCGCGAACAAGGTCACTATATTGTCACATACTCCTACGCATTGACAATAAGACGGCGATCGCTTACATAAATAGAATGGATGGAGTGCAATACCCACATCTCAATGAAATTGCTCGTGGTGGTAAGAGGGAGATATTCCTTTTTGCTTCCTCCATAGCGTCATCCCAGAATATTGAAGCAGACACAGAGTCAAAAAACATGGATATTGAGTGGAAATTGCACTTACATCATTTGATACTATTGTTTCAAAGTTTGATGAACTTGAGATGTATATTTTTGCATCGAGAACGAACTCTAAATGTAAAAAAATATATATCATGGAAGCGCGATCCCTATGCATACAACGTGGACGCGTTCATTATTAAATGGGATATGTTCTTTTATACGTTCCCACCATTTTCACTTATTTTAAAGGTTCTGCAAAAGATGGTTGCTGATGAGGCAACCGGCATAATTGTAGTGCCTCATTGGCCATCTCAAGCATGGTTCCCAGTATTCACATCTCTTGCTGTAAGTGAAATATTTATATCTTTTATTCTATATGGGAGTGTTTAAGTTGAAGCCTTCCTTCACTAAAACGGGGAAAATTTATTCCCTTTATGATCGACGTACACGAACTGGCGTAAGTCAGGTAGTTTAAAATAATTATATTTTTAGCCTTGCTTTAAAATTAAACAACTATTTTTAGAATTGTCTTGCAGGCGTCATCCAGCTGCTAATCTAGCTTTAAACGATGGTGGTTATATTGTCACGATAAGGGATTAGATCCGTTCCGGATCTGAGTACATGATTAGCTAGACTTTTTGCCTCAATGTTTCACAAATAGTTAGATCTATGTATAGAACATTTAACAATCACCGTAAGTGATAAAGCCGAAGCTTTATCACTTACTTCCGGAAATAATGTGGGATAAGACGAACGTGTCTAAAGATTCTTTAGCTGAAGCCTTCCTTCTCTAAGTATAATTATTGTACATGGAATTCCAATATCGTTCTTAATTATGTTGGTGATTTATACCCCAGCGATAGTTTGTTTGGAGCAGTTGAGCAAAAAATTTGTTGTAGTATTGGCTTTATCAACAAGCCAAAGATGTCAGACGCTCTCATTGATTAGGTTGCTCAATATTATGATCAATCAAGACAAAGTTTTAATCACTATTACTGATTTGATTAAGACATCTGGTATAGGTAAATCCCAACCAATCCTTGACCTTCCTTTTTTTTCCGAAAGCGTCCTGCAATCTGTCCTGCAGAGACTTTAATAGCTTACATGAATGATACGAGTACATCCATCAAAAGAAGTACTTCGCAAACTGTAGGGCGATGGATAAAGCAGGGTTTGGGTTTGCTAGTGGCATTGACACTGAAATATTCAGTGCCCATTGTACTCGGCATGCATCATCTTCTGATGCACATCAAGCAGGAATCAGTGTCAATATCATTAGGAGAACCGCTGGGTGGTCAGATCAATCTGCCACCTTAGCTAATTTTATAATCGGCTAATCGCTCAAACAAATTGTGAATTAGCAAACGCTGTTCTCAGTAATCATAATCAGTAAGGAAGTTTTGCTTATTTCTTTGGTTATAATCATTAAGGTTATTTATTTTTTGTTTATTAATTGAAACAAGAATACAATATATTGTGTTATTATCTTCAGGAATTCATCTTTTAATTTTAGTCCTACCTATAACATTGTAAATGTCTCTCTCTAAACATCTACAGGTAAACATTTAAATCTCGAAGACGAAGACAGGATAATTTAATAATCAAACGAACTTACCTGAAGTGAAGTTCGATTTTAATTATCCTGTCTTCGTCGAAGAGATTTAAGGTCCCTCCCGACCCTGACATTCAGGTGGACCTTTCATTTCCCTAAACAATGTTATAGTTCGTCCAGTAGACCGGTACCTACTCTGAACTGAATGAGGAATGTTTTAGTAGGGTGATCAAGCGCCTATGGGGATAGTGCTATCTCTTTCTTTCCTATGGCGCTAAACTATGTGCGAGTGAGTCGAAGCGTAGCGGGGCTACTACAGGTAAACATTTAAATCTCTTCGACGAAGACAGGATAATTAAAATCGAACTTCACTTCAGGTAAGTTCGTTTGATTATTAAATTATACTACATTCGTTACAGTAAATGCGAAACCTGAAACGTGTGTCTAGTATTTTTATCTAAGTATTCTATGTACAAAACAAAATTGTATCATGAAAAATCACAAAGTTATAAGCTTGTTCTGTTTACCTGGCTGTCCGTAAAAAAACGTGGTCACCACGCGCCGCCTGCGCTGTGCGCCCGCGCCTCGTGCCGCTATGATCTGTCAGTGTTGTGTGCGTATAATATTTTGTTTTTTTTTGGGACAACTTATAACCTGGTGTCAAAATATTGGAATAGATTCAGTTGCTTATTCTGAACAAACTCATTCAGGTTTCGCATTTATACAAAAAAAGAAATTTGTTATTTCGGGTAGGTACTAAAAGGTTTACCTAGAGACTTTCACAGAAGATGCAGGGTCTAAACAGACTCATCACAAAGCTGTCAACCAAGCATTCTGTGCATCAAACTAAGTGACTTTACGCAAAAATCATTGCTGGAAAACGACTTTTTTTTAGGGTGAAAAATCATGTTTTGAGGTAGAACTCAATGTAACGCACTCAAAACGTTAAGCTGATGGATGGTGTAATAATCTTACAATAAAAATTGTATTAAAAAAAAAGTTGTCAAAAAGTTGTAACTTTGACCCCCAATATTTCCGTAACTAGAAGGTTCCCAGGCATGGTGTAGAAACTCAAACTCAAAAACTCAAACTCAAATCATTTATTTCAACTAGACCATTACGGCACTTTTGAATGACAAAAAATTGAAAGAAAAATCAAAGCTACAGTCACAGACACAAGGCATAATAACTTGCGAAAGTACTGTAGTTGCCCATTCCCTAGCGTAGATCTCTATGGAGAAGAACGGGCAAGAAACTCCATGGACACTCTTTTCAATCAAAAATGTTGTTACAAAATCTTGGTTACATCTTTCATGTTGAGATTATAGATATATGTGAGAACGATGTAGAAAGACGTGCACAATAAGAGCGTCCAGAGTAAAAAAATAAATCAACAATTTAAAATAAAGCAATTCAAATGATCCATGGCAGCTAAGAGATGACCAGTCCCGACTGACAGCGCCCGTTCACGAACATGACGCATGGATCAGCGCCATTCAATTCAACCATATTGAAGGGAACTAAATGACCCGACTCACCCGCCACCATCAGCAAGACATTTAAGCGAGCATGACATTCTCTCAGCCACCAAGGCATATTCAAGTCAATGAAAGATAACTAAATGCAAATGGAAGCTTTACAGTACATGGTACTCACACATGTGCTATGCAATTATACAATACTAAGAGATGGACTCTATACAATGCAAGAATACTTTTACAATCTTCTGCAGCTACCACAATAGTTGTCCAATAAGGTTGCACCTATGGTTGCGGAGCAGGACCAGCATTTAGCCAAGCATTTTTATCCTCAATGTAATCCCCCAGCTTATAATATGCTTGCCTACATAGTGTGCGTTTTACACAAGATTTAAATTTCGTCTCATTCAGTTGTAGAATGTGGGGAGGTATTTTATTATAACATTTTAAACAGTACCCCATGAAAGATGAATCCACTTTAGCAAGCCTGAAACCTGGCTGAACTAGTTGGTCCCTATTTCTAGTATTATAGTGGTGTCTGTCACCTCTTTTACTGAATAAATGCAGATTTTTCCTAACGTACATAATGTTTTCATAGATGTATTGACAAGGTACTGTCATGATATTAATTTCCTTAAACAGTTCTTTTAGAGAATCGCGTCTACGTAATTCATATATGGCTCTGATGGCTCTTTTCTGCAGAATAAAAATAGACTCGATGTCTGCAGCCCGTCCCCATAGTAAAATACCGTATGACATAATACTATGAAAATAACTAAAATAGACTATCCTCGCCGTATCAACATCAGTATATTGACGGATTTTTCTAACAGCATACGCTGCTGAGCTCAGACGGCCTGCAAGAGATGTTAAATGAGGACCCCATTGTAGCCTGTGGTCGAGCGTAATTCCCAAGAAAACCGTTTTATTGACAAATTCAAGTTTCTCTTGATTCAATACTATGTCACAATCACTACTTTTGACATTTGGTAAAGCAAATCTTATGCACTTAGTTTTTTTCCCATTTAGTACTAAATTATTAGCGGTAAACCAGTTATGAACCTGCAGTAGGGCGCTATTTACGTCGTCAAGATTTGTGGCACGTCTGTTTATCCTAAATATTAAAGAAGTATCATCAGCAAACAACACCATTTGCGGATGGTTGTTAAATAAATGGGGTAGGTCATTAATGTATACTAAAAAGAGGAAGGGACCCAATATCGAACCTTGTGGTACACCCATTTTTACTTTTAAACCCATCGAATTTACACCCTTTACTTGTACATGCTGCTGTCTATCATTAAGATATGAATTTACTAAACTAAGCGCAAGTTTACCTAAACCGTAATGCTCAAGCTTCAAAATCAGGGTTTCGTGATTTACGCAATCAAATGCCTTCGAGAGGTCACAGAAGATTCCTATGGCATCTTGTGCCTCTTCCCACGCAGTAAAAATGTGTTTTAATAAAGTGACACCGGCGTCAGTCGTACAACGTCCTTTGGTGAAACCATACTGATGTTCGTGTAAGATTTTATTGGTGTTAAAATGGTTAAGCATCTGATTGAGCATTATCTTTTCAAACACCTTGCTAAAAACCGGCAACACGGATACGGGCCTATAATTGTTGGTGTCTTTAGTGTCCCCGGATTTAAAAAGTGGTATTACCTTACTGAATTTCATTAGATCCGGGAAGACCCCTTGATCCACGCACAAATTAAATATTGAGGCTAAATACGGCGCTACAGTCTCAACAATTGAGGTACAAGCTTTGATAGACTAGAACTAAAAGAATATCCCAATGACGGGGAGCACAAGTGCCTTTCGGCTTCGTTAAGAGGTGTTTTACACCCTTTATGAACGCGTCTTCAAATTCTTGTTTCCGTGCCGTTAACTGTTAAAGAGTTCCCCAACCCTGGCTGCAGGAAGAGATAATTTAAAAAAAAAACATCTTATCTACGAGTATCAAAGTTGAACACGTATATACAAACTCTGATGACCGCGCCATTAAAGATTGAAGTGTTCTTTCGTGAGGAGACGATCCTGCATGCAGGACAGGTGGACAAAAGGTGAGTGCTCAATAGGTTGGGGAAAACTTGTCTGAAATTAAGTTGCAAGATTTGACCAATAAAGAAAGAGAGAGAGAGATTGAAGTGATAATTGTAATCCTCAGCCAATTAGCACAACATATTTGTACGCCTCCTGGCATAACATGGCGCTCTTTTCATCAACATAAGACCTGTAATTTTTTACCCATGTTAACAAATAAATTATGATTTGATTTGATTTGATTTTAAACACTAGCAAGCTATCTAACAAGGCAAGTTGAATAAAAAACTTAAATAAAGCTTATAAAACATTATCATTTGAGTAATAAAAAGATTAGACAATTTGGTTCATTCTTGTTATTCACTGAAAAGGTAAAAATAGCGCGTAAGAATAAAATAATATGTACCTTTGTTCCTTGAATCTACTCCTAAAGACCTTTGACTTAGAGCTTGGTGTAATTCATAAACTTCAGAGCTATTAGCATTGTTTGAAAAAATACAATAGATTTTTTTGTTGTCTGGGCAAAGTTGGTGTGACAATCTCATCTTGTAAAACAAACGCGCCAAATGCACACGAACCAAAAGTCCCTCAATAGGTCTGATCACACAACCTCTGATACGTACTTAGAATGAAAGTGAATGGGTAGCCCGCAAAATTCAAAATTTCTTACGTTTTTTCAATTTGCAGGCCAATGCTCTAATGTAGGAAAGGTCGAGGAATGTCTTTGACCTAGAAAAAGTAATTCTCGACCTATATGAACTTGGAGGGTTTTGTATTGTATTGTACAACGAGCTGGTGTCCACCTCCACGTCAAAGCGCGTATTTTGCGTATGGGCTATAATCCGCCACGCGGGCCCAGTGCGGGTGTAACATGTCTTCGAATTTTTGGTTCTAGAACATGCCGGTTTCCTCACGATATTTTCCTTCACCGTTTTTGAGAGCAGTGGTGGTGATGAAATAAATTACACAAAGTAATGCGCCAGCCTGGGTTCGAACCCACGACTTACGTTCGTAAGTCGGGTCCGCCACCACTGGGCCACCGCTGTGATTATAATTCTGTAACTACGTATTACGTCTTTACAGTCACTAACAATATTTTAATGAAAATAGAACCTAGCACTGGGTTGTAAATTGCCAAAAAACCCCTTACCCTGGAGTATCCACCACAATTCGAATCTTAGCTCACTGGACCACCACAACAGACAGGTGGTCAATTGTGCTTAAAAAAAAAACAAACAAAAGTGACATACCATACTCTATGACCCCCGCTCCGCACTTGAGGACAGACCCCAAGCTCATACGACACGACCTCCCGAATCCCGTAGTAAATCTCGTAAAAAGGATTTGCCCCGTTGTATTCGACGCCGATTTACCGCGATACATACTCGTATATAATTCAAACGTATTTAGTTCCAGAGGTTGGGCCGTAATGGCTCACTTTTAGAGGGACTTGTCCTTTTTTAGTTTCTTTGTGTTTTCTCGGACGTGATTTGGAGATGTTTTGGGCTCGTTCGTAATTGGTGTAGCTTGTTCTTTTCAGGAGATAAAGTACTTTTATAATTTGGACATTACATGCCTATTACAGTGTATTTGAAGGTTACAAGGTATTTGAGGACGACATGCAATGGCTAAATAATAACAATCGCTCGGGTTGATCTTTAGTTTAAACCGTGCTTGTCAGTCCAACCGAGTTTCTACAGTGCCTCAAAAAGCACGTTGAGCCGTTGGTCTCGGCTGTTATGGCCGGTTATATAGATCTTTGAAGTTCTGGACCTGTTAGTGTGAAAAGGTTGTAATGATGATTTTAATGATGACTAGCACTTCGCCCGCAACTTTGTCTGCAAAAATATAATTGAATGCCTATACCACCCACACCAATGTAGCTTTCTGCAAGTGAAACATTTTTATAAATTGGATCATTCGTTCCGGAGATTATACTCTGCTAATACCTCATTATAATACTGGCATAGATGACTCTGTAAAGCCAAACATAGGACACTTTCATTCCAGTATTGCGTTCCCGTGAAATAATATCTGACTAAAACGCAAATCCGAGCAAAAGCTATTCTAAACTAACATTACAAAGATTTTAGATTTTTTGTTTGTTTGTATGTTTTTTTTGTTACGAGTTCATTCAAGAACTATTCAACCGATTTTAAAAATTCTTGCATCATTACAAAGCTACATTAACATTGAGTAATATAGGATTTACATTATATTGATATCATGCAAATCAGCAGAGATATAACAATTTTTACGGACGAAGTCGCGGGGGGAATGTTAGTCTATACATATAAAAAAATACCTGTTTCAGCTTTAAAAAAAAAAAAACATCCAGAGACGTAAAAAAGAGGGTTTGTGTTTAAAATTAATTAATTTCATACACCTATACAATAAAATCCATTGAAGTGGAAACCTTTACAAGTTGCTATAAATACTTCAAATCTAATACAGGTAAATGTTATTTCTCAATTTTCTTGAAATTTGATTTTTGAAGTGAATACGCCCAAAATAGCGGAATTCAAGAAAATCGGCTTTTCTCGGTATAAGTAGTTGGTAATACAGAGTGGAAACGGTAAACGGGGCAGTAAGGGGAGCTGCAGCT
Source organism: Xestia c-nigrum (assembly GCA_916618015.1). Taxonomy (NCBI): domain Eukaryota; kingdom Metazoa; phylum Arthropoda; class Insecta; order Lepidoptera; family Noctuidae; genus Xestia; species Xestia c-nigrum. The sequence continues at coordinate 22,090,663 of OU745250.1, forward strand.
ACACAAAAATGGTCTTAGGTAACAATCCGTAATTTTTTCACAAAATGTTTATCCCCATTCACAGATTTCATTAAAAAATAAAGTACAGTTAGCAAGAAAATTGCCATTTTACATAAAACAAGTTTTTTGATGCCAATCGATCATCTTTCCGACACTAATCAAGAAGTGAAGAAGAAGAAGTTCTTCCAAACCAACCCAGGTTAGAGTACTCAAAAAGTCAGAAATCGCAAAAAAATAACTTTCAGCGGGGCAGTGTAGAGAAAATAGTTAGCCAGAAAATTGCTATTTTACACAAAACATTTTTTTGATGCCAATCATTATTTTCTATTATACATAAGACATACAGTCGGAAAAGTTATAAAAACATTACAAACGAGTACAAAGCCTACTTACTATCTACAAATAAAAAATGCTTTGTCCTGAAGGACTATCTGATGGATCAACGCACAGCCTAAACCGCAGATTGTAGAAACCTGAAACTTGGAGGGTGTATTTTCTATATAACGTAGGCATACGATAAGAAAGAATTTTGAAATTATACCCCTAAGGGGGTGAAAAGGGGGGGGGGAATTGTATGGGAAAATGTGATTCCTTGGTCCAATCTACTTCAAACTTTGCAATCAACAATATTAACAGAATTTATGGACGCGTTTCATATTGCATTGAAATTCATCCCCTAACGGGGTTAAAAAGGGGTAGAAACTTATTTTGGCGGTGATTTGTTTCGAATTCGATATCAATACTCCTTCGAGATTTTGATATAAACTACAAGTTATTTTGATACATGTTTCAAAACCCAATCCGATTTTATTCCAAAAAGGTTGAACTCACATAAAAATTTGGAGCAAAATTGCTAATACTCTTTAAAATAGGAATGTCTCGAAAGTCACCGTAAAATATTAATACCGAATTTAAGGTTTCTAAGCTTTGAAGAGGTTGTGGGTTGTGCACTTTAAGACACGGCGTCATAGCGTAGGGACGTAGAGTTTGGAGGTCCGCAACGGTTTACAGCAGCTATATCGTGTTGCGGCTCAATTAATGCACCTTGATGAGAACACCAGACCTAGCTGGAGTATGACTGTCATCGAGTGTCTAAGTATGAAGATGTAAAGCTGTCAATAGAAGCCTTTAAAGCTGTTTTTGTAAACATGGCAATTTATTCTTATTCAAATAAATACGTTGTTAATCACAAGTATTTGATTTTGAACAAAATTGCCCTTGGGTACGTAAATTGACTTCAATGTATATCTTAGGAGATACACCGTTTTAAGTAATTCGGCAGCAAAATAATGATCATGTACCGGGCGTGCATTTTCATTATGCGGAAGGATGTGTGTGATGTGCTCTTTGATAACTGTATTATAGGTACTTACGACCCACTCTCTGTAACCGTCTCTCTCTCTTATGTGATGCAGACGAAGTTGCGCGGGTCAGCTAGTTATAAATAAATCTGAATATTCACAGCTTAACACATGATCCAGCTCATAGCTCAACATACATATTCAAGTCCGATATTAAACTAATATATTATTCAAAGCCAATACATTATCTCCAATGGACGTTAGACGGCGCGGCGGTAAACCACACCATTGTTATCATTAGGAATGTCATTCAAAAAGGGAAAGCCAATGAAATCATGAAATATGAGAGCTCTGTAATCCGGGCGAAGTAAGATAACGTTAATTAATTTGAGAATAGATGTTTCATACAATATGTATAATAACTCTGTATTTACACACAAAAAGTATGTCGCATCCTAGGTGGCCGAGATGCGAAGTATCGGGTCTTCTTTACGATCCGACATAGTTTCAAATAGATGTGGGCATTGACGCGGGTACTCGAACGAAAGATAATTTAAATTAAAATAACTTTATTCAACCAACGGTTTTACAATACGAGAAACAAACACGTGCGTTGGTACTGAGCGTCTGCCAAGGCTGTCGGAGCTCCACTGTCGCAACACTCCGTCCCTTCTACAGCCTTCACTGCATCCCCTCTACCGACGATCGTGTCCAAGCGCTAGGCGCTTGCGTTTCCGGTATTGTTAGTTCACAATACTAATTGATAGATGGCGCTGCTAGTTGCACTATGGCGCCTTCAATCCACGACACGGCCATCCCTGACTAGCACCAGTCCTCGGGTGTAGTACCTGTGGACAAAATACTCCGAGAGTAATCTCGCTCGGCTATCCTGCCAATCGTAACAAAGTTGTTTCTACATGGTACTCTATTTCTCCTAAATCTAAGTACTAAAATCACCTGTCGTGATTGACAATGCCCTGTTATTAAGGCTTCGTACACAGTGCTTCCTGCACAACATGATTCATTGGAAAAGGTCCGATCAACAAGGTAATCAACGGAAAACTATTTCCACAAATCTGAAACTAATTTCATAGGCAATGCATACTCAACTCATCAAACTTTCGTCACAATCTGTGCACCAACACAGATCAGAATCGCACCAACGATTCATTGCATACTCACTGCCACATGTGCTACAACACATGAGACACTCTGTACACCAACACAGACCAGAATCGCACCAACGATTCTCAAAACATCTTGCGCAAAATGTGCTACAACACATAAAGCGCTCTGTGCACCAATACAGACAGAAATCGCACCAACGACTTCTCATAGACCCATCGCCACATGTTACTCATGAGGTGCGGTCAAGAGTTTCGAGTATGAGTACACACGCCATTCTTAATCGGTTGTGGTTTCACTACCACTGTCATCAACTGTGACATCTAACTCTCGAGGAACTTGGTGATCGGGGATCTTTCTTACAGAAGCTAGGGATCTTTCTCACAAAAGCTATAATTTTCGAAATAGCATTACTGAACCTTGGTCTATACCAGTTAGAGTACGACAGCATCAATATGCTCACTCTTGAGTCAAGACAAAACTGAATTGGCTCTCTGCAGTCATAACAAAATGAAATCGACTCACCAGAGTGATGAAAAATCCCAGTAGATGCTCATGCGGTAATAATCACACACATGTACACGCGACGTTACTCAGGAGCTGTGCTCATTGCACCACCGCTGCTAGTACCGCCATTCAAATTCAGGTAGCCTTATGTCCTTACTTGAACCTCCTGGTATAATGTCCTCGTGTGATGGTAACCCTGCAAACAAATACTCCACAACAGAAATTTGTTCCACTCGGTCACTCATGACCACATCTTTAAGGAAACGCATAACTTGATAATAATTTTACAAAAAAAAGTTATCAATAACAAAAGATTCCTCTAAGTCTCAATCATAATTACTCAGCTAAACTCAACTAAATCAACTTCGATCACATACAACGCTCATGGCCCGGCTGCCGCAGCAGCTAGTGACACTCATGCCACCCATTTCGTCATCACTTCATGTGATACGACCACACACATCATAGAGTCTACGACTCCCAGGTCATTACAAGACCAAAACAACAATAGTCTCCATTGAGACCCAGGTCCCCGCCATACCACCAGCTGCCCATCGCCCCCTGAACAACTCACAAGTGAGTTGCAGTTACGACTACAGACAAGTGCGTACAGTGCGACCAAATAGCCATGGTATGTGTCTACTACTCGGTGGAGGTACTTTCATCACCGTCCTCTACATTGAACTCATTAGGTACACTACTTAGAGGCATCTTTCTTAACCTACACTGTGCGTATTTGTAGGCACGATTAAAATTCAAAACTTTCATTTTATGATACTGATCATCATCACCATCGTCATCATCATCATCATAATCATCATCATCATCATCGTCGTCATCACCATCATCTACCTAGCATTCTCCCAATTATTTTGGGGTCGGCTTCCAGTCTAACCGGATGCAGCCGAATACCAGTATTCTACACGGAGCGACTGCCTATCTGACCTCAACTACCCAGTTAATAATGGGTAATACGATACCATTTGGTAAGACTGGTTGTCAGACGTTTTGGGCCACCGACTACTAACCTAGGCAAGCATGGCCCAACCCAAAGATCGGCCCCAGCGGCTGTTATTATTTAGTCACGAATTTATGACGATTATCGTCCAAAATCTCAATCACTAATTTAACAAGCAACAGTAATTTCCAGGAACATTCAGTTCCAGAATCAAAATCAAACTTAAAACACTCACCAAAGTGCTTTACGGTTCCTAATGGGGGCTCGACAATGCAAAGGTCGACTCACTTCACCACCAGTACTGCAGCACTGTACCAGCGCTGGCCTGCTGTGCAGCGACTGGCGATGTGACCCAGTGTGCCACACTTGAAGCACAACAATGAGCCGTTGCTGGCCTGCGGGGGCTGCGGGGGCTGCCCAACGCCTGTAGCAGCCGGCACAGGCAACCACTTCTTGATGGCGACCGACTTTTTCCAAAAAAAACAGTCTGTGATAACACACCAAGAGCACGCATCGGACTCGGTCTATCGGTATCGAATTCCGGCGACACTATCTTATTATTCACTGGGTATGTTCAAAGAGATTGTAAACGATACAAAGTCTAAACGATACCAAGTCTTTGTCTTGCATTTCAAACAGTTAAAGTCACTAATCACATTCGCACTCTTCACTGATCGTCTTTAACACTTAAAACGACGTGTATCCCGGTTTTTCTTTCACATGGTAAATAACACTTGTTTAGTGTCTGTTTACGAGCACTATGATCACTGATAAACTAAAGCTATTGCGGGTAGGTATTAATAAGCACACTAATCGATCTACCCTCTTTCTTGTTCATTTTTTTGCACTCGGTACCCGACACACAAAACTCATCGCGAATATTTTTACCTGACTACGTCGAAGCCAAAAAGGAGGGTTATGATTTTATTTTCAGCACTTTTTCGATTTTTACACACTTGATACCGATTGTTATTGACACTTTATGCGCGACATACGCGGGGTATGATCTCATTAGCACGGTTTGATCTCAATTAAGATGTTGAGGAGCCATCAGCGTCCGAAGTAAGTTCTCGTCCCATCGTGACGTCATCGCTGCATTTTCCGTATTTTCTTTAGCTCGAGTGAATCCCAATTCTGATGTCGCATCCTTGGGTGGCCGAGATGCGAAGTATCGGGTCTTCTTTACGATCCGACATAGTTTCAAATAGATGTGGGCATTGACGCGGGTACTCGAACGAAAGATAATTTAAATTAAAATAACTTTATTCAACCAACGGTTTTACAATACGAGAAACAAACACGTGCGTTGGTACTGAGCGTCTGCCAAGGCTGTCGGAGCTCCACTGTCGCAACACTCCGTCCCTTCTACAGCCTTCACTGCATCCCCTCTACCGACGATCGTGTCCAAGCGCTAGGCGCTTGCGTTTCCGGTATTGTTAGTTCACAATACTAATTGATAGATGGCGCTGCTAGTTGCACTATGGCGCCTTCAATCCACGACAAGTATATTAAGTAGTATATCAACTGTCTGGTGAACACGACACAAGCCTTGCTTAGTGTGGCACTAGATGGCGCTGGGAATATTGTCCAGCGATATTTATTTATTTTTATTTTAGACAGGTTGATTTAGTCAGCTGCGTCCGTCAAGATTGAGTTTTCCGTCAATAACAGTGAAACTCATATCCAACTTGTAAACAAAATTCAAACACTTTCCATGTCATACTTCCATACTTTGCCTCTCTGGTCGTTGCTCTAGGTCTGGGTTCGAGATCTGGAATCTCTTAGTAGCCGCTATATATGGCAATAATATGTTTGCCCTCCATTACCTACTCAAATATAAATGGCGAAATGTGTGTGTACTTAATTACAACCCTGCATATCCCTTTGGGGAGTACAAGCGTGATGTTCTTCTATGTTACATGTGTCGAAATAATCTGTTCACTGTTGTGTAGGAACTGTTAATTTTACTGCAACAGTAAAACTTCTTTAATAAAAATAATATCGTTGGACATTTAACACACACTGCCATCTAGTATCACACTAAGCAAGGCTTGTGTCGTGGACACCAGATAGTTGATATACTACATATATACTTTTTTGTTTGTTAATACATACTTATTACACATATAAACATCCATGACTCGGAAACAAATGTCTATGCTCATCACAGAAACATTTGCTCCTACGGCATTCGAACCCAGGTAAGAACGTAAGGCGGCCTCACTACCACTACGCCATTTGGGTCGTCGCCAATGTTAACATTACTTTATCGTTTATGACGATAGAGTAATGCGCAAGGAGGTACATTTTACAAACGTTATTTGATTGTACACAGAATCCAGTATAATTCAAGTATTGCTAAAATAAACTTGTGTCTATCACTGTTTTGAGCTATCACGGTTTACAACTTAACTTACAATTTCATTTGCGGGATGTATCTTCTAGGAGCTCAATAACAATCACGGAAGATATCCCGTAAGTGGCATTTTAAGTATAACTTGAGTCTAATTGCTGAGCCATTCTTCAAACCGCGTCACAAAAATAAAACAAAAACAATTACCTCAAATCCCACTTGGAGAGATACCAACAAACTTCAAAAGACCAATTTATTTATAGAAAACGGAGCAAAGCCCAAAACAATACAAACAACAACTTTTCAACAACAACAAATCTACCTATTGATCTCGAAGTTAATTTTCCCTTAAACTATGACAAGCGAGAGTTTAAACACGATTCGCGGATTAGCGGCGAGATGAAACGCCCTCGGTTCGAGGCCTCCGAGCTTGTGGTTAAGACTAGTTTAGTCGTAATTGATTAATTTCTATTTTCAAAGTGTTGATGTGAATTATGGATGTAAACAGTTGAAAATTCGGCGGTTTTAGTGAAGGTTTGAAGGTTAAGGAAGACGAGGAAGGAAAATCGTTTCGGTGGATTACGTCAATGAATAGTTTGTCTTTGTAGGTGAGTACCTGTTGATGAATTTACTTTTTACTGTATCGAAACAGCAGCCTAGCTTTTTTCTAAGTCAACGCCAGTATTTTACATGAAGCAACTGCCTTTCTGACCTCCACAACCCAGTTAACTTAATACGTTATTCCTTGGTTGTTAGACTTCCGGGCTCCTGACGATATAGAAATGACAGTTGGAACCACCAGAGACGCGGAGAAATCTCGGTAAGTAAAGATGGCCGCCCATCCACATACTGACCTTGGCAAGAACTGCTTTACTTTGAAGATCGGCCCGTGCGGCTGATATTATTTAGCCACAAGCTTCTTCTCGCTTATTGTTACGTTTATTTGGGACAAAATTCTTAGTTTCACTTTCAATGTGTAATGATAAAATATGTTTATTTAGCAAATAGGTTTTACAAACAGTTTGTACTCGTAACTTTTTTTGAACTATGGGCCGGTTTTTCGAACCTAGCTACTCTGAGAAGAAACAAACTCAGAGGTTATGGTCTGTTTTAAATTCCAGACATAATTTTGCTCAACTCATATGAGGAACATGCAGGGAATGATTTGCAGATTAGTGTCTGAGATGGTCTTTTGCAACAAGAACCACACTATTTCCCCTCTGAAAGTTGACAAAATGATATTGACACAATGACGGTAGATTCATTATTATATTGGACTAGCTGACATTTTTTTTTTTATACCTACACGATAATTTGTTAAGTGATTTTGAAAATTTTAAATTGAGGTTGTGTTTTTATATTGTACCTTTACCTACCTAAGTATAAATTTTTGCATGCCAATTGGTAGAATGTACAAGGAACTGCTGTAACCATTACTGTAACAACTCATGTATGTACCTACATTCAACGCAAATAAATTATTTCTATTCTATTCTATTCTATTCTAGTATAGAAGTATAGATTAACTTAGGCCCCATTTGCACTATGTTTAGACGATATAATTTTATCGTTGGTTTTTAATTGATGGCAAAAGTCATGGACAACAGTTATCTTGTCGTCTCATATGTGAGCACCTCCATTTAAATACACAAACCACGACACTTAAAACTACACGATTATCTGTCGTCACGACATAGTGAGAAACACCTTTCTTTCCCGCCTTACGCTACCGAAAAGTTTATGATAATAATGTTGAAAGTCGTAGAAAATTTAAGAACACCTGTGACGGTTCCTCTGCTTAGTTTTACCACAAACCAAGGTATTCGAACCAACGAATATGGATTAAGAACAGGGATAGAGCTAGAAAATTACTGCCCGGAATAAAAAAAGCGTTCGACATTCTGTGAATCCTTGTTTAATCCCGCGCTCCGCGGTGTTGAAGATTTAATTAAGGCGAACGAGGAAATGTTCGGAGGAACTAACGTTTTTCTTTTTGGTTTAGTGTGTAAAGGTATTTTCATCACATTTTACTGCATTTTCAGTTGGTGATTGAGATTTAACTGAACTTTCAGTAGTCCAAGTGTGGTGTACAGAAAGGAGTTGACCTATTTCTTCTTCTGATTGTGAAGAAGTTTTCAGAAAACTGTTTTAAAAAAAAAACTGAAATAGTAGCTATGAAATATCTAATTTGTTGGAGATTTACGATAACTGGCGTTGGTCGCTAGAATTTGCTGAACGCATATATCACAGATTCGCGTGGTGCAAAAATACTGATTACTAACTAAGTATCACAACACCACTTAACCTTTACACCTGCTTTATCCAAAGGGTGAATCAGAGGTATCTTTATATCTTTTTTGGAATGGCATCTAGCACTGCGAGATGCCATTCCAAAAAAAGAAAAAACCTAATAACCGCATTTCGCCAGTTATGTTAAAGTCTCATGTAACAGGAGGCCAGCGTATAGCCATCAACCAAACCCAAATCCAGACTCTACTACTAAGAAAACAAAGTTATTTATTTCAATGTCAACAACGTACAATTTTTCTTCCACCTCGAAAATGGTACCGTCAGTTCACTGTCGACGATTTCGCGGGGTTCCCTCTACATTACCGTATTTGCTTAGATAGTGGCTCGACTCAGTCAGCGAGACGACGCCCCGTAATGGATTTCTGACGTTGAAATAAATGATAGATCGCCGCCGTACGATGCATTTACCTGTGGACATGTAGCTGAGCTACGAATGTTTGGAGGGAGCTTATTTAAAATAAGAAGGTATAGGAATGTCGATTATTAATTTAAATGGTTGAAGATCTGGGTGGGATACGCTACTAAAAAGTTATGCAGAATAACAAATATCAACTCACAAACACAAATTATCTTATATCACAATTTCATCCATCTATGTATCTGTCACCGTAAAATTGTCAAACACTTTAGATTGTAATCTCTCTAGCGAGGTTGTAAACTCTCGAAATATTGTCAACTGGACATACTGCTTGCAATATAACGCATTATTTTTCGGTAGATTATAGTCTATCGAAGTGAAACCGTAATATTGTGAAATGCATGCGACGGAAGTATCTCTGCCCCCATAATCGGGACTTGGGGCAACCCCATCTTAAGTTAGTTAGGTTCCTTTAAACCCTCCACTCAGAAATAGGGGCAACGCGTAGCAGGGCTCCGTCGACTACGCTTTTAGGGGAATATAAAATGTTTTGAGGTTGGGTAATACGTACCATTGGGCAAGGGGGAACCCTCCTTCCTCCCTCTTCTCCACACCGCGCGAGTTGACTTTCATAGCATGCATTTCACAATATTGCGGTTTCACTTCGATGGATTACAATCTACCGAAAAAGAATGCGTTTTATTGTAAGCAGTATGTTCGTTTGAAAATATTTCTGGAGTTTACAATCTCTCTAGTCATTTTACAATCTAACGTGTTTGACAATTTTACGGTGACAGATACATAGATGGATGAAATTGTGATATAAGATAATTTGTGTTTGTGAGTTGATATTTGTTATTCTACATAACTTTTTAGTAGTGTAAACTTTAAGGTTTTATTGACATGGTTATCATTTCTGTCAAAAGACGTCCACAGCTGTCAAAAATTCCGGAACAATCCCCGCCACATAGTTCATGAAGTAATGTGAATTTTCCGCAAGTTTTACTGGATTCCTGGCCTTGGGAAACTGGGAATTGACACGTTATTGTAGTTGGGTAAAAGATAAACAGATTATGACTTTCAAGCCTTGACCCACAATGGTTTAGGTGATTTTAACTATATAAAAGGACCATGGTAACCAACCATTTTACTCCACATTAAAGTCAACCTACTCCCATATTTTCACAAATAAATATTAAAGAAAAGCCTGCTCCATCCGCACTCAGCACACGTCCCGCATAACGAAATGATGTGTATCCGAAATAAATCCATTGGAATAAACTTTTCCGTCGCACGTAGACATTTGACTCGCAGTGATCGATTGTACTATCCGTATTTATTGATATGGGCTCCGGATAAATAATGGCGGCGGCCACTTAACAGCTCACTAATATACGAGTATGTTTTGCCCGCAGCTTTTCCCGAGGAATCACCTTCGTGGAGGTCGAAAATTATCCCACAGGAACGTTTTGTTGGGATAAAAGTGTCCAATCACTAGATGAAGTGTCCATGTGTTAGAATACCAGCGCTGTGACGTTTTTTTTTAATGTTACAGCACCATGCTGAGATAGGAGCCTTTTGGCCTCGTACAGGACGAGTTTCATTTCTTTTAATTTTTAAATATATATTTGTTTTTTTTTCTGTGTAATTTTTATAAGTACTGTTAATTTTGATGTGTTTGTCCTGTGTGGGCTAATAAATGCTTTTTCTTTCTTTCTTTCTTTCAACATCTTAAATGAACTATCTGTATGCCAGATTTTATCCAAATCTATTCAGACGTTTTAGCATGAAGGTGTCCAAAACAAACTCACTTTCACATTATAACATTAGTTCAAATACGATTACCAATTAGAAAGGGCATCATCATCACCACCATCATTTCAGCCGAAAGACGTCCACTGCTGGACATAGGCCTCCCCCAAGTGTCGCTAAATTGACCGGTCCTGTGCGATTCGCATCCAACGGATTCCCGCAGCCCTCACCAATCATCTGTCCACCTAGTGGGAGTCTTTCCAACACAACGTTTTACGGTTCGCGGTCACCACTCCAGAACCCTGTGCCCTGCCTGTAATTTTAAGACCCACTTGTCCAGAAGCTCTACTGAGGTCATCGAGTATTGTACTGAGATCCTCCTTGGCTATGACCACTATATTGTCAACAAACCGAAGGTGAGTGATGTACTCGCCATTGACGTTGATGCCTAGCCATCTAAAGTTCAGAACCTTGAAGACATCCTCCAGTGCAGTGGTAAACAGTTTCAGAGCTAATGCCGTCTCCCTGTATCACACGCTGCAGAAGCTGTCTTCGAGCTTAACTGTCTCGTTTATCTGGTGGTCACCACTTTTGATTTTGGCTCTCAGTAGCTGCAGTGGTTTGAGAATAGTGTCTATATCCTTGGAGGGATCAGATTTCTTAGCAAGTTAAAGGATATTAGAATTAGTAAACTGTCTTGTTCGTGTATTGGCCACAGGTGCGATTGTTGCGCGTAAGAATTTAGGTTCAGAATTTAGATCGGACAAGGTGTTATTATAAAACTAAAGAAGACGGGTATTTATCGCGAATTTACCTTTAATTTAATCCCGACGTTTCGACCGGATTGCACCAGCCGTGGTCGCGGGGAGACTGAAGTACTGGAGGTACCGCGACAGCAAAGTGAAGGCGTTTATTCAACTACCCTCACTCATCTTCATAAATGTTAATACGCGATAAATACCCGTCTTCTTTAGTTTTATAATGTGTTCTGATCGTGAAAGTTTAAAAAAGGTGTTATTCGATTTTTTTTTGGTGAATTTCTCAGGGGCAGCCGGCAGTTCGAAGTCAGAACTTGTGTCCGATCGATGACATCAGGCTCAACTCCATTACGTGCCAGCCAGAACCAGCGGTTTAACGTGCGTTCTGAGGCACGCAGGAGCCTGCCGTGTACTGTGGGACTATTCGAAAGAGATACCGTGACCCCGGAACACAAAGAGCTAAGAAGGAACATGGATGGGTTTAGTCAGTAACAGTCTGACAGCCCCTTCCACTCCGACCGTAACGGGAGGAGTCATTTGACGATTTCCCTGCATCCGAAAAAAGGCTGTGACTAGGCGGCTGTATCGAGGGCCTGATTCAGAAGGTAGTTCGCCTTGATGCGACTCGTATTGTGAGCAGTTTCCTGTCTCTGGGAATAGAGGAGTCTCGGACCGATCTCGGCAAGCAACCTATGAAGCTGATATTATTTAGCCACCAACATAAATATAAGTACAAAAGTATTGCAACTAATTACGTCACTGTCTCACTGTACCAGCTAGGACAAATGGCAAGCTCCGCCCGGGGCCGGGTCGCGCCCGTGATAAAACACGGAGTTTGTAACGATGCAACCGGGAGCGAAGTTTGTCGCTGCCAATTAATTAGTATTTACCACAACTCCGCGAGTCGGGGAACTTGTGTATTTTAAAGTTACCTATGCGCTTGATTATGAGGGTTTATTTTGGAGATCATCTTTTGGATGATGTTGGGTAGTGTGACATACCATCGTGGTTGTTTTAGAACGGTTGGGGAGACGTCTAAACTACGTTTAAAATGGGTAGCGCATTGTCATCAAGCAGGCACACATATACATTCCGATTTGCAACTAAGGAAAAATGTGTTTAGTAACGAATATGACAGACAATAATAAGTAGAATAGAATAGAATACTCTTTATTATGTACACCATAAAAATTATAGATACATTTTTTTTTAATTTTTGTACTCTGTTATTTTGTAATTGTACTCGTAATTGTGATATAAATATTTATAAGGATTTATAATTTATATCACAATTAAATCGATTGCATCATCTCATAATTTCTTGAGTTTTACGCTCCTGTATCAATGTCAATCGCTTTAAACACTCTGTAGCTGATAACATATCGCTTCGTTTAGGTTCGCTTGACTGGTGCTGCATAGAATAAAAGCCACTAAACTAAGCGTTCCCAAGGTTCAAAATGACCAAAACTCATGTTTTTTTTATTTTTGTTTTAATTTGCCTGTTGTGGTTCCAACTGCTGGGCGTTCGTTTTCTCCTTCCATGTTGACCCCGCAAACAAGATCAGATCGTCACACCACCTTCGCCGCGGTCTACCTTTTTCCTCTCTCCTTCTCCTTCTCACTTTTCTCCATCAGGTGTCCAGTTAACAAAATTAACTACTTACTTATAAAAAATGTTTTACAAAAAAAAAACAACGAAAAGTTTGTAACCTCTGTCATTAACTGGTTTAACAGCTTATCCACTTGATAGAAGATGGATTAAGTAATATTTTGTTGTTGGGTATATTTTACGACAAGCTTTTAAATTAGTTAATCACGATGGATATTGTTGCGTCTCCCCGCGGGACTCGTAAAACGAGATTATGTAAGACTACCCGTGTTTGCGACTCCACCTGTGAGAGTAGATTTATATATTTTTTTATTGAAAATCTTTAACAATGTTGAAATTTGGATTAAAGAACCTTTCCACGTTTATGCAGAACCAAGTCAATTCGGTATGCATCCAAATTGGTTTTGGAAAAGGTTTAAGCAGAAGAATTTTTGATTAAAAACACATAACTTAAGATCACGCCTGAAATCCCCGAACGGGTAAGTGTGTGTGTACCTAATAGTACACCCACATCTCTCTATGTTTAAGCCCCATGTAATAGGGGCCGGCCTATTGCCATCAACCGGGCGCAAACACAGACTCCGTGGCTCCTATATACTGAGAAATTCCTGATGCAAAAATCTAACAACACTTTGCCTGACCATCTGTCTAAGTAGTCGCACTGGCAACCACTAGACCAACGAAGCAGTCAGTCTAGTCGAGGCAGTCAGTTTTGGTCCGAAAACAATTAATAATTAAGTGACACTAAAAATAAAGTAAGCGTATCGTATTTACTCGAACACATCATTCGATTCACAATTTGTTGAAGTTAGTGAATGTAATTAATGATGATCGACTTGTGTGTGACACGAGGTTGTCGACATGTGGAATGTGAGCTCGGCTATAATTATGCCAATTGTCGTAATTGCCATTGTGATGGTGAAGAGCCTCGCTCAGCTTTTGAGGCTGTCACTGGGCCGCGGGCCTGTGGACGATGAGAATTGGGCTACCTCGCCGTCTGTCCGTCTATGACAACTGCAGGCCGTGTCCACGGCACGATCGTGTTCCACGCGTGCCTCAAAGATATGTCAGCAAAGGAAGGGGTCCGCAAGGGCCGATGCCTGCCGGGGCTGCGGGACCGTTCGAAAGAGATACCGCGGCTAGAACACAAGAGCTAAGAAGGAAAATGGACGGGTTTCAGTCGGTAAAAGTCTGACACCCCCTTCCACTCCGCCCGGAGCGGGAGGAGTTATTTGACGATTTCCCTGCATCCGAAAAAAAGGCTGTGACTAGGCGGCTGTATCAAGGGCCTGATTCAGAAGATAGTTCTCCTCGATGCGACTTGTATTGTGAACAGTTTCCTGTCTCTGGAGTTAGGGCTCCAGAGACAGCTTGGAAAGTTAAGAGACAGGTTTGCCATCGGTAGCTTGGACCCTGCTCCCGACGCGAGCGGACCACTTTTTTTTTGTATAATGTTGATTTAAGAAATTTTCAATAAATGTGCATTTATGATGATTATAATTATGTAATTTTAAATTGATTTTAGAATTGCTAAACTTAAGTGGCAGTGGGCAGGCACATTGCTCGCAGAACGAATAACCGATGGGGCCGAAAAGTTCTGGAGCGGTGACCGCGAACCGGAAGACTATGCGTTGGAAGACCTCCCTCTAGGTGGACCGATGACCTGGTGAAGGTTGCGGGAATCCGGTGGATGCGAGTAGCAAGGGACCGGTCAATGTGGCGACAGTTGGGGGGGGGGCCTTTGTCCAGCAATGGACGTCTTTCGGCTGAGATGATGATGATAGTGATGAATTTTAAATAATGCAACTGGCTTTAAAGAGTCATACTAAAAAAAACTATATTTCCTGAATCGAATCAGTAGACGCATTTAACCTGCAATAATAGTCTGATTATTTCCTTGGCAACTAGTAAAATGGTGCATTGTTTAGAAAACAAGATTAAAAATATTTTTATTATGATCATAGTTCTTGCAACTAAGACTTAATAGTAAGAAGTTCTTCCACTTTATAGATTGTTTTTCTGTCTTGCCATTTTTACATGAAAGCTTTGAAAAAAAAAGGAAAAACAAATGCGTTCAAAAAAATATTTTCCTTTTGTTTGTAATCAATACACATTACATTTCATCTTATAACTGCTTATGTACTACTAATATTTACCATGGTTGTTTATGAAAGCAACGTAATTAAATGTTATTATTTGTATTAGACACCGGTTTCGTGATTGTCTTGCTCTTTGGCATAGGCCTCCCCAAGTGTTCTCCACAACGATCTGTCCCTTGCTATCCTCATCCAGCATGGTCCTGCTACCTCCTTGATATCATCCTCCCATCTTCGATGCTGCCTGCCTTTACTTCTCTTTTTATATCTAGGGCACCATTCCGTCACTTCGTTCGTCCACTTTTCTATCCTACTTCTACTACGTTTGTAATCAAGCTGTGGTGTAAATTTAATAACGGTGGATTTTGATGAACATTAAGCAGCGCAGTGTGCAAAGTTAGGGTCTAATGAGAAAATAATGAATATCAGCATCGCGTCGACATAAGCTGTGCCTTAGACACTAGAGACTCCGGCCGGTGTGCGGCAAAGATTAGTGTTTTTTGCAGATTGGATTTGGTAAAATATTGTTCGCAAACGACCACTTTATCAGTTTTCTAGTGATTATCAATTACTATTTATTATTACACTCTGATTGCCTTATACAATAGTAATAAAACAAAACAAATACCGCATCCATTGACAGCCGATGACCGCTGTAAGTTTTCTCTCATTACACTACGGTCTACCTTGCAAATTTCTAGAGCATATGATTTCTTGTAAAATCCGAGATAGGTCTCATAGCGGACACCTACCTTCCAATTGCAGTATGCCTTCGTAATTTAAACAGCAAACTTATCCAATGGTACCTACTAAACAGGAGTTCATGCTAATCTATACTATTTTAGGCTTTCACGGTTTAAAACTAAACTTATATTGTCACTTACCTCAAAATACCAAATAATCACGGAAGATATCCCGTAAGTGACAATATAAGTTTAATCTATACTAATATTATAAAGCAGAACAGTTTGTTTGTTTGGTTGAACGCGCTAATCTAAGGAACTACCGGCTCAAATTGAAAAAATATTTCTGCATTGGATAGTCCATTTATCGAGGAAGGCTATAGGCTATATACCCTCACGCTCTGACCAATAGGAGCGGAGCAGCAATAAGAAATGTTGCAAGCGGGAAATTCACGCGAACGAAGTCGCAGGCAGAAGCTAGTATTGTTATAATTGCGAATCTAGCCTCAGTCTGATGAAAAGCACACTTTCACACCACGATAATAAGTTCCCATGAGATAATATCCAACATCTACGTGAACAAAGCCACAGAAAAAGCTAGTTGGTAGTATTAGTGGTATTAGTTCCGTTTTATTCCAAGCGCTAAAACATCCTTGAAAGAATAAAGATACAGTTTTTATCACCCCTTCACCCACTCTTAAGCCCTAGATAATTCTTCTGTTTTTAAACCCTACCGTCGTCAGTTAGTCGTTAAGCCCCTCGCCTGGGTAACACCGGGCTCCTGCTAATCTGTCGTCTTTGCCGCCTTTGTCAACGTCTAGTCTAAGAACTGCCATTAACTACGTCAAATTGTCTAGTCTCTAGTTCACATTGTAGATCTGAAGCTAGATTTTTGACTTCAAAGTTATGTTTGGTTGAGTTTTTCTGTAGACATGCGGTTAAAGATGAGTTCTAAGTCATCTACTTTTGTGAAGTAAATGAGGGAAATCCTCGTAGAGTAAACATCGAAAGGGACGTCCTAAAAAGAGACACATTGACCCTGTTGGCAATTAATGTTGTTTAGAAAGTTCAGGTGCGTACCTAAAGGGTGTAAAAAACCTCTTAACGAACTCGAAAGGAATCATTTTTTTTTGTTCTATACCTGGGAAACCTTCTATATAAGTTTTTAATGTAAGATTTTTAGTTTATCACTGATCCGTCAAGCCTGACTGTAA
This sequence comes from Xestia c-nigrum, assembly GCA_916618015.1. Taxonomy (NCBI): domain Eukaryota; kingdom Metazoa; phylum Arthropoda; class Insecta; order Lepidoptera; family Noctuidae; genus Xestia; species Xestia c-nigrum. The sequence goes on from OU745250.1 coordinate 22,107,687, forward strand.
CGATCAGACGCCATTGTTTAATTTATTGTACAGTCTACTTCACTGACAGTTAATGAACTATACACCTCCATGACTCCTGTATTGTTCAGTTCATCAATCAGCACAATGTTTTCGACTTCCATCATGATTTTACACCCCAAAAAATGAAGTCGTTTAGCGGAAATAAGTTTTTGCGTAAAGTTACTTGGTTTGATGTACAGAATGCTTGGTTGACGGCTTCGTGATGAGCCTGTTTACACCCTGTATACATAGTGTAAATAGACCCTAACAAAGCCAAAAGGCACTTTTTCTCCCCGTGTGATTCTGGAGCATACCTGGGAAAGTTCTATATTCACGGTTTTAATGTCATAACTTGATTTGAAATACCTCCGCTATCCCCGTACTGTTGAATGCATTCTTCAGCACAATGTTATGAGTGTTACACAAAGTTTTATCTTTTTCACATCAGAAGCAAAAAGAGTATGTTTTTTCTGTTGTAATTGTTTACTAGGAAAAAGATCTATGTCTTTACCTCATCCCATTTTCTTAGAATTCCAATGAAACGTGATAAAATTTCACTCAACACTATGTTACATATTTACAAGTAAAACACACAATTCTACTTCACTAAATTACCTAAAACGTTGGAGTCAACAAACTTCAAACTCTCGAACACTTGAAAGTTCCACCCATAGACGCTTATAAGAAATTACTGTGCTAAGTTCCAGGACTTAATCTAGACCCTAGCTATTCTGAATAATATACAGCCTTCAAACTTGACGCGTAATTTGTGTCTAAATTCATAACGAGATACAACTTCACAATGGTAATTATGCTACATTGTGGTCTCCTCCTCGTATGATGAGAGATGATAGTGTAGTCCCGTCCGTTTAGTCGATATGCGCCACATATTCAAAGCGAAGAGCGAACATCACTAGTATGCGTGCCCCTCACTAGTCTGTAACTCGATGGTTCATTCGTTCTTTATGTCAACTACGCGTCGCATGGGAAAATTATTTTGCTTTTATTTACCTTGTTTTTAAGTGATTTAAAAATGGGAAAAAGAAAGCATGCATCTCGTGATCGATTATTAAAAAAGATCAAGAAGTTGGAGGAGAAAATTAGAAAAATAAGCTCGGACCCAGATTCGAGTGACGAGGGTAATCATGTTTTGTAAAACTCGTATCTTTTTACTTAAAGATCAATTAAAGTCTTCTTTTATTATGTTAAGTACATATAACTGTACATAACGTGACATAACATCCAAATATATCTGATTTATAGCCCGTAACATGTTTGTAAAATTTACGATTGCAACAAAATGGCGGACCTCCGGGGCGTCCTGCGGGGGCGCATTTGGTCTACAATCGCCTTATTATGAACATATAAACAACCTCTGGGATACCTCGTGGGGGTATACACGGTTGTGTTTAGTTATAACCTTCAAGGGAAGTCCTGCGGGGACTTACGTGGTTATAATAATGTTCAATGCTTGCATAAAGCACGTAACCTTAAAGGGAGGTTCCGAGGGTTCCTACATGGCTATTAATGTGCTTAACTGGTGTTCTACATGTTCAAGTGCCTAATCATACTGATAGGACAGTGCTACAGAGTGGATAGTGTGTACCTACACTCGTTCACTGTCAGCATGGCTTATGCTTTCATCTGTGTTTTTTCAGACATTGTGGCAAGCCCAATTATTCAACCACCTGAAAATATGGAGAATGATCCCCAGGCTCCAGAGGACATAGAACCTGAAATATTCAATGAAATCATTGACTGTGAAGAAGAGCCTTTTCTTGAGGAGGAAGAACAGTTAGAGGACAATGTGTTAGAGATTCTCGGCATGGCTCCTCAAACAGAAGCAATAGGAGAGAACCTACATAAACAAATTGTAGAACGATGGGCAGTTATAATTAAAAAAGGCCTGGCTAAGGAGGAGAAGGAAAAGATACAAACTGACAATCCACCATTCACAAACTTTGAGGTAATGAAACCACCAAAATTGAATCCGGAGGTAAATGCAGCAGTCAATGATGTTGCAAGAAAGAGAGACCAGATCATTTATAGAAGACAGCAACAGATTGCAACAGCCCTGTCGTGTCTGGGCTCTGCGCTTCAATTTAACATGAAAGATCAAAAGCTTGAGGCCATTAAGAAGTTAAATGATGGATCACGACTGTTATGTGACTCACTTTTCATGGATACCAGAGGACGAAGATCTCTCTTGCTATCGGTTACAAATAAAAATATGAAAGAATTCCTTATTCAATCAGAACCAGGAAGTTTTCTTTTTGGTGACAACCTTACAGACCAAATTAAGACTGCCAAGTCAGTGCAAAAGTCAGGAGAAGAGTTGAAAATACCTCAAGTGAAGAAATTCACTCCTCGACCAACCACATCAGGACCAAGACCCAGTGGTGCACAAAATAGATCTTTAAACTGGCGGGGCCCTCCTCGAGGCGAGGCGAAGAAGAGGGGGGGGCATCACCGAGGACCACAGGCACCACGACAGGCAGACAGGAGGCCACCAGAGAAGATGGATCAGCGCAGGAAGTGAACCATCAGGTGGGCAGGCTTCAGCTACATTTTAGTAGGTGGAAGCAGATAACCAGTGATCCAACTATTCTAAATTGGGTCTTAGGTTACAAGATTCCTTTTGAAACAAAACCATACCAAAGCAACATTCCATTAAATGACAAATTTTCTGCACAAGAGGTTATTCAAATATCATCAGAAATCAATAAGCTTATACATCTAAAAGCTATAGAAATTTGTCAATTTCATAAGGATCAGTTTTGTTCACCAATATTTATCATTAAAAAATCAAATGGATCCTTCAGATTTATTTTGAATTTAAAGAAACTAAATACTTTCATACCTACAGAACACTTTAAGTTAGAAGACTATAGAACAGTGTGTAAAATCTTGCAGAAAAACGACTTTTTAGTTTCCATTGATTTAAAAGATGCTTATTACATGGTTAGCATACATGAAGAAAGCAAAAAGTACCTAAGATTCTTTTTTCAAAGAAAACTTTATCAATTTAATGTCTTACCATTTGGTCTATGCACAGCTCCATTTACTTTTACAAAAATTATGAAACCAATTGTTGCACATTTAAGAGAAAAAGGATTTATTTCAGTGGTTTATTTAGATGACTATCTCTGTATAGGTAAAGATTACCAACAATGCTTAGAGAATATGACTGCAACAATAGATATATTAGAAAGATTGGGATTTATTATTAATAGGGAAAAATGTAACCTTATACCTAATCAGTACTGCAAGTTCTTAGGTTTTATTTTCGATACAGTAAATATGACATTAGATATTACAACAGAAAAAAGAAACAAATGTTTAAAAATAATAAAGGAACTATTAAATAAAAAACAAATTAAAATAAGAATTTTGGCTCAAGGCATTGGAACATTAGTATCAGTTTGCCCAGCCATTAAATATGGTATGCTTTATACGAGAGAACTAGAACGACTTAAATATCTTACATTAAAAAATAATAATGATAACTATGAATTTTCAGTTACATTAAATTCAAGCTGTAAATATGATCTTGAATGGTGGTCTCATAACATTGTATCATCTATTAATCCTATAAGAAAAAATTCTTACAAACTAGAAATTTTTACCGATGCCTCCAACACAGGTTGGGGTGCATCTTGTGATTCTGAGACTGCCAGTGGTCATTGGAGTAAAGAAGAAACTCAATTTCACATTAATTCCCTAGAATTAATTGCTGCTTTCTTTGGATTAAAATGTTTTGCAAAAGATTTAAGAAATAGTGAAATATTATTGAGAATTGATAATATTACTGCAATATCATATATCAATAGACAAGGGGGTGTCAGGTATACTCACTTACATCATATTGCTAAGGAAATTTGGCAATGGTGTGAATTTAGAAACTTGTGGATTTATGGTACATACATAAATACCAAAGACAATATAATAGCTGATTTTGAATCTAGAAAAGAATTAGGTAATACAGAATGGGAGCTAAACGATACACATTTTCAAAAAATTGTTTCTGTTTTTGGTGAACCGTCAATTGACTTATTTGCTTCACGAACTAACTCCAAGTGCCAAGACTATGTGTCATGGCACCCAGATCCAGGGGCAATAGCAGTGGATGCCTTCACTATTTGTTGGTCAAATTACTATTTATTCTATGCTTTTCCCCCATTTTCTATGGTACTCAAGACTCTGGAAAAAATTATTTCAGACGGAGCAACAGGCATTGTAGTAGTACCATATTGGACTACTCAACCATGGTTCCCAATTTACAATAATCTTCTAGTACAGGAACCTATCCTTTTTCAGCCTTCTGAATATTTACTCTCCTTGAACAATTGCAGAATGAGTCATCCCCTACACCAGAAAATGAAACTGATGGCAGGACTATTATCAGGGAAACTTTCATAAGATTGGGGATCAACAATGAAGCAGTTGAAATTATGATTAATTCAATATCCAAGAGCACACTAGATCAATACTCTCCTGCTATAACTATATGGGCAAGGTACTGTAAATTACACAACATTAATATTAATAATCCTACCATAACAGATGTCATCAAACATTTAACTCAGAGATTCCATGAAGGTTTGTCTTATGGAAGCTTAAATTCAGTTAGATCAGCACTTGCCTTGATAATAGGTCCACATTTAGGTACAGACGATAAAATAAAAAGACTTTTCAGGGGTTTTTTCAGGCTTAGACCTCCTAAACCGAAATACAATATTACATGGGATGTGTCTACTGTTTTAAATTATATTGAAAACAATTATGCTCAGAAAAATGATTTAGAAACCATTACCAAAAAGACTGTGACCTTATTAATGTTGGCTACGGGCCAAAGGGCCCAGACTATATCATTGATTAGTATTAACAATATTGTGATTAATGAAGACTGTGTTATAATTAAGATTAATAAGTTGATTAAGACATCAGGGCCAAATAGAATGCAACCCTTTTTGACTCTTCCCTTCTTTAATAACGATAATATTTGCCCAGCCAAAGCTGTTATTAGTTATTTAGAGTTAACTAAATCAATAAGAATTTGTAATCTATTGTTTCTTTCAACAAGAAAACCTTATAAATCTGTGACACCTAGTACAATTAGCCGCTGGGTTAAGAAAGTTATGGCAGAGAGTGGTATAGATATAAGTATATTCTCAGCACATAGCACTCGCCACGCTTCGACGTCGGCTGCCTATCGTAAGGGAGTAAACATAGATGATATTAGAAGAGCGGCTGGTTGGACGGGTGAGTCAACAACTTTTGGTAGATTCTATAATAGACCTATTATAAATAATAGAAGCTTTTCAGAAGCAATATTTAATAATAATTAAACTCCATGACTTGGTGAAAAGACTGATTAATTTTACCTAAGATTAATTAATTAATAAGAGGATTTCTTTTTTGTTATAATAATAAATGTTTATTGATTTTACAACTTGACTTTGAACATCTACACTATCATCTCTCATCATACGAGGAGGAGACCACAATGTAGCATAATTAGGAAGTCAAACGAGCTTACCTGTAAGTAAGGTTCGACTTCAATTATGTGAAATTGTGGTCTCCTCCGAAGATGATGAGTCCCTCCCTACCCCAAGGACATACCAAGTTAACACTTCGTATAAACCCCATGTTGTAAAACCAATAAATGGAGATACTGTGAACTTAATGAACCATCGAGTTACAGACTAGTGAGGGGCACGCATACTAGTGATGTTCGCTCTTCGCTTTGAATATGTGGCGCATATCGACTAAACGGACGGGACTACACTATCATCTCTCATCATCTTCGGAGGAGACCACAATTTCACATAATTGAAGTCGAACCTTACTTACAGGTAAGCTCGTTTGACTTCCTAATTATTTATAACAGTAATTTAAGTTTCTTTAGAGGAGAAGATATTGTACACATGGCCTCTTAATTACTTATTGGTAAACTAGAAGATTAATTGAAAATTGAAGTTCTGCATAAACTACATAACATAGATCATTATTTTTAACCAACTTCAAAACAAGGAGGAGTTCCTCAATTCGTTCGTATTGTTTAATGTTAATTTATCACCTCATAGATCTGTAATTTATGAAAAGATTAAAAAAAAACACATATTACATTATATATGATTGGTTCCATAGAAATTTCATTAAAATCGGTTGCAATAGTTTAGTTTTAATTCCACATCGGCTATGTTGAATCGATGATGGTCGTAAATAACTTCTAGTTGGAATGTAAAATTAAAAAAGAAAGAAAAAAAATTAAAAATATATATAAAGAATTTGTGTTGTATACAGAGTGGAGAAGACAATACGACAATAAATGAAAACACGCGTAATACTAGTTCATAGGAATAGTTCTACACAATTAAAAAAACCCAAAACTGAAATTAAAAAAAAAAAACAAACAGACAAAATCTAACTCTAAGGATACTCTTTATGACTCTTATTGGCCTGGTTTAAGGTCTAATTTGCAGTAAATCAAATTTAGCGAAAGTTTTTAAATAGCGAGTTTGCAACGGGTCGTTAACCTGTTAGTGCTTCCTTAAAATCAGATACATCATGTAGCAAATGTTGAAGGTGAAAAATAATTTCCTGTGACTAAACTACTTGATATTTTCAATCAATTTTTTTTTTGTTTGTTAGGAACGTCTTGAGGTATGCGTGGTTTAATTTATTGTCGTATTGTCATCACCACCCTGTATGTAACCGTAAAATTGTCAAACACGTTATATTACAATATAACTTCTATTGTACCTGTTTTTTTTAAATTATATGATTGAGTGTAAATTTTCGATACAATGTAAAAATTGTTACTGAAATAAATGAAATGAAATAAAATGAAATAACGTGTTTTTTCTCGCGATATTGTAATGTCTCGAATTATTGTCAACTGAACATACGGAAGTATCTCTGCCCCCATAATCGGGACTTGGGGCACCCCCGTTAGGTTAGTTAGGTTCCTTTAAACCCTGCATTCGGAAATAAGAGGCCCCGCGTTGCGGGGCTCCGTCGACTACGCTTTTTAGGGGGAATATAAAGAGTTTTAAGGTTATGTTATATTAATCGGTATTTCTCAGGAATGGTGCATTATCTTTTCATGAGAGTTGTGCCACTGGACAAGGGGGACCCCTCCTTCCCTCCACACCGCGTAAGTTGACTAGCATCGCATGCATTTCACGAAAAATAATGCGTTTTGTTGTAAGCAGTATGTTCATTTGACAATAATTCGAGACTTTACAATATCGCTAGAGATATTACAATATAACGTATTTGACAATTTTACGGTGACATATATACAACTAAAAAGGGTAAAATAAAAAACTTTTGCAAAAACCGACTTCCGAACAATCTCTCAAAGTCCAAAGTTACTTTACTTACGGAAGTCGGTGACAAGAAAGCCAGTGAAACAATCAAAATCACCAACTTCCGAAAATAAAGTAATAAAACAATCACCGTTACATTAATGTATGTCCATTGTCCGAAAATTTTAAGGCGCTTATACGAGCTGAATTAGCAACTCTATTTGTGGTTGTTCAAACTTCGTTTGAAATGCTGTTAGGATAAAGTTCTAATCAGCTTGCACAACAAAGTGGTTGTTACGTCAGCCAATGCGGGCCAATTAGCGCGAAATGAGTGGTTTTGATCAATTTATAAAACAACTATTCATTGGATTAAAAACCTGAAAGAGTATCATCCATAATATATTGCTCGTAGAAGAATTATTTGCCAAAAACTCAGAATGATCACATGCATATTAGTATGTTTTTTATTGTTTGAAAGATATTTTTAGACATAAGTTCGTGATTTCTTTTTATCGCGCCAAATTGATTGTATTATGTTTTCAAAACAGTATCATGCTAGCATATATCCTGAAGAATATCACATATTTTTCTGGTCTTGTTTATAGCAGTGAATCATATACTTTTAGTAATTATAAAACTCGCGTTTAGCTCATGTAATCGCCTTAAGGAACTTTGTTGGAAAATGGATGAAGTACAATCTGGACCCAAAACACAGGAAAGTATTGAAGTTTGTTTTTTTTATTTTTATGGACCATTTTCCAATCTTCGAATGTCTTATAAATCAGAAATTAAAATGGCGGATGTGTATTAATAATTTTGTCAAACATTAAAATTAACCGAATATTGAACAAGAATTTGTGTAGTTTAAAACCACTAAAAATATGAGTGCAAAAAAATCTCGCACTTATTAAAATGGGGTTTACAAGGCAAAATCGAGTCCTCAACCTTATATTGTTGAAGTCAATTCAAATGTAGCCTATGTTACTCGGGCCTTAACATCGAATCGATTGACACCTTATTTTTTAAAATCGGATAAATAGTTTAGGTACTACGGAAGAACATACGTAAATACAAACATACATACATACATTGACTCTAAAATCATAACCCTTCGTTTTGCGTTAACTGTGGTCGGGCAAAAATTGGCTCTTAATCTAATTATCTCCCCTTGCTTTTAAAAACAGTCAGTTCAGAAAGCACAATAACAAATGACACAGACTAAACATGTAACAGAGTGTACACTACACAAATCTTCGGTACAATTTTTCCAGGTCCCTGAAAGCGCAGGTGTTATCCCCACAATGAAATATAACAGTTGGCCAGAGTTGCCGTGAAACTGAAATTAACTAAACTCAGCGGGGACTGTTAATTTCATTAGCTGGCTAACGCAGCGAATACTTTTGTTGGATATAATTCCTGCTTGCTCTATACTTTTGGGGTTCTTTGTAAAATGTTTTCATAAAAAGTTAATTGCATTTTTGAATGTTTTTTTCACAGACTATGGACAGCGATGATACGAGTAGATACACTGGTACAGTTTTAAATAATTCCACATTTCAAATTAATATCTCGGAAATTCATTTAGGTCTTTCAAAATATAGTACTCTTACTGAGTCTGACCACTGATAGTGAAAAAAATGATTGTCACCAACGCAACGAACATCTCTTACTCGTGACTGCGGCTGTGAAATTAGCAAAACAAAGACAGGACATACGCAACCTCTGAGGTAAGAGTTTATTTCCTCTAGGCGAGCGTTTTCTGATTGTTGTAGCCAATGACGTATTATAAATAGACGCGTCATGCATGAACATCACGGCTGTCGAAAACAGCATAAATACTGTCGGTAGCTAGATAAATACTTAGACGCACGAAGAAAGGGAAAGAAAATTAAACGTCATCTACGGAATTTTTGTTGTTAGAGAGAGATAAATATATTTCTTTAATTCCGTTGTCATTCTGTGATGCATGCTCATTGGCCGAGCGCGAACAAAAGGCGCCAGTCGCCATTAGAAGGCATCGAAAAAAATAAAATAAAATACATTTTTCTCGATACTTACGCATGAAATTATACTTTTCTATCTTTCACAGTTAAAGTACAGTTTTTACATGTCCTAAAAACACAGGACGACATTTTTTTTTCGTTGTTTGAGGAAGTTATACACAAAAGTTATTTTAATGTCACGTACTGCCGCGGCACTGGTTGGTACGCGACTAAATGAAATTCCGGCAATTGCCTTGCATTCATGTTGCCACTACAGAGCGCGGGCAACGTATATATAGTTTTATATGTCATTGGTTGCAGCCCATCGAAATATCTTCTTGGCTGGTCCCTATTGTGCGGAGTCGTTTGGTCTCGCATATTGGGTACAAGTTGTTTACATAATTATTTTATTTTTTATTTAAACCAGTTATTGTTCCTTTTTTTAGTACATGCTTGTTACAAAGAACACAGGCCATCTCCAGACGCACAAAAATCGGATAATTATCACCCAATTTATATACATTAAAATGTATTTTAGGACAAAGATTTCTTCACGCAATAAAACAAAACTCCCTACAGAACCCTCATTTATTTAATTTAAAACATCTTCAGCTTCTAACGAACTGCAGGTAATCGTCGAGAAATAAAAAATGTCCCCGTTCTCTTACTTTTTAATGTATTGTGCACACTCGAATTTTATATTTCGTAATTTTACTCGCTTGGTATATTTCAATTGTTATATTTCTCTTCTTTCCTAGAAACGAGACATTGTTATAGGTACGTTGTTATCGTTATGATAATGAGTATAATTATTTAGTCAGACATTACAATTAAGGTTTGAGATAATTTATGATCTAGTTCACGTGCCAATCTATAAGAAATACCTACAACTTTATTGTTTAAGGGGCCGGCGGAACAAGCGTAGTTCATACAAACGTAATACCAAAATAATTTGTAAATCAAACATATTCTTAAGGTAGTGTGTAATTTATTCCGATTGGATTACAGAATATCTATGTTCTTAAAAATATATTTTGAAAGCAAAATGATATAAAGACGAGATATGAGTAATTTAAAATTTCTATAGAACACTTATTTATCTTATAACTCTTGTTTAAATCAGTGTCCATTCAAAATATATATTTGGGAACCTATGTATTCTTTAATCGAATTGAAAAAAATACACACTACCATAAGAATAATTGTTTGATTTACAAATTGTTTTGGTATTACGTTTGTGTGAACTGCGCATGCTCCGCGGGCCTCTTAATATCCTTCTTTCGTTAACTTACTTATCTACATACTACATGTGTAAATGTTAGTCAGAGAACATAATTGCCACCGCGACTTGAGTTACATTTTCGCATTGCCTCCATTGGGTGAAAACGATGCTGCAAACACGATGCGTGAATATGACAAACAAGATTTTGCACTTGTAATTAAGTAAGCGTCCTCCACTTCAGTCCCTAAAACACCACCACCACTGTCCACCTTACGTATATAGAAACATAAGGTCGACTTAAAGTCATAAAATCTATTCTAAAAGTTAGATTGCAAAAGAAGTACTTTTAAATGTTTATGCTGCACGTCGTAACAGCATTTTGGGAACTTCCAGGTAATCCTAAGCTTTTCCGGAAATTTTCATGCAATTTCCCCAATTTCCAACTCCACATGCTTATCACACCTCGTACTTTTTCACACAAAACGGTTTTCTTTCCCCAAAGAAAACTTCCCGAGAAAAGTTCTCAAGGTTTTAAAATAACGTCGTACAATGGCGAACTATTTTATTTCTAGCTGCGCCACGTCGCGTAGTTCAATCATCACATGTATGGTCTCTGAGGGGGAAGAGGGGGGAAAGAGTTTGAATTACCACACTTACCTCACGGGATTACTTCGGACCACTACCATTTGCTACTATAAAGGTAAGAATGTTTATTTTTTGTCAAACTCCTTAGACCCTGGCTGGTTAGAAAAAATCTTCTTTTCAAAAGGTCTGGTATCAATAACTAACATCATTTCCCATAGTAAGCTTGTCTTCAATGGCTTGTATGACGTACACCTATAATCTTTATGATGATAGACTCTGTCTATCAGTAGAACCACCTAACACCAAGTAGAAAAGAGAGTTATTTCAGGGCCTAAAACAAACCCACATATTCGCCAAATTGTGGGGAATGCAAACCCACTTGAATCATTTCCACACCGATATTTTGACGGGAAGAAAAATAAATAAAAAAACCTCCCACCAAAGGTTTCTCCGTATTTTTTCAGCGTCCATTACTCAACCAATACCAAAAAGTGCTCACAAAGGTGAATGCGAATACTCATAGTACGCCAAAGTAGAATACAGTCCGTGAGAATTTTAACTCAGCTATAAATGCTCCGTGGCAATGATCGTAAAGAATTTTCACGGTATTGCGCACTGAACACTGATCCAGATCAAACTGGTCTGAATCGGTTCAAACCAGTTGAAAGCGGTTCAAAGCGGTTCCCGGTTACTGCCGAGTATTTAAATGGACTTTGAGCGAGAAGTCACGTTCAAAATCAGTTTGGTATTGGCATATTTTACTACGTTTCTAACTCAATAGCTTATTCAATGATTTTGACGTTGATGTAGATATTTTTAGAAAGGTTTGAATAGTACATATTATTATATTGATTTATTTCATAATTTGTTTTGGTTACTTCTTAAGGGGTTTTGTTTATGTGTCAACTTCCACGTTAAACCTAAACGATATTCAGGGAGACTTGAAATTAAAATTGGTTTTATAAGGAAATTAAACATTTTGAGTAGGCTATAAGTTTTTATTGCAGGTTTTTATAGGTGCTTTATTTTGTGCCAAGCCTTTTGAAATGTAAAAGGAAAAAATCCAAAGGAAAAGCGGCGACAAATCTATTAACTAAATTACAAACCCATACGAAAAACTGTTTCCGTCCTTTACCTCAAGTGATTCGTACAATATCAGTCGAAAAAATTAGGACGTCGCGTGAAAAACGTCCGAACCGCAGATTTGTACCATCTGATATACTCCACCTTTTTCAATGTCCGATTTCTATAATACACTTCTTTTTTCCTTCAATCGGGGCGTGCAAATGCCATCTGATTGGTGGTAAATCGGTTTCAGAAAAAAATAAAAGACTCTCTATTTTTATTCGACTTCCGCTTTTGAGGATTCCGTTTTTGTAATTGGTGCTTTGTCACAGTGCGTTGTTTGTTCTTCAGTAGGTGCATCTTCCGTGTTTAAATGTGTTTAAGTTTCCATTGTTTGAATCATAGCAAGACCTTGGTAAGTCGCTTTGAATAACTGAAACAAAAAACAGGAATTACTGAGTAGAAGCCTGGAGTTTGAAGTTGAAATCCTGGATTAAAATACAGGGTGTAAACCACCTCATCACGAAGCCGTCAATCAAGCATTCTGTACATCAAACTTAGTAACTTAATACTTTTTACCAGCAAAATTATTGCTGGGAAGCAACTTTTTTGTTTGGGGGTGAAAAATCATGTTTTGTGGTAGAACTCAGTGTACCGCACTCAAAAAATTGTTGATGGATCGTATATCGTATCGTATCGTAGATCGTATGTAAAAATCTTAAATAAAACTTTTCATAAAAAAATAACTAAATGTATGCACTGTTGGTGCACCTATTTTAAATAAATAAATAAAAAAGACGTGTTGCACTCGGGGACTGCCGCGGTAAAGCTATTGCATAGTATTTTTTATCAACTTATGCAATTATAATTATTTATTTATTTTTATTTTTCCGGTTGTTGCTGGCTCGAGAACCAAACGCAGACTGAATGTTCAGGCAACGCCCAACGCAAAAACGACGGGGTGTTATAAGCTTGACGTGTCTGTGTATGTGTGTGTGGAACCATCATTATAAAACTCATAATTTCATCGTGATGGGAAGCCGAGCCTGAACATTCAGTTTGCGTTTGGTCTTCGAGCCGGCAACAAGCGGAAAAATAAAATACCTACAAATTAATTATAATTGCATAAGTTGATAAAAAATAGTTACAAAGAAGGTCTAACATCAAATGCATACAACCTACAACTCCTAGTTACGGCAATATAATAAAAAGAAAACTAGCTTGTCATTGATATTGTCTAACATGGGGTGACATGGGGTGTTATAGATTTACATACTCTTTGGTGTTAGGTTTTTTTGCATTAGGTTTTTTCGTTACAGAATTTCTGGATTCGGTCTCCACGCTTAAGGCCCACGATAGAAGCTATGCAATAGCTTAATAAACTTGTCTAAACAGTTGTAACATTGACCCCCAATATATCCGAAACTAGAAGGTTCCCAGGTAAAGTGTAGAACAAAAAATGATCGCAATGACGGGGAAAACAAGTGCCTTTCAGCTTCGTTAAGAGGTTTTTTACACCCGTTATAGGACACTTTTTGTCCCGGTACTACGATCCCTTGGGACCGCAGTACCAAATACCACACAGCCGAAGCTACGGGCATAGGATAGTGCATTATTAAGAATAAAATGTCTTACCGAAGTCATTGTAACAAGTGACAAGTCGTTTCCCAATGCGGTCTTTATCTTGAATTCCTTGTTCATGTAACTGATAATAATGAGGTAGTTCTTCTTATCTTTAAGACGCAAGCTTGCCCAGTCGAACTCAAGGAGAGCCATGTAGAACTTCTCCTCCTATTAACGATACCAATAGTAATTTTATTAATCTAAAAATAATCACATAAATTACCATAATAAATGTAAAAGTTTGTGAAAATGGATGGATAGAATTATACGAGTATGTGTTTGTTTTTCTTTGACGCAAAAGCTTCTCTACTAGATAGTTTATAATCTGGATTAACAGGAGACTTTTATCCCGGTAGCGTGATCATCTATGAGACATTGACATTAAAAATACACACACACGCGCGAAGCCGCAAACTTATGCTAGTTTTAAATAATTAGAACAAAGAGTTCGTGAAGATCTGTTACATTTACCTTATTTTTAACTGCTTCACCAAGAATGTTGTAGGCAAATCGACGGTCCCTACGTATATAAAGACATGTCGAAAACCGAGGTTTACAGGAGAGCGTTATTTATGTTCAAACCGCTCTAGAAATAATTATATGTACAAATATAATTTGTTTTTTTCTTTAATGTTTTTACTAGCTTTAGAAACTTTATAATGGTATTTATACATATTTTCTTTTTTTATATTTTCTTAGAAAAACTGATAGATGACTGTTTCTACGCTGACATTAAAATAAAAGCATGTCAGACATGTCTGTGATACCTTTTTATACGCAGGAAACATGAAAACAGTTTATAAAAGAGAATTTAAATACAATGTTTTATGAAAACGTAGAATTATGTTATTGTTTTCAAACGGATATGTTAAACATCCTAAAATCGCCACCCATGGATATAAAAAATGCATCAATGGAGACATGTCGCTTTATACGCGGTTTCATTCATTCGGGGTAAGGCTATATTTTTTGCAATGTAAATAAAGACATGTCCTTAAATAAAATTATAGGGATTTTATTTTATTAATTAAACAATATACTAACATAGAAAATTATTTATTGTTAACTATGTATCTTCTTAGCATCTGAACAATAGGTACTTGTAGCCTCATTGCAGTAGGAACTTAACATTAAAAATCACAGTTTTCTAAGATTAATAATTAATAATTTTTATTTTAGCATGAGCCTCAGCTTAATTTATGTATCTAACTAATTAGTACTTATTTAATAATCATCACAGCATTATTTAAGTAACCTTTTGTGTCTCATGTATCTTCCTAATTGGTAATATTTAATAATCATCACAGTTTTATTCAGACTGATTCATCTTATTACTATTAAAGTTTTCTTAATAGTTAAATAACAAAATAAAATGTATATAAAAAAACGGTATAAATAAATTTAACAATCTTCTTCGTCATTATCTTGTTCTTCGTTACTATGCTTAAGGTTATTATAGAATGCATGATACTTTTTTGGAATAATCATCGTATCGCATAAATTAATCAAGTCTCGATATTTCACTTCAGTGATAGGAATAGGATTATTGTACACCTTCTCTAGTATTAGTTCTTTCTCCTTCTTTCTTCTCCCTCTAGTCAGTTTCAAATTATTGCCACAGTTCAATTTTCTGTAATTTTCTTCAAAAAAATCGTACTTAAATTCAATAATATCTGGATTATTCCTTTGCACTTTTACTTCTCTTATCTTATTCCAAGAAATTTTCTCCGAATTTGTATCTTTTGTCCAGTTTTTAATATGTAGCCACGCTTTGAAATCCAGAACTAAGTCTTGGGTCACTTCTACGACTGTATAAGGTGGACTATTCTGTTTCGCCCAGCGAACCAGTGTGTACCATTCATCTGGGGTGTAAATAAATTTATTTTTTGAAGAACGCTCTATTAATGCATGAACGCTATCTGCCTCGTTTTGTGTATGGCCTTTTTCCAAGAATCTATGGCACACATCTACCTTAAATATATTGCTTACATACAAATACATTAAAAAAACAATGCGATTGCGATTCTGACCGGCACAGTTGTCCGACCAGAATCTAAAATCTTTAACGCCAGCTTTAACCTTGTTGTTAACGAATGAAAACAAACAACTAGCCACTTCATTGGCGCCACGTTTAGCAACTGTCTCGTCCCACATATAACACGTAGCCTCCTTTAAACCAGCATCGAAAACGGTAAAATTATATACTGATAGTTTCCTTTTGTAATACAGCACACTAATTTCGCCATGTGGAGTGTTATTTATTTTTTGGAAGTCAAACATCGCTGTGCAAATATCAGAAGGATTCGATTGAGCTTCAATTTTATCAACATTTTTTAATTCCCTGGCAAGTTTTTTGTTATCTATGTGTGACTTATGCTTCAGTTTATCATCATTGGTCGGCGAGGTGTTGTTTTTCATTGCGTGACACAGGTCGCATTGATCTTTTTTTGGTATGTGAAAAGCTATATTTAGTTCTTTGTTAACAATGTCTTTGTATTGTCTTACAGAAGTAGCTATATTATCAGTTATGTTAAGCTCTTTACACCATGCAGTATACATTTCGTACATTTTTTTAAATGTCAATTCACTATCTAAATACTGTTTATTTGAGTCTTTGCGCGTATAATGACTTTCTATGGGCGCAAAACATTTTACATGTTGAATTACATTTTCTTTCATTGCCGCATTTATAATAGTTGGATGATTTGGATGAAAGCCCCTCATGTCCTTAGCACAAATACCCATATTTTTATCATGCTTGTCAATGGCAGATTGTATAAAAGTGTTACTTATTGAAAATGTATTTTTAAACATGGTTTTGCATACCATAATTTTCTCTTTAATGCCAATACCAGACAAAAGCGGCAAAAAAAACTTAAAAACATTTAACCTCTTGGAATCCTGTGTCCATTGCTTTTTTCTTATTTCTTTGACATGTGACGCAATAAAAGACCACTGATGAGAATGGTCACCTAGATTCCAAAAGGTTTTGAATATATTTTGGCGAGCTACCGCATCAAACTTTTCAAAACACTTTAATCGACATTTAGATGTACATGGACCCTTTATTTGTTTTGCCATTTGTTGTTTTCCGGATCGAGATTTATGAGCTTCGCCTAAATTGACAAGCACCTTCCTTTTTTCATCTAGCCAGTTAGATTTGTTAGTAATTCTGTTCCTTGTTATTGCTTTTTTTACATACTGACGCTTTTTTTTTCGTTGGTGCGGTGTTGATGAACCAGACCTTTCGCTGGATCCTAACGGGCTTGATCTAAAGGTTTCATCAGATAGGATAACAGAACTTTCGCTTAAATAGTTACATTCATTTACAGTGTCCCCAAAGGTCATGCATGGACTTGGCATTGGTGTTGAAGATTCTTCATTAATATCATTTTCAGGTATTGGTTGTGGTGTTTCATTTTCACGAATAGGCATGTTAAGGTCAGTTCCATCATTCGAAATTTCCCCTACCGTATCAATTATATAATTTAAATCACTTTGTGATAGTATATTAGCTGATATATAATGATTTTGTTCTCCATCACTATGTGCTTCGGTAATTTGTCTTTCGTCGTTATAAACTTCCAAAAGCCGATCTTCAAAATCTATTGAAATATCTTTTTCCCCTACCGAATCAATTATATAATTTAAATCGCTTTGCGATAGTATATTAGCTGATGTATGATTTTTTTCTCCATCACTATGTGCTACGGCAACTTGTCTTTCGTCGTTATAAACTTCCAAAGGCCGATCCTGAAGATCCAATGAAATATCTTTTTCGGTAGATACACGCGTCACTGAAAAAAAAAAAAAAATAAACAGTTTAGTAAACGTAAATGAAAACATATCCATCAATAAGTTTAATAGTTACACGTATATACAAACATGTAGGACATGACTTCATATACTTCGTTAACAATAAAAACTTAGTTTTCTTTGTAATCATTATTTAGTAAATCATGTTTTATAGAAGTATGTAACATTATAATTATTTGTAAAATAATGATAATTTAATGACTATATCATAGTATAAGCGGATATATCTGATATGACCGCTTTTACACTGATATTCTACTGGTCTAGGTTAGAAAAACAATAAAATATTTATATCGGTTTTGTATATCATTGAGCGTTTAACGTATACTTATTTGAATTACTACTTACCCTCATTAGCCTTATCGATATAATTAATTAAGTCTTGTGCTTCAGAAACACATAAAATATCATTTCTGGAGTTTGCAATATCCACCAATAACTTTGATCTACTGTTACTCATGTTTTGCAGAATTGTTGCAGGTAATATTATGAATACTTATAACTAAACAACACACCACTTAATCTAAACTGTATCAAAACATTAATATTTCACCACGCAAACGAGCATCGACACGACATCGGGGAACTCAAGCCGTGAATGACGTTATGTCAGACAAGACCGCGTTCGCATCGAGTGGCGCGCATTTTAAAACACCGTACAAAACGATAAGTATAGATATCCGCATCTACGACACTTATTCGTTGTAAATGTAATACTTGTTCTCATATACGATTTGTAAATGACGTTAAATACACAATATAAAAAAATATAAAAAATACAGGACTGTGCATAAGGAAAATCTAAAGCCAATTGTGCAGTAAAAAAAAAAAGGCATTTTTGACATGTCTTTATGTACGTAGGGACCGTCGAAATACTTCTATCAATGTAGGTACTAAGTTAGTGAGAAACATCCATTGTATTTGCTAGAACAATATTAATATGTCAAATGTAACAAGTAAGAAAACATTTCAAGATAACATTCCATTAGGAACTGCTTAAGGCAGGGGTTCCCAAACTTTTTCGGATCACGGCGCACATACAGGTTTACTATTTTGTCTCGGCGCCCTAAAAGTCGAAATAGGGTACAAGATACTAAGTTCTAAGCACAAAAAAATACACTGTATGAAGACACAATATGAAGCGGAGTTTAAAAAAAAATATAATTATAATAATTGACACTCAAGAAAGATCGCATCGGAACGTGAATTTTGTTTTAAAGCTGCTGTCGCGATAGAGTTCAGTGAGACTCTTGTTGCGAACTGCATTCTGGTGGATCATGTGTATGGAAAGGATCTTGGATTCACGCAAGTTTTTCGACATCGACTTCGGTAAGGTACCTATTTCGAAAATCATTCAATGAACTTGGGGTGTTCCAGTGTTCCGTGAAAAGAGACATCAAGACTTTTGACACCACAAGCTCTTTACATTTGTAAACTAAAAAAAATGTTGCCTCGTTTACAGGTAGGTACTGCGCTGTCCGCGTTTTTATGCTTAGCTTCTGAAGCATGGCAAATAGGAATTTATGAGAACACCTCAAGGTGGTGGCGCCCCCTATTTACCTACTATCTACGTCATACTAGGGTGCCGCGGCGCACAGTTTGTGAAGCTTAAGCTTAAGGCATAAATATTCGGCAAAACTTAACTGAGAAAACGTTAAGCTCTATTCCCACAAACCACCATTCTGCAACAGTTTCAGCACGGTTCTTTGAATTACAAAGTAACTAAAACTTTAATCTATTGTTATTCTAATAAACTGAAATATTAAGAGCTCTTTTACATTTTGGTGTTACAAGTTACTTAATAAAAAGGTATATATATATAAAAAAAATGTAAAAGCTATAAATATAATACCTACCTCACTCATGCACAGATATATCAAACACATTGCGAACAAAGTGCTCACTAGAGGGATTACTGTGAGCCACTTGAACATGTCCGTAGTAATGTTGAAGTAACTGAAAATTAAAATGCAATGTTGATTTTACGAGTCAAGTAGGTAATTAACGAGCAAAATAACCACTATTATTACAAGTAAGGTTCAAAATATGGTAAGTACTCTTCAAATGCCACTTAAATACATTTCAGTTAAGCCCACTGGTTAACTTTGGTCAAAACTTGAACGGTTTTGTTTGGGGAAAAAAATAAAGAACTTACTCCATCAAAATAGCATGGTTTTTATAAAAAATCCTGAGCGTATTGTTCAGACGATCCATATACTCCAAGTCGGTTTCATCAGATTCCTTAGGCTTCGTCTTCAGCCTATTTACTATACTGTCGCTGGCCATGCAGAAAGTTAGCATTAGTATAGCAAACCAGAGATCTACGACACAATAAGTAAATGCCATCTCGACCAAATAAATGGTATGCAGGATCAACCCGACTTCGTAATAAGGGCTTGTCATCGGCATCAAAATCGATGTCGTCTTCGACAAAGTCACCCTCGTACCCAGAATATAATTCCAAAACGCAACCAGAAGGTACATCATTACCGGGCAAAGGACTCCAGCAAACAATATTTTGACGACAATCTTTACTTTTGCAAACAATTCGTTTGTTTTCTTAATGGAATCTGCCCTGATCATGTCCAACAGCGATGTTTTCGCAATCAAGTAAGATTTTCGAAAACTTTCACGGATGTTGAGGAAAAGCAAGTATTTAAACGAAAAGAAGATGGTTATTGAGTAAGTATAATAAGCTTCGCCCTTGGTTGTAAGTTCTGTCGCATCTTTGAGGTACTCTTTGGTACCGAAATACACATAAATTAGTAAGAAGACAATGAAAATTTGCTTCGCCATTCTGTTTTTCAAATTCCAATTTGGATTCAAGACATTTTGGCCAAGGATTTCTTGGACTAACAAGGGTAACGTCACGACTTTGTCAAATTCATTCCGTTCTCCGATGATATTTAAATAGTCTTTTATGGTATCGTCGGAAAATATTTTCATTTTCGCAAAAACGTTTTGAGCGCGCGGTGCTGTTAAGAATTGTGATTCAAGTCCGTAAGAAAGTACTGTCGACGCGAGAAGCGGAATGAAATATATTATTTGAGAACGTGAAGTTACGCGGCGAAGTCTTTGTATGATATGCAAGTAAGATTTATTGCTAAATTACTGTTTGTGTTCTGGTATTTCCTTCGTGAAGGTGACCAGTTTAGCTCAGATACAAATAGTAAGTTATTAGTTTAGTTGTCAAACAAGTCCTTTAGCTGTGGTTTATGAGACTCATGGGATGTGATTTGAACTATACCAACTCTTGAATTCCGATAAGTTGGTGTGATGTAGCTTTTATCAGATTTTATGTTTTGTTAGGTTTTTATTTTAAGTCGATACGTGGGGATTTGTATTGCTTTTCTGGTGACTATGGTTTCCTTGTTTTTTTGTCTGTTTTAATTGGCTGTAAATCCTCTATGTTCTTCATATTTAAATATACACTGTCTTACACTAGGGCCAGTTTCACCGGTTCCGGATAAAGTGTCGGTTAGATATCTGATAGTTAATACTATCTACCACTTAAAGGCTGGTTATAACTAATACTTTATCTACCAGATATCGCTATCCGACACCTGTGAAACCAAAAGTGTTAGTTTATCTGGCAGATAAGTTCCTAATAGGCTAACCGACACTTTATCCGCAACCGGTGAAACTGGCCCTAGGATTTTTTCCCATATTCGGGGTGCATTAACACCCCGAATATGGGAAAAAATTTAAACTCATATACACATACAGGGAGACTCGAAACAACTACCTATAGGTCATACAAATATTTGTTCCGTGCGGGGATCAATGTTGCGATACGCAGCGCAGCAGCCAATCATTCATTCACTGCGTCAACCGTGCCGTCAAAGTAACTACAGTATTGTCTTTTTTAAACTTTCACGATCAGAACACATTATAAAACTTAAGAAGACGGGTATTTATCGCGAATTTACCTTTAATTTAATCCACAACACACAACATTAACATTAACATTATCAACATTTATTAACATTTATGAAGATGAGTGAAGGTAGTTGAATAACGCCTTCACTTTGCTGTCGCGGTACCTCCAATACTTCAGTCTCCCCGCGACCACGGTTGGTGCAATCCGGTCGAAACGTCGGGATTAAATTAAAGGTAAATTCGCGATAAATACCCGTCTTCTTAAGTTTTATAACTACAGTTATATTGTTTATAAGATTTCATCATCATCATCATCATCTACTGGACATCCGGCCTCCCCCAAGAGTCTTCACATTGTACGTCCTAATTCTTGTATCTAGTGGATTCCCATGGCCTTTACCAAATCATGAGACCACCTCGTCGAAGGCTTTCTGACGCTAAGACTGCCACTATGTGGTCAACATAAAAAAAAACAAAATCAAAGCATTTATTTCAAGTAGGCCAGTTACAGGCACATTTGAATTGTCAAAACAAAGATGAACATTTAATGTAGCTACAGTCCAAGTCCCGAAACGTGGTCGCTCACAATGGCCCGTATCAAAAGGCTTAAAGTCACCCAAAGGGCAACGGAGAGGGCTATGCTCGGAGTTTCCTTGCGTGATCGAATCAGAAATGAAGACATCCGCAAGAGAACCAAGGTCACCGACGTAGCCCGAAGAATTGCTAAACTTAAGTGGCAGTGGGCAGGGCACATTGCTCGTAGAACGGATGGCCGATGGGGCCGAAAAGTTCTGGAGTGGCGACCGCGAACCGGAAGACGATGCGTTGGAAGACCTCCCACTAGGTGGACCGATGACCTGGTGAAGGTTGCGGGAATCCGGTGGACGCGAGTAGCAAGGGACCGGTCAATGTGGCAACACTTGGGGGAGGCCTATGTCCAGCAGTGGACGTCTTTCGGCTGAGATGATGATGATGATGATGACAGTCCCAGTCACAAGACATAAAAACTGCGAAAGTACTGTAGTTACCCACTATCTAACATACAGAAACGTAAATAAGATTCAAAGTTTATGTTCACAACCTTTTCACTTTTTGAACTAACTGTACCCCAGATAATACTGGCGTCATTATTCAATCAGTCTAATTAATCTTTTGCCGCCTTATGAGTGTAACGTAACCGTTCTGTGCAATTGAAGACGGTTTAGCTCAAAATTATGGCAATCATGACGCGAGGAATAATATAAAGTCGTAAATCAAATGAATTAACACCTTATCGCGTAAAGGGTACGGTGTAATTTTCAATGGAAGCACTAACATTTTACAGTTAATTACGGAGAATCAAAAGCCATTTCTCTAATTAGGTTGGGAACTTCAAAATTGTGCAATAATAGTTTTCCTTGGCAATAAAATAGCTATTAAAAGTAAGATTTATGAGCTGAAGGCGCAGTTCCAAGTTTTGTATTTTGTAATTACTTAAAATCATTTTGGTTTTTAGTCGTATTTAATTTTATGATCGTAGTTAATACAGTATCATAAATTATACACACGCCATCGTGATTTGGAAGTTTCTCAATTCTACTGTATTTTTTATGTTTACAACCTCATAACTCTGCGAATATTAGTCTGATCAACGAGATTTTTTTTTGATTTGTTAAAGAATATTGCGGTGGAAATATTAACCATAATTTCAGCCGAAAGACTTCCACTGGTGGACATAGGCCTCTCCCAAGTGTCACCACATTGACCAGTCCCGTGCGATTCGCATCCAGCGGATCCCCACAACCATCACTAGGTCGTCGGTCTACCAACGTCGTCCGGTTCCCGGTCGCAACTCCAGAGTTTTCAGCCCCATTGACCATCCGTTCTGCGAGCAATGTACCCTGCCCACTGCCACTTAAGTTTGCATATTATTTACACTGCTTAGGCATTTTATGAGTCATCTTCGATTACCTATACGTATTTTAAACTTAATAGTCATAGTAACAATGGAAAATGAATACTCGACAAGAGTTTGTCTCGCTGATGATGGCGCGTGTGTCGGACCATTTAGGTCCCTTCAAAATGGTTAAGCTGAATGGTGTTGATCAATGCGTCATGTTCGTGAACGGGCGCTGTCAGTTGTGACTGGTCATCTCTTAGTCGCCACGGCTTGTTTGAAAGAATTATTTGGTTCATGCTATGGACACTTTTAACGTGCACATCTTGCTACATTATTCTCACATAATTTACCATCTCAACATGAATGATGTAACCAAGATTTTGTAACAATAATTTGATTTAAAAGAGTGTCCATGGAGTTTCTTGCCCGTTCTTCTCCATAGAGATCTACGTTAGGGAATGGGCAACTACAGTACTTTCACAGTTTTTATGCCTTGTGACTGGGACTGTAGCTACATTTAATTTTCATCTTTGTTTCGACAATTCAAAAGTGCCTGTTATTGGCCTACTTGAAATAAATGCTTTGATTATGATGATTTTGATTTTGTGTGAGATCCCATTGTCTCAGTAAACCCTCAGAGCAGCAAAATGATGTATCTACCGACAGCAACCACTATGTCACTGCAAGACATCATCTGCCTAGCCTTTGCCCAACTATGGTGGGGTCGGCTTCCAGTCTAACCAGATGCAGCTGAATACCAGTATTTTACATGGAGCGACTGCCTATCTGACTTCCACTACCTCACTAAGTATGTTATTGTAAGTAGATTATAATGGAACATTACACCTCCAAGGTATTAAAAAATAGGAACAAATTAGTAGGTTCCTTTAATATTATCTAAAAATGCCTTCAGATTAGAATTATGGTAAAAAATAACGCTAGCTACCACCTATATCCTATTTTCAGCTGCAACTCACATGTGCACGCTTTAATCCGTCCATTCAAAATCAAAATCAAAATCAAAGCATTTATTTCAAGTAGGCCAGTTACAGGCACTTTTGAATTGTCGAAACAAAAATGAACAATTAAAGTAGCTACAGTCCCAGTCACAAGACATAAAAACTGTGAAAGTACTGTAGTTGCCCATTCCCTAACGTAGATCTCTATGGAGAAGAACGGGCAAGAAACTCCATGGACACTCTTTTAAATCAAAATATTGTTACAAAATCTTGGTTACATCATTCTTGTTGAGATGGTATATTATGTGAGAACAATGTAGCAAGATGTGCACGTTAAAAGTGTCCATAGCAAAACAAAAATAAAATACAACTCAAAAACAAAATAATTAATTCAAATAAACCATGGCGACTAAGAGATGACCAGTCACAACTGACAGCGCCCGTTCACGAACATGACGCATGGATCAGCACCATTCAGCTCAACCATTTTGAAGGGAACTAAATGGTCCGACACACGCGCCACCATCAGCGAGACATTTGAGAGAGCATGACATACTCTCAACCGCCAGGGCACATTCAAGTCAAAAAATAAAAACGTAGGTTTCCAGTGAATGACAGCATTCTAGTACATGGCACTCACACAATATGGGATATGAGGTTATATAATACTAAAGATATTGAATTTATACAATGCAAAGATAGTTGTACAATCTTCAGCAGCTCCAACAATACCATTTAATGCTATCAATTTTTGCGCCCCTGTCCATGTGGAGCAGGACCAGCATTAAGCCAAACATTTTTATCAGCGATATAATCGCTCAACTTGTAATATGCTTGTTTACATAGTGTGCGTTTAATGCATGTTTTAAATTTCGTCTCATTCAGTTCAAGAATACTTTGTGGAATTTTATTATAGCATCTCAAACAGTACCCCATGAAAGATGAGTCTACTTTAGCGAGTCTAAAGCCTGGCTGAACTAGTTGGTTCCTATTTCTAGTACTGTAATTGTGTCTGTCACCTCTTTTACCAAAAAGATGCAGATTTTTTCTGACGTACATTATGTTTTCGTAGATGTATTGGCAATGAACCGTCATGATGCCAATATCCTTAAATAGTTCCCTTAGAGAATCGCGCCTACGAAGATTATATATGGCTCTGATGGCTCTTTTCTGCAGAATAAATATAGACTCAATATCAGCAGCCCGTCCCCATAGCAAAATACCGTAAGACATTATACTATGGAAGTAACTAAAATAGACCAGTCTAGCGGTATCTACATCAGTGAATTGACGGATTTTTCTGATGGCATATGCTGCTGAACTTAAGCGCCCCGCAAGCGATGTTAAATGAGACCCCCATTGTAGCCTTGAATCAAGCGTAAGCCCCAGGAAAACCGTTTTATCTACGAATTCGAGTTTCTCTTTATTCAATATTATCTCACAATCACTACTTTTAACATTCGGTAATGAAAATCTTATGCATTTAGTTTTCTTTTCATTCAATACCAAATTGTTTGCTGTGAACCAATTTTGGACCTGAAGAAGGGCGTTATTCACCTCATCTAGATTTTGGGCCCGTCTATTTATCTTAAAAATTAGGGAAGTGTCATCAGCAAATAACACGATATTATGTGGTTGGTTTTTCAATAAATAGGGTAGATCATTTATATAGACTAGAAAAAGGAAAGGACCCAATATTGAGCCTTGTGGAACCCCCATTTTTACTTTCAAACCCTGTGAATTGACACCATTTATTTGAACGTGTTGTTTTCTATCACTCAAATATGATTTTACCAGGCTAAGTGCAAGTTTACCCAGTCCGTAATGCTCCAGTTTCAAAAGTAATGTGTCGTGATTTACGCAGTCAAAAGCTTTGGAGAGATCACAGAAAATTCCTATTGCGTCTTGGGACTCTTCCCACGCAGCAAAAACGTGCTTTAATAGGGTTACACCAGCGTCAGTTGTACAACGTCCCTTGGTGAAACCATACTGTTGATCATGCAAGATTCTGTTGGTGTTAAAATGATAGAGCATTTGATTAAGCATTACTTTTTCAAAAACCTTGCTAAAAACTGGTAACACGGATACAGGTCTATAATTATTGGCATCTTTACTGTCCCCGGATTTGAAAAGAGGTATGACTTTACTGTATTTCATCAAATCTGGGAACACTCCTTGGTCTACACATGAATTAAAAATTAAAGCTAAGTACGGGGCTATGGTCTCAAGTATAGATGTACAAACTTTGATAGACATTCCCCATAAATCTTCGGTCAGTTTGATTTTAATTTGCCGGAAAGCTTTAATAACTGTTATAGGGTTAATGTGTTTAAATTTAAATTCAGCCAGGCAGCCAGACACATTCGCCTTTAATAAGCTAATTGATATTTCAGGTGAGGAATTAAGGGCCTCCGTAGTTTTTATTGGTATATCGGTAAAGAAATTTACAAATTCTTGAGCTACTTCCTGATTAGAGCTTTTAGGACCACATGCTGTATCTAATGTATAGCTATTATTGCGTATTTTCTTTCTGTTAGTCTCGTTATTTATGACTTTCCAAACGGTCTTTATTTTATTTTCTGCTGTTTTGATCTTGTTGCTAATGTGCAGGGCTTTAGCAACTTTGCAAGTATTTCTAAAAATCTTTGAATACGTAGCAACATACTTGCTAAAAGTTTCTGTGTTTATAAAAGGCTTAAGGCTATAAAGCTCAAATAGTCTTTCCCTACTTTTTCTTATACCTCTAGTTGCCCAATCACTAAATATAAATTTAGGGCAAATACTCTTTGTCTTCTTTTCAAAAGTTTTGTTGAATTCCGTATGAACTAATGAAAAGAAACGATCATACAATTGATTTATATTAATATCCTCTTGGCTCATTTCACTTAACTTGTTCTGTAGGGAAATATTATATCTATTTAATTTGCAAGAAGTTATAGGTCTGAATTTAATCTGAACATTTTGTATTGGAGTTTTACACCTAAAAGTGACAGTTTGTCCGCTATGGTCAGACGGCAAACAATTTACTATGGCTTTATCTAAATAATCACAATTGCAGAAAACATTATCTATACAAGTAGCAGAAGATGAAGTTACTCTAGTAGGTTCTATAAAAGTGTTGGTCAAGTCAAATGACTTAAAAAGATTTAATAACCGACTGCTATTTGAATCCTCTTCTAAAATATTGATATTGAAATCACCACAAATAATTGTTGACTTATTACTGGCTGCAAGTTTTGCCAGGACATCTTCCATTATTGATTCAAATAAGGAAAAGTTTTGATAGTTTGGGGGTCTGTACACACACACAACTACATGCTTATCTAGCTCAACACAGGACAGTTCGACGCAATGTTCAACCGAGAGACCTACTATGTCATAACGTTGCTTATATTTCAAACTATTTTTTATTAATATTAAGGATCCTCCACGAAGCATAGTTTTACGGTTAAAGCAGCTACCCACCATATAGTTCTCATAATTAATAAGCATTTGGTAATCCTTTAGCCAATGTTCAGTGAAACAGATAATGTCAAACTTACTATTTTCTAAAAACAATTCAATTTCTAATAATTTGGAAGAAATGCCTTGGATATTTTGGTGGAATAATTTTAAGGTGTTCTGCTGAGGCCCTTTTTTACTCACTAAATGAGTGCAAGAAGATACCTTTTTGTTGGTAGGATTAACAATAATATTGTTAATGGTACCTTCTGTTGTCTCACTTTCTAGTTTAAATTAATATATGGAGTGAGGCCGGAGACTCCCGTGCCATCCTCTGACAACAAGACCCTATCACTAATAAACCCTAATTGAGAATTTTCCACGGTGACAGATGAATCCTTCTCAGTATGTGTGTAAACATTTATAGCACTAGTGCTATATTCATTAGTGCCAGTCACCTGAACATTAGTAGAATTACTAATTGTCGATGTATTAATAATATAACTAAACTTAGACATACTATTTATGTCTGTGTGAATACTATAAGATAATAGCCGAGCTATTTTGTGTCTACATACAATAGGTAGATACACCTTACCTCGTGTCGACTTAAGATTACCAACAATAGTGTTGATATCCAGATACATAAGTCTATCACTATAGTGACCTACTAGAAAATGAATATGGTTATTTAACATGTGTATATAATTGTTTTTTCTATTACCCAAATTTTCAAAATAGGGAAAAGCACACAATATGATTTTACTACATTTTAACTTTAACAACTCGGATACACAGTCAGTGATATCTTCCTTCTTAATCTTAGAACTATTACCTACACATATAGTTATGGTGGTACTAGGATCACAAACGGTTTTTGTCGCAGATGCCATAACCTGTTTGTAGCTTGACCCTGGCATACAATTGTTTTGGGTACAATAATTCAGGTTATTGCTAATTAATTTACCTAGCCCCTTACCTATACTGTCAGAGAACATAACTGAAAGATTACAATCATGACTATTATGAGAAATAAAATTACCACTCTCAGGCAGACTATCATGAGTAAAATTATTTGATTGTTGGTCTGGTAAACTGTCCTGAGACAAATTCTCAACCTGGGACGGGTCCTCCATTACCTCAGGCTGGAAATTGTCATGGTTGGTAACGGTCTGACAACTACATTGACCCATTACCAACTCATTTGCTGCAAAAATATGTTCCCTAATTTGGTTCTGAGATATCAAATACCTACTAGAAAGGGAACTTAGTGAATTCTGAAGTACCTGTATTTCAGACTGTAATTGCTGAGTATCAATTTGATAAATTTGTACACTGTCTTCCAATTTTATTTGATAATTATTTAACTTATTGACTAAATCAACACGCTCTTTCCTCAGTGGAATATATTTGGAAAAGCGTTTATGTTGTTTCCTAAATTGATTAACGCTCTCATTAGGTATGGTTTTAGGGAACTACCTGTACCTTTGTGAAACGCTTTGAAATCACTAGCTCGAAAATGCGCTAAACTAGTAACTAGAATAGTATTTGCTTTGATGGTATTTAAGTAAGTTTTTGTATATTTGGTTTTTAGTTTTATATCTCGTATATTGCGCGAATTACATTATTAATAATTATTAATAAATGGGATATTATAAATTGCATATCAAATAAATAATCGCCTATCAATACATACTCATCATTTATATTCTTTTTTACATCAAATAACTTACTTCACTACAAATAAACTAAATGTTTAACAAAACTCAAACTGCAGATTATTCGAAATCATACATCAATATGACATTACTTTTTTCCTCATAATGCAATACAGTTAAATTTAATTTTGTACAAAAATACTACATACATAGCATAAATACTGACTGCACAGCAAATTTTCCATATTTCATAGCAAAATAACTATCCCAGTCGCATATTAACCAGTAAGTACAACAAAACCTGTTCATCATATTTGTCTTAATTTTCAAGAAGCCATGCTCGGCAAATTTAATGATTATTATAACAAAAAAATCCTGTCACATTGCATTATTTCTAAAAGCAGAACAAATTAACTGAAAAAGGTTCGCGGCTTCGCGTGCTTCTTCGTCACTGGAGTGCAGAGTGGCGCGAGCGAGTAAGATAGAGATAGCGCTAGGTCGTGTCGTCGGGTGTTAGCAGTATATCTCGCGCGTAAGAGCGAAATAGAAATATTGCGTTAGTGTAGGTTTCGTTTTACACAATCCACGTGTATTTGTTTGTTTATATTTGTCACCGTAAAATTGTCAAACACGTTATATTACAATATAACGTGTTTTTTCTCGCGATATTGTAATGTCTCGAATTTTTGTCAACTGAACATGCGGAAGTATCTCTGCCCCCATAATCGGAACTTGGGGCACCCCCCCGTTAGGTTAGTTAGGTTCCTTTAAACCCTGCACTCGGAAATAGGGGCCCCGCGAAGCGGGGCTCCGTCGACTACGCTTTTTAGGGGGAATATAAAGTGTTTTAAGGTTATGTTATATAAATCGGTATTTCTCAGGAATGGTGCATTATCTTTTCATGAGAGTTGTGACACTGGGCAAGGGGGACCCCTCCTTCCCTCCACACCGCGTAAGTTGACTACCATCGCATGCATTTCACGAAAAATAATTCAATAAATTACAATTTTGTATCTTATTTTATATTTTTTTTGCTGATCTCATTATGTGGTAATTAATAAATAATAAGAAGACTGTGACTAATAAAATGCTGTTTTATTTAGAAAAACTGCTGTAAATAATATAAAAATAGAAGCTATATTTAAAAGAAAAAGAGTTAACATGTATAATGTGCATTAAGATTATTAGCTATGAATTGATGAAAAAGCTTTTGCTTTAGGAAAAATCGCTGTGCGCTGCGAAAATAAATTGTAGTGTGTTTAGTGATATTTTGAGTTGAATATTTTGCTGTGCAATCAGTAATTTTTATGGGAATTCGGAATCTTATTGCATAAAAAAAGGATACTTTTTGATTTGCGTTTAAATACTACCCTTAATAAATTAAAATGTTATGTTTTTTAGGCATTAAGTTAAATAGTTTTCATTAATGTTGAAATTAATCGCTGAAATATTCGTCAATTAAATAGTACGGGGGTTGCGGAGGTATATATAGTTTAAGTTAGAACATTAAAAACATATATTTAAAAAAATAACTTTGACCCCAATCGATATTTCCGTCCGTTCCACCTAGTTACATTGTAGTTACATTGGAACTAAAAGATTCTCAGAAACGGTCCAGAATAAAAAAATAATTGTAACCAGTATCTTTCGGCATTTTAAGGGTACTTTTACACCCATTAGCAAAAAAAAAGTAAGTAAAAGTAATCAGTAAGTATAAGTAATTTGCATTTGTTTTTTTGTTTGCTTTTTACTCTGAGTGGTCTAAATCAATAATGCGTTCTTAATAAAATAATGTAACTTTAAATATAACTACTCTTTTTTATTAGGTACTTAAAACTGTGATATTAGCTGTATGTGTTGTTTAAATAAATGTTTTAGATTACTGAGGGCACTGTATTGTCTTGTCCTTAAACCTGTATTAATACGTGTTTCATTTCATTCATTAAACATTATTCTAGTTTCCCGTAAACCCACCAGGAAGCTAATTAAGCCTTCATGAACCCGGAAACACTCTACCCTATAAAACATTATTAATTATTAATTATTTGTCGTATTAAAATGTTATATTGAGCCCAATAATTACCCTGAAACTAAGCTTCAACAACGTACGTGATTAAAAATGCTTCTGAAGCACGCAACTGCTACACAACTGCGATTGTTCGACAATCGGTCGCATGCAGCAGGTCGCGTGTTAATTAAGAGCAATATTAAACTCTCTAACGGGTATGACGTCACGAAACAATCGTTAAAAGTTGTAATTAAAAATAAGTCGTAAAGCGCGGTTCAAACTTTTCATTGGTAAGATTATTTGCTTTAATAATTATGGAGTTTTAGTAGGTCAAAACTGTGCTTTGGCTGTTTAAAAATGTTTAGTTTTCCCAGAAACCAGACTTTAAACTTCATAGACATTATGACTGTTTTCTGTGGCTTATGGCACTACCAAAGGAGAGTGGGTAATTTAGTTCAACTCTGGATACTGAACTAGGTACTTCAACAAATATTTGATAACTTGGATTTAGGTCCATGTTCACCGAAAAGATAATAGTCTGATTATCTAAAAACAGCTGTCACTGTGACGTGTTCCCATACAAAAATGTGTTTTAAACAGCTGATTTTAGATAATCAGAGCGTCGTCTTTTTGGTGAACACGGAGAGTAGTAATAGGCATGGCGAGATTATCAAAAAAATGCAAATCTGTTTAGTCCGTCAAATCCGCTATTTTCCAATACTCTAACTGACGAACTAAACAGTTTTGTATTTTTTTGTCTTTGTTAATCAATGAATATTGACTTAGATAAAATGCAACAAAACTCGGGAGTGGGGGCTCGTGACGTCAGAACTCACTAAAAATTATACCAAGACGTGACGTATTGGAAATTTAGCGTCGTATTTTTGTCAATTTTTTGAAGACATCCTCCAGTGCAGCGGTGAACAGTTTCAGAAATATGACGTCTCCCTGTCTTACATCTCGCTGCAGAAGGATAGGTTCCGAGGCTCGGTCCTGAAGTCGGACTGACATGGTGGCGTTTTTGTACAAACACTTCAACACCTCGATGTACCGATAGTCAATTTGGCACCGTTGGAGAGACAGCAGTACAGCCCAGGTTTCGATCGAATCAAAGGCTTTTTCGTAGTCCACAAACGCTAAGCAGAGAGGCAAGTTATACTGTTCGGTCTTCTGTAACGAAAGAAAAAATACGTGTCAAATGTTTTTTGATAAATTAAATGATGGACTAATTAGTTTTTTTTTGTTGTCTACAATATTAACTTCCTAAAGAAAATATTTCGTATTACTAACTAAAAATTTTAAGGACATAATATTTGATGTCGTTCTCATATAAGTGTAGTTTATGAGTGGTCGAGCTAGCGTGCAACACAATTTCATTACTGGCTCCTTTACGGTGTCGTTAAGTCATAATACAAGGAACTACAAACACTACTCCATAGGGGTGGTACACACTAGTTCCAGGTGGGCTCACTAGCAACAATAACTGCTTACTGCGTGTTTACTCTGTTTTGCGGTGGTCAAGAAGTACGTGAGTGAGCGAGAACCTAGACAGCGACTGTTTCCTCGATACTGTTCGATCGGTTTACACCATTTTCCTTACTCAGTTGGCTAGACAAGCGGCCCCAGAAAACGGAGAAAGGTAAAAAAAGGACTGGGCGGGAGAATTTGTAACAAGAAGTCAAAGAGAGGTTGCAGTGCATATAGGCGGTTCATGTCCGCAGTGTGGTAGTGGGTTTATCCTTACTTACAGTACACTTATTTACTTCGTTAAACACTTGAAAAATGTAAATTGGGCTGGAGTGTGCCACGAGGTACTACAACGCGACTTGTAATGCAACTCAAGCCAATGAAACAATTGACGTTCGCACGTTTAGTGTCACAAATCATCTGAGATTTTGACGAAACGACGGTTTTGATTTTTCCCGTTGACGCCGCCAGTAAGGGCAAAGCAGTGGGGTCAGCAGGAATAAACCTACTGAACGTGTAGGTTAGGTTATTTAGATGTTTATTCCATAGTGGTTTATTCCAAAGATGCAGTACAACTACAAGTATTAGATAAATTTGACATTTATTCTCGATAAAATGAGTTTTTGACTTCTTAAAAACTCATTTTGTCGAGAATAAATAAATAAAATAAATAAAATAAATAAATATCGCTGGACATTAAACACACAGTGCCCTCTAGTGCCACACTAAGCAAGGCTTGTGTCGTGGACACCAGATAGTAATAACTGTCAAATTTATCTAATCGAGTCCAATTGAGTCCTACGTACTTGCACTGCTGACCCGAAATCCTAAACCGATCGCGGGTTAGGTTAAGAATATAGAAAACTAAAGAAATTTACTTCCAAACATAACCCCCTTTTTTTTTTTTTTAGGATGGGAAATCATCACATGTCTTCTCCCACTCTGGGCGGAGCGGGAGCGAGTGTCAGACTCTTACTGACTAAAACCCATCCATGTTCCTTCCTCGCCCTTTATGTTCCGGGGCCGCGGTATTTCTTTCGAACAGGCCCGCCACCCCGGCAGGCTTCGGCCCTTGCGGGCCTCTCCCCTTATGCTGACATCTCTTTGAGGCGCGCGTGGAACACGAACGCGCCGTCGACACGGCCTGTCGTCTTCGTTAGACGGACGGACGGCTACCTAGCCCATAGCCAACCGTCCACAGGCCCGCATCTACGGTGGCCGGTAGCCACCACGTGGCCCCCGACGCCCGGTGCGTCTCCCGCGGCGGCCGGGAAGAGAGGCTCTCTCCTTCTCTCGTTCCGCCACCTCCTTCGCTAGCATGACTGCTTCGCAGAAGGAGGCGACGGCTTCCCATTCCGTCTCGCTCCGGACCATGGATTGAACCAGGGCCGGACGCGAGAGGTCGCCGCCGCCGATCGCCGCTACGAGGACACGGCGGTGCTCCGCCCACGCAGGGCAGACTTCCACCGTGTCCTCCGGTTGATCCTCGCAGTGGAGACACCCGGGCGTTTCCTCCCGCCCGATTCGGTGCAGGTACCTCCCGAAACATCCGTGTCCGGTGAGGACCTGCGTCAGGCGGAAGGTGAGGACGCCGTGGCGCATCTCCAGGCACTCCTTAAAGAGGGGACTTACCGCCACTATCGTGGCGTGCCCTAAACATAACCCCCTTTTTTTTTTTTTTGATGGGATGGGAAATCATCAAATGACCCCCCCCACTCTGGGCGGAGCGGGAGGGAGTGTCAGACTCTTACTGACTAAAAACCATCCATGTTCCTTCCTCGCCTTTTACGTTCCGGGGCCGCGGTATCTCTTTCGAACAGGCCCGCAACCCCGGCAGGCTTCGGCCCTTGCGGGCCCCTCTCCTTTTGCTGACATCTCTTTGAGGCGCGCGTGGAACACGAACGCGCCGTCGACACGGCCTGTCGTCGTCGTTAGACGGCCGGACGGCTAGCTAGCCCATAGCCAGCCGTCCACAGGCCCGCATCTACGGTGGCCGGTAGCCACCACGTGGCCCCCGACGCCCGTTGCGTCTCCCACGGCGGCCGGGAAGAGAGGATCTCTCCCTCTCTCGTTCCGCCACCTCCTTCGCTAGCATGACTGCTTCGCAGAAGGAGGCGACGGCTTCCCATTCCGTCTCGCTCCGGACCATGGATTGAACCAGGGCCGGACGCGAGAGGTCGCCGCCGCCGATGAAGGTGAGGACGCCGTGGCGCCTCTCCAGCCACTCCTAAACATAACCCCCTTGAATCAATTAAATTAATACACATTCGACTTTTAATTTTCTCTTGCCGTTTGGGAAACTTGTTCGACATATGATTATTATCAGCGCTGAATCTTGCTTGGCACATTTAATGCTTTACCTTCAAACACACCCAAACAAAAATGAATAATATCTAAGTGCTTGTAATTTCTAAATAACAGCTGTTTATTGAATGCTGAAAAATACGGTACTAATATAAAAAAAAAAAACTTTTTTTTAATGATGTCTATCTGTCAGTTTATTCCGGCTAATCTCCGAATCAGCTGGACTGATTCCGAGAAACCCTTGATATTATTAACAAAATCTGATTCAAGTATATGGGAACTTGTGATATTTTAATAATTTTACGTAGTCAAAGATTGCGGGCAACAGCATATTATAAGAATCTGCTATACGGCTCTGCCTAAGCATGGGTACCCAAACGACCAAACCCCTAACTACCCAAACTAGTGTTATAATCACAATTTTACCATTTAATTATTATTATTTTTATTTATGTGTTGTCCTCTGCCGGGCTATTAAATGCTTTTTCTTTCTTTCAAAATCAAAAAATCTAAATCAAAGCATTTATTTCAAGTAGGCCAGTTACAGGCGCTTTTGAATTGTCGAAACAAAGATAAAAATTAAATGTAGCTACAGTCCCAGTCACAAGACATAAAAACTGTGAAAGAACTGTAGTTGCCCATGTTGCCCTTTCTTTCTTCTTTCAAACGTGTGCGAACCAGCCCTAGTGAAGTGTCCCTACTACTTCAGGGAAACTTGCTTTGTCAGTAAAGAGAAAATGTCAATCAGCCGGCGTAGCATGGCGTTCTATCTCTACTCTACCAAGACTCGACAAAGCTCTTTTCCATACAACTTGACATGTCTTGAGTCTTGGACATCCCCGAGCATGCGGCGACCCATAGACTCGAGTTTGTAAGAAGACAAAGACATAGAATGACTTTCCATGGCAACGGAGACGCAGCTAGTGATGTAGATATTCTAAAAATCCTACGATAACATTTACGTTTAGTTAACCAAAAAAATGTGTCAAATGCGCATGTTTTATCACTTTTTGAACGTAACTCAAAGCAATAACGAAACGTATTACTCGTATAGTTTTTAATCTGTGTCGGACTCAGATGAAGTGTTAACTTTATGTCATACTAGTTAGAGAGCCGGCGACACTAAACCTAGTCTGATAAGACTCCCCGAAGATAAATATAATAATTATTTAATCAATTATTTTATTATTAATGGGGGACCCTTAATATAACAAACTAATTGAATAAATAATTATTATAACACGAAATGGTGATGCTGCAATGCGAGTGAGGCGCAATTAAACAATTTTTTACTTTCGTATTTTGTGTGATAAAGACTCCCAAGTCTTGTAAAATGGTTCGCACGTGATTGTGACACGTGTATTCAATCAGTACAAATCGACAGGAACCAAGTGATTGCTGACAAAATACCGAAACCGCGTGGTGGGCGACTTTCAATCGCTACAGCAACCACTTTCTGCACTGTTTGGAAAACGTAGCAGTCGTTTTTCTTTCACAGAAATTGATGATCTTTCAGATTTGCGTTGGTATTTTCTAAGTATATCATCAGTCTGGGAGTCTTGTCAGACAAGGTTTATTATCGTCGGCTCTCTAACTATAATGACAAACAAAGTGAATTATTTTCGATTTCAAAAATAATAATGAAACA
This sequence comes from Xestia c-nigrum, assembly GCA_916618015.1. Taxonomy (NCBI): domain Eukaryota; kingdom Metazoa; phylum Arthropoda; class Insecta; order Lepidoptera; family Noctuidae; genus Xestia; species Xestia c-nigrum. The sequence goes on from OU745250.1 coordinate 22,144,536, forward strand.
TTGGAAAGATATAGTTTGTATGTTTATTTTCGCATTATCACAATGTAACAGTTGTATATGGCTCCCAATATGTCTGGGAGGCTGAACTTTCGCTGGTACCTAGGTGCCACAGTCTGCCTTCCTGCCTTAGTGTTCGGGTACAAGATCCATCGCGGTTTCAGCCTGAAACAACAGAACTTAGATATCAATCACACTATCTAACACAAACCTCTTACAGGCCACTCAAACTTTGGTTTTTAAGAGGGAAATTAACTGACTTTCTGTTTACTGTAACAACAAATTGCATTAAAAATTGCTTATTGTAGTTTGGCCAATACAAATGTTTTGCTACTAGCCAACACCCCTTTGGTAATATCCTATCAGCAGAACTTTGATCCACTTATAAGATTGTCTGTTATTTTAACGAGGTACCTAACTAGTTGGAAGGCGTACTTAACCTGGATTGAACTTACCTACTTTAACGTGAACAGGCAGACCGTGTGATGTGTAAGGAAACAGATCCTCGCTCAGCTCCTGGCACAGATATTGCACCATCTATTTGGTTACCTACTTTAAAGTTTTCGAAGAACTCGTTTTCCGAGAGATTGAATTAAAGCCCCGGTTAGAGTAGTACAGCGTTCCTTTTGACCTTCCCTTCATTTTCCTCAGCATAGAAACTGAGGAGATGGCGACGGTAGGACCCCGACATGTTTTTCACCAAATCGCGTACAAAAAAATAATATGTTTTTGTAAAAACCCGCTTGTCTAGGTCTGATGTGTTGTAGACTTTTTGACATTAGAAGTCAAGAAACGATTTCTACAACAACTGTCAAAAGTAGACAACAAAATATCGCCATGCTCGGCGTTGTAGACTTTTGTCGCTAAAGACTAGAGACTTTTCTTTTCCACATGTCACACATCGCTATGCTAAGGACGATAGAAGTCTTTCAAAAATATGTCATTTATCTGTCATTTTGTGCTTTGTCGAGTCTTGGTAGACTAGAGATAGAACGCCATGCTACGCCGGCAGGTAAAGTTAACATTAGCTTGACAAGTATGATGAGTTCGCACTTGTTTATGGTTCACGAGCCACGAGGAGTAATAAAATTGCGGTAAGTTAGTATACATGGTTTACTTGTAAACATTATGTTTTAGTTAGAAGTTACCATGTTAATTTTAGTTGTATTGTTACGAGCTGGGTATGAGATAAATTAATTACTACCGATTAAACAACACATTAACTTTATTAATCACAAAACAACTTAAACTTAATCACAAATACACTACTGATCACTATTCGCTTAGATATCGCACTTCAAGTTCACTTCGATTCGCTTCGCTGTGTAGCCAAAACAAGACTGACGGTCGCGGGTCTGAGCGATGTATTTATACTCGCCAACAGACACACCAGAATAACCACGAATATTCTAGAGGGTCATAAAAAACACTAACAAAAGAAGAGCAGGTAGATAGTAGGTAGGTAATTATTATTACTAGCTACTTGTACACACAAATATGAACCGTATGCCCTAGGCGTACGGTCGGAATTCTAATGTCTTTTTTATAAATAGGTCGCGAGTTTCTACCTACCTAACTTTAAAACTAATAATAATAGAATGCTCTCGAACTTCTAACGTACACACACTGCAATCACTTGCTTTCTCGAATGTTCTAGTAGGTTCGATGTAACAGTATGTATGTCACGATGGGGGAAAATAAATTGTATTGGTACCATGGCTAGGTGTTTTATTTATTTATTTATTTAACACTTCAAGCACATAACAGAGGCGGACTTAATGCCATAGGCACTCTCTACCAGTCAACCTTTGGGTGATGCAGAGACAAGCAGTGGTAGGTGTACATCTGAAAATAATTCGATTAATACTCAGGTTAACTACAAAGATATATAAAATACTATAAATATCTATATATGTATATGTCACCGTAAAATTGTCAAATACGTTATATTGTAATATCTCTAGCGATATTGTAAAGTCTCGAATTATTGTCAAATGAACATACTGCTTACAACAAAACGCATTATTTTTCGTGAAATGCATGCGATGGTAGTCAACTTACGCGGTGTGGAGGGAAGGAGCCCCCCTTGCCCAGTGGCACAACTCTCATGAAAAGATAATGCACCATTCCTGAGAAATACCGATTAATATAACATAACCTTAAAACACTTTATATTCCCCCTAAAAAGCGTAGTCGACGGAGCCGCGCTTCGCGGAGCCCCTATTTCCGAGTGCAGGGTTTAAAGGAACCTAACTAACCTAACGGGGGGTGCCCCAAGTCCCGATTATGGGGGCAGAGATACTTCCGTATGTTCAGTTGACAAAAATTCGAGACATTACAATATCGCGAGAAAAAACACGTTATTTTGTAATATAACGTGTTTGACAATTTTACGATGACATATATATATATATCTACTATAAATAAATATCATACTATATATTACTGTAAAAAGAAAATTAACACGAATATACTAAAATAAAAAGACAAACAATGGAGAAAACACTACTGTTGTGATGAACCTGCTAGTTTCTTGCGAATGTACTCTCGAACTTTAATCTTGAAAGATAAACGATTGGTTGCCATCCTGATTTCCTGGGGAAGCGCATTCCAAAGAGAAATACACTGGACAAAGAATGATCGGTGAATGAAGTCAGTGCGGTGAGTGCTAAATAGACACCATTTTCTTTCCTTTAATTTAAATTATTCTTCACTTCCAGTTATTTTAATTCTTAGCATGAATTGCAGTTGCTGTACCAACCAAATAAATAAATACTTAATTATTCTTTTTTTTTCATTATAACATAAATGAATAAAAAGTGAAAGATTAGAAGGTTGTTTTTTGGTGTTGTTTGTTGTTTTGTCTGTAGTTTTATCAAAGAACGTGTAGCTCTATAGTTTCTTTTTTATCATTATGATATCAGTTGAAAGTTGGGGAAGCTTTCCCGCGGCATAACGATATTGGTACCTTTTATAAGTAAACATTGCAGGAATTTGTAAGATGCAGATAGGTCGATTTTCTAGGCAATGCAATAGCATAACACTCTGACCAATAACACGCTAATTCCTAATAAAATTCTGTTAAAAATAATATAGTTGATGTATAGCAAGAATTTGTGTGATACCTAAACTACTACTAAAAACCCGAGAACTGAAAAAAACACGCTCTCATTAAATTCGAGGTTTACAAGGTAAAATCGAAACCTCCTATTATTGAAGTCGGTTAAAATGTAGCAATTGCTACCATACTACCGAACCGATTGACACCTTATTCATTAAAATCGGAAGAATAGTTGAGGTGCTACCGGGGAACTAAAATTCCAAAGAGGCTGAGAAATTAATGCTCTTTAAACTATTAAAAACGACTACAATATATCAGATTAAACGCAAACCATCGCTAGCCCTAACATTATAAACTACGGGTCAGTATCGTCCCACTGTTTACCACCGCAATATATTTAATCGTGGCTCCTATTAAACCGGACCTTTCAATTATGACTGCAGTTAACCTAACAACTCCAGTAACTACCGTTGAAGTTTCATTAAAAGTTTCATTAATCTTCTTTGTAGTTTGATGACGTCATAGATTGATAAAGAAAATGGCAGTAGTATAACTGTCGGTCGATCTTTACGTTAAGCAGTGTTTGCCTAGGTTGGTCTGTGGATGGGTGACCACCCGTTACATACCGAGATTCCTCCGTGCTCGTGCTGTAATTTGTAGATCTTTGACAATCGTTACAGATAGTCAGTGGGCAAAAAAATCTGATAACCAGTCTTACCAAAGGGTATTTATTTATTTCCCAGTACTAACTGGGTTTTTGAGGTCAGATAAATAAACAAATAAAATAAATATCGCTGGACATTAACACACAGCGCCATCTAGTACCACACTAAGCAAGGCTTGTGTCGCGGACACCAGATAGTTGATATACTAAATATTTACCTTTTTTGTTTGTAAATACATAACTACTTATTATACATATAAACATCCAAGACTTGGAAATAAATGTCCATGCTCATCACACAAACATTTGCTCCTACCGGGATTCGAACCCAGGACCCTAAGAACGTAAGGCAGTATTATTACCACTACGCCATTCGGGTCGTCAATGATATGCAGTGGCTCTGTGTAAAGTACTGGTATTCATCTGCATCTGGTTAAACTGGAAGCCGACCCCAACGTAGTTTGAAAAAGGCTAAGCAGATGATGATAACTGAACTCATGTTTTACACGTAGTACTAGAACCTAGACGAGAATTTCAAAGGGAATTTCAATTATAAAATCTCATTTTCCATTTCTCCATATACCTATGTTGGGGTCGGCTTCCAGTCTTATCGTATGTAGATGAACACCAGTATTATAAATGAAACGACTGCATATCTGATTTCTATAACCGAAAGTGATAAGATACCCCTTGGTAAGACTGGTTGCCAGACTTTCAAGTTCTTGACTATTCATAACGACTGTCAAAGATCCACAAACAATAGTCGTCGACCAACGGCTTTACTTCCTATTACAGGTGCAGAGAACTCTGTATGTTAATGTTTACTCAACATCAGTAATCTGAAATAGGGAAGTATGTATGAATCGCAAGCCATAGGTTCAGCTTGACGATACGAAAATCAGGGCGTAAGTTCCTGATAATAATTCCGATTTCTTGGTTACACCGAAAACTTGTCAAAAACGGTGTTTTCAATTTCTCGCATTGTGAATACAACAAAAATATATAAATTCACAATATTCAAAATCAAAGTCTCTTGATACAGTTCACTTTCCATTCCACACAAAGGGTCAGAGATTTTTGCATACGTTACTGTAAAAAATACACTCAATGAAAAATGTTGAACAATTTTTTCAGGATTTTTTTTGTTTCGTTTACATTATTTAAAATGTTATTAAGTAAGTTTAACTTTAAAAGTTGACCTATTTTATACTATAAATGTAAGGATATTCTGAAAATAAGATATTGCATCACTTTAAAGGAAACAACAGCTGTATTTTTTTTTAAGTATACAGTTGTAGTTTTTCTATGTCAGAATGGTTTATTGACTACATGGTAAGTGTTTGTGCATCTGTGAGCTTTCAAGTCTACTTATAATACTTTCGTTATTAACGCAATTAAAGCTAAAAATTTATTTTGATTGAATTACAGAATATATTCAAACTAGTAACAAGAGTTATGAGAAAATAAAGGACATTGCTCGTCGTCCATACATGGCTCGCCTAAGATCCAACAGGGAGGTGTATTTACTTTTTGGGTTTTAGATAATGTGTATATTCGATTGAACCTGAATTAAAACAACGGACACTTTTGAGAATTCAGAAAAAATCAAAACACTTTCGGGTTTTGAGGTTATATTTACGTCAATAAAAACATTCGGTTCTGTTGCCATCTGTCAATTTACAACTGGTATAGGGGTCTTTTGGCCTCGTTCAGGACCTTTCGTTTATTTCAATTTTTTTATCTATGTTTTGTTTACAATAGTTGTAAATAATGTTATTTTTTTTATGTGTTTTGTCCTGCACGGGCTAATAAATGCTTTTTATTTCTTATTGCTTGTTTCAAACAGCGCTTTCAATCGAGTTTTTTGATAACCCGTAATATTCCGCGAAATCCTAGCGAACTGTTTGTAACTAAAAACCATTCTCGTATATCAAGTGTTGAGAATACTGACGCTTGTTTGTGTCAAACTCTTATTAAGAGTGCTGTACAAAGACTAGGCTGTATGAGCTATAATACCTTTGCCTACTAAAAACCCTAAATTGAACCAAAAAATAATAAGTTAATAACCATGTCCATGTCCAAGGATCATGACGGAAGTTTATAGGTACTTTTTAAAATGTTTTTGAAATTAAAAAGTGTCCGTTCTATTGAAATATTTGTAATGTATATTATTAAAAGAATAATGAATTATAGTAAATGTTTCATGCGTGTTGATTCATAGGCCATTTTTGACAATGTCCTTTTCATATAAATATCATTGTCCTTTCAAAACATTTTTTTGGGAACATACTCGTATGAAAAACGCATGCTCGCCGGCCCCTTAAAAAAGTGAAAAAAGGTAAGAAGGACCAGCGCGATGCAGAATAGGCATGGCGACACTATCAAAAAATTGCAAATCTATTTAGTCCGTCAGTTAAGAGTATTGAAAAATATTGGACAAATATTTTTGTTTTGTCAATTAATGAATGTTGACAAGGATAAAACGCATCACAACTTGGGAGTGCGGGCTCGTGACGTCAGAAATCATTAAAAATTATAGCAAGGCGTGACGTATTTATAATTTTAAAAGCGTCGTATCTTCGTTAATTTTGGTACATGTAACAAAAGAAAAAAAAACGGGTCCAATATTTGTAGATAATCTTACTGACGGACAATTTATTATTTTCTGTCGACTTTTGTCATTATTAAAAAAACCCCTGCCTCGCTGGGAGCTCGCAAACATGAGCATGAGGTTCTGGGTTCAATTCCCAGAGACAGGCAAAGTGTTATTGGGTTTTTGAACCACGAATTTCTCAGTAGCAGCCAAGTCTGTCTCTGCCCTGTTAATAGCAGGATCCCTATATAGGGCTTAAAAAACATAGCTAGCGAATTGTTCCTGTTAGGCGCAGGACACAAAGAAGGCAGGAGACGTAAGACTATGTCTCTTCCGCGTCTTTTTCATACATAATGTATAGAAGCGTTGCGACGCAAAGCACTCAGAAAAGGCAGGGCGTGGACACAACGTTAGCCCGTCTGCGCCCTGTTGTAAAACCGATAGAAATGACTGGGCACGGGCGCCACTGCCGGGCGCGAGCGGTCGAGGGACGGGTGAGAACGGGGGTGCGGGTGAGGTCGGGTGCGAGTGCCGGGAATGGTGCGGCGCGCGCGTCTCTCGTCTCTCTCTCGTGCCTCGTCTTTTCTATCTGTCTGTGCCCTGTCCTCGTCTTACGTTTTTCTGTGGGCCCAGCGCTTTAGGTACACCTCTACCAAACCCTTTAGGGATGGCAGGCGTAATGTGATATGATTACGCCAATATTATAATTATGTGCATATGATTTATCTGCCAAGTATTTTTAATTACTTCCATGGAGGAAGTAATATAAAATAGAGAGATTACAGGCGTTATATTATTTTGTGTAAAAAACCCTGAAACCACAGATGTTATTTGTAGGGGGAGAAGACGTACCGGAATGCCATGAGACATTGCAATAATCACCATACTGCCGAGTTTGTTGCCATCATTAATGTTTCCGAGGTTGAAATGTATGTACTTTCTTTTTTAAAGCTCAGCGTTAAAATATAATACTGCATAACAAACAAGCTTAGCTAGAGCTCAGACCGACTTAATTTAAAAAGAAAACACTATTTTTTTAAGAAGTTTTTATAGATTTCTACTCAAACGTTGGCGGCGTGTTCTTAATCCTATTAAAATTATTTTCCCAACTACTATATAGATGCCGGCTTCCGTCCACCTGAATTCCAGTAATTTACATGGAGCAAGAGCCTATCTGACTTTTACCACCCGTTAAGTACTAGGTAATACGATACTCTTTGTTCAGTCTGGTTGCCAGACTTTCGGGCCACAGAAACGGCTGTAAAAGATCTACTTTAACAGTCGGGACCGACGACTTAACGTGTTCTCCGAGGCACGGAAGGAGCTTGGTTTAAATGGGTGTTTACCCATCCACAGTCTAACCCAGGCAATAGCGGCTGTTATTATGTATATTATTATGTATAGTGTGACTTTACTTTTAAAGTGAAAACGTCCTTAGGCGCGACCACTTTTTAGGTGAACAAAATCATGGAACTCGCGTGACCTAACGCTACGTAGCCGACCCGCTACGGCGTAGCATCAGTAAGGCGTGCGTATGCCACAACCCGTAGCAGATAAATATTACTTAGTTTTCACTTCCATCGGCAGTCCTCAAAGATTGCCCACAAGTTTTTTTTAAAGACTGTTAAAACTATTAGTTACTATTAAACCACAATCTCTTCGACCAATAAATCTAAATAAGTTAAGAGAAAAATAAGGGTCTCCGCACATTTATCGACGCGGAATCGGCTAACACCGGCCAAAAAAGCCTTTATGTCTACGTTATAAGGGTGTTACTAATACCATTCGCATCGGCTCGGCGCGGATGATGAGTCGCGACGCCGGCCGACGGCGAAACGAGCCGTTAGTCTATTATAAGTCGAGTAGTGTGGTGATACGCACTCAGCTTAAGCCGATTCCGCGTCGATAAATGTGGGAGGACCCTAAGAGGACAATTTTCAATCGACTTCTGCCTTTATCTAAGTTTACATAAACAATCCGTCCCAAATAATACAATAGGTACAAAGATAAACCGGGCCATTCATCATGCGACTGAGCCACACCTCAGATATCCACACAATAGTTGCAGCAGCCAGTCGCAGTCGCTAACAATGCTTGCGGAATGTTAATTGCTGTCGTTTGTCGCAAGACACTGATAAATGTTGACGCTTGTCACTTAGAGATTTGGGGTGGACGCACTGGGTTGGGTAAACGTGGCGGTTGGCAAAACCAATTAAACATTTTATAAAATTACATTATTTTTTGTTCAAAGAGTAAAAAATATTCTCAATGGTACTGGCAACTTCAGAACTGTTTGATTAGTTTAAAACTTATTAGTGTTGAGATTGTGAACTGAGATTGGCAGAGCAATGTTTATGGTAACGAGTTGAAAAAAGTCTCTAAACTAACACAAACATGATAAATCTAGAAACATCCTATTTGCATAAAAAACAACAATACAACGTACAACAACTTTTAAATAACTTAGCGGACCTTTTACCGTGACTTTTTACAAGACCGCACTCGAGGACCAATCTTTCACTGTAGTATACGAAATGCGAGGCCAGGTTATACTGTATAGATTGGGTACGCACATTTTACGAGCCTTAGTACCGCGTTAATATGGTAGACATGGATAGTTTAGTCCTGAACGCTTTCAGTCGATTACAGGGGAGAATAGCCATAGATGCAGTAAATAACATAGTGCAAAAGTCTTTGCGCAAAAATCGGTCAACTCTCGCTTCTCACATTTAAAGCTATTGCCTTGCTTTTCATTTAATTCGAACCAGGGAGTTTGGAGACGCTTGTAAATTTCAACCGGACTAGTCGCTGAACATTTTTTTGCAGAATGTTGGTGACAGACGAACCCAAAATTATTTAATTAATAAATAATAAAATTGCATACACAACCTTTTTTTTTTTTTTTTTTTAGGATGGGAAATCATGAAATGACTTCTCCCACTGTGGGCGGAGCGGGAGGGAGTGTCAGACTCTTACTGTCTTACTGACTAAAACCCATCCATGTTCCTTCCTCGCCCTTTATGTTCCGGGGCCGGGGTATCTCTTTCGAACAGGCCCGCAACCCCGGCAGGTGCATACACAACCTTGTAGCTAGGATTATCCATCAGCAACTTGCTTTAAAATATCTTATACATCTTAATTTTCATATTATGCCAGGAACCGACAAAAAGTTTGACTGTCTAGGAAACTGCAACGTTTAAACACTTAGTGCGTTAAACATTCCGCGAACCTGTCTCGAATATAATCTCTTGAATAGAGCACGATTCACCGCAAACATCTTGCAAGCATCTCTACAATTTGATAGAGCAGGCGAGACGATATTTTTAATAGAGTTAGCCTCCCTGTGGGATATATTGAAGTAATTTCACCGTTTTATTGTTGTTTGACGAAATTTTGTTGAAATAAAAGTAAGAGATTGCGCCGAGGTAGAGCAGTTTTATAGTAGAGTTTGGAAGTTTGGTGTCTTGTGCCTTTTTCTTTTGAGATGTGAGCTGAAAACTGAAGTTAGAGGGTGTTGCACTGTTGTGGTGTTGTATAGTTTATGTTTTGCTTGGTTGTAGGTGAGTGAAGAAAACAGGGGAATACGTCTGAATGCCTTTGTTCCATTTTACTTTTGGTCACTGCTAGCCCATCCTCTATTGCATTGTATTTTTTTTCTATTTGTGAAAAAGACACCTGCAATACAGTGTGTTTATAGGTCCATGCAACGACAGGTACAGTTAAGGTCTTTTAAATGATAAACCACTTTAACCACTTTCCAATTTTGCACTTTTATACATTCACGAGTACGAATATGACCGACTAAACCCGATTTGTATTACACGGCTAAAATACGAATAGTGGGAAGTGGCTAACCAATTATAGTCCTCGATTTAACATGATTCGTACTTACAACTTAATTTTATTCACTACCACACCGGTCACAAGTAACCAATTTAATTCAGCAAGATTTCTAAACTACGTCAAGCGTCTAACAATTGGTTTATTCCTCTAACCCAAAATATATTTCACTCCCACACACTTCGCTATGCGAAGGCTGCTTCTAAATATAGGACGAAAATAATGTGTGTGGATTTGACATCGTTAGTGACAGAATATGCGAACATTGAAGGTCACGCAGCAATGTTATTTTCTGACCGGTCGCTGGAGCTTGTACATTATAGTTTGCTGGATACATTTAGATGGGAATATTTGCCGAAGAATTGATTACCATTGAGGTTGCAGTACTTGTCAGAAAGTAGGACGCCCATAAGTCAGAAGGATGATCTTTGCGCATTCATGGTAGCACCTGGATGGCAGTTTCCAAGAATCGAGTTGAATAACGAGCAATTGTAGAAGTCTTGGTCCAGCAGGAGACTGTTGTAGGCTGATAATGGAACGAAATTTAACGAACTTTCTGTGGCACGGAGGTATTTCGGTATGTAATGGGTAGTCATCCATTCACAGACCAATCTAGGCAAGCCCGGCTTAACCCGAGATTGATCCGAGCGGCTGCTACTTTTCAACAACGAGCTCCTTCCATCCGAATATCAGGCTTGACTATAGAAGAATGTTCCACATGGCCAGTCCTCATCATAAAAGTAAAAAATTGCACGATCATTTTATGAATTTCTTAATAGGATCATTATTTAAATCCTTGCCTGAAATATTTAGAGGTCTAAATGCGTTAAGTATTGTTACATCGGACCTACTCGAACATTCCAGAAAGCCAGTGATTACAGTGTGTGTACGTTAGACGTTCGAGAGCATTCTATTATTATTCGTTTTAAAGTTAGGTAGGTAGAAACTCGCGACCTATTTATAAAAAGACATTAGAATTTCGACCGTACGCCTAGGGCATACGGTTCATATTTGTTTGTTGTGTACAAGTAGGTTACACCTACGACTTTAATTACCTACCTACCTATCTACCTGCTATTATTTTGTTAGTGGTTTTTAAGATCCTCTAGAATATTCGTGGTTATTCTGGTGTGTCTGTTGGCGAGTATAAATACATCGCTCAGGCCCGCGACCGTCAGTCTTGTTTTGGCTACACAACGACGCGAATCGAAGTGAACTTGAAGAGCGATATCTAAGCGAATAGTGAACAGTAGTGTACTTGTGATTAAGTTTAAATTGTTTTGTGATTAATAAAGTTATTGTGTTGTGTAATCGGTAGTAATTAATTTATCTCATACCCAGCTCGTAACAGGATGTTAAATACAACACAGAATGATATTTATGTACGTTTTTCTCAGTTTTGATTCCAAAAGCCATATATACCGTCACCAATTTATGCGTTACGATAGGGACCTAACCATCCTCGGAGCACAAACTATGAAACTACTACAGTATTCTACATAGTTCGACATAATGTAGCATGTAACACGCCGTCGAGGTAATGTCTCCGCAAGGGAACTTTTTCACTGCTTTTTACCTAAAAACTAAAGTGTAGTTGGAAACTTTTTAGAATAGTTGCCCGGGAGATGGGATCGATTTTGTAGAAAATATAGTTTTTAACAGGATCTAGGCATTTCTACAGAATGGTGATGTAATGATCAGAAAAGGTCAAAGCTGGGCAAATAAATACAATGAAGTTTTGAAAGCAGACATTATTTCTATGATTGAAAATCATCATCATCTGCCTAACCTTTCCCAATTATTTTGGGGTCGTCTGAAAATATATGACTAAATAATATCATTTGAGTATTCATGAATGCGTAGATTAACAACAACACTACATTTTCTATCTAACATCCAGGTCAGGTCAACATCAACGGGGTCTCGGTTTGTGCGTCATATCATCACAATAATGGCAGTCCACCGGCAGTCAACAGACGTAATTCAGAGCTATGTGGTTCAGCAACTGAGAGTAATACTGGGGTAGTAAAGCACACTAGTACCATTGTATTACCAGTAGTTAAACTTTGAACAAGACCCTCCACAGTGTTGTGAATGTTTATGAAGGCTGTAAAAACCTCTTAACGAAGCCAAAGCACTTGTTCTCCCCATCATGGTCATTGCGATCATTTTTAAGGTTCCGTAACCAAATGGCAAAAACGGAACCCTTATAGATTCGTCATGTCTGTCTGTCTGTCTGTCCGTCCGTATGTCACAGCCATTTTTTTCCGATACTATAAAAAACTATGCTGTTGAAACTTGGTACGTAGATATAATATGTGAACCGCATTAAGATTTTCACATAAAAATAGAAAAAAAACAATAAATATTGGGAGTTCCCCATACTTAGAACTGAAACTCAAAAACTTTTTTTTCATCAAACCTATATGTGTGGGGTATCTATGGACAGGTCTTCAAAAATGATAATGAGGTTTCTAAAATATATTTTTTTCTAAACGGAATAGTTTGCGCGAGAGACACTTCCAAAGTGGTAAAATGGGTGTCCCCCCACTGTAACTTCTAAAATAAGAGAATGATAAAACTGAAAAAAATATATGATGTATACTATGTAAACTACCACCGAAAATTGGTTTGAACGAGATCTAGTCAGTAGTTTTTTTTTAAACGTCATAAATCGTAACCAGCAATTTACCTTTCAATCAATCTGCTACGGAACCCTTCATGGGCGAGTCCGACTCGCACTTGGCCGCTTTTTTTGTTCTACACCATACCTGGGAACCTTCTAGTTCTGTAACTAGAAGGTTAAATTTTAGGTCAATTTTAGGTTAATTTAGGCCAAAATTTGGAACTTTGATCCCCAATATCTCTGTAGATATTGGGGTGATCCCCAATATCTACATAATAAATATATGTTTTAATAAAAGACTTTACTATAAACAGATCCACGACTCCACACTATTCAATCCATCCACCAGTACAATGTTTCGTAACAAGTTTTATCGTAAAACATTATTTCTTATTGCAAAAAAAGTCTTTTCTCAGCAGGATTTGGTACTTCGTTTGATGTTCAGAATGCTTGGTTAACGGTTTCGTGATGACTCTGTTTACACCCTATTTATTATAAGTCAAGTTATTGGAATAAACCAAAAGTTTATAAACAATTCAGTATATGTAACCTCTATGGTAGACTTTATCATTTATCCGAGGGAGAAAGTTACATCATTCACCTACCATATCCATCATTTTACACGTCCGTTCAAAAAAACACAAACGTAAAAAATTGTCCCAAAAATATTGGTACATTTATTTTCGTGCCGACTCCCGTCTGAAATGTTTTATGTAATACCGTCAAGGGGTTGGGACATCCAAACTCTTCGCTTCACGACTGTACAACAGAACTCCATTACTTGGCCCACCTTGGTCCCTGCCGTCCCTGGACCTTTTTAGGAGATTAATGGCCATAAAGCATTATTTTTCACGTCAACCTTTTTAGGCAAATATTTTGATTAAAATTGCTGATTTTCCGTTAATGGGTGGACTTACGAGGCGGGTTGGGTTGGGTTGGGTTGGCTAATTATTTTGGGCGAGTTGTTCCTAAGTAATGAGAATTTCTAAGCTTTATCACATACTGATTTATTAAAGAAAAAGTAAGAATAAAATAGAAGTTCACCAAACCTTGTATTTTTTCAGAACTCTGTTCTAATAATTCAAAAGGATTAGGCCCAAAGGGGCCTGTGCCCTGCAGTAGGACGTATCAGGTTTATAAAAAAAATGTTACGAAAAACAAAAGGTCCGGTTTATACACGATTTAATATACATTTCGTTTCCGCATTTTCACAAGATACATTATTTTATATTACCTACATAGTCATTACCGCACACTTTAACCACACACCTTATTGTAATACCAGTTTAGTGTATAATAGAATCATGTAATATAAACAAAATAACACTTAAACATCCAAAAATACACCCAAAATGAATAGTTTCACTACAAACTCGCTGCTACAAACCGGCTTTTATCAAAGGACTCTGAATTCTGCGTTGTCAAGCCACAACATACTGAGATAACTCTGTCCATTTACAAAGCACTTGCTGGAACATAGTACAAAGAAAATAGTTGACAGTCGCGGCGCCCCCTGGCGGTGGCGTGATTCGCTTAGTTTGGCTTGCATTATAGTGAGAGGATTTCGATTACTATGTTTTTTTGAAGATAGTAGAGATAATGTACTCGTTATTTGATTGAATTTTGTTACAAATGCAATTGTCACGTTTGGAATTTTTACATTTTCTTTTCTTTTTATTTGGTGTGGGAAGTGCGGATTAACATAACACAATACCTCCTTGCTTAAAAGTCTCAAAATCACGTTTGTTAAAGTAGTAAGCTTAACAAACGTGATTTATTTATTTGTGTTGTAAATATTGAAATCGAAATAAAAAAAATATTTTCTCTCTCCTAATGCTGCTGTCGGACAGGGTCTCTATTTATGTTTTCTTTTGTCACACCATCTATGTAATAATTATAGCATGTAATAATGATTTTAGTATTTTTTTTTAATTCCGCAGCTAAATAGCAAAATCAGGACCGTTATAATTAAAAAAATACTTTATCATTTAGTATGTACTCAATCACTTAAAAGCTTTGACTCTACTACCCTTTACTTCCGTCCTCCAACAATTTATATTCTCAATTTCCCAGCCTACTGGCTCAAGTAAAAACTTTTATGATTAACCTACAAACAAAGGCACCTACTCATACATATTTCATTAGTCTTAAGCTCCAGCGCCAAATTAATTTCCAAAGTGAAATCGGGTGTAACATAACATACTCAAAATTAAGCCAAAACAGGGCATAGCATTACAACTTGAAGCGGAACCTACGGAACTATGTTTACGGTCAATTTGTAACATGGGCTGGCACTAAGGGGCATCACGTCACAGTGGCTGACGCAGGCCCAAGTTAAATTGTGCGGCCACGCTGCCGCTGTAAGCTCGTACGTACATTATGAGGAGGTGATCGCGTTGCTGTGGTCGAGTTACAACTTTGTGGTAGAAAATACCACGTGTAATCATATGCAAGGGTATAGCAAAGACAATCTCCTCAGATGGAGGTTTATGGACGGTTCAGATCTTAAATGTGTTTGTGACGTGTCTCCACAGACAACGGCCCATCTTCCATCTTGCGCCGCATACCCTGACATCTGCACACTTGACGATCTTTTGACTGCGTCAGCAAGCGGAGTTCACCTAGCTGAACTTTGGGCCAAACATATTTAATTAATATTTTCCATCGATACCAAGGTCACCGACGTAGCCCGAAGAATTGCCAAACTTAAGTGGCAGTGGGCAGGTCACATTACTCGCAGAACGGATGGCCGATGGGGCCGAAAAGTTCTGCAGTAGCGATCGCGAACCGGAAGACGATGCGTTGGAAGACCTCCCACTAGGTGGACCGATGACCTGGTGAAGGTTGCGGGAATCCGTTGGATGCGAATCGCAAGGGACCGGCCAATGTGGCGACACTTGGGGGAGGCCTATGTCCAGCTGTGGCTGTCTCTCGGCTGAAATGATGATGATGGTCACGCTAAGAAGAAGATATAGAAAGGGGCGCGAATTGTCAGTTGTTTCATACATTTGGGTTGAGTAAGTATTGGAATTTTGTATGGGGCCGTTTTCGATTCCCACTCTTCCATATGACTACCTTATATACCCTTTCTGTTACACGTTGTATAATTAGCGATTAAGATAGTGGTCCCATGGAGAAAGTTGTTCAATTTGATGGTCAGAATTTTACCCATTCATATGACTATACTCTTTCTCTTATAAGTTGTATAAAGGGTGTAAAACACCTCTTCACGAAGCCGAAAGGCACTTGTTCTCCCCATCATTACGATATTTTTTTTGTTCCACACCATACCTGGGAACCTTCTAGTTGCGGAGATATGGGGGGTCAAAGTTACAACTTTTTGACAAGTTTTTTTTAAAATACAAGTTTTTTTTGTAAGATATTAACTTTTAACACCTCCATGACTCCTGTACTATTCAATCCATCCATCAGCACAATGTGTTAAGTGCGTTACAAAACATGATTTTTAATCTAAAAAAAAAAGTTGTTTCCCAGCAATATTTTTTGCGTAAAGTTACTTAGTTTGATGTACAGAATGCTTGGTTAACGGCTTTGTGATGAGGTGGTTTACACCCTGTATGTTCGAGGATGTTTTTTGATTTATATTGATTGGTGGAGAATGAGAGGATGATCAAAGAAACAATGGATATAGTATGTGAGGAATGATATAAAACAAAAACGAGTAAATGATAGCGTGGCGGTTGTCAGAGAAGAATCATGAACATGGGACGAAGGCAGAGAGTGATTATGGTTATTTTCTGGATCGTGGCAATTGGGTAGACGACAAAACAATAATAATTAATCTCCGTTTGTTAGATAATCAAAAAATATTTGACCCGTATTTTTTCTTTTCTGACGTATACCAAAATTGACGAAGATACGACGCTTTTAAAATTCTCGTCACGCCTAGATATAATTTTTAGCTAGTTTTGACGTCACGAGCCCTCATTCCCGAGTTTTGATGCGTTTTATCTTTGTCAATATTCATTGATTTACAAAAACAAAAAATATGTGTCCATTATTTTCCAATAATCTAACTGACGGACTTAATAGATTTGCAATTTTTTGATACTATTATCATGCCCATTGTAATCGTAAATACCATAAATTAGGCCCTGACAAATCATGATATTTTGATTTAAAAGAGTGTCCATGGAGTTTTTTGCCCGTTCTTCTCCATAGAGATCTACGCTAGGGAATGGGCAACTACAGTACTTTCACAGTTTTTATGTCTTGTGACTGGGACTGTAGCTACTTTAAATGTTCATTTTTGTTTCGACAATTCAAAAGTGCCTGTAACTGGCCTACTTGAAATAAATACTTTGATTTTGATGAAGGGAAAGTTGTATGCTCTTATCACAGAACTAGTTTGTTTTGTAAAACTGGCTTTCCTTGATCTTACTAAGAGCTGTTGCAGGGATGAGAGTATTATCATAAACCGTGTACAACATTGAAGAAACCACTTTATTTGCCCAGAAAAGACTGAGGAAAAGACGTTGATTTTCTTCAGACGAAAGGGTTTCATGAATGAGGATTATTATTCTATTCATAAACCAGTTACTGGGTTGTTACATTCAGATAGGCTGTCACTCCGTGTAACATAGTAATATTTCAGCTGCATCTGGTTAGACTGGAAGCCGACCCCAACATAGTTTGGGAAAAGGCTAGGCAGATGATGAAGTTGGGTCAAATTTAAATTCAAATCTTCGAACGTATAGGTTTCTTGTATTCAATCTCCTATCCATAACGAGAGTAACAAACAAGTAATAATTAAAGACACGGTACCTACGTCAAAATGATGACTGAAGTATAGCGTAATATATTAAATTATCTCTCTGACCATATTACATATTATATACTCGGCATATAACCAGCGAAATGTAATTGAGTTTTTAGTAATTTGCCATTTCATGTTGATGGAATGGGTGAGTTGGGTTGTTTTGGCTTACTCTCGTGTGTACTACCCAGAATATCTTTAGCAAAATGCTAACTAGGTCTGTTTGTTATGATGGAGTTGCCAGAGTAGTAGTAATACTACGTTTATGCAAGGTGTCGCTTTGCGCCCTGGTCAAATTTAAGGGTATGCTATAGACCATCACACTGAACAGCTTTCTCTATGGGACCAATATCGTAATCGCGAAAAAATTATCAACGGCCCCATACAAAATTCCAATACCTACTGGACCAAATGTATGAGACAGCTGATATTTTTTTTATTCAATTATGCAAACTCTAAGAGTGAAGCTTGTGTCAATAAGCAGATATAGGTATAGCCAACAGCAACTAACTGCATTTCAATTAAACGCGTAACTGAATTTTGCACTTGACAGGTAAATTATCTAATTAGCTCTATCTGTCCGTTACAGCAGTATAAAGGACTACTGCTGGGGCTGCGGGACTGTTCGAAAGAGATACCGTGGCCCCGAAACATAAAGGGCGAGGAAGAAACATGGTTGAGTTTTAGTCAGTAAAAGTCTTGACACTCTCTGGGAGAAGTCATTTGATGAATTCCCATCCGAAAAAAATGTGTAAAGGACTAGTTTATACCCTTGGTTTCACCCGCGTGAAGTTTGGTAATTGCCTCATATGTCAATACAGGTTGTTAACCATCTGTGTGTTTAATTACATCAAAATTCGTTCAGTTCATTCATTCATCCTCACAAACTTTCACATTTATGTATTAGCAGTAAGATAGTCAGAAAAACAAATACTATATTGACTAGACTGGACAGTAATGTCGTTATATTTTCGAAAACAACGAAGGATTCTAGGAATCCCGAGAGCAGTGAGGGAACTCTGATTTAAGTTCCTGAGCAAAGTGAGCGAATTAAGACTAGAACTAAGAGGACAGTTTAAGTTCACCCAAAATGATGGACCTTCATGTCCAAAGAGCTTACACTTACACTTTTTGCACTTACTTAATAAATCCAATTTTATTTTTGTCTAAGTGTCTTTTTGCTGAATTTTTTCGATGATTTTGTAGGTGGTATTTAATGAATTTGCTTGTTTTTTTATACATTCTGTAGCTAGACGAAAAACTCAGTGAAGAAGCTAAACAAATTGAAATTGTGGAACAATGAAATTCTTATATCTAGTAAAAAAACACTTTGCGACATAAGGGTGCAATCAGACCTCGGTCGTCCAACTTCGATCATTTGTCTCAAAATAAATGTCACCTATACATTTTATGTCACAAAATATGTCAGATGTCATCGATCAACCGCGATCTGGTTGTACCTTTCTTTGTTTCGTACAGCTTTACATCATTCTGTGTCATTAACATTGTACATTATGTTACTTTAAATTGGAAATGCTAGTTAATTTAAATAGTGTTTTCAGGTATCGATAATTTAATGTGGATAGAAACTCAAATTTTATTTAGCTGGTCTGTATTTTCAATATTAATGAAATATCTAGGCATCAGTTAGTAAATAATTTACTAAAATATATATAACACAGATGATCAACTTACTAACACTTTTAAAAATCAATTTGTATTTCTGTACTCAAATTATTGTCATTATTTTTTTTGTGAAAAAAGTGTTTCCTAGCACGAAAAAGTTAATTTCGGGGTTGAATAAGTTCTTTTGCCTAAAAAAATCCAATCTATTCGTTCGAAAACCAGTATGTAGCCACAAAAAAGTGAAACCTTCTTGAATAGAAACTAGGCCAACCCGGGCCAACCTATTAGACCTAAACTTCTCACGAAAGCGCTTATTCATGCAAAATTAATGTAGCAAAATGAATTGGACGTAGGTGTCGGTGGAAATCTCGAATGGCAACACATTACTCCATAAACATCACCCGAGTCGGCTCAGAGCGAGATTTATTGACGTTTCACGAAACGTGAGCGTAAGTCCGAAAGTTTTGAGGTAACCCTATGAGGTGGTGTAAGGGATGAATGGAAGCGGATCACTGCCAGTGTTACGTACAGTAAAGTCTTTGTTAAATTACGCTCTGTGCTGATATATAACATATCATTTCTTCTTTACAATTTGGATAAAGATTAATACATTTAATTGCCAATAAAATAGCTTCTTATTTTAATGGCAAGATTTTTGGAAAGCACTAGCACGTTACGCCTTACGTTTACGTCGTTGGTGGCGCTAGTTGGTACGTTTACGAATCCGACAATGGACGTTTATTTATTCAAGCTGTACTTGCAGCTACAATAGTAAACAACACGTAAACTGCCTTCAGCTCAATATGATAAGTGTTTATTAGTTGTAACGGTATCACAACATCACGAAACCACGATATTCATCACGATATTTTAATATCAATAGCTAAAACTTTCACGGTTTATAACTAAACTTACGCTGTCACTTACACTCTTACGTGACTTTCAGTTATTGGGAGCTCACAATAATTGAAAATCACGTAAGTGATAGTGTAATATTGAAAGGCTAATTGTAGGACTAACGCTGGGGAGCGCGTGCCTCTCCGTCGCCTTGTTGATGCGTACAACGCTCACTTCATGGAGCTTGACATATATTTACTCTTTCCAAAGATCGTTTCAAGGCGAGAGCAATCGAGTTACTGAATTCATAAGTTTTTTATTTTTATTTTTCCTTTTTCTTATTAGGCTTTTACGATGCACACTATTTTGTCTGTTTTTTTTTTGTGAATTCGTGGACAATGTTGTGGGTTACATGTTTAATAATATAAATATGGTATAGATTGTGTATAAATGTATTTCTAAGTTTTGTGCTAATTTAAGAATCTCTAGTTAAGCTTGGCATGTAACTGTTTTTTATACCTAACAAAAAAAAGAAAAAAAAGGCAGTTTATCTACAACCAGTTACCTATAAATCATGGAATGATTACTCCGCAAATTCTTATAACTTAGACCAACCACCCAAGGTCTTAAGGGACCTCTCATACATTATAGTTGCGTATAAACAGCGTCGGTTGCTGAAATTTTGAGTACTACATCAACGTTCGACGAGGTCATAATTTAATTTGTTCCGTGACGTCACTCATGACGTATCTACATAATAAATTGTATGGAGATGAAGACTAATTTATGGACAAGGGACGTTTTGTTATGCGCCGGATGCCCACAATATGTTATTGCTATTATCTTAGGGATCATGATAAGGGGTCGCCATTTCAGTTGATGGATGGGTGAGGGTAGGGCTGAATGTACAATTGAATTAATTCCTTTGCAACATTTGATCCTAATCAGCTTCACTTTCTCTCAGTGTAATATGTATGACACGATGATTTTTTGGAAGCAGTTAGTAATACGAGTAGTCTAGTGTGTGACTATTAGACTGCGAAGTCATAGATCTCGAGCCAAAGACACGCACCTTTTATTTTTCAGGCTCACGTGCCTATTGTATAATTATCACTTCGTTGAAGGAAATCATCGTGAGTAAACCAGCATGATTGAGAGATATTTCTCGAGAGCATGTTATTTCCAGTCAGACGCCCATGGGCGGCAAAGAAACTCTGATACCAGGTTAAGCATTAACCACACGATAAAGAAAAATGTCGTTTGGTTTTTGATTTTTAAAACTAAAAACTTGCAGCCGAAGCTGTGGAGTTGGTATCAGAGGAAGTTGTGCATGTTCAGTCCATAAAATTTGGCTTTTTAAAATCACAGCTGTCAAACTCATGTGACTGGTGCTCGACATAATAGTTGACATAACCAAAAAAACTTCATGCTTAAAATCTTGTACGAGTAAGTGGACAGCATTCAAACTTGTACTCAAATATTAAAATTAATTCTCATGCGCTAAATTGTCTAAAACCTAAGAAATGAGTGATCATTATAATTGACTTTAATTACAAAATTGTACAAATATCCCTTCGTGTAAGTTACGAATAACTAAACTATTGATTACGCTTATTTATTCGGAGTTGTTATAGATTGAAAGTCACCGACGTTGCCTGAAGAATACCCAAACTTAAGTGGCAGCGGGCAGAACACATCGCTCGCAGAACGGATGGCTGATGGGGCCAAAAAATTCTAGAATGACGACAGCGAACCGAAAGACGATGCATTGGAAGACCTCCCACTAGGTGGGCCGATGACCTGGTGAAGGTTGCGGGAATCCGTTGGATGAGAGTCGCACGGGACCGGTCAATGTGGGGAAACTTGGGGGAGGCCTATGTCCAGCAGTGGACATCTTTCGTCTGAAATGATGATGATGATAATGATGACTATAGATTTAAATAGTTTCAGAAAAAACTGCTACCATTTTTTTTGTAATAAACAAGATAAGTACATCCCTATCCGGAAACAGACCCTTAATATTTAGTAAACAGTTATCTCCGTCGTTATTCGGATGATATCGGTCGGGTTCGCTACTTGTAGATAAGTTAGGGTCCCTACAAATTGATACATGTGGCGAAAGGATACAACTTGAGTTTGACGCTAGGGAATTGGTTGAGATTATGATAAACGTGTCTTCAAGTCAAGTTGTTACTTCCTACTCCGTTTGAAGGTCAAATTCTGAGATTTATTTGCATATTCAACTACTATGGCAGATTTGTTTGTACAGTTTGTTTTGGACATTTTGGAAATTTGTTACCTACTGAATCACACGGCTTAAGGAAGAAGGTCCAAGGTAGCCTGCAGACAGTAAGGCGTGGGTTTGAACCCAGGCAGGCGCATTATTTTATTCAGTTTATTATTTTATTATTATTATATTATTATACATTATTTTATTTATTTGGATATCTTAGGTTAGACGTACTGAACGTTGTGTTATTGGTCCAACTAATGGGACCTTATAAACGATGTAAGAATGTATGTCTCTTCACGAAGCCGAAATGCATTTTTTCTCCCTATCTTTGCGATATTTTTTTTGTTAAACGCTACATCTGGGAACATACTAGTTACGGAGATATGGGGGTCAAATTTACGACTTTTTGACAAGTTTTTTATTGTGAGATTTTAACACCTCCTTTTTACACCTCCACAACCTCCGTACTATTCAATCCATGCATCAGCACAGTGTTTTTATTGCGTTACATTGAGTTCTACCACTAAACATGATTTATAACCTCAAAAAAAAAGTTTCCCAGCAATAATTTTTGCGTAAAGTTACTTAGTTTGATGTACAGAATGCTTGGTTAACGGCTTTGTGATGAGGTGGTTTGCACCCTGTATTATTAATTAGCTGTCAATATTCATTTTACTGTCAAGGATATACTTGAACATTTAATTCTTGAACAGAAGAATACTATCCAGTATTTTTTTCAGCTACAGGATCGGCAGCCAGTAAATATTTGAGGACAGAAAACAATACTGTAAAGCGAATCACACATAACAGCCACATCGCAGCTCATTGCATTTCAATATCCTGCAATGTGCGATGGTTCCAAAAAAAATCCTGAAAAGAATCTTCCTTTGGAGGATTTTTTTGAAGTGAAAACTATTTTGGAGCGTTGACCACTTTTTGAGTGAGCAAAAATCATGGATCTCGCGTGACCGTCACCTAACGCTTCGTAGCACTCGTAACCGATCGGCTACGAGTTTTCACTTCTATCGGTAGTCCCCGGAGACTACCCAGCATTTTTTTTTCAATACGATGCTTTGGTCTACCGGTCGCTATTGGTATACTGTAGAAAATGAGGTCGGTTTGGATTACCAGGTCGGGCTAAATGTCAGTGGGTTTTTCCATCAGGAAATCCTCAGTAGCAACCACGGAGTCTGGATTTGTGCCCGATTAATGGCACTATTATAAGTGCCTGATTAATAGCACTATAATAAGAAGAAGAATTTGAATAAATGTAGGTGGATCAATGACAGCTAACTTAATTAATGAAATTTTAACTTAATTAAGGCGAAAGGTCAAATTTCGATTGATTAGCTGTTAGAATAAAGTTCTAATCAGTTTGCACTACAAAGTGGTAGTTACATCAGTCAAATGAGTGGTTTCAATTGATTGACAAATAAAATATTGATTGAATTAAAAAACTAACACTATCTTGCTAATATATTGCTTGTAGATTTATTTGCCAAAAAATCGGAATGATCGCATGTATATTAGTATGTTTTTTTTGGTTGAATGATATTTTAAGAGATAAGTTCGTGTTTTTTTTTATCGAGGCAGATTAATTGTATTTTGTTTTCAAAACACTATCATACTAGCATCTATTCATACTTTTAGTCATTATAAAACTCTCGTTTAGCTCATTGTAATCGCCTTAACTGGCGATAATTATGTGGGTGAACTATGTACACATTTGCCTGTTTTATATAAATGAATAATAAATAAATAAATCCTCTGAGTATCAACCGGCTCAAATCTGCGTAAGCTTTGTTAAACCAAACCTAGCCTCATTTCTGTTACACGGTTGTCAATAGCAGACACACGTAAGAGGCCTTGAAGCCTCCGGAACAACGCCACGTGACCGGTCCGCTGGGTGTCTTTGATGGCTTGTCTATTCACTGTCTTGACATAGACAATCGAATGATCACGTGACGCAAATAGTACATGAAGGTTCATTTCAATGTTGTCCGTGATTTGTTTGAGTTCTCGGAGATTGAAGTTATAAACAAAAGACAATCATCTATCGTGCAAACAAATGAAAACCGTATATGGTCTGACAACAAAGTTTGACAGATACTTCGGTACAGTTACGTCTCATAGTTCATGGGGTCTCTATTCCCGCCACGAGTAGCTATAAATGACCAGTTGTGTTTGACAGCCGTCAAAGTTTACTAGTTTATTCAATGTATGTTTTTCTGTGTTTTACATCTAGGTAAAGTAAATTAAACTCCCATTTTAAAATGTTACGTGAGGGATTTTTTAAGAAATACACAACAAAACTACTACAACGTATAGATTGCTGATACTGATACTGTTAGCAGGAAACACCCCGTTTCATTCCGTTCTGACTAAAGTGTTGATGATATAGAGGCTCAGTAAGAAACTCATACTTTCATTATGATCATCATCATTTCAGCCGAAAGACGTCCACTGCTGGACATAGGCCTCCCCCAAGTGTCGCCACATTGACCGGTCCAGCGCGATTTGCATACAACGGATTCCCGTAACATTCACCAGGTCTTCGGTCCACCTAGTGGGAGGTCTTCCAACGCATCGTCTTCCGGTTCGCGGTCGTCACTTCAGAAGTTTTCGGCCCCATTGGCCATCAGTTCTACGAGCTATTGTGCCCTACCCATTGCCACTTAAGTTTGGCAATTATTCGGGCTTTGTCAGTTTCTTGCTTGTCCTACGTACTTACGTAGGACTCGATTAGATAAATTTGACAGTTATTCTCGATAGAATGACTTTTATGGAGTCCATTTAAACTCATTTGAAAGAAAGAAAGAAAGAAAGAAAGAAAGCAAATAAATGCAAATAAATAAATAAATGCTTTACAAAATAAACGCTAAACGCTTTAATAAATGCTTTTTCTTTCTTTCTTTCTTTCTTTCATTTTATCGAGAATAACTGTCAAAATCTAATTGAATCTAATTGAGTCCTACTTATTTGCACTGCTTATCTACACTAATATTATAAAGAGGAAAACTTTGTTTATTTGGTTGTAATGAATAAACAATAAAACTACAGTGCCGATTTCAAAATTCTTTCACCATTGGAAAGCTACATTCACCCTGAGAAACATAGGCTATATTTTATCCCCGTAGTCCTACGGGAACGGGAACTACGCGGGTGAAACCGCGTGACGTCCGCTAGTTCGATAATAAAATGAACATGGATACTTCGACAGTTTCATACATTCAAAATAAATCCTTGTCATTACTTTCATCAAACTTCAAAAACACAAACAGCAAGCATAATCAAACTCCATATTTATTTCAAGACCATCTTTCAAGTGCAAGAACGGGCTTTCAAAACTTAAAGCGAAATTAGCATATACGGAATAGACAGTGGTGCAAACACTTAGATGTTGAAGTTAGACTCCGTCGCTTTAGACCCCAGTCACCTACCTATGCACGAACTAAAGTGGCCGCCATAAATTCAGACGTGTAAGTTTAAACGGCTATTCAGGAGTTAGGTACAATGGAAATGGTTTGTGAATAAGGTCGGATGTACAATCAATAGGTTTGCTTTATCTAGAATCTTGAAGCCGAGATCAGTATTGGGACTACAAGGCGACTACAGAATTTGGTGCCAATAATTTTATTTATTCCCTATGATTGTGAGAAAGACAGCGGCTCGTCGATAGGAACTCTTGTCTAAAAAATAACAGCTCCTCGGGTCGATCTTTACGTTAAGCCGTGCTTGCCTAGGTTGATCCGTGGATGAATGACCACCCGTTCCATACCGAATTTCCTTCGTGCCTCGGAAAGCACGTTAAGCAGTTGATCCCGGCTGTCATTTGTAGGTCTTTGACAGTCATTACAAGAAACAGTGGCCCAAAAAATCTGACAACCAGTCATTGGTAAGGCTGGTTGTCAGACTTGGATGGGTACAGTATTTCCCAGTACTAACTGGATTGTGGAGTCGTTCCATATAAAATACTAGTATTCAGCTGCATCTGGTTAGACTGGAAGCCAAGCCCAGTATTCTTGGGAAAAAGCTAGGCAGATTATGATGATTGTGAGAAATAAAATAATGAGCAGTTATGTAGCATTATTGCGTTTAGGTACTTATTGTTGTTTATTCCATTATCATAGATGTTACTGCTCGGTAAAGGTGTCCGCGTACCTTTGAGGCACATTTTTCGTGCGCCACCTTGAACCAATCGTCGCGGCATCGTAATGCGCGATTATATCACCACCTCTTTCTGGGTCAGTCACCCATTGCGTGGAGACTTTAGAAATGTGCATACAAATAAATTAAGTTGATAAAAATATCTCCCGGAATTCCCCCTTTCCCGGCTGTCATTTGCAAATCTTTGACTGTCGTTGCAGATAGTCAGTGGCCTAAAGTCTGAAAACTAGTCTTACCAAGGGGTATCTTATTAACTAGTACAAACTGGGTGTGGAGATAATAAAGGCAGTCGGTCCATGCTAAAATACTTAGATTCATCTGCTTCGGGTTAGACTAGAAGCCGACCTAAATAAAGGGTGTAAAACATCTCTTCACGAAACAGAAAGGAAGTTGTTCTCCCCGTCATTGCGATCATTTTTTTGTTCTACTCCATACCTACGGGAACCTTCTAGTTACGGAGATATGGGGGGTCAAAGTTACAACTTTTTGACAAGTTTTTTTTTTAATTTATAGGATTTTGACTTTTAACACCTCTACGACCCCCGTACTATTCAATCCATCCATCAGCACAATGTTTTAAGTGCGTTACATTGAGTTTTACCACAAAAAAAGATTTATAACCTCAAAAAAAATGTTGGTTCCCAGCAATAACTTTAGCGTAAAGTTACTTAGTTTGATGTACAGAATGCTTGGTTAACGGCTTTGTGATGAAGTGGTTTACACCCTGTATAGTAGGTAAAAGGCTAGTCTGGTGATGATGACCCGGTCATTTATCGTCAAATTTGTAATGGTCTAATTTGTTTTAGTAAGTCGGCGGCATTGCAATCGGCCATTTTGAAATTATTTCATTATACCCTGTACACAGTCCCACACCAGCCACATCCAGTACCCCGACATCAGCGCCACAACTTTTCCCCGAAGGCGTATATTTCTCTATACACGGGTGTCTGTGTCTAATAAAGTGGTCACAGTCGAAGCAAGATTAACAGCGTCTCTTTATTATTGTTTGTGTTCGGGCGCGCGCATAATGGAACCGTGGAAAAATATGGCGGATTGGGAATCGAAGAGTATATTCGTATTATTATGATGTATGGGCGTTTTGTGGTGCAAAGGTTTATGGATTTACGACTGGGAATTGAATTTTTGTTTGGGTGAGTTATGATTTAGTAAATGGTTACTAGAATCACTATATTGCTGACAGTAGTACAGCTCATAAGGTGATGAGCAATATAGAAGGATACAAGAAGAAGATATACTGCGCCATCCTCAAATAAATTGGGATAAGATTCATGATTCCAGGAGAATGATGCCCCTTAACAGACATAAAACTGCTTACATTACAATTTCTTAACAGTTATTTTGGCTCTGATAGCAATAATACAACAGCAACATTCCTTTAAAAGACTAAAAAGTCATTTGATTTTAACAAACTAGTCAAGTAGTAGTAGCAATCTTAATGTAACCAAAATCAAGACTACAAAGATTTTGACAAGAATGTTATACCGGAGGTAAAACAACTGTGTGAAAACAAGGGTACACCCATGTTTTTTATTATAGCAGTTTATTTTCCTGATCTTTGACAGTCCTTACAGGTAGTCAGTCAGTGGTCCGAAAGTCTAACAAACAGTGTTACCAATAGGGCAAGGGGTATTATCAAGTACTGACTGGGTTGTGGAGGTCAGATAGGCAGTCACTCTATTTAAAATACTGATTTTCAGTTACATTAGGTTAGACTGGAAGCCTACCCTAATATAGTTGGGAAAAGGCCAAGCTGATGATGATAGTTTCCCTGATCTTATTCTTTAATTCTTCTCTCTATGATAAAAATGAAAACTAAAACTATTGGCCCAAAGTTTATTTTCAGTGACTGGGCAACACAGGGTATTAGGAAAAGTAGGGAACGATTGTTTGAGCTGTACGGCCTTAAGCCTTATATCAAAACAGAATCTTTTAATAAATATGTTGCTACTTACTCGAAAATTTTTAAAACCACTTGCAAGGTAGCCAAATCATTATACATTAGCAAAAAGATTAAATCATCCGAAAATAAAATAAAGACGGTTTGGAAAATAATCAACAGCGAAACAAATAGAAATAAAAAACAGAGTCATGACTTCACACTAGAGACCTCACGTGGCCTTGTTAGCTCCAACAGTGAAGTTGCTCATGAATTTGTAAATTTCTTTACCAGTATCCCAATTAAAACTACAGAAACCTTAAACTCCTGTCCCTTGGTCTCTATTGACTTACTGAAAGCAAACGTTTCAGCCTGTCCAAATGAATTTAAATTCCAGCATATAAACCCCATAACAGTCTTAAAAGCTTTTAAGCAAATCAAGATCAAATTAACTGAAGATCTATGGGGTTTGTCTATCAAAGCTTGTACCTCAATTATTGAGACCGTAGCTCCGTATTTAGCCTTAATATTTAATTTGTGCGTGGATCAAGGGGTCTTTCCGGATCTGATGAAGTTTAGTAAAGTAATACCGCTTTTTAAATCCGGGGACAGTAAAGACACGAATAACTATAGGCCCGTATCCGTGTTGCCAGTTTTCAGCAAGGTGTTTGAAAAGATAATGCTCAATCAAATGCTTCACCATTTTAACACCAATAAAATATTACACGATCAACAGTATGGTTTCACCAAAGGACGTTGTACAACTGACGCCGGTGTCACTTTATTAAAACACATATTTACTGCGTGGGAAGAGGCACATGATGCCATAGGAATATTCTGTGACCTTTCGAAGGCATTTGATTGCGTAAATCACGAAACCTTAATCTTGAAACTTGAGCATTACGGTTTAGGTAAACTTGCGCTCAGTTTAGTTAAATCGTATTTGAGTGATAGACAGCAGCAGGTACAAATAAATGGTGTCAATTCAATGGGTTTAAAAGTAGAAATGGGTGTACCACAAGGTTCGATATTGGGTCCCTTCCTCTTTTTGGTTTATATTAATGACTTACCCCATTTATTTAACAATCGCCCGCAAATGGTGTTGTTTGCAGACGATACTTCTTTAATATTTAGAATAAACAGACGTGCCACTAATTTTGACGACGTAAATAACGCCCTACTGCAGGTTCATAATTGGTTTACTGTAAATAATTTAGTTCTAAATGGGAAAAAAACTAAATGCATCAGATTTGCTCTTCCAAATGTCAAAAGTAGTGATTGTGACATAGTATTAAATCAAGAGAAACTAGAATTTGTCGATAAAACGATTTTCTTGGGAATCGCGCTCGATTCAAGGCTACAATGGGGCCCTCATTTAACATCTCTTGCAGGACGCCTAAGCTCAGCAGCATATGCTGTTAGAAAAATCCGTCAATTTACCGATATTGATACCGCAAGGATAGTTTATTTTAGTTATTTTCATAGTATTATGTCATACGGTATTTTACTATGGGGACGGGCTGCAGACATCGAGTCTATATTTATTCTGCAGAAAAGAGCCATCAGAGCCATATATGATTTACGTAGACGCGATTCTCTGAGAGAGCTGTTTAAGGAAATTAATATCATGACAGTACCTTGTCAATACATCTATGAAAACATCATGTACGTTAGGAAAAATCTGCATTTATTCAGTAAAAGAGGTGACAGACACCACTATAATACTAGAAATAGGGACGAACTAGTTCAGCCAGGTTTCAGGCTTGCTAAAGTAGATTCCTCTTTCATGGGGTACTGTTTAAAATGTTACAATAAAATACCTCCCCACATTCTACAACTGAATGAGACGAAATTTAAATCTTGTGTAAAACGCACACTATGTAGTCAAGCATATTATAAGTTGGGGGATTACATTGATGATAAAAATGCTTGGCTCAATGCCGGTCCTGCTCCACAACCATAGGCGCAAACTAATTGATTCCCAGTCAAGTTATTGTGGAAGCTGCAGAAGATTGTAAAAATATCCTTGCATTGTATAGATTCCATCTCTTAATATTATATAATTGCATACCACATGTGTGAGTTCTATGTATTGTAAAGCCACCATTTTACATTTAGTTATCTTTTTTTTTTGACTTGAATATGCCCTGGCGGCTGAGAGAATGTCATGCTCACTCAAATGTCTCGGTGATGGTGGCGGGTGTGTCGGGTCATTTATTTCCCTTCAATATGGTCGAGTTGAATGATGCTGATACATGCGTCATGTTCGTGAACGGGCGCTGTCAATTGAGACTGGTCAACTCTCAGCTGCCACGGTTAATTTTAATTTATTAATTTTTTTAGTTGATTTAATCTTTTCTCTGGACGCTCTTAATGTGCACGTCTTTCTACATCGTTCTCACATATATGTATAATCACAACATGAATGATGTAACCAAGATTTTGTAACAATATTTTGATTGAAAAGAGTGTCCATGGAGTTTCTTGCCCGTTCTTCTCCATAGAGATCTACGCTAGGGAATGGGCAACTACAGTACTTTCTCAAGTTATTATGCCTTGTGACTGTGACTGTAGCTTTGATTTAGTTTTGTATTTTTGACATTCAAAAGTGCCGTAATGGTCTAATTGAAATAAATGATTTGAGTTTGAGTTTGAGTTTGATCATTTAAACTTTTTGTTGAAACCGCCTAGCATACCCAAGTGTCGCTAATGCAATTATGACGTCATCATCATCATCATCATCATCTGCCTAGCCTTTTCCCAACTATGTTGGGGTCGGCTTCCAGTCTAACCGGATGCAGCTGAATACCAGTATTTTACATGGAGCGACTGCCTATCTGACCTCCACAACCCAGTTAACACTGGGAAATACGATAACACTTGGTAAGACTGGTGTCAGACTTTTCGGGCCACTGACTACCTGTAACGACTGAAGATGGACAAATGACAGCCGGGACCAACGGCTTAACGTGCTTTCCGAGGCACGGAGGAAACTCGGTATGTAAGGGTGGTCACTCATCACTTACACACCAACCTAGACAAGCATGGTTTAACATAAAGATCGACCCGAGCGGCTGATATTATTTAGCCACGAGCTCCGAGTATTATAATTTAAGTTAACCCTAGAGTAATCGCGCCTTCCCGTGGAACGCGTGTGATCGCGTGGGTAGCATTTTGCCGCCCATACTTAATACGTTTTTTTTAGCGAATACAGAGTTATGTCAATTTATAATTATGTTTAAAGGATAGAATAAAACATTAACTATCAGAATAAAAAAACATTTATTAAAGTTTTATAGTAAAAATTAAGAAACAATGCTTTGGGAAATCTTAGGTATTTTTTTTGGTTTTTTGCAACCTCTTTAATGTTATGCATCTAAAAAAAGTAAAAATTAAACTTAATAGCTAAATTTATGCGTTTTCATCATCTACAACATGTATTTCAGCAAAACAATCCTGGCACATGTACATGCAATGTTCGTTGCACAGTAACTTCGCACATCTGTTGCACCCTTTTTTCGTCCTTCTATTTTTCTTGGACGGACATACTGCGCATATACCTTCTCTACCTGAGGCTATATTTTGATGTTCCGATGGCACAAATCGGGCGATTTGGTTCCTCAGAGGTTTCTGCAAAGTGTTTACTTCGGATCTTCTGATGACATGTGGTCTAGTCATCGCCAGGGCAATTTTTTTCAGAAATGTTCGTCGTAATAACAACTGTCCAGTATTTTCTTTGTATATTATCTGACTATTTATGCCAGCAATATTCAGAATTGAGAAAAATAATCTCATTGGCCATCTGCGAGTCATTCTACCTATATGTATTTGTTTGTTTTTTTTATTCATTTTACGCGATGCTTATCTAAAAAGATATAAAATCAACTGAGCAAAACAAAAAAAAAACGTAACGCCCATAACTTATAAAAACAAACTAAAAATAAATATTAATACGATAATACATTTTATGTATAATATCGTATTAATATTTATTTTTAGTTAGCATTACAAACAAACAATGCGATGCAATGAAAACTAATAATATTTCAACTATCGTAAAAACCAATATCGTACAATTTACTTACGTGAGTAGTCGCGCAGTGAGCAACTTGCCGTTAAGCGCGACACAGCTCCGAAAACCTTTGTCTCCTGCGGTCAACCGCGCACTGAATGTATTCTAATTTCTAAAACAAGGAGGTGAGGTACGGGGGGGCAGCTACTCGAACGCTTGACCTTGAGAAATGCATATTGTACAAAATAACACGATTATGGTGCCGCGGGCGGCGAAATGCTCATAGCGCGAGCACTCTAGGGTTAAAACACCATAAAACTAGTTCACCAAGCTGTCAGCACAAGACATTCTTAATTACTAACTGGAAATAAAAAGTACCCATTAAAAGATATTTACGATTACACCCAATCGAAAAGATATCCCTTTTTTCAATTTAACATAAAATAATCGATTCGCCACATAATACAATCGCCGTGAAACATTGTAAAACGGCCCATAACAAAACAGAGTTCTATTTCCTGGTCGTTATCTCACCATCGGGGGCTATTATCCGATGCCTTTCCAAATTATATTCGTGAATAGGGACAAAGCGACACGTTCAAATTTTGTTATTAGGTGTTTGTAAAGAGGGGGCCATGTTTGTGTTTTGGAGAGCTGGCTTTTGTATTGCTTGGAGAAGATTAATAATAATAAAAAGTTTATTGATCATAAGTTTAGGTTACAGTACACCGGTAAAGCATAATATTCACATATTATAACAAAGTAAAGCAAAGAATGATGGTATACAGAGATAAGTTCTTTACCTCCCGTGCTAGTCAAGGACTGTGTTACGGCAAGGTAAGATCCTCGCTCATGGGATAATAGTCGTAACGTAAACACGTTAAGACACTTTTTACCAATTACATTGATTCAGAAGATGCTGATTTTGATAACGATGTTTTTTGGTTGTTTCAGTGGCCGAGTATCGAGTACTCATGAATCAAAATATTATACAACGTGTAACAGAAAGGGTATAGTCATATGAAAGGTTGTGCTACAGACCATAAAACTGAACAACTTTCTCCGTGGGACTACAATCATAATCGCGAAAAAAGAAACCAACGGCATACAGAATTCCAATACCTATTCGACCAAATGTATTGACAGCTGATTATTTTTCTACG
Organism: Xestia c-nigrum; assembly: GCA_916618015.1. NCBI lineage: Eukaryota > Metazoa > Arthropoda > Insecta > Lepidoptera > Noctuidae > Xestia > Xestia c-nigrum. The sequence goes on from OU745250.1 coordinate 22,178,029, forward strand.
ATTACGATGGTGGTCCCATGCAGAAAGTTGTTCAGTTTGATGGTCTGTAGCACATCTTTCCATATGACTATACCCTTTGTGTTACACGTTGTGTACATTTCACTTTGTGTTGTGGTTGCCATCGCGAAAGCTAAGCATGAAGTCCTGGCTGGTGGTGGTATTGAGTTTTCCATCTGGAATTTCCCTATAACAGTCACTGGGGCTGGATTAGCTCGCTCTCTGTTAATATATTATATTCATAATTGAGTACACCTCTGCCAAACTCTTCGGGTATTACAGAAGGGGTGTGATGTTATGTTTATAATATCAATCAATCAATCTTCAGACTGAATACAACTAACTATACACTATTTGAAAAATTTTTTAACCAAAGTTACCACTTGGGACTTTTCTGACTTTTCTTTTACTGTTTTTAAGAGACAAACCTCCAAAAGTTGGTCAGTATGTAGTTCATGAGGAATAAATTATTTTTATAAGAAAAACTTTGTCATTCCTGTTTGTATTTATTTCTTTATAATCTTGACTAGTTTTGAGAGACTAACTTCGAATAGGAATAATTGGGGGCTATGCAATCTTTTCACGAGGAATCGAACCCACAAAATGCAACAAAACAAAACCCAGTAACTTTTCAACTGTACCGATATTTGTCTATAAGGATGGCGGGTCAAATTCAGCGCTGTATTCAATAAAAAAAAGCAAAGGCTACCTCCGTTATCACCCACTATGTGCACACCTTAACCGGCGCACCACTTGGGAGGAAATTTGTATAAATTAAACGAAAACGGTACAAATGAAAGAATTTATCATTTTGTACGTGTCCCGACTTATATTGAGTATCGCTTTTCTTTATTTAATTTGTGCCTGTCTGTCCTGGGGAATTTCATTTTCTTTACATATACGTGACAAGTTATTGGCTTCGTGTGACGTTTCGGTATATTTAAATTGGAACCGTGACACGAGTTTTCCGAAGGCGAAGCTATAGACGAGTGTAATATTCGTCTCGTTTTGTCGGCTCGTCTTAATATTCGGTAAGGGAAATATTTGGCGTACCAGCTGATTATTACTCGGCATTTTTTCTGTGGACTCAATATACAAGATATATGTGGAAACTCAAGGACGTATTTCGGCAATGCAAACGCTCTTTGGGTATTGGTAAAATATATTATGATACCACTTTACTTTTTTGTGTGACATATAGTTGAAATGCTGATCTTGTGGAATAAGTTTTATGGAAAGCTTTATCGTCTTCTTCATTGTCGAGCACGGTTGTATCGATGACTTTAACTGAGCTTTAACATAAGCCACTCATAAAAATAGACAGACTGGATTTGTCCATCCTTGGAAACCCTCATCCATAAAAAAAAAACATTTATGAAAAGAACCGCCAGTCTGTGGAATACACTACCGGCTTCTCTGTTCTCTGGTCCTTGCAATCTGGATGTATTCAAAGTTTGAGTGAATCGGTTTCTTCTAGGCAAGCGAGCTCCGCCCTAGGCCATCATTGTTTTGCTGTTAAGTTTAAACCTTATACCAATCAGAAAAAAGGTTCAGTACCAGATATACGTTACGGGTATTCAAAATTGACAAAGTGTCTCATTTCTCACGACGATGCTGTTTAATGAGGCAGAAAATGTATGCTGAACTGTGAATTTCGGTTTTTTGCCTGTCACCTGCCACTGGTTTCAAAGTGTACTGACAAAATTACAATATCAAGAACATTCCTCAGAAGGGACTCGTGGCAAAATAATAACAGCCGTACGGGTCGATCATTAGAAAAAGGTACTCCAAGGTGGTCTATTTTATACCGAGATTCCTGCGTGCCTCGGAAAATACGTTAGGCCGTTGAACTCTGCTGTCATTAGTAAATCTTCATCTGTAGATCTTGGAAGTTCGTAGCTGGTAGTCAGTGCCCTTTGAGTCTAATAACCGGTCATACCTAGGGGTATTGTATTACGCAGTACTAACTGGGCAGGGCACATTGCTCGCAGAACGCATGGCCGATGGGGCTGAAAAGTTCTGGAGTGGCGACCGCGAACCGGAAGACGATGCGTTGGAAGACCTCTCACTAGCTGGACCGATGACCTGGTGAAGGTTGTGGGAATCCGGTGGATGCGAGTCGCAAGGGACCGCTTAATGTGGCGACACTTGGGGGAGGCCTATGTCCAGCAGTGGACGTCTTTCGGCTGAGATGATGATGATGATGATGAACTGGGCTATAGAGGCCACAAAGGCAGTCGCTTCATGTAAAATATTGGTGAATCCGATTAGATTGGAAGCCGATCCCAACATAGTTGAAAAAATGCTAAACACATGATAATGGATACTAGGAACACTCTACAAACATCAGAGAACCGAGAGAAAAAAACGCAACTAAATACAAAAAGAAATACTTGAAAACTCTCTACCGACCGTCTTCTCAGTCTCCTTTAAAACGAAAATATCAAAACAATGTCCTGGACGATGGGTTTCTTATTAATTTACTTTAATTAAAACTGACTTTTGCTAAAATAACTTGATTACAACGCTCGGGAACGTTAGAAAAAACGTTATTACAAAACACTTTGGCACAAAAGGAATTCTCGTCGCATCGATTATACTGAGTTTCAGTGAAAATGTTTTGTGTATTAAATTGCTAGAAATAGTAGAACGTTTTGCCGTCTTCCTTAAGATTTGCCGTCTTTTGTTCTAAATATTTTGAAGATGTTTGTTTTAATTACTTAGGTAATTAATAAACTGTTTTGATATTAGTTTCGTAGGGCACATTGCTCCCAGAACGGTTTGCCGATGGGGCCGAAAAGTTCTGGAGTGGCGACCGCGAACCGGAAGACGTTGCATTGGAAGGCCTCCTACAAGGTGGACCGATGGATGACCTGGTGAAGGTTGCGGGAATCCGCTGGATGCGAAGATGTCGCACGGAACCGGTCAATGTGGCGACACTTGGGGGAGGCCTATGTCTAGCAATGAACGTTGGCGTGACGGAAAACGTGTCCGTCAAGGGTAAATGCGAATTTCAGTAAAGAAATGCGTGTTCGAGAACTGTTGGACGGTTTTTGGACGCGTAGTCGTGGTCCATTTTATTGGTTTTAGCTCTTCATTCATAAAATAATAATAATAAAAGTAAAACCTTGAAATCACGAAAAAAAAATCTGCTGTTCCCTACATTTATGTTCGCATAACTCGTCAAAATGTAGGGAACAGCTGATTTATTTTTCGCGATTTCAAGCTTCGTACCATAGAAAAAGTTGTTCAAAATTATGAGTACAATGACCCCTTTTCGGGTTTAGTGTAAACAAAAAATAATGTTGTATATATCATGATAGTACAATGTGTGTTAGTGTATAAACTTAAAGCTATGTTAGTAAAATACACTTCACTCGAGCACTGTCCTTTTCGATCGTGTGGCGCTTGTCCGCGTAGGCGACGGAACATTACACCTTGCGGCCAAAAGTCCTCTGCCATGACGAGGTGCAAGTAGCATGTAGGTACTCGCACCACAAACGCCTTGAAGTTGACGTCGCGGCGCGATTCAAGCAATTGCACTCTCGGCCTGTACTTGGTCCTTTGGCACACGTACTCCACGATGACCTCGGCCTTAGTGGTGCAATGCAATTCGTTTTGTCAATTTTACAACACTAATCGCGTGGTTTCCGTTACTAAGAAGTTGAATTTTGAAAGACATGGTGTAAACAGACTTCCACGAAACCGTCATCTATGTATTCTAAACATGGATTCATTGAATAGTCAACTGGTTATGGAATTAGAGCTATTAAAAGTATATTTATAACCTAAAAACATGAAAAAAAAAAATGTGAAAAACTTTGAACGTCGTACACTGGTTACAAAGATATTGACGTAATTTTTTGTTCTGGCTCATATTTGAGAACATACTGATGTTCTCAAATATGAGCCAGAACAAAAAATTATCATAATGACAGGGAGAACAAGCGCCATTCGATTTCGTAAAGTTTCTTTTTGCACCCTGTATATGACAAAAACTCTTTCCAATTGCGATAGAAACTGAAGTGTTACGCAATTGGGTTTTTCAGGCTTACCCTTTCACCGACTTAACACCATCCCTTAGAATCCTAGCTATAGCTCGAGATCTAAGGCCGGCATCACATTGGCTGTATCGTTCTGAAATAAGGTCCGATCTACATACACTAGGTGGGACACCGACGTGTTTTACATGAAAAAGGAACGGTCTATACGGGAAAAAGCAATATCGTGTTAGTGCCTGTGTTTTGTTTTTGGTTTAAGTCACGGGAATGCAGCGGATATGACTTATTTAAAAGGTAAATAAGAACAGCTGTTCTTATGATAAAATTTAAACGTTAAAAAGGTTCAGTTATATTAAAATAAGCTAAGATATTTAAGGTATTTTTACCAATAAATATTTCGCGAGTCGAAATCCATGTCGTGCTAAACCACCTCATCACGAAGCCATCAACCAAGGATTCTGTACATCAAACTAAATTTTATATTGTACATCGGGCTGGTGTCCGCAACTCCACGTCAAAGCTCGTATTTTGCGTATGGGCTATAATACACCACGCGGGCCCGTTGGTAGATATCACATGACTTCGAATTTTTGTTTCTAGGACATGCCGGTTTCATCACGATATTTTCCTTCACCATTTTTGAGAGCAGTGGTTATAAAACCAATTACACAAAGTAATGCGCCTGCCTGGGTTCGAACCCACGACTCGTACTCGACGTAAATCGGGGCCGCCACTAGTGGGTAACGGCTGCTCCCAAACTTCGTAACATATTGCTGGGAAACAACTTTTTTATGGGGTGAAAAATCATGTTTTGTGGTAAACTCAATGTAACGCAACATTGTGCTGAAGGATGGATTGAATAGTATGGGGGTCGTAGAGGTGTTTTAAGTCAAAATCTTACATTAAAAGCTTGTATAATAAAAAACTTGTCATAATGTTGGAACTTTGACCCCCGATATATCCGTAACTAGAAGGTTCCCAGGTAAGGTGTAGAACAAAAAAATGATCACAATGCTGGAGTGAACAAGAGCATTCCGGCTTCGTTAAGACGTGTTTTACACCCTTTATAATCGATTACAGCGAACCGTTTATTATATTCGTACAGTCCATCCAAAGGACACGAGCAGAAAGATGATGAGAATCCATCCAAAGGTTGTCTGGACAAGACCAACATTGTATTCATAGAATAAACAATGTGTCTTTCAATTTTAGTGTATTATAAAGTATATTCTATTGTGTTCTATAGGAAGATTAATTTACAACACAAATGATTATTTTATTAACGAAAAAAAAAAACACATACATTGTAAACGTAAAACTTCGGTGAGACCCAATGTGTAACAATACACATACATACAATATATTTATCGATACTAATTATGTTACGCGCAGTAACAATTATTTTATTTTATAACGGACGTGCTGGAAGTCCACATTGTCCCTGAATCGAAGAATTTGGAAGTCATGGGGAAGGCCTTTGCCCGGCAGTGGGGTGACACAAGCTAACAGTAACAGTATAGAAAAGCACTGATAGCCTTGTGGTGTGACTGCCATCCATTAGCACAATGTTTTGAGTGCGTTACATTGAGTTTTACCACAAAACATGACTTAAAAAGGTCGTTTCCCAGCAATATTTTTTGCTTAAAGTTACTTAGTTAATTAGTTTGATGTACAGAATGCTTGGTTGACGACTTTGTTATGAGGTGGTTTACGCCCTAAATATCGCCTGTATATCCGACAAAATACAAAAAAAAAATCTGCCAATTTCCTAATTTTAACACATTATTGAGGCAAGATTTCCGTACAGCAAATTGACAAGGTCCTTAAAATACTTGGTCACGAGTTCTCCACGCTCAAGCAGCATTAATGTCATGACAGCGACTGTCAGAAATTGATTAGTTTGTAAGCAATTTTAAACTCTAAATTTATTTTTGTCGTGGCATGCTCATAACTCAGAAGCTACCTCGACGCGACGGTACCGTCTCAGCGCATAATGTCCTTTTCTCCAAATTTCCTTTCTCAAAAGGTCCTTTCACCAAATATCCTTTAAGAGTGAAGGCATGAACGAGGGGCATAACTGTAAAAAAATCCAAATTCAGATCTACTTGAAATAAAATCTTAATTGAATACAAAATCACTGTATCATTGTATTGTATTGTATATTGTACAACGGCTGGTGTCCGAACCTCCACGTCAAAGCTCGTAGTTTGCGTATGGAAGTTATCACTGTATCATATCATCACAGCTGTAAACTATGAAGGGTTACGCAGTGGTGTACCTAATCGTGCACCCACATTCCACCAGTTATGTTTTAAGTACATGTCCAGGGCTGGCAGTCTCGACTGAGATAACGACCAAATCGTTTACTTTCGATTGCTAATTACTAACGATTAAATTCGGTTGCAATAATGATGCTTGCGAATAGTGAAAGTCTCTACATCCTAAACGCGTTTCTCGTAAACATAATTATTGCAACCGAATTTATTCGTTAGTAATCAGCGATCGAAAGTCAGCGATTTTGACGTTATCTCTGTCGAGACTGCCGGCCCAGGCTCCATGTGTTCTACTGAGCAATTCCTTATGAAAAACTCAACAACACTTTGTTAGACTTGGATATCGCACCCAGGAGTTGATGCTCAGCATTCGTGATTGCGACAAGTCGATCAATGAGGCAAGACTAATGGTTTTTTTTTTCTAGCCTGCTCTGTCTCACTCTTGGGCAAAGGTTTCCTCCACTCCTTCCACTTCTCGCGAACCCGCGCGTCCTCCATTCAGTTTGGACGGAACCTGTCTAGTTTGTCTCGCCATCTCCTTCGTTGCCTGCCGAGACCCCGCCTTAATGTGTCAGGGCACCAGTTCATGAGCGAGACGGAATGGGAAGCCGTCACCTTCTTCTGCGAAGCAGTCATGCTAGCCAAGGAGGTGGTGGAACGCGAGAGGGAGAGACTCTCGCCCCAGCCGCTGCGGGAGACGCACCGGGCGTCGGGGGCGACGTGGTGGCTAGCGGCCACCGTAGACGCGGGCCTGTGGACGGTTAGCTATGGGCTAGCTAGTCGTCCGTCCGTCTAATGACGACAGGCCGTGTCGACACGGTGCGTCCGTGTTCCACGCCTCAAAGAGATGTCAGCATAAAGGGCCCACAAGGGCCGAAGCCTGCCGAGGCTGCGGGACTGTTCGAAAGAGATACCGCGGCCCCGGAACGTAAAGGGCGAGGAAGGAAAATGGATAGGTTTTAGTCAGTAAAAGTCTGACACTGAGTGGGAGAAGTTTTATTTTATTTATTTGGGAAAACAAACAGCTACACATTAAGAATTACAAAAAGTTATTTAACGATTTCCCATCCGAAAAAAGGGCACCAGTTCATAATATGTTATTTTGACCCACAGTTGATCGCATGCGTCTGGCATATCCTGCCCAGTCCCACTTCAGTTGGACAGCCTTTTGAGCCACGTCAGCTACATTTGTTTTGGAGCGCTGTATTGTGTTACTCGAACTCGATATTAATTTAAGACTGCGCTCCATTGCTCTTTGACAAACCTTGAGTTTGGACTTGGAATAATGAAATACCAACACTTAATAACTCAACGATCTCTAAGCAAAGCAATCTATACAGCGAAAACAAAATAAAAACAAAAGTAACATTGCGTGCACCACTAAGCGTGGTTCCATAATAAGAATTACTTACCTCAGCTTTTAGGATCGAGGCCCATAGGGATGACCCTAGTTAAGTTCTCGTTAGCCACTAATGAGTCCAATAGATCTTGATTAGCTTCGCCCTTTAGTAATTTTGCTTTCGGCTTAATAATGGCCGCTTATTTAGTTTGTTGATATAATTTAGTTTCGGCCTCCCACTAAAATATGTATATTTGGGGGTACTTTAAATTGAGGTTTAAGTGACACTAAAACAGTTTCTAGGTTTCGGTTTAAATTGGATTTGTAGTTAGTTTTGGTATACTTTCAGGTAACTAAGTCCTATTTAAGTGTGATTTACAATATTATGATGACATTGATGTACCTACCAATGAGATGTATTACAAAATAAACAAGGCACTTAATATTGTAAAAATGTAAACGAATACAAAAAAAATACTATTTTGTCACACACACATTAAAGTCCAGTGTTGAGAGCAGCGGTGGCCCAGTGGTGGCGGCCCCGACTTACGAACAGTAAGTCGTGGGTTCGAACCCAGGTAGGCGCATTACTTTGTGTAAGTTATTTTCATCACCGCTGCTCTCAAAACGGTGAAGGAAAACATCGTGAGGAAACCGGCTTGTCCTAGAACCAAAAATTCGAAGACATGTGACATCTACCAATCCGCACTGGGCCCGCGCGGTAGATTATAGCCCATTCCCTCTCATTGAGAGGAGGCCGTGTCCCAGCAGTGGGAACATTAAAGGCTGATGATGATGATGATGATGACATTAAAGTCAGTTCTTTTCAATAATCAATTTTCAATAATAGATACCTATGTTCATATTAAAAAAAAAACTTAATTTAGTCTAATTATAGTTGATAATTGTTAACGTGAAAGTAACATGAATTGTAAACAGGTATTTGAGTATGCAATACACAATTTGTACGTGGGAGTCATCATCATCCGCCTAGCCTTTTCCCAAATATGTTGGGGTTAGTCGAAATGGGAGTATGAGGCCAAAAATGGAGAGCCCCTGGGGCGTAGTAACGTAATTTTTGTTAACAGAACAAGACTTTTTGTACACAAAAGTTTTTTCCCCATCTTCTTCTTCAATCTTCGGCTCCCCGTTTGGCAGTTTTTTGTCACGGGCATTCAGTTTCTGCTTTTTTTTCATATGCTTACAGTAAATTAATCGTATAATTTTACGACACAAAAAGTGGTTGTTTAAAAACTTACACTTAAATTACTGTTGTGCTTGGTAGTTCACGCACCGTGTCGCGGCGTCGTCGGTTGCGCCAGCGAAAAAACAAAACCGAATACGCGCCGCTGACGTTAGCGTCGTAGTATGGTGCTATAAAGAGTCTCGAGTGGAGTATTGTAGTCGGTCGCGTACCGCTATATAGAACACAATGTATACTACATTGTGTTCTATATAGCGGTACGCGACCGACCGACAGCGCGATATAGGCTCGTTGTGGTTGATCCTGTTGAGTGATAAAAAAAATGGCTTTTAGTATTAAGGCGATTAGACGAGCTAAATTAGCAACTCTATTTGTGGCTATAGCTAAATTAGTATCAGCTTGCACTACAAAGTGGTTGTTACGTCCGTCACTGCGGGCCAAATAGCGCGAAATGGGTGGTTTCGATCGATTTACAAAAAAAAACTGTTGATTGGATTAAAAAACTAAAACAGTATCATGCTAATATATTGCTTGTGGATTTTATGCCAAAAATCAGAATGATCGCATGTATAATTAGTATGTTTTTTTTTGTTTGAAATATAGATATTTTTAGAGATAAGTTTTATTTATTTTTATCCAGTCAAATTAATTGTATTATGTTTTCAAAAAACTATCATGCTAGCACATATCCTGAAGAATATCATATATTATTCTGGTCTTGTTTCTAGCAGTGCCTACAGGGTGTAAACGACCTCATCACAAAGCCGTTAACCAAGCATTCTGTACACCAAACTAAGTAACTTTACGCAAAAAATATTTCTGGGAAACAACTTTTTTTTTTGAGTTATAAATCATGTTCTGTGGTAGAACTCAATGTAACGCACTTACAACATTGTGCTGATGGATGGATTGAATAGTACGGGGGTCGTGGAAGTGTTAAAAATCTTACAAAAAATTGTATTTAAAACAAAACTTGTCAACAAGTTGTAAAGAAGGTTTCAGATATTATTATGGTGTAGAACAAAAAAAAATATCGCAATGATGGGGAGAAGCCTTTCGGCTTCGTGAAGAGGTGTTTTACACCCTTTATACTTTAAATGTAATTATAAAACTCGCGTTTATCTCATGTGCGCTCATGTGCGCCTTAAGTGTAATAATGACATTTTTCGCAACACTATCTTTCCCTCAGTTACGCTCCCTAGGGTATTGGAAACGCACAATCGGGATAAAACTTCCTATTTGAATCGTGAACTACATCTGCATAACAAATTTCTTCCAAATCCGTTTAGCCATTACAGCGTTACAGACAAACAATCTCACTTTCACATTTTAATGTATAGGACTAGCTAATGCCCGCGGTTTCACCCGCGTACAAATTATATACTAAGAGACAACCACTCTATCTATTGGTGAAAACCGCATGAAAATCGATGCAGTATTTGAGTTTATCGCGAACAGACAGTCAGACGCGGCAGACTTGGTTTTATAATACGAGTATGTACTGATTCTTGCATAAGTGTGTATTTTGACATTAATACAGAAACTGAGGAAGTAAATTTCGTGTGTATAAATTATGAATAAACTTTGGCTTAAAAAGAAGCCTTATTTATGGTAATGTCAATAATTTCTAATTAAGGTTCCACTTAGTGTCAAATCAAAGAGACTTCCGTTCTAGGAAATTCTTTGATTACTATTAATTAAAGAATATAGACTTCCTCATGACTAAGTATGCTTTACAAATTAAAGGTCATCATGTTATAGACGTCTATTAGAATATTTAATAATTAATCTCAATCGATGTTCCTTTATAAGACTTAAATACTAAATATAACTTCCTTACATTATGAGAATATAAAATACAAAGATGAACTGTAAAAACTCATAAACAATGTATCCTACTAATATTATAAATGCGAAAGTTTGTAAGTATGGATGTATGGATGTTTGTTACTCTTTCACGCAAAAACTACTGAACGGATTTGGATCAAATTTAGCACACAGATAGTTTATTACCTGGATTAACACATAGGATACTTTTTATCCCGGTAATAAGATCCCGTGGGATAATTTCAAACTTCACGCGGGCGAAGCCGCTGGCAGAAGCTAGTCTTTTATAAATTAAATAAAACAAATGAAACACACACAATGTAACCCTACCCAAACTTCACAAATACCCACATTTATGGAGAAACCCTAACTCACATCCAAAAGAGAGTGAATAATGGAAATGACAGGACATTATCTTTCTACTGTACTGACATCACTATATTAGATTACGAATTACCATGTGACGTGGCATGTGTGACGTCAGAGTAGCTGTCACGACAAACTGAGATAACTTTGAAAGTTAGCTTTGTTTTCGTGAACGGACGGAAAAGGGAAAACGTTTTGAAAATTGCGACATACATATTTTGTACAATGTTTCACTTAGTTATGTACATGAAAGGGGTACCCGTATAAACTTTATTATAAATAATTGTTATTAGTACTTGGTCTGTAGACTTAAGGATGCCGCGCTAGACCGTGTTGGGTCGGAAACGAGTGTCATCCTTATAACGTTCCAAAAAATTCTAAGACATGTGACATCTATCAATCTGCACTGGGCTTGCGTGGTGGATTATAGCCCATTCCCTCTCATAGAGAGGAGGCCTTTGTCCCAGCAGTGGGAACATTAATAGGCTGATGTTGATGATGAAGTGATGAAGTACAAATATCCTCCATGTAGTGCTTAATTTGGTTTATTGTTACCAATTGATGTATATTGTATCTCTAAATGGTCTCAGTAGAGATCGTGCAATCGTGCATAGCTCAAGATTTCCAATTAATCAATTCCAACATATCATGCGTTACAAGCTTTTGATTACGGGAATCCGATTCTGTATCTTGTGACAGATTAAGTAGAGAACATAATGGCAATGCAAGCGTTGCAACGAGTTGTTTTTTTTTTGTGTGTGGAAATAAGTGGCCAATCTGAAAAACTTACATTATTGGCTTGAATGGTTAACACACCATACGTATAAGCAGAAAAGTAATTTCATGCAAGCAGCATTTCTGCGGCGCGGGCGGAGGTGCAAGGGTGGGGTGGGAGCGAGACGAAAACACTCCGTGTCCTATTTATTGTTGTTGTCCATAAAGGTTGTAGCTGGGTTTATTTTATTCTATGTTTTGTTTAGCCTACACAAACACTGATTTATACTTTCCAACACAATAAAATACTTATTTTTTTATATATATATATATTTTTTCTATATTCGCACTCGTAAATACACATTCAATTAATTTACTCGTTATCTATTTATTCTTATTAACCATTGGTTTATTTGTTTATATATTGTTTGAAACCGTTTATTCTGTAACGTACCCTCTCAAGGTTCATTGGAAGACCAGCGTCTTATCACTTTGTTTCGGCGAAGAAAAAAATCATGAGGAAACCAGCATGCCTGAGAAATATTTCTTGAGCGATTCTTGAATAGTGGTGAAGTTATACGCCATAATTGAAACATGTTGGGGCAGAGACACCAACAATATATCATTGTCTTGTTTATATTTATTTGTAAACGTATATAGTCTGTAATACAATCGAAATAAATACACACTACCTTAAGAATATGTTTTATTTTCATATTATTTTGGTATTACGTTTGAATGGGAAATGCATGCTCTGCCGGCCCCTTAAACCTTACGATTACAACCTCAAAATTAATCGCCAAATTATGAATACCACTACTGAATATTACAATGAGCAGAAAATGAGTAACGAATTCAAATTTGCGGGCGTGCGGCCTGCGACCGCGTCATTTGCAGTGGGTTCCGTACGTATTTGTGCGGTTCTCTATTTACGCCCCACAAACCCTGATTACGAGTAGTGCTAATGGTAGGCGGCCCATGCGGTGTAGGGATGGTATTTTGATTTGTTTATCTGTCATTCGTACGGTATTGATTACGTCACTATTTAATTAAGTGTTCAAATCAGTTTGTTTGTATTTTTTTAATCATAAAAGACACATCAAAATTAGTTAGAATAGATAGGACTATCTATTCTAACTGATTTTGATGTGTCTTTTTCATACCTTAACACTGATTGGATTTCGATGACATCTCTGGCAGATGAAGAGATCATGATCACAGTTATGGTGCATCCTCACCGCATGTTGAGGTAACATTCTCTAACAATGTTATCAATTCTTAGGTGTATTTTAAAGAAATAGGCAACATTACTTAACATAAGTATACATAATACTTATACGCCAACATACAGGGTGTACTGTAAAACTCTTCATAAAGAAGACGAAGGGTACTTGTTCTCCCCGTCATTCTGATTATTTTTTTGTTCTACACCATATCTGGGAACCTTATAGTTACGGAGATATTGGGGGTCAAAGCTAGAACTTTTTGACCAGTTTTTTTTAATCCAAGTTTTTATTGTAAGATTTATACTTTAACAACATTCATCAGCAGAATGTTTTGAGTGCGTTACACTACGTTGAGTTATATCACAAAACGTGATCTAACACCCCAAGAAAAAAGTCGTTGCCCAGGAATAATTTTTGCGTAAAGTTACTTAGTTTAATGTACATAATGCTTCGTAATGAGGTTGTTTACACCCTGTATACTAACAATAAATAACACTTACAGACGTTGCCATACAAAAAGCATCCGCGGTGTGGATGCATATTAGAAAAAAGGATACAATGATCACGGAGTTCCAGTTATTTTTGCCTACACGTGGGTGGTGGCAGCCACTATCACTGCCAAATTCTAAATCTAACGTCAGTAATATAAATAAATATCGCTGGACATTACACACAGCGTCATCTAGTGCCACACTAAGCAACGAAGCTTGTTTCGTGGACACCAGATAGTTGATAGACTACATAGATCTTTTTTCTTCACCAAGGAAACAATCATGACTCGGAAACAATAAAGCTAGTATTAAATACATAACAAATATAAAACAAAAACAAATAAATGATTTGATGATTTGATTTGATTTGAACACGTATTTAACAAGTCTTAAAATTATCAGAATGGTTATCCTTATCATATACTTTGAGGTAAACACACAAAGTCAAAGTCGAATTATTCATTTGCAAAAATTATGGGTTTACATCTGATGATATTTTATAGATATGTACGCATATAGGCATATATCGTATTTATAGGGGTATATGTAGGCAGTTATAGCAACGCCAGTTGTCAATTTGTTGAATTCAGAAAACTAATATAATTTTTTCCAACTGTTTACGTTGAGAGTTGCATATTGGTTCTCGGAATTCATTTATAACTCAAAATTGTACACGATACAATCTGCACTCAAACAGGATATTCAAAGCAGTACGTCCTAATGAACATTCAAACAAACCAACATCCTCATACAATTACAGGTTGTCCTAGAATTTGATTGAACATTACCAAATAGGAACACCAAATAAAACTTGCCTCGTACTCAGAATACGCGCTTTGAATGTGGTTCAATTCACATACAAAACGATGTATTATTCGTTCGTTCGTTCCACTGAGTTTACTTGTCCAGTGAGTATTTAATTTCAGGGAGTCTCATTCAAAATCAAAATATTTTATTTATCATAGGCCAAGACGGGCACTTATAAAACGTCGAAAAAGCGGCACGGTTTGCGTTGGTCGATTCCATGTGTAAGAACCGACGAGAAACTCCATGGTTACTCTTTTCAAATCATTTGGTATTAAAATTCTAAAAACTATATATAGGACAGCGTAGGCAAGACGGCATTAAGCCATCATCATCTTCCTGGCAGGCATCTTCATCATTATAGCTGGTATCAATACATGGCAAACAAGTTTTGTGTAAGACAAACTGTTCAAAGGTGTTCCGTTTCCGAGATATGAGCTATCAATGCCTATTCACTGATGGCATCTTCAATACAATTTTGATTTCATCAGAAACGCTTACATCACGTGGGACAGTTAGCGACCTCCACGCGGACGAAGCCGCGGGCATAGCATGAGCTATTAGTTTTTTTTTTTTTTTTAGCCTATACTGTCCCACTGCTGGGCAAAGGCCTCCCTCAATTCCTTCCATGTGCTCATTTCCTGTGCCGCCTCGAACCAACCCTCGTGATGCGCGTCCAAATCGTCTCGCCACCTTTTTCTGGGTCGGCCTCGGCGGCGCTGTCCGTCTTCCGGCAACCATTAAAAAATAAAAAGTTTTATTTCCAATACATTCGTCAAGTCGAAATAATATCTACTTAAAAATTGTTATCAGACAATGCTGTTTAAAGTAAACTATACATGGTGTAAACCATCTCGTCACAAAGCCGTTAACCAAGCGTTCTGTGCATCAAACTAAGTATCTTTTTATTGAGGTTATAAATCATGTTCTGTGGTAGAACTTAATGTAACGCACTTAAAACATTGTAGTGATGGATGGATTGAATAATACGGGGGTCGTGGAGGTTTAAAAGTTGAAATCTAACAAAAAAACTTGTATTTAAAATAATCTTGTCAAAAAGTTGCAACTTTGACCCTCTATATCTCCGTAACCAGAAGGTTCCCAGGAATGGTGTAGAACAAAAAAAATATCGCGATGATGGGGAGAACAAGTGGCTTTCGGCTTCGTGAAGAGGTGTTTTACACCCTTTATAAAACATCATCATCATCTTTTTCCTGCCCTTGTTCCATTTTACTTGGAGTTGGCGCAACACGTTTTTTTTTCGTTTATTCTCCATAATTTTTGGTATTCCTCTCCCTCTCCATCCATCAACATTTATATTCATCACTCTTTTAGTCACATTTGATTCGTCTCTGTTCATCACATGCCCCATACCAAGACAGTCGATTTCCTTTCAACTTTTCTGTAACTGGTGGAACTTTTAAACTTCCTCTAATTGTGTAGTCATATTAATTTCATATTGCAGATGGATCACCTTTTGAAAGTCAATTGATCCTACTTACCGATCAAGTACATTACTGAAGGCTGTGGCGGCTGATACTTCCTTCTCCTTCCTACCCCACTAGGGTATAAGTCTTCTCACAAATCGCCAAATCGCCAATCGAAATTATAATTATGCATTTTATTATTTCAAAAATAAAAACTTTGCTGCCTAGTTATAAGGGCTATGGGTGATCCTCTCACTAACTCGTCTTTAATACTCGTAATTAAGTTATAACAATATTGTTTATGTGCAAAACTGTTACTAACAATGTATGGTTCTCTTAGAAAAAAAAATTAAAAAGATCTGTCTCTTGTTCGAAACAAAATGATTTGATTCTGATTATAATTATGCATAATACAACTAGAACTATAATTATTACAAAAATAAAAACTAAACGTAAGTACCTACGAATATACGACAATGTTAATAGGATAATTAGGCGTCAAAGTACTCCTAAGATCGTAACGCACTTAAATCATTGTAGTGATGGATGGATTGAATAGTACGGGGTCGTGGAGGTTTTAAAAGTTAAAATCTAACAAAAAAAAAACTTGTATTTAAAAAAATCTTGTCAAAAAGTTGCAACTTTGACCCTCTATATCTCCGTAACCAGAAGGTTCCCAGGTATGGTGAGTAGCAAAAAAATTACCGCAATGATGAGGAGAACAAGTGACTTTCGGCTTCGTGAAGAGGTGTTTTACTCCCTTTTAACACATCATCATCTTCCTGCCCTTGTCCCATTTTACTTGGAGTTGGCGCAACAAGTTTTTTTTAGTTTATTCTCCATAATTTTTGGTCTTCGTCTCCCTCCCCTTACCAAGACAGTCGATTTCCTTTCAACTTCTCTGTAACTGGTGGAACTTTCGAACTTCCTCTAATTAGTGTAGTCATATTGATTTCATATTGCAGATGGACCACCTTTTGAAAGTCAATTGATCCTACTTACCGATCAAGTACATTACTGAAGGCTGTGGCGGCTGATACTTCCTTCTCCTTCCTACCCCACTAGGGTATAAGTCTTCTCACAAATCGCCAAATCGCCAATCGAAATTATAATTATAATTATGCATAATACAACTGGAACTATATATAATTATTTCAAAAATAAAACCTTCGCTGCCTAGTTATAAGGGCTATGCATGGTCCTCTTACTAACTCGTCTTTAATAATTAAGTTACTAACAATATTGTTTAAGTGCAAAACTGTTACTAACAATATATGGTTCTCTTAGAAATAAAAGTTAAAAAGATATCTCTCTTGTTCGAAACAAAATGATTTGATTCTGATTATAATTATGCATATTACAACTAGAACTATAATTATTACAAAAATAAAAACTAAACGTAAGTACCTACGAATATACTGTACTCCTAAGATCTATGTTTCGAAGTGAAGAGACTTTTATAGCCCCATAAAGTTCACGGCTAATCTCTTCCATTGTTTTAAAAACAACAATTTTCATCAAAATCATAATTTCCCAAACGGGTCAACTCATTTCCATTTCAGTTAACCCTATTCACTGAAAAAAAAACGTTAAAAGAGACTTCATCAATATTCACATAAAATGTTTTAAATCAAGCGTTTTCAATAAATACATACGATTCTGTATCATTTACATTGGGACAATGGGACGTGGACTTTTTACGGGAGCTTTTAATTTGAACTTTTTCAGAGCACTGGGGTTATTGATCATCGGACCGTATTAAAACGCAAACACGGGGGTCTTAATTTGCATGTCTCTGTAGGGTTGGTGATGCGACGCTTTTTTGTTTTTGTGTTTTTTGTTTTTGTGTTTTTTGTTTAAAAAAAAGATCGATAGTCTGAACGCTTGCCAGTGTGTATTATAATAAGATCTGGCTCGCGAGGTTGTCGATATGTGGGATGTGAGTACAGCAGTCATTGTGCCGATAGTCGTGTCGGCCAATGGCTTAATAGCCAAGAGCCTCGACCAACATCTGAGGAGGCTCTCACTTGGCAGCTGGATCAAGGGCTTGGTTCAGAAAGCAGTACTTCTCGACACGGCACGTATTGTTCGGAGGTTCCTCTCTCAAGAGCCCTGACCACCGGCAGCTTGGACCCTGTTCCCAGCGCTGGTGTGCTACTGTTTTTTGTATTTGTTTAAATTTAGTTTTATAAATAAATATTTAAAAATGTAATTATTATGTTTAGCAATGAATAAAGAAAATAGTAAAAATCTTTATTTCCAGCTTACAATATCAATGTCACTACATTCTTTCTGCAATATAAGTATCATTTAAGTTGGGAATTGTAGTTAACACAGACGTAATACACCTCTGACACCTAAGCTAAGATTAAGCTTGTGTTATTATGGTAGGCCATAGGTAAAGTTACAGTAGCTCGTGCCTGAATAATAACAGCTTCAGTGGTCGATCTTTGTGGATAAAGCCCCACTATCCAAAGTTGGTCAATGGATGGCTGGCCATCATTACTAACGAGTTTCCTCAGTGCCTCGTGGCTTTCATTTGTAGATCTTTGACATTTGTTACAGGTGGTCAGGTAGCTCAACAGACTAACAACCAGGGCTAACGGAGCGACAGAGACTGTCAGACATTTACTGACTAAAACTCATGCATATTCTTTCATAGCTCTTTGTGTTCCGGGGCCGCGGTATCTCTTTCGAACAGTCCCTCAGCTCCGTCAGACATCGGCCCTTGCGGACCCCTTCCTTCTCGCTGACATCTCTCTGAGGCACGTGTGGAACACGGAACGACCTTTTTTTTTTTTTTTTTTTTTTAAGGATGGGAAATCATCAAATGACCCCCCCCCACTCTGGGCGGAGCGGGAGGGAGTGTCAGACTCTTACTGACTAAAAACCATCCATGTTCCTTCCTCGCCTTTTACGTTCCGGGGCCGCGGTATCTCTTTCGAACAGGCCCGCAACCCCGGGACACGGAACGACCTTACTTCACCATTTGTTCTAAAATTGTCTTAAATTCTTTTTCAGTAATACTAGCCGACCTAGGTGCCTACATATTAGTGCACTGTTAGAAGTTCAACTCACGATGCGAAAATTCAAAAATGTTCCTTACTTTTAGATATCATTCACATGTCATAACGCCTGTAATCTCGGAGGGGTTAGGGACAGTAACCGCAACCGCAACCGCAACCGCATAGCAACCGCAACCGGCAACAGCAACCGCAACCGCAACCGTTATCGTATAGTGCAGCGACATTTCGCCGGTAATGTTTTAGTTCCATGTAATAGGGGGCGATCTTATTACCATCTAACGGGCACAAATACAGACTGTGAAATTCCTGATGAAAAATCTCAGTAGCCCGACTTGGGAATCGAACCCTGGACCTCATGCTCAGCAGTCTCGCTTATGACCTGCACTAGACCAATTACGAGGCAGGTAACATCCAGTATTGCTAAAACGGCCTGAATTACTATAAATTGAAAACTCTCTATCGACTGGAAGTAGATTATCTTTGCCAAAATTCTGTTCAATGTTACTAAAGTGAATCAAAACTTATCTTATACTAGCTGACCCACGCAACTTCGTCTGCGTCACATTAGAGAGATAAACGAAAGGAAAAAAAAACCCGTTTTTGCAACATTTTTCATTCCTGCTCCACTCCTCATGGCCGTAGCGTGATGTTATATAGCCTAAAGCCGTCCTCGATAAATGAACTATCCAACACAAACAGAATTTTTCAATTCGAACCAGTAGTTCCTGAGATTAGCGCGTTCAACCAAACAAACTCTTCTGCTTTATAATACTAGTATAGATGTATCACCATAAAAACCCTATTCAATCAAAAGGGTACCCGTAATCACATTCCTCTGTCAACTTTACCCGAACACGTCTCAAATCAAGTTCACGAAACTCACAAAACATTAACAACAGAACCAATTGTAATTACGTAATCCAATTGTAACAACGACTAATTTTTGTGACAAAATTATTCATGTAAGCCCTAGCAAAGCGGCAACCCTGCAAAATGAATATGTAACAAGTAGATATTAAAATATCAAGTGTTATTTACAGCGAACCCGGAGTCGTGCGTGTAGGTAAATTATTCTGTGTCTGCTGGCGACGACGGCTTAGTGGGTCGTGATGTTTATTATAAACAGTTATTTTACTATAAGTGGTATTCGCTTTTGTATTTTCTGTTCACTTGATAAAATGACAGCAAAAACGATAATTTGACGACTCGAATGGCGTAGTGGTAGTGAAGCTGCCTTACGTTCATAGGGTCCTGGGTTCGAATCCCGGTAGGAGCAAATGTTTGCGTGATGACATTTGTTTCCGAGTCATGGATGTTTATATGTATAACAAGTATGTATTTACAAACAAAAAAAGTATATAATATGTAGTATATAAACTACCTGGTGTCCACGATACAAGCCTTGCTTAGTGTGGCACTAGATGGCGCTGTGTGTTAATGTCCAGCGATATTTATTTATTGTTTTAAGCTTTCACGGTTTATGACTGAACTTACAACTATCGGTTATGTTATAAAAATGTCCTAGTTTCTTAACTTCCGAGATCCGCCCAAAGGGCCTCAGGAGGGGGGGAACTTTGAAAAAGGGGTTTTTACTCTTCCGAGTTACGCTTCATCCACTCAACCTATTATAGTAATTATATGTACATTTAACTAGCAACACTGTTAAAAGTTGGCAACACCATACCCCTCATATAACCGTATTTAGGAGACAGCTATGGCTTGACTATTGGATCGCTGATAGATCCGAGAAGTTCTTATAGCGAAATATCTGCCTGATTGCCCGTTGGTCGTTTAAATTATTGTCTAGCATCGGAAAATTTTATAATTTATTGTTTGTGAAATTGTGATAAACTGATTTGATTGTGAGTTTGATAAAGTGATTAATAAAAGTATATAATCCTAAAGTTGCCGTTCTGAGTTGTCCAACACTTACGAGATATCTTTCGTGTTGTTTTTTATTATGAGCTCCCAATATCCCCAATGAGTCATCAGATCAGTTAAATTTAAAAACATAACATAAATTATTATAAATTAAAAAAGAATTCGATTATCTTTCAAGAAACATATTCGGTTTCCACTCAATTAAAACGGATTGGAAACTAGGACAGAGGACAGTTCTGTTGATGTCTCTACAGAAAAAATAAACTTAAAAGTATCAGCTGTGCACTGAACATTTTTACCAAAGACAAATATTTGTTGGAAAAAGTAACACACTGTTTTAGACTTTCACGGTTTTTCACTACACTTAAAGCACAAGAAAATCACGGATATAATCCCGTAAGTACTTTAAGTGAAGTAATACATTTATTGTTATATCGTCACAAACGTATTGAGAAATCATAAAGCCATTCCCCAGCTCTAACAAAACAACAGTGAACAAAATTATAAATCGTTACAACATAATACAATAAAAGCCTGTTTAATATTAATAAGAATTCCATCAAAATTCCCTTACATATTTAAGTCTGTCCCACTTCCAGTCCTGTTTACAAGTTTCCCTCATCAATTCTAAGTATTTAAGATTTAGTCTGAGGCAAAGCAACTCGACTCAACAACTCGACTCAACTTGGCAACTTCTAAAGCTCAACACACCTGTAATGTGTATAGTTATTGTTGTAAATTATGTTTACTTGTTACTAAATAGTGTTGGAGTTAGGCTGTTGTTAGTCTATGTAAACGACTTCTAAATAACCTAGGGTCCTTACTGTGTTTGTTTTGTATTTGTCTAAAGGACTACAGTTATTTTGAAAACAGATTTATGATGAATCATATTTAAATACCGTCCAGTGATAAAATTTTGGGTCTACGAAATTGGTTTGACGTAGCGCAGAAAATGTGCTATGTTGCTACGCCGTAGTAACCGGTAATCGAATATTTTGTTGAGGGCCTAGTCCACGAAAATTGACAGGACTTCAAAATGTTGGCTCAGATTTACGTGTTCTTTTTGGCTATGTATGTATATTATTAAAAGTCAAACAGTTTTGCCAGATAATATTAGTAATATGGTGGTATTATCGTCGTATTGCCGTCGCCACCTTCTGTAAATAGCACCTGATTTAAAAACTTGTTTGTCGTTTCTAATAGAGATGATCGGCCAGAAACTTCATGGTTATTTACTCTATAAAAAATATTGGGTTAAACATTGGTCAAATATTGTTTTACAAAGTATGCAGAAGCGTGTATTGGCACGTCGAAGCATCTAGGGTTGTTTAAAAGAACTACAATACACTGTTTTAGGCTTTCACGGTTTTTCACTACATTTAAAGTACTTTCGGGATTATATCCGTGTTTTTTTTTTGTTTTTACGAGTACATGATATGCCTTTTCAGTATTCCCGCGATCATGATGCTTGCAACAGCGTAGACCTACAATATTCATGATTAAAAGAAAAAAGCGGCCAAGTGCGAGTCGGACTCGCACATGAAGGGTTCCGCAGCAGCGAGTAACATAACGTAAAAGATGACGTATTAAAAAAAAACTACTCACTAGATCTCGTTCGAACCAATTTTTGGTGGGAACCAGTTTATATAGTAATATACATCATATATTGTTTTTTAATTTTAACTATCTCGTATTTTAAAAGTTACAGGGGGGGGGACACACACATTTTTCCAGTTTGGAAGGGTCTCCTGCTCAAACTATTCAGTTTAGAAAAAAATGAAATTATAAGAAAACTCAATATAATTTTTAAAGACATCCATAGATACCACACACGTATAGGTTTGATTAAAAAAAATGAGTTTCAGTTCTAAGTATGGGGACTACCATTTTTTTTTGTTTTTGTTCTATTCTTGTGATACATCTACTTATCAAGTTTCAACAGCCTAGTTCTCATAGTTTCGGAAAAAAATGGCTGTGACATACGGACGGATCGACAGACAGACATGACGAATCTATAAGGGTTCCGTTTTTTGCCATTTGGCAACGGAACCCTAAAAATGACAAAATAAAACTATAATCAAATGGATTATAATAATCAGGTGACTTAGGATGATGT
The DNA here is from genome assembly GCA_916618015.1 of Xestia c-nigrum. Classification (NCBI taxonomy): domain Eukaryota; kingdom Metazoa; phylum Arthropoda; class Insecta; order Lepidoptera; family Noctuidae; genus Xestia; species Xestia c-nigrum. The sequence goes on from OU745250.1 coordinate 22,200,721, forward strand.
CATAAGCGCTGCAACTATCTGAACAAAAAAGGTTATTCTGCTATGTCAAAATATTGTGTAATTAATATTACGTAGAGTGTACAAAAATCTAATTAAATTATTAAGGAAGAATTCAAATTGAATAAGTATAATAGTTATTCGTATATTTTAGGAGCTATCAGAGAAGCCGTATGTTCTATAACTGTATACAATATTTTTGTAAGCGGGAAGGTAGTTATTTTTATCATTTCATCTATTATAACATGTTTGCATGAATAAAGAATTAAAAGATCCTTCAAATTAGGATTGTGTAATGTTATGCCAGCTTTAACATCATTTTCAATTTCAACAATAACATTAACTGTTTTGGCTCAGGCGTGGTTTGCTCAGGCGTTGCAGTCTCGGGTGTAACCAGCTCAGGCTTTGGAGTCCCTGATGTGGCTGGATCAGGCTTTAGAGTCTCTGGTGTGGCTGGGTCAGGCGTCAAAGTCTCTAGTGTGGTTGTCTCAGGCGTTGTTAATTCTGGTGTTGTTGGCTCAGGCGTAGGAGTATCTGGTGAGCCTGGGTCAGGCTTTGTAGTCTCTGGTGAGCTTGGGTCAGGCATTGTAGTCTCTGGTGTGGCTGACTCAAGCGTTGAAGTCTCTAGTGTGGTTGGTTGAGGCGTTGCAGTTTCTGGTGTGGTTGGCTCCGGCGTTGTTGTCTCTGGTATGGGTAACTCAGGCGTTGTAGTCTTGGGTGTGGTTTGTTCAGCCGTTGTAGTGTCAGGTTTTGTTGGCTCAGGCGTTGAAGTCTCTGATGTGGCCGGGTCAAACGTTGGAGTTTCTGGTATGGTTGGCTCAGGTGTCAGAGTCTCTAGTGTCGTTAGCTCAGGCATTGTTATCTCTGGTGTTGTTGGCTCAGGCGTAGGAGTCTCTGGTGAGCCTGAGTCAGGCTTTGTAGTCTCTGGTGTGGCTGACTCAAGCGTTGAAGTCTCTAGTGTGGTTGGTTGAGGCGTTGAAGTTTCTGGTGTGGTCGGCTCAAGCGTATTTGATGTGCCTGGGTCAGGCGATGTAGTCTCTGATATAGTTGACACAGGCGTTGTAGTCTCAGGTGTGGTTTGCTCAACCGTTGTAGTATTGCGTGTGGTTGGCTCAGGCGTTGGAGGTTCTGTTGTGTTTGGTTGAGGCGTTGAAGTTTCTGGTGTGGCCGGGTCAAACGTTGGAGTGTCTGGTATGGTTGGGTCAGGCGTAGGAGTCTCATGTGTGGTTTGCTCAGCCGTTGTAGTGTTAGGTGTGGTTGGCTCAGGCGTTGTTGTCTTTGGTATGATTGACTCAGGCATTGAAGTCCCTGATGTGGCTGGGTCAGGCTTTTCAGTCTCTGGTGTGGCTAGGTCGGGCGTCGGACTCTCTAGTGTAGTTGACTCTGGTGTTGTAGTCTCTGGTGTAATTGACTCAGGCGTTGTAGTGTTTGGTGTAGTTGGCGTAGGGATTGTTGTCTCTGGTGTGGCTGGTTCAGTCTTTGGTGTCTCTGGTGTGGATGGCTCACTCGTTGAAGTATCTGGTGTGGTTTGTTCGTCTTCGTAGACTGAGCAATAGCTTTCATCCATTCCAGGTGGTATGTAGCGAAATGAATCGACTAAAACTATGGTATTAGGCTCCGCTATGCCCATGATTGATATCTGAAACAAAGAAAGATGTTGGTCACCTAGCTACCATTACTGCACTGTACATACAGTTTAAATAAAAAAAATATTGCCAAAACTTACGTAGCCTTGGTAAGTACCTTCCCGGAACAAGGTTATCTTCACAGTATGCCATCCGCTCACAAAGTCTGAAGCACCGGCGATATTCCAAGCATTTCCTAAGAACTCATTAGGGTTGTCTAACAGTGAGGCTGTAACTCCGAAGTTATTTAAGGGTTTTGCTTCCATATAAATATTCACTTCTATTGTTCCACCAATGTGCATAGTAAAAACGAATGATGACACACAACTTAGATCAGAGTAGGCAGCGGGCGTAATAAAGGTAGCACTTTGGTTATTTTTAGCACTCAAGACGATATCACTATATTTGCCCTCAATCCAAAATGGCATGGAGCCACAAATCATATCCCGCTCATGTGACAACCATTCACTGTAATTTTGCTCAAACGTGTACCTCACACAGTGGTCACTGACTGCGTAAGACGTGAATATAGATAATATTAACACTATGCGAATCATTTCGTTTCGCCACATGGAACAGAGAACAAAACGGCTGTACTAAATCACTTCTCTTTAATTTATGTGTCACATTATATTTTAATCGAATAGATATCATAGTTATTTATTACTGGCTTTGATAAGATAAAATCTTTATATATATATATATATATATATAGAAAATATATATATATATATATATAAATGATAAATGATATTTATTCAGCAAGTAGGTTTTCTCAAATACTTTTACACGTCATTTTTTTTTTAAACTAGATGGGGCCGGTGTTTCGTATCTGACTACTCTGAGAAGAAACAGCCGAAAAAATCTCAGAGGTCATAGTCTCTTTTGAAGTCCAGACAATCTTGCTTAATTCACATGAGGACTACGCAGATTAGGGTCTGAGATGGTCTTTTGAAGAAAGAACCACACAGATTTGAGTGGACCTGTCCAGTCAGTGCAAGCATTTGTCAGTTATCGTGTAGCTCGACTTATAACTCAAGGAGCTCAACGAAACGACGAACAATACGAAAGAAAGGACATTTGGTTAGGTCGCTGATGGATATCTGAAACAAAAAAGTTGGTACTTCTGCATATGTATCACTACTATACACACAGGATGTTTGTTGTTCTTGTGTTTTCTGTTCCGTTTAAGTTTCTTTATTTACTTTTATTGTTTAGTTTTAAGTTTTTATTTTATTTTATTTTATTCCTATTTTTGTTATGTTGTGTGCACTTGCGGCATAAGCCAAATAAATATGTTTTTTTTTTTATTTCAAATTAATATTGTCAATACTCACGTAGCCTTCGTAAGTGCTTGGGCCGACCAAGTTTATCTTTAGAGTGTGCCATCCGCTCACAAAGTTTGGGTCATTGCCGACATTCGCAACATTTCCTAAATACTCATAAAGGTAACCGTTAACTCGTGAGGTTGCTACTACGATATAATTTGAAGGGTTTGCTTCCATGTAAATGTTCACTTCTATTGTACCACCGCGGTGCATAGTAAAAATAAATGATGACACACAACTTTGTTCAGGAGTGGGCGTAATAAAGGTAGTACTCTGGCCATTTTTATTATCACCCAAGTCAATATCACTGTATTTGCTCTCAATCCAAAATGGCATGTAACCACAAATCACATTCCGCTCATGATTCAACCATTCATTGAAATTTTGCTCAAACGTGTACCTCACACAATTATCACTGACTGCGTAAGACGCAAAAATACATAATATAAGAACAACGCGAATCATTTTGTTTCGCCACAAGGAACAGTTTTGGCTGTAAGAACCAAATATCTTTAATTTATAAGGCATATTAGATTTTAATCCAGTAGATAATAGATTTGTTATTTATTATGGGCTCTGATATGATAAGAACTTTAAATATATAATTTAAAATCACCCGATAGCGTCCGTTTGTCTATAGTTGCAATTAATGCACCTTGGAACAAAATGTTTACGAACAGCGTTATTTGATCGCCAAAAAAATCGTGTAGATACGGTAATGAACTAGTAAGAGGGGAGTGTTCTAAGGTAATGAATCCTAAGACTAAACAAGGACATAATTTGGTTTTTATTGCGAATGGATTTAAAGAGATACAAGACATGGATACAACTCGCAGTGATTTTTGGCTAATTTGATCTGATAACGTGATCGGTGGAGACAAATCCTGTACAATTCCGGAACCTACAAACACTCTATCTGTCTTTGGAGGTTTGGATTGTGGATAAGTCTTACACTCATCCACTGCGTTACATACTCTTAAATTCGAGAGCCGGAGCCACCACATTTCGATGTTCCTGGTCGAACAGCAATAATCGTAACAAGTTGTCGGTTTGAAAGCCTTAAAAAGGACACCAGACTAGTCTTACAAAAGGGTACCATCTTAATCAGTACTTACTGCGTTGTTGAGGTCATCTGACCTCCATAAGCAGTTGCTATATGTGAAATGTAAGTATTATGCTGAATCTGGCTCGACGGAAAAGTTGGCTAATCAGATGATGACGAAACCTAAACGGGATTATAAGATAATGACGACAATAAGTGGTATCATAATCCAAGTGAATACTAATCAGAGTACTACCCAAAATGTGCATTAGTTAAGGAATGTTGTCGACAGCAGTTTATTATGATTTCATGATACAAATATTAACTTATTCTCATTTTAGTTTATTTATGTTTGAAACTTAAATTATCATCAAAATGCTTAAAGCCTGTTTAAGGAAATTTTGAGACGCCTAGCTGAGGCTTCGTGTTACCGAAAGGATGGTTTTTTATCTTGGCCAGGTGCTAAGTGTTGTCATACAACGTGGCAATGTTGCCAATCTCTTGGGTCACACACTACTAGCTGATAGCGCTGAGAAGGAGCTTTTTGATGCACTTTGATAGATTGTTGTTGATTTGGTTAGGCGTAGAAATTGACAACCAACAAACAAACTTTTTTTTGCATTTATAATGGGTAGGAAGGTTTTACATTACTTAGGGTGTACAAAAAACTTGAACAAAAGGAATGAAAACCACAAATTGAAAATAGTTTATACACATCCGTATATTTGTGCCGTTTATGAGCTACCATGGAAGCTGCATGCACAGAAATAAATAATAAAATAAAAGGAGAATGACCAAAGTGGGCCAATATTTGAAAAAAAAAAGAAAAGTTCTGCCCCCAGTTTTACTACATAGCTCATTTAAAAGACTTGTTTAAAAGCTTAATTTTCTTCTTTGGAACTGAAAAAATCTGTCCCACGGAATCATAGACATTAGCTGAAACGTGATCTTGAAAAAAAGTAGCACATTCACTTGCACATTCAAATTTGTTGAATTAATCTGTAACTGTGGGTTAGAATTTGATGCACATTGGCACACATAGTAAGTCCAACATTATAAGTTAACCCACATTGGAGTCAACCCTGGGGGCAGCAGTTTTTTTTTTTGGACCAGAGCCCATACGTTTTTGGTCATTCTCCTTTTCAAAGGTAAATGTCAGAGTTGTTTAATTTTTAATATGGTTTGTTTATTTAATGGTTATGGTATTGGTATTGTAAGCATTAAATTCTAGTTTTTATTTATAAATTACAGACTATCCACAATGGGCCAGTTGTTTCACTACACCTTCCCAGCGTATCAATGGTCAACCTCTACTTCGTTTATCTAGTAGATCGCACCAAAGTGTGAAAAGGTGAAGAAATGTGTGAAGTAACTAAACATAGCCAGCATCCTGGTAAAATTTATAGTTATTTTATTTTATTAATTTAAATGTTTTGTTTCGTCTTGGATTGCTATAATTGAGTTTAATTATATTAATCTTGATTGTTTCTATTATTTTTACCTATTATTCATAAGAAAAAAAATTATAATGAGTATTATTGTACGCCGTTGACGGCAAGACATAGCGCTCATTTTATAAATATTGACATCTACACTTTTGTTATCTATGTTCTACAAATAAAAATATTTGAATTTGAATTTAAATCCTTTTTCACTTCTCATGCTCTTTTACTCCCTGGGGAGTAAAAGTAATTCGTTTTATAATTTCCTTCATGTGACATAGACAAACTCAAACTGCGAGTAAGTATACTGTGGAGTGTGGACCATACATCTTCATTAATATTGGAAACTGTGTTTTATTGAACAACCCTGACACCACCCTGATCGCTGCTGCTGCCTGGTTGCTGCTGCTGCTGCTGCTTGCTGGTGGTTTTACCCCAAACCCTAACTAGCGTCGGAGTGAACACCACAGTATATAATTCTAAAATTGCCGCTATGAGTTGTCCAACACTTACGAGATATCTTTCGTGTTGTTTTTTATTATGAGCTCCCAATATCGCCAATGAGTCATCAGATCAGTTAAATTTAAAAACATAACATAAATTATTATAAATTAAAAAAGAACTCGATTATCTTTCAAGAAACATATTCGGTTTCCACTCAATTAAAACGGATTGGAAACTAGGACAGAGGACAGTTCTGTTGATGTTTCTACAGAAAAAATAAACTTAAAAGTATCAGCTGTGCACTGAACATTTTTACCAAAGACAAATATTTGTTGGAAAAAGTAACACACTGTTTTAGAATTTCACGGTTTTTCACTACACTTAAAGCACAAGAAAATCACGGATATAATCCCGTAAGTACTTTAAGTGAAGTAATACATTTATTGTTATATCGTCACAAACGTATCGAGAAGTCATAAAGTCATTCCCCAGCTCTAACAAAACAACAGTGAACAAAATAATAAACCGTTACAACATAAATACGATAAAAGCCTGTTTAATATTAATAAGAATTTCATCAAAATTCCCTTACATATTTAAGTCTGTCCCACTTCCAGTCCTGTTTACAAGTTTCCCTCATCAATTCTAAGTATTTAAGATTTAGTCTGAGGCAAAGCAACTGAACTCAACAACTCGACTCAACTTGGCAACTTCTAAAGCTCAACACACCGTCGATATTTTCTATTCCAGACGTGCGATTTTCAATCTGTTTTCAGTGTTTTCAGACTTAACTAGGCCACCGCCTACGTATTGACCATAACGCGCGCACTTTACACGCGCGTCTGGACTTCATCCCTTATTTTCGGAGAAAATCCTCAAAATTAATTGTTTTTCCAAATTTTCCCTCACATTTTAAATTAGATTATAGTTGCAATAGTGCTCACCCTTCTTCCCTGAATTCTGGTCCGCGTTCAGTGTCCCGGTCTCCAGGTAGTGGGGTGAAAATCCTAATTTTTTCTTTCGAAAACTGGTTTTTTGACCAAAACTCAAAATTTTTGTTCGGCACATAACAAGTTTTATTCCGTAATTCGCTAGCCCGCGCGGAGACGCGTCTCTGGACACCTCGCACGCGCCCCTAGCTCGAAAAAATTTTTGCCCACCCACCCGCCCTCTGGTCTATAGGAAGGTAGACGTGGGATTTTCGGCAAAATTTTTTGTTTCAGATTTTATTAGTATTTTGTCCAGTGAGGGATTTTCACTGATTATTAGGGAGTTTTGATTATTTTTTAACTTATTTGACCGAGTCTGCAAAGTCTTACAACAGTGCTATCATAATTTTATTGTAATTTAATATTTTATTTACTTTTAGCTGATTTATTATTTTAATTTATTACTATCTGTGTACCCCTCTTTACAGGGACACAGTTAAGTCCAGTGTCCACCCTTTATAATCTCTCCTTCCGAGTAGCTCGCTCTGACTCCCTCTTTACAGGAGTCAGTTCTGACAACAGCTGCTCCTATATCTGAATATGTTCCGCACCCCATCCAGCACCGTGAGGGCTCCAGGATCTAGTGGCTTGCCGCGATCGGCGGAGAAAGCTTTGCCTTCGCCTGTAGCCGCGAGGAGGAGAATCTCCTTCGGAGACGAGACTCCTTCTGCGTCGCAGGCGGGCGCAGCCACTCCGGGGACGCGCCGAGCTGCTATCGATGCCTCAAGACCGCTCATAAAGCCTGAGGCGAAGTGCCGCAGTCGCACTGAGGAGGCGAGAGCTTGCCTGAACAAGGCCAAGCTAAATTTAGGCAACTCTCGCAACCTGAAGGCCGAGATCAAGACTGCGGTGCTTGAAGCTATAAACAGACTTTATGAGCTGGTCAAGGAGTCCGAGCGAGATAAGGGCCCTTCCGCACCTGTCGCCATTCCAGAACCCGCGCCCACTGCTGACCGTAGTCCCCATCCCATTTCCTCCGAGGTTCTTGCTGGCCAGACTGAGCTCCTAAACAGCTTAAAAGAGCACATCTCGGAGTTAAGAGAGAACTCAGAGAAGCTCGATGCACTCCGAGACAGTCTGGCCAGCAAGGATAAGGTGGAGGAGACAACCTACGCGAGTAAAGCAGCCGTCAGTAACAGCTACACCGGGGCCCAGGCTCCGGAGCGAACGACGCTGCACTCCGTGGTTGTCTCCTCCACTGAGGAGATGGATACGGGGGACGAAATCCTCGAAAGAGTGAGGAAAGCAGTGGACGCGAAGGAGGGATGGGTGCGTGTCGAAAGGGTCCGCAAGGCCAAAGACCAGAAGGTCATCATGGGGTGCGCAACGACGGAGGAGAGGAGAAAATTAAAAGCGAGATTGGAGAAGGCCGGGGAGAACCTCGTCGTCGAGGAAGTGAAGAATCGAAACCCGCTTCTGGTTCTTAGGGACGTGCTGTTAGTGCACAGTGACGAGGAAGTGCTCAGAGCCCTTAAGAACCAGAACCAGGAGATCTTTCACGGCCTCGATGACGAGGATCAGAAAATCTGTATAAGGTTTCGCAAGAAGTCACGCAACCCGCACGTGAGCAGCATTGTGTTGAGTGTTACCCCAGTTATCTGGAGGAGGGCACTCGAAGGAGGCAAGCTCCGTATTGACCTCCAGAGAGTGCGCGTCGAAGATCAGACGCCTCTGGTGCAGTGCACCCGCTGTCTTTCGTACGGCCATGGCAAACGCCTGTGTACGGAGACGGCCGACCTGTGCAGCCACTGTGGTGGTCCACATCTTAGAGTGGACTGCCCAGACAAGCACAGGGTCGAAGCAGTGGTGTGCATAAACTGCACCAGAGCCAAGCTGGGGGAACACTCGCACAATGCGTTCAGTGATTTGTGCCCAATACGTAGGAAGTGGGACGCATTCGCTAGAGCATCAATAGCATATTGCTAAAGTTGTCGATGCGCCCACTTCCACGTATACAGTGATGACCGGTCTGATACAACCAGATAGCAGACGCATTGAGCGAACCACTAGGGTTGGCTTAATGGCGAATGATAATTGGAGTCACTTTCATAAGAAAGTGGCTGGAATTAGTCTGTACCGTAAGTCAACTCTAGTGGAATCGTCATGTTGTGTCAGACTGGGCGACGAATTCTGCCGTCGTTTTAGTAATGTTTGTTTTCTTTTCGTTTGTATTTTAATTACGTTTTCTTTTGGCCCTAAAATTGTCTACAAAAACTTAGACAAATAATATCCTATAATATATATTTAATATATACTTTAGATATTATACAAATGTAACTAAATATTTAAGAAAATTTGTTCAAAATTTTACAGGCACACAAAATAAAAAGCAAAAAAGCAGAATTCTAGATGAAAGGGCACAAATGAGGGTCAGTGATAAAGATTGGGAAAAAAAAAGTAAACTCAGTTTTGGGATTTAGGAAATATATATATATAAAAAGTTTAAAATTTTAGAAAATAGTGAAAATAATTAATTAAATTGGTTAGAATAGATTAGTTTTGTAAAAATAATAGGAACGAAAAATAGCGAAACTTTATGCAGAAATAGATAGAATTGTTTTATAGACAAATACAAGAAATGGAGTGTGGTCTCCTCGGCCTCCCATAAACCAAATGCAAAAATAAGAAAAACCCTCGCTAAAAAAGGGCTCTGATTATGTCAGAGGGACACTGGCTAGGCAGGAGTGGTTTTTAGCCGGTTCGAGTCCGGCACTACCTCGACTGTCTCACAAGAGAAATTCCTGTGGGATAGTCGAGGTGTCCGCGGGGATTTCCCACTCCTGCCCAAACAAAAAAAAAAAAAAAAAAAAAAAAAAAAAAAAAGCTCAACACACCTGTAATGTGTATAGTTATTGTTGTAAATTATGTTTACTTGTTACTAAATAGTGTTGGAGTTAGGCTGTTGTTAGTCTATGTAAACGACTTCTAAATAACCTAGGGTCCTTACTGTGTTTGTTTTGTATTTGTCTAAAGGACTACAGTTATTTTGAAAACAGATTTATGATGAATCATATTTAAATACCGTCCAGTGATAACATTTTGGGTCTACGAAATTTGTTTGATGTTGCTACGCCGTAGTAACCGGTAATCGAATATTTTGTTGAGGGCCTAGTCTACGAAAATTGACAGGACTTCAAAATGTTGGCTCAGATTTACGTGTTCTTTTTGGCTATGTATGTATATTATTAAAAGTCAAACAGTTTTGCCAGATAATATTAGTAATATGGTGGTATTACCGTCGTATTGCCGTCGCCACCTTCTGTAAATAGCACCTGATTTAAAAAATTGTTTGTCGTTTCTAATAGAGATGATCGGCCAGAAACTTCATGGTTATTTACTCTATAAAAAATATTGGGTTAAACTTGGTCAAATATTGTTTTACAAAGTATGCAGAAGCGTGTATTGGCACGTCGAAGCATCTACGGTTGTTTAAAAGAACTACAATACACTGTTTTAGGCTTTCACGGTTTTTCACTACATTTAAAGTACTTTCGGGATTATATCCGTGTTTTTTTTGTTTTTTACGAGCACCCGATATGCCTTTTCAGTATTCCCGCGATCATGATGCTTGCAACAGCGTAGACCTACAATATTCATGATTAAAAGAAAAAAGCGGCCAAGTGCGAGTCGGACTCGCACATGAAAGGTTCCGCAGCAGCGAGTAACATAACGTAAAAGATGACGTATTAAAAAAAAACTACTCACTAGATCTCGTTCGAACCAATTTTTGGTGGGAACCAGTTTATATAGTAATATACATCATATATTGTTTTTTAATTTTATCTATCTCGTATTTTAAAAGTTACAGGGGGGGACACACATTTTTCCACTTTGGAAGGGTCTCCTGCTCAAACTATTCAGTTTAGAAAAAAATGAAATTATAAGAAACCTCAATATAATTTTTAAAGACTTATCCATAGATACCACACACGTATAGGTTTGATTAAAAAAAATGAGTTTCAGTTCTAAGTATGGGGACTACCAAATTTTTTTCCTTGTGATACATCTACTTACCAAGTTTCAACAGCCTAGTTCTCATAGTTTCGGAAAAAAATGGCTGTGACATACCGCCGGACCGACAGACAGACACGACGAATCTGTAAGGGTTCCGTTTTTTGCCATTTGGCAACGGAACCCTAAAAATGACAAAATAAAACTATAATTAAATGGATTATAATAATCAAGTGACTCAGGATGATGTCATAAGCGCTGCAACTATCTGAACAAAAAAGGTTATTCTGCTATGTCAAAATATTGTGTAATTAATATTACGTAGAGTGTACAAAAATCTTATTAAATTATTAAGGAAGAATTCAAATTGAATAAGTTTAATAGTCACTCGTATATTTTTACGAGCTATCAGGGAAGCCGTATGTTCTATAACTGTATACAATATTTTTGTAAGCGGGAAGGTAGGTAGTTACTTTTATCGTTTCATCTATTATAACATGTTTGCATGAATAAAGAATTAAAAGATCCTTCAAATTAGGATTGTGTAATGTTATGCCAGCTTTAACATCATTTTCAATTTCAACAATAACATTAACTGTTTTGGCTCAGGCGTTGTAGTCTCAGGTGTGGTTTGCTCAGGCGTTGCAGTCTCGGGTGTAACCAGCTCAGGCTTTGGAGTCCCTGATGTGGCTGGATCAGGCTTTAGAGTCTCTGGTGTGGCTGGGTCAGGCGTCAAAGTCTCTAGTGTGGTTGTCTCAGGCGTTGTTAAATCTGGTGTTGTTGGCTCAGGCATAGGATTATCTGGTGAGCCTGGGTCAGGCTTTGTAGTCTCTGGTAAGCCTGGGTCAGGCATTGTAGTCTCTGGTGTGGCTGACTCAAGCGTTGAAGTCTCCAGTGTGGTTGGTTGAGGCGTTGCAGTTTCTGGTGTGGTTTGCTCAGCCGTTGTAGTGTCAGGTATTGTTGTCTCAGGCGTTGAAGTCTCTGATGTGGCCGGGTCAAACGTTGGAGTTTCTGGTATGGTTGGCTCAGGCGTCAGAGTCTCTAGTGTCGTTGGCTCAGGCGTTGTTAACTCTGGTGTTGTTGGATCAGGCGTTGTTGTCTTTGGTATGATTGGCTCAGGCGTTGGAGTCCCTGATGTGGCTGGGTCAGGCTTTTCAGTCTCTGGTGTGGCTAGGTCGGGCGTCGGACTCTCTAGTGTAGTTGACTCTGGTGTTGTAGTCTCTGGTGTAATTGACTCAGGCGTTGTAGTGTTTGGTGTAGTTGGCGTAGGGGTTGTTGTCTCTGGTGTGGCTGGTTCAGTTTTTGGTGTCTCTGGTGTGGATGGCTCACTCGTTGAAGTATCTGGTGTGGTTTGTTCGTCTTCGTAGACTCGGCAATAGCTTTCATCCATACCAGGTGGTATGTAGCGAAATGAATCGACTAAAACGATGGAATTAGGCTCCGCTATGCCCATGATTGATATCTGAAACAAAGAAAGATGTTGGTCGCCTATCTACCATTACTGCACTGTACATACAGTTTAAATAAAAAAATATTGCCAAAACTTACGTAGCCTTGGTAAGTACCTTCCCGGAACAAGGTGATCTTCACAGTGTGCCATCCGCTCACAAAGTCTGAAGCAGAGGCGATATTCCAAGCATTTCCTAAGAACTCATTAGGGTTGTCTAACAGTGAGGCTGTAACTACGAAGTTATTTAAGGGTTTTGCTTCCATATAAATATTCACTTCTATTGTTCCACCACTGTGCATAGTAAAAACGAATGATGACACACAACTTAGATCAGAGTAGGCAGCGGGCGTAATAAAGGTAGCACTTTGGTTATTTTTAGCACTCAAGACAATATCACTATATTTGCCCTCAATCCAAAATGGCATGGAGCCACAAATCATATCCCGCTCATGTGACAACCATTCACTGTAATTTTGCTCAAACGTGTACCTCACACAGTGATCACTGACTGCGTAAGACGTGAATAAAGATAATATTAACACTTTGCGAATCATTTCGTTTCGCCACATGGAACAGAAAACAAAATGGCTGTACTAAACAACATCTCTTTAATTTATGTGTCACATTATATTTTAATCGAATAGATATCATAGTTATTTATTACTGGCTCTAATAACATAAAATCTTTATATATAATATATATATATATATATATATACAGGGTGTATTTCACCTCATCACAAAGCCGTTAACCAAGCATTCTGTACATCAAACTAAGTAACTTTACGCAAAAATTATTGCTGGGAAACAACTTTTTTTTTGAGGTTATAAATCATGTTTTGTGGTATAACTCAATGTAACGCACTCAAAACATTGTGCGAATGGATGGATTGAATAGTACGGGGGTCGTAGAGATATTTTAAGTAAAAATCATGCGATAAAAAGTGGTATTTAAAAAAAAACTTATCAAAATCTTGCAACTTTGACCCCCAATATCTCCGTAAGTAAAAGGTTCCCAGGTATAGTGTAGAACAAAAAAATGATCAGAATGACGAGGAGAACAAGTACCTTTCGTATTCGTTAAGAGGTGTTTTACACCCTATATATATATATATATATTATGGAATCACCTGATTGCGTCCGTCTCTCTATGTATACTATTTGATGCCTTGAAACAGAACATTTAATATCAACGCCTCATTCAACGTCATTCGATCGCCATACGATCAGGTAGATATAATGAACCATTAAAAGACATGGGCTTTTAATCTCAGCAGAAAAACTATCAACTAACTAAGAAGTGAAATAAATTTAAAAATCCCGCGACACAAAATGTGCTAAATGTTAAATCACTACATAGTATAGAACAAAGTCGTCCGCCGCATTTGTCTGTCCCTATGTATGCTTAGATCTTTAAAACTACGCAACGGATTTCAATGCGGGCTCTTTTTATGGATAGAGTGCTTCAAGAGGAAGGTTTTAATGTATAATTTACACGAGGACGAAACCGCGGGCATTAGCTAGTAGAAAATATTTCGTTAATCGTTAGGTCCTCGGTACCAGTCACCACTTTTACGAAAGTTACCGGTTAATTTAATGAATTTTGTTGAACAAGCATCTTAAACAAAATGTGTTTTTAAGCTGGAAATTATTGTTACTGTTTCGTCAATATAACAGGTTTGAATGAATAGGGAATTAAAAGATTCTATATAATATTATTATTCAGGGTTGAAGCTGCTAAGCTTTAACGCCATTTTCAATTTCAACAATAAAGTTAACTGCTTTGGTTCAGGCATTGTAATCTCTGGTGTGGTTGGCTCAGGCGTTGAAATCTCTGGTGTGGTTAATTCTGTAGTTGGAGTCTCTCGTATGGTTGGCTCAGGCGTTGAAGTCTTTGGTGTGGTTAACTCTGTCGTTGGAGTCTCTGGTGAGGTTGGCTCTGTTGTTGGAGTCTTTGGTGTGGTTGGCTCAGGTGTTGAAGTTTTTGGTGTGGTCAACTCTGTTGTTGGAGTCTCTGGTGTGGTTAACTCTTTCGTTGAAGTCTGTGGTGTGGTTGGCTCGGTCGTTTTAATTTCTGGTGTGATTGGCTCTGTCGTTGGAGTCTTTGGTGTGGTTGGCTCAGGCGTTGAAGTCTTTGGTGTGGTTAACTCTGATGTTGGAGACTCTGGTGTGGTTGGCTCAGGCGTTGAAGTTTCTGGTGTGGTTGGCTCAGGCGTTAAAGTCTCTGATGTGGTTGGCTCATGCGTTGAATTCTCTGGTGTAGTTGGGTCATGCGTTGAAGTCTCTGGTGTGGTTGGCTCGTCTTCGTAGAGTCGGCAAGTGCTTTCATCCACACCAGGCGGTATGTAACGAAATGAATCTACCAAAACAGTAGAATTTGGCTCCACCACGCCCCTGATGGATATCTGAAACAAAAAAAGTTGGTAATTCTGCATATGTATCACTACTATACACACAGGATGTTTGTTGTTCTTGTGTTTTCTGTTCCGTTTAAGTTTCTTTATTTACTTTTATTGTTTAGTTTTAAGTTTTATTTTTTTATTTTATTCCTGTTTTTGTTATGTTGTGTGCACTTGCGGCATAAGCCAAATAAATTTGTTTTTTTTTTTCAAATTAATATTGCCAATACTCACGTAGCCTTCGAAAGTTATTGGGCCGACCAAGTTTATCTTTAGAGTGTGCCATCCGCTCACAAAGTTTGTTTCATTGCCGACATTCGCAGCAACTCCTAAATACTCATGAAGGTAACCGTGAACTCGTGAGGTGTCTACTATGATATGATTTGAAGGATTTGCTTCCATGTAAATGTTCACTTCTATTGTACCACCACGGTGCATAGTAAAAATAAATGATGACACACAACTCTGTTCAGCAGTGGGCGTAATAAAGGTAGTACTCTGGTCATTTTTATTATCACTCAAGTCAATATCACTATATTTGCTCTCAATCCAAAATGGCATGTAACCACAAATCACATTCCGCTCATGTGTCAACCATTCATTGAAATTTTGCTCAAATGTGTACCTCACACAATTATCACTGACTGCGTAAGACGCAAAAATACATAATATAAGAACAACGCGAATCATTTTGTTTCGCCACAAGGATCAGTTTTGGCTGTAAGAACCAAATATCTTTAATATATAAGGCATTTTAGATTTTAATCCAGTAGATAATAGATTTGTTATTTATTATGGGCTCTGATATGATAAGATCTTTAAATACATAATTTAAAATCACCCGATAGCGTCCGTTTGTCTATAGTTGCAATTAATGCACCTTGGAACAAAATGTTTACGAACAGCGTTATTTGATCGCCAAAAAAATCGTGTGGATACGGTAATGAACTAGTAAGAGGGGAGTGTTCTGTGGTAATGAATCCTAAGACTAAACAAAGACATAATTTGGTTGTTATTGCAAATGGATTTAAAGAGATACAAGACATGGATACAACTCGCAGTGATTTTTGGCTAATTTGATCTGATAACGTGATCGGTGGAGACAAATCCTGTCCAATTGCGGAACCTACAAACACTCTATCGGTCTTTGGAGGTTTGGGTTGTGGATAAGTCTTACACTCATCCACTGCATTACATACTCTAAAATTCGAGAGCCGGAGCCACCACATTTCGATGTTCCTGGTCAAACAGCAATAAACGTAACAAGTTGTCGGTTTGAAAGCCTTAAAAAAGACACCAGACTAGTCTTACTAAAGGGTATCGTCTTAATCAGTACTTACTGCGTTGTGGAGGTCATCTGACCTCCATAAGCAGTTGCTATATGTGAAATGTAAGTATTATGCTGAATCTGGCTCGACGGAAAAGTTGGCTAATCAGATGATGACGAAATCTAAACGGGATTATAACATAATGACGACAATAAGTGGTATCATAATCCAAGTGAATACTTATCAGAGTACTACCCAAAATGTGCATTAGTTAAGGAATGTTGTCGACAGCAGTTTATTATGATTTCATGATACAAATATTAACTTATTCTCATTTTAGTTTATTTATGTTTGAAACTTAAATTATCGTCAGAATACTTAAAGCCTGTATAAGGAAATTTTGAGACGCCTAGCTGAGGCTTCGTGTTACCGAAAGGATGGCTTTTATCTTGGCCAGAGGCTAAGTGTTGTCATACAACGTGGCAATGTTGCCAATCTCTAGGGTCACACACTACCAGCTGATAGCGCTGAGAAGGAGCTTTTTGATGCACTTTGATAGATTGTTGTTGATTTGGTTAGGCGTTAAAATTGACAAACCAACAAACAATCTTTTTTTTTTGCATTCATAATGGGTAGGAAGGTTTTACATTACTTAGGGGGTACAAAAAATTTAACAAAGAAAGGAAAACCTCAAATTGAAAATAGTTTATAGACATCCGTATATTTGTGCCGTTTCTGAGCTACCTTTATAAATTACAGACTATCCACAATGGGCCAGTTGTTTCACTACACCTTCCCAGCGTATCAATGGTCAACCTCTACTTCGTTTATCTAGTAGATCGCACCAAAGTGTGAAAAGGTGAAGAAATGTGTGAAGTAACTAAACATACTGCTGGCTAGCATCCTGGTAAAATTTATAGTTATTTTATTTTATTAATTTAAATGTTTTGTTTCGTCTTGGATTGCTATAATTGAGTTTAATAATTATATTAATCTTGATTGTTTCTATTATTTTTACCTATTATTCATGAGAAAATAAAATATAATTAGAATTATTGTACGCCGTTGACGGCAAGACATAGCGCTCATTTTATAAATATTGACATCTATACTTTTGTTACCTATGTTCTACAAATAAAAATATTTGAATTTGAATTTAAATCCTTTTTCACTTCTCATGCTCTTTTACTCCCTGGGGAGTAAAAGTAATTAGTTTTTTAATTTCCTTCATGTGACATAGACAAACTCAAACTGCGAGTAAGTATACTGTGGAGTGTGGACCATACATCTTCATTGCGAAAATGTTGGGAGTCTAAGATCCATGGTTTTTCCGAAGAAGAAGGTGGCGCCATGTGTTTTCAATTGTTAATCTGTGGCTGGTTTAGAAGAAAAAACTGACCGCGAGTTTTCAGAATTTTTGTCGAGTGTATGTTTAGTTCATGAATTGTTTGATTTTTAATAAAATTAGATTTTTTCAGCGACAGTGAAGAGTTTGATTTCGAGCAAAGAGCAAAAGACATAATAGATAATCTTTTGCCGCCAAAATCGCGCAAGATTTTTTTTTGTTTTTTTACGGATGGGAAATTTTCAAATGTATTCTCCCACTCTGTGTGGAGCGGGAGGGAGTGTCAGACTTTTACTGGCTAAAACCCACCCATGTTCACGGCCTGTCGTCATTAGACAGACGGACGGCTAGCTAGCCCATAGCTAACCGTCCACAGGCCCGCGTCTACGGTGGCCAGTAGCCACCAAGTGGCCCCCGACGCCACGTGCGTCTCCCGCGGCGTCTGGGGCGAGAGGCTCTCTCCCTCTCATGTTTCGCCACCTCCTTCGCTAGCATGGCTGCTCCGCAAAAGGAGATGACGGCTTCCCATTCCGTCTCGCTCCGGACCATGGATTAAACCAGGGCCGGACGCGAGAGGTCGCCGTCGCCGCCGCCGTGCAAGATTTACCTTAAAACTTGAAAGTTTTATGCACTGGAGGAATAACAAACGAATGTTTTTGTACTAAATTGACTATTTTTCTCAAACTACCGCTGGTATGTTATGGCTTCGTTTAGTCCCTCGATATAAATTATACTAATCTTCGCCGTAGTCCTTTTTTATTAATGTAAGGTGAGGGGGCATGAAGATATGTTAACTGACTTAAAAAAAGTAGGTTCTCAGTTTGACCCTATGTATGTATGTATAAATGTATGTTTGTTCGCCATTATCTCGCGTTTGGCTGAACCGATTTGATGCGGTTTTCAGAAAAGTGATTGTTACATTCTAGAGAAGGTTTTAGTATACAACATTAATGGATATCACGTGACGGTGCCTGCATGGATCCGTTTTTTTTACGAAGTGTCATGTCTGTCTATTGTTTACACCAGTTCATAACATAACATCACGCCAGTACGCGTTATTATTCAAGGTGAAGGCAGCTTGAACATCATTTTCAATTTCAACATGACAGTTAACTGCTTAGAGTCAGACATTGTAGTCTCTGGTGTGGTTGACTCAGGCGTTGAAGTCGCTGGTGTAGTTGGCTCAGGCGTTGAAGTCTCTGGTGTGATTGACTCAGTCGTTGAAGTCTCTAGTGTGGTTGACTCAGGCGTTGAATTTTCTGGTGTGGTTGGCTCAGGCGTTGAAGTCTCTGGTGTGGTTAATTCATGATTGAAGGGTTTTGCTTCCATGTAAATGTTTACTTCTATTGTACCACCACGGTGCATAGTAAAAATGAATGATAACGCACAAGTTAGTGCGGCAGTTAGCGTAATAAAGGTAGTACTGTTTTCATTTTTATCACTCAAGTCAATTTCACTGTATTTGCTCTCAATTCAAAATGGCATGGAGCCACACGTCATGTTATTATTCTACTCATGTGTCAACCATTCATTGCAATTTTGCTCAAACGTGGACCTCACACAGTGATCACTGACTGCGTAAGACGCGAAATATCAACACTATGTGAATCATTTTGTTTTGCCACTGTTTCAGTTATGGCTGTAGAAATAAAATCTCTTAAGTTATATGTCATATTTTGTTTTAATCGAATAATCTTAGTTATTTATTATGGTCTCTGATAAGATAAAATCTATAAATATACTAGCTGACCCACGCAACTTCGTCTGCGTTACATAAGAGCGAAAAACGAACGGAAAAAAATGACTATTAAAAAATAAGGGTTGATCGTAGAAGGGTGAAAATTTAGGATTGTACGTATTTTTGTATGTTGTATATAATTTATAAATAGAAACAATAAATAAAAACTGAAAAGAAGATGGATCAAAATTGCCCCACGTCCTATAACAATGTGACATATCTCAAAAAAAAGATAAAAATGTAAAAAAAAATATGGCATACTTCCTAAGTTCATTTTTTTACACCTTCATATGAAAAAAATGCTATGAAAATAGTTCAGGCGGTGTTATGAAAAAATCGTTCGTATGAGTATTTATGGACCGATTTAAAAAAATCTTTTTTGTTTGAAGCGTACCCCCTAAGGTAATCCCACTGCCATAAAGTCAGGTTTCCGGTCTCCAGGATCTTGGAGAAATGAAAGTAAAATCTCAAAAATAAGCTCATTTTTTTCAATTAAGGTAGTTTTTAATACATTACATTTATTTTGTTCAATCAAACATCAACTGACGATTATCTCCTTATTTAGGTGTCCGAGCTACGCTAGACCCACCTTGAGATTACCCCTTGGATTTTCGCGTGTGACAACACTAAATTCCTATCCTACCTACACCCCGCGCGCGTCCCCCCCCTACCACAGCACGCCTGCCGCCATGTTACGCCGGGCGATCGCTTCGCTTGTTCTTCAGTACGTCTTGGATTTTCGAAGTGATAACATTATATCGAGACTAGAAACAGTGTTAGTGATATTACATTAGTTTACTTCTGTTTTGTACTAAAATAAAGGTAAGTCCTATCTAATTTGTTTTTAAATTATTGCGTCGTTTATTATAAATGTTCCGTAAGTGTTAAACAGGAAAGCCCTGTTATTACTTACAAATATAAGTACGACAATAAGGAGAGCCCTTAAGTTGTCGTACTTAGGTATTACATCCATAATATTGAAGCCAACAGACGGCTTAGAATGCGTCTGCAAAAATTTAACAGGAAAGCCCTGTGTATTGTCCGCAGCCGACGGTCGGCTGTGCACACGACGTCGTCTGTTCATCAGCAGACGACACGTCGGCTGCGGGCTAGTAAATGTCGTCTGCCGGGCAGCCGTCATTTCTTTTGCCGAGCGGGTTATTTGTGTTCTGCCTAACAGACTACCAACTGTCAAATGTCAGCTGCGTGCATCATACCAGCATTATAAAACATAAATATGAAAGCTGACACACTGTAATGCTTCCAGATGGAGCAAACAACACTAGGCACGCTTACCGAGTGGAGACCTCCGGCAAAAGAAGAAAGGTTCTTTAATAATATTGTGAACCTCTTGGATGAAGTTTACCCAGACCAATGGAGGGCCTGGGTAATCAATACAGCTACCTATAAAGACCTCTTCGGGGAAACAATCTCTTCGGATACGGAATGCAGACTACGCTTTGCAATTCCAACGGTCAGACTTGCAAAGGCCCACAGCCCAGAAAACACACTCAGCGAGCGACGCTATAAAAATATAAAAAGAATATTATTAACCTGGCCATTGGGCCGCGCATTAATTTATACTCCATTAGCAATAATGGCAAAAATACATCCAGTTCAAGCTTACAACCAGTTTCCAGAGGCGATTAATATGATTAAAGCAGAGCTCGTTTCTAGACACGAGGCTTCTGAAATACTGAAAGCAGAAGGTAACAACACAGAGATTGCCTCAATCTCAAGCAGCTCGCGGGCCTCTAAAAGAAGCCACAGTCCAGATGCGCCTGCTACTGCTGCTAAAGAACCAAAGATGAGTGAATTCATGGCACAACAAAACCTCATCTTAGAAAAACTCTGTATGTTAGCACAAACTACGAATGAAAATGTCAGACTGATGATCAATCGAGATAATCAAGCCCATTCTCCGTGTTCAGCTCAGGGCCCATTGTCTCCAAGTATGCACTCCAATTATAGCGAAAATGAAGAGCCCTCAGCACCAGAAGACAGTTGGAATGCACCACCTATTATCACAGATCCACTGGGATGCACTAATGCAGACGAACTGGAAATTGCCGAGGAACCACTGCAGGATTTCACCCCGGGAACGAAAGAGACCGAAGCCAAGGTCACAAAAGCCGACGAAACGTATGTGAAACAAGGGATTGACTGCCAGAGGTTTAATTCCGAAAGTTGGCAAAACATCCGTTATGCTGAAGTGCAGAAGACGTTTCAGGCATCTCCAGCATTCACAGCTCTGAAAGTTAATAGTAATCTGGCAACAGTGACCCCACCTTGGCAACTGGTTTCAGTACTGGAAAAAATAGATCTATGTCTCGGCGCGATAACACATGGGCTATTACAACAACGACGAGCATTTCAAGACATTTACCAAGACGCTCCCGCCTCAGTTAAAGCATATATAAGCAAGAAATTCTTGGATTCAGACTCAACTTTTAGAAAAGTTTCGGATTCGCTCCTACAATATACCTGTGGCAAACGCTCGGAGGTAATCCAACAAAGAAGAGCCATATACAAACCACAAAATAAAATAATAAATGAATTACTCCATTCAATTCCTCCATCAGAAAGCCACTTATTCGCTGAACCCCAACTATCAGACCTGATAAAAGAACAAGGAGGCATTTTTAAGTTTTTTCCCGGCAAGTTTCGGAAAATCACATCAGCTTCAGCGTCCACGACCCGTCCGACGTTTAGAGATAGACGAACACTGCCGGGAACAACGACACAAATCAGAGAAAGATCTCAACAAAACTACCAGGGTAGAAACTCGGCTAATCGAAAGCCGGAAAGGCCTCGTCTTCAAACAAAACGCGCCCCATTAAACAAAATAGGAATAAAAGGTTCTAATTTTCGTGCAGGGCAGGTTAGTAAAAAAAAAAAAACTTCACGTTTGGGAAACACTAGGGGCACCGAAGAATATTTTATCAATATTATCAGGCTACCGGATCCCATTTGTAAGCGTTCCACCATCATACAGATTTAGTAAAAATACCTGCCAACGTTATCAAATAAAAACTTCCAAAGAGATGTCACAAGAAATAGAAAAAATGTTGGATTCAGGCGCCGCTCAAAAGTGTTCCCACAAATCAGGCTTCTTATCGCCCTTATTCCTGCGTCAGAAATCTGATGGATCCAACCGCCCTATATTTGATTTAAGAAATTTGAATAACTTTTTGAAACCTCCAAAATTTCGGCTGATTACTCATTTCAAAATACCGCTTAGCTTGAATACGTCAGATTTCATGACAAAATTAGGTTTGTCACAAGCATATTTCCACATACCCATTTCTAACACACACCGCAGATTCCTAGCTTTTGCTTATGACAACAATATTTACGAAATGACATGTTTGCCTTTTGGGCTGGCCACAGCCCCATACACTTTTGCAAATATCTCTAATTGGCTGGCTAATTATTTCAGGAAAGAAGGCATCAGAATTATTGTGTATCTGGACGACTTTTTAATAATGCACACGAATCAGCATGTTTTATTACAACAGACTCAACATGTACTGCGACGTCTGGTAGACCTGGGATGGTGTGTCAACTTAAAAAAAAGTCGATTACAACTCCAACAAGAGTAATAGAATATTTAGGAATAATATGGAAGACAGAACAAAACCTCAAATGCCTCCCAGGATCCAAAACACAAAAAATTATAACACTATTAGAAGACACGTTGAAGAAAAACTGGTGGACGTGGCACAAAGCAAAAGTTATCCTAGGAAACATCAGCTTTGCGTCATTTGTTGTTCCCTTGGGAAGACTTCATTGCAGGCAAATCCAAAGACAAGCAAATTTGCTCCCAGAGGACGACAGAAACAAGAAATTCAGCCTTCCACAATGCGTCGTGAAGGAGCTTCAGTGGTGGTTAGATCATGTCGATCAGACATCACCGATTCACCACAGAGATCCCTCAATATTTATTACAACCGATGCATCAGATCAAGGATGGGGAGCCACAGTAAACGACAGGAGCCTAAGTGGCACCTGGACCACCGATCAACAACCTTGGCACAGCAACCGAAAGGAGCTATGGACATTAAAGATGGTTCTTCAAAAAGTAGCACATCTTTACAGATACCAAACAGTCTTAGCTCAAACGGACAACAGATCCGTGGCAGCATACATCACCAAACAAGGGGGGAAAAACTCCTTAAAACTACTACAGTTGACGACAGATATACTGGAAATTGCACATCAACATCAAATACACCTTGTAGTCCGCTACTTGCCAGGAAGATACAACCTGCTGGCCGACAGCCTCTCGAGATTTCGCCAAGCACCAGAATGGACACTGTCGAAGCAGTTGATGCAAATAATATTCAACAAATGGGGCACACCATCAATAGACCTTTTCGCGAGCTCTCACTCAGCAGTTGTAAAACGATATGTGAGCGAAGATGCACGAGATCAGGTATGTGCTTTCGTGAACGCCTTCAGCAAAACATGGCATTACGACCTCGGTTGGCTCTTTCCCCCACCGTCACTGATACCACGAGTGTTACGACACTTGGAGAAGAGCACAGGAACATACTTATTCGTGGTCCCGAATTGGGAAAAGACCTTTTGGAAAGCGGAATTGAAACAGCGGGCACTAAGTCCCCCATTTACGATCCACAACTTGCGACAGCACCTAACGGACCTGAAAACGGGGAGACCTCCACCAGAAGTGGAAAAGCTGTTTTTGCAGGTATGGAGGGTTCAGGCTGGGCCAGTTTAGTGGAGACCTGGCATGAAGAAAACAAAATACTCCTAGGGTCCGCATGGCGCAAATCGACTTTGAGGACATATAAGATTGCCTGGGAAAGGTGGCGTGTATGGTCCAGAGGAAAGTGCCAAATTGATAACCCCAAACCTGATGACCTCTCAAAATTCATTTGCTTCTTGCACAATGATGTCAAATTGGCACCTAGCACTATAGCCGTACACAAATCTGTAGTTGCCACTTTTGCAAACCCTGAAAAATCTGAAGCCTTAGCCAGACATCCATTAGTTAAGCAAATAATGAAAGCTGTAGCCATAACAAAACCGCCACCTCGAAAACCATCCACTTGGGAGGCTGGCAGTTTAATTGAATATCTACAACATTATTCCATCGATGTTGATAGCTTATTTCAAATATCGCGTCATGTCACGGCACTTTTATTACTATCCACGGGAAGAAGGATACATGACTTAACTTTATTGGATATAAGCCCGGAATTTTTCGAAAATAATGGCGATCATGTGATATTCTGGCCCAGATTTGGATCTAAAACTGACTCGGCTACCCACCGACAATCCGGGTGGCACTTATCAAATAAAGGACCGGAAAGATTAAACCCTTTCCAATGGATTCAAAAACTAATTAGCGTATCACATGAGCGAAGAAGAGCTAGAGAAAACTTAAACAGCCTGTTTATCACAACTAGAGGAAAAGTGAATGCAGCTTCTCGAACAGTTATAGCTGGATGGATTAGGACTCTTTTCCGGGAGGCCAACATTCAAGACTCCCCCGGCAGTTTTAGAGCTGCAGTGAACTCTGACATGTGGATTAACAGAAACATTAACATTGACGAAGTGTTAAGAAGAGGTAATTGGAAAAGTAGAGACACATTCCTTAAATATTACTTTAAAGAGGTAACCAATCGAAATAGAGATTTAGGCGGTACAAATCTTACTGATTTATTTTCACCAGTGTGATTTTTCTCCTCATGAATGGAGGTAATAAATTAAAAGCTTTAAGAAAAGCTATATATTAAGATTCAATAATTTTGTTATACTATTAAGAAAAGTTATGTTACGTTTTCTTTGATCTCATTTGCTTTACTGAAAAATAAACATTTTTGCAAAATTGGAAAGTTTTCTTAATTAATTACAGAACCTAATGAATCATAAAGCTACACCTCAATTGCTTTTCAATGTATAATCCGATCACAGCACGTCATGTAGCGCCGGCAGAAAATAAACACATCTCAAGGTGGGTCTAGCGTAGCTCGGACACCTAAATAGCACCGTTTTCCCCCAAAGGGTAGAAAACGGATATTTAGGTTCCAGCGTAGCTAGACCCACCACTTTAGGCCTTGCCGGCTTGAGAGAGAGTACTGAAGAACAAGCGAAGCGATCGCCCGGCGTAACATGGCGGCAGGCGTGCTGTGGTAGGGGGGGGACGCGCGCGGGGTGTAGGTAGGATAGGAATTTAGTGTTGTCACACGCGAAAATCCAAGGGGTAATCTCAAGGTGGGTCTAGCTACGCTGGAACCTAAATATCCGTTTTCTACCCTTTGGGGGGAAAACGGTGCTATTCACCTGATTATGAAAACGTGAGAACAAAAGCTTGAGCTTGAATACTATACTATACTATACTTTTTGACGACTCGAATGGCGTAGTGGTAGTGACGCTGCCGTACGTTCTTAGGGTCCTGGGTTCAAATCCCGGTAGGACAAAATGTTTGTGTGATGAGCATGGACATTTGTTTCCAAGTCATGGATGTTTATATGTATAATAAGTATGTATTTACAAACAAAAAAGTATTTATGTAGTATATCAACTATCTAGTGTCCATGACACAAGCTTTGCTTAGTGTGGCACTAGGTGGCGCTGTGTGTTAATGTCCAGTGATATTGATTTATTTATTTATTTATATTATCGGACAACTAAGACCCTTATATAAGATACATTAAATATCATTAAACAACAATAACAAACTAATACATATTTTTAACCTTATACTTTATCTATACACGCAGCTTCATCGGCGTCGCTTAGCCGTCCTCGGAAGCGACGATATACACCCTTGGGCCAAAAGTCCTCTTTCAAGCAGGTCTGTAGATGTTGGGTTGGAACTCGAACCACAAATGACCTAAAGTTGAAGTTGTGGCGCGATTCCAACCTATCAACCCGCAGAATGAAGTTGGTCTTCACATTCAAGTACTGCACGACTTCCTCAGTTGTAGTGGAGTGATGCAGACGTGAAATGTACAGCTGCGTCGTAGGCACAGCAGTGCGCAGCAGCAAGTTGGGTCCACTCGGTGCGGTACAGGTTACGAGAACAGGGCCTCTTCTTCTTGCTTTCTACTTTAGTGAAGCCGTCCTCATCAACCTGGCTCGTTCTTGGCACGGAGCATCGGACCGTAGTCAGGTCAGGTTTTCCTTTTCTGGTTTGTATAGGCTGCAACGCATCAGATTTGCAAAAGTGAAACAACATTATTCACTTGCATTTCCTTAGCTTGCTTGCCGCGTCGCGTCGCTATCGTTATTCGTCTCTCTCATTTGTGTTATTGTAAGTGAAAAACCTCTGTCGACCACTCCCTCGCGTCACCACTGACGTTTCTGTCTCATCATAATGCAATAAGTAAAAAAAAAACAAGAAGAGAGTGAAAAACGAATTATGTGAAGTACAAAAACGAGCTTATTTTTGCGTTTTTTTTTTAATTTCTCCGGAATCCTGAAGGCCAGAGGCCTGACTTTATGACCGTGGGACTACCTTGGAGGTACCCTTTCAAACAAAAAAATATTTTTTTAAATCGGTCCATAAATACTCATACGAAAGAATTTTTCATAACAGCGCCTGAACTATTTTTAAAGCAATTTTTCCATAAGAAGGTGTAAAATAATGAAGTTAGGGAGTATGCCATATTTTTTTATATATTTTTATCTTTTTTTTGAGATACGTCACTTTGTTATAGGACGTGGGGTAATTTTGTATGGATTGTGATCCGTCTTCTTTTGTCTAAAAAATAAACATTTTTGGTGGACTACCCTTAACATTTAGGGGGATGAAAAATAAATGTTGGCCGATTCTCAGACCTACTCAATATGCTCACAAAATTTCACGAGAATCGGTCAAGCCGTTTCGGAGGAGTATGGGAACGAAAATTGTGACACGACAATTTTATATATAAGAAGATAACGTGGATCGCTCGATTGCGTCCGTCTGTATATGTATTTGTATACTATTTGATTGCGTCCGTCTGTCTATGTGTTTGTATACTATTTGATTGTGTCCGTCCGTCTATGTATTTGTATACTATTTGATGCTCCTATAGTTAATTAACTACCGGGGGCTCTGCCAAGGGTTTCTTTGAAGAAAACAAATGAGTGGTTACGAAGACGTTTTAATACAGACTGAAAAAAAAATCGGTCAATACAATATTTTTACTATTTCATAGTTTCATAGTAAAATTCTACACCCAAAACATTTCAAATATTCTACAAAGAAAGTGGTCCCGCTATTTTAAAAATAAACCACTATAAATTCATGTGTTGAAAAACACAAGGCGTAATCTTAAACTGAACACACGAAATTCTAATACGAAATAGTACGACTACGTTGAAATAGTTACTATACTTTGAAAACTATGCTGTTATATCTCTGTGAGTAAAAGGTTCCCAGGTATGGTGCAGAACAAAAAAATATCGCAATGACAAGTAGAACAAGTTCCTTTCAGCTTCGTTAAGAGGTAATTCAAATTCAAACATGCGTAATTCAAATTAAAATCATCAGTGAGTATAATGGCAATTAAACAAAAGTCTTAAATCATTCAGAAATAAAATAACAATAACAATCAATGAAATGATTAATTTAAAATCAAAAGAACCATAACCAATCATTCAAATTAAAAATATAAGATAAAATATTGTACTATTGTTTCTTTACTTTTTGTGAAGAAAAAAGCGATGTTACGTTTAATAAATGAGTTATGCGTGCTGTGGTGGGGGATGCCCGTTGGAGGGAGCGCGGTGCAATGTGCCGCGCTCAGTCTAGTACGAGAAGTCCTAGCGACAGCACGCCTAACCCAGTAATATTGGAAACTGTGTTTTATTGTACAACCGTGACACCACCCTGATCGCTGCTGCTGCCTGGTTGCTGCTGCTGCTGCTGCTTGCTGGTGGTTTTACCCCAAACCCTAACTAGCGTCGGAGTGCACACCACATTGGCGACGAGGATAAAACTATAAAATTGAAAGTGTAAACAGTGTTTGTGTAGTAAGTGCAATTGTAACTCAAATTATATCTGTTTACGAAAATTGGTAAGCAAAAATATTATAATTCTATTGTGAAAAAAAAACAAGACCTTGGCTTGTGGTCGCAAAAGCGACTGCTAAGAATGGAATCATGGATTCAATTCCCTGGTCGGCCCAAGTGTTGTTGGGTGAATTTCTCAATAGCAGTCACGAAGTTAGAAACTTTACCCGGTTGATATTAGATACACCTTTGCCTGACTCATCACGTATAACCGGCGTGATCATATAATAAAATTAGTTGTTTTTGCTACCTACCTAATCATTCACATTCCTGAATGTTTAATAAAATAACTAGGTTCTATATACTTTATTCTCAAAAAGACAAAGAGCCACTTACATGAGAACTTATGTTAACATAATGTAAATATGTTTAGTCTAGGTAACGGTCACCGATAATCTTAATCCTAAAGTATTCTCAATTTATTTAGTCTTAAAATTACATAATTTTTAGATTGAGTAGTTGAGATAAACGTTCCAAGGTTCGTTAAAAAAAAAAAAAACAAAATGCAAACTAACCATCATATACCTACTCATTGATGAATTCAATGACAATATGGTCCGTTTCTTTATTTTAACATGAAATATAATGTTAGATCAAAATACGTTCAACGGTTCGAAAAAAAAAACAAAATGCAAACTAACCATCATATACCTACTCATTGATGAATTCTGTTGGATATGTAAACTTATAAGATAGATCATAGAGACTGGTGGTTTCATAATCTGACACTGCTGGCTGTCTTGTCTTCGCTTTTGGTTTTACAAAACGTCATGTGATTTGTACGTATTTAAATTATGTCGTGTTTATAGAAATCTAACGCGAGTTTTATTGAAATACTGCCGAAACTCCAATAGGTTATGGGCCCAGGCACTTGATTAGTAAATATTTCAATAACAAGTCGAGTTAAGAGCAAGATTACTACCGGTGTAAAAGTAACGTAGTAATGGAGGTCACGAACGCAATGAAAATTGAGAAATTTAACGGCAAGGATTTTCGACAATGGAAATTCCAAGTCAAATGCGCGTTAAGAGCAAAGGGATTGAATATAGAAAAAGCAAGACCCTTGGAAACCAGTTCGCAAGTGCAGTGGGATAAAGATGATGGTATGGCCATGTTCATTTTAATTTCATCTATGGATTTGAACCAAATATCTCTAATAGAAAACTGCGAGACTGCTAAAGAAGTCATGACCAAATTAGAATCAATTTATGAACAAAAATCGGAGCTAAACAAAATGATGGTGCACGAAAATTTCTATCAATATAAAATGTCATCAACCGATAGTATTGCACAGCATATTTCGAAAGTTGAGAACTTAGCCAAACAATTAAAAGAAACTGGCGAGGAAGTAAGTAATACTGCAATTATGACAAAAATATTAAGTACACTACCTTCAAAGTATCGCTCTCTGCGTCAAGCATGGTTGTCATTAGATCCACGTTCTCAAACAATTCAGAACTTAACAGCAAGATTATTAGATGAGGAAGCAAGCTTGACAAATGAAGAGGAATCTGAAAGTGCTTTAGTAGTCATGAAACATTCTAAACCACAAAGAAAATTAGAGAAATATAGCATGCACCAAAGTTCAACATCTGACCAATATAATATGCATCGATTTTTATGTTATAACTGTAACAAGAGAGGGCATTTTGCAAGAGATTGTCGAGCCCCAAAGAAGTCTGAGAGGAAACCTCAAGAGCAAAAGATGCTTGCATTCAGTGCCGAGCAATGTTTACAGTCTGAAGCTGATATAGATGCATGGATTCTTGACAGTGGTGCATCTGCACACATGTCACACAGGCGCGATTATTTCTGTGAGTTAATAGATTATCGTCAGAATAGCGGTGATGCAACTGTGAAATTGGGAAATAAGAAGGAACTAGTGGTACAAGGTCACGGAAATATATTATTTAATAGATGTGTGAATGGCAAGTGGGAGCAAAGTATTCTTGAAGATGTACTTTATGTACCAGATCTACGCAGAAACTTGTTCTCAGAAGGTATGGTAACAAGAAAAGGCTATGTTATAATTAAGAAGTACAATGAAGCTTTAATATTGAAAGATGATAGAGTTGTTATGACTGCGACATTGAAGCAGAATAATCTATATGAGGTAAATATTAAAACAACAGTGCAAATAGTTTGTAATTTAGCACAGTCAAGTTTGAAAACCTGGCATGAACGTTTGGGGCATTTAAACTTGAAGGAAGTGCAAAATATGAGCAAGAATGGTGCAATTCCAGTAAAGTTGACAGATGACATCAACTTTGTGTGTGAGGCTTTTCAATATGGCAAACGGAGCCGCTTGCCATTTCATAGATTCCATCTCTTAATATTATATAATTGCATCCCACATGTGTGAGTTCTATGTATTGTAAAGCCACCATTTTACATTTAGTTATCTTTTTTTTGACTTTAATATGCCCTGGCGGCTGAGAGAATGTCATGCTCACTCAAATGTCTCGGTGATGGTGGCGGGTGTGTCGGGTCATTTAATTCCCTTCAATATGGTCGAGTTGAATGGTGCTGATACATGCGTCATGTTCGTGAACGGGCGCTGTCAATTGAGACTGGTCAACTCTCAGCTGCCACGGTTAATTTGAATTTATTAATTTTTTTAAGTTGATTTAATCTTTTCTCTGGACGCTCTTAATGTGCACGTCTTTCTACATCGTTCTCACATATATGTATAATCACAACATGAATGATGTAACCAAGATTTTGTAACAATACTTTGATTGAAAAGAGTGTCCATGGAGTTTCTTGCCCGTTCTTCTCCATAGAGATCTACGCTAGGGAATGGGCAACTGCAGTACTTTCTCAAGTTATTATGCCTTGTGACTGTGACTGTAGCTTTGATTTAGTTTTGTATTTTTGACATTCAAAAGTGCCGTAATGGTCTAATTGAAATAAATGATTTGAGTTTGAGTTTTTGAGTTTGATAAATCTTGTAGAGGAAGAAGTGAACCTGGTGATTTAACCTACAGTGATGTGTGTG
This sequence comes from Xestia c-nigrum, assembly GCA_916618015.1. Lineage (NCBI taxonomy): Eukaryota > Metazoa > Arthropoda > Insecta > Lepidoptera > Noctuidae > Xestia > Xestia c-nigrum. The sequence continues at coordinate 22,231,765 of OU745250.1, forward strand.
GCCCTGTAGAACATACATCTGTATCGGGAGCAAGATATTTTGTCTTATTTAAAGATGGTGCCACCAGCTATAGACATGTGTTTATAATCTAACACAAAAGTGATGTCCTGGATTGCTTTAAGAAATATAATGCAATCGTGAAAAATAAGTTTAGTCATGGCACTCGTATTTTGCATACAGACAACGGACGTGAGTATGTGAACAATGAATTTAAATCTTATTTGGATAGTGAAGGAATAGTTCATGAACGCACAGCACCATACACGCCGGAACAAAACGGACGAGTGGAAAGAGAAATGCGCACGATTATGGAGAGCGCAAGATCTATGTTGTACTCTCGTGATATTTCATTGAATCTCTGGGCTGAAGCAGTAAACTGTGCTGTTTATTTATTAAATCGAAGTTCTTCTACACAGACAAAGGATGTATCCCCATATGAGTTGTGGAATGGAGAAAAGCCGGCCCTTCAACACATAAGAGTATTTGGTTCAGAAGGGTATGTTCATATACCTGATGAAAGAAGAAAGAAACTAGATAAGAAGAGTGTAAAACTAATATTAGTAGGGTATGAAAATGAAAATTACAGAATGTTTGATGTTGAAAGTGGGAAGATAACTGTAAGTAGAAATGTACACTTTAATGAGAACAACATACCTGTACTAAGGAAAAACACCACTTCAATTTCTGTCACCGAAGAAGAAGAACGAAGTGAAGGAATACAAGATATACCAGTTTCATCAGGAGACGACCAAAATGTTTCCGATTCTAGTTTTGAAAGTTTAGAAACACAAGAGGATCCCAATGATGTGACGTACCAGCCGTCACAAAGAATTTCTGAAGATTATGATAGACATATTACATTGAGACCTAGAAGGAACAGGAATGAAGAAGCAAATTTTATTGAATTTGAAATACCCAATACTTATGAAGAAGCAATGAATAGTCCAAATTCTCATCTATGGAAGAAAGCTGTGGCTGAAGAGCTTCAGTCTCATGAAGAAAATCAAACTTGGGTACTGACTGATCGAACTGAGAAGAAGCCTGTTACTTGTAAATGGGTGTTCACCTTAAAGAAGAATAAAGATGGAGAAATAGTACGATACAAAGCACGACTGTGTGCACGAGGATTCACACAAGTCAAGGGCTTGGACTATAATGAGACGTTTTCCCCCCTAGCAGGTACGATTCCATCAGAGTGCTGCTTAGTATTGCTGCGAGAGACGAACTGCTGATCGAGCAATTTCATGTGAAGACGGCCTTCTTGTATGGTGTGCTCTCCGAAGAAATATATATGGAGGTGCCAGAAGGATTGGAAACTCGGTCTTCAAAAGTATGTAAGTTAATTAAATCTATATACGGTCTTAAACAATCTTCGAGATGCTGGAATGAGAAGTTTTGTTCTTTTCTAACTACATATGGTTTTAAATCGTGTCCATCTGATAATTGTGTATTCGTAGGATATTTTAAAGGTGTCAAAGTAATATTAATTCTCTATGTTGATGATGGATTACTATTGGCCAAAAGTAAAGTTGTTTTGTCTGATATACTGAATGATCTTAAACAAAAGTTTGAAATTAAGATTTTAAACTGTAATTCATTTATTGGTATGGAAATAGATAGAGAAAAAGATTGCATAAGGATAAGTCAAAAGCAGTATATTAAGACAATAATAAATAAATTTAATTTGTCAGATGCTAAAAGTAGTAGTACCCCTGCTGATGTAAATGTACATTTGTCTAAGAACACAAGTAAAGTACCAGTTAATTTCCCATATAGACAGTCACACGACAGGCAGTGGGAGCATTGTTATTCTTGTCATCTGTATCTAGACCTGACGTAGCATATGCTGTGAATGTTGTTAGCAGGTATGTCAATGACCCTTGTCCTTCACATGTTACAGCTGTGAAAAGAATCTTACGTTATTTAATTAATTCTAAAGATATGTCTATTGTTTACAAAGGTAATGTTGAATTAGTTGGCTACTCAGATTCTGACTTTGCAGGTGATTTGGACACTAGGAAATCTAATACAGGTTATATATTTTTAATGAATCGAGGTCCTGTCACTTGGTCTAGACGTAAGCAAAATACTGTGGCGTTGTCCACAACTGAGTCGGAGTACATGGCTGCTAGTGAAGCCACTAAAGAAATTTTATGGCTTAGGCAATTTCTATGTGACATTGGGGAGCCACAAGGCTCAATTACTTTAAATGTTGATAATCAGAGTGCTATAAAATTGATTAACAACCCTGTGTTTCATAGAAGAAGTAAGCACATAGACATAAAATATAATTTTATCAGAGAGAATGTTGCAAAGAAAATTGTTGATATTAAATATGTTGAGAGCTCAAATCAGTTGACTGATTTCCTGACTAAAGCTTTGCCTGGAATGAAATTTAATTCAATTAGGGATAAGATGATGAGAAATGTTTAATGCATCAATTTATAGTTATGAGATTATAATGTACCTTTATGTTTAAATATAAGAATGTTGGTTTTCTGTTTTAGTTAAAGGTAAAAGAAAGTATTATGTAGTGAATTGTTATGTCTATCTTATAAATTTAAGTGGGAGTGTTGGATATGTAAACTTATAAGATAGATCATAGAGACTGGTGGTTTCATAATCTGACACTGCTGGCTGTCTTGTCTTCGCTTTTGGTTTTACAAAACGTCATGTGATTTGTACGTATTTAAAATATATCGTGTTTATAGAAATCTAACGCGAGTTTTATTGAAATACTGCCGAAACTCCAATAAATTCAATGACAATATGGACCGTTTCTTTATTTTGACATGAAATATAATGTTAGATCAAAATACACTATATATATAACAACATCAACGGATTGTTGACCAAATCCACTCGCAAATAAAACGAGCCTATTGAAAAGTAATTTTCAATAAAAAAACAAACACCAAGTTCCTCTTCGACTACGTCGAATCAATGATGGGAGACACATGCCATCTATGGTTAAAATTAAATGAAAAACCAAATGACTGTCATAAAATCCATTAAGGGTACTGATCATTATGGGTTACTATTGGAAGAGTATCAAAAATACTTGATGTTTGATTACAGAATGATTTAAAATTCAAGATACGAGTACTCCGATTGGACAACATATCAGATCAAGCGCCATACCTATTCGTGCTCTGTGAATGTACCTTTTTAACGACGTGTTAATTATATGTTGGGTCCAGGACCAGAGTCCATGCATTGGTGCCCATAGTCCTTTTAGTTTAATCGAAATTTATTTTTGAAAAAAAAACGTGCCTTCGAGAACATTTCTCGTAAATTGAAAAGAAAGAACATTGTGTTTATTTGGCATTGAAATAACTATACAATCTTACATAATACATAAACAAACAGCTTATAATGCCAAAAGGGCCTCAGCTCAGCATAATGTTAGATGGCAACACAAGGTGTGCCACATGACGCTGATTGTCAGCTGCAGCTCACGAGTGCCATACCATATATAAAAGTACTCTGTATGCCATACGCTCGACAACATAAACAAATGCAAATTCCAGTTTTACCAAGTACCCTTTCGATAATTTCGAAGCTATGGAGGTAAATTACCTCACCTATTTTTAAAACCAAACAAGAGTCATGACTGGCACGAGGGTTAAGGTATGTCGTGCATAAAACATTAAAATAATACAATCAAATGGTTGCGATTTATACAGGCAAATGAACGAATGAGGTTTTATTAAGTTATACACTTTATATAAGACTAGCGGACGTCACGCGGTTTCACACGCGTAATTCCCGTTCCCGTGGGAGTACGGGGATAAAATATATCCTATGTTACTCGTGGATAATGTAGCTTTCGAATGGTGGAAGAATTTTTAAAAACGGTCCAGTAGTTTTTAAGCCTATTCATTACAACCAAACAAACAAACAAACAAAGTTTTCCTTTTTATAATATTAGTGTAGATATAAAGTGTTTCTCTAAATAATTTGTGGCGAATTTATAGCATTATTGACTATAAATAAGTACCACGGAATGTACTGGTTATAGTTTCGTTTAAAACTCAGTCCAAGGTCGAAAATAAATGATGATGTTATTTAAACAGCATTTTCGAGGAGCTCGTGGCTAAATAATATCAGCCACTCGGGTCAATCTTTAGGTTAAGCCATGCTTGCCTAGGTTGGTCTGTGGATAGGTGACCACTATTATATACCGAGTTTCCTCCGTGCCTCGGAAAGCACATTAAGCCGTTGGTCCCGGCTGTCATTTGTCCATCTTTGACAGTCGTTTCAGGTAGTCAGTGGCCCCAAAAGTTTGACACCAGTCTTACCAAGTGGTATTGTATTTCCCAGTATTAACTGGGTTGTGGAGGTCAGATAGGCAGTCGCTTCATGTAAAATACTGGTATTCAGCTGCATCCAGTTGGACTGGAAGCCGACCCCAACATAGTTGAGAAAAGACTAGTTTAACTATCTTCATGCTCAATGTACAGTGAATTTACTTATAGTTTTTTTTTAACTTTTATCTCGTATGACCTCATTTGTTAACAGATGCCAACCTAATCAAGCCAATAAATGTTTGGTTAACACAAATTGCCTAAAATTAGGCAAGTAAGATCGCGGAAGGTGCGATACTGATAGATTACGTGGTTAATCGGTATCAGAACATTACTTATGTATAAACAAAGTAATTTGAAAAGGTAAACTATTAAATGAATGGTTGGTACCTATAAGTTAGCAATAACTCATACATTCTGTTTAGTCAGACATGCTCTTTGTAAGGCTAATAATTTCAACAATAACTGAAGTTTAATTGATCTACCCACACTGTCGTATTATTATATACTGGGTTCTTTAAAATCATAAGTAAGCTAAAAAAGTATAACTAACCATCGAACAATATTTCTTTGGTACGTTCGGTCTACCTTCCATACAATATTATTTTTTTTGGTGATTTAAGAAAATTTAATAAAGACAACTATTGTTTTACTATAAACATACTAATAATATGAAAGAATAATAAAATATTTTACAAATAGTAACTATGATTCAGTTCTATTTGAAATTTGAAAAGTTTTTTTAGTTTCTTTCGTTGTTTATTTGTCAAAACAAATGAGTTATTGTTAAAGTGGTAATTCAGTTATGTCTGATAGGTACCAGATAAATGGAAAAACTTGCTTCCAGGTCGCTCCATAATGTCTCAAATTTCTCCACTCCCTCTGTGGGTCTGCGTTGGGAAACATGGAAAAGAGGTCTCAAAAAAAAAAAAGAATTAGATATGAAACCTAAAGTGCATTTTAAATATTACTGTTGAAAAATTAATAAAATAATTAATTGAAAACTAACCCTGTATGTGCGTGAAAAAAAAAGAGAAATGCAATTGGGTGTTGATGCATAGTCAGCAGTGAAAATACTATTGGTGAAGAAAATAGTGCTGAGTAGTTTAATTTTCCTTTTGTTTTCTCAACACGTTTAAGTGTTATCCTTGGAAAACAACAAGCACAGACAAATGACAACAGTCAAATTAGAAAAACCCCAAACAAGAAAATATCAAAGCCCAAGAGCCTACATCTTGGGTCATTTATTTAATTCTCTAGTAAAAGTCGGTCTCGAGTCAATATTTCGAATTGAGTTAAGCGAGCTACACGATAAGTGACAAATGCTTGCACTGACTGGACAAGTCCACTCCAATCTATGTGGTTTTTATTCAAAAGATCATCTCAGACACTAATGTGCATAGTCCTTTTTTTTTTTTATTTTTTTTTTTTTTTAAGGATGGGAAATCATCAAATGACCCCCCCCACTCTGGGCGGAGCGGGAGGGAGTGTCAGACTCTTACTGACTAAAAACCATCCATGTTCCTTCCTCGCCTTTTATGTTCCGGGGCCGCGGTATCTCTTTCGAACAGGCCCGCAACCCCGGCAGGCTTCGGCCCTTGCGGGCCCCTCTCTTTTTGCTGACACTCTTTGAGGCGCGCGTGGAACACGAACGCGCCGTCGACACGGCCTGTCGTCGTCGTTAGACGGCCGGACGGCTAGCTAGCCCATAGCCAGCCGTCCACAGGCCCGCATCTACGGTGGCCGGTAGCCACCACGTGGCCCCCGACGCCCGTTGCGTCTCCCGCGGCGGCCGGGAAGAGAGGATCTCTCCCTCTCTCGTTCCGCCACCTCCTTCGCTAGCATCACTGCTTCGCAGAAGGAGGCGACGGCTTCCCATTCCGTCTCGCTCCGGACCATGGATTGAACCAGGGCCGGACGCGAGAGGTCGCCGCCGCCGATCGCCGCCACGAGGACACGGCGGAGCTCCGCCCACGCAGGGCAGACTTCCACCGTGTGCTCCACCGTGTCCTCCGGTCGATCCTCGCAGTGGAGACACCCGGGCGATTCCTCCCGCCCGATTCGGTGCAGGTACCTCCCGAAACATCCGTGTCCGGTGAGGACCTGCGTCAGGCGGAAGGTGAGGACGCCGTGGCGCCTCTCCAGCCACTCCTCAAAGAGGGGACTTACCGCCACTATCGTGGCGTGCCCTAATGTGCATAGTCCTCATGTGAATTGAGCAATATCTGTAGTTTAACAGAGACTATGACCTCTGAAGTTGTTTTGGCTGTTTCTTCCCAGAGTATTCAAGCACGAAACAACGACCCCATTAAGTTTAAAAAAAAATACTTGCTAAAGGGTTTTAATAAACCTACTTGCAAAATAAACATAATTAATCAATTAATACTAAAATTCAAAGAAATTAAATTAAATTCCTTAACTTGTCAGTTTATAAACCAGTTGAATTTCATTGGGAATCAAAGAAAATAATAAATAAGACGAACTGGTAAAATTAACCTCACCACTCGAGAAGTACAAAATTTGCGATAACTCGATTACGAGCAAATAAGATAAGATTAAATCAGGCATTTATTTTATAAACAAACAAATAAATGAATAAATCAAATTTATTGAAACAAACGAATACAAAGTAGCACAAAGTAGCACAAAGTAGCACAAAGTAGCACAAAGTAGCACAAAGTAGCACAAAGTAGCACAAAGTAGCACAAAGTAGCACAAAGTAGCACAAAGTAGCACAAAGTAGCACAAAGTAGCACAAAGTAGCACAAAGTAGCACAAAGTAGCACAAAGTAGCACAAAGTAGCACAAAGTAGCACAAAGTAGCACAAAGTAGCACAAAGTAGCACAAAGTAGCACAAAGTAGCACAAAGTAGCACAAAGTAGCACAAAGTAGCACAAAGTAGCACAAAGTAGCACAAAGTAGCACAAAGTAGCACAAAGTAGCACAAAGTAGCACAAAGTAGCACAAAGTAGCACAAAGTAGCACAAAGTAGCACAAAGTAGCACAAAGTAGCACAAAGTAGCACAAAGTAGCACAAAGTAGCACAAAGTAGCACAAAGTAGCACAAAGTAGCACAAAGTAGCACAAAGTAGCACAATGATGCACGAAGTTGCACAAAGCTGCATAAAGCTGCACAAAGCTGCACAAAATTGTACAAACTAGTACAAACTAGTATAAACTGAAGTAAATGACACGCAGATTCGATTAAGACTGATTTCTTTATTATAACAGGTAGCACAACATAACTTAATATTCTGAATACCCACATAAACATACAATATCTTCCCCCAAATATTTTTAAAATTACATTTTTATTTTATGATAGAAACATATTACATTTAGCGTATTTATAAAATCTAGTTTAAATTATATATAAAGCTTATACTGACATCCTCACATTATTCATTTATCTAGTAAATAAACATGTACATTTGACAGAGGAAAGTATTTATAAACTCATTTCATTAATAATTTTACTTTCATTATTTATTACATTTCTTGTATTCTATACACATAAATTACTAATACTTACATTATTTATTTAACCAGTAAATAAATATGAAGTACCTAAGTATTATTTTATCACACTGAAACACTTTACGGTATCAATTAATTTTGCCATTATGTTCCTACCTTAGAAGACAAAAATATCATTGGAAATTGCTACACTCCCATTAAATATTACATAAATTCATACATGCAAAATCATAAAAAAAAAATCATCAAACTTAATAATTGACTCGGAACACAAAACTACTGAAACTGCCCCATTATTGGTAATGTAAATGAAAACTAACTGAGGTAGGTATTTATCGGAGCTTTAAAAATACAAAAAAAAAAAAACCTTAAACTACTCAAAATAACATAACTGTCATCGTCATCCATGTTTAATTCTCATCTTATTCTTTGAATATTTCCCCTAATTTTTTACGTGCAATGACAGCCGCTGGTCTGTGTGTGCGCACTGTATGCGTATTTTCATCATTACTGTGGTTGCCTAACAAATTATTGGTCTCCCTAGACACATGCCCGTGTGGACTAGTGGTAGTATCGTCGTCACTCTCTGCACTAGACCATTTCTCTTCATCACGGTCAGGTTTGTATAAACTATTTGATTGACCCGGACTGACGTCATCGTACTGAGAGTTTGATTTTACTTTAAGTAAATGACGCCGATTGCGTCTGTATCGCCTTCCCGTATTATCTGTGACAAAATAGGACCTCGGTTGAACAGCCTGTGATTGCACCCTAACATTTTTACGCCTATTGCCATCGGCCATAATTGCTGTGTCACCGGTTTTCAAAGACGGCAATGGTCTAGCGTGTTTGTCATAATATTGTTTGCTAACCTCCTGTTTACGCACAATATTTTGGTAATCGGCAGTGTTATCGCGACTTGGCATTAGTTTTGTAAAGTGTGAAGGCAGTCTACTATTAAGTCTGCGCCCCATTAATAATTGTGCAGGTGAGCCGATATCATCACGAGGTGTAGTCCTGAAGTTTAATAATCCCAAATAAAAGTCTGATCCGGATTCATTTGATTTTATCAAAATATTTTTAATTGTTCGCACACTGCGCTCACTACGACCATTAGATTGCGGATAATTGGGTGAAGTAGTGATGTGGTGAAATCCCCAATTATTTTTAAAATTTTCAAATTCTTTCGAAGCGTAAGCTGGCCCGTTGTCGGTCACCAGCTCGCTTGGAACACCATGTCTCGCAAATTGGTCCTTCATAGCCGCAATTACTGCCTTGCTCCCTATACTCTTTAATGGATTTACCTCTATAAAGTTAGAAAAGTAGTCTACCAACAGCATAAAATATTTATTTCCGTATTGAAATATGTCGGATCCTACTTTAGCCCAGGGCCTATCCGGTATATGATGAGGAAGCAAGGGCTCACGCGTGGGCCGTGGTTGCCGCTGCGAACAAGCTGCACATCGCCTTACAGCATTTTCTATGTCACGTGACATTCCTGGCCAAAACATCACCTCGCGACCATTGCGCTTGCACCTGTCTATCCCCATGTGCCCATCGTGTACACGCGATATCATCTCCGGCCGCAGACTACGCGGGATATAAACTAAATTATCCTTAAAAATTATTCCATCCATATATTCAAAATGTTGGCTGTATGACCACTGTGCCCGTACACTTTCATCAACTTCGTGTTTATTTGCTGGCCATCCATTATGAATGTACTTAATTATTAATTGACACTCATTATCTTTAGCTATCTCATGTCGAATCATACTCATTTTAGTATCGCTGAACCTTACATTCTGGACTAAAAAACACGATTGCTCGGTTATTTCTTCAGAAATGCTTTCTTTTACATTATCGACCAAAGCCGCACGTGATAACGCATCAGCGACAAACATGTATTTACCCGGCTTATACACCACAGTGAAATCATAACCTTGTGTACGTAACATCATGCGTTGTAAACGCGCAGGAATTGAATCTAATGGTTTTTTAAACAGTGCTTCCAAGGGTTTATGATCGGTTTCCACCGTGATGTTGTTTCGCCCGTAAACATATTGATGAAAGCGTTCCAGAGCATACACTATCGCTAATAGCTCCTTTTCAATTTGAGCGTAACGAGACTGCGTGTCTGTCAAAGTCGCGGATGCAAACTCGACTGGCCGGCCGCTCTGCAATAATACCGCACCTAATGCGCGCGAACTTGCGTCGACTGATAAGAGAACCGGTTCGCGTGGCGAGTAAAGCGCTAATACAGGTGCTTCGCACACTAAATCTTTTAAACGTCGTACAGCCGAATCATGCACTTCATCCCATAACCATTCAGAATCTTTTTTCAACAATGAACGCAGTGGTGATGCGATTTCAGAATAGTCTGGAATGAATTTAGACAGATAATTGATCATACCTAGGAACCGCTCTAACGACTGTTTATCGCCTGGGCTCGGCATCTGCTGTATGGCCTTTAGTTTATTTTTATCTATACTCATACCTTCAGCGCTAAACGTATGCCCTAAATAGGTTACTTCCTGAACACAAAATTCGCACTTTTCCTTGTTGAATTTAATGCCTACCTCCCGAGCCCGGTCGAGCAATAGCTTGAGTCGCGCGTCATGCTCAGCTTTGCTAGAAGCCCATACAATGACGTCGTCGACGAAGGAGTCCACACCCGGTAAGTCTTCCAGAATTTGGCGAATTTTTGAATGGAATACCTCTGAGGCACAATTTATACCATAAGGTAAACGTAAGAACTGGTATCTACCAAACGGTGTGCCGAATGTACATAGATTTGCGCTTTCGTCATCGATCTGCACCATCCAAAACCCAGACCTAGCATCTAACTTACTAAAGTATCGGGCTCCTTGCAACTTAGTAGCAATTTCGGTGAGCGTTGGCAACGGGTAATGCGCGCGCTGTACGGCGCGGTTTAACGGCCGTGGATCTAAACACACGCGTATCGTGCCATCCTTTTTAGCCGCTACTACTATCGCGTTTACCCACGGTGTTGGATGCGTCACCTTTCTTATTACACCCAAACGCTCCATGCGATTCAACTCGACCAATAATTTGTCTCGCACACCTAATGGTATTTTACGAACTGGACAGATCGACGGCTGAGCATCACGACAAGTTACAATATTATATTTACCCGGTAGCTTTCCTAAACCCCGGAAGAGATCCTCATATCTCTGAATATTTAAACTAAATATTCGCTTAACTATACCGAGCTCCTCACACGCGTATTTCCCCAGTAAACTATAACAATCTTGCTTGGAAATGACAAAACGTAGTTTATATATCTCTCCTTTATAGATCCAGTCAATGTTATAGGAACCTGCTATTGGTATATAATTGCCACAAAAAGATTGAGCCTTTGTCTTATCACAATTTAAGTTTTGAACTTGAAAACCTAATCTTTTAAACGTATTCATGGATATTACATTTAAGTCAGATCCTGTATCTAGTTTAAATTTCTCTTTTTCACCATTAGCATGTAATATTAACGTTTCATACCACTTAGTGTCCCCAGTATTGTTGTATTCATCTATAGCAGATATATAATACATTTCGCCGTCACTTATATCGTTTTCCTCTAGCTGGTAAACCACACGTTTTGATGAGTATGGACATACTTTTTTATAATGACCACGTTTATGGCACAAATAACACATAACCTTAGCTGCCGGACACTGATAACCATCACAAGCCGCACTCGCACACGTGGTGCACGCTGATGGCTGCGCCGCGGCCGCGCCCGGCCGGCGCCGCTGCGTGCCGCTGCCGCGCCAGCGCTGTGCCCGGCGGCCCCTGCCACCGTGACTGCCGCGCGACCCTTGCACCGCATCCACGACCACCGCCGTACCCTCACAACTAGTTCCAGCCTTGCTTTCCTCGATCTGCCGTTTTTCCTCATGTGACATCTCATTCGCTTGGCACAATTTGACTGCTCTGGCCAAGGTGAGATCCTCCGATCTGAGGAGACGGTCACGTAGCCTACCGTCGACAACACCACAAACTATGCGGTCTCTAATCAACCCTTCTTCCAGATGTTCAAATTCACAATGTTGAGTGAGAAGCTTGAGAGCGGTGACGTACTCATCTATAGACTTGCCTGTCACTTGATTTCTGGTAAAAAACTTAAAGCGAGCCATCGTAGTATTATGTTTTGTTTGAAAATGTTCGTTAAATTTGCTAATGAGAGTTTCAAAATGTTCTTTGTCCTCCTCCTTTGTGAACTTGAATGTGGTGTACACGTCGTAGCCCTCGGAACCAATCAAATTTATTAGCAAGCTTGCTTGGACATCAGATGTCTCTTTGTGAATACCGGATGCCTTTAAAAATACCATAAACTGTTGGAACCATTTGCGCCATGCTTCGGCCCGACTTGCCGGTCCACCCTCCAAACATAATTCCGCCGGCGGACGCGCATGGTCCATAGCGATTTATATTGTTTAGGTACTCCGCCTTTGCACTGATTTCACTGTAGGTACACACTTTTATTCAAATGATAACTTTGATATTATATTTATTAAGCACCGCTGCCACCATGAAGTAAATGACACGCAGATTCGATCAAGACTGATTTCTTTATTATAACAGGTAGCACAACATAACTTAATATTCTGAATACCCACATAAACATACAATATAAACGAGTAGAAACGAGTATAAACGAGTACAATCGAGTATAAACGAGTACAAACGAGTACAAACGAGTACAAACGAGTACAAACGAGTATAAACGAGTAAAAACGAGTAAAAACGAGTACAAACGAGTATAAACGAGTATAAACGAGTAAATACGAAAAAAAACACAAATTAGCACAAAGTAGCACAATGATGCACGAAGTTACACAAAGCTGCATAAAGCTGCACAAAGCCACACAAAATTGTACAAACTAGTACAAACTAGTATAAACGAGTAGAAACGAGTATAAACGAGTACAATCGAGTATAAACGAGTACAAACGAGTATAAACGAGTAAAAACGAGTACAAACGAGTATAAACGAGTATAAACGAGTAAATACGAGTACAAACTATAAGAAGCCGCAGGCTTCAAACTAGGCACAGCCTGTATCTTGGTGGCCAAAATAGACAGTAGAGGCAGATTGAATAACTGACTGTTCATCGTGCTGCAGCACTAAGAAACACAGGAATCAATTTTATATGAAAATTATAAATTCAATAAAAACAAAGAATATTAATAACAATATGAATGTCAAAAAAAAAAAAAATAGCAATACATTGTTCTCACATAATGCATCATGCATCATTAACATGAGTGATGTAACCAAGATGTTGTAACAACATTATGATTTATAAGTGTCCATGGAGTTTCTTGCCCGTTCTTCTCCATAGAGATCTACGCTAGGGAATGGGCAACTACAGTACATTCACAGTTTTTATGTCTTGTGACTGGGACTGTAGCTAGATTTAATATTCATCTTAGTTTCGAAAATTCAAAAGTGCCTGTAACTGGCCTACTTGAAGTAAATGCTTTGATTTTGATTTTGAATAATACAAATTACATGGTCAACCAAAAAATAAAATTGTAGAAATAAAACAAAGGAGTAGATAAACATGCGTAATTCAAATTAAAATCATCAGTGAGTATGATGGCAATTAAACAAAAGTCTTAAATCATTCAGAAATAAAATAACAATAACAATGAATGAAATGATTATTTTAAAATCAAAAGAACTATAACCAATCATTCAAATTAGAAATATAAGATAAAATATTGTACTATTGTTTCTTTACTTTTTGTGAAGAAAAAAGAGATGTGACGTTTAATAAATGCGTTATGCGTGCTGTGGTGGGGGATGCCCGTTGGAGGGAGCGCGGGGCAATGCGCCGCGCTCAGTCTAGTACGAGAAGTCCTAGCGACAGCACGCCTAACCCAGTAATATTGGAAACTGTGTTTTATTGTACAACCCTGACACCACCCTGATTGCTGCTGCTGCTGCTGCTGCTTGCTGGTGGTTTTACCCCAAACCCTAACTAGCGTCGGAGTGAACACCACAGTATATAATCCTTAAGTTGCCGCTATGAGTTGTCCTACACTTACGAGATATATTTCGTGTTGTTTTTTATTATGAGCTGCCAATATCCCCAATGAGTCATCAGATCAGTTGAATTTAAAAACATAACATAAATTATTATAAATTAAAAAATAATTCGATTATCTTTCAAGAAACATATTCGGTTTCCACTCAATTAAAACGGATTGGAAACTAGGACAGAGGACAGTTCTGTTGATGTTTCTACAGAAAAAATAAACTTAAAAGTATCAGCTGTGCACTGAACATTTTTACCAAAGACAAATATTTGTTGGAAAAAGTAACACACTGTTTTAGAATTTCACGGTTTTTCACTACACTTAAATCACAAGAAAATCACGGATATAATCCCGTAAGTACTTTAAGTGAAGTAATACATTTATTGTTATATCGTCACAAACGTATCGAGAAGTCATAAAGTCATTCCCCAGCTCTAACAAAACAACAGTGAACAAAATTATAAACCGTTACAACATAAATACGATAAAAGCCTGTTTAATATTAATAAGAATTCCATCAAAATTCCCTTACATATTTAAGTCTGTCCCACTTCCAGTCCTGTTTACAAGTTTCCCTCATCAATTCTAAGTATTTAAGATTTAGTCTGAGGCAAAGCAACTCGACTCAACAACTCGACTCAACTTGGCAACTTCTAAAGCTCAACACACCTGTAATGTGTATAGTTATTGTTGTAAATTATGTTTACTTGTTACTAAATAGTGTTGGAGTTAGGCTGTTGTTAGTCTATGTAAACGACTTCTAAATAACCTAGGGTCCTTACTGTGTTTGTTTTGTATTTGTCTAAAGGACTACAGTTATTTTGAAAACAGATTTATGATGAATCATATTTAAATACCGTCCAGTGATAACATTTTGGGTCTACGAAATTGGTTTGACGTAGCGCAGAAAATGTGCTATGTTGCTACGCCGTAGTAACCGGTAATCGAATATTTTGTTGAGGGCCTAGTCTATGAAAATTGACAGGACTTCAAAATGTTGGCTCAGATTTACGTGTTCTTTTTGGCTATGTATGTATATTATTAAAAGTCAAACAGTTTTGCCAGATATTATTAGTAATATGGTAGTATTATCGTCGTATTGCCGTCGCCACCTTCTGTAAATAGCACCTGATTTAAAAAATTGTTTGTCGTTTCTAATAGAGATGATCGGCCAGAAACTTCATGGTTATTTACTCTATAAAAAATATTGGGTTAAACATTGGTCAAATATTGTTTTACAAAGTATGCAGAAGCGTGTATTGGCACGTCGAAGCATCTAGGGTTGTTTAAAAGAACTACAATACACTGTTTTAGGCTTTCACGGTTTTTCACTACGTTTAAAGTACTTTCGGGATTATATCCGTGTTTTTTTTGTTTTTACGAGCACCCGATATGCCTTTTCAGTATTCCCGCGATCATGATGCTTGCAACAACGTAGACCTACAATATTCATGATTAAAAGAAAAAAGCGGCCAAGTGCGAGTCGGACTCGCACATGAAGGGTTCCGCAGCAGCGAGTAACATAACGTAAAAGATGACGTATTAAAAAAAAACTACTCACTAGATCTCGTTCGAACCAATTTTTGGTGGGAACCAGTTTATATAGTAATATACATCATATATTGTTTTTTAATTTTATCTATCTCGTATTTTGAAAGTTACAAGGGGGGGGGACACATTTTTCCACTTTGGAAGGGTCTCCTGCTCAAACTATTCAGTTTTGAAAAAAATGAAATTATAAGAAACCTCAATATAATTTTTAAAGACTTATCCATAGATACCACACACGTATAGGTTTGATTAAAAAAAATGAGTTTCAGTTCTAAGTATGGGGACTACCAAATTTTTTTCCTTGTGATACATCTACTTACCAAGTTTCAACAGCCTAGTTCTCATAGTTTCGGAAAAAAATGGCTGTGACATACCGCCGGACCGACAGACAGACACGACGAATCTGTAAGGGTTCCGTTTTTTGCCATTTGGCAACGGAACCCTAAAAATGACAAAATAAAACTATAATTAAATGGATTATAATAATCAAGTGACTCAGGATGATGTCATAAGCGCTGCAACTATTTGAACAAAAAAGGTTATTCTGCTATGTCAAAATATTGTGTAATTAATATTACGTAGAGTGTACAAAAATCTTATTAAATTATTAAGGAAGAATTCAAATTGAATAAGTTTAATAGTCACTCGTATATTTTTACGAGCTATCAGAGAAGCCGTATGTTCTATAACTGTATACAATATTTTTGTAAGCGGGAAGGTAGGTAGTTACTTTTATCGTTTCATCTATTATAACATGTTTGCATGAATAAAGAATTAAAAGATCCTTCAAATTAGGATTGTGTAATGTTATGCCAGTTTTAACATCATTTTCAATTTCAACAATAACATTAACTGTTTTGGCTCAGGCGTTGTAGTCTCAGGTGTGGTTTGCTCAGGCGTTGCAGTCTCGGGTGTAACCAGCTCAGGCTTTGGAGTCCCTGATGTGGCTGGATCAGGCTTTAGAGTCTCTGGTGTGGCTGGGTCAGGCGTCAAAGTCTCTAGTGTGGTTGTCTCAGGCGTTGTTAAATCTGGTGTTGTTGGCTCAGGCGTAGGATTATCTGGTGAGCCTGGGTCAGGCTTTGTAGTCTCTGGTAAGCCTGGGTCAGGCATTGTAGTCTCTGGTGTGGCTGACTCAAGCGTTGAAGTCTCTAGTGTGGTTGGTTGAGGCGTTGCAGTTTCTGGTGTGGTTTGCTCAGCCGTTGTAGTGTCAGGTATTGTTGGCTCAGGCGTTGAAGTCTCTGATGTGGCCGGGTCAAACGTTGGAGTTTCTGGTATGGTTGGCTCAGGCGTCAGAGTCTCTAGTGTCGTTGGCTCAGGCGTTGTTAACTCTGGTGTTGTTGGATCAGGCGTTGTTGTCTTTGGTATGATTGGCTCAGGCGTTGGAGTCCCTGATGTGGCTGGGTCAGGCTTTTCAGTCTCTGGTGTGGCTAGGTCGGGCGTCGGACTCTCTAGTGTAGTTGACTCTGGTGTTGTAGTCTCTGGTGTAATTGACTCAGGCGTTGTAGTGTTTGGTGTAGTTGGCGTAGGGGTTGTTGTCTCTGGTGTGGCTGGTTCAGTCTTTGGTGTCTCTGGTGTGGATGGCTCACTCGTTGAAGTATCTGGTGTGGTTTGTTCGTCTTCGTAGACTCGGCAATAGCTTTCATCCATACCAGGTGGTATGTAGCGAAATGAATCGACTAAAACGATGGAATTAGGCTCCGCTATGCCCATGATTGATATCTGAAACAAAGAAAGATGTTGGTCGCCTATCTACCATTACTGCACTGTACATACAGTTTAAATAAAAAAATATTGCCAAAACTGACGTAGCCTTGGTAAGTACCTTCCCGGAACAAGGTGATCTTCACAGTGTGCCATCCGCTCACAAAGTCTGAAGCAGAGGCGATATTCCAAGCATTTCCTAAGAACTCATTAGGGTTGTCTAACAGTGAGGCTGTAACTACGAAGTTATTTAAGGGTTTTGCTTCCATATAAATATTCACTTCTATTGTTCCACCACTGTGCATAGTAAAAACGAATGATGACACACAACTTAGATCAGAGTAGGCAGCGGGCGTAATAAAGGTAGCACTTTGGTTATTTTTAGCACTCAAGACAATATCACTATATATTTTGCCCTCAATCCAAAATGGCATGGAGCCACAAATCATATCCCGCTCATGTGACAACCATTCACTGTAATTTTGCTCAAACGTGTACCTCACACAGTGATCACTGACTGCGTAAGACGTGAATAAAGATAATATTAACACTTTGCGAATCATTTCGTTTCGCCACATGGAACAGAAAACAAAATGGCTGTACTAAACAACATCTCTTTAATTTATGTGTCACATTATATTTTAAACGAATAGATATCATAGTTATTTATTACTGGCTCTGATAACATAAAATCTTTATATATAATATATATATATACAGGGTGTATTTCACCTCATCACAAAGCCGTTAACCAAGCATTCTGTACATCAAACTAAGTAACTTTACGCAAAAATTATTGCTGGGAAACAACTTTTTTTTTTGAGGTTATAAATCATGTTTTGTGGTATAACTCAATGTAACGCACTCAAAACATTGTGCGAATGGATGGATTGAATAGTACGGGGGTCGTAGAGATATTTTAAGTAAAAATCATGCGATAAAAAGTGGTATTTAAAAAAAAACTTATCAAAATCTTGCAACTTTGACCCCCAATATCTCCGTAAGTAAAAGGTTCCCAGGTATAGTGTAGAACAAAAAAATGATCAGAATGACGAGGAGAACAAGTACCTTTCGTATTCGTTAAGAGGTGTTTTACACCCTATATATATATATATTATGGAATCACCTGATTGCGTCCGTCTCTCTATGTATACTATTTGATGCCTTGAAACAAAACATTTAATATCAACGCCTCATTCAATGTCATTCGATCGCCATACGATCAGGTAGATATAATGAACCATTAAAAGACATGGGCTTTTAATCTCAGCAGAAAAACTATCAACTAACTAAGAAGTGAAATAAATTTAAAAAACCCGCGACACAAAATGTGCTAAATGTTAAATCACTACATAGTATAGAACAAAGTCGTCCGCCGCATTTGTCTGTCCCTATGTATGCTTAGATCTTTAAAACTACGCAACGGATTTCAATGCGGGTTCTTTTTATGGATAGAGTGCTTCAAGAGGAAGGTTTTAATGTATAATTTACACGAGGACGAAACCGCGGGCATTAGCTAGTAGAAAATATTTCGTTAATCGTTAGGTCCTCGGTACCAGTCACCACTTTTACAAAAGTTACCGGTTAATTTAATGAATTTTGTTGAACAAGCATCTTAAACAAAATGTGTTTTTAAGCTGGAAATTATTGTTACTGTTTCGTCAATATAACAGGTTTGAATGAATAGGGAATTAAAAGATTCTATATAATATTATTATTCAGGGTTGAAGCTGCTAAGCTTTAACGCCATTTTCAATTTCAACAATAAAGTTAACTGCTTTGGTTCAGGCATTGTAATCTCTGGTGTGGTTGGCTCAGGCGTTGAAATCTCTGGTGTGGTTAATTCTGTAGTTGGAGTCTCTCGTATGGTTGGCTCAGGCGTTGAAGTCTTTGGTGTGGTTAACTCTGTCGTTGGAGTCTCTGGTGAGGTTGGCTCTGTTGTTGGAGTCTTTGGTGTGGTTGGCTCAGGTGTTGAAGTTTTTGGTGTGGTCAACTCTGTTGTTGGAGTCTTTGGTGTGGTTAACTCTTTCGTTGAAGTCTGTGGTGTGGTTGGCTCGGTCGTTTTAATTTCTGGTGTGATTGGCTCTGTCGTTTGAGTCTTTGGTGTGGTTGGCTCAGGCGTTGAAGTCTTTGGTGTGGTTAACTCTGATGTTGGAGACTCTGGTGTGGTTGGCTCAGGCGTTGAAGTTTCTGGTGTGGTTGGCTCAGGCGTTAAAGTCTCTGATGTGGTTGGCTCATACGTTGAAGTCTCTGGTGTAGTTGGGTCATGCGTTGAAGTCTCTGGTGTGGTTGGCTCGTCTTCGTAGAGTCGGCAAGTGCTTTCATCCACACCAGGCGGTATGTAACGAAATGAATCTACCAAAACAGTAGAATTTGACTCCGCCACGCCCCTGATGGATATCTGAAACAAAAAAAGTTGGTAATTCTGCATATGAATCACTACTATACACGCAAGATGTTTGTTGTTCTTGTGTTTTCTGTTCCGTTTAAGATTCTTTATTTACTTTTATTGTTTAGTTTTAAGTTTTTTATTCCTGTTTTTGTTATGTTGTGTGCACTTGCGGCATAAGCCAAATAAATATGTTTTTTTTTATTTCAAATTAATATTGCCAATACTCACGTAGCCTTCGAAAGTTATTGGGCCGACCAAGTTTATCTTTAGAGTGTGCCATCCGCTCACAAAGTTTGTTTCATTGCCGACATTCGCAGCAACTCCTAAATACTCATGAAGGTAACCGTGAACTCGTGAGGTGTCTACTATGATATGATTTGAAGGATTTGCTTCCATGTAAATGTTCACTTCTATTGTACCACCACGGTGCATAGTAAAAATAAATGATGACACACAACTCTGTTCAGCAGTGGGCGTAATAAAGGTAGTACTCTGGTCATTTTTATTATCACTCAAGTCAATATCACTATATTTGCTCTCAATCCAAAATGGCATGTAACCACAAATCACATTCCGCTCATGTGTCAACCATTCATTGAAATTTTGCTCAAATGTGTACCTCACACAATTATCACTGACTGCGTAAGACGCAAAAATACATAGTATAAGAACAACGCGAATCATTTTGTTTCGCCACAAGGAACAGTTTTGGCTGTAAGAACCAAATATCTTTAATATATAAGGCATTTTAGATTTTAATCCAGTAGATAATAGATTTGTTATTTATTATGGGCTCTGATATGATAAGATCTTTAAATACATAATTTAAAATCACCCGATAGCGTCCGTTTGTCTATAGTTGCAATTAATGCACCTTGGAACAAAATGTTTACGAACAGCGTTATTTGATCGCCAAAAAAATCGTGTGGATACGGTAATGAACTAGTAAGAGGGGAGTGTTCTGTGGTAATGAATCCTAAGACTAAACAAAGACATAATTTGGTTGTTATTGCAAATGGATTTAAAGAGATACAAGATATGTATACAACTCGCAGTGATTTTTGGCTAATTTGATCTGATAACGTGATCGGTGGAGACAAATCCTGTCCAATTGCGGAACCTACAAACACTCTATCTGTCTTTGGAGGTTTGGGTTGTGGATAAGTCTTACACTCATCCACTGCATTACATACTCTAAATTTCGAGAGCCGGAGCCACCACATTTCGATGTTCCTGGTCAAACAGCAATAAACGTAACAAGTTGTCGGTTTGAAAGCCTTAAAAAAGACACCAGACTAGTCTTACAAAAGGGTATCGTCTTAATCAGTACTTACTGCGTTGTGGAGGTCATCTGACCTCCATAAGCAGTTGCTATATGTGAAATGTAAGTATTATGCTGAATCTGGCTCGACGGAAAAGTTGGCTAATCAGATGATGACGAAATCTAAACGGGATTATAAGATAATGACGACAATAAGTGGTATCATAATCCAAGTGAATACTTATCAGAGTACTACCCAAAATGTGCATTAGTTAAGGAATGTTGTCGACAGCAGTTTATTATGATTTCATGATACAAATATTAACTTATTCTCATTTTAGTTTATTTATGTTTGAAACTTAAATTATCGTCAGAATACTTAAAGCCTGTATAAGGAAATTTTGAGACGCCTAGCTGAGGCTTCGTGTTACCGAAAGGATGGCTTTTATCTTGGCCAGAGGCTAAGTGTTGTCATACAACGTGGCAATGTTGCCAATCTCTAGGGTCACACACTACCAGCTGATAGCGCTGAGAAGGAGCTTTTCGATGCACTTTGATAGATTGTTGTTGATTTGGTTAGGCGTTAAAATTGACAAACCAACAAACAATCTTATTTTTTGCATTCATAATGGGTAGGAAGGTTTTTCATTACTTAGGGGGTACAAAAAATTTGATTAAAAAGAAAGGAAAACCTCAAATTGAAAATAGTTTATAGACATCCGTATATTTGTGCCGTTTCTGAGCTACCAGGGAAGCTGCATGAACAGAAGTAAATAATAAAATAAAATTTTCAAAGGTCAATGTCAGAGTTGTTTAATTTTTAATATGGTTTGTTTATTTAATGGTTATGGTATTGGTATTGTAAGCATTAAATTCCAGTTTTTATTTATAAATTACAGACTATCCACAATGGGCCAGTTGTTTCACTACACCTTCCCAGCGTATCAATGGTCAACCTCTACTTCGTTTATCTAGTAGATCGCACCAAAGTGTGAAAAGGTGAAGAAATGTGTGAAGTAACTAAACATAGCCAGCATCCTGGTAAAATTTATAGTTATTTTATTTTATTAATTTAAATGTTTTGTTTTGTCTTGGATTGCTATAATTGAGTTTATTTATATTAATCTTGATTGTTTCTATTATTTTTACTTATTATTCATAAGAAAAACCGACTTCACACAAAAAAGTGAAAAATAACTAGCTTCAGAAGTCGGTGACCTTTGTTTGATTGATTTAGTTTTTTTGTCACCGACTTCTGAAGCTAGTTATTTTTCACTTTTTTGTGTGAAGTCGGTTTTATTTTTTGCAAAAAAGTTTTTATTTTTCACTTTTTAGTGGTTCATATGTGCTTACCCTTTCACAGCGTAACGGCGTGATTTTTTGTTATGAACTGGTGTAAAAAATAGAGAGACATGAGATTTCAGCGATCCCAGTACATTTGCTATCATTTATTTAGGAGTTCCCGTCGCCTATCTTCCGAAGTTCTTCATCAAATCTTAACCAAATTGAAATGGCACCACACGGAAAGCACCAGCTTTCAAATAAAAAAAAGAATCATTAAAATCGGGTAACCCAGTCGAAAGTTCAGAGGCAACAAACATTGTCGAAATCTGGGAGTATTGTACACATCTGTGTACCCCCTCAGAGCATACAGGCGTGATGTTACGTCATGATGTAGTATGAACAATGAACCTAACCTACAAGCGATTGCAGCAATTACTGCAGATTTGCCGTCTATTTTTGAAGAGTTCCATTGTATATCTCGGAAGATCAGCATCAGATCTTCAGCAAATTAAAATGGGACCAAACGACAAGCACCAGCTTTCAAACAATAAAAGAATCATCAAAATCGGTTCACCCAGTCGAAAGTTCTGAGGTAACAAACACAAAAAAAAAAAAAAAAAAAAAAAAAAAAAAAACATACAGACGAATTGATAACCTCCTCTTTTTGGAAGTCGTTTGAAAATAAATTATAATTAGAATATTTGTACGCCGTTGACGGCAAGACATAGCGCTCATTTTATAAATATTGACATCTATACTTTTGTTACCTATGTTCTACAAATAAAAATATTTGAATTTGAATTTAAATCCTTTTTCACTTCTCATGCTCTTTTACTCCCTGGGGAGTTAAAGTAATTCGTTTTTTAATTTCCTTCATGTGACATAGACAAACTCAAACTGCGAGTAAGCATACTGTGGAGTGTGGACCATACATCTTCATTGCGAAAATGTTGGGAGTCTAAGATCCATGGTTTTTCCGAAGAAGAAGGTGGCGCCATGTGTTTTCAATTGTTAATCTGTGACTGGTTTAGAAGAAAAAACTGACCGCGAGTTTTCAGAATTTTTGTCGAGTGTATGTTTAGTTCATGAATTGTTTGATTTTTAATAAAATTAGATTTTTTCAGCGACAGTGAAGAGTTTGATTTCGAGCAAAGAGCAAAAGACATAATTGATAATCTTTTGCCGCCAAAATCGCGGAAGATTTTTTTTTGTTTTTTTACGGATGGGAAATTATCAAATGTATTCTCCCACTCTGTGTGGAGCGGGAGGGAGTGTCAGACTTTTACTGGCTAAAACCCACCCATGTTCACGGCCTGTCGTCATTAGACAGACGGACGGCTAGCTAGCCCATAGCTAACCGTCCACAGGCCCGCGTCTACGGTGGCCGATAGCCACCAAGTGGCCCCCGACGCCACGTGCGTCTCCCGCGGCGGCTGGGGCGAGAGGCTCTCTCCCTCTCACGTTTCGCCACCTCCTTCGCTAGCATGGCTGCTCCGCAGAAGGAGATGACGGCTTCCCATTCCGTCTCGCTCCGGACCATGGATTGAACCAGGGCCGGACGCGAGAGGTCGCCGTCGCCGCCGCTGTGCAAGATTTACCTTAAAACTTGAAAGTTTTATGCACTGGAAGAATAACAAACGAATGTTTTTGTACTAAATTGACTATTTTTCTCAAACCACCGCTGGTATGTTATGGCTTCGTTTAGTCCCTCGATATAAATTATACTAATCTTCGCCGTAGTCCTTTTTTATTAATGTAAGGTGAGGGGGCATGAAGATATGTTAACTGACTTAAAAAAAAAGTAGGTTCTCAGTTTGACCCTATGTATGTATGTATAAATGTATGTTTGTCCGCCATTATCTCGCGTTTGGCTGAACCGATTTGATGCGGTTTTCAGAAAAGTGATTGTTACATTCTAGAGAAGGTTTTAGTATACAACATTAATGGATATCACGTGACGGTGCCTGCATGGATCCGTTTTTTTTACGAAGTGTCATGTCTGTCTATTGTTTACACCAGTTCATAACATAACATCACGCCAGTACGCGTTATTATTCAAGGTGAAGGCAGCTTGAACATCATTTTCAATTTCAACATGACAGTTAACTACTTAGAGTCAGACATTGTAGTCTCTGGTGTGGTTGACTCAGGCGTTGAAGTCTCTGGTGTAGTTGGCTCAGGCGTTGAAGTCTCTGGTGTGATTGACTCAGTCGTTGAAGTCTCTAGTGTGGTTGACTCAGGCGTTGATTTTTCTGGTGTGGTTGGCTCAGGCGTTGAAGTCTCTGGTGTGGTCAATTCATGATTGAAGGGTTTTGCTTCCATGTAAATGTTTACTTCTATTGTACCACCACGGTGCATAGTAAAAATGAATGATGACGCACAAGTTAGTGCGGCAGTTGGTAGTACTGTTTTCATTTTTATCACTCAAGTCAATTTCACTGTATTTTCTCTCAATTCAAAATGGCATGGAGCCACACGTCATGTTATTATTCCACTCATGTGTCAACCATTCGTTGCAATTTTGCTCAAACGTGTACCTCACACAGTGATCACTGACTGCGTAAGACGCGAAAATATCAACACTATGTGAATCATTTTGTTTTGCCACTGTTTCAGTTATGGCTGTAGAAATAAAATCTCTTAAGTTATATGTCATATTTTGTTTTAATCGAATAATCTTAGTTATTTATTATGGTCTCTGATAAGATAAAATCTATAAATATACTAGCTGACCCACGCAACTTCGTCTGCGTCACATAAGAGCGAAAAACGAACGGAAAAAAATGGCTATTAAAAAATAAGGGGTGATCGTAGAAGGGTGAAAATTTAGATTATACGTATTTTTGTATGTTGTATCATAAAAAAATAAAAACTGAAAATTTTGTCTAAAAAATAAAAAATTTTGGTGGACTACCCTTAACATTTAGGGGGATGAAAAATAGATGTTGGCCGATTCTCAGACCTACTCAATATGCTCACAAAATTTCATGAGAATCGGTCAAGCCGTTTCGGAGGAGTATGGGAACGAAAATTGTGACACGAGTATTTTATATATAAGAAGATAACGTGGATCGCTCGATTGCGTCCGTCTGTATATGTATTTGTATACTATTTGATTGCGTCCGTCTGTCTATGTGTTTGTATACTATTTGATTGTGTCCGTCCGTCTATGTATTTGTATACTATTTGATGCTCCTATAGTTAATTAACTACCGGGGGCTCTGCCAAGGGTTTCTTTGAAGAAAACAAATGAGTGGTTACGAAGACGTTTTAATACAGACTGAAAAAAAAATCGGTCAATACAATATTTTTACTATTTCATAGTTTCATAGTAAAATTCTACACCCAAAACATTTCAAATATTCTACAAAGAAAGTGGTCCCGCTATTTTAAAAATAAACCACTATAAATTCATGTGTTGAAAAACACAAGGCGTAATCTTAAACTGAACACACGAAATTCTAATACGAAATAGTACGACTACGTTGAAATAGTTACTATACTTTGAAAACTATGCTGTTATATCTCTGTAAGTAAAAGGTTCCCAGGTATGGTGCAGAACAAAAAAATATCGCAATGACAAGTAGAACAAGTTCCTTTCAGCTTCGTTAAGAGGTAATTTAAATTCAAACATGCGTAATTCAAATTAAAATCATCAGTGAGTATAATGGCAATTAAACAAAAGTCTTAAATCATTCAGAAATAAAATAACAATAACAATCAATGAAATGATTAATTTAAAATCAAAAGAACCATAACCAATCATTCAAATTAAAAATATAAGATAAAATATTGTACTATTGTTTCTTTACTTTTTGTGAAGAAAAAAGAGATGTGACGTTTAATAAATGAGTTATGCGTGCTGTGGTGGGGGATGCCCGTTGGAGGGAGCGCGGTGCAATGTGCCGCGCTCAGTCTAGTACGAGCAGTCCTAGCGACAGCACGCCTAACCCAGTAATATTGGAAATTGTGTTTTATTGTACAACCCTGACACCACCCTGATCGCTGCTGCTGCCTGGTTGCTGCTGCTGCTGCTGCTTGCTGGTGGTTTTACCCCAAACCCTAACTAGCGTCGGAGTGCACACCACATTGGCGACGAGGATAAAACTATAAAATTGAAAGTGTAAACAGTGTTTGTGTAGTAAGTGCAATTGTATCTCAAATTATATCTGTTTACGAAAATTGTTAAGCAAAAATATTATAATTCTATTGTGAAAAAAAAACAAGACCTTGGCTTGTGGTCGCAAAAGCGACTGCTAAGAATGGAATCATGGATTCAATTCCCTTGTTGGCCCTAGTGTTGTTGGGTGAATTTCTCAATAGCAGTCACGAAGTTAGAAACTTTACCCGGTTGATATTAGATACACCTTTGCCTGACTCATCACGTATAACCGGCGTGATGATATAATAAAATTAGTTGTTTTTGCTACCTACCTAATCATTCACATTCCTGAATGTTTAATAAAATAACTAGGTTCTATATACTTTATTCTCAAAAAGACAAAGAGCCACTTACATGAGAACTTATGTTAACATAATGTAAATATGTTTAGTCTAGGTAACGGTCACCGATAATCTTCATCCTAAAGTATTCTCAATTTATTTAGTCTTAAAATTACATAATTTTTAGATTGAGTAGTTGAGATAAACGTTCAAAGGTTCGTTAAAAAAAAAATAACAAAATGCAAACTAACCATCATATACCTACTCATTGATGAATTCAATGACAATATGGTCAGTTTCTTTATTTTAACATGAAATATAATGTTAGATCAAAATACGTTCAACGGTTCGAAAAAAAAAAAACAAAATGCAAACTAACCATCATATACCTACTCATTGATGAATTCAATGACAATATGGACCGTTTCTTTATTTTGACATGAAATATAATGTTAGATCAAAATACACTATATATATAACAACATCAACGGATTGTTGACCAAATCCACTCGCAAATAAAACGTGCCTATTGAAAAGTAATTTTCAATAAAAAAATAAACACCAAGTTCCTCTTCGACTACGTCGAATCAATGATGGGAGACACATGCCATCTATGGTTAAAATTAAATGAAAAACCAAATGACTGTCATAAAATCCATTAAGGGTACTGATCATTATGGGTTACTATTGGAAGAGTATCAAAAATACTTGATGTTTGATCACAGAATGATTTAAAATTCAAGATACGAGTACTCCGATTGGACAACATATCAGATCAAGCGCCATACCTATTCGTGCTCTGAGATTGTACCTTTTTAACGACGTGTTAATTATATGTTGGGTCCAGGACCAGAGTCCATGCATTGGTGCCCATAGTCCTTTTAGTTTAATCGAAATTTATTTTTGAAAAAAAAAAACGTGCCTTCGAGAACATTTCTCGTAAATTGAACATTGTGTTTATTTGGCATTGAAATAACTATACAATCTTACATAATACATAAACAAACAGCTTATAATGCTAAAAGGGCCTCAGCTCAGCATAATGTTAGATGGCAACACAAGGTGTGCCACATGACGCTGATTGTCAGCTGCAGCTCACGAGTGCCATATATAAAAGTACTCTGTATGCCATACGCTCGACAACATAAACAAATGCAAATTCCAGTTTTACCAAGTACCCTTTCGATAATTTCGAAGCTATGGAGGTAAATTACCTCACCTATTTTTAAAACCAAACAAGAGTCATGACTGGCACGAGGGTTAAGGTAATATGTCGTGCATAAAACATTAAAATAATACAATCAAATGGTTGCGATTTATACAGGCAAATGAACGAATGAGGTTTTATTAAGTTATACACTTTATATAAGATATAAAGTGTTTCTCTAAATAATTTGTGGCGAATTATAGCATTATTTACTATAAATAAGTACCACAGAATGTACTGGTTATAGTTTCGTTTAAAACTCAGTCCAAGGTCGAAAATAAATGATGATGTTATTTAAACAGCATTTTCGAGGAGCTCGTGGCTAAATAATATCAGCCACTCGGGTCAATCTTTAGGTTAAGCCATGCTTGCCTAGGTTGGTCTGTGGATAGGTGACCACTATTATATACCGAGTTTCCTCCGTGCCTCGGAAAGCACGTTAAGCCGTTGGTCCCGGCTGTCATTTGTCCATCTTTGACAGTCGTTTCAGGTAGTCAGTGGGCCCAAAAGTTTGACACTAGTCTTATCAAGTGGTATTGTATTTCCCAGTATTAACTGGGTTGTGGAGGTCAGATAGGCAGTCGCTTCATGTAAAATACTGGTATTCAGCTGCATCCAGTTGGACTGGAAGCCGACCCCAACATAGTTGAGAAAAGACTAGTTTAACTATCTTCATGCTCAATGTACAGTGAATTTACTTATAGTTTTTTTTTACTTTTATCTCGTATGACCTCATTTGTTAACAGATGCCAACCTAATCAAGCCAATAAATGTTTGGTTAACACAAATTGCCTAAAATTAGGCAAGTTAGATCGCGGAAGGAGCGATACTGATAGATTACGTGGTTAATCGGTATCAGAACATTACTTATGTATAAACAAAGTAATTTGAAAAGGTAAACTATTAAATGAATGGTTGGTACCTATAAGTTAGCAATAACTCATACATTCTGTTTAGTCAGACATGCTCTTTGTAAGGCTAATAATTTCAACAATAACTGAAGTTTAATTGATCTACCCACACTATCGTATTATTATATACTGGGTACTTTAAAATCATAAGTAAGCTAAAAAAGTATAACTAACCATCGAACAATATTTCTTTGGTACGTTCGGTCTACCTTCCATACAATATTATTTTTTTTGGTGATTTAAGAAAATTTAATAAAGACAACTATTGTTTTACTATAAACATACTATTAATATGAAAGAATAATAAAATATTTTACAAATAGTAACTATGATTCAGTTCTATTTGAAATTTGAAAAGTTTTTTTTAGTTTTTTTCGTTGTTTATTTGTCAAAACAAATGAGTTATTGTTAAAGTGGTAATTCAGTTATGTCTGAAAGGTACCAGATAAATGGAAAAACTTGCTTGCAGGTCGCTCCATAATGTCTCAAATTTCTCCACTCCCCCTGTGAGTCTGCGTTGGGAAACATGGAAAAGAGGTCTCAAAAAAAAAATAAGAATTAGATATGAAACCTAAAGTGCATTTTAAATATTACTGTTGAAAAATTAATAAAATAATTAATTGAAAACTAACCCTGTATGTGCGTGAAAAAAAAGAGAAATGCAATTGGGTGTTGATGCATAGTCAGCAGTGAAAATACTATTGGTGAGGAAAATAGTGCTGAGTAGTTTAATTTTCCTTTTGTTTTCTCAACACGTTTAAGTGTTATCCTTGGAAAACAACAAGCACAGACAAATGACAACAGTCAAATTAGAAAAACCCCAAACAAGAAAATATCAAAGCCCAAGAGCCTACATCTTGGGTCATTTATTTAATTCTCTAGTAAAAGTGGGTCTCGAGTCAATATTTCGAATTGAGTTAAGCGAGCTACACGATAAGTGACAAATGCTTGCACTGACTGGACAAGTCTACTCCAGTCTATGTGGTTTTTATTCAAAAGATCATCTCAGACACTAATGTGCATAGTCCTCATGTGAATTGAGCAATATCTGTAGTTTAACAGAGACTATGACCTCTGAAGTTGTTTCGGCTGTTTCTTCCCAGAGTATTCAAGCACGAAACAACGACCCCATTAAGTTTACAAAAAAAATACTTGCTAAAGGGTTTTAATAAACCTACTTGCAAAATAAACATAATTAATCAATTAATACTAAAATTCAAAGAAATTAAATTAAATTCCTTAACTTGTCAGTTTATAAACCAGTTGAATTTCATTGGGAATCAAAGAAAATAATAAATAAGACGAACTGGTAAAATTAACCTCACCACTCGAAAAGTACAAAATTTGCGATAACTCGATTACGAGCAAATAAGATAAGATTAAATCAGGCATTTATTTTATAAACAAACAAATAAATGAATAAATCAAATTTATTGAAACAAACGAATACAAAGTAGCACAAAGTAGCACAAAGTAGCACAAAGTAGCACAAAGTAGCACAAAGTAGCACAAAGTAGCACAAAGTAGCACAAAGTAGCACAAAGTAGCACAAAGTAGCACAAAGTAGCACAAAGTAGCACAAAGTAGCACAAAGTAGCACAAAGTAGCACAAAGTAGCACAAAGTAGCACAAAGTAGCACAAAGTAGCACAAAGTAGCACAAAGTAGCACAAAGTAGCACAAAGTAGCACAAAGTAGCACAAAGTAGCACAAAGTAGCACAAAGTAGCACAAAGTAGCACAAAGTAGCACAAAGTAGCACAAAGTAGCACAAAGTAGCACAAAGTAGCACAAAGTAGCACAAAGTAGCACAAAGTAGCACAAAGTAGCACAAAGTAGCACAAAGTAGCACAAAGTAGCACAAAGTAGCACAAAGTAGCACAAAGTAGCACAAAGTAGCACAAAGTAGCACAAAGTAGCACAAAGTAGCACAAAGTAGCACAAAGTAGCACAAAGTAGCACAAAGTAGCACAAAGTAGCATAAAGTAGCACAAAGGAGCACAAAGTAGCACAAAATAGCACAAAAAAGCACAAAGTAGCGCAATGATGCGCGAAGTTGCACAAAGCTGCACGAAGTTGCACAAAGCTGCACAAAACTGTACAAAATTGTACAAACTAGTACAAACTAGTATAAACGAGTACAAACGAGTAGAAACGAGTATAAACGAGTACAATCGAGTATAAACGAATACAAACGAGTACAAACGAGTATAAACGAGTAAAAACGAGTAAAAACGAGTACAAACGAGTATAAATGAGTATAAACGAGTAAATACGAAAAAAAGCACAAATGAGCACAAAGTAGCACAATGATGCACGAAGTTTCACAAAGCTGCATAAAGCTGCACAAAGCCGCACAAAATTGTACAAACTAGTACAAACTAGTATAAACGAGTACAAACGAGTATAAACGAGTACAAACGAGTATAAACGAGTACAAACGAGTATAAACGAGTAAAAACGAGTACAAACGAGTATAAACGAGTATAAACGAGTACAAACGAGTATAAACGAGTATAAACGAGTAAATACGAGTACAAACTATAAGAAGCCGCAGGCTTCAAACTAGGCACAGCCTGTATCTTGGTGGCCAAAATAGACAGTAGAGGCAGATTGAATAACTGACTGTTCATCGTGCTGCAGCACTACGAAACACAGGAACCAATTTTATATGAAAATTATAAATTCAATAAAAAGAAAAAATATTAATAACAATATGAATGTCAAAAAAAAAAAAATAGCAATACATTGTTCTCACATAATGCATCATGCATCATTAACATGAGTGATGTAACCAAGATGTTGTAACAACATTATGATTTAAAAGTGTCCATGGAGTTTCTTGCCCGTTCTTCTCCATAGAGATCTACGCTAGGGAATGGGCAACTACAGTACTTTCACAGTTTTTATGTCTTGTGACTGGGACTGTAGCTAGATTTAATATTCATCTTAGTTTCGAAAATTCAAAAGTGCCTGTAACTGGCCTACTTGAAGTAAATGCTTTGATTTTGATTTTGAATAATACAAATTACATTGTCAACCAAAAAATAAAATTGTAGAAATAAAACAAAGGAGAAGATAAACATGCGTAATTCAAATTAAAATCATCAGTGAGTATGATGGCAATTAAACAAAAGTCTTAAATCATTCAGAAATAAAATAACAATAACAATGAATGAAATGATTATTTTAAAATCAAAAGAACCATAACCAATCATTCAAATTAGAAATATAAGATAAAATATTGTACTATTGTTTCTTTACTTTTTGTGAAGAAAAAAGAGATGTGACGTTTAATAAATGCGTTATGCGTGCTGTGGTGGGGGATGCCCGTTGGAGGGAGCGCGGTGCAATGTGCCGCGCTCAGTCTAGTACGAGCAGTCCTAGCGACAGCACGCCTAACCCAGTAATATTGGAAACTGTGTTTTATTGTACAACCCTGACACCACCCTGATCGCTGCTGCTGCCTGGTTGCTGCTGCTGCTGCTGCTTGCTGGTGGTTTTACCCCAAACCCTAACTAGCGTCGGAGTGAACACCACAGTATATAATCCTTAAGTTGCCGCTATGAGTTGTCCAACACTTGCGAGATATCTTTCGTGTTGTTTTTTATTATGAACTCCCAATATCCCCAATGAGTCATCAGATCAGTTGAATTTAAAAACATAACATACATTATTATAAATTAAAAAAGAATTCGATTATCTTTCAAGAAACATATTCGGTTTCCACTCAATTAAAACGGATTGGATACTAGGACAGAGGACAGTTCTGTTGATGTTTCTACAGAAAATATAAACTTAAAAGTATCAGCTGTGCACTGAACATTTTTACCAAAAACAAATATTTGTTGGAAAAAGTAACACACTGTTTTAGACTTTCACGGTTTTTCACTACACTTAAAGCACAAGAAAATCACGGATATAATCCCGTAAGTACTTTAAGTGAAGTAATACATTTATTGTTATATCGTCACAAACGTATCGAGAAATCATAAAGTCATTCCCCAGCTCTAACAAAACAACAGTGAACAAAATTATAAACCGTTACAACATAAATACGATAAAAGCCTGTTTAATATTAATAAGAATTCCATCAAAATTCCCTTACATATTTAAGTCTGTCCCACTTCCAGTCCTGTTTACAAGTTTCCCTCATCAATTCTAAGTATTTAAGATTTAGTCTGAGGCAAAGCAACTAAACTCAACAACTCGACTCAACTTGGCAACTTCTAAAGCTCAACACACCTGTAATGTGTATAGTTATTGTTGTAAATTATGTTTACTTGTTACTAAATAGTGTTGGAGTTAGGCTGTTGTTAGTCTATGTAAACGACTTCTAAATAACCTAGGGTCCTTACTGTGTTTGTTTTGTATTTGTCTAAAGGACTACAGTTATTTTGAAAACAGATTTATGATGAATCATATTTAAATACCGTCCAGTGATAACATTTTGGGTCTACGAAATTGGTTTGACGTTGCGCAGAAAATGTGTTATGTTGCTACGCCGTAGTAACCGGTAATCGAATATTTTGTTGAGGGCCTAGTCTACGAAAATTGACAGGACTTCAAAATGTTGGCTCAGATTTACGTGTTCTTTTTGGCTATGTATGTATATTATTAAAAGTCAAAGAGTTTTGCCAGATAATATTAGTAATATGGTGGTATTACCGTCGTATTGCCGTCGCCACCTTCTGTAAATAGCACCTGATTTAAAAAATTGTTTGTCGTTTCTAATAGAGATAGATGATCGGCCAGAACCTTCATGGTTATTTACTCTATAAAAAATATTGGGTTAAACATTGGTCAAATATTGTTTTACAAAGTATGCAGAAGCGTGTATTGGCACGTCGAAGCATCTAGGGTTGTTTAAAAGAACTACAATACACTGTTTTAGACTTTCACGGTTTTTCACTACATTTAAAGTACTTTCGGGATTATATCCATGTTTTTTTTGTTTTTACGAGCACCCGATATGCCTTTTCAGTATTCCCGCGATCATGATGCTTGCAACAACGTAGACCTACAATATTCATGATTAAAAGAAAAAAGCGGCCAAGTGCGAGTCGGACTCGCACATGAAGGGTTCCGCAGCAGCGAGTAACATAACGTAAAAGATGACGTATTAAAAAAAAACTACTCACTAGATCTCGTTCGAACCAATTTTTGGTGGGAACCAGTTTATATAGTAATATACATCATATATTGTTTTTTAATTTTATCTATCTCGTAATTTAAAAGTTACAAGGGGGGGGGGGACACATTTTTCCACTTTGGAAGGGTCTCCTGCTTAAACTATTCAGTTTAGAAAAAAATGAAATTATAAGAAACCTCAATATAATTTTTAAAGACTTATCCATAGATACCACACACGTATAGGTTTGATTAAAAAAAATGAGTTTCAGTTCTAAGTATGGGGACTACCAAATTTTTTTCCTTGTGATACATCTACTTACCAAGTTTCAACAGCCTAGTTCTCATAGTTTCGGAAAAAATGGCTGTGACATACCGCCGGACCGACAGACAGACACGACGAATCTGTAAGGGTTCCGTTTTTTGCCATTTGGCAACGGAACCCTAAAAATGACAAAATAAAACTATAATTAAATGGATTATAATAATCAAGTGACTCAGGATGATGTCATAAGCGCTGCAACTATCTGAACAAAAAAGGTTATTCTGCTATGTCAAAATATTGTGTAATTAATATTACGTAGAGTGTACAAAAATCTTATTAAATTATTAAGGAAGAATTCAAATTGAATAAGTTTAATAGTCACTCGTATATTTTTACGAGCTATCAGAGAAGCCGTATGTTCTATAACTGTATACAATATTTTTGTAAGCGGGAAGGTAGGTAGTTACTTTTATCGTTTCATCTATTATAACATGTTTGCATGAATAAAGAATTAAAAGATCCTTCAAATTAGGATTGTGTAATGTTATGCCAGCTTTAACATCATTTTCAATTTCAACAATAACATTAACTGTTTTGGCTCAGGCGTTGTAGTCTCAGGTGTGGTTTGCTCAGGCGTTGCAGTCTCGGGTGTAACCAGCTCAGGCTTTGGAGTCCCTGATGTGGCTGGATCAGGCTTTAGAGTCTCTGGTGTGGCTGGGTCAGGCGTCAAAGTCTCTAGTGTGGTTGTCTCAGGCGTTGTTAAATCTGGTGTTGTTGGCTCAGGCGTAGGATTATCTGGTGAGCCTGGGTCAGGCTTTGTAGTCTCTGGTAAGCCTGGGTCAGGCATTGTAGTCTCTGGTGTGGCTGACTCAAGCGTTGAAGTCTCTAGTGTGGTTGGTTGAGGCGTTGCAGTTTCTGGTGTGGTTTGCTCAGCCGTTGTAGTGTCAGGTATTGTTGGCTCAGGCGTTGAAGTCTCTGATGTGGCCGGGTCAAACGTTGGAGTTTCTGGTATGGTTGGCTCAGGCGTCAGAGTCTCTAGTGTCGTTGGCTCAGGCGTTGTTAACTCTGGTGTTGTTGGATCAGGCGTTGTTGTCTTTGGTATGATTGGCTCAGGCGTTGGAGTCCCTGATGTGGCTGGGTCAGGCTTTTCAGTCTCTGGTGTGGCTAGGTCGGGCGTCGGACTCTCTAGTGTAGTTGACTCTGGTGTTGTAGTCTCTGGTGTAATTGACTCAGGCGTTGTAGTGTTTGGTGTAGTTGGCGTAGGGGTTGTTGTCTCTGGTGTGGCTGGTTCAGTCTTTGGTGTCTCTGGTGTGGATGGCTCACTCGTTGAAGTATCTGGTGTGGTTTGTTCGTCTTCGTAGACTCGGCAATAGCTTTCATCCATACCAGGTGGTATGTAGCGAAATGAATCGACTAAAACGATGGAATTAGGCTCCGCTATGCCCATGATTGATATCTGAAACAAAGAAAGATGTTGGTCGCCTATCTACCATTACTGCACTGTACATACAGTTTAAATAAAAAAATATTGCCAAAACTTACGTAGCCTTGGTAAGTACCTTCCCGGAACAAGGTGATCTTCACAGTGTGCCATCCGCTCACAAAGTCTGAAGCAGAGGCGATATTCCAAGCATTTCCTAAGAACTCATTAGGGTTGTCTAACAGTGAGGCTGTAACTACGAAGTTATTTAAGGGTTTTGCTTCCATATAAATATTCACTTCTATTGTTCCACCACTGTGCATAGTAAAAACGAATGATGACACACAACTTAGATCAGAGTAGGCAGCGGGCGTAATAAAGGTAGCACTTTGGTTATTTTTAGCACTCAAGACAATATCACTATATTTGCCCTCAATCCAAAATGGCATGGAGCCACAAATCATATCCCGCTCATGTGACAACCATTCACTGTAATTTTGCTCAAACGTGTACCTCACACAGTGATCACTGACTGCGTAAGACGTGAATAAAGATAATATTAACACTTTGCGAATCATTTCGTTTCGCCACATGGAACAGAAAACAAAATGGCTGTACTAAACAACATCTCTTTAATTTATGTGTCACATTATATTTTAATCGAATAGATATCATAGTTATTTATTACTGGCTCTGATAACATAAAATCTTTATATATAATATATATATATACAGGGTGTATTTCACCTCATCACAAAGCCGTTAACCAAGCATTCTGTACATCAAACTAAGTAACTTTACGCAAAAATTATTGCTGGGAAACAACTTTTTTTTTTGAGGTTATAAATCATGTTTTGTGGTATAACTCAATGTAACGCACTCAAAACATTGTGCGAATGGATGGATTGAATATTACGGGGGTCGTAGAGATATTTTAAGTAAAAATCATGCGATAAAAAGTGGTATTTTAAAAAAAACTTATCAAAATCTTGCAACTTTGACCCCCAATATCTCCGTAAGTAAAAGGTTCCCAGGTATAGTGTAGAACAAAAAAATGATCAGAATGACGAGGAGAACAAGTACCTTTCGTATTCGTTAAGAGGTGTTTTACACCCTATATATATATATATATATTATGGAATCACCTGATTGCGTCCGTCTCTCTATGTATACTATTTGATGCCTTGAAACAAAACATTTAATATCAACGCCTCATTCAACGTCATTCGATCGCCATACGATCAGGTAGATATAATGAACCATTAAAAGACATGGGCTTTTAATCTCAGCAGAAAAACTATCAACTAACTAAGAAGTGAAATAAATTTAAAAATCCCGCGACACAAAATGTGCTAAATGTTAAATCACTACATAGTATAGAACAAAGTCGTCCGCCGCATTTGTCTGTCCCTATGTATGCTTAGATCTTTAAAACTACGCAACGGATTTCAATGCGGGTTCTTTTTATGGATAGAGTGCTTCAAGAGGAAGGTTTTAATGTATAATTTACACGAGGACGAAACCGCGGGCATTAGCTAGTAGAAAATATTTAATTTTCGTTAATCGTTAGGTCCTCGGTACCAGTCACCACTTTTACAAAAGTTACCGGTTAATTTAATGAATTTTGTTGAACAAGCATCTTAAACAAAATGTGTTTTTAAGCTGGAAATTATTGTTACTGATTCGTCAATATAACAGGTTTGAATGAATAGGGAATTAAAAGATTCTATATAATATTATTATTATTCAGGGTTGAAGCTGCTAAGCTTTAACGCCATTTTCAATTTCAACAATAAAGTTAACTGCTTTGGTTCAGGCATTGTAATCTCTGGTGTGGTTGGCTCAGGCGTTGAAATCTCTGGTGTGGTTAATTCTGTAGTTGGAGTCTCTCGTATGGTTGGCTCAGGCGTTGAAGTCTTTGGTGTGGTTAACTCTGTCGTTGGAGTCTCTGGTGAGGTTGGCTCTGTTGTTGGAGTCTTTGGTGTGGTTGGCTCAGGTGTTGAAGTTTTTGGTGTGGTCAACTCTGTTGTTGGAGTCTCTGGTGTGGTTAACTCTTTCGTTGAAGTCTGTGGTGTGGTTGGCTCGGTCGTTTTAATTTCTGGTGTGATTCTCTCTGTCGTTGGAGTCTTTGGTGTGGTTGGCTCAGGCGTTGAAGTCTTTGGTGTGGTTAACTCTGATGTTGGAGACTCTGGTGTGGTTGGCTCAGGCGTTGAAGTTTCTGGTGTGGTTGGCTCAGGCGTTAAAGTCTCTGATGTGGTTGGCTCATGCGTTGAATTCTCTGGTGTAGTTGGGTCATGCGTTGAAGTCTCTGGTGTGGTTGGCTCGTCTTCGTAGAGTCGGCAAGTGCTTTCATCCACACCAGGCGGTATGTAACGAAATGAATCTACCAAAACAGTAGAATTTGGCTCCACCACGCCCCTGATGGATATCTGAAACAAAAAAAGTTGGTAATTCTGCATATGTATCACTACTATACACACAGGATGTTTGTTGTTCTTGTGTTTTCTGTTCCGTTTAAGTTTCTTTATTTACTTTTATTGTTTAGTTTTAAGTTTTATTTTTTTATTTTATTCCTGTTTTTGTTATGTTGTGTGCACTTGCGGCATAAGCCAAATAAATTTGTTTTTTTTTTTCAAATTAATATTGCCAATACTCACGTAGCCTTCGAAAGTTATTGGGCCGACCAAGTTTATCTTTAGAGTGTGCCATCCGCTCACAAAGTTTGTTTCATTGCCGACATTCGCAGCAACTCCTAAATACTCATGAAGGTAACCGTGAACTCGTGAGGTGTCTACTATGATATGATTTGAAGGATTTGCTTCCATGTAAATGTTCACTTCTATTGTACCACCACGGTGCATAGTAAAAATAAATGATGACACACAACTCTGTTCAGCAGTGGGCGTAATAAAGGTAGTACTCTGGTCATTTTTATTATCACTCAAGTCAATATCACTATATTTGCTCTCAATCCAAAATGGCATGTAACCACAAATCACATTCCGCTCATGTGTCAACCATTCATTGAAATTTTGCTCAAATGTGTACCTCACACAATTATCACTGACTGCGTAAGACGCAAAAATACATAGTATAAGAACAACGCGAATCATTTTGTTTCGCCACAAGGAACAGTTTTGGCTGTAAGAACCAAATATCTTTAATATATAAGGCATTTTAGATTTTAATCCAGTAGATAATAGATTTGTTATTTATTATGGGCTCTGATATGATAAGATCTTTAAATACATAATTTAAAATCACCCGATAGCGTCCGTTTGTCTATAGTTGCAATTAATGCACCTTGGAACAAAATGTTTACGAACAGCGTTATTTGATCGCCAAAAAAATCGTGTGGATACGGTAATGAACTAGTAAGAGGGGAGTGTTCTGTGGTAATGAATCCTAAGACTAAACAAAGACATAATTTGGTTGTTATTGCAAATGGATTTAAAGAGATACAAGACATGGATACAACTCGCAGTGATTTTTGGCTAATTTGATCTGATAACGTGATCGGTGGAGACAAATCCTGTCCAATTGCGGAACCTACAAACACTCTATCTGTCTTTGGAGGTTTGGGTTGTGGATAAGTCTTACACTCATCCACTGCATTACATACTCTAAAATTCGAGAGCCGGAGCCACCACATTTCGATGTTCCTGGTCAAACAGCAATAAACGTAACAAGTTGTCGGTTTGAAAGCCTTAAAAAAGACACCAGACTAGTCTTACAAAAGGGTATCGTCTTAATCAGTACTTACTGCGTTGTGGAGGTCATCTGACCTCCATAAGCAGTTGCTATATGTGAAATGTAAGTATTATGCTGAATCTGGCTCGACGGAAAAGTTGGCTAATCAGATGATGACGAAATCTAAACGGGATTATAAGATAATGACGACAATAAGTGGTATCATAATCCAAGTGAATACTTATCAGAGTACTACCCAAAATGTGCATTAGTTAAGGAATGTTGTCGACAGCAGTTTATTATGATTTCATAATACAAATATTAACTTATTCTCATTTTAGTTTATTTATGTTTGAAACTTAAATTATCGTCAGAATACTTAAAGCCTGTATAAGGAAATTTTGAGACGCCTAGCTGAGGCTTCGTGTTACCGAAAGGATGGCTTTTGTCTTGGCCAGAGGCTAAGTGTTGTCATACAACGTGGCAATGTTGCCAATCTCTAGGGTCACACACTACCAGCTGATAGCGCTGAGAAGGAGCTTTTCGATGCACTTTGATAGATTGTTGTTGATTTGGTTAGGCGTTAAAATTGACAAACCAACAAACAATCTTTTTTTTTGCATTCATAATGGGTAGGAAGGTTTT
Source organism: Xestia c-nigrum (assembly GCA_916618015.1). Taxonomy (NCBI): domain Eukaryota; kingdom Metazoa; phylum Arthropoda; class Insecta; order Lepidoptera; family Noctuidae; genus Xestia; species Xestia c-nigrum. The sequence goes on from OU745250.1 coordinate 22,271,514, forward strand.
TCATTACTTAGGGGGTACAAAAAATTTGATTAAAAAGAAAGGAAAACCTCAAATTGAAAATAGTTTATAGACATCCGTATATTTGTGCCGTTTCTGAGCTACCAGGGAAGCTGCATGAACAGAAGTAAATAATAAAATAAAATTTTCAAAGGTTAATGTCAGAGTTGTTAAATTTTTAATATGGTTTGTTTATTTAATGGTTATGGTATTGGTATTGTAAGCATTAAATTCCAGTTTTTATTTATAAATTACAGACTATCCACAATGGGCCAGTTGTTTCACTACACCTTCCCAGCGTATCAATGGTCAACCTCTACTTCGTTTATCTAGTAGATCGCACCAAAGTGTGAAAAGGTGAAGAAATGTGTGAAGTAACTAAACATAGCCAGCATCGTGGTAAAATTTATAGTTATTTTATTTTATTAATTTAAATGTTTTGTTTTGTCTTGGATTGCTATAATTGAGTTTATTTATATTAATCTTGATTGTTTCTATTATTTTTACTTATTATTCATAAGAAAAACCGACTTCACACAAAAAAGTGAAAAATAACTAGCTTCAGAAGTCGGTGACCTTTGTTTGATTGATTTAGTTTTTTTGTCACCGACTTCTGAAGCTAGTTATTTTTCACTTTTTTGTGTGAAGTCGGTTTTATTTTTTGCAAAAAAGTTTTTATTTTTCACTTTTTAGTGGTTCATATGTGCTTACCCTTTCACAGCGTAACGGCGTGATTTTTTGTTATGAACTGGTGTAAAAAATAGAGAGACATGAGATTTCAGCGATCCCAGTACATTTGTATCATTTATTGAGGAGTTCCCGTCGCCTATCTTCCGAAGTTCTTCATCAAATCTTAACCAAATTGAAATGGCACCACACGGAAAGCACCAGCTTTCAAATAAAAAAAGAATCATTAAAATCGGTTAACCCAGTCGAAAGTTCAGAGGCAACAAACATTGTCGAAATCTGGCAGTATTGTACACATCTGTGTACCCCCACAGAGCATACAGGCGTGATGTTACGTCATGATGTAGTATGAACAATGAACCTAACCTACAAGCGATTGCAGCAATTACTGCAGATTTGCCGTCTATTTTTGAAGAGTTCCATTGTATATCTCGGAAGATCAGCATCAGATCTTCAGCAAATTAAAATGGGACCAAACGACAAGCACCAGCTTTCAAACAAAAAAAGAATCATCAAAATCGGTTCACCCAGTCGAAAGTTCTGAGGTAACAAACACACAAAAAAAAAAAAAAAAAAAAAAAAACATACAGACGAATTGATAACCTCCTCTTTTTGGAAGTCGGTTGAAAATAAATTATAATTAGAATATTTGTACGCCGTTGACGGCAAGACATAGCGCTCATTTTATAAATATTGACATCTATACTTTTGTTACCTATGTTCTACAAATAAAAATATTTGAATTTGAATTTAAATCCTTTTTCACTTCTCATGCTCTTTTACTCCCTGGGGAGTAAAAGTAATTCGTTTTTTAATTTCCTTCATGTGACATAGACAAACTCAAACTGCGAGTAAGCATACTGTGGAGTGTGGACCATACATCTTCATTGCGAAAATGTTGGGAGTCTAAGATCCATGGTTTTTCCGAAGAAGAAGGTGGCGCCATGTGTTTTCAATTGTTAATCTGTGGCTGGTTTAGAAGAAAAAACTGACCGCGAGTTTTCAGAATTTTTGTCGAGTGTATGTTTAGTTCATGAATTGTTTGATTTTTAATAAAATTAGATTTTTTCAGCGACAGTGAAGAGTTTGATTTCGAGCAAAGAGCAAAAGACATAATAGATAATCTTTTGCTGCCAAAATCGCGCAAGATTTTTTTTTGTTTTTTTACGGATGGGAAAATTATCAAATGTATTCTCCCACTCTGTGTGGAGCGGGAGGGAGTGTCAGACTTTTACTGGCTAAAACCCACCCATATTCACGGCCTGTCGTCATTAGACAGACGGACGGCTAGCTAGCCCATAGCTAACCGTCCACAGGCCCGCGTCTACGGTGGCCGATAGCCACCAAGTGGCCCCCGACGCCACGTGCGTCTCCCGCGGCGGCTGGGGCGAGAGGCTCTCTCCCTCTCACGTTTCGCCACCTCCTTCGCTAGCATGGCTGCTCCGCAGAAGGAGATGACGGCTTCCCATTCCGTCTCGCTCCGGACCATGGATTGAACCAGGGCCGGACGCGAGAGGTCGCCGTCGCCGCCGCTGTGCAAGATTTACCTTAAAACTTGAAAGTTTTATGCACTGGAGGAATAACAAACGAATGTTTTTGTACTAAATTGACTATTTTTCTCAAACCACCGCTGGTATGTTATGGCTTCGTTTAGTCCCTCGATATAAATTATACTAATCTTCGCCGTAGTCCTTTTTTATTAATGTAAGGTGAGGGGGCATGAAGATATGTTAACTGACTTAAAAAAAAGTAGGTTCTCAGTTTGACCCTATGTATGTATGTATAAATGTATGTTTGTCCGCCATTATCTCGCGTTTGGCTGAACCGATTTGATGCGGTTTTCAGAAAAGTGATTGTTACATTCTAGAGAAGGTTTTAGTATACAACATTAATGGATATCACGTGACGGTGCCTGCATGGATCCGTTTTTTTTACGAAGTGTCATGTCTGTCTATTGTTTACACCAGTTCATAACATAACATCACGCCAGTACGCGTTATTATTCAAGGTGAAGGCAGCTTGAACATCATTTTCAATTTCAACATGACAGTTAACTACTTAGAGTCAGACATTGTAGTCTCTGGTGTGGTTGACTCAGGCGTTGAAGTCTCTGGTGTAGTTGGCTCAGGCGTTGAAGTCTCTGGTGTGATTGACTCAGTCGTTGAAGTCTCTAGTGTGGTTGACTCAGGCGTTGATTTTTCTGGTGTGGTTGGCTCAGGCGTTGAAGTCTCTGGTGTGGTCAATTCATGATTGAAGGGTTTTGCTTCCATGTAAATGTTTACTTCTATTGTACCACCACGGTGCATAGTAAAAATGAATGATGACGCACAAGTTAGTGCGGCAGTTGGTAGTACTGTTTTCATTTTTATCACTCAAGTCAATTTCACTGTATTTTCTCTCAATTCAAAATGGCATGGAACCACACGTCATGTTATTATTCCACTCATGTGTCAAACATTCATTGCAATTTTGCTCAAACGTGTACCTCACACAGTGATCACTGACTGCGTAAGACGCGAAAATATCAACACTATGTGAATCATTTTGTTTTGCCACTGTTTCAGTTATGGCTGTAGAAATAAAATCTCTTAAGTTATATGTCATATTTTGTTTTAATCGAATAATCTTAGTTATTTATTATGGTCTCTGATAAGATAAAATCTATAAATATACTAGCTGACCCACGCAACTTCGTCTGCGTCACATAAGAGCGAAAAACGAACGGAAAAAAATGGCTTTTTAAAAAATAAGGGTTGATCGTAGAAGGGTGAAAATTTAGGATTATACGTATTTTTGTATGTTGTATCATAAAAAAATAAAAATTTTTGGTGGACTACCCTTAACATTTAGGGGGATGAAAAATAGATGTTGGCCGATTCTCAGACCTACTCAATATGCTCACAAAATTTCATGAGAATCGGTCAAGCCGTTTCGGAGGAGTATGGGAACGAAAATTGTGACACGAGTATTTTATATATAAGAAGATAACGTGGATCGCTCGATTGCGTCCGTCTGTATATGTATTTGTATACTATTTGATTGCGTCCGTCTGTCTATGTGTTTGTATACTATTTGATTGTGTCCGTCCGTCTATGTATTTGTATACTATTTGATGCTCCTATAGTTAATTAACTACCGGGGGCTCTGCCAAGGGTTTCTTTGAAGAAAACAAATGAGTGGTTACGAAGACGTTTTAATACAGACTGAAAAAAAAATCGGTCAATACAATATTTTTACTATTTCATAGTTTCATAGTAAAATTCTACACCCAAAACATTTCAAATATTCTACAAAGAAAGTGGTCCCGCTATTTTAAAAAATAAACCACTATAAATTCATGTGTTGAAAAACACAAGGCGTAATCTTAAACTGAACACACGAAATTCTAATACGAAATAGTACGACTACGTTGAAATAGTTACTATACTTTGAAAACTATGCTGTTATATCTCTGTAAGTAAAAGGTTCCCAGGTATGGTGCAGAACAAAAAAATATCGCAATGACAAGTAGAACAAGTTCCTTTCAGCTTCGTTAAGAGGTAATTCAAATTCAAACATGCGTAATTCAAATTAAAATCATCAGTGAGTATAATGGCAATTAAACAAAAGTCTTAAATCATTCAGAAATAAAATAACAATAACAATCAATGAAATGATTAATTTAAAATCAAAAGAACCATAACCAATCATTCAAATTAAAAATATAAGATAAAATATTGTACTATTGTTTCTTTACTTTTTGTGAAGAAAAAAGAGATGTGACGTTTAATAAATGAGTTATGCGTGCTGTGGTGGGGGATGCCCGTTGGAGGGAGCGCGGTGCAATGTGCCGCGCTCAGTCTAGTACGAGCAGTCCTAGCGACAGCACGCCTAATCCAGTAATATTGGAAATTGTGTTTTATTGTACAACCCTGACACCACCCTGATCGCTGCTGCTGCCTGGTTGCTGCTGCTGCTGCTGCTTGCTGGTGGTTTTACCCCAACCCCTAACTAGCGTCGGAGTGCACACCACATTGGCGACGAGGATAAAACTATAAAATTGAAAGTGAAAACAGTGTTTGTGTAGTAAGTGCAATTGTAACTCAAATTATATCTGTTTACGAAAATTGTTAAGCAAAAATATTATAATTCTATTTTGAAAAAAAAACAAGACCTTGGCTTGTGGTCGCAAAAGCGACTGCTAAGAATGGAATCATGGATTCAATTCCCTGGTCGGCCCAAGTGTTGTTGGGTGAATTTCTCAATAGCAGTCACGAAGTTAGAAACTTTACCCGGTTGATATTAGATACACCTTTGCCTGACTCATCACGTATAACCGGCGTGATGATATAATAAAATTAGTTGTTTTTGCTACCTACCTAATCATTCACATTCCTGAATGTTTAATAAAATAACTAGGTTCTATATACTTTATTCTCAAAAAGACAAAGAGCCACTTACATGAGAACTTATGTTAACATAATGTAAATATGTTTAGTCTAGGTAACGGTCACCGATAATCTTAATCCTAAAGTATTCTCAATTTATTTAGTCTTAAAATTACATAATTTTTAGATTGAGTAGGTAGTTGAGATAAACGTTCAAAGGTTCGTTAAAAAAAAAAAAACAAAATGCAAACTAACCATCATATACCTACTCATTGATGAATTCAATGACAATATGGTCAGTTTCTTTATTTTAACATGAAATATAATGTTAGATCAAAATACGTTCAACGGTTCGAAAAAAAAAACAAAATGCAAACTAACCATCATATACCTACTCATTGATGAATTCAATGACAATATGGACCGTTTCTTTATTTTGACATGAAATATAATGTTAGATCAAAATACACTATATATATAACAACATCAACGGATTGTTGACCAAATCCACTCGCAAATAAAACGTGCCTATTGAAAAGTAATTTTCAATAAAAAAACAAACACCAAGTTCCTCTTCGACTACGTCGAATCAATGATGGGAGACACATGCCATCTATGGTTAAAATTAAATGAAAAACCAAATGACTGTCATAAAATCCATTAAGGGTACTGATCATTATGGGTTACTATTGGAAGAGTATCAAAAATACTTGATGTTTGATCACAGAATGATTTAAAATTTCAAGATACGAGTACTCCGATTGGACAACATATCAGATCAAGCGCCATACCTATTCGTGCTCTGAGAATTTACCTTTTTAACGACGTGTTAATTATATGTTGGGTCCAGGACCAGAGTCCATGCATTGGTGCCCATAGTCCTTTTAGTTTAATCGAAATTTATTTTTGAAAAAAAAAACGTGCCTTCGAGAACATTTCTCGTAAATTGAAAAGAAAGAACATTGTGTTTATTTGGCATTGAAATAACTATACAATCTTACATAATACATAAACAAACAGCTTATAATGCCAAAAGGGCCTCAGCTCAGCATAATGTTAGATGGCAACACAAGGTGTGCCACATGACGCTGATTGTCAGCTGCAGCTCACGAGTGCCATACCATATATAAAAGTACTCTGTATGCCATACGCTTGACAACATAAACAAATGCAAATTCCAGTTTTACCAAGTACCCTTTCGATAATTTCGAAGCTATGGAGGTAAATTACCTCACCTATTTTTAAAACCAAACAAGAGTCATGACTGGCACGAGGGTTAAGGTATGTCGTGCATAAAACATTAAAATAATACAATCAAATGGTTGCGATTTATACAGGCAAATGAACGAAGGAGGTTTTATTAAGTTATACACTTTATATAAGATATAAAGTGTTTCTCTAAATAATTTGTGGCGAATTATAGCATTATTTACTATAAATAAGTACCACGGAATGTACTGGTTATAGTTTCGTTTAAAACTCAGTCCAAGGTCGAAAATAAATGATGATGTTATTTAAACAGCATTTTCGAGGAGCTCGTGGCTAAATAATATCAGCCACTCGGGTCAATCTTTAGGTTAAGCCATGCTTGCCTAGGTTGGTCTGTGGATAGGTGACCACTATTATATACCGAGTTTCCTCCGTGCCTCGGAAAGCACGTTAAGCCGTTGGTCCCGGCTGTCATTTGTCCATCTTTGACAGTCGTTTCAGGTAGTCAGTGGCCCCAAAAGTTTGACACCAGTCTTATCAAGTGGTATTGTATTTCCCAGTATTAACTGGGTTGTGGAGGTCAGATAGGCAGTCGCTTCATGTAAAATACTGGTATTCAGCTGCATCCAGTTGGACTGGAAGCCGACCCCAACATAGTTGAGAAAAGACTAGTTTAACTATCTTCATGCTCAATGTACAGTGAATTTACTTATAGTTTTTTAAACTTTTATCTCGTATGACCTCATTTGTTAACAGATGCAAACCTAATCAAGCCAATAAATGTTTGGTTAACACAAATTGCCTAAAATTAGGCAAGTAAGATCGCGGAAGGTGCGATACTGATAGATTACGTGGTTAATCGGTATCAGAACATTACTTATGTATAAACAAAGTAATTTGAAAAGGTAAACTATTAAATGAATGGTTGGTACCTATAAGTTAGCAATAACTCATACATTCTGTTTAGTCAGACATGCTCTTTGTAAGGCTAATAATTTCAACAATAACTGAAGTTTAATTGATCTACCCACACTGTCGTATTATTATATACTGGGTACTTTAAAATCATAAGTAAGCTAAAAAAGTATAACTAACCATTGAACAATATTTCTTTGGTACGTTCGGTCTACCTTCCATACAATATTATTTTTTTTGGTGATTTAAGAAAATTTAATAAAGACAACTATTGTTTTACTATAAACATACTATTAATATGAAAGAATAATAAAATATTTTACAAATAGTAACTATAATTCAGTTCTATTTGAAATTTGAAAAGTTTTTTTTAGTTTTTTTCGTTGTTTATTTGTCAAAACAAATGAGTTATTGTTAAAGTGGTAATTCAGTTATGTCTGAAAGGTACCAGATAAATGGAAAAACTTGCTTGCAGGTCGCTCCATAATGTCTCAAATTTCTCCACTCCCTCTGTGGGTCTGCGTTGGGAAACATGGAAAAGAGGTCTCAAAAAAAAATACGAATTAGATATGAAACCTAAAGTGCATTTTATATATTACTGTTGAAAAATTAATAAAATAATTAATTGAAAACTAACCCTGTATGTGCGTGAAAAAAAAGAGAAATGCAATTGGGTGTTGATGCATAGTCAGCAGTGAAAATACTATTGGTGAGGAAAATAGTGCTGAGTAGTTTAATTTTCCTTTTGTTTTCTCAACACGTTTAAGTGTTATCCTTGGAAAACAACAAGCACAGACAAATGACAACAGTCAAATTAGAAAAACCCCAAACAAGAAAATATCAAAGCCCAAGAGCCTACATCTTGGGTCATTTATTTAATTCTCTAGTAAAAGTGGGTCTCGAGTCAATATTTCGAATTGAGTTAAGCGAGCTACACGATAAGTGACAAATGCTTGCACTGACTGGACAAGTCCACTCCAGTCTATGTGGTTTTTATTCAAAAGATCATCTCAGACACTAATGTGCATAGTCCTCATGTGAATTGAGCAATATCTGTAGTTTAACAGAGACTATGACCTCTGAAGTTGTTTCGGCTGTTTCTTCCCAGAGTATTCAAGCACGAAACAACGAACCCATTAAGTTTAAAAAAAAAATACTTGCTAAAGGGTTTTAATAAACCTACTTGCAAAATAAACATAATTAATCAATTAATACTAAAATTCAAAGAAATTAAATTAAATTCCATAACTTGTCAGTTTATAAACCAGTTGAATTTCATTGGGAATCAAAGAAAATAATAAATAAGACGAACTGGTAAAATTAACCTCACCACTCGAGAAGTACAAAATTTGCGATAACTCGATTACGAGCAAATAAGATAAGATTAAATCAGGCATTTATTTTATAAACAAACAAATAAATGAATAAATCAGGCATTTATTTTATAAACAAACAAATAAATGAATAAATCAAATTTATTGAAACAAACGAATACAAAGTAGCACAAAGTAGCACAAAGTAGCACAAAGTAGCACAAAGTAGCACAAAGTAGCACAAAGTAGCACAAAGTAGCACAAAGTAGCACAAAGTAGCACAAAGTAGCACAAAGTAGCACAAAGTAGCACAAAGTAGCACAAAGTAGCACAAAGTAGCACAAAGTAGCACAAAGTAGCACAAAGTAGCACAAAGTAGCACAAAGTAGCACAAAGTAGCACAAAGTAACACAAAGTAGCACAAAGTAGCACAAAGTAGCACAAAGTAGCACAAAGTAGCACAAAGTAGCACAAAGTAGCACAAAGTAGCACAAAGTAGCACAAAGTAGCACAAAGTAGCACAAAGTAGCACAAAGTAGCACAAAGTAGCACAAAGTAGCACAAAGTAGCACAAAGTAGCACAAAGTAGCACAAAGTAGCACAAAGTAGCACAAAGTAGCACAAAGTAGCACAAAGTAGCACAAAGTAGCACAAAGTAGCACAAAGTAGCACAAAGTAGCACAAAGTAGCACAAAGTAGCACAAAGTAGCACAAAGTAGCACAAAGTAGCACAAAGGAGCACAAAGTAGCACAAAATAGCACAAAAAAGCACAAATTAGCACAAAGTAGCACAATGATGCACGAAGTTGCACAAAGCTGCACAATGATGCACGAAGTTGCACAAAGCTGCATAAAGCTGCACAAAACTGTACAAAATTGTACAAACTAGTATAAACGAGTACAAACGAGTAGAAACGAGTATAAACGAGTACAATCGAGTATAAACGAATACAAACGAGTACAATCGAGTATAAACGAGTAAAAACGAGTAAAAACGAGTAAAAACGAGTACAAACGAGTATAAACGAGTAAATACGAAAAAAAGCACAAAGCTGCATAAAGCTGCACAAAGCCGCACAAAATTGTACAAACTAGTACAAACTAGTATAAACGAGTACAAACGAGTAGAAACGAGTATAAACGAGTACAAACGAGTATAAACGAGTACAAACGAGTATAAACGAGTATAAACGAGTACAAACGAGTATAAACGAGTAAAAACGAGTACAAACGAGTATAAACGAGTATAAACGAGTACAAACGAGTATAAACGAGTATAAACGAGTATAAACGAGTAAATACGAGTACAAACTATAAGAAGCCGCAGGCTTCAAACTAGGCACAGCCTGTATCTTGGTGGCCAAAATAGACAGTAGAGGCAGATTGAATAACTGACTGTTCATCGTGCTGCAGCACTACGAAACACAGGAACCAATTTTATATGAAAATTATAAATTCAATAAAAAGAAAGAATATTAATAACAATATGAATGTCAAAAAAAAAAAAAATAGCAATACATTGTTCTCACATAATGCATCATGCATCATTAACATGAGTGATGTAACCAAGATGTTGTAACAACATTATGATTTAAAAGTGTCCATGGAGTTTCTTGCCCGTTCTTCTCCATAGAGATCTACGCTAGGGAATGGGCAACTACAGTACTTTCACAGTTTTTATGTCTTGTGACTGGGACTGTAGCTAGATTTAATATTCATCTTAGTTTCGAAAATTTAAAAGTGCCTGTAACTGGCCTACTTGAAGTAAATGCTTTGATTTTGATTTTGAATAATACAAATTACATTGTCAACCAAAAAATAAAATTGTAGAAATAAAACAAAGGAGAAGATAAACATGCGTAATTCAAATTAAAATCATCAGTGAGTATGATGGCAATTAAACAAAAGTCTTAAGTCATTCAGAAATAAAATAACAATAACAATGAATGAAATGATTATTTTAAAATCAAAAGAACCATAACCAATCATTCAAATTAGAAATATAAGATAAAATATTGTACTATTGTTTCTTTACTTTTTGTGAAGAAAAAAGAGATGTGACGTTTAATAAATGCGTTATGCGTGCTGTGGTGGGGGATGCCCGTTGGAGGGAGCGCGGTGCAATGTGCCGCGCTCAGTCTAGTACGAGCAGTCCTAGCGACAGCACGCCTAACCCAGTAATATTGGAAACTGTGTTTTATTGTACAACCCTGACACCACCCTGATCGCTGCTGCTGCCTGGTTGCTGCTGCTGCTGCTGCTTGCTGGTGGTTTTACCCCAAACCCTAACTAGCGTCGGAGTGAACACCACAGTATATAATCCTTAAGTTGCCGCTATGAGTTGTCCAACACTTGCGAGATATCTTTCGTGTTGTTTTTTATTATGAGCTCCCAATATCCCCTATGAGTCATCAGATCAGTTGAATTTAAAAACATAACATAAATTATTATAAATTAAAAAAGAATTCGATTATCTTTCAAGAAACATATTCGGTTTCCACTCAATTTAAACGGATTGGAAACTAGGACAGAGGACAGTTCTGTTGATGTTTCTACAGAAAAAATAAACTTAAAAGTATCAGCTGTGCACTGAACATTTTTACCAAAGACAAATATTTGTTGGAAAAAGTAACACACTGTTTTAGACTTTCACGGTTTTTCACTACACTTAAATCACAAGAAAATCACGGATATAATCCCGTAAGTACTTTAAGTGAAGTAATACATTTATTGTTATATCGTCACAAACGTATCGAGAAGTCATAAAGTCATTCCCCAGCTCTAACAAAACAACAGTGAACAAAATTATAAACCGTTACAACATAAATACGATAAAAGCCTGTTTAATATTAATAAGAATTCCATCAAAATTCCCTTACATATTTAAGTCTGTCCCACTTCCAGTCCTGTTTACAAGTTTCCCTCATCAATTCTAAGTATTTAAGATTTAGTCTGAGGCAAAGCAACTGAACTCAACAACTCGACTCAACTTGGCAACTTCTAAAGCTCAACACACCTGTAATGTGTATAGTTATTGTTGTAAATTATGTTTACTTGTTACTAAATAGTGTTGGAGTTAGGCTGTTGTTAGTCTATGTAAACGACTTCTAAATAACCTAGGGTCCTTACTGTGTTTGTTTTGTATTTGTCTAAAGGACTACAGTTATTTTGAAAACAGATTTATGATGAATCATATTTAAATACCGTCCAGTGATAACATTTTGGGTCTACGAAATTTGTTTGATGTTGCTACGCCGTAGTAACCGGTAATCGAATATTTTGTTGAGGGCCTAGTCTACGAAAATTGACAGGACTTCAAAATGTTGGCTCAGATTTACGTGTTCTTTTTGGCTATGTATGTATATTATTAAAAGTCAAAGAGTTTTGCCAGATAATATTAGTAATATGGTGGTATTACCGTCGTATTGCCGTCGCCACCTTCTGTAAATAGCACCTGATTTAAAAAATTGTTTGTCGTTTCTAATAGAGATGATCGGCCAGAAACTTCATGGTTATTTACTCTATAAAAAATATTGGGTTAAACATTGGTCAAATATTGTTTTACAAAGTATGCAGAAGCGTGTATTGGCACGTCGAAGCATCTACGGTTGTTTAAAAGAACTACAATACACTGTTCTAGGCTTTCACGGTTTTTCACTACATTTAAAGTACTTTCGGGATTATATCCGTGTTTTTTTTGTTTTTACGAGCACCCGATATGCCTTTTCAGTATTCCCACGATCATGATGCTTGCAACAACGTAGATATTCATGATTAAAAGAAAAAAGCGGCCAAGTGCGAGTCGGACTCGCACATGAAGGGTTCCGCAGCAGCGAGTAACATAACGTAAAAGATGACGTATTAAAAAAAAACTACTCACTAGATCTCGTTCGAACCAATTTTTGGTGGGAACCAGTTTATATAGTAATATACATCATATATTGTTTTTTAATTTTATCTATCTCGTATTTTAAAAGTTACAAGGGGGGGGGGGACACATTTTTCCACTTTGGAAGGGTCTCTTGCTCAAACTATTCAGTTTAGAAAAAAATGAAATTATGAGAAACCTCAATATAATTTTTAAAGACTTATCCATAGATACCACACACGTATAGTTTTGATTAAAAAAAATGAGTTTCAGTTCTAAGTATGGGGACTACCAATTTTTTTTCCTTGTGATACATCTACTTACCAAGTTTCAACAGCCTAGTTCTCATAGTTTCGGAAAAAAATGGCTGTGACATACCGCCGGACCGACAGACAGACACGACGAATCTGTAAGGGTTCCGTTTTTTGCCATTTGGCAACGGAACCCTAAAAATGACAAAATAAAACTATAATTAAATGGATTATAATAATCAAGTGACTCAGGATGATGTCATAAGCGCTGCAACTATCTGAACAAAAAAGGTTATTCTGCTATGTCAAAATATTGTGTAATTAATATTACGTAGAGTGTACAAAAATCTTATTAAATTATTAAGGAAGAATTCAAATTGAATAAGTTTAATAGTCACTCGTATATTTTTACGAGCTATCAGAGAAGCCGTATGTTCTATAACTGTATACAATATTTTTGTAAGCGGGAAGGTAGGTAGTTACTTTTATCGTTTCATCTATTATAACATGTTTGCATGAATAAAGAATTTAAAGATCCTTCAAATTAGGATTGTGTAATGTTATGCCAGCTTTAACATCATTTTCAATTTCAACAATAACATTGACTGTTTTGGCTCAGGCGTTGTAGTCTCAGGTGTGGTTTGCTCAGGCGTTGCAGTCTCGGGTGTAACCAGCTCAGGCTTTGGAGTCCCTGATGTGGCTGGATCAGGCTTTAGAGTCTCTGGTGTGGCTGGGTCAGGCGTCAAAGTCTCTAGTGTGGTTGTCTCAGGCGTTGTTAAATCTGGTGTTGTTGGCTCAGGCGTAGGATTATCTGGTGAGCCTGGGTCAGGCTTTGTAGTCTCTGGTAAGCCTGGGTCAGGCATTGTAGTCTCTGGTGTGGCTGACTCAAGCGTTGAAGTCTCTAGTGTGGTTGGTTGAGGCGTTGCAGTTTCTGGTGTGGTTTGCTCAGCCGTTGTAGTGTCAGGTATTGTTGGCTCAGGCGTTGAAGTCTCTGATGTGGCCGGGTCAAACGTTGGAGTTTCTGGTATGGTTGGCTCAGGCGTCAGAGTCTCTAGTGTCGTTGGCTCAGGCGTTGTTAACTCTGGTGTTGTTGGATCAGGCGTTGTTGTCTTTGGTATGATTGGCTCAGGCGTTGGAGTCCCTGATGTGGCTGGGTCAGGCTTTTCAGTCTCTGGTGTGGCTAGGTCGGGCGTCGGACTCTCTAGTGTAGTTGACTCTGGTGTTGTAGTCTCTGGTGTAATTGACTCAGGCGTTGTAGTGTTTGGTGTAGTTGGCGTAGGGGTTGTTGTCTCTGGTGTGGCTGGTTCAGTCTTTGGTGTCTCTGGTGTGGATGGCTCACTCGTTGAAGTATCTGGTGTGGTTTGTTCGTCTTCGTAGACTCGGCAATAGCTTTCATCCATACCAGGTGGTATGTAGCGAAATGAATCGACTAAAACGATGGAATTAGGCTCCGCTATGCCCATGATTGATATCTGAAACAAAGAAAGATGTTGGTCGCCTATCTACCATTACTGCACTGTACATACAGTTTAAATAAAAAAATATTGCCAAAACTTACGTAGCCTTGGTAAGTACCTTCCCGGAACAAGGTTATCTTCACAGTGTGCCATCCGCTCACAAAGTCTGAAGCAGAGGCGATATTCCAAGCATTTCCTAAGAACTCATTAGGGTTGTCTAACAGTGAGGCTGTAACTACGAAGTTATTTAAGGGTTTTGCTTCCATATAAATATTCACTTCTATTGTTCCACCACTGTGCATAGTAAAAACGAATGATGACACACAACTTAGATCAGAGTAGGCAGCGGGCGTAATAAAGGTAGCACTTTGGTTATTTTTAGCACTCAAGACAATATCACTATATTTGCCCTCAATCCAAAATGGCATGGAGCCACAAATCATATCCCGCTCATGTGACAACCATTCACTGTAATTTTGCTCAAACGTGTACCTCACACAGTGATCACTGACTGCGTAAGACGTGAATAAAGATAATATTAACACTTTGCGAATCATTTCGTTTCGCCACATGGAACAGAAAACAAAATGGCTGTACTAAACAACATCTCTTTAATTTATGTGTCACATTATATTTTAATCGAATAGATATCATAGTTATTTATTACTGGCTCTGATAACATAAAATCTTTATATATAATATATATATATACAGGGTGTATTTCACCTCATCACAAAGCCGTTAACCAAGCATTCTGTACATCAAACTAAGTAACTTTACGCAAAAATTATTGCTGGGAAACAACTTTTTTTTTTGAGGTTATAAATCATGTTTTGTGGTATAACTCAATGTAACGCACTCAAAACATTGTGCGAATGGATGGATTGAATAGTACGGGGGTCGTAGAGATATTTTAAGTAAAAATCATGCGATAAAAAGTGGTATTTAAAAAAAAACTTATCAAAATCTTGCAACTTTGACCCCAAATATCTCCGTAAGTAAAAGGTTCCCAGGTATAGTGTAGAACAAAAAAATGATCAGAATGACGAGGAGAACAAGTACCTTTCGTATTCGTTAAGAGGTGTTTTACACCCTATATATATATATATTATGGAATCACCTGATTGCGTCCGTCTCTCTATGTATACTATTTGATGCCTTGAAACAAAACATTTAATATCAACGCCTCATTCAACGTCATTCGATCGCCATACGATCAGGTAGATATAATGAACCATTAAAAGACATGGGCTTTTAATCTCAGCAGAAAAACTATCAACTAACTAAGAAGTGAAATAAATTTAAAAAACCCGCGACACAAAATGTGCTAAATGTTAAATCACTACATAGTATAGAACAAAGTCGTCCGCCGCATTTGTCTGTCCCTATGTATGCTTAGATCTTTAAAACTACGCAACGGATTTCAATGCGGGTTCTTTTTATGGATAGAGTGCTTCAAGAGGAAGGTTTTAATGTATAATTTACACGAGGACGAAACCGCGGGCATTAGCTAGTAGAAAATATTTCGTTAATCGTTAGGTCCTCGGTACCAGTCACCACTTTTACAAAAGTTACCGGTTAATTTAATGAATTTTGTTGAACAAGCATCTTAAACAAAATGTGTTTTTAAGCTGGAAATTATTGTTACTGTTTCGTCAATATAACAGGTTTGAATGAATAGGGAATTAAAAGATTCTATATAATATTATTATTCAGGGTTGAAGCTGCTAAGCTTTAACGCCATTTTCAATTTCAACAATAAAGTTAACTGCTTTGGTTCAGGCATTGTAATCTCTGGTGTGGTTGGCTCAGGCGTTGAAATCTCTGGTGTGGTTAATTCTGTAGTTGGAGTCTCTCGTATGGTTGGCTCAGGCTTTGAAGTCTTTGGTGTGGTTAACTCTGTCGTTGGAGTCTCTGGTGAGGTTGGCTCTGTTGTTGGAGTCTTTGATGTGGTTGGCTCAGGTGTTGAAGTTTTTGGTGTGGTCAACTCTGTTGTTGGAGTCTCTGGTGTGGTTAACTCTTTCGTTGAAGTCTGTGGTGTGGTTGGCTCGGTCGTTTTAATTTCTGGTGTGATTGGCTCTGTCGTTGGAGTCTTTGGTGTGGTTAACTCTGATGTTGGAGACTCTGGTGTGGTTGGCTCAGGCGTTGAAGTTTCTGGTGTGGTTGGCTCAGGCGTTAAAGTCTCTGATGTGGTTGGCTCATGCGTTGAATTCTCTGGTGTAGTTGGGTCATGCGTTGAAGTCTCTGGTGTGGTTGGCTCGTCTTCGTAGAGTCGGCAAGTGCTTTCATCCACACCAGGCGGTATGTAACGAAATGAATCTACCAAAACAGTAGAATTTGGCTCCACCACGCCCCTGATGGATATCTGAAACAAAAAAAGTTGGTAATTCTGCATATGTATCACTACTATACACACAGGATGTTTGTTGTTCTTGTGTTTTCTGTTCCGTTTAAGTTTCTTTATTTACTTTTATTGTTTAGTTTTAAGTTTTTTTTATTCCTGTTTTTGTTATGTTGTGTGCACTTGCGGCATAAGCCAAATAAATATGTTTTTTTTTTATTTCAAATTAATATTGCCAATACTCACGTAGCCTTCGAAAGTTATTGGGCCGACCAAGTTTATCTTTAGAGTGTGCCATCCGCTCACAAAGTTTGTTTCATTGCCGACATTCGCAGCAACTCCTAAATACTCATGAAGGTAACCGTGAACTCGTGAGGTGTCTACTATGATATGATTTGAAGGATTTGCTTCCATGTAAATGTTCACTTCTATTGTACCACCACGGTGCATAGTAAAAATAAATGATGACACACAACTCTGTTCAGCAGTGGGCGTAATAAAGGTAGTACTCTGGTCATTTTTATTATCACTCAAGTCAATATCACTATATTTGCTCTCAATCCAAAATGGCATGTAACCACAAATCACATTCCGCTCATGTGTCAACCATTCATTGAAATTTTGCTCAAATGTGTACCTCACACAATTATCACTGACTGCGTAAGACGCAAAAATACATAATATAAGAACAACGCGAATCATTTTGTTTCGCCACAAGGAACAGTTTTGGCTGTAAGAACCAAATATCTTTAATATATAAGGCATTTTAGATTTTAATCCAGTAGATAATAGATTTGTTATTTATTATGGGCTCTGATATGATAAGATCTTAAAATACATAATTTAAAATCACCCGATAGCGTCCGTTTGTCTATAGTTGCAATTAATGCACCTTGGAACAAAATGTTTACGAACAGCATTATTTGATCGCCAAAAAAATCGTGTGGATACGGTAATGAACTAGTAAGAGGGGAGTGTTCTGTGGTAATGAATCCTAAGACTAAACAAGGACATAATTTGGTTGTTATTGCGAATGGATTTAAAGAGATACAAGACATGGATACAACTCGCAGTGATTTTTGACTAATTTGATCTGATAACGTGATCGGTGGAGACAAATCCTGTCCAATTGCGGAACCTACAAACACTCTATCTGTCTTTGGAGGTTTGGGTTGTGGATAAGTCTTACACTCATCCACTGCATTACATACTCTAAAATTCGAGAGCCGGAGCCACCACATTTCGATGTTCCTGGTCAAACAGCAATAAACGTAACAAGTTGTCGGTTTGAAAGCCTTAAAAAAGACACCAGACTAGTCTTACAAAAGGGTATCGTCTTAATCAGTACTTACTGCGTTGTGGAGGTCATCTGACCTCCATAAGCAGTTGCTATATGTGAAATGTAAGTATTATGCTGAATCTGGCTCGACGGAAAAGTTGGCTAATCAGATGATGACGAAATCTAAACGGGATTATAAGATAATGACGACAATAAGTGGTATCATAATCCAAGTGAATACTTATCAGAGTACTACCCAAAATGTGCATTAGTTAAGGAATGTTGTCGACAGCAGTTTATTATGATTTCATGATACAAATATTAACTTATTCTCATTTTAGTTTATTTATGTTTGAAACTTAAATTATCGTCAGAATACTTAAAGCCTGTATAAGGAAATTTTGAGACGCCTAGCTGAGGCTTCGTGTTACCGAAAGGATGGCTTTTATCTTGGCCAGAGGCTAAGTGTTGTCATACAACGTGGCAATGTTGCCAATCTCTAGGGTCACACACTACCAGCTGATAGCGCTGAGAAGGAGCTTTTCGATGCACTTTGATAGATTGTTGTTGATTTGGTTAGGCGTTAAAATTGACAAACCAACAAACAATCTTTTTTTTTGCATTCATAATGGGTAGGAAGGTTTTTCATTACTTAGGGGGTACAAAAAATTTGATTAAAAAGAAAGGAAAACCTCAAATTGAAAATAGTTTATAGACATCCGTATATTTGTGCCGTTTCTGAGCTACCAGGGAAGCTGCATGAACAGAAGTAAATAATAAAATAAAATTTCCGAAGGTTAATATATATAATTAAAAATCATTTAAATAATTAAATCAATTAATTCGGGTAACAAAAGACCCATATCACATATACCTTACAGACTAACATACATATTTATTAAAACTACAAAAACATAAATAAAACTATTGAACACGAAGAGACGGCGTCATGTTGCGCTGCGTGGTGTCGCGTAGCCTTCCTCGGAATCGCCGATACACGACACCTTTCGGCCAAAACTCTTCCTTGAGGAAGGTCTCAATGTCATGTGTCGGCACTCGCACCACGAACGATTTAAAATTCGTGTTGTGGCGCGACTCCAACTTCTCGACCCTCACTGTCCAGTTGGTCTTCGCTCGGACGTACTCCACAATCTCCTCTACCTTCGTGGTGTGAAGTAGTCGTGAAACATAGAGCTGCGTCGTTGGTATCGCCGGACGCAACACACTGGGTCTTTCCTGCGCGGTACCGCACTGGTTCCGACTAGGTGGCTTCTTCCTTTTCTTCCTCTCCACCTTCACAAAGCCATCCTCGTCACACGTGGCCGCTGCTGGGCCTTGCTGTTTCGAACCCTTGTTGGAAGGTTCACAGCCGCTCTTATTTTTCTTCCCCTTCTTCACCTGCGATACAGGCGTGGCGACAATCGCAGCGTAGGCACGTTTAGGGGTCGACGTACCTACACAAGTCACGGCCTCGACCGGCACCGAGTCAGCAACTACGGCGCATGTAGCAACGCGTGCGATGCAGCTGGTGACGCAGCGGAGCTCGCTGACTCAAAACTGCCGACGCTAGCGTTTCTCGCTCCGCAAAGTGTGCTCACGTTGGAGGCATCAGGCGACCTATTTACCTTTATAGCGTTGCGCAACAACTCCACTTCGGCACGTAGATCACCAATGACGTTATCCGACGCCTCCAACTTGGAATGTACCTCGACCAGGCTTGCTTTAATGTCAGAGTTGTTTAATTTTTAATATGGTTTGTTTATTTAATGGTTATGGTATTGGTATTGTAAGCATTAAATTCCAGTTTTTATTTATAAATTACAGACTATCCACAATGGGCCAGTTGTTTCACTACACCTTCCCAGCGTATCAATGGTCAACCTCTACTTCGTTTATCTAGTAGATCGCACCAAAGTGTGAAAAGGTGAAGAAATGTGTGAAGTAACTAAACATAGCCAGCATCCTGGTAAAATTTATAGTTATTTTATTTTATTAATTTAAATGTTTTGTTTCGTCTTGGATTGCTATAATTGAGTTTAATTATATTAATCTTGATTGTTTCTATTATTTTTACCTATTATTCATAAGAAAATAAATTATAATTAGAATATTTGTACGCCGTTGACGGCAAGACATAGCGCTCATTTTATAAATATTGACATCTATACTTTTGTTACCTATGTTCTACAAATAAAAATATTTGAATTTGAATTTAAATCCTTTTTCACTTCTCATGCTCTTTTACTCCCTGGGGAGTAAAAGTAATTCGTTTTTTAATTTCCTTCATGTGACATAGACAAACTCAAACTGCGAGTAAGCATACTGTGGAGTGTGGACCATACATCTTCATTGCGAAAATGTTGGGAGTCTAAGATCCATGGTTTTTCCGAAGAAGAAGGTGGCGCCATGTGTTTTCAATTGTTAATCTGTGGCTGGTTTAGAAGAAAAAACTGACCGCGAGTTTTCAGAATTTTTGTCGAGTGTATGTTTAGTTCATGAATTGTTTGATTTTTAATAAAATTAGATTTTTTCAGCGACAGTGAAGAGTTTGATTTCGAGCAAAGAGCAAAAGACATAATAGATAATCTTTTGCCGCCAAAATCGCGCAAGATTTTTTTTTGTTTTTTTACGGATGGGAAATTATCAAATGTATTCTCCCACTCTGTGTGGAGCGGGAGGGAGTGTCAGACTTTTACTGGCTAAAACCCACCCATGTTCATGGCCTGTCGTCATTAGACAGACGGACGGCTAGCTAGCCCATAGCTAACCGTCCACAGGCCCGCGTCTACGGTGGCCGATAGCCACCAAGTGGCCCCCGACGCCACGTGCGTCTCCCGCGGCGGCTGGGGCGAGAGGCTCTCTCCCTCTCACGTTTCGCCACCTCCTTCGCTAGCATGGCTGCTCCGCAGAAGGAGATGACGGCTTCCCATTCCGTCTCGCTCCGGACCATGGATTGAACCAGGGCCGGACGCGAGAGGTCGCCGTCGCCGCCGCTGTGCAAGATTTACCTTAAAACTTGAAAGTTTTATGCACTGG
This sequence comes from Xestia c-nigrum, assembly GCA_916618015.1. Taxonomy (NCBI): domain Eukaryota; kingdom Metazoa; phylum Arthropoda; class Insecta; order Lepidoptera; family Noctuidae; genus Xestia; species Xestia c-nigrum. Next base: position 22,292,234 of record OU745250.1, read on the forward strand.
AGGAATAACAAACGAATGTTTTTGTACTAAATTGACTATTTTTCTCAAACCACCGCTGGTATGTTATGGCTTCGTTTAGTCCCTCGATATAAATTATACTAATCTTCGCCGTAGTCCTTTTTTATTAATGTAAGGTGAGGGGGCATGAAGATATGTTAACTGACTTAAAAAAAAGTAGGTTCTCAGTTTGACCCTATGTATGTATGTATAAATGTATGTTTGTCCGCCATTATGTCGCGTTTGGCTGAACCGATTTGATGCGGTTTTCAGAAAAGTGATTGTTACATTCTAGAGAAGGTTTTAGTATACAACATTAATGGATATCACGTGACGGTGCCTGCATGGATCCGTTACGAAGTGTCATGTCTGTCTATTGTTTACACCAGTTCATAACATAACATCACGCCAGTACGCGTTATTATTCAAGGTGAAGGCAGCTTGAACATCATTTTCAATTTCAACATGACAGTTAACTACTTAGAGTCAGACATTGTAGTCTCTGGTGTGGTTGACTCAGGCGTTGAAGTCTCTGGTGTAGTTGGCTCAGGCGTTGAAGTCTCTGGTGTGATTGACTCAGTCGTTGAAGTCTCTCGTGTGGTTGACTCAGGCGTTGATTTTTCTGGTGTGGTTGGCTCAGGCGTTGAAGTCTCTGGTGTGGTTAATTCATGATTGAAGGGTTTTGCTTCCATGTAAATGTTTACTTCTATTGTACCACCACGGTGCATAGTAAAAATGAATGATGACGCACAAGTTAGTGCGGCAGTTGGTAGTACTGTTTTCATTTTTATCACTCAAGTCAATTTCACTGTATTTTCTCTCAATTCAAAATGGCATGGAGCCACACGTCATGTTATTATTCCACTCATGTGTCAACCATTCATTGCAATTTTGCTCAAACGTGTACCTCACACAGTGATCACTGACTGCGTAAGACGCGAAAATATCAACACTATGTGAATCATTTTGTTTTGCCACTGTTTCAGTTATGGCTGTAGAAATAAAATCTCTTAAGTTATATGTCATATTTTGTTTTAATCGAATAATCTTAGTTATTTATTATGGTCTCTGATAAGATAAAATCTATAAATATACTAGCTGACCCACGCAACTTCGTCTGCGTCACATAAGAGCGAAAAACGAACGGAAAAAAATGGCTATTAAAAAATAAGGGTTGATCGTGGAAGGGTGAATATTTAGGATTATACGTATTTTTGTATGTTGTATCATAAAAAAATAAAAACTGAAAATTTTGTCTAAAAAATAAAAATTTTTGGTGGACTACCCTTTACATTTAGGGGGATGAAAAATAGATGTTGGCCGATTCTCAGACCTACTCAATATGCTCACAAAATTTCATGAGAATCGGTCAAGCCGTTTCGGAGGAGTATGGGAACGAAAATTGTGACACGAGTATTTTATATATAAGAAGATAACGTGGATCGCTCGATTGCGTCCGTCTGTATATGTATTTGTATACTATTTGATTGCGTCCGTCTGTCTATGTGTTTGTATACTATTTGATTGTGTCCGTCCGTCTATGTATTTGTATACTATTTGATGCTCCTATAGTTAATTAACTACCGGGGGCTCTGCCAAGGGTTTCTTTGAAGAAAACAAATGAGTGGTTACGAAGACGTTTTAATACAGACTGAAAAAAAAATCGGTCAATACAATATTTTTACTATTTCATAGTTTCATAGTAAAATTCTACACCCAAAACATTTCAAATATTTTACAAAGAAAGTGGTCCCGCTATTTTAAAAATAAACCACTATAAATTCATGTGTTGAAAAACACAAGGCGTAATCTTAAACTGAACACACGAAATTCTAATACGAAATAGTACGACTACGTTGAAATAGTTACTATACTTTGAAAACTATGCTGTTATATCTCTGTAAGTAAAAGGTTCCCAGGTATGGTGCAGAACAAAAAAATATCGCAATGACATGTAGAACAAGTTCCTTTCAGCTTCGTTAAGAGGTAATTCAAATTCAAACATGCGTAATTCAAATTAAAATCATCAGTGAGTATAATGGCAATTAAACAAAAGTCTTAAATCATTCAGAAATAAAATAACAATAACAATCAATGAAATGATTAATTTAAAATCAAAAGAACCATAACCAATCATTCAAATTAAAAATAGTATAAGATAAAATATTGTACTATTGTTTCTTTACTTTTTGTGAAGAAAAAAGAGATGTGACGTTTAATAAATGAGTTATGCGTGCTGTGGTGGGGGATGCCCGTTGGAGGGAGCGCGGTGCAATGTGCCGCGCTCAGTCTAGTACGAGCAGTCCTAGCGACAGCACGCCTAACCCAGTAATATTGGAAATTGTGTTTTATTGTACAACCCTGACACCACCCTGATCGCTGCTGCTGCCTGGTTGCTGCTGCTGCTGCTGCTTGCTGGTGGTTTGACCCCAAACCCTAACTAGCGTCGGAGTGCACACCACATTGGCGACGAGGATAAAACTATAAAATTGAAAGTGTAAACAGTGTTTGTGTAGTAAGTGCAATTGTAACTCAAATTATATCTGTTTACGAAAATTGTTAAGCAAAAATATATAATTCTATTGTGAAAAAAAAAACAAGACCTTGGCTTGTGGTCGCAAAAGCGACTGCTAAGAATGGAATCATGGATTCAATTCCCTGGTCGGCCCAAGTGTTGTTGGGTGAATTTCTCAATAGCAGTCACGAAGTTAGAAACTTTACCCGGTTGATATTAGATACACCTTTGCCTGACTCATCACGTATAACCGGCGTGATGATATAATAAAATTAGTTGTTTTTGCTACCTACCTAATCATTCACATTCCTGAATGTTTAATAAAATAACTAGGTTCTATATACTTTATTCTCAAAAAGACAAAGAGCCACTTACATGAGAACTTATGTTAACATAATGTAAATATGTTTAGTCTAGGTAACGGTCACCGATAATCTTAATCCTAAAGTATTCTCAATTTATTTAGTCTTAAAATTACATAATTTTTAGATTGAGTAGGTAGTTGAGATAAACGTTCAAAGGTTCGTTAAAAAAAAAAAAAAACAAAATGCAAACTAACCATCATATACCTACTCATTGATGAATTCAATGACAATATAGTCCGTTTCTTTATTTTAACATGAAATATAATGTTAGATCAAAATACGTTCAACGGTTCGAAAAAAAAAGAAAATGCAAACTAACCATCATATACCTACTCATTGATGAATTCAATGACAATATGGTCCGTTTCTTTATTTTAACATGAAATATAATGTTAGATCAAAATACGTTCAACGGTTCGAAAAAAAAAACAAAATGCAAACTAACCATCATATACCTATTCATTGATGAATTCAATGACAATATGGACCGTTTATTTATTTTGACATGAAATATAATGTTAGATCAAAATACACTATATATATAACAACATCAACGGATTGTTGACCAAATCCACTCGCAAATAAAACGTGCCTATTGAAAAGTAATTTTCAATAAAAAAACAAACACCAAGTTCCTCTTCGACTACGTCGAATCAATGATGGGAGACACATGCCATCTATGGTTAAAATTAAATGAAAAACCAAATGACTGTCATAAAATCCATTAAGGGTACTGATCATTATGGGTTACTATTGGAAGAGTATCAAAAATACTTGATGTTTGATCACAGAATGATTTAAAATTCAAGATACGAGTACTCCGATTGGACAACATATCAGATCAAGCGCCATACCTATTCGTGCTCTGAGAATGTACCTTTTTAACGACGTGTTAATTATATGTTGGGTCCAGGACCAGAGTCCATGCATTGGTGCCCATAGTCCTTTTAGTTTAATCGAAATTTATTTTTGAAAAAAAAAACGTGCCTTCGAGAACATTTCTCGTAAATTGAAAAGAAAGAACATTGTGTTTATTTGGCATTGAAATAACTATACAATCTTACATAATACATAAACAAACAGCTTATAATGCCAAAAGGGCCTCAGCTCAGCATAATGTTAGATGGCAACACAAGGTGTGCCACATGACGCTGATTGTCAGCTGCAGCTCACGAGTGCCATACCATATATAAAAGTACTCTGTATGCCATACGCTCGACAACATAAACAAATGCAAATTCCAGTTTTACCAAGTACCCTTTCGATAATTTCGAAGCTATGGAGGTAAATTACCTCACCTATTTTTAAAACCAAACAAGAGTCATGACTGGCACGAGGGTTAAGGTATGTCGTGCATAAAACATTAAAATAATACAATCAAATGGTTGCGATTTATACAGGCAAATGAACGAATGAGGTTTTATTAATTTATACACTTTATATAAGATATAAAGTGTTTCTCTAAATAATTTGTGGCGAATTATAGCATTATTGACTATAAATAAGTACCACGGAATGTACTGGTTATAGTTTCGTTTAAAACTCAGTCCAAGGTCGAAAATAAATGATGATGTTATTTAAACAGCATTTTCGAGGAGCTCGTGGCCAAATAATATCAGCCACTCTGGTCAATCTTTAGGTTAAGCCATGCCTGCCTAGGTTGGTCTGTGGATAGGTGACCACTATTATATACCGAGTTTCCTCCGTGCCTCGGAATGCACGTTAAGCCGTTGGTCCCGGCTGTCATTTGTCCATCTTTGACAGTCGTTTCAGGTAGTCAGTGGCCCCAAAAGTTTGACACCAGTCTTATCAAGTGGTATTGTATTTCCCAGTATTAACTGAGTTGTGGAGGTCAGATAGGCAGTCGCTTCATGTAAAATACTGGTATTCAGCTGCATCCAGTTGGACTGGAAGCCGACCCCAACATAGTTGAGAAAAGACTAGTTTAACTATCTTCATGCTCAATGTACAGTGAATTTACTTATAGTTTTTTTTAACTTTTATCTCGTATGACCTCATTTGTTAACAGATGCCAACCTAATCAAGCCAATAAATGTTTGGTTAACACAAATTGCCTAAAATTAGGCAAGTAAGATCGCGGAAGGTGCGATACTGATAGATTACGTGGTTAATCGGTATCAGAACATTACTTATGTATAAACAAAGTAATTTGAAAAGGTAAACTATTAAATGAATGGTTGGTACCTATAAGTTAGCAATAACTCATACATTAAAAAGCTAAATAAAAACAGTAACCTTCTATCTGCGTTCTTATTTTTGCCATTATTCATACATCATTTCATAAAAAATTACGATCAAAATCTTGACAAATATTACTAAAAAAAAACAATGTTGCAACCAACTTATCACATGACATATCACTTCGTAGTGCTGACCGTAAACCCGAGTTTCATCATTACGATTAGAATGTTGCATTCAGCCTAATCGATACTCGCAATCAAATTAAGTTTGGAAAAAAGTTTTGAGACACAATGAAAACTCCTTGGTATAATTTCAAATAATTATATTTAAATTCTGAAATGAATTCTTTTATACTACTTTTTTAATAATATCATGTAGAATAGTAATTATTCGTTGCTTTTGGTTTACTTATTAATAGTTAATAAACACAGAACTCTCTAAACTCTAAACAAATAACGAAATTCTTACTTCAAGTCAACATTTTGATGATAATCTTTCCTTTAAAAACTTATGGATTTGGAGAAACGCCGTTGCCGAACTAGCACCGTGTGGCAAAATATGATGTCTCACAGTTTAAGCAAAGACAAAATTTGAAAATGAATTATTAATATTTTCAACCGTACGAACGGACAACCTCCTGCAAAATTCGCGTCGAATTTTTAAATTCAAAATTTAAATTAGGAATGTAATTGTGACTATACACATACATTCAGATTTATAAAGTATTTTTATTTACTTTAATCATTTATTGTGAATTTTGTTTTGTTATGTCTGAAGGTTGGATATAGTGCGCCAAGAATCGGAAAAATTGAATGATAAATAAATATTATGGATGCTGAAACCGTTGTTACTAAACCAAGCTTATCTAAGTATTCAAAATCAAATGAAAATTCATTATCTGCCTTGCCTTTTCCCATCTATTATGGGGTCGACTTCCAGTCTAACTGAAAACCAGTAATTTACATGGAGCGACTGCCTATCTGACCTCCACAACCCAGTTAGTACTGGGTGATGATACTACAAGTAACGACTTTCAAAGAACTACAAATGACAGCCGGGACCAACTGCTTAACGTACTTTCAGAGGCACTGAGGAAACTCTGTATGTAATGGGTCACCCATCCACAGAACAACCTAGGCAAGCAAGGCGTCCTAAACGTCGACCCGAGCGGCCGTTATTGTTTAACAACGAGCTCCTCCCTTCGGCCTCTCTTTCAAAATTAAATTAAAATTGACGATTAAAATTATTGTTCGGAAAAGGCGAGAAATAAATAAAATTATAAAGTCATGGGAAGGCCTTTGCCCACCAATGCGATAGAAAAGGGTGTTAAAAAAAGTATTTGAAAATAAAATACACCATTTTATTTTCCCAATAACTAATCCAACCGAACACAGTACAATAATCATACTATTCCCCATTTTGTTTACTAATTACAATTATCATGGTAGAAACCAAACCAATTTTCACCACACCCAAAAAATCAGTACCAAGATCCCTGGCATAGAGTATTTACCTTTTTTTTTTTTTTTTTTTTTTAATGGCTTCGCACGAGTATTTACCTTTCATCCCTGGCGCACTGACAACGAACGAAAAAAAATCACAATAAATTACCTACATTGAAGTACATGTAATTTTGAACAGCGAGTGCATTCTTAATTTAAATTTTGGTAAGGAAAAAAAATCGGCGCGAATTTAGCCTTTGGTCAATCTGTGCTGTTTATTGTTGGGTCCGGTTGGTACAATGTACGAAAAACTATTAATATTTCCTAACTAAAGCTTTTTAACAATGTTATAATAAATATAAACAAAATTGTTTTACTTTCCGTCTATCGATTTGCTTAATTCCGTAAATAAATTACTCGACTCCAATGAATTTTACAAAAAAAGAATCGATTTGAATAATCGCTATCACACATCACAAATATAAAAAAAAGAAAAAAAAAATGGCCGTCTATTTTCGAATACAAAATTAAGTAGTGGTCATGAATATTGCGTCTTATTGGTCCTATATTAGTAAATTACGCTAAGATCTGGGTATTCTCATGTTGTTTATAATATTTGAAATGATATTTGTCACATTTGTTGTCGAATCTGAACGTGTCTGTGTGTTAAAATGTGAAAAATAAAATGTAAACAAACAAGATTGGCGCGAAACTTTGACTTTGGATATAAAAATATATCATTACCACTGCTTATTAAAATTGAACTATGGATGAATTCGTCGCATAATTAAATGACGAGTTATTATTTCTCAACATAATGGAGCTTGGATGCCCGAAAACCCCAATTATTATGATTTTTGGCGTCGGCTAGCACTGCCGTCAAAATGGTGATGAACGTATTTACGCATTTGGATTTTATTAGGGTAAATTAAGAATGTTGCGCGCTAAATACAGAACTTTGAATGGCTCTAACATATGATATTTTTCTCCAACTCTCTTAATTAACGCACACTCATAGTCTTTCATAATCAGAACATTAAATATTAACATAAAAAATAAGGATGTCGTATGACTGAACCGCCGGCCCCATTCGGGGCCAGTACCGAGCCAGCGTAGGTTTCAGTGCCCGGCCCCGAATGGGGCCCGTACCGAACTTTATGGTTAATTGATCTACCCACACTGTCGTATTATTATATACTGGGTACTTTAAAATCATAAGTAAGCTAAAAAAGTATAACTAACCATCGAACAATATTTCTTTGGTACGTTCGGTCTACCTTCCATACAATATTATTTTTTTTGGTGATTTAAGAAAATTTAATAAAGACAACTATTGTTTGACTATAAACATACTATTAATATGAAAGAATAATAAAATATTTTACAAATAGTAACTATGATTCAGTTCTATTTGAAATTTGAAAAGTTTTTTTAGTTTCTTTCGTTGTTTATTTGTCAAAACAAATGAGTTATTGTTAAAGTGGTAATTCAGTTATGTCTGAAAGGTACCAGATAAATGGAAAAACTTGCTTGCAGGTCGCTCCATAATGTCTCAAATTTCTCCACTCCCTCTGTGGGTCTGCGTTGGGAAACATGGAAAAGAGGTCTCAAAAAAAAATAAGAATTAGATATGAAACCTAAAGTGCATTTTAAATATTACTGTTGAAAAATTAATAAAATAATTAATTGAAAACTAACCCTGTATGTGCGTGAAAAAAAAAGAGAAATGCAATTGGGTGTTGATGCATAGTCAGCAGTGAAAATACTATTGGTGAGGAAAATAGTGCTGAGTAGTTTAATTTTCCTTTTGTTTTCTCAACACGTTTAAGTGTTATCCTTGGAAAACAACAAGCACAGACAAATGACAATAGTCAAATTAGATAAACCCCAAACAAGAAAATATCAAAGCCCAAGAGCCTACATCTTGGGTCATTTATTTAATTCTCTAGTAAAAGTGGGTCTCGAGTCAATATTTCGAATTGAGTTAAGCGAGCTACACGATAAGTGACAAATACTTGCACTGACTGGACAAGTCCACTCCAGTCTATGTGGTTTTTATTCAAAAGATCATCTCAGACACTAATGTGCATAGTCCTTATGTGAATTGAGCAATATCTGTAGTTTAACAGAGACTATGACCTCTGAAGTTGTTTCGGCTGTTTCTTCCCAGAGTATTCAAGCACGAAACAACGACCCCATTAAGTTTAAAAAAAATACTTGCTAAAGGGTTTTAATAAACCTACTTGCAAAATAAACATAATTAATCAATTAATACTAAAATTCAAAGAAATTATATTAAATTCCTTAACTTGTCAGTTTATAAACCAGTTGAATTTCATTGGGAATCAAAGAAAATAATAAATAAGACGAACTGGTAAAATTAACCTCACCACTCGAAAAGTACAAAATTTGCGATAACTCGATTACGAGCAAATAAGATAAGATTAAATCAGGCATTTATTTTATAAACAAACAAATAAATGAGTGTACGAAAATCTGATTAAATTATTAAGGAAGAATTCAAATTGAATGCATTTAATAGACATTCGTATATTTTTACGAGCTATCAGAGAAGCCGTATGTTCTATAACTGTATACAATATTTTTGTAAGCGGGAAGGTAGTTATTTTTATCATTTCATCTATTATAACATGTTTGCATGAATAAAGAATTAAAAGATCCTTCAAATTAGGATTGTGTAATGTTATGCCAGCTTTAACATCATTTTCAATTTCAACAATAACATTAACTGTTTTGGCTCAGGCGTTGTAGTCTCAGGTGTGGTTTGCTCAGGCGTTGCAGTCTCGGGTGTAACCAGCTCAGGCTTTGGAGTCCCTGATGTGGCTGGATCAGGCTTTAGAGTCTCTAGTGTGGTTGTCTCAGGCGTTGTTAATTCTGGTGTTGTTGTCTCAGGCGTAGGAGTATCTGGTGAGCCTGGGTCAGGCTTTGTAGTCTCTGGTGAGCCTGGGTCAGGCATTGTAGTCTCTGGTATGGCTGACTCAAGCGTTGAAGTCTCTAGTGTGGTTGGTTGAGGCGTTGCAGTTTCTGGTGTGGTTGGCTCCGGCGTTGTTGTCTCTGGTATGGGTAACTCAGGCGTTGTAGTCTTGGGTGTGGTTTGCTCAGCCGTTGTAGTGTCAGGTATTGTTGGCTCAGGCGTTGAAGTCTCTGATGTGGCCGGGTCAAACGTTGGAGTTTCTGGTATAGTTGGCTCAGGCGTCAGAGTCTCTAGTGTCGTTGGCTCAGGCGTTGTTAACTCTGGTGTTGTTGGCTCAGGCGTAGGAGTCTCTGGTGAGCCTGAGTCAGGCTTTGTAGTCTCTGGTGTGGTTGACTCAAGCGTTGAAGTCTTTAGTGTGGTTGGTTTAGGCGTTGAAGTTTCTGGTGTGGCCGGGTCAAACGTTGGAGTATCTGATATGGTTGGGTCAGGCGTAGGAGTCTCATGTGTGGTTTGCTCAGCCGTTGTTGTGTTAGGTGTGGTTGGCTCAGGCGTTGTTGTCTTTGGTATGATTGGCTCAGGCGTTGGAGTCCCTGATGTGGCTGGGTCAGGCTTTTCAGTCTCTGGTGTGGCTGGGTCGGGCGTCGGACTCTCTAGTGTAGTTGACTCTGGTGTTGTAGTCTCTGGTGTAATTGACTCAGGCGTTGTAGTGTTTGGTGTAGTTGGCGTAGGGGTTGTTGTCTCTGGTGTGGCTGGTTCAGTCTTTGGTGTCTCTGGTGTGGATGGCTCACTCGTTGAAGTATCTGGTGTGGTTTGTTCGTCTTCGTAGACTCGGCAATAGCTTTCATCCATTCCAGGTGGTATGTAGCGAAATGAATCGACTAAAACTATGGAATTAGGCTCCGCTATGCCCATGATTGATATCTGAAACAAAGAAAGATGTTGGTCGCCTATCTACCATTACTGCACTGTACATACAGTTTAAATAAATAAAAATTGCCAAAACTTACGTAGCCTTGGTAAGTACCTTCCCGGAACAAGGTTATCTTCACAGTGTGCCATCCGCTCACAAAGTCTGAAGCAGAGGCGATATTCCAAGCATTTCCTAAGAACTCATTAGGGTTGTCTAACAGTGAGACTGTAACTACGAAGTTATTTAAGGGTTTTGCTTCCATATAAATATTCACTTCTATTGTTCCACCACTGTGCATAGTAAAAACGAATGATGACACACAACTTAGATCAGAGTAGGCAGCGGGCATAATAAAGGTAGCACTTTGGTTATTTTTAGCACTCAAGACGATATCACTATATTTGCCCTCAATCCAAAATGGCATGGAGCCACAAATCATATCCCGCTCATGTGACAACCATTCACTGTAATTTTGTTCAAACGTGTACCTCACACAGTGATCACTGACTGCGTAAGACGTGAATATAAATAATATTAACACTATGCGAATCATTTTGTTTCGCCACATGGAACAGAAAACAAAATGGCTGTAGAAACAAAATCTCTTTAATTTATGTGTCACATTATATTTTAATCGAATAGATATCTTAGTTAATTATTACTGGCTCTGATAAGATAAAATCTTTAAATTATATATATGTATATATTATGGAATCACCTGATCGCGTCCGTCTGTCTATGTATACTATTTGATGCCTTGAAACAAAACATTTAATATCAACGCCTCATTCAACGTCATTCGATCGCCATACGATCAGGTAGATATAATGAACCATTAACCTTTTGAATGTCTTAATTAGAGACACAATAGTAAGACAATAGCTTAAGTCGAACTGTGTAACTTAAGACATTCTAGAAGTAAGACATGGGCTTTTAATCTCAGTAGAAAAACTATCAACTAACTAAGAAGTGAAATAAATTTAAAAAACACAATATGTGCCAAATGTTAAATCACTACATAGTATGGTGGTATGGTATGGTGTTAGTGTTTAATAATAGTTTTTATAAGTTAGAATGTGTATTAGTTTATTGTTTTTGTTGTTTTGTTATTTGTGTATTTTATCTATGGGCCTTAGTTGCCTGATAATAAAATGATTTTATTATTATTTCCTTTATTTAATTATATACAAACCTTTTACGTTTTTTAAATATTATTATAAAACTATATATAAAAAACATTTAAAAATATAAAAAATTGTAGCCCACCGGTATCGGGAACAGAGTCCAAGCTACCGGCGGTCAGGGCTCCAGAGAGAAGAACCTCCTAACAATACGGGCCGTGTCCAAGAGTACCGCTTTCTGAATCAAGCCCTTGATCCAGCTGCCTAACGAGAGCCTCCTCAGGTGTTGGTCGAGGCTCTTGGCAATTAAGCCATGCGCTGACACGACTATCGGCACAATGATCGCTGAGTCCACTTCCCACATGTCGACAACCTCGCGAGCCAAGTCAAGATACTTTATTTGTTTATCTTTCTCGGCTTTCACGAGGTTCTCATCATGCGGGACCGTTATGTCAACAATCATTGCGCGCCGCTCTGATCGATCCATCACCACTATATCAGGCCTATTGGCTATAACAGTCCTGTCAGTGATGATGGATTGATCCTAGTACAGTGTGATATTGCCATTAACGAAAACTGGGTCGGGCACATACCTATAGTAGGGCACTTCCGATTCCACAAGATTGTATTTAAGAGCAAGTTGCTGATGGATTATCCTGGCTACAAAACCTTGTAGCCAGGATAATCCATCAGCAACTTGCTCGGACGGATAACGGAGAGTACTTGCACAGACACAACCGTGTCTGTGCAAGTACTCTCCGTTAGCTAGACGAGAACACCCGGAGATAATGTGACGGATTGATTCGCCTGGACGGTGGCATGCCCGACATATGTCAACCGTACCGTCCTTCACAATAAATCTCCGGTAGTTATTCGTCATCATTACTTCATCCATAATTGCACAGACAAAACCTTCGGTTTCTCCGAAGAGGTCCCCGGAACGTAGCCAGGACACGGACGCTAGAAAATCTACATCGGGCCCATGAAGGGCCCGGTAAAAGCGCCCGTGAAGCTCCTTGCCCTGCCATTCTTTCCTGCGGTCATCAGTAGTTAGTACTATAGGTTTGCGCCAGTTCTCTTTAGCCATGGAGAGCGGGGTGAGGCCCTTATCCATCGCGACCACATCTCGATGCATCTCCACGTCGGCTTCTTGGAAATATTCCCTGAGACTGCGTATCTCGCGATTGTGGAGAGTCTTAGCGTTTAAAAAGCCACGACCCCCACACTTCCGCGGGATATACAGTCTCATAACTGAAGAACGTAGGTCTAAAAAACTGGCGATGGAAAATCAGCGTAATTAAAAAAAAAAATTGCGGAATTTGTTGCTTTTTTGTTCCTAATTAGTTGCCAAAAAAAATTTTTTTTTGTTGCTCCAGCCGATCGCTAAAAATCGGCAACAACGCTAGTTTTTCATTATAATAGCGTGGGAATCACTCGATGTGGAATGATCGATCAAGCGAATAGGGGTCAATTTGTTGCTAATTTGTTGCTAAAAGATGCACAAGAAAAAAATTGAATAAACATAAAAATTGATTTTTGTTAATTATGCAAAAATAAATAATGTCCACGCCAGCTTAACTCTCAAGTTTTTCGTAGAAAATGCTAAATAAAAATGTGTTGCTTCTCATACTGAAGCTACTCTGAGCACAGAGAGTCAGCAACAAAATAAAAACTGAAAGTCGGATTACTTCGGAGATCGGTTTACGAAAAAGCCGGCCACGCCAGCTTAACTGCCGACTTTTCGGTGGAAGAACTATATTAAAAATTTGTTGCTGGTTAAATTGCAGCTAATCTGAGTACAAAGAGTCAGCAACAAAATAGAAACCGAAAGTCGGATTAGTTTTGAGATCGGCTTACGAAAAAACCGGATACGCCAGCTTAACTCTCGACTTTTCCGTATAAAACTATAGTTTAGTTTAGTATAGCACAAACAGAAGATTTACTTGTTGTCTGCAGGTAAACTGCTGACATGTTGTTTGTTTTTTTCTATGTAAGTCGTAACGTTAGTCATTTACTTTTACATTTCTCTTAATGTTAATTTATTTATTTTAAGTAGGTATTTATGCACCTTCTAGCCTGAAACACAGGTTCCACCTAGTTCAGGCAATAAGCAACAGTGCTCTATTTTACTTGTTTCTGATACTGAATTGTAAGTGTGCCCCTTTTGATGAATAAACGATTATTATTATTATTATTATTATTATTATAATAAAAATTTGTTGCTGTTTGTATTGCAGCTAGTCTTAGTACAAAGAGTCAGCAACAAAATAGAAACCGAAAGTCGGATTAGTTTGGAGCTTGGTTAAAGAAAAAGCCGCCACGCCAGCTTGAATCTCGATTTTTCTGTGGAAAAACTTTATTAAAAATTTGTTGCTGGTTAAATTGCAGCTAATCTGAGTACAAAGAGTCAGCAACAAAATAGAAACCGAAAGTCGGATTATAGACATCGGTCAACGAAAAAGCCGGCCACGCCAGCTTAACTCTCGACTTCTGTGGAAAAACTATATTAAAAATTTGCTGCTGGTTAAATTGAAACTAATCTGAGTACTACAAAGAGTCAGCAACAAAATAGAAACCGAAAGTCGGATTATAGAGATCGGTTAACGTAAAAGCCGGCCACGCCAGCTTAACTCTCGACTTCTGTGGAAAAACTATAGTAAAAAATTTGTTGCTGTTCGTATTGCAGCTACTCTGAGTAAAAAGAGTCAGCAACAAAATAGAAACCGAAAGTCGGATTAGTTTGGAGATCAGTTAACAAAAAAGGCCGCCACGCCAGCTTGACTCTCGATTTTTCTGAGGAAAAACTGTATTGAAAATTTGTTGCTGGTTAAATTGCAGCTAATCTGAGTTCAAAAAGTCAGCAACAAAATAGAAACCGAAAGTCTGATTAGTTTTGAGATCAGCTTACGAAAAACCGGCAACGCCAGCTTCACTCTCGACTATTCCGTAGAAAAACTATAATAAAAATGTGTTGCTGCTCATTCTGCAGCTACTTTTTGAACTCAGATTAGCTGCAATTTAACCAGCAACAAATTTTTAATAAAGTTTTTCCACAGAAAAATCGAGATTCAAGCTGGCGTGGCGGCTTTTTCTTTAACCGAGCTCCAAACTAATCCGACTTTCGGTTTCTATTTTGTTGCTGACTCTTTGTACTCAGACTAGCTGCAATACAAACAGCAACAAATTTTTACTATAGTTTTATACGGAAAAGTCGAGAGTTAAGCTGGCGTATCCGGTTTTTTCGTAAGCCGATCTCAAAACTAATCCGACTTTCGGTTTCTATTTTGTTGCTGACTCTTTGTACTCAGACTAGCTGCAATACAAACAGCAACAAATTTTTACTATAGTTTTATACGGAAAAGTCGAGAGTTAAGCTGGCGTATCCGGTTTTTTCGTAAGCCGATCTCAAAACTAATCCGACTTTCGGTTTCTATTTTGTTGCTGACTCTTTGTACTCAGATTAGCTGCAATTTAACCAGCAACAAATTTTTAATATAGTTCTTCCACCGAAAAGTCGGCAGTTAAGCTGGCGTGGCCGGCTTTTTCGTAAATCGATCTCCGAACTAAACCGACTTTCAGTTTTTATTTTGTTGCTGACTCTCTGTGCTCAGAGTAGCTTCAGTATGAGAAGCAACAAATTTTTATTTAGCATTTTCTACAAAAAACTTGAGAGTTAAGCTGGCGTGGACATTATTTATTTTTGCATAAT
This sequence comes from Xestia c-nigrum, assembly GCA_916618015.1. Lineage (NCBI taxonomy): Eukaryota > Metazoa > Arthropoda > Insecta > Lepidoptera > Noctuidae > Xestia > Xestia c-nigrum. The sequence continues at coordinate 22,307,430 of OU745250.1, forward strand.
TAACAAAATCAATTTTTATGTTTTTTCAATTTTTTTCTTTTGCATCTTTTAGCAACAAATTAGCAATAAATTGACCCCTATTCGCTTGATCGATCATTCCACATCGAGTGATTCCCACGCTATTATAATGAAAAACTAGCGTTGTTGCCGATTTTTTGCGATCGGCTGGAGCAACAAAAAAAATTTTTTGGCAACTAATAAGCAACAAAAAAGCAACAAATTCCGCCATTTTTTTTTAATTGCGCTGATTTTCCATCGCCAGTTTTTTAGACCTGAAGAACGTGGGTGATGCATTCGAAATGCCGTCAACAATTTACGGACCTTCGTATCCAGGGCGTCTAGTTCGGGTTGAGTCCATTTGAGTATGCCGAAAGAGTACATCAAAACTGGCATGACCCAACCGTTGAAGACACGCACCTTATTTCCGCCCGATAAAAGACTATTAAATACTTTTTTCAGGCGGCCAAAGAAGCGCTCCTTCAACGATTGCTTCATGTCAGCCACGTCAGTCGGCTCGGTTTACTTAGAGGACGGACGTGCCTCTCGCGATCGCGTGCCGTAGCTAGCAAAGTGCATACGCATCACAACAGTGTGGCCGACCCGTGCGTCATCAGTTCGCTCGAAGTTGTCGCAATGACCTAGATACTGTTTGTGCGAAAAATGCTTGATCATCTTTACATTTGTTAAGGCGAAGACATCTTTCACCGACATGGCTACGAAACCTCAGACGATAAATTTAACTACCAAATTGGAACATGAGCTGTTTAAGTATTACAGCAAAGAAAAGGCAAAGCGACAAGAATTGCAATGTCAAGTATTAGAGCTCAAAACCGAAATGGAAAAGTTACGCGAAATTTTGAAACATCAAAGTGATCAAGAAAAAAATAAGGCCACTGAAAAGGCCAACAAAGAGAGTTCATCCGAGCCTATCGAATATGAGACGGATGAGGAGGAACTAGCCAGAGAAACGGAGTGGATTAGGATAGAAAATAAAAGAAAGAAACGGAAGCTGAACCGTACGCTGACTCCCCCCTCTCAACACAATGCTAATAATGTACAAGAGAATATAAAACCCAAGAGAACGCCAAAGCCACCCCCAATAAATGTGCATGGTGTTAAAGATTACCAGTCATTCTATGACACAATAGCTAGTACTCAAGGCGATATGTTCACTATTAAAATGATGAACGGGGATAGCGTCAAAATAAATGCAACCAATGAAGATGCCTATAGAGAGATTACGAAGCTACTAACTTCAAATAATTTACTCTGGCACACGTATGAAAACAAACAAGCCAGGCCGATACGAGTGATGGCCAAAAAGCTGCATCATACATGCCAGCCAGAAAGAATTGTAGAGTACCTGAAAAACAAGGGCTACAAAATTGAAAATGCTGATATCAAACTGAGTTGGAGGAAAAAAGAACCACTCAACATGTTTATGTTGACATTTGAAAAAGATGAAGATATAAACAAAGTTTATGGAATCACCAATATTCTAGGGTGCAAAGTTGAAATCCACCCACTAAGAGCATCGACGCTAGTCCCTCAGTGCAAAAGATGCCAAGCCTATGGACACACCTAAAAATACTGTGCAAAAGAACCAAGGTGCGTCAAGTGCACGGGCAAACACCTCACAAGAGACTGCGCGAAACCGGCACAGGATAAACCAAAATGTGTTCATTGTGGTGAGCCACATCCAGCTAACTATAGAGGGTGTATAGTAGCAAAGGAGATGCAAGTATTAAAAAGTAAATACTCTAAAAGGCAAACTTCATCCCAACCAAAGAAGCATACTGAACCATCAGCTACCAAAGATACGAACGAAAAGAAGGGAATGACCCACCAACCACCTAAGCCGTCCTCGTACTCTCAAGTAGTCAAAAACAATATGGCGACCAGTTTGGAATCAAAACTCGACCAAATTTTAAGTCTAATGTCAACATTTGATGAACGGCTTATAAAACTAGAAATGAGTGCCAAAAAAGCTCCTATTCATCTGCGAAAATGATTACTAACCTCAAGATCATGGCTTGGAATGCTAATGGACTGCTGCAACACCAACATGAGTTACAAGTAGTCCTAGATACAGAAAACATAGATATATGCTTAATATCAGAATCACACTTCACACGACAATCATTTGTAAAATTTCAAGGCTACAAGATATATCATGCCCTGCATCCCGATAACGCAGCGAGAGGAGGCAGCGCCGTTATAATTAGAGAAACCATACAACATTATGAACAGACAAAATGTGAAGATCAGGAAATGCAAGTGATCGGTGTAACTATTAAAATGAAAAGATACGACTCGGTTACTATAGCGGCTATATACATCCCCCCAAAATATGCACTAAAAAAAGAGCAATACAAGACACTCTTAGCGTTACTTGGGAATAGATTTATATTAGGTGGTGACTTCAATGCCAAGAATACCTATTGGGGCTCCAGACTAACTACAACAAAAGGCAGAGAGCTCCTAAGTGCTATACAAGAAACAAAATCAGAGGTTCTTTCAACTGGAAAGCCGACATATTGGCCAACAGACTCAAGAAAAATTCCAGATTTAATTGACTTTTTTATATATAAAAGAATATCCTCCGACTTTATAAATGCCGAAGAAGGATTTAATATGAACTCTGATCACTCACCAATAATTTTATATACTAGTGAACATGTCAAACAAAGAGAAGGTATTCCGTTTCTCGTGAACAAGCTTACAGACTGGGAATCCTTTAAAATAGACTTAGAAAATAAAATAGACTTAAATATATTCATAAATGATAAGCAAAAACTTAATTTAGAATTAAGCAAATTTATTGTAGATGTCCAACAAAGTGCATGGGCTAATACACCCATAAAAAAAAGAACTGTGAAGATTAATTCTTATCCAAAAGAAATAACAGATCTGATAAGAGAAAAAAGAACCTTGAGAAAAAAGTGGCAGCTAACCAGGTTTCCCCAAGCTAAATAGAATAACCAAACAAATTAAGAAGGCAATTGAGACATTTCGAGATGAAAATTTAACTAGGCATCTTCTTCAACTGACTAATGATCGATCGACTGATTACTCACTATGGAAAGCCACAAGGAACCAAAAACAACCTATTGCTCACATACCACCAATAAAAGAACTAAATGGACTATGGGCAATAACTAACGAGCAAAAAGCATCAAGGTTTGCCCAACACTTAGCGGACACTTTTACACACACCGAGAGCGCTGATCAAGATCCCCACTGGGAACAACTACAACAACCAGATCAAGAGATAAAACTTGTAACACCAAAAGAAGTTTCTAAAGAAATCAGAGATCACATCAGTCCAAAAAAATCCCCTGGTTATGACCTTATCACAGGGGAAATCCTAAAGAATCTACCAAGAAAAGCCTTAGTAAAACTTACTAAGATACTCAATGCTTCTTTTAGACTAAAGCATGTTCCAGACCTATGGAAGGTTGCAGAAGTAATCATGATCCCCAAAGCAGGGAAACCACCTCAAGATGCATCATCATACAGGCCTATCTCCTTGCTGCCAGTGATGTCAAAGCTTTTCGAGAAACTGCTTTTAAAACGACTGAAACCTATTATAGAAAATAGCAATATTATACCAGACTATCAGTTTGGATTCAGAGAAAAACATTCAACTATAGATCAGGTACATAGAATTACAACAGTAATTGAAAAAGCTCTTGAAGATGGGAAAGTATGCACCACTGTATTCTTAGATGTAGCCCAGGCTTTTGACAAAGTTTGGCACAAGGGATTGATTTATAAACTAAGAACTATGCTGCCAAAGCAGTTCGCAGACATATTAGAATCATATATATCTGATAGAGTCTTTAGAGTAAGGCAAGAAAATGCTTATTCTGAACTAAAGGAAATAAAAGCTGGTGTACCACAAGGAAGTGTTCTAGGTCCGGTCCTGTACCTATTGTACACATGTGATATACCAGAACTAGAAAATGCAATTATTGCTACTTTTGCTGATGATACCGCAATAATGTCCACAGGATCTAATCACAAGGAAGCTGTGGTAAAAGTACAAACAGCAATCAATCAATTCTATGATTGGACCAAAAAGTGGAAGATCAAGTTGAATGAAACAAAATCCATTCACATTGACTTCACTAACAAGAAATCGCAACACAACCCGGTGTACATAAACAACAAAAGTGTACCGTACGAAAACACTGCCAAATATCTTGGTATGACTTTAGACACAAAGCTTCGCTGGAAAGCCCACGTCAAAAAGAAACGAGAAGAATTAGAAATTCGATACAGAAGCATGAACTGGTTACTAGGAAGGCATTCCGCGTTATCAGTTCCTAACAAAATCCTTCTCTACAAATCAGTCCTTATGCCAGTATGGACCAATGGAATACAACTATGGGGTTGCGCCAAAGAAAGCAATGTAGATATTATACAAAAATTCCAGAACAAAGTACTCAAGAACATCATTAACGCGCCTTGGTATATAAGAATTGATGACATCCATCGGGACCTGAATATAGAGTTCGTAAACAGTATAATCCAAAAATATGCAGAAGCTCACGTACATCGGCTTCATCATCATGTTAATGTCGAGGCCATCCAGCTCCTCGATAACACGGACATAGTAAGAAGGCTCAAAAGAACTAAACCTTTTGAGTTAGTGTAGTGTTATATATTTGTGACTTTACCGCGAGTGTAATATAGTACCTAGCTATTTATATGGACACAAGAACAAAGTGACTTCGCCTTAATAGACGCTAAGTAAACGCAATGGACGTGCTCTTAGATATAATTTTACTTTTAGCAAATTAAGTTAGATTAAAATTGCTTATTAGCCTTATTAGGCTAGATTGTAATATAAATAAATACATGTATATAAAAAAAAAAAAATGTCAGCCACATTGATGCTCAGCGCTTCCGACATACCCAAATACTTGTAGGTTTCGCTTGCTGAGGGGGATCTAAGATTTATGGAATCTGAGAGCTGGGTTCCCACAGATTCCACAATCTCCCCTCGCTTTACATGCATGATAAAGATTATTATTATTATTATTATAGTATAAAACAAAGTCGTGCGCCGCGTTTGTTTGTCCCTATGTATGCTTAGATCTTTAAAACTACGCAACGGATTTCAATGCGGGTTCTTTTAATGGATAGAGTGCTTCAAGAGGAAGGTTTTAATGTATAATTTATACGCGGACGAAGCCGCGGGTATTAGCTAGTAGAAAATATTTCGTTAATCGTTAGGTCCTCGGTACCAGTCACCACTTTACTAATTTACTGACTACACGGGAAACCATTTTACAAAAGTTAATCCCTGTTAATTTAATGAATTTTGTAGAACAAGCATCTTAAACAAAATGTGTTTTTAAGCTGGAAATTATTGTGACTGTTTCGTCAATATAACAGGTTTGAATGAATAGGGAATTAAAAGATTCTATATAATATTATTATTCAGGGTTAAAGCTGCCAAGCTTTAACACTATTTTCAATTTCAACCATAAAGTTAACTGCTTTGGTTCAGGCATTGTAATCTCTGGTGTAGTTGGCTCAGGCGTTGAAATCTCTGGTGCGGTTAATTCTGTAGTTGGAGTCTCTCGTATGGTTGACTCAGGCGTTGGAGTATTTAGTGTGGTTGGCTCAGGCGTTGAAGTCTTTGGTGTGGTTAACTCTGTCGTTGGAGTATCTGGTGAGGTTGGCTCTGTTGTTGGAGTCTTTGGTGTGGTTGGCTCAGGTGTTGAAGTTTTTGGTGTGGTCAACTCTGTTGTTGGAGTCTCTGGTGTGGTTAACTCTTTCGTTGAAGTCTGTGGTGTGGTTGGCTCGGTCGTATTAATTTCTGGTGTGGTTGGCTCTGTTGTTGGAGTCTTCGGTGTGGTTGGCTCAGGCGTTGAAGTCTTTGGTGTGGTTAACTCTGTTGTTGGAGACTCTGGTGTGGTTGGCTCAGGCGTTGAAGACTCTGGTGTGGTTGGCTCAGGCGTTAAAGTCTCTGATGTGGTTGGCTCAGGCGTTGAAGTCTCTGGTGTGGTTGGCTCATGCGTTGAAGTCTCTGGTGTGGTTGGGTCATGCGTTGAAGTCTCTGGTGTGGTTGGCTTAGGCGTTGAAGTCTCCGGTGTGGTTGACTCAGGCGTTGAAGTCTCTGGTATGGTTGACTCAGGCGTTGAAGTCTCTGGTGTGGTTGGCTGAGGCGTTGAAGTCTCGGGTGTGGTTGGCTCATGCGTTGAAGTCTCTGGTGTGGTTGGGTCATGCGTTGAAGTCTCTGGTGTGGTTGGCTTAGGCGTTGAAGTCTCCGGTGTGGTTGACTCAGGCGTTGAAGTCTCTGGTATGGTTGACTCAGGCGTTAAAGTCTCTGGTGTGGTTGGCTCTGTTGTTGGAGTCTCTAGTGTGGTTGGTTCAGGCGTTGGAGACTCTGGTGTGGTTGGAGTGGTCATTGGAGCCTCTGGTAGGTCTATCTCAGGCCCTGGAATCTCTTGTGTCGTTGTCAGCTCTGGCGTAGGTGGGTTAGGTATGGTTGGTTCATCTTCGTAGAGTCGGCAAGTGCTTTCATCCACACCAGGCGGTATGTAACGAAATGAATCTACCAAAACAGTAGAATTTGGCTCCGCCACGCCCCTGATGGATATCTGAAACAAAAAAAGTTGGTAGTTCTGCATATGTATCACTACTATACACACAAGATGTTTGTTGTTCTTGTGTTTTCTGTTCCGTTTAAGTTTCTTTATTTACTTTTATTGTTTAGTTTTAAGTTTTTATTTTATTTTATTTTATTCCTATTTTTGTTATGCTGTGTGCACTTCCGGCATAAGCCAAATAAATATGTTTTTTTTTATTTCAAATTAATATTGTCAATACTCACGTAGCCTTCGTAAGTGCTTGGGCCGACCAAGTTTATCTTTAGAGTGTGCCATCCGCTCACAAAGTTTGGGTCATTGCCGACATTCGCAACATTTCCTAAATACTCATAAAGGTAACCGTTAACTCGTGAGGTTGCTACTACGATATAATTTGAAGGGTTTGCTTCCATATAAATGTTCACTTCTATTATACCACCGCGGTGCATAGTAAAAATAAATGATGACACACAACTTTGTTCAGGAGTGGGCGTAATAAAGGTAGTACTCTGGCCATTTTTATTATCACTCATGTCAATATCACTGTATTTGCTCTCAATCCAAAATGGCATGTAACCACAAATCACATTCCGCTCATGATTCAACCATTCATTGAAATTTTGCTCAAACGTGTACCTCACACAATTATCACTGACTGCGTAAGACGCAAAAATACATAATATAAGAGCAACGCGAATCATTTTGTTTCGCCACAAGGAACAGTTTTGGCTGTAAGAACCAAATATCTTTAATTTATAAGGCATATTAGATTTTAATCCAGTAGATAATAGATTTGTTATTTATTATGGGCTCTGATATGATAAGATCTTTAAATATATAATTTAAAATCACCCGATAGCGTCCGTTTGTCTATAGTTGCAATTAATGCACCTTGGAACAAAATGTTTACGAACAGCGTTATTTGATCGCCAAAAAAATCGTGTAGATACGGTAATGAACTAGTAAGAGGGGAGTGTTCTGTGGTAATGAATCCTAAGACTAAACAAGGACATAATTCGGTTGTTATTGCGAATGGATTTAAAGAGATACAAGACATGGATACAACTCGCAGTGATCTTTGGCTAATTTGATCTGATAACGTGATCGGTGGAGACAAATCCTGTCCAATTCCGGAACCTACAAACACTCTATCTGTCTTTAGAGGTTTGGGTTGTGGATAAGTCTTACACTCATCCACTGCATTACATACTCTAAAATTCGAGAGCCAGAGCCACCACATTTCGATGTTCCTGGTTAAACAGCAATAATCGTAACTAGTTGACGGTTTGAAAGCCTTAAAAAAGACACTAAACTAGTCTTACAAAAGGGTATCGTCTTAATCAGTACTTACTGCGTTGTGGAGGTCATCTGACCTCCATAAGCAGTTGCTTTATGTGAAATGTAAGTATTATACTGAATCTGGCTCGACGGAAAAGTTGGCTAATCAGATGATGACGAAATCTAACGGGATTATAAGATAATGACGACAATAAGTGGTATCATAATCCAAGTGAATACTTATCAGAGTACTACCCAAAATGTGCATTAGTTAAGGAATGTTGTCGACAGCAGTTTATTATGATTTCATGATACAAATATTAACTTATTCTCATTTTAGTTTATTTATGTTTGAAACTTAAATTATCGTCAGAATACTTAAAGCCGTTTTAAGGAAATTTTGAGACGCCTAGCTGAGGCTTCGTGTTACCGAAAGGATGGCTTTTATCTCGGCCAGAGGCTAAGTGTTGCCATACAACGTGGTAATGTTGCCAATCTCTTGGGTTACACACTACAAAAAAAAATATTAAAAAGAAAGGGAAACCTCAAATTGAAAATAGTTTATAGACATCCGTATATTTGTGCCGTTTCTGAGCTACCAGAGAAGCTTCATGCACAGAAGTAAATAATAAAATAAAATTTTCAAAGGTTAATGTCAGAGTTGTTTAATTTTTAATATGGTTTGTTTATTTAATGGTTATGGTATTGGTATTGTAAGCATTAAATTCCAGTTTTTATTTGTAAATTACAGACTATCCACAATGGGCCAGCTATTTGTTTCACTACACCTTCCCAGCGTATCAATGGTCAACCTCTGCTTCGTTTATCTAGTAGATCGCACCAAAGAGTGAAAAGGTGAAGAAATGTGTGTAGTAACTAAACATAGCCAGCATCCTGGTAAAACTTTTAGTTATTTTATTTTATTAATTTAAATGTTTTGTTTCGTTTTGGATTGTTATAATTGAGTTTAATTATTAACCTTGATTGTTTCTATTATTTTTACCTATTATTCATACGAAAATAAATTATAATTAGAATATTTGTACGCCGTTGACGGCAAGACATAGCGCTTATTTTATAAATATTGACATCTATACTTTTGTTACCTATGTTGTATAAATAAAAATATTTGAATTTGAATCCTTTTTTTACTTCTCATGCTCTTTTTCCTTCATGTGACATAGACAAACTCAAACTGCAAGTAAGTATACTGTGGAGTGTGGACCATACATCTTCATTGCGAAAATGTTGGGAGTCTTAGATCCATGGTTTTTCCGAAGAAGAAGGTGGCGCCATGTGTTTTCAATTGTTAATCTGTGGCTGGTTTAGAAGAAAAAACTGACCGCGAGTTTTCAGAATTTTTGTCGAGTGTTTGTTTAGCAGAGTGTTTGTCAGCGACAGTGAAGAGTTTGATTTCGAGCAAAGAGCAAAAGACATAATAGATTATCTTTTGCCGCCAAAATCGCGCAAGTTTTTTTTTGTTTTTTTACGGATGGGAAATTATCAAATGTATTCTCCCACTCTGGGTAGAGCGGGAGGGAGTGTTAGACTCTTACTGACTAAAACCCATCAAAATCAAAATCAAAATATTTTATTTCACATAGGCCTGGATGCACTTATAAAACGTCGAAAAAGGTGCACGGTTCGCGTTGGTCGATTCCATGGAGAAGAACCGGCAAGAAACTCCATGGTTACTCTTTTCAAATCATTTGGTATTACAATATTATTGTTTCGTTACAGCATTAGTACTAAAGTATGGGGGGACAGCGTAGGCCCGACAATAGGTCGTTGCTTGCTATACAAAAAATGTAAAACAAAAGGAATATTTAACAAAAGTTAAACAGCATCCGGGAATCTAAAAGGCCTTCAATGTTCACTCATTCACAAATAATAGGTAAAAAAGCATCTATATAAAGGTAAGTAAATAAAAAAATAAAAAGAATATTTAATTAAAGAACTAAATTAAACAAGTGACACAAATATTGTCATCAGTGCTGAAACTATTCTGAGCAAAATATGAGAAAAAATGATTTGAAAACTACTGTAATAATCTGAATCCAAAAGAAAAAGAATAATGAGATTGAGAATAGTTAGAGACATCCACAAATCTGTGCCGTTTATAATGAGCTACCAGGGAAGCCGCATGCGCAGAAGGAATCATAGCCAAACTTCTTTGTCATCAACGTAGTCCTTGATTTTGTAATATGCTTTTTTCATAAGGACACGTTTAAAATAGTTCTTGAACTTTCCATCGGTCAGTTCTATAACTGACTTTGGCAACTTGTTATAAAAGCGTATACTGTTTATAATAAAAGACTTGCTAGTTTTTGTTAATCTGAATTTAGGTGTTACAATTTCATGTTTACTGCGTGTATTTTTATTGTGGAAGTCGCTTCTAATTTTGAAAAGCCCTCGATTTTTGCGGACATATAAAATACATTCAAAGATATAAAGTGAAGGCAGAGTTAGTATATCGATCTCTTTGAATTTTTCTCTGAGTGACTCGCGAGGACCCATTTTATAAATCGCGCGGACTGCCCTTTTTTGTAGTATAAAAATGGAGTCAACGTCTGCTGCAGATCCCCACAGCAGGATGCCGTAAGACATAATACTGTGGAAATAAGCATAGTAAACTAACCTAGCTGTGGCTACATCCGTTAACTGCCTTATTTTCCTAACTGCATATGCAGCTGAGCTTAACCTACCTGAAAGAGTTCTAATGTGCGCGCCCCACTGTAATTTTGAATCTATAGTAATCCCTAAGAATACAGTTTCCGCTATAACATCAAGTTTATTGCCGTCAAGATTTAAATTAAGATCACGTTGTGGTACATTTGGTAAGGAGAATCTTAAACACTTAGTTTTGCTTGCATTCAATAAAAGATTATTAGCAGCGAACCAATTTGAGAGAACGGTTAGACTTTCGCTAACATGTTGGACAAGCGTATCCTTTCTATTTATTTTAAAAATTAGCGAGGTGTCATCAGCAAATAAAATTATATCTGATAATTTGGCCATCATATAAGGGAGATCATTAATGTACACAAGAAATAGGAAAGGACCGAGAATTGAACCTTAGGGCACGCCTATCTTGACTAGAGACCCGGAGGACGTCGCCCCATTTACATTTACTTTTTGCTGCCTGTTTGACAGATAAGAAAGAACCAGATCAGCAGCTTGACCACAAATTCCATAGTGGTGTAATTTACACATCAGTGTGTTGTGGTCCACGCAGTCAAACGCTTTAGAGAGATCACAGAAAATGCCAATGGCATCTTGGGACTTCTCCCAGGATTCCAAAATGTGAGTGATAAGTTTAACTCCCGCGTCCGTTGTCGATCTGCCCTTCGTGAATCCAAACTGCTGACTGTGCAAAATCCCATTTGAGTTAAAGTGAGATAACATTTGGTCCAGCATGATTTTTTCATAATTATTTTACTCAACGCTGGAAGCACAGATATAGGTCTATAATTAGAGGGATCATTCTTACAACCAGATTTGAAAATTGGTACTACTTTACTAAGTTTCATTAGATCAGGAAATTTACCGCTATCCAAACATTGATTGAATATGCCTGTTAGGATAGGGGCGATTGATTCGATAATTTCTCCAAGAACCTTGACGGATAAGCCCCATAAGTTTTCAGTATTCTTTATGTTGAGACTTTTGAACGCGTTTATAATAGTAGCAATACATATTGGTTTAAATTTAAAGTTTGGTATATCCGCAGTAAAATTTTCTTTAAGCAAATCTTCAGCTAATGTAGATGAAGAAGGGAGAGATTTTGTAACTTCTAGCGGAATATTATTGAAAAAACTTTCTAGTGTCTCAGCCACTTCTAGCTTGTCAGAAATGGTCTGATTATCTATTTTCAAGGACAATTTGGTCTGATCACGTTGTTGTGACTTTCCAGTTTCTTTGTTAATAACCTGCCACACTGTTTTTATTTTATTATTAGAAATACCAATTTTGTTAATTATTATCTGTGATTTTGCTTGAGCGCAGACACTTTTGAATATTTTTGAATAATTTCTAACATAAGTATGAAAAACTTGATCTGAGGTTAGAGATTTTTCGTGATATAAATTATATAAATTATCTCTGCTTTTTCTTATTCCCGCGGTAGCCCATTCACTAAACTTTGATTTAGAATTGACTTTAACTGTTTTCAAAGGACATGTTTTATTGCATTCTTGGCAAACTGTAGAAAATAATGTGTCATAGTTTAAATTGGGGTCTTTTGAATCAAAACAAGCGTTTGAAAGGTTACTTAGAACATTAATATTAAAAGATTTAAATTTATTTTTATTAAGAGGTCTTATTCGAATAGTTTTAGCTAAGTGCAACTTTTTGTCCAAATCAAAAAATACAAGTTGACCAGTATGGTATGACCTAACGCTACTAATTAAGAACGAATTTTTAACGTTACAATTAGTAAATACATTATCTATGCAGGAAGCTAAAGTTGCCGTTATTCTAGTTGCTTCATTAAATAAATATTTTAAATTGAATGATTTAAACAATGAGATGAGCTTACATTTTTCGGGAGAATCGACTAGCAGATCAATATTTAAGTCACCACAAACAAAAACTAATTTATTATCCCTGAAAAGTTTACTTAATATTTCTTCCATTGTGATTAAAAACAATGTAAATTAGTCCCTCGATATAAAATATACTAATCTTCGCCGTAGTCCTTTTTTATTAATGTAAGGTGAAGGGGCATGAAGACATGTTAACTTAAAAAAAAAGTAGGTTCTCAGTCCGACCCGTATGTATATATGTATGTTTGTCCGCGATTATCTCGCGTTTGGCTGAACCGATTTGATGCGGCTTTCAGAAAAGTGATTTTTACATTCTGGGGAAGGTTTTAGTATATAACACTAATGGATATCACGTGACGGTGCCCGCATGGATCCCTTTTTTTACGAAGTCTCATGTCTGTCTATTGTTTACACCAGTTCATAACCAGTACGCGTTATTATTCAAGGAGAAGGCAGCTTGAACATCATTTTCATTTTCCACATGACAGTTAACTGCTTTGAGTCAAACATTGTAGTCTCTGGTGTGGTTGACTCAGGCGTTGAAGTCTCTGGTGTAGTTGGGTCAGGCGTTGAAGTCTCTGTGTGATTGACTCAGTCGTTGAAGTCTCTAGTGTGGTTGACTCAGGCGTTGAATTCTCTGGTGTGGTTGGCTCAGGCGTTGAAGTCTCTGGTGTGGTTAACTCAGGCGTTGACGTCTCTGGTGTGGTTAACTCAGGCGTTGAAATCTCGGGTGTGGTTGGCTGAGGCGTTGAAGTCTCTGGTAAGGTTGGCTCAGGCGTTAAAGTCTCTGGTGTGGTTGGCTCAGGTGCTAAAGTCTCTGGTGTGGTTAACTCAGGAGTTGAAGTCTCTGGTGTGATTGACTCAGGCGTTGTAGTCTCTTGTATGATTGGTCCGTCTTCGTAGAGTCGGCAATATCTTTCATCGACACCAGGCGGTATGTAACGAAATGAATCGACTAAAATAGTGGAATTTGGATCCGCTATGCCAAAGATGGATATCTGAAACACACGTGGTCCGGCTTTGTACCATTACTGTACACATAGTTTAAAAAATAATATTGCCATTACTCACGTAGCCTTCGTGAAGCATGAATATCTTTAAAGTGTGCCATCCACTCACGAAGTCTAGATCATTGGCGACATTCCAAGCATTTCCTAAAAACACATTAGATTTTTCTATCCTTGAAGCTATAACTATGACTTGATTGAAGGGTTTTGCTTCCATGTAAATGTTTACTTCTATTGTACCACCACGGTGCATAGTAAAAATGAATGATGACGCACAAGTTAGTGCGGCAGTTGGCGTAATAAAGGTAGTACTGTTTTCATTTTTATCACTCAAGTCAATTTCACTGTATTTGCTCTCAATTCAAAATGGCATAGAGCCACACGTCACGTCGTTATTCCACTCATGTGTCAACCATTCATTGCAATTTTACTCAAACGTGGATCTCACACAGTGATCACTGACTGCGTAAGACGCGAAAATATCAACACTATGTGAATCATTTTGTTTTGCCACTGTTTCAGTTATGGCTGTACAAATAAAATCTCTTAAGTTATATGTCATATTTTGTTATAATCTTAGTTACTTATTATGGTCTCTGATAAGATAAATCTATACATATATAATGTGGGTCGCCCGATTGCGTCCGTCTGTTTATGAATTTGTATACTATTTGATTGCGTCCGTATGTCTATGTATTTGTATACTATTTGATTGTGTCCGTCTGTTTATGTATTTGTATACTATTGGATGCTCCTATAGTTAATTAACTACCGGGGGCTCTGCCAAGGGTTTCTTCGAAGAATGATGAGGAGAACAAGTGCCTTTCGGCTTCGTTAAGAGGTTATTTACACCCTTATAGAATACAATGTACAGTCAGCAAAACAGTTTGTTATGCAGGCTAGCAATCTTCTTATTATTAATTATAAGTGGAAAAGGGTTTAATCAATCTGTTTGCAATTTTATCTAAATCCTTTCAGGAGTTTCTGAGAAAGAATAACAATAATCGATCTTTACAGACTTTTACATGTCGTAAGAAGATTGCTAGCCTGCATACCTAACTGTTTTGCTGACTGTACACTCGTAGGCGTTAGTGTAAGAGGAATGCAAGCCTAAAACGTAATAATTAAGCTATTTATTACAATTTGATCTCGCGTCTCCCGCAATAATCAACCTTACACATAAATACAACACTACACACACACACACTACACTACACACACACAAACACACTACAGTATACACTACAAATACTACACGTGTACAAGTACAGTATAGTACTAAAGGGATCGGGGATATTAATAAGAGCCACCACATATGGATATGCCACCACATATGGTTTGGAAGTCTGACAACCAGTTTGATCGTATTACTCAGTACTTTCTGGGTTGTGAAGATCAGGCCCCTTATTCACAACCATTCGACTCGCTTCCGATTCGGAAAGTCGTGTGTCTATCTCGCTCGTTTTCGTAATGCCAGAAGAAGACAGATATACGAGTTGTTGAATCGGAAACGAGTCGAACGTTTGTGAATACGGGGTCAGATCACTACTGATCTGACCTGACATGAAGTGACATGAAGTGACTACTCACTTCATGTGAAATACTGACTTATATGGCTCGACTGTAAGTCGACTTCAACATGGTTGGGAAAAGTTGACTAATTGGATGATGACGATATTCTGGGAATCCCAGTGTTTCATTCCGTGTTTTAGTGTACCTATATCAATTTCCTGAAATGGATATAAAACGACTTTTTATCAAAGTACCGTTGTAAAATTATTTTTAATCAATCAACAGGTAAACAACTAATAATTCCACTTAATCGCGATGACTGTACTAAACCTGTATATTCTTAAGGGATTATAATATAATAACGGCAATAAAATGTTATCTTATTCCATTTAAATAACTTTATCAAAGGACTACTCAAAATGTGCACTAGTTCGGGATTATTGTTGGCAGCAATTTATTATGTATTTTTTTAAATATTTGCCAATACAAATTTTGGTTTATTTCATCCAAAAACATTGTGTTTTCTTTCATTTGACTTTTAGTATATTATAATATGAGCAGATATTTATACTTTCTTATACATCTGCCGTGAAAATGGTTTTGTGATACTTCGTAATTTTTTCTTTATTTATTATAAATAAATAGTTATAATAAATCTTTTTAGGTGTCAGTTCACATAACAGCACGTCATAATTATGGTTAGCATACGTTTAAATGTATGGAGAACAACCATTTATCATTCAAAGTTTTTCAAGAAGACCATAATGTCTTCATAATCTGTCTCGCCTTTACCCAACTATGTTGGGGTCGGCTTCCAGTCTCTCTCAACTTAAATTAGTATTATTTATACCTATCTGATTTACACAACCCCGTTAGTTCCGGGTTATACGATACTCCTTGGTAAGACTGGTGAAGGTGGTCAGATTTTTGGGCCATTGACTACCTGCTACGACTGTCAAAGATCTACAAATGACTGCCGAGGCCAACGGCTTAACGTGCTTTCTATAACAAGCGGTGCGTGCTTTTTAAGACCAGCCGCCTTCGAGCAATAAAAATAGATCTTTAACTTTCATTGTCGATTTTTATTGATACCTCCCGCTTGAAGATTAAAAGCCTCCAGCTCTCGCAGGTGAGTCTATCTCTGGCTAAGTGTGTAGCGCCCGAAATTTTCACTGTTACTTATTTGTATTTGGAGCACACACATATATTTTTTCATTACAATTGTCTTATGTTCTCTTTTTCATCACACATACACTTTTTTTATTATTACGGTTAATTTAATATTTAATTTTGGCGGTATGTATTGGATGCTCATATCCATAGACCAACCCGTTCGTCTTCTAGTATTTAGCCACGAGCTGCTTATAAAAAACACCACTAAAGTTATTCTTTTTCTTAAAAGAAAACAATTTAGTTCTCACCGAAGTCTAATGCGAGCACGTTTCCGTACTTAAGAGGCTGGGTATATTCTACGTGGCCCGGTCACCAGTTATAGCCATGCATGCAAACCACACGGGACCATTACTTGTGACAATTTGTGGGAGGCTTACGTCCTGCTCCTTGGTCCACATCTTAACTAACAGCATAAGGTACCGTGCATGTGAAAATGGGAAATTGGGGACGTAGGGGAGAAGCAGGGATTATGGCATAAGGCGACGTAGGGAGTGTACTGCAGTGTCATAATTAAAACAAAGAACAATTTATGTTGACTTGTATGTATGGTTTTACGAGTCTATACTATACAGGGTGTAAACCACCTCATCACAAAGCCGTCAACCAAGCATTCTGTACATCAAACTAAGTAACTTTACGTAAAAATTATTGCTGAGATACAACTTTTTTTTTGAGGTTATATATCATTTTTTGTTGTAGAACTCAATGTTACGCACATCAAACATTGTGTTGATGAATGGATTGAATAGTACGGGGGTCTTGGAAGTGTTAAAAGTCAAAATCTTACAAAAAAACTAGTATTTAAAAAAAAAGTTGTATCTTTGACCCCTCATGTCTCCGTAACTAGAAGGTTTCCAGGTATGGTGTAGAACAAAAAAATTATCGCAATGACAAGGAGAACAAGTGGTTTTCGGATTTGTTAAGAGGTCCCTTATAAAGGGTGTAAAACACCTCTTCACGAAGCCGAAAGGCACTGGTTCTCCCCATCATTGTGATATTTTTTTTGTTCTACACCATACCTGGGAACCTTCTAGTTACGGAGATAAGGAGGGTCAAAGTTACAACTTATTGACACGTTTTTTTATAAGATTTTGTCTTTTAACACCTCCATGACTCCCGTACTATTCAATCCATCCATAAAAACAATGTTTTAGTGCGTCACATTGAGTTCTACCACAAAACATGATTTATAACCTCAAAAAAAAAGTTGTTTCCCAGCAATATTTTTTGCGTAAAGTTACTTTGTTTGATGTACAGAATGCTTGGTTAACGGCTTTGTGATGAGGTGGTTTACACCCTGTATTGTTATAGAGGGTACCCTCTCATACAGAGGAGGCCTGTGTCCCAACACTGGGAACATTAATAAGCTGATGATTATGATGGTATATTTAAATTCTTCATTTGCTTAAAATTTTCATTTATTCTATTTTACACACGTCTACTCTTCTTTCGCAGGTATACTGGAATAGATTTCTTTAGAAATAAACAATACCTATGCACCTACTTTTCTATTCCTTTATTCCTGTACATAACCCGTTCCCTCTTATTGAGAGGAGGCCGTGTCCCAGCAGTGGGAACATTATAGGCTGATGATGATGATGATGATAACTCAAGAGTTTGTTGAAAATAAAACTTGGTTTTCTATTCTTTTGGCTTTGTACTGTGTTCTTTTCAGGCTTTCTAAATTACATTTTTAGATGATCAGTTAAACTCAGTTCAGTGCTCAAAGCTAAGGGCTCACTGAAACCAGAATTGAGATGCGTCGCGAGCAGGGTGACGGCACGTGGCGCGTTGCATGTTTTTGCCGTTTGCGGAGAGGTGACGCATGCAATAGCCCGCGTTATCCATGTTTGTGTTTGCACAATCTACGATGTTGTTTGCAAAGATACGGGGACTTACCAATTGAAAATAATAAAGTCTACTTTCCAATTTGAACTTACGCTTCTTCTGCTTATCGTATCGCTGTACTACTATATTAGATGGTTTGGGCCCGAATAACGTCATAGTGGTTATTGTGGCGTCATGAGTGGGGGAAGACGGACACCTGGAACACTCCAGCAGATGGGGTATAGTTTGGTCTGGAGCGCCGCACTCGCACTCGGTGTTGGAGGAACCAATAATACGCCATTTTGCCAGATTATGTTTGCAGCTGCGCAATACGCATACGCAATCGAATTAGAGATTTACAAATAGGCCACTGTAGTTCACTCCGGGAGCTTGAAGCATTCCTGGAACTTCAAGAAGTCGTGAGGTGGAGGTGGAGGTGCCATAGCTTGCTTCGTGCTGTAGGTAACTTACACTAACGTAGACACATCTGTAAAGTACCTCTTCTCAATTCTCATTTCCGACCCAATTGGTGCAGCGGTAGTGAGGCTGCCTTACGTTCTTAGGGTCCCGGGTTCGAATCCCGGTAGGAGTAAATGTTTGTGTGATGAGCATGGACGTTTGTTTCCGAGTCATGGATGTTTATATGTATAATAAGTATGTATTTACAAACAAAAAGTATATATGTAGTGGTGACCCCGACACAAGCCTTGCTTAGTGTGGCACTAGATGGCGCTGTGTGTAATGCGAGCGATACATATTTATTTATTTCCAACCAGCATATTGGGCAGACATAATACTCTTACATTTTTAATAAAGTAAAAGTACATTAATTCATTACGAAAATAACTTACACCAGAGAAACAAACCATGCAACTTTATCCAAAAACCCAAACCATTAAGTCATAACGAGATATTAATAAAAACTGGTTCAGTGTAAAACGAGTACCCAATTATTTACGAAGATGAAATGGTTTTATTGAAACATCATTATCGAGTTCGCTGTTTGATGAGATTTATTGACTTTAACACTATTAATTTTGTGTGGATGTGAGAGTTAACGTGCAGTGGAAATGAGAAAAATGGAGGACTTTACGTCTGGTAATTGGAAAATGGTAGAAGGTAAGTTGGTAAATGTAAATTAGTTGAAATGTAAATTGTAGTTGAAAAGTACCACTGGTTTAGGAGGACCTAGTAGATTAATCAACTTGTCAAAATTTGACAGAACTTGACCATTATGAAATCAATGATCAACTATTTTGACACTATTGTAATAGAAGAATCGAGGCCCAGACTAGAGGGCGGCCTTATTTTTTGGCCAAAGAATTAGCATTGCCATCCAACGTGGCAATGCTGCCAGCTTTCTGGGCACTTATCCTGTTGACAGCGATGTGGGCGAATTTTTTGACGCCCTGAAACCGTTTTGGTACTTATACACGTTTTTATTTAGAGTTGTAGTTTATATATAGTATAAATATATTTTTTACTGTTTCTTAACTGTGTTTCCGTAATTATTTTGTAAACTTTGATGAACTGCGCAAAAACCCGCAGTACTAAACTGATTCAGATTTTCCTCATAAATAAAACTAGAATAGTTCCCACCACGGTTCCCCGAGGAATATTAATAACAAAGACTTTAGTATAGCTTTCATTAACAGTCTATACCAGACTCTAGTTATGTCTAGTTCTAGTCTGGGAGAGCTCGCTCTGTACTAAATGTTTTCATTAACTGAAAACAGTTTTCAGATATTATCTGGTGGAATGAGTTGGTTTTGAAGGAAAGTTTTGGTGGTGTTGTTATGTTTAGATATAATATTTGCAATATATAACATTGTTAATAATATTTGTATGTTTTGTGTAAAATATCTAGGTCAGGTTAGAGTTTGTAGTCTGGTTCATGTGTACACTCGGCAAAACAGTTAGGTATGCACATGCAGGCTAGCAATCTTTTTATTACTATTATAAGTAGAAACGGGTTTTTATCAATCTGTTTGCAATTTCATCCAAATCCTTAAAGTAGTTTCTACGTGAGAGAATAACAAAAATCGATCTTTACAGACTTTCACATTTATAATAGTCGTAAGAAGATTGCTAGCCTGCATACCTAACTGCTTTGCTGACTGTACATGTGTTCCACTGGACATTAAATATACATAGCCAGATTTTGCCCTCAGGTTCGTCCGCGTGGTGGCTGATTGCCATCCACTAAGCACTTCTCCTGTGTTGTAAGTGCGTTTACAAGAATGTAAACTTACAAACACCCAAAAACAACCAGACCCAAACATACAAAATTTGTTTAGTGTGGAGGACAAACCCACGACATGCAGCGCGTTCTCTTTTATCGTTATCTTTGTCAATATTCAATGTATTAAAAAAACAAAGAAAATATGTGGCCATTATTTACTTATGCTCTAACTGACAGACTAAATAGATTTGCAATTATTTAATAGTGACGGGGAAGTGGACACTTGTCTCTGCTAAGATTGGATTCTATAACCGAAATTTAGTCATATTAATTGCGTAACAATGGCTAACCTGATATGAGTAAAAGTTGGCCGAGTAAGAAGTCAGTAGCTTTGTTGATACTTCAGTAAAAGATACGAATTGTTTTGCAACTAGCTAGTTTTTTTAATACATATTTCAACTAGCGTTTTTCATGAGACTGTGCACTAACAAAGACAAATAAAGACAAACTTACTGCAAAGACCTCCTAGAACTGGGACAATTATTTGCAGATTCGCGGAACGTTCTTTGCAGCAGTTGCATTCACTAATCGTCGCATAGAATAATGGTTATACTTATGTCGTCAAAAGCAAGAAGTGTGAAAGAAGAAGGCAATAATGCTGAATGTTAAGCTAAATTGGCAAATGGGCAGGAAAATGATGATTTCGTCAAAAGCATTTCGCACCAAATGTATATTAAAATGCAATTTCTTGCGTGCTTAAGTGCATAAACATATCATTAAGAGTTGGGCAGAGAACTGCCTAACGGTACATCCACATTCGTGCACTCGCGAATTTTACAGTCGTCAGTTGACGAATGCCCCTTCATCATCATCATTCTCTTGCCCTTATCCCAATTTATTTGGGGTCGGCGCAGCATGTCTTCTTCTTCCATACTCCTCTATTTTTCGTCATCTCATCAGACACTTCCTTTCTTACCATATCCTTCTTGACGAATGCCCCTTCGTCAGTTATATTAATAATCTCTACCGTGGTGTTACTACTACAAGTTTTTTGTTAATCAATTAATCAATTAATTTATTTATTTCAGGCTAGAATGGCCCATTGATGTTTACCTTATAAACTAACATGACTACATATAATAAAACAATGTCTCCCGCCGCGTCTGTCCCTATGTATGCTTAGATCTTTAAAACTATGCAACAGATTTTGATGCGGGGTTTTTTTAGATAGAGTGATTCAAGAGGAAGGTTTTTGTATATAATTTTACGCGGTCGGAGCCGCGGGCATCGACTAGTAATATTTAAAGTACATAGATAAATTGTGTTATTCGTAAGACCATAAGACTTACATCTATGTTAGTAGCACTTCACTTGGTCACATTTCACTTGTTTAGGCTGTCCAGTGGCACTTCTCGGCGGAAGCAATGGAACACCATATCCACCCTGAATAAATATCTTCTTATTTACCCCTACCTTTTTTTTCGGGTGAGAAATCATCTAATGACCCTCCCCGCGGCACGAAAGGGAGTGTCAGACTTCTACTGATTAAAACCCAATCATTTTCCTTCTTAGCCCTTTATTTATTTATTTATTTATGTACACACAAAATACTTCATACTACTTCAAATAGTTCATACTTCTTCCCTTTGTGTTCCAGGACCGTGGTATCTCTTTCGAACAGTCCCGCAGCCCCGGCAGATCTCGCAGCCCCGGCAATCTACCCGTACCCTTACCTTCCATACCTGTCTCCTACTTATATCCTATTTTTATATTCATACTAGAATGTTTATCTGTCTGTTGCCGTCACTACGCCGTACCGATCTGAAATTTATATAAAGGCCCACGGGCAAGGGCCTTTGACTTTGGTTAGGACAAAACATACTTTTTATCGTGGCTGTAAGTTCCCGTGGTATCTACAAGCGGACGAAGCCGTTCGAAAAGGCTGGTTTTATTAACCACCTAAAGCGGTTTTCAAACCCGATCAGCAGTTCCTTAACTCGATTAGAAGGTAAACGATCATAGAAAGAAAATAAATTTATTTGGCACACGCCACAAGTGCATACAGTATAAAAAAAAACAAATGAAGTAAATCAAAAATGGAAACCAAAAATAAAATTATAAAAAAACTTAAAACTGAACAAAAATAAAAAATAAACAAACAGTGCGACACTGTGTGCCTCACGGCTACGCCAAATAGGCCCAGTTTAGCAAAATGCCGGATAACTGGTGCCCGACGCTAGTTTTCAACTTGGCCTGGATAAGTGAGGTTACGGATGTGAAGCAGTTTTATGTTCTGACAATGGTGGTAGTGAGTATGGACATAAATATGTGAAATAGATCTGCAAGTACATACAAAAAAGATCAAGGATTATTAAAAAAGAAAAACTAGTGTGAGTGAACGAAAATGCAAAACAAAATAGAAATAAACATAAAAGAGTCATATGTTAATGATAATTTAATAAATGATTCTTGTTAATAAAATTGTTCACGCCATCCGTTTTCTTGAATCGAACTGAGAGGATAAAACGAACGTTCTAGTCTTCTACTTTAGGTACTTATTTTATATTAAAACAGATTTTAGTTAGTCTAAGAGAATATTATATATCTGTGCAAATAGTTCTTAAGATTTTCTCTGGTTCAATCTCTGTAACAAGTTGAAGTAGACATTAAAATAAATTAGAAGTAGGGGATTATTTATATAGGTCGTATTCTATTCCTGTTAATAATTTTCGTCGTCAAAATAACAGTTATTGTTTTATCAATGTTAAATCATTCTCTGGTTTAACGTGCGGATAGAACGAGTCCAAAAAAGGTTTATCCGATTCCTAGGATACTCAAAGGGAAGGCAGTTAAATATCTATCCTACCTCGATAAACTAGCCTGCTACAAAATTAGTACCCTGGAAGCTCGAAGGGAGCTTCTGGATTTGAGATTCGCATATAAACTGCTCAATAACACCTTTGACTGCCCACAATTGATACGTAAGTTCAATTTCAGAGTACCCCGTATACCCCCTCGCAAACCTATAACACCCTTAGCTCCACCGCTTCGTCGTACAGTGTTTGGTGCTAATTCACCTATACCCCGCATGTGCAAACTCATTAACGAACGCAGCGACTTGGTTGACGTCCACGCAGATTCAATATCGAAGTTTGTCAGATTTTATTAATATTGGTGCATATTAAATTAGTATTAAGTATAATTATCTTGAATTTAAGTAGTTGTAGTAGTAATTTAAGTAAGTAACTAGTAATTTAAGTTTTAAAATCATAATTATTACTAAGAGCATTATGCATGTGGTGTTTGCCTGTAATTGGTTGTGCAGTTAGATTTAAGACACAATTACTTGTATGTTTCTAGCTGTAAGATATCTGTAACAACTGTTGGCGAACCTTAATTAAATAAATAAATAAATAAACGTGCTTTCCGAGGCACCAAGGAATCTCTGGAACTTAATAGGTGTGATATGTGGTCACCCATCCACGGGCCCACCTAGGCAAGTACGGCTTAACCTAAAGATCGACCCGAGCGTCTATTATTATGAAACCATTCATGTACGTACCTACTGAAAATCCTCGATAAAATGATATATCATGATGTTTCTTCTAGTTTCTTTTATTTCATCACCGCTGTTCTCAAAACGGTGAAAGAAAACATCCTAGAACCTAAAAAATCGATGACATGTGACATTCGATTCGCACTGGGCACGCATGGCATATAGCCCATTCCCTCTCATAGAGAGGAGGCCTGTGTTCCAACAGTGGGAATGTTAATAGGCTGGTAATAATGATGTTTCTGACACCGTGTATTGTTATTAAGAACTTTTGGAAGTTACCGTATAATGTAAACAGAGCCTGTTTAAGAATGGCTCTCCGTTACTTAAAAGACATTTCATAGTCGAATGCGAATCGCAGAGGTTTCTTTGATGATTAGTGCCTTTGATTTCCAAGCTGTGAAATTTGAACAGACGTTCAAGTTTCTTATGAAAGTTACTAAAGTTAGTTGCAGTGGAAGAATCTGTGGAGGCTATATTTAGATTTCAAGCGCAGGAAGACTGTCTTTTCTCTTGAGTTTTATTTTCCTGTTTGTGATTAATTAACAATTGTTTTGAATTTTCAAATGTTAATTATCGCTATTTGAAAGTTTATACTGAGCTACAGCCTGTAAATTATCTAATGAAAATATTCTCTTTCAGGATTCAAGTAAATTTAAGTTCGCCTTCATACCTTTTCGCACTGACACATAAAAATCAATGTTCCTGCAAATGCAAATCGTCCACGGTTGTTAATGTTTAAGACTTTAAAAAAAAGTTTAATCTTTCCGAAAATTAACAGTAACAAAAAAACAACAATATATTATTTCATAACATAATTTTGCACCTGAAATCTCCGAAGGCTTATTTCTTACAAAATCCACAGCTTATGCAGAGGTGTACCCAACAGTACGTACACCCAAAATTCACTAGTTGTGGTTTAAGCCCCAAGTTATAAAGGGCGAGGCTACTGATATCAACTGGGCACAAAACCAGACTTCATAGCCATTACTAGGAAATCCTGATGGCAAAAAACCTAATAACACAATACCTGACCTGAGAATTGACCCCAGGTTTAAACCTCATGCTCGACAGTCCTCGCTTACTTCTATTTTATGTGCCTTTGTGCGCGTACTTTTTTCGTTCGCCCGCTTGCAACATTTCTTAATGCGGCTTCGCTCGTATTGGTCATAGCGTGATGTGATATAGCCTAAAGCCTTCCTCAATAAATGGACTACCCAACGCGAAATCATTTTTTCAATTCGAGCCGGTAGTTCCTGAGATTAGCGCGTTCAACCAGACAATCAAACAAACTCTTCGGCTTTGTAATATTAAATATAGATATACCGTATTCTATATTCCCAATTTTACCCCAATTCTCATCAAAGCATTCTTCCCCTGAAGTGAGACTAACTCGCAGATAACCGACGCTAACCGGTTCTTTGCGGAGTGCAGTATTTGTCAACGTCTGGCTTCAAATAGCTCACATTAACATCCGCCACTGAGTCGCTGTGACGATTGTTGAGCAATACAGACAGGTGGGATGGAGAGCAGCGATTCGTTTTGAGGGTTCCGTACCGGAAGGGGATCAACGGTACCATATCACTAAGACTCCACTGTACGTCCTTCTGTCTATCAGCGGGCTGTGTCTCATGATTCGTAATAGTACAAATTTTCTCAGAATGTGTATTTGGTTGCCGCTGTAACAATAAATAATAAGTTATATTAAATAAAAAAAACCCCCGAAACATGTACATGTCACCGTAAAATTATCAAAAACGTTATATTACAATATAACGTGTTTTTTCTCGCGATATTGTAATGTCTCGAATTATTGTCAACTGAACATACGGAAGTATCTCTGCCCCCATAATCGGGACTTGGGGCACCCCCCGTTAGGTTAGTTAGGTTAGGCTACGCGGGCTCCGTCGACTACGCTTTTTAGGGGGAATATAAAGTGTTTTAAGGCTATGTTATATTAACCGGTATTTCTCAGGAATGGTGCATTATCTTTTCATGAGAGTTGTGCCACTGGGCAAGGGGGACCCCTCCTTCCTTCTACACCGCGTAAGTTGACTACCATCGCATGCATTTCACGAAAAATAATGCGTTTTGTTGTAAGCAGTATGTTCATTTGACAATAATTCGAGACTTTACAATATCGCTAGAGATATTACAATATAACGTATTTGACAATTTTACGGTGACATATACATTATTCTACTAGTCAATTCCTTTCATTTGATACCCACATTGAGGGAGTTGTGACACCAATTTGTGGTGGCGGCCATCTTGGATTTAAAATTTATTATAGCGTATAGTATCTTACTAGTTATGCCCTTTCATTTGATACCCATATTGAGAGAGCTGTTGAATAAATATGTAGCTTTTTTTTTTTTTTAGGATGGGAAATCATCAAATGACTTCTCCCACACTGGGCGGAGCGGGAGGGAGTGTCAGACTCTTACTGACTAAAACCCATCCATGTTCCTTCCTCGCCCTTTATGTTCCGGGGCCGCGGTATCTCTTTCGAACAGGCCCGCAACCCCGGCAGGCTTCGGCCCTTGCGGGCCCCTCCCCTTATGCTGACATCTCTTTGAGGCGCGCGTGGAACACGAACGCGCCGTCGACACGGCCTGTCGTCGTCGCTAGACGGATGGACGGCTAGCTAGCCCATAGCCAACCGTCCACAGGCCCGCATCTACGGTGGCCGGTAGCCACCACGTGGCCCCCGACGCCCGGTGCGTCTCCCGCGGCGGCCGGGAAGAGAGGATCTCTCCCTCTCTCGTTCCGCCACCTCCTTCGCTAGCATGACTGCTTCGCAGAAGGAGGCGACGGCTTCCCATTCCATCTCGCTACGGACCATGGATCGAACCAGGGCCGGACGCGGGCGGTCGCCGCCGCCGATCGCCGCTATGAGGACACGGCGGTGCTCCGCCCACGCAGGGCAGACTTCCACCGTGTGCTCCACCGTGTCCTCCGGTCGATCCTCACAGTGGAGACACCCGGGCGTTTCCTCCCGCGCCGATTCGGTGCAGGTACCTCCCGAAACATCCGTGTCCGGTGAGGACCTGCGTCAGGCGGAAGGTGAGGACGCCGTGGCGCCTCTCCAGCCACTCCTCAAAGAGGGGACTTACCGCCACTATCGTGGCGTGCCCTGCACGGGGTTGCGACAGTCGCTCTCTCCATGTCGCAATCTTTATGAAATGAGTTCCTTAACTTACATTGTCACTTACGGGATATCTTCCGTGATTATTTGTTATTTTGAGCTTCCGATTTTTCGACGCTGTTGCAAGCGCCATGAGCATGCCCGTAAGTGACAATATAAGTTTAGTTTTAAACCGTGAAAGCCTAAAACAGTGTTTGATGAGTTCCTTGTCTTTTCAAAATTTTGCTAAATAGAAACTGAACCAAAATCGCAGCTAGTTAAAGGTCATAACAAATTTACTACTCAATCAGTTACTGATCTGTGTGTCCCAATGCTGGATAATGTGCGTAGCAGCGCGTTACACCGTCGTGATCCCATTGAAATGATTGCCTCCTTATATAGAATTATGTGTTTGTGATGTCCTACTCTTTTTGTTTCAACCACTTCGCGTTTGATTCGCACATTCGCCCTGATTTAAGTGTTGGGAATTGCTTTTAATGGGTATAACCTTCGAAGTTTTTGGGGAGGAAAAGATATAGTAAGAAAGTGGTGTATTTATTGATTGTTTTGTGTGTTGTAGCAGTTTCCTGGTTCTATATTGACTAACGTTAGTCGTGGATTTGTATTCAGGCAAGTGCTTTATTTGTTGAAATTTATTTCATCACCACTGCTATCAAAACACTGTGAAATACTACAATCATCGTGAGGAAACCAGCATGTCCTCGAACCAAAAATTCATAGACATGTGAATTTAATTTTAGCCCACTCCCTCACCCACATACTGCCTGTTTCCCAGACGTGGGGACAATACGAGTGCAAGCTAATTATGGATATTCTCTATTGTGCTCTAAAATTACACAGTCAAAAAACAATATATTTAGCATTCAGAAGTGAAGATGTTTAAAATAAGACAACGAGGTACATGAAGTAATGAATAAAACCGTTTATTCTAACTTGGAACAAAATATCGATTGCTGAAACTATCCATAACCACAATAAATCATAAGGAATTCAATTAACACGTAATTGCTTAGAAAAGTAGCGAGTAAGTACACAAAATAGGAAAATAGAAATCTTAAAGCCCTTTGAACGATATTCCCCACGAGTCTCTCGCGACCAGAGACTAATGCAAGTTGTCTGTCACTCCTTTCCATAGAAGTAACCTGTGCTACGTACAACCTCATTTCTTCATAATACTACGAGAAACCTCATTTCTTCCTAACAATATAACCTAAAATATTGACTGACCTAAATGTTCTAAAAACGATTCTAATAAAGAGTTTTAAAGGTTGAAAACTTTACTTTAATTCAAGCTGCAATTTCTTTAAACACGGCCATTTGAAGACGCAACTACGAATGACTGATACTGTTAGCCTACGTAATTCCACTGCTGGGCAAAGGCCTTTCCCCATGACTTCCAGTGGTTTCGATCCAGGGCTAATGTGAGCCACTGGTCATTGGTTTTGTCCAGCTCATCCTAACATCTTGTTCGAGGTCTGCCTCAACACCTTCTGGCTGTGTCAGAGC
Organism: Xestia c-nigrum; assembly: GCA_916618015.1. Taxonomy (NCBI): domain Eukaryota; kingdom Metazoa; phylum Arthropoda; class Insecta; order Lepidoptera; family Noctuidae; genus Xestia; species Xestia c-nigrum. Next base: position 22,335,762 of record OU745250.1, read on the forward strand.
TCCAGAACTACAAATAAAACTGCATCTAAAATAAGTAACACAACCAAAACACAGTATCATTATAACCCTGACTTCTTTGTTTTTTGTCTACTCGAATCAGTGTTGAAAGAAAATTAAAAAAAACTTTTTTGACCTTTGTTTGATTGCTCTAGTTTTTTTGTCACCGACTTCAGAAGCTAAAGTTATTTTTCACCTTTTTTGTTTTTTTTTGAAGTCGGTTTTATTTTTTGCAAAAAAGTTTTTATTTTTCACTTTTTAGTGGTTCACATGTGCTTGATACATGGAAAGTGCATACCGTTACAATTGCAACAAGCCCAAACACAACTATGGTACATTGTCTCATTATGGAGTTCCGTGACTCTTGGCTTCATCATCAGATCTGATGGTAGAATGGTTCATATCAAACGCAAATGCTTCACTTGTTGTAGAAAATACCAAAAACGCAACACGTTTTCATATAAAATTTGAAGAGTTCCCTCGATTTCGCCAAGATTACATCATCAGATCCCGACTTGGTGGCTATGGGACCATTTGGAAAGAATACCCTTTCCAACAAAAAAAGAATTTTCCAAATCGGTTGGCAAGCAACGGAGTTATGCCCGAACAAACATAAAAAAAAAAATAGAAACATCCGAATTGAGAACCTCCTCCTTTTTTAGATGTCGGTTAAAAATAAATTAGCACATAGCACACAGAAAAAACAAAGAATTCCCTTACCTAACCTAACTTACTTATGAGATAAAACCTCTATCGCATTTCGGCAGCCCTTAATACCAATTCAGACCAAAAAAGAAAAAGAAAAGTTCTTATTATCCTAAAAAACGAGTTTGTTGTTTTACTACGCGATAATGTGGGTTAGATTAGCAAGAAAAACTGAATTTTTGTGGCCCTTTTTATAGGCGTCATAAAAAACAACGATTTAATTTGGAACTTAGTTTCGCTCGGGCGTTAATTCCCCGGCTTTTCGAATCAATGCTTGCTCCAATCCGAGTTATACTTTTCAACTTTAACGGGAAACTTTTAGCTCGTAAAAATTGGAGTAGTTTTATGCGCCAGTAAACTAGCCCATTGGGGCTTTATATTTATTCGAGTTATTTTGGACGGAAAATGGAATAGAATGGGCAGGTGATTAGGTGGAAAGTGCAGTCTTATTTTGAACAGTAAGCTATTTGTGTTAAGTTAACTGGAAAGAGAAAATGGGTGATTATTAAAATGAGAAAATAATTTACTTTCTAGCCCACGATTTAAACGACTATTATTTTATTTATAAAGCTGTTTACTTTGTTTACCAAGGCTTTTTAGAGCATTGCCAATCATGCTAAATTGCGATTTTATAAAGGGTGTAAAACACCTCTTAACGAAGCCAAAGGGCACTTGTTCTCCTCGTCATTGCGATCATCGTTTTTTTCTACACTGTACCTGGGAACCTTCTAGTTACGGAGATATTTGGGGTTAAAGTTCCAACTTTTTGACAAGTTTTTTTTTAATACGTGATTTTAGTGTAACATTTTTATTTTAAACACTTCTACGACCCCTGTACTATTTAAGCCTTCAATTAACACAATGCTATAAATGCCTTTTTTTTTAAGGTTGGGAAATCATCAAATGACCCCCCCCACTCTGGGCGGAGCGGGAGGGAGTGTCAGACTCTTACTGACTAAAAACCATCCATGTTCCTTCCTCGCCTTTTACGTTCCGGGGCCGCGGTATCTCTTTCGAACAGGCCCGCAACCCTGGCAGGGTGCTTTAAATGCCTTACTTTGAGTTCGACCACAAATTATGATTTTTCACCCAAGAAAAAAAGTCGTTTCCCTGCAATATTTTTTGCGTAAAGTTACTTAGTTACTTAGTATGATATACAGAATGCTTGGTTGATGGCTTCGTGATGAGGTGGTTAACACCCTGTATTATAAAGTCGATGACATTTATTATTGTACGTTAACCATTATCATCTACATCCTTTATTACTGTCTAAAAAGATGCAGCTGTACCAGAATTTTACATGAAGCTAAAATGCTTATCTGACCTCCTCAACACACAGAATTCATGGAACTGCTTTGAAAACTGACCTTTTTTTAACATTTCCTGGAAAAAAACGAATGTCGGACTTTTTCCTGTGTTGTGGGTGCGTTTAAAACTCAGAATCGCAAATAGTTAGATCCGGAACAATTACCTGTTATAGGTCAAACTAATATTTATTTGTTCCGAGCGGTAATCAATACACAATGGGGTGGGCAACTGTGGAACTAATGGCGCTAGCACCGCTTGAACCAAAACATCGTAATTGGTTGAAAATCTGTCAATGTCATTTTATATTTCAAAATAGGATGACCTCATTGGTCAGATTGGGTCTATGCGGTGGACGTGCCATCTACAATCCGCTTTAACTTGCTGACCTTAGTCGATCGCTCAACCACACGACATGGTTGGCGCACCGTGTCGTCAATGAGGCAGACGACAAAAAAATCTAATTAATCCGTTAGTTAGATTATCAAAAAATACTTGACCCGTATTTTTTCCTTTGTTACGTAAATCAAAATTGACGAAGATACGACGCTTATTAAATTCTCAATACGTCGCGCCGTAGGTATAATTTTACGGCGTTCTGACGTCACGAGCCCCCACTCCCGAGTTCTAATGAGTTTTATCTTTGTCAATATTCATTAATTTACAAAAACAAAAAAATACGTGTCCATAAATTTCCAATACTCTAACTGACTGACTCAATAGATTTGTAATTTTCGCCGTCATGCCTATTGAACGTGTGAAGGATTTAAATAAAAATGTCTGATCTACAAAAGTCAATAAGGTTCCAAACATAGTAACACTTCGCTACATTCTTTATACATGCGGAGTTATGTTATCATGATTCTCCATCTACCTCCAATTTCACAGCATATTTCACGTGCACGCTTGAGCCTGATAGATAAGGTATCGTCTCCCTCACTCTCTCATCTTTTCATTTACACCTACGATATATTACTGCCATTTATCACACATCATCAAAAGTAGGAAGCTGAAAACGGAGCAGCGTATGTTATGACTTATGAGACAAGTCGCGAGATATATAGAAAGGGAGAGGGCAGAGATGTCGGTAATGATTATGGAAACTTGGTATCTTATTTTGAACAAAACCGTGATACTCTGATAATGTATAATGATAACACAAAAACTGCGGCACCGATTTTGCTGCTGTTCTCACTAACGGATAGTGGTTCTCAAATAAATTTTTAGTATATAATTTAACATCAGCTAGTTAACTTTTAAAATGAAGTGCTAATTAATCTAAAAAAAAGTCCTTAATCCCCCAGTTGTCCCCAGTTCAGACCATTTTAGTACTCAACACGTTTTTGTTCGCGTGCCTGGATTCATCTGAACAAGCTCTTAAAGTCTTCCGGCTGGATGGTACTATTCACAAGTACTACACTTAGGTAACAACTGTCTGCTAGCAACCTGTTACAGTAAGCTATTGATCTTTAAATCCAACAAGTTACTACTTCACACTGCTTTGTGGTTCATGGGCTAGCGTATGATTCCACTAGAGACTTCTTTTAAAGTGTGTACGTGGTTTTATTAAGAAAAACAGTGGAAACGTAACTGCTGTTCGGCTATGCGGCAAAATGGTCTTTTAGATCAGATAACGCGAAAGAAAAAAAATAGTAGCCAACCGGTATCGGGAATGGGGTCTGAGCTATCGACGGCGGGCTCCAGAGAAAGGAACCTCCTTTGTTAGGAGGTTCGTTTCGGTCGAGGGAGCCGTGTCTTCGGCGCAGCAAACGTTAGTGGACGGCTTGGGATTAGAAGCGCTGTGCCGTTGCAGCACTCGGTGCGGGTGATCTTTCGCTTCCGGCTGAGGTTCAATCAATGGTCGGAAGTGAGAGTGCGTGGAATCCCGTCTCCTCCTTTTGCGAGGAGATGATGTATGCAAAGGAGGCGGCGGAGAGGGAACGAGAGCGTGCCTCTCACTCTACCCGCACCAGAAGGGCAGTCGGGCGTCGAAGGGTGCTTAATAATCTCCGGCTACCATAAGGAGGGGTCTGTGGGCGGCGAACTAAGGGCTGAGTCCGACCATATGGGCCTAAAGAGGCGTGGAGAACTGATGGTCGTTGACTGCATGTGGCGATGGTGACCGCCGTGAAAGGCGGGCTAGTACCAGTCGGGTATGCGCGCCTTTCACGGCAGTCGGACGTCGAAGCGTGCTCAATAATTGCGGCTACCATAAGGAGTACCAGTCGGGTATGCGCGCCAATGTACTTATATCTCCCGGGTCCCCGACACATGGTAGTAGTAGGAACAGTGGGTTTTTAGTCGGTTATAGTCCGATATAATCCATGAGTATCCATGAGGATATTTCCACATAAAAACACACAAAAAAAAAACATACAGACGAATTGAGACCCTCCTCTTTTTAGAAGTCGGTTGAAAAAAGGAAAGCGTTTCTTATACACGGCTCGTTTTGTTAGTACTGCTTTCCCTTTATCCAGCTGCCTAACGAGATAAGAGCCTCTTCAAGTACTGGCTGAGGCTCTTGTCAATTAAGCCATATTAGCTGAACACAATATTATTATTATAACTGAACATGCAAGTAATTCCCATGAGGTTAACCAATGGCAGATATATAATCGCAAACTAATTGGCGAATTATAATTAATTAATTACCACTATATTACTACTAATAGCTTTGTTATTGTGCTTTCTGATCACTGAGTCGCAAACGTCTTGATGACCGTTCAAAGATTTAGGTCATGTTTGCCGAAAAAATAACAGTCTGATTATCTATAAACAGCTGTCACTGTGAAATGTTCCCATAAGAAAATGTGTTTTAAACAGATGTTTTTAGATAAGCAAAGCGTCATCTTTTTGGTGAACATGGACCTTTGTAATTGAACAACAATGGCCACCAAAATATTGACATTAGTGACGTGTTAGCTGAGCCATCATTTGTAGATCTTCGCGCACAAAACAAACAGCTGTTCCATACATTTGGACGAATAATCCGAACATATTGTGTGGAACAGCAGATTTTATTTTTTCGCTATTCAGGGTTTGGTCACAAAGTAAAAGTTTTTCATAATGATGAGTACAATGATTTAAGAGATTTCGTGTATGAGTAGATATGTCACCGTAAAATTGTCAAATACGTTATATTGTAATATCTCTAGCGATATTGTAAAAACTCGAAATATTGTCAAATGAACTTACTGCTTACAACGAAACGAATTATTTTTCGTGAAATGCATGCGATGGTAGTCAACTCATGCGGTGTGGAGGGAAGGAGGGGTCCCCCTTGCCTAGTGGTACCACTCTCATGAAAAGATATTGTACCATTCCTGAGAAATACCGATTATTATAACCTAACCTTACAACACTTTATATTCCCCTAAAAAGCTTAATCGACGGAGCCCCGCTTCGCGGGCCCCCTATTTCCGAGTGCAGGGTTTAAAGGAACCTAACTAACCTAACGGGGGAGTGCCCCAAGTCCCGATTATGGGGGCAGAGATACTTCCGTATGTTCAGTTGACAATAATTCGAGATATTACAATATCGCTAGAGAGAAACACGTTAAATTGTAATATAACGTGTTTGACAATTTTACAGTGACAGATATACCTTATATACCGACCCCATTACTACTTTTATACTCCTTACATGAGTACCAGTATACATCTCGTCTGCCTACAAGTAGGTAGGTATACATACCGTAACACTCGGTGTCTCCGAGGCAAGCTAAATCTCTCGTAATAAATGACGCAAGTTTTAATTGTTCACTGGAAGGAACGGTCGCTTCTGTTGCAGTACTGTCCCGTGATTTGTTCGACGATTTGTTGGACTAAATGTTTGTGGCATTATTTGACAGTTTGCGTCATATTTTGTCATGGGCTATGATGTAAGGGATTATTAATTAGGTTTTTTGAAGTGAACTTTAGGTGCGTTAAGTACTTTTTGGGTGAACTAAAATCATGGAATTCGCGTGACCGTCACCAACCGTTTGTAGCACTCGTAGCATATCACCAAGATACTTTTTGCGCCTTATATTAAGGTGTTTTATACACTAGAATCGAGAAAACAAGAAATCTAAGCTAAAAGATATGGCTTTGAATAATAGTGTAAAAGATGGTTATGTTGAGAAAATATAGGAAAACAGTAAAGTAAAATAGATGTTTATTGCTACTGACATTATGAAGTTGAATGATTCGGAATTATGAACATTAGAGACAGAGTAGTTAGGAATTGTGATTATTATAATGAAAAATGTTAGGAAATACATTTTCGGACTTCCAATTATCGGAGTTGAAAATTTAGGTGAACTTTGGCGCACCCGTTATTTTTTCATGTGTGTCCGATTAATATCTGTGGTTGTTTGCACTTTTAGAGAGAGTTTTTTTTTTTTTTTTTTTTTTTTTTTTTTTTTTTTTTTTTTTTTTTTTTTTTTTTTTTTTTTGGATATGGCATCTCGCAGTTCAGTCTGAGAAGACTGGCTTCTGCTTAACCGGGCAATGTCCTGTGGATGCCTTGATTCTAAGGCCTCCAGCCAGGGCGAAAATAACTAAAAACTAAGCGACAGCGCTCTAAGGGCACCCCCTGTGGGGTACGAACCTCGGCTTAGGGCGTCGCTGGGGGCAGCAAAGGGACAGGCTGGATCTGATTGTCCTTATTTGGGGACTGATTTAATACTACAGGCTCAGCGTCGCGGGCTGGCTCGAGCAAGGGTCGGGGAGGGATTGATCGGGGATTTCGCGCCGGACCTCTGCGGCGAGGTCGGTAGGTTTTCGGTCTGTATTTGTATGCTCTGCGTACCGTACTGGTATCTTTCCTACTCTCTTGCAAGATAGTGATCGGATCGTCGGGGGCGACTAGGGTGTGACGCGGACGTTGGACGGAGCTAATACGCGATGGGTCGTACCGGGCGGCCGATGCGATTAGGGGATTCCTATGCTTAATAGCAGAGTCGAAGTAACGCTTGGAAAGGCGTTTCATGAACTGCTTAACGGTGGGGATTCTAAGGTCTACGTGAAGACTATCGTTACGGACGTAAGGGGGGGCACCGGTGATCTTACGGAGATATCGGTTCTGCAAGGTCTGCATCGTGTGGATATGACGCGGGTGGGCATGCGCGAATACTATGCAAGCATAGGTCATGATGGGACGGATGACTGCGGTGAAAAGACGCAATTTGCACTTGAGTGACAATTTGCTCTTCCTAGTGATCATGAAGTGGAGCCGGCCCATAGCAAAGGCAGCCCGGTCGCGAGCTGCTTTGATGTGGGCCTTGAACGACAGATGGTCGTCCAGAATAACTCCGAGATACCTGGCTTGCCTTTCCCAAGGGATAGGCTTACCGAACATAGTGATGGGGGGACCTGGCGAACGCTTAAGGCGTGCCTTATAGTATAAAACTGCCTGGCTTTTTTCGGGATTAACTTCTATTCTCCACTTACGGAACCAAGCGCCGAGCGAGTCGGCAGCTTTCTGGAGAATGCGGCGGATGTTATCCGGAGAACGGCCGGTGTAATAAATCGCGGTGTCGTCAGCGAAAAGTGCTGTTTGAACCTTCTGGTTCCTCGGAATGTCGCTGGTGTACAGCGTGAACGCGAGGGGAGAGATAACGGAGCCCTGAGGGACTCCGGCGCGAATCGGATGAGGAGAAGATAACGTCTTACCCACACGGTAGCGGAAGGTACGGTTTGACAAAAAGTCTCGTAAGATGAGCACGAGACGGTCGGGCACACCGAGCTGATAAAGCTTGTATATCAGCCCGTTGTGCCAGACCTTGTCAAAGGCTTTCGCGATATCGAAGTACATCACCCCCGTCATCGCTCCGCGCTGGAAACCAGCGCTCACGTGTTCGACGATGCGGTGGACTTGATGTATGCAAGAATGTTCGGTCCTGAAGCCGAACTGTTCTTTCGGGATGAGGCCCTTTGTCTCGGCAAAATCTCTGAGACGCTTGTATATAAGCCTTTCATAGATCTTGCCGAGAGCACTCAGGAGACTGATCGGCCTGTAGCTGGAGGGCTGGGCTTTCGGTTTCCCAGGTTTGGGAATACCTATTACAGTGGCCTCTTTCCACGTTTGGGGGAAAATATTATTGCTCAGGGCGCCATTGAAGATGGCAGCCAAAAGGACTATGAGCCTAGCGGGGAGGGCTTTAAAAACTCTATTCGTGAAACCGTCGGCGCCTGGGGCTTTCCGAGGCTTCAGCTTATCTATAATATCCTTGACCTCTTCCGGGGTGATGGCGGGGAGGGGGTCGTCGGGATCTTCAAAAGGGGGAAGCGATGCTCTACGTTCAACTTCTGCATCCACCTCATCAAGGTGCTGCTTGTCTACTGGTAGAGTGCTTGGCGAACATTGAGATTCCAAGCTGTCGGCTAGGCATTCTGCTTTTTCAGAGTCGTCAAAAGCGACGCTCTTGTCGGGACGTATGAGGGGTGGAGAAGAGACCTCTTCCGAGGTGCGCAACTTCCTTTGAAGCTGCCAGAAGGCTTGATGAGTGGGCTCGAGTTCGCTAAGCGTCTTGTCCCATTGACTCGAGCGAAACTCACTAGTGCGTTTCTTTACAGCACGCTGTAAGGAACGCATGTGAGCCTTGTTCGCATCGCAGGGCCAAGAGCTGTAGGCACGTATGGCCGCGTTCTTCTCGGTTATCAGTTCACGTATATCGTCGGGAAGTAACCAGCGGCGATCACTCACCGCCGGTACTTCACGAGAACAATCCTTCAGTACGGATTGTACGTGTTCTGTAAACGAGTCGATTGCAGCCTCGGTGTCTGCGACTGAGACGATATGGTCGGGAATACCATTTAGAAGTGGTGACGTTTCGGATTTCAGCATATCGCTTACTTTCCTCCAGTCGGTAGTGAGAATAGTGGGAAGGGGCTGGCTGGGGTCAATGATACCCGAGCGAGGAATTAAGTGCATGAGCACTGGACGGTGATCGGAGTGGAGCTCGTGTAACGTCTCAATCATGTGTAACCGAAGGTTCACATTCTTGAGCAGCGCTATATCGAGAACGTCGGGAAGATGACTGACAGTGTCAGGATAGTGCGTGTGCTCCATAGGAGCGACCGCGTCGAAACTAAGAGATTGGCCTAGATCGTAGAGGACTTTTTTAGAGAGAGTTATTTGCATGGATAAATGTAGTGATGGGAAAGTAATACCCATAGCCATAGTAGTATCATAACCGCAAAAAAAGGGAAGGTAATGAAACTTAATGATAGACGAAGGTCTTTTTTCGCTTCAAAAGTAAAAAAAAATGTTGCGGTTAAAAATATCAAAGTTATTTTGTTTACTTCCCTCGTTACTAAGTTTAGAAAAACTAGGAAATTCTTAAAAATACGTCAGAAATACTTGCAATTACTGTAGCTTTACGATAAAACAAACATTTAGACGTAGTTTTCTCAGTAACCTACATTTCAACTGGCAACACCATTAGAAATGCAAACCAGAAAATCTCATTCAATCCTGAAAAAATATCGACAAAATAATAAAATCCGCCTACAAGCTGATGTAGGAAATTCTTTTCTAGCAAAAATATAGTAAGCCAACGCTTCCGCATGGCTTCAAGATGGGACTAATTTATTTAATGAGCGAAGCCACCCGCTCCAACTCGAGTAGGGATTTAGACTACGAAACTTTATTTTGTGTTGAAAAGTTTTATGTTAATAATTCTTGTTTTATATTGTGAAAAACAGCAATTACCTGCTGACGGGAATTTATGTTTCGGAAATTAAATTTTTCGAGGTTAGAAGATACAATTGATGTGTGTCATTTTTCGTGTGGAATTTTTTGAAAATAATATTTTTTTCAGTGTGATTTATTGTGGTATGAAAAACATTTTAGCATAAACCGTAATTTAGCTTAACTTTTTACTACGTAAAACAATTCTACTATTTGTATTATATTATTACTAGCGATGCCCGCGTCTTCGCCCGCGTCTTCGCCCGCGCCTTCGCCCGCGTAAAATTATATACTAAAACCTTCCTCTTGAATCACTCAATAAATAATTTAAAGATCTAAGCATATACAGGGACAGACAGACGTGGCGGGAGACTATGTTTTATAAGGGGAATTTTTTACTGCACCTCTATTAAAAAATTGAAGCAAACAAAATTTCTCCACTAATAACCTACTGCATATCAAATAAATGACTGTACTACAAATTAACTACTTGATTACTTAAACATGTTGTACTAAAAAATGTTTAAAATACATCAAAATCTGATGGCTTTTTTTATCTAATTTACAACAAAAATCTAGCTGAAACCACAGGTATACATATTTTGAAACAATATTACTCACCGTAAAACAAAAATACTGATTTGCACACAAATTTTTTTCTCGCGATATTGTAATGTCTCGAATTATTGTCAACTGAACATACGGAAGTATCTCTGCCCCCATAATCGGGACTTGTGGCACCCCCCCGCTAGGTTAGTTAGGTTCCTTTAAACCCTGCACTCGGAAATAGGGGCCCCGCGAAGCGGGGCTCCGTCGACTACGCTTTTTAGGGGGAATATAAAGTGTTTTATGGTTATGTTATATTAATCGGTATTTCTCAGGAATGGTGCATAGTCATTAAGTAAAATAGTTAAGCTTTAAAGATCTAACAGTATAGTATAATTGATTAATTTGTTGAGCAAATTTAGTGTGCAATTCAGTATTTTTGGTGATAATTTCGAATATTTTGATTGAAAAAAGGGGATTTACAGTTAAAGTATTAAATACCACCCGTTTTATAATATGTAGTGATAGTGATAGTGATATTGATATATGAGAAATTTTGTGAGGAAGTAGAATGGCCTGAAGTATTGAATACAAGCTTTTAAGCATTACTGTAGTAATATAAATACTTCGAAATACTTAGCCGACAATTGATTACATAAAACATCACGGCTGAAATCTCCGAGATTAGGTAGATATTTCGCTTTTAATTACTAAGTTAAAAACAAATTAAAACAACACCAACCCCTATAAAACGAGATCTATTAATAACATCGCTTATAACGAACTAAGTACACACTCATTGCACTCTTAATTGTAAAATAATCTAGCTCTCTTCTCTGCTATAAATCCGAGAGTGCTCAGATTAATGAGGCGAGATAAAGGGGAGGAGGTATCCAGAAAATGGCCGCCACCGCTTTTGTCTGTTGTTAAAACGATGTACTTGTGTGTGGGAGGGTCTTTAACGTGTTCGTTAGGAGTATTTTTGGAGTTACTACTACATAATTTTAGTTTGCGTGAAAATAATAAGTTATGTTAGTTATGTTGAACGTTGAGAAGGAAGCAAGTTGAGGCCTGAAAGTTTGACAACCAGTCTTACCAAGGGATAGCGTACAAGTGAGCGTTAACAAATTTTTGGTGGCTAGATAGGCAGTCACTCCATGTAAAAAAAAGGGTTTCAGCTGCTTCTGGTTAGACTGGAAGCCAAGCCCAACATAGTTGGGAAAAGGCTAGGCAGATGTATCAAGGTGTACCATCGTGACACAATTTTTAAATACTCTTCAGTAGGTTGAATCCACTAACTGGATTGTGGAGGTCAGGTAAACAGTTGTTCCATGTAAAATATTGGTTTTCAGCTGCATCTGGTTAGACTGAAAGCCGACTCCAAGTGGTGATAGACGACGCAAAAGGTATCAACAGACTGGACTGTTGCGTCATCTATTTGAGTCTAATTCTACTGCAATAAATGTCCCATGGGCCTCTGGTTTGACTTTACATGCCGTCAAAAAATATCTCTCAGGCATGCTAATCAAAGCTCATTTAACATGAATATTGAAATCACTGATAATAAAATACGGAATGCGGTTTCCAAGCTTACCAATGTATACCTAGGGTTACAGAACCAGCGTATAATTTATTCGTCTTCTAATCGTATAATTTGCTCGCCAACCGGAACACGCATTGCATCACTACAGGCCTTACAAATTCCATACATGAGGCCATACAGTCTCATACAAGGCTTACATATTCTATACATGAGGCCGTTGCTAATAGTCCATTAAGTTGCCACGGCACGCGATGCCGCAGATCGGTTTGTGTTCATATTTATTGTTGGCGACGAAGGATTGGGGGTACGAAACCAGCGGGTTGAATTAGAAGCTTGATATTTTCCGGAATAGTCCGAATTGAGGTTTCGGAGAATCATCATATGCCTAGTCTTTTCCCAACTATTCTGGGGTCGGCTTACAATCTAACCGGATGCTGCTGAATACCAGTATTTTACATGGAGCGACTGCCTATCTGACCTCCATAACCCAGTTAGTACCACGTGTAATACGATACCCCTTGGTAAGACTGGTTGTGGTTTCGGAGAATACATAATATTATTAATTTCTGTTGCGTGGTCATTTTTGAAGAGCGTGTATTTTGCTTCGTTGTAAGACGTACAATACGTACATTAATGTATTTACAAACGTTCGGAATGAATGTCGATTCGACACGTCATGTGTCTATTCTTTTTTGGCATAACGAAAACGAGCGACATAGACATACGAGTTCCCGAATCGAAATCGAATCGAAGCATTGTGAATATGAGGTCTGGAAAGAGTAAAATAAGTGCACATTAAAGTCCGCTTCAGCTTTAATTCCTCGTTAAGTGTCGGTAGAGGCCTTCAAATAATCTTTCAAAGAGTTAGTTATTACTGATTATTGTTTATTCGATTATCCTCTCACTGGAACACCACACATAGCAATTACACCACTGGATCACATGAATAACTAAATTGATTCTGGTGATGATTGCAAGTTTTGAAACTAACAAACCAGCATAATAACAAATTAACATTGCCCGGTCTTTAAGCAACAAGTCATGCGCCCAATAAGATCGAACAAACTGTCATTATCTGCAGCTAAGCTCTTTCTAAAAACGATTTTTCAAATAAATGTTTTGCCCGCTCACTTTGTAGACATACACCGAAGATTTACGCAGTATCGGAAACCGAAGCATGTTGACCTAGCAGTTGAAATCTGTAGTTATGTGTGTGTCGACACGTATGTACGTATTGTTCGTGAGATTCCGTGATTTGCTGCAAGTTGCCGATGTGCCATCGGGCTGGGCGTTCCATCACAGCTTGCTTTTGCATTGTTATGTCAGATAATGTGTTTTGCTGCATGTCGGTATTTGCATGCTTATTGTTTTTTCAATATCGTGGTTTGTGGGGTTATGTCGTTTATCTAGTAAGTGATATAGTCCACTTTTGGATCTTTTTTAGTGAATACAATTTAAATCGTCATCCCCTTGCCTTTTTTTCAGGTTGGCTTTAAGTCTAACCGGATGCAGTTGAGTACTGATATATTACTTGGAGCGACAGTCTATCCGATCTCCACAACTCAGTTTTACTGGGCATATCTAGGTAAGAAAGGTCTTATAAAGTGTAGTGAGTGAAAACGTTTATTTTTCCTTGTTATATTTAATGTAGAAATAAGATATAACAGACAAAAACAAGCCATTAATGCACTGTTTTACTGGATTCACATTGAAAAATATTCAGATGTTCAAACATTTGTTTGTTGACTAAAGATATTTTAATTAACTAATAATACAATCGCTTAGATGTATAGCATCTAGAAAAGTGGAAGGAATGGGGGAGGCCTATGTATACCCAAGAGTGGGACAGTCAAGGTTTACAGACAGTAATATTCAACAATAAACCATTTCAAAACATGATCGACCTCAAACACCTGCAGCGAAGACACAAAAAACGCCTCAAACAAACGAACAAACTCCTCCAATCAGTCCGTCCATTTCAAAGGCTTTTCTTACCAACTTTATTCATTAAATTTTGTCAGAGATGTAATCTATTTGACACACCTGACGGCTGGCGAATCCTCGCACTGATCTGCTATTAATTGTAGAACGAATAATTTATGAGATGTAGCGATCATCGGTGTGGATCATTCGGTATCTCGCCATTAGGACGCCTGTCGTTAGACAACTGGTTCCGTATAAGGTGGGAGGATTCGATGCTTAGGGGCTGTTACATTACATGTCTCCTACGGTACCGGAAGATACATAAAATTATTACTATTTTAAATTTCCGATTCATTTATTACATGACATTCATTTGATTTCCCGGACATTGTATCCATTTATGATTTGTTGTACTTATGATAGTTATTTTTTTTTTTTTACATTTTTTTATGCTAATTTGTGATTTGTATTTATCTCGTGTCTCTCAATGTGTAATTTTTAATATGGGGAAACCTGAAATAAATAGATTTTATTTTATTTATTTATTAAAAAATAAAAATAAACAAGAATAATTACAAGCATAGAAGAAGCAATGGGTATTGTATCACCCAGTATTTTGTGTGTATTGGAGTTTAGATTAGTTTCAGATAAAATACTAGTGTTAGGAACAAATGAGGTTGTACGTAGCACAGGTCATTTCTACGGAAAGGAGTGACAGACAACTTGCATTAGTCCGTGGTCGTGAGAGAATCGTGGGGAATATCGCTCAAAGGGCTGTAAGATTAATATTTTCCTATTTTGTGTACTTACTCGCTACTTTTCTAAGCAATTACGTGTTAATTGAATTCGTTATGATTTGTGGTGGTTATGGATAGTTTCAGCAATTGATTTTTGTTGTGTGTACCTCGTTGTCTTATTTCAAACATCTTCACTTCTGAATGCTAAATCTAGGTATAAAGCTGCATTCGGTTAGATCGTATGTTGACCCCAACATAGTTGGAAAAATGCTGGGCAGATGATAGCTGTGATAGAAGAAGGCAGATGGTTTATATTAGAGTCGGAAAGTTTTAATGCATCATTATGGAAATTCCGTAAGACACTATCGAAGAATTGTTTTCAGACAAAGCAATGTCGAAATGGATTACGATTTTTCTTTGAACTCCTTAGAATAAGAATAAGAATAATTTATTTGCTTGAAAATAGGTCTTACCAGTTGTTGAAGTCGGTAGTTTATGCACAAACCATATTTTGCCTTTTTAGGGCAAGCAACTAAAATTTTACATTATCTTATTATGCAAATATGCATATTTATAAGTTTTTCAATTTAAGCGTATAAGTATTTCAATGTAAGTATTTAAATTAAATAAATATATTAAATATATATTTAAAACAAAATAAAGAAAAGAAACTTTAACACATATTGCACAATGAAACTATTACCTATATCCTATATCTTTAAGTAGAAAAAAATCCAAACACATTTGCACACGAAATTAATACCCTTCGGATGAATCCTTCGCATTGTAATAATGGTAATAAAAAAAAAAATAAGAAAATAGGATTTTGTTGCGGGAATCCGCTGGATGCGAGTCGTAAGGGACCGGTCAATGTGGTGACACTTGGGGGAGGCCTATGTCCAGCAGTGGACGTCTATCGGCTGTAATGATGATGATGATAATAATTTTTCAGAAACGATTTGATATTTAATGAAAACAATGATTTAAATTCAGAGATTAAAATAGTTTTCTATTTCCATTTGTGAAGAAGATGAAGTTGACCATTTGTTGTACTGTTTGATGTGTATTCTACGAATATTTATGAAAATCCAAGCAAACATATTTAACGTTTAAAACACACGCCATCTGAAAATAAGAACAATTTGTTTCTGAAACATAAAATATCGTGTTTGCCAATGTTTGTTTGCGTAAATATGTGTGTTTTCCAAACATGTGTTTACTATTTAACTTAGCGCTTTTTAAATAAAGCTGGCACACAAAGCTTAATATTTAACGTTAACATTATTTTTTAAGATGCTTTATTTTGTAAACGGATAAATGTATGTAGGTATGTAAAAAATAATGGCTGACCGAAATATTCGTAGTATTATTGAAAATAATGTAATGTTTTTTGATAGAATTTAATATTACAAAAGTGTATTTTTGTCGGCCATAACTGCATTTATAGTGTTAAGTAGGCTCATGCCAGTTTTTACTATTACTAAGTAACATTAACAGTACGGGAAAAAATATAGCCTATTAAGGGTGAGAAACACCTCTTCACGAAGCCAAAAGGGACTTGTTTTCTCCATCATTACGATATTTTTTTTGTTCTCCATCATACCTGGGAACCTTCTAGTTACGTCGATATTGGGGGTCAAAGTTTTTTTTAGATGCAAGTTTTTTTTTTGTAAGATTTTGACTTTCAACACCTCCACGACCCCCGTACCATTCAATCCATCCATCAGCACAATGTTTATTTTTGCGTAAAGTTACTTAGTTTCATGTACAGAATGCTTGGTTAACGGCTTTGTGATGAGGTGGTTTACACCCTGTATTACTCGCTCATAATGTAGCTTTCCAATGGTGAAAACATTTTTGAAATCGGCAAACTAGTTTTTGAATTTATTCATTACAAACATAAACACACAACAATACAAATTTTTTCCTCTTTATAATATTAGTGTAGATAAACTAAGTATCATATCCACCCTACTATAACACGAGTTTATTTCGAGACCGTTTGATGGTTTACGCTAAATTTGCCAATGAGATACCGCATCGGATTCATGGCTTGTAAAACCGATGAAAGGAGCCCCGATACCGGGGTCTCTGTGGGAACTGAAAAATGATATCTTCGTACATTGCTTTCAATGTTCGCTGTGTAATCGTACGTACCTGCACGGTTTTGTTACTTTGAAGGTGTGGTTTGAATTTGGTGTAGGCAGTCGAGTTTGATAGGATAGATAGATACTTTTTTTTTTTTTTTTTAGGATGGGACATCATCAAATGACTTCTCCCACTCTGGGCGGAGCGAGAGAGAGTGTCAGACTCTTACTGACTAAAACCCATCCATGTTCCTTCCTCGCCCTTTATGTTCCGGGGCCGCGGTATCTCTTTCGAACAGGCCCGCAACCCCGGCCGGCAGCTCTGAAATATACCTCGCTCTATCTTTATCAGTTCGAATAGACTTTCGGGAGACAGGTGACCGTCTTGTTTTATAATGGTAGGTAGGTAAGTACCTTCCTCACTGTAGAATATAAGAAACCTGCAACACACAGTCTTGTTATAAAGGGTGTAAAACACCTCTTAACGAATACGAAAGACACTTGTTCTCCTTGTCATTCCGATATTTTTTTTGCTCTACACCATACCTGGGAACCTTCTAGTTACGGAGATATTGGGGGTCAAAGTTTCAAGATTTTAACAAATTTAAATAAAATAAAAATTACGACCCTGTACTATCCAATCTATCTATCAGCACAATGTTTTAAGTACGTAACATTGAGTTCTACCATAAAAACCACCCCAAAAAAAAAGCCTGTTCTCACCAATAATTTTTGCGTAAAGTTACTTAGTTTGATGTACAGAATGCTTGATTGACGGCTTCGTGATAAGATGGTTTACACCCTGTATCTATAGATAATAATTATACACGGCAGGGCCGGGCATATTGCTCGCAGAACGGATGGTCGATGGGGCTGAAAAGTTCTGGAGTGGCGACCGCGAACCGGAAGGCGTTGCGTCGGAAGACCTCCCACTAGGTGGACCGCTGAGCGGTTGAAGGTTGCAGGAATTTGTTGGATGCATGGGACCGGTCAACGTGGCGATACTTTGGGGAGGGTATTATATATCGATTATCTGTTGTTCACAACACAAGCCTCGTTGCTTAATGTGACACTAGATGGCGCTGTATGTAATGCCAAGAGTTATTTATTTTTTTATTTACTTCTACAGAGAATGAACCTTCTATTTCTGCTACTATAAGACAGTAATAGACTGGTAATATTAGCACTTAGACGACGTAGTAGTCACCACCATCTTACAAAGACATTTTCAAAATCCCTTACCAAAAATTCAAATCCCATGCGGTAACAATATACCTTATGTATAAACACCATCATACCCATACTTTCTTATGGTGCAGTTAAGGGTGCGCCTAACGGCCCTAATAATGTCCTAAGGGCGAAAGCTACTCAGTAATATTAAGCTCGTTCCAAGATTTAATATACTTATAGCCGTTCTAAAGATCATCGATTTTTATGCTGATCCAACGGGATCCTGCATAATTTTATAACTTACTGGCATGGTTGTCGTACTACTGTCAATTTATATTGTATAAGGTTGACGAAAATGACGGCCAGCTTGTAGTTGGTTTTCAAGCTATTTTTATAAAAACTAGCATTTCGACTGCGAAAATTGTGTTAATTAAATTGTGTTATCAAATACAATAGAAATGACGACACTATCAAAAAATTGCAAATCTATTTAGAACGACAGTTGGAGTATTCAAAAATAATGGACAAGTTTTTATTTTATTTTGAAAATCAATGAATATTGACAAAGATAAAACGCATCAAAACTAGGTCGTGACCGTCGTGACATCAGAACATCTCGCTAAAAATATCAAGGCGTAACGTATTGAGAACTTTTAAAAGCGTCGTATCTTCGTCAATTTTGATTTATGTAAGAAAAGAAAAAATACGTATCTAATATTTGTTGATAATCTAACTGATGTTTGTTCTTTCGCAAGGGATAGCAGTCTTGGCTATGGGACTGGGTTTGAAAGAGATACCGCGGCCTCGGAACATAAAGGGCGAGGAATAAACATGGATAAGTTTTAGTCAGTAAAGGGCACTCCCTCCCGCTCAGCCCAGAGTGGGAGAAGACATTTGATGATTTCCCATCGAAAAGAAAAGGGATAAGGAAGGGTCTTCAGCTTGAAACCTCAAGGCCCTCCTAAAAAAAGTGTCTTACCAGACGGTCAGGCAGACGAACAGTCAAGTGATCAATAAGTAGGGAACCATTACAAAATAACACATAAAAGATGAGCAATTCTTTATAACAGAAATAACTAAAATCTGAAGAGCCATCGTTGTCAGAATCCCTAGTTATAAGTACGAAAAGATTGACGGTTTAATGCACGTGGGAGCTTCGAATTCTCCTCCGTAAGTAATTAATTACATTCGCCTGACGGAATACTGGCACAAATGTTTGTAAGGCTTCCTGAAGAAATTATTTGTCAAACGTGGCAATGGTAAATGCTTAAGTGAATTATTTAACAAAATTAAGGAGTTTTGGGACCTTAGAAAGTCAGTTTTTTGGATAATGCGGGTTGAGTATTTTTGACAGGATTTCTATAATTTGTGTCTGTTTTAAATGTCTTGTTAACTTCTAGAATGTCTTAAGTTACACAGTTCGACTTAAGCTATTGTCTTACTATTGTGTCTCTAATTAAGACATTCAAAAGGTTAAAATCAAGTGAAATACGAGCCATAACATAACATTACGCTTGTATTTAGCCAGTTATGTTTAAGTCCCATGTAATAGGAGGGAGCTTATTGCCGTCAACCGGGCACAAATCCAACAACTCCGAGGCCGCTACTGAGAAATTAATGATAAAAAGAATCCAATAACATACAAACTTCTTACTACTTTGCTTAAAATCTCTTACCGGCCAACCTATTGTATATTACCAAATATATTTTTATTATTTGCTATATTTACACATAAGACCCCATTTTTTTATCCTTGAATGTCCCACTGCTGGGCAAAAGCCTTCCCTATGTCCTTTTCTATCCAGGGACTCTTCTGCTACTGGTACGGTATGAAATATCCAGCTGACTGACAGACTAGCAGACCGACACACAGAATAATTACGAAGACTACTAGTTAGAGGAATAGAGTTCAGTTGGAATCCTTTAGTTGAGAACCACGGTATAAATGTCAACATTTTGTTTATCACTATCACTACATATTATAAAACAAAGCTCTCCCGCCGCGTATGTCTGTCTCTATGTATACTTAGATCTTTAAAACTACGTAACGGATTTTGATGCGGCTTTTTTAAATAGATAGAGTGATTCCAGAGGAAGGTTTTGGTATATAATTTTACGCGGGCGAAGCCGCGGGTATCGGCTAGTAACATAATATTTCGCTTTTAATCCCCGAAGAGGTGTACCTAACAGTACATCCATATAACGCCAGTAATATTAAATAAATAAAATAAAATAAAATAAGTATACTGACACAAACACCATAGGTAGTATACAATACAGATAAAATCCACAAAGTTACATTGAATCTTAGATAAAGGCTGTATACAAATAGTTAAAAACCCTGCCTCCTAAACTAGGGGGACCCTGTGACCTAGGAGTCAGAGTTCTACTGTAGCTTCGTGTACAAAATAAACCTTAATTTGTGTGTTAACCTATAATTACTTGTTTTAACTATTATAGTTAAAACAAGTAATTATAATACTTATGATTGTTTGAGAACGTTGGAAAGGGGGTACGGCTGTGTGAGTAAGATGTGGTGTAGTGTGGTGTGGTGTGGTGTGGTGTGGTGTGGTGTGGTGTGGTGTGGTGTGGTGTGGTGTGTTGTGTTGTGGCGTGGCGTGGTGTATGACAGGGAGGGGTGTGCTATCGTGTAATGTGATTTTGTGTTTCAGTATTACTATTATTAGTTTTTTGTAATAACGTGCCTAAATTATTTTAGAAATAAGATTTTCTGTACGGGAATAGTCCTGATTAAACAACCAATTTTGTAATTTAAATTTTACTTCGTGATTTTTTAAATTACTTATTTGGATATGTTTGTTGACCCTTCAGTAAATAAGTGAACTTATAACATAAAGCTGCCAGCGAAAGCTGTTTTGTGAGAGACAGATGGACACGCAGATTTGGCTTTACGAGTAGATGGATCTAGTGGAGGAACCTGTATATGCTTCCTGAGGGTGGCATTGAGCACAAAGAGCTACCGTAAAGTAAGTACCTTGCATGCCGCATACAATTCACTTGTGGGAACTCTATACGGCTTTCCGAGCATCACCTTGAGCACAGCCATCTGGGCGCGCTCCAACCCAAGCAGTTTAGTCTTGGCAGTACCACCCCAGACCGGGATGCAGTAATTGATGACGGATTGGCAAAGACCAAGCTACACCATTTTTAATGTTTTGGAGTCAGCGCATTGCCTTAGAGACTTTAAGATATAGATAAGTATCCTTGACGACGCGAGATAGTGCTGTACATGAACACGAAGAGGTTTCTGCAGCCACCTCATAACCGTATGCAGAGATTGTTCTGCATAATATTTCACGTCAGTCCATGTATCCCCATATACCTACTACGATCGCGGTATCGTCAGCATATGTGAATATCTTCGCGTTAGGGAGTGCTAGTGTGCAAAGGTCATTTATATATATATTAGGAATAGTGTGGGTATTAAAGTCCCATGTAATAGGGGGTGCGCCTATTGCCATCAAATGGGCACAAATCATATACCCTTCAGAGGTGCTACGGAGAAATTCCTGATTGAAAAACTCATTAACTATTGGCACAACCTGGGAGTTGAACTCAGAACGTCGGGCTCAGCAGTCGCAATTGCCACCACTGAACCAACAAGATTTTGTAACAAAACATAGATTTTATCAAAAGTACTTTCTTGCTTAGAATATTTACCTACACTACGCAAACACACACCTCTATCACGGTTTAACTATCGAAATTAACCCTAAACAGCTCCACTCAACTATTCATACCATTATACATCCCTAAACGTCATTATCCAAATATCCACCCACACATTATAATCCGGAGCAATAATAAAGTAGCCGATGTTCCGTTAACAATGCTCCATGTTGTCACAGTCGCGTATTATTTAGGCTTTATAACTAGTGGACATTTTAATTTGGTCGTATTATACAGCGTAACTTAGTTATAATTTATGTTGAAGGGATTTTGGTCATAATTTTGTGGTAGAGTTAGTACATGCTTTTGTTTCTAATTGTTAACATATTTATTTATATACACTCGGTTCCAAAAATAACGGGTCAGTCACATAAACCCGAATATCTCCCGAACTACGTATGCCATCCTAATGAAACGAAGACTGTTGAATTGAGAATTTAATTATACATATAAAAAATAAAATAAAAGTTAGTTGCACCCACAATATTAATCTCTAAATAAAGAAAAAACTAAAAGTCATATTTTTCTTAAGATTACATTTTTTATGAGTGTTTTTTTGCTGTTTTTCATCACTTTCTTCATTAAGTACTTTGTATTGCCTCCACGAGCTCTTCTGACAACTTCCAGGCGATTAGGCATGCTGTACATCAAATTTCGGAGCCGGTGCTGAGGAGTACCTTCCCATTCCTCCACCAGTGCTTGTTTGAGCTCGGGAAACGTGATTGGTGGGGGGTTTCGACCTTTCACGCATCTCTGAAGCTCGTCCCAGGCGTGCTCAATGGGCTTTAAGTCCGGGCTTTGCGCTGGCCACTGCATGAGTTCGATACCGACCTCTTCTAGGTAGTCATGTACAATTTTGGCGAAATGGGGACGCGCATTATCATGCATTAATATGCCATACCGGTCCATCCTGGCCATGAAAGGACCTACATGTTCATTGAGGATCTCTTCCACGTACCTCTCTGCATTTAGAGTTCCATTGTGAATGAGTACCAGCTCGGTGCGGGCCTCAGCAGAAATCCCAGCCCAAACTTGTACGGAGCCTCCACCGTACGCCACTTTTTCCTCCACACACGCTTGATGGAAGCGCTCCCCTGGTCTTCTGTACACCAACTGCCTACCATCATGCGTATAAAGCATGAATTTAGACTCGTCTGTGAACATTACCCTAGACCAATCAATCCTCCCCCTTCCCATCGTATCTCGGAAACTAAAAGACCCGTTTTTTTTTTACGGATTCGTATAGAGGAGGCTCGGGGAAGTAAAAACCATTGTTCGAAGTTGGTCCCCTTGCCCCTCTTCTCCCCCCCTTTACGCGGATCTCGGAAGTTAAGAGACTTGGTTTTTTTTTCCAGATTCGTTTCAAGGGGCAATCAGTTGGTCAAAATCATTTTTCAAAGCTCCGTTATTTAAAAGTCTTTTAACGATTCCATTGAAATTTGAGGGTGAATACTTCTCAAAAACACGAAACCTAAAACCACGCAAAAACTAGTTGTATTATATTTTTGAAGTGAAAACTTCTTTGAGCACTTTTTGGGTGAACAAAATCATGGAACTCGCGTCATCGTCACCGAACGCTTTCATAGATCGGTCAGTCAAAATCAACCTCATAAAATTATCATTTCATTTTGGATTACTTAGTTTTTACTTCTATTGGTGGTCTCCAAAGACAGCCTTGCTTGTTTTTATTATTGTTTTGTGGATAATCTATACTTATATATATATTATATAATATAATCTATACTATATATAATATTATAAAGCTGAAGAGTTTGTTTGTTTGTTTGAACGCGCTAATCTCAGGAACTACTGGTTCAAATTAAAAAAATCTTTTGTGTAGGATAGTCCATTTATTGAGGAAGGCTATAGGCTATAAAACATCACGCTAGAACCATTAGGAGCGGAGAAGGAATGAAAAATGTTGCAAAAACGGGAATATTTTTTCCTTTCGTTTGTCTCTGTAATGTGACGCAGACGAAGTTGCGTGGGTCAGCTAGTTTATTATAGAACTGTGGTTTATGTGGCTAGGCTATAATTAACTGAAAAATTATATTGTGTTGCTTGATCGGTTTCGTCTTGTGTGATCATCATCTTCCTGGCGATGTCCCATGTTATTTGGGGTTGACGCAACACGTCACACATTCTCCCCCATCATTCATTACGCTATCATTTACTTGTTTAATATCAGTATTAAAATAATTTAAGGGGCCGGCGGAGCATGCGTAGTTCATACAAACGTAATACCAAAATTATTTGTAAATCAAACATATTCTTAAGCTAGTGTGTATTTATTTCGATTGGATTACAGAATATCTGAAATATAAAGACGAGATATGAGAAAATAAAAATGTCGGTAGAAAACTTCTTTTTTAAATCAGTGTCCATTCAAAAAACATATTTTGGAATCTAGATATTCTGTATTCCAATTATTGGAATAACGACGCACAACCTTAAGAATATGTCTGATTTACGAATTATTTTGGTATTACTTTTGTATGAAATACGCATGCTCCGCAGGCCTCTTAAAGTCTAAGGTCCATGTGCACCAAGAAGATGATAGACTGATTATCTAAAACAGCTGTTTAAAACGCATTTTTGTATGGGAACATGTTACAGTGACAGCTGTTTTTAGATAATCAGACTGTTATCTTTTCAGTGAACATAGACCTTATTGGTGTAGAGTAACATTTTGTTTAACTAAATTGGCCTAGATTTCTTCATTGTTTGATCAACATATATAAAATTATAATAAAATGATTCAAACGGTTTTATGTTGTATTATTCATTAATTGTTTTAGTCTACTTTTGTGCTCATAAGTAAAATACCACGAACCGTAAGAATCATAAAGAAGTGTTGAATGAGAAAAAGATCAGCAAAAGACAAAGCGATTTTCTTTCTTACTTTCAAAGGCATTCCTTTTGCTATCTGCAAATAAAACTAGATAAAGAGCACTAATCATTAACATAATTACTTTTTTTTCAGTAATAAACTTGTTTTAAACTACCAGAACGAATGGAACACACGCGCAACCAACTTAAATTACGTTGTAACCACTTCATTAAAGCTGCGTTTAGTTACGATGCAGTTGTGTTGTTGTGTAAATGAGTACTGGCAGGTTACACAGTTTAGTTTAACTTTTATTATCATGATTAGTTCTAATAGTACATTTTTTTATAAGAAGTCAGTTTGTGAATGGGTGACCAGTAATTACATGGAGGGAACCCTCCATGCTGTTGAAATCACGTCAAGCTGTTGGACTCTCGGATGTTATTCTCAAATCTTTTACAAAAGCTGTAGTCGTAACTGACGGTCGTAAAGGAGCCGCTTAGTAAAAAAAAAGAAAAAGAAAGAAAGTGAGAAATAATACGTGTTTATTTGACATAAATACGAGTATATCACAAATGCACACCCGTACCAAGGATGGCGTGTAACTCAGTAACTTGGTTTGAAAATCACATAGGCTATAATAACCGTAGAAATGTGAGTGTACTATGGTGAAAGTCTGCCTAACATTTCGGGGACTCATCGTCTGAAGAACTCGATGAACGCTGCCAGCGAAGGGGTGCACACGTTGATGGTTTCTTCTTAAAGAAACTCGCAAGTAGATTAATGATAAGGTTTAATGTGACTTGGATTACAAATAAATTTGAGTTATATCGACACACAACTATAGTGGCCGGTGTCGTCGGCAAAACTGGTCGACGGGTGGGGCGATCCGCGCACGCCTCTGGTACCGCTGCGCCACAGAGTACATTGTGCGCTGCGCATCGCCTCTCGCGCCGTGCCGTATGCGTGTGTGTAAAGCCGTGTACACACACATGCAAGGCGTCAACATCGTCATCAGCCTACGGCAGTTCACTTCTGGATAGCCTCCTCAACGCGCACGGCTTTTCAACGCGATTTACACACAGCTTAAAAGAATTTATAGTTAAAAAAAATTGATCTTCTCAATTTACTGTGCAGTGTTTAATGTCTGCTTACCTTTCTTTCACTGTCTAAAATTTTTGCATGCTTGGTCTTATCCTAGCTAAACATGTTTGTGCTATTTAAATTTGTAACATCTTTGTATACCATGTTTTATGCGAATAAATATACTGTACTATACTATACTAACACTCATTCAGTTGCTACCAAACACTCTGCGAATATCGTCGCTCCACCGAGCCTGAGGGAGTCCCACCCTATGCTTCATTACGCATTTCGGGTACGACTTTGTCTTATTTCATGATAAAAAAAATATATTTAGACTTGTAGTTTTTCTTCGGAAGTCAAACTACTTACACTAGACGGACTGGAATATTTATCAACCATCATCATCATCGGCCTATTAATGTTCTCACTGCTGGGACTGGCCTCCTCTCTATGAGAGGGAATGGGCTATACAAAAGACAGTCTTCCTGAGCTTGAAATCTAAATATAACCTCCACAGATTCTTCCACTGCAACTAACTTTAGTAACTATCATAAGAAACTTGAACGTCTGTTCAAATTTCACAACTTGGAAATCAAAGGAACTAATCCTCAAAGAAACCTCTGCGATTCGCATTCGACTATGAAATGTCTTTTAAGTAACGGAGAGCCATTCTTAAACAGGCTCTGTTTACATAATACGGTAACTTCCAAAAGTTCTTAATAACAATACACGGTGTAAGAAACATCATTATCACCAGCCATTCCCACTGTTGGGTCACAGGCCTCCTCTCTATGAGAGGGAATGGGCTAGATATGCCATGCGGGCCCAGTGCGAATCGAATGTCACATATCATCGATTTTTAGGTTCTAGGACATGCCAGTTTCCTCACGGGTTTTCTTTCACCGTTTTGAGAGCAGCGGTGATTTAACACAAAGTAATGCGCCTGCCTGGGTTCGAACCCACGACTTACTGAACGTAAGCCGCCACCACTAGGCCACCACTGCTCACCCATTCAACTACAATCCCCAATTTCCCGCAACCGCTTAATTACAATCAATTACAAGTTCTTAAACAGAGCCACTTAACAATCTGTTATTGTCACACACATTCGCTGATTAATTTTGCAGAAATAGCGGTTATTGTGCCGTTATAATAACGGTATTACTGGAGCTGTGTGTTATATAACAAATCGACGCCGTTATAATCGCAACCGCGATTTATTGCTCGCCACAGTGGCGGGGTTAAGAGTGAATCAGTCTCGTCTTGTCTTTGAAATGGTGAACTTTTTTTAAGGTTTTTGTTTTTCAATGCAGCATAGGTACCATAATTTAAAATAACGTGTTATAAATATATTCGAAACCACAGTAGTCGTAATTATTTTAAGTATAATTCCTTTTTAGTGTCGTACTAGTAATGCTACTTTACCATCAACAATTTATTGTAATCCATAACGACTTTTTCAATCACGTTAAGACCACCATTTAAAATTATTTTGCGCTAGTTTTAAGCCGCGGCTTAGTCTGCGTGGAGGTCTAAAATTATTCCACAGAAACCTACTTTAGTTGTCAGTCGGGTCATGGTCGATGATGTACCAATTTTAGCCGAATTTTGGCACTGGTGCCACAAGGTACTACAAAACCCCCTTCTAAAGAATCTATTCATACCTGCAAGTTGTAAACCTTTGTCATCAAATATATTCTCTTCACAAGTGCCAACACAGGATATTCCACGTAGCATGCTCAAATTGAGAGCTAAGCTAGACGCTTGCATAATTGATGCTCGATCAAATATCTATGCGCCGAGCAAGCAAAGCATGCAAGTGTAATGATACCCCTTATTTAAGTGAACTGGGTCGTCTGATATACGCCTTTAAGATATGAGCTGGTTTGATGGCAAAGTGGTTTGAATAAAAAGAGGTAAGTGTAGGAATTAGTATAAGACAGAGTTTGAACGTCAAAAATGTCAAAAAATAAATTATAAAGCTAGCACACACACTCACCAGAATGCTGCGTTGCCTTAGCAGAACCATATGCTAGTAAGTGCACGTTTCAGTTTAGAGTTTCATAGAAATAACATCAAATAACTTGGGTCAATTTTGATGCTGACCCGGTGCGGTACTTTTACATACAATTAGCTAAATTGGAACATAAGTTTACTGTAGGCACCGCATAGACGAAAATAACAATAATCTCAAATAAATACTCATCTTTTCAACAAAAAAAAAACAGTATTCATGCGTAGCTCGCGTAGCGCCTACTATCATAATAATATGGCGTAGCTCGCGTAGTGACCGCTACGCCGTAGCAATTGTAGAGCCCACTACGTCGTAGCAAACGATGAATGAGTGTCTATTAAAATATAGAACAATATAAAATAATGATCTGTGTTTGATCCCTGAATATGGAGATTCTATGTCGTAAAAGGGGTACTATTGGAAACTTTTCTGACAGGTTTAGGGCTCAAGTGACATGGGGTAGGTGGTTATGTACCTAAATCTCGGTCTGGTTACGGGTTCCATTTTTGTGGTGGAATTAATGTACTTATTGGTAATACATAAATTCCGGTATCAACATTGGGAGGTTCTTGATCCTATTGAGCGGAAAGTAAATTAACACTTGAAGATGAATTTAGTTTAGCTTTGTATTAATTACAAACACAGAAAAATATCTTAAGGGGCCGGCGGAGCATGCGTATTTCATACAATCGTAATACCAAAATAATTTGTAAATAGAACATATTTTTAAGGTAGTGTGTATTTATTTCGATTGGATTACAGAATATCTATGTTCCCAAATATATATTTTGAAACCACAATGATATAAAGACGAGATATGAGGCATTTAAAATTTCCATAAAAAACTTCTTTTTCTCACAGCTCTTGTTTAAATCAGTATTTAATCAAAATATATATTTGGGAACCTAGATATTCTGTAATTCAATCGAAATAAATACACAGTACCTTAGGAATATGTTTGATTCACAAATTATTTTGGTATTACGTTTGTATGAACTACGCTTGCTCCGCAGGCTTCTTAGGCAGGTATAATTCACTTCAAAATTGATCTCTTTGTAAATTTGTAGGTTTTCCTTTTCTTCGATACTAATATTATAATAAAGAGCTAAAAGTTTGTATGTAGGGGGTAATCTCCTTCGGGGTTGCGGGCCTATTCGAAAGAGATACCACGGCCCCGGAACATAAAGGGCGAGGAAGGAACATGGATGGGTTTTAGTCAGTAAGAGTCTGACACTCCCTCCCGCTCCGCCCAGAGTGGGAGAAGTCATTTGATGATTTCCCATACCTAAAAAAAAAGGGGTAATCTCCGGAACTTAAAATCCAATTAAAAAAAAAAATTACAGGCAGAAGGCTACATTATTCGTGAGTGCTACAGACTATATTTTATATTTATATCAAGTATATTAGCCGAGCTATAACAATTTTTACGGACGAAGTCGCGGGCGTAGTGTTAGCATATTATAATCTTGATCTACTGCTTCTGTCGCACTATAGCCAAGATTTACGGTATTATAAGCGTTATGAAGGTCCAAAAAGTTAAATTAACGCAATCTGGTGCTGCGGTGCACCCGATTATTTTTCATTCTTTGGACCGCTCACCGTTTGACCTCAATTCTCGACCGTTTTGCTTGTGAAAGTCATTTTCATGGCTAGTTTTTTTTGGAACGAGAGAGAACCAAGTGTAAAATTGAAAAGGCCAAAAATAGGTGGTTCGTAGTACTCATGTTATTTTTGAGGATTTTATGAGTTTGTATCACTATGTGCTCTAAGATATTCTCTCATAGAGAAGAAGTCTTTGTCCCAGCAATGGGAACATAAATAGGCTGATGATAACGATGCAGACATGAAAGTGCCGTAATAGTCTAATTGAAATAAATGATTTGAGTTTGAGTTTGCGCTCTGGTTTTCGCAATATTGTTTCTTTTTTCGTTTACGACTTTCATCATACTATTTGTGGTATCTAGGTTTTGTGTCAGAATCTATAATCCTCAAACTATATCGTACAATTGTTAAACTAATGGCACAAGACAGATGCGAGAACATGTCTCAGTCAAAGTAAGGTCGCCCAAACCATTTGGTTTACATTTTAACATGCAAATTGCATTGTAAAATGTAAACCAAATAGCTAGGTCGACCGTACGTGGGGTAACGTTTATAGAAAACTAGACTATAGTGCTTAGCGAACACGTTGGTCGAGTGGTCGCAAAAGCGACTGCCGAATATGAGGTCCTGGGCTTGTATCTCGCGTGGGGTAAAATAATTTTATATTAAATAACTTTTTATCTAGTGTTAGTACCAAATACTCTCTGCACAAGAAATCTAACAATTAAATAATAAATATTACTGGACACACAGCGCCACCTAGTGCCACACTAAGCAAAGCTTGTGTCGTGGACACTAGATAGTTGATATACTACATATTATATACTTTTTGTTTGTTAATACATACATATTATACATATAAACATCCATGACTCTGAAACAAATGTCCATGCTCATCACACAAACATTTGCTAGTACCGGGACCTTACATTCTTAGGGGCCTGGGTTCGAATCCCGGTAGGCGTAAACGTTTGTGTGATGAGCATGGACATTTGTTTCAGAGTCATGGATGTTTATATGTATAATATGTATGTATTTACAAACAAAAAAGTGTCAAACATCGACACAAGCCTAGCTTAGTGAGGCACTAGATGGCGCTGTGTGTAAATGCCCAGCGATATTTATTTATTTTATGTTACGATCCTATGTGCACTTCAGGGCTTATCTACTTTTATCTTAATTTACACATTTTTCCGGAATTCTCTCTCAACGACACAAAAGCTCATTATTTATTAAAAATCAAGAGATTATCTATACTTATAATAAATCTGTAGAGAGGTCAATTCTGTACATGAAATATATTTACAAAATAACTATCGGGGGGTGATTAGTGATCGATACTGATGCCAAAAATGCAATCAGTAAAATTTTTGTCTGTCTGTCTGTCTGTCTGTCTGTCTGTCTGTCTGTCTGTCTGTCTGTATGTTATTTATAGAAAAAAAAACTACTCGACGGATTTTAACGAAACTTGGTACAATTATTCTACATACTCCTGAGCAGGTAATAGTATACTTTTCATCACGCTACCATTAATAGGAGCAGAGCAGTGAAAGGAAATGTTGGGAAAACGGGAGAAGTTACTTGGTTTTTTTAGCTTCCGTCGCGTGTGCAGCCTTAATGGTTAAAGCTACATAGAAATCATGTATAACGGAAATATTCCACATAAAATTATATCAAAAATATCCCAAGACAGCATATGTCTATCTTTTATAGTTGACTCACAATAACACGTGTAACTCCCGATAGCTTAGCAGTTCGGAGATTTGTTATTATTATATTTGTTTACTCTTACGTTTATATCATCACGCTATGACCCACATAAAACATAGGATACATTTTATTCCGGTAGTAAGATCCCGTGGGACAATAATCAAACTTCACGCGGGCGAAGCCGCTGGCAGAAGCTAGTAAGGACCTAAAGTAGGGCCCTCAAATGACAGTGATTTATTAATATAGCCCTTGAAGACAACAATCTTAATTAAAATCGTTTCCAACTTAACATAATAAATATAACAAACATTTCATTATTAATGACACAAAAAATGTAATATTAAGGCTTGAGACAGTCATAAGTTATCACAGATATCCAAGTTATTATTACAATACGAATTCCCGAGTGACGTCGGGTGACAAGGGTAGTGAAGTCCTGAATATCAGCCGCTTTGGGAATATTTTAGCTCCAAAATCCATGGTTTATGTAATAACTGGGTAGAATGGTGATGTGGTTACTAAGGAGCGGTTGTCAGATTTCTGAATGTTATTTGAATATTTTAGTTAGGTACCTACTCTGTTTTTGTCTATTTTGCTACTTCTTCGTCGCGTCGATGATTCCTTTCGTGTAAAAAGGTATTGTATTACCAAGGAATAAAGCAGACGGAGGTGTTATATATGTGGCCTCTTTGCTTCACTTTCATTCATTCTCTTATATATTTCTTTTTTTACATGTCATGTCATCGCATTGTCACTGCGACTTACATTGATTAAAACATTAAAACTATTATGGAAAGAATCTATGAATTAGTAAACTAGGTTCTCAATTCGCCTGTATTTCTTTTTTTTTTGTTTGTTACCTCAGAACTTTCGACTGGGTAAACCGATTTTGATGGTTCTTTTTTATTTGAAAGCTCGTGCTTCCCGTGTGGTCTCATTTTTTGTTAAGATCTGACGCTGATCTTCGGAGATATAAATGGAACTCTTCAAAAATAGACGGCAAATCTGCACAATACACCCAGATGTCGACAGTTGTGTGTTAAGTTCCATTTATTTGGGATAAGCCTATTACCGCGACATGTATTGTTTTATTTTTATTTTATTGGATAGGATGTACTTCAAGGGTAGTTTTATGAGTATTTGGTTAGGTTTTGATTACTTCTGATAATGGGATCCATGATAAAGGAACGGAACTCTCAAATTCTTAGGAGCAAATTAACGATACTCGGGCTAATTTTTTATAGGCTAAACGTATATTTTAGTCACCTACTATAACGTAGTTTTTTACCTACTTCACAAAAGAGGAGGTTCTCAATTCGATGTTCCCCAATTACTCGAAGATGGCAGGACCGTTTTTTTTAGTGTTTGAAAGGGGTATACTTCTCAGGTCGTCCCATAATTATCAAGTCAGGGGGATAATGGGATCCTGGAGAAATAGAGAGAACTTTTCAAATTTTATAGGCACACCAGAAGTGATTTGGGTAGGTTTAGGAAGAGTACTTTCTCAAAGTAATCCCATTTCAATTTGATAATGATCTGATGAAGAACTTCGGGAGATATGCAACGGAACTCCTATATAAATGATAGCAAATGGACTGAGATTGCTGAAATCTCGTGTCTGTCTAACGTTTACACCAGTTCATAACAAAAAATCACGCTGGTACGCTGTGAAAGGGTAAGCACATCTGACCACTATAAAGTGAAATAAAAATCTTTTTGACTAAACATATAACCGAATTAAGAAGTCGGTGACCTTTGTTTGATTGATTTTATTTTGAGCGACTTCTGAAGCTAAAGTTATTTTCACTTTTTTGTGTGAAGTCGGTTTTATTTTTGCAAAAATGATTTTATTTTTTTATAAATTCGTCATTCCAACACGACTCGTCGTTTGAAGGTAAATAAGCTAGTACAAAAGTTGTTTAGGTTGGTGCTTAACTAATTATGAATAAAAGCTCCCAGGGAATTGAAACTTCACTTAAACCGAATAAATTCAAAAATGGGACAGAATTTATATGAAATCATCTGCCAATTAAGCTAACGGGAATTTAACTGTATTTGGTGAAACAAGCCCTAATATAAATTGCTAGTCTTAGTAAAATTTTATTTTACTGGGAGGTTTCACGGTCGTTTATTTCAAATCATCATCGTTTATACATCTTCAGGCTGATACCGAGTAAAACAAACACGAGTTCAACTACCTGAAAGTCATGAAATCATCTTGTAAGTCACTATTTATTCAAGAAGGTCTTTTTCTCGAAACGATGATTTAGATTTGATCCGCCTAGTACGTAGCGACCTAGCAAGCTCTGTCATTTGCCTCACTTAAGGCCTGAAGAGTGAAATTAGTCGTGCGCGACGGGTAAAATAGGTGTGGCATATCTTGTTTTGGGGCTTCACTCACGCATTGTGTCCGAGATGGGTCGATTAGACCCCATCTAGCCAGATTGGATATGCAGCGGTCAACTTGATTAAATGATTCAAAAAGAATTAACATGGAGTTTCTTGCCGGTTCTCCTCCTTATAAACGATCAACCCGAATTGTGTACCTTTTCCGACTTTTTATATGTGTCATCTAGGCCTATGTGAAATAAATTACTTTGGTGACTCCTTGGCAGTTACTAATAAATTTGCGACGGAAAAGCTCGGTCACATTTTTTTTCACCTTGGCATCGAATTCAGGATTTCGTGCTCAGCCGTCTCTTTTTGAGTCTTTAAAATACATCGAGCATATAGGTTATATGCTCGATGTTACAATATCTGTTTCAGTTATAAACCCTAAAAATCAACTGAATCTGGTTTTTCAATGACGGTCCGTATACGACGCAACCAATCTCGTACTCATCAATGCGGCCGGACTTTCGTAAACGTAAAACCTTTAGAAAGTCGGACAGCCATTGAAAAACGAGTACTGGGACATTCTGGCTTCCGTTGCAGTATGATGCAACAATGATGGTGTTTACTTTATTGTTAAATTTAACGTTTATATATTTGTTTACTTTACATTATTGTTTCAACTGGATGTTCATCTCACTTTTCCTTTGGGAGCATCTACGGTTCACGTACAGGCAAGTAATTTGTGGTCTCTGCGACCTACTTTCCATAATTAATTGGAAATTAATTTCTTATATTTAATGTTACTTGACCAACCTTAGCCATTTAACCTCAGATTAGCATCTAACATAACTTCGTGTAATTTGAAAGTAAACCTGGGATAGTGAAATTTTGCGGTTTTCACCCTCTGCAACTCTTCAGTTTGAGTCGTACGCCAGTCTACGTTCATTCGAGATTAAGATTCAACTACATTGCATTTATAAATCTTCAACTCTCTCAGAAATATATACATCCAAAATATTCTTCTAACTGCGAATACAACGAATTTTCCAATAACATGTATGCAAAGAGAAATACGAGGTAAAGTAATAAATACCGATACAGTTACCCGGATAGTTTTCACAAAAAAGTCCTCATTCCGACGAATAAAATGGTCGTAACAGAAAAAAGGAAAAAATACCACAGCCCGGAAATGCGCGCGTGACCGGTATACCGCGTCGTTCCTATTTTATTTTTTTTATGTTTTTTTTTTTGGAAATTTTGACTTCGCTTTTGACTACAGTTTGTTTAAAATGCGTAGTATCAGATTTACATATTACGCAGTATGTCAATTTAACTGCTAGTTAATCATTAGGTTTCGTTGAAGTCACGTTATTTTTATGGGGAAAGGGAATTTCCTGTTTTCCTCATAAATTTGTGTGCCCCGAAAATCCCTGTTTTTTCTTTTTACTGGTTCAGGAAATTATGTTGTAACTTTTTTTTTTTTAGTTACTGATGGTCAACGTCTTATCTAGTCGTTTATTAGTAGGTTGATCTGCTTCGTTTGTCCAAGGGTTGGAAGCACAACTGCTGAAATCCTACAAAAAAAAACCATGTTCTTCCTTTTATTCTTTGGTCTGACATAGAGATTGTGATGTTCACTCCGACGCTAGTTAGGGTTTGGAGTAAAACCACCTGCAAGCAGCAGCAGCAGCAACCAGGCAGCAGCAGCGATCAGGGTGGTGTCAGGGTTGTACAATAAAACACAGTTTCCAATATTACTGGGTTAGGCGTGCTGTCGCTAGGACTGCTTGTACTAGACTGAGCGCGGCGCATTGCCCCGCGCTCCCTCTACCGGGCATCCCCCACCACAGCACGCATAACTCATTTATTAGACGTCACATCTCTTTTTTCTTCACAAAAAATAAAGAAACAATAGTACAATATTTTATCTTATATTTTTTATTTGAATGATTGGTTATGGTTCTTTTGATTTCAAATGA
This sequence comes from Xestia c-nigrum, assembly GCA_916618015.1. Taxonomy (NCBI): domain Eukaryota; kingdom Metazoa; phylum Arthropoda; class Insecta; order Lepidoptera; family Noctuidae; genus Xestia; species Xestia c-nigrum. The sequence goes on from OU745250.1 coordinate 22,370,691, forward strand.
ATCATTTCATTGATCGTTATTGTTATTTTATTTCTGAATGATTTATGACTTTTGTTTAATTGCCATCATACTCACTGATGATTTTAATTTGAATTACGCATGTTTATCTTCTCCTTTGTTTTATTTCTACAATTTTAATTTTTGGTTGACAATGAAATTTGTATTATTCAAAATCAAAATCAAAGCATTTACTTCAAGTAGGCCAGTTACAGGCACTTTTGAATTTTCGAAACTAAGATGAATATTAAATCTAGCTACAGTCCCAGTCACAAGACATAAAAACTGTGAAAGTACTGTAGTTGCCCATTCCCTAGCGTAGGTCTCTATGGAGAAGAACGGGCAAGAAACTCCATGGACACTTTTAAATCATAATGTTGTTACAACATCTTGGTTACATCACTCATGTTAATGATGCATGATGCATTGTGTGAGAACAATGTATTGCTTTTTTTTTTTTTTTTTTTGTGACATTCATATTGTTATTAATATTCTTTGTTTTATTGAATTTATAATTTTCATATAAAATTGGTTCCTGTGTTTCGTAGTGCTGCGGCACGATAAACAGTCAGTTATTCAATCTGCTCCTACTGTCTATTTTGGCCACCAAGATACAGGCTGTGGCTAGTTTGAAGCCTGCGGCTTCTTATAGTTTGTACTTGTTTTTACTCGTTTATACTCGTTTATACTCGTTTGTACTCGTTTGTACTCGTTTGTACTCGTTTGTACTCGTTTATACTCGTTTATACTCGTTTGTACTCGTTTATACTAGTTCATACTAGTTTATACTAGTTCATACTAGTTCATACTAGTTCATACTAGTTCATACTAGTTCATACTAGTTCATACTAACTAGTTCATACTAGTTTATACTAGTTCATACTAGTTTATACTAGTTTATACTAGTGAGTGCAACTTTGTGCAACCTTGTGCAATTTTGTGCAGCTTTGTGCAGCTTTGTGCAACTTCGTGCATCATTGTGCTACTTTGTGCAATTTTGTGCTACTTTGTGCAATTTTGTGCTACTTTGTGCAATTTTGTGCTACTTTGTGCTACTTTGTGCTACTTTGTGCTACTTTGTGCTACTTCGTGCTACTTCGTGCTACTTTGTATTCGTTTGTTTCAATAAATTAGATTCATTTATTTATTTGTTTGTTTATAAAATAAATGCCTGATTTAATCTTATCTTATTTGCTCGTAATCGAGTTATTGCAAATTTTGTACTTCTCGAGAGGTTAATTTTACCAGTTCGTCTTATTTATTATTTTCTTTGATTTCCAATGAAATTCGACTTGTTTATAAACTGACATGTAAAGGAATTTAATTTAATTTCTTTGAATTTAAGTATTAATTGATTAATTATGTTTATTTTGCAAGTAGGTTTATTAAAACCCTTAAGTTTTTTTTTTTTTTTTTTTTTTTTTTTAACTTAATGGGGCCGTTGTTTCGTGCTTGAATACTCTGGGAAGAAACAACCGAAACAACTTCAGAGGTCATAGTCTCTGTTAAACTACAGATAGCTCAATTCACATGAGGACTATGAGATGATCTTTTGAATAAAAACCACATAGATTGGAGTGGACTTGTCCAGTCAGTGCAAGCATTTGTCACTCTTATCGTGTAGCTCGGCTTAACTCAATTCGAAATATTGACTCGAGACCCACTTTTACTAGAGAATTAAATATATGACCCAAGATGTAGGCTCTTGGGCTTTGATGTTTTCTTGTTTGGGGTTTTTCTAATTTGACTGTTGTCATTTGTCTGTGCTTGTTATTTTCCAAGGATAACACTTAAATGTGTTGAGAAAACAAAAGGAAAATTAAACTTTATGTCTACTCAGCACTACTGCTGACTATGCATCAACACCCAATTGCATTTCTCTTTTTTTTTTCACGCACATACAGGGTTAGTTTTCAATGAATTATTTTATTAATTTTTCAACAGTAATATTTAAAATGCACTTTTGGTTTCATATATAATTCTTAATTTTTTTTTTTTTTTTTTTTTGAGACCCCTTTTCCAATTTTCCCATCGCAGACCCACAAAGGGAGTGGAGAAATTTGAGACATTATGGAGCGACCTGCAAGCAAGTTTTTCCATTTATCTGGTACCTTTCAGACATAACTGAATTACCACTTTAACAATAACTCATTTGTTTTGACAAATAGACTAGAAAAGAAACTAAAAAAACTTTTGAAATTTCAAACAGAACTGGATCACAGTTACTATTTGTAAAATATTTTATTATTCTTTCATATTAATAGTATGTTTATAGTAAAACAACAGTTGTCTTTATTAAATTTTCTTATATCACCAAAAAAATAATATTGTATGGAAGGTAGACCGAACGTACCAAAGAAACATTGTTCGATGTTTAGTTATACTATTTTAGCTTACTTATGATTTTAAAGTACCCAGTATATAATAATACGACAGCGTGGGTAGATCAATTAAACTTCAGTCATTGTTGAAATTATTAGCCTTACAAAGGACATGTCTGACTTAACAGAATGTATGAGTTATTGCTAACTTATAGGTACCAACCATTCATTTAATAGTTTACCTCTTCAAATTACTTTGTTTATACATAAGTAATGTTCTGATACCGATTAACCACGTAATCTATCAGTATCGCACCTTCCGCGATCTTACTTGCCTAATTTTAGGCAATTTGTGTTAGCCAAACATTTATTGGCTTGATTAGGTTGGCATCTGTCAACAAATGAGGTCATACGAGATAAAAGTTAAAAAAAACTATAAGTAAATTCACTGTACATTGAGCATGAAGATAGTTAAACTAGCCTTTTCCCAACTATGTTGGGGTCGGCTTCCAGTCCAACTGGATGCAGCTGAATACCAGTATTTTACATGAAGCGACTGCCTATCTGACCTCCACAACCCAGTTAATACTGGGAAATACAATACCACTTGGTAAGACTGGTGTCAAACTTTTGGGGCCACTGACTACCTGAAACGACTGTCAAAGATGGACAAATGACAGTCGGGACCAACGGCTTAACGTGCTTTCCGAGGCACGGAGGAAACTCGGTATATAATAGTGGTCACCTATCCACAGACCAACCTAGGCAAGCATGGCTTAACCTAAAGATTGACCCGAGTGGCTGATATTATTTAGCCACGAGATCCTCTAAAATGCTGTTTAAATAACATCGTCATTTATTATCGACCTTGGATTGAGTTATAAACGAAACTATCACCAGTACATTCCGTGGTTACTTATTTATAGTCAATAATGCTATAATTCGCCACAAATTATTTAGAGAAACACTTTATATCTTATATAAAGTGTATAACTTAGTAAAACCTCATTCGTTCATTTGCCTGTATAAATCGCAACCATTTGGTTGTATTATTTTAAATGTTTTATGCACGACATACCTTAACCCTCGTGCCAGTCATGACTCTTGTTTGGTTTTAAAAATAGGTGAGGTTATTTACCTTATACTTTATTTTTTTTATTTATTTAACTATAGCTTCGAAATTATCGAAAGGGTACTTGGTAAAACTGGAATTTGCATTTGTTTATGTTGTCGAGCGTATGGCATACAGAGTACTTTTATATATGGTATGGCACTCGTGACCTGCAGCTGACAATCAGCGTCATGTGGCACACCTTGTGTTGCCACCTAACATTATGCTGAGCTGAGGCCCTTTTGGCATATAAGCTGTTTGTTTATGTATTATGTAAGATTGTGTAGTTATTTCAATGCCAAATAAACACAATGTTCACGTAGGGCACGTTTTTTTTTTCAAAAATAAATTTCGATTAAACTAAAAGGACTATGGGCACCAATGCATGGACTCTGGTCCTGGACCCAACATATAATTAACACGTTGTTAAAAAGGTACACTCTCAGAGCACGAATAGGTATGGCGCTTGATCTGATATGTTGTCCAATCGGAGTACTCGTATCTTGAATTTTAAATCATTTTGTGATCAAACATCAAGTATTTTTGAGACTCTTCCAATAGTAACCCATAATGATCAGTACCCTTAATGGATTTTATGGCAGTCATTTGGTTTTTCATTTAATTTTAACCATAGATGGCATGTGTCTCCCATCATTGATTCGACGTAGTCGAAGAGGAACTTGGTGTTTGTTTTTTTATTGAAAATTACTTTTCAATAGGCACGTTTTATTTGCGAGTGGATTTGGTCAACAATCCGTTGATGTTGTTATATATATAGTGTATTTTGATCTAACATTATATTTCATGTCAAAATAAAGAAACGGACCATAATATCATTGAATTCATCAATGAGTAGGTATATGATGGTTAGTTTGCATTTTGTTATTTTTTCGAACCGTTGAACGTATTTTGATCTAACATTATATTTCATGTTAAAATAAAGAAACGGACCATATTGTCATTGAATTCATCAATGAGTAGGTATATGATGGTTAGTTTGCATTTTGTTTTTTTTTTCGAACCGTTGAACGTATTTTGATCTAACATTATATTTCATGTTAAAATAAAGAAACGGACCATATTGTCATTGAATTCATCAATGAGTAGGTATATGATGGTTAGTTTGCATTTTGTTTTTTTTTTTTTTTTTTTTTTTTAACGAACCTTTGAACGTTTATCTCAACTACTCAATCTAAATATTATGTAATTTTAAGACTAAATGAATTGAGAATACTTTAGGATTAAGATTATCGGTGACCGTTACCTAGACTAAACATATTTACATTATGTTAACATAAGTTCTCATGTAAGTGGTTCTTTGTCTTTTTGAGAATAAAGTATATTGAACCTAGTTATTTTATTAAACATTCAGGAATGTGAATTATTAGGTAGGTAGCAAAAACAACTAATTTTATTATATCATCACGCCGGTTATACGTGATGAGTCAGGCAAAAGTGTATCTAATATCAACCGGGTAAAGTTTCTAACTTCGTGACTGCTATTGAGAAATTCACCCAACAACACTTGGGCCGACCAGGGAATTGAATCCATGATTCCATTCTTAGCAGTCGCTTTTGCGACCACAAGCCAAGGTCTTGTTTTTTTTCACAATAAAATTATAATATTTTTGCTTACCAATTTTCGTAAACAGATATAATTTGAGTTACAATTGCACTTACTGCGCTTTTACTCGTGTAGTTACTTTACATTTTTACTTATAAGGTACACTTATACACTTACTACACAAACACTGTTTACACTTTCACTTTTATAGTTTTATCCTCGTCGCCAATGTGATGTTCACTCCGACGCTAGTTAGGGTTTGGAGTAAAACCACCTGCAAGCAGCAGCAGCAGCAACCAGGCAGCAGCAGCGATCAGGGTGGTGTCAGGGTTGTACAATAAAACACAGTTTCCAATATTACTGGGTTAGGCGTGCTGTCGCTAGGACTGCTTGTACTAGACTGAGCGCGGCGCATTGCCCCGCGCTCCCTCTACCGGGCATCCCCCACCACAGCACGCATAACTCATTTATTAGACGTCACAGAGATATTAGGTTTTTCCATCAGAAATGACATTAGTAGCGACGTAGTCTGCAATTCCGCCCATTTGATGGCAATAAGCTCGCCCCCTATTGCATGAGCAGGCGTTTACAAGCGTAATGTTATGATATGTAAATGTTATAGTTTTTTACCTTTAAAACCATTTATCTTCATTAAATACTAGCTTCTGCCAGCAGTTTCGCCCGCATTAGTTTAATAATTGACCCGTGAGATCTTACTACTACAATAAAAACTTTTTTATGTTAAAATCTAGGTTATGTACTATCTGTCCGCAAAATTTCCTCCAAATCCCTTCAGTAGTTTTTGCGTGAAAGTGTGACGGACACACCTTTCATCAAACTTTCGCATTAATAATGTTTTACTAGTAGGAAGTAGGATTAACACCACCAAACACTCACACGTCACATCCAGATTGCTAGATAGAAAAACCTAACAAAACTGGCATCTGAACCTGAAAAAAAACCGCACACGTCCCGTAATCCATTCTACGCTAAAAAAGTTAGTGCGAGCGTGCACCACAATTCGGCCATATTAAATTGGCTGGTAAAAGCGGATTGCTTTTGGTTTATTAGCGGCTAATTTGATTTTATGTCCAACCACTGCGGTCTTGCCCCGTGACTCGAAAAGTAAACAAATGAAGCACGCTTTTCGGCCTGCCAACCTACATTCGACTTTATTGTATACCAAGAACCTCTTAGTTGAAAAAGTATTTCCATGTCACGTGAATTTTTAACATCGATTGCCGTGCATGCGTTGTTGTTTTTTAAAGGTGCTTGAAACGGTACTAATGTTTGGTTTTGAATAATGGTAGCCACGTTCATTTCCGAGTTGCGCGTTTACAACTTAAGATTACTACAAAACGTCATAAATGCATTTATTCCGTGTTTTTAATAGTGAAAACTTCTTTAATAATAAATAACAGTAATAACAAAACGTTTATTTATCTCCACAAGCTACATTGTTACATATATATGTTGACAAGTAATTTGTCTCCAAATCGTAAACAACCAAAATCTTAAGACCAGCACATTCTAGGTCAAACAAAACAACAGCAAGAAAAATAAAAAGATAGCTCGAAATAGCTACGTTGAGCTCCGATGAAAATGCCAAGCAACATGAAATATCGTGAAAAGACCTCTAGAGGTCATTGTCGGCACAATAGGCGATCCTACATACTGCATTCTGCTGCAAGGCAAGTTATTCTAGACAGTTTTGAAGTTATGACAGTGTAAATCCGCGGTTTATTTTACGGAAAGTTTTGCAAAGAATTTTGAGGAGTTAAAATTGTGGATGCTGGTTTTGGAGTTCATTTTATGGAATGCATATTACTTATGAGAAGTTATTCATGTTTTTACTGTTTGTAAGAAATCTAACAAAGGTTACTATCTGTCCAGGGTTGCGGGCCTGTTCGAAAGAGTTACCGCGGCCCCGGAACATAAAGGGCGTGGAAGGAACATGGATGGGTTTTAGTCAGCAAAAGTCTGACACTCCCTCCCGCTCCGCCCAGAGTGGGAGAAGTCATTTGATGAAAAAAAAAGGTTGCTATCTGTCAAATTTAAGTGTTTGAGGTCCATGTTCACCAAAACATCCTTTTGGTGCCAGCAGTTCACACACACACACATTGTGTACATTGCATTGCATTGTGGTGTAAATTAGACGAACATAAATGTATTGAACAGCTGTTTTTTTTCCTACAATTTCAGCTTAGGTTTCATAGTAAAAGTTGTTTGTTATCATGAGCATAATCACGTGTTTAAGTATCGTACACTAATTACCAGTCACCCTTTATACGACTAGTGATCCTTCGACCTCTCGAAGGATCACTAGTCGTGTAGTGTAGTACGGAGTTTCGATAAAATGTGAATTAATGTATAACATCAGAGCAGTCGGCATTCTGTAGTTCCTATCTACCGCTATGAGAGACAATGCGCGAGTTTATGTTATGTGTTTGTAAAATGTGTGAATGATTGTGTCCAGCTATGCCTATAGTTGTGTAGTTTACAGTACTACATGTGCTTGAGGATTTATTATTAATACCAAAAAGACAGGAAAACAAGAAAAAGCAATTATTACCCCGACTGGACAGAACATAAAAAAAAAACAAAAATAAAATGGTTTAACTTGTGGCTGCTATGTTGAAGTCGGCTTCCAGTCTTACTCGAAGCAGCTGAATACCAGTATTTTGCATGGAGCGACTGCCTATCTCACCTCTGCAACCCAGTTAGTACCGGGTATTACGATATCCCTTGGTAAGACTGGTTCAGACTTCTTAAAGTGCTTTCCGAGGCACGAAGGAAACTTGGTTTGTAATGGTCGGACATCCGTCCACAGACCAACCTAGGCAAGCACGGCTTAACCTAAGGAACGACCCGAGCGGCTGTTATTATCTAGCAACGAGCTCCTCTCAACAAGTTAAACTATAATACAAAAATAAATAAAGGTACTCGTTCGCAGGACCAGAGAAAAAAGCTTAGAACTTCCATCCATAACAATCACAAAATAATTTAAATACCAATGTTTATCAGTAATCTTATTACCGTCGTTTCTCTGTCCAAAACTAATCAGAGAATTAAACAAACGTTTAATCTCCACATCTTTATCTTTATATTATCTTTCCTTTTTCCGCCTACCGTTTACATTCTACGACAATAATGTAAAAAAAATAATTGTCAAGTGGAATTCTTAAGGGGACGTTTTAGGAAGAAAGCTTTAGAAAATAATGTCGGAGAATTCCTAAATTACGGTTTGTATACTTTTAAGTTGTGCGGTCCTGTTAAGTCGGGGTCAGATTTGCGTAAGCCACTGGATTATGGGGATCTCTTTCTACCTTTATGGTGAATGATATGGTTTTATGTGTTCGCTTTTTCCTCCTGGGTATGGGCAGGTTTACCTATCAATCCGCCCGCGTGGTGGATTATAACCCATTCTTTCTCATCATATCTATACTTCAATACTTAATATTATAAATCAGAAGAGTTTGTTTGTTTGGTTGAACGCGCTAATCTCAGGAACTACCGGCTCGAATTGAAAAAATCTTTTTGCGTTTGATGGTCCATTTATTGAGGAAGGCTGTAGGCTACAAAACATCACGCTATAACTAATAGGAGCGGAGCAGCAATGAAAAATGTTACAAAATCGGGGGAAATTGTATTCCCTTTGTGAGCTTTTTCTCTCTTATGTGACGCAGACGAAGTTGCGTGGGCCAGCTAGAAGGTATCATAAAGGCTGATGAGGATGATTATGATTATGAGATATGTATACTATTTTATGTTAGATTAATTAGGTAGTAAGAATAAGGCTCTTAATGGCTCCGGTATTCGGCCAAAATATTATTTTTTTAACATTCTCAACCTCGTAGCTACAAATACTTCTTTTTACGACATTTTTTTCTCAAGGTTAGTAAAATCGCTAGACCTTAACAAAGGCCCTTTCTTAGATCATTAGACACCTAATTTAATTGCACGTCGAATTCTGGGGTCCACCGCTTCCTGAGAATTGGCACTCATTAATTTTGGAAGAATTGAATTACAAAAAACGGTGAGGTGACTTTTTGAGGTGACCTTTATTATGAATACTGCTTGTAACCTTGACCTGTTCGATTTTTACTGGCAGCGACCTTAGAGCTGAGTCGCCGTCGAACCAGTCAGGCAAAAAAAAAGGTTCATAGAGAACATGCGGTGGCTGACCTCACTTGGTGATGGGGCTCACCAGGAAAGGCGGGATGATACAAGTACATTCGCGCGCACCCACTGTTTTCTGAACCCAGTGTTCCTACTAATACCATGTGACGACCCGAATGGCACAGCTGTAGTGAAGCTGCCTAGCTTTCTTAGGGTCCCGGGTTCGAATCCCGGTAGGTGCAAATGTTTGTGTGATGAGCATACATAGGTATAAACATACATGACTCGGAAACAAATGTCCATGCTCATCAAAAAAATATTTGCTCCTACCGGGATTGGATTCGAATTCCGGTAGGACCCTAAGAACGTAAGGCAGCATTACTACCACTACGCCATTCGGGTCGTCACAGTAATAACTGCACACACAGTAAGTATACAGAACAGTAATATACAGTACAGTGTATTTAAAGGGTGTAAAACACCTCTTCACGAAACCGAAAAGAACTTGTTCTCCCCATCATTGTGATAATTTATTTGTTCTACACCATACCTGGGAACCTTCTAGTTACGGAGATATGGGGGGTCAAAGTTACAACTTTTTGACAAGATTTTTTGGTAAGATTTTGACTTTTAACACCTACACGACCCCCGTACTATTCAATCCATCCATCAGCACAGTGTTTTAAGTGCGTTACATTGAGTTCTAACCTCAAAAAAAAAGTTGTTTCCCAGCAATAATTTTTGCGTAAAGTTACTTAGTTTGATGTACAGAATGGAACAGAATCCTTATTGGGATGACGATTAACTAAAAAAAGTATGATTCTATGTAGTCCGTCATTTAGGTTATCGAAAAATATTGTCAACTTAATTAAAATGCCGAAGATAAAACGCTTCAAAGATCTGTGTCGGGGGCTTGTGACGTAACTTTCCCGTAAAAATGCACCGAAATGTGACGTCTTCAATTTTTGTTTACGAGAAAAAAGACAAATGTCCAATAATTTCTAGAAATCTATCTGACAGATTCAATTTTATTCCTGTCATCTGTCCTATTCTGATATTTTCGTTCATTTAAATGAAGGTATTTTCAATACAGTGTCACGTTCTAATTCCGCGAACTCACTCATGCATTCTATTAGTAAGAGCCTTGAGAGACTGAACATAATGTAAGTTCTGCGAATCTAGTTCAAAGTGCACTTAAACTATTAAATACAAGTTACTGTGAATTGCAGACTCATCAGCTGTTTCATTTTACGAGTTATACGTGTTTCTAAAGATCCATGTTCATCTTTGATTATCTAAAAACAGCTGTCACTGTGACATGTTCCCATCCAAAAATGCGTTTTAAACAGCTGTTTTAGATAATCAGACTGTCATCTTTTTGGTGAACATGGATCTCAGTGCGTATCATGACGACTTTTACGTACAGTATAAGTTACATACGCCACCATCTACTTTTAATATTCCATGTAACAGGGGGCGTGCTTATTGCCATCAACCAGGCACAAGTCCCGACTCCGTGACTGTTACGCAGAAATTCCTTATGGACGAACCCAATGATATTTTGCTCGACCCGGGAATTGCACCCAGGACCTCAAGCTGAGCAGTTCTTGCGACCGCTAGAGCAACGCGGCAGTCAAACTTTACAAGTAAGTTAACATAATAAGAATGTTGAAAAAAAAGTGTTTGAAAATGTTCGAAACTTTATCAGAGACTAGCTGACCCACGCAACTTCGTCTACGTCACATAAGAGAGAAAAACGAAAGGAAAGAAGAAATCCCGTTTTTGCAACAATTTTCATTCCTGCTCCGCGACTGATAGTCGTAGCGTGATGTTATATAGCCTAAAGCCTTTCTCGATAAATGATGGACTATCCAACATATCATTCAATTAGAAACCAGTAGTTCCTGAGATTAGCACGTTCAACCAAACAAACAAACTCTTCTGCTTTATAATATTTGTATGGATAGTTTGAGTTTTACTCATCGGATTGACAGTAAGGCCTGAATTCCTTTCACGCTGACGGTCGGTCGCGTATGTCAGCGAGAATAACAGCAGCATATACGCGCTGCTGACGTCAGCGTTGCAGTATGGTGCTATATAAAACACAATGTAAAATCACTTGCGCGACCGACGTCAGCGTGACAAGAATTCAGGCCTTAGTACGCAGCCAGTGCAAAGGAAGGACAGAGACCTCTTCGAGCAATGAGAAGGAAACTTGATTTTGATGTTCTTTAGTTGCTTTATCAGAATTGTATTGTTTTCATTGCTGAAACAAAGGCTCCTCAATGTGAGAGGGAATAATCCACTACGCGGGCCCAGTGTGGGTTCAAATATTCATTGCAAAATGTATATACCGTCTATTACCATTACCAACGAATATTTAATTAATACTGTTGTACAATCCAATTTCATTTTAACCAACTCTTCACACAATACTTGCCATTGTCTTCAGATCAAATCAGCTTAATTAATTCGTCGCTGTTATATCCAATACTGAATTCCTTTAACAGCAAAAGTACAAAGGCTGACAGTCATCCTATAAATACGAATACTAAAGTTGGAGCAATCCTACCCATTGTTATAAACGGGCCTACAAAAATATTCGCATTTCTATAAATACGTACATTATTGAGCCAAATATCCGAGCAATAACCGATCTCAACATTCATATCCTCGTATCCATATGAATATAAGGACCGTCCTAGTATTACTAATCTTTAGGGGTGGCCCTAAAACGACCGAGAAAAATGGGTCATCTCTACCTTTCCTTGAAAGCTTTAACATCCAGTGTAAATTGACCCTTTCTTTCTTTGCAGCAGTATTGTATTAGAGACCTGTGTTACGTCGATACGAATGCCTATGCTTTATGCCATATGAATACATCTCGATGTACATAAGGGTGAAGTTCGTGTAGAAAAAAAGTGGTAAAATGGTGGTAAGCATTTATGTGTTGAGTGAAGGGGTATGAAAGGGACGCGTTAGTTCGGAGCCCCTTTATCGTGTTGACTGACATTTGATGCGTATAATGATAAGTACATATTGTGTGTAACATGAAGATACTTAGTATTCTTTGGCCCCATGTTTGTAGCAATAAGTAACCTCATGGGCAATAACGTGTGTGTCGATCAGCAGAATTTAAAAACATACACATACGACAGTCAAATGCCAACCTCTTAACATTGCGGAGTTGTCGTGAGGCAGGCTGAAGAGTCGGAACAGCTTCCTTAGGTCGAATAATCCACCAATCGACCACACTAAAGGTTGGTGAAGCCCGCAAAGCTGTGGCTCCTTAAACATCCATCTCCGGCTCACTATTTCGAGTCTGCAGAAAAGCTTCCAGCGGGTCACCAACTGCCATGTGGCCAAACCGACTTAGAAGCCAAGTGGGCCGCTGCAGGTTCAACTTGGTCATGTAAGGGTATTTCGATAAGGCTGAGTAAACATTGCGGAACCTGGTCTCAAACCATGGCCCACCTCCTGACATCCTCTTACAACCTACCTATCTATTTTCCAAATAATTGCTTTGCTGGCAATTACAAGAAACACGTCAGAGACAACTGAGGAGGTTTTGTTTACATCAAGTCTCTTGTGGGCCTGGCATACGCACCATATTCTGATAAAGCTGAGTGCGAGTGCGGAGCCTTGTCTCAAACCATGGCCCACCTCCTGACATCCTCTTTGTGTAACTCCACCTGCATTCTGAGGGACCTGTCCGAAGCCACCACCAGCGCCGTTGACGTGGCTGAATTCTGGTCGAAACAAGTTTAACTCAGTAACAATGGGAATCATCGACACGAAGAAGTAGAAGAAGAAGCAGAACTTATACTCGTAAGAATTTACATATTGACAAATACGCTCATCATCTTTATTAGAGACTAGCTGACCCACGCAACTTCGTCTGCGTCAAAAGTACTACCTACCTACTACTACATTTTTTCTTTCATAAGAACCTTCTCCCGACAGTAACAAACACAACAAAAAAAGACTTAGTGAAATCGGTCCAGGCGTTGTTGAGTTATGCGCTTACCAACACATTTTGCGATTCATTTTTATATTATAGATACGTTTATAAATAACAATAATTCTTTCTACAAAAATAACATAATAATATACAACACCAGAGTGCAATTTATGAAGGTTCGCCAACTGGACACAAATTTTGACTCCGTGACTAGAGACTAAGAAAATCCTTCTAGAAAAACTCAATAACATAATCATGTAATTGAGTTTCGCGCGAACCGAGAGTTGATCCCAGGGCTTCATGCCCAGCAGTCGTGCTTGCAACCACTGAATCTCAAGGTCCTCAGTTGTAGTAAATAAAAATAACTGATATTATTATTCAAAAGAATGCTCATACAATTCAGTGCGTTAAAAATAATGTTAGCTACAATTTGCTTCATTATTAATTTGTGAGATCATAACGTCTACATATCGAGCACCCTTTTTTTTGTTTTTTGGGATGGGAAATCATCATATGACTTCTCCCACTCTGGGCGGAGCGGGAGGGAGTGTCAGACTCTTACTGACCAAAACCCATCCATGTTCCTTCCTCGCCCTGTATGTTCCGGGGCCGCGGTATCTCTTTCGAACAGGCCCGCAACCCCGGCAGGCTTCGGCCCTTGCAGGCCCCTCCCCTTATGCTGACATCTCTTTGAGGCGCGCGTGGAACACTATCGACACGGCCTGTCGTCGTTAGACGGACGGACGGTTAGCTAGCCCATAGCTAACCGTTCACAGGCCCGCATCTACGGTGGCCGGTAGCCACCACGTGGCCCCCGACGCCCGGTGCGTCTCCCGCGGTGGCCGGGAAGAAAGGCTCTCTCCCTCTCTCGTTCCGCCACCTCCTTCGCTAGCATGACTGGTTCGCAGAAGGAGGTGACGGCTTCCCATTCCGAGGACCCTTACACACCGAGTTTTCTCCGTGCCTCGGAAAGCCGGGACCAACACACAAACCGACAACGGGGTTTAACCCGTTGTCGGTTTGTGTGTTGGTCCCGGCTGTCATTTGTCCATCTTTGGTAGTCGTTACAGGTGGCCCAAATAGTGTGACAACCAGTCTCACTAAGGAGTATCGTATTACCCAGTTTGAACTGGGTTGTGGAGGTCAGATAGGCAGTCGCTTCATGTAAAATACTGGTATACAGCTGCATCCGGTTAGACTGGAAGCCGACCCCAACATAGTTGGGAAAAGGCTTGGCAGGTGATGATGATGTACTTAATAGCGTTATTATTGTGCTCAAAATGTTAAATATAAAGTAAACAGCGTATTCTGATGTAAAAATAAATTGACTAATAACGAATCGTAAGTCGACAAAGAAACTAGAATAATATAGATTTATTTATTAACTTTGTTCAAAGATAAAATAAAATACGGTATAAGGTAATTGTATGATTTTACTCGAGCTCGTTCTCACTTTAATTAAAACCCATAAATAAGTTCAGGAATTAATTTAGAATTTTATTACTGTTCTTAATATCCAAAGAAGATCGTGTAAATAAACTATGACAGTAAACACATAATAATATTACCGTTGAAAGAAATCATAGCTGGGTAAGTATGAATAAGTATGAGAAATATTTATACAGATCAATGATTCTTGTTGCTAAATTATTGTTGCTAAATTATTTATTGCGGATCTGGGACTTGTGCAAAAGACAACGCGAAGCGCGAAGTACACTTGCGCAAACCCACTTGCGCGAACGAAACTATGCAAGCATGGACACTTGCGCGAATGGACTTTTGCGCGATTGGACTTTTTCGCGTCAGGACACTCGCACGAATGGACACTTGCGTGACTGGACTTTAGCGAAATGAAATCCCTTTTTTCTCTTGATACCATTTATTGCCTGTATCTGCATAGCTTCCTTCCATATATGTTGGGAACAGCTTTCAGTATCACCGGAGGCAGCTAGAGTACCCGTAGTTTCCATGGATCGGCTGTCTATCTGACCTTCATAACCCAATTAGTGCTGGGTAATACTACACCCCTTGGTACAACAGCTGGTTGTCAGACTATCGGACCACTGGCTACTTCTAAGACTGTAAAAATCTATAACTGGCAGCTGGAAAGAACGTCGACGCAAACGATACGTTTACGGTATTTTTTCTATGTCTGTGTTGATCTACTTAGGCACAAAGAAAATGTGTCGTAAAAATAATTAATATCGTTGAGTTTAGGGCCTTGCCTAGGTAGTAAAATGAGACTGAGAGACTTTGTCAGCAAGAAAGACATTAGAGACTAATAGAGTCGTCTTGTCTGCTAATTAAAAGTATTATACTACTTCATCCACTATTTATGTATGTGGATAAATACACCCTTAGAGAAGCTCGTGGGTAAATAAATTAACAGTCGCATTTAAAAAAAATCTAATAAGTCTGTCAGTCAGATTTTCAAAAACTATTTGACCCATATTTTTGCACGACTGTCAAGGTAGTGTAATGATTTTCGCGCGTATCTTGTATGTTTTATGTAAATTTCATAAAACCTCGTATCTTCTAAATCGCTGAATGAGTTTCGACGATTAAGGTATCATTAGATTTGTCTCAAAAAAACTTGTCAAAAAGTTGTATTTTTGACCCCCCATATCTTCGTAACTAGAAGGTTCCCAGGTATGGTGTAGAACAAAAAAAATATCGCAATGATGGGGAGAACAAGTGCCTTTCGGCTTCGTGAAGAGGTGTTTTGCACCAGTTTAGATACGTGTTAAAGAAAAGAAGGCGGATTTTTGGCGCTAAATTCGGTACTTTTATTTTTTAACCAAACCTGTCGAGTAGGGTATCAAAATGAAGACTATTAGAAGGAGATTACATATAGAGGGTGATTGTTTGAAGTGAGCGTGGATTGCCAAATCCGAAAGTATATAAGGAATAGCGAAAAATACTCAAAGAAGTCTCGAGCCCAATTTTGATGAGAACTAAAACTGCATCATTAGATTTTTTTAAAAATATTCCTAGCCAGGAAACGAACCTGTATACATAGGTAGTCAGGATTTAGTTTTATTATAATTTTATTACTATACATTTATTTTCGTTCAGTTGGGGCAGGATTCGTCAATGTCCTTTCATTAAAATATGTTCAGGCGTTATGACGTGAAAAGGTAACAGACAGACGGAGTTAGTTCACGTTTTAGAAAAAGAACATAGTTCACGTTTTGCAAAATATTATTTGTAAATAGAATTCATAAAATACACGGGTGGCGTACATCCGCGGTATTAGCCCTAACACAATTTTCTGTGTGTACTAAAGCCTGGTAATTTAATAAAAGGCTTTAAAAGAATGGACCTAAATGTATTATGTTGGTGATTTAACGTCACATCACACTTTCAATCAAATAGAATCCCATACAATACGAGAATTGAAAGAATTGTTGAGCTAAATGTGTGGTGGTGTGATAAGAATAGAAAAAGTAAGGAATGAGTATAGATTAAAAGAAGTTGCGCCCGTTGCAGAAAGTGAAATGAAATCGTCTGTCTTAGCATGAACATATGATGAGGAGGGACGAATCGCATGTGACTAAAAGAGTGATGAATATAAGTGTTAGTGGATGGAGAGGGAGAGGAAGACCATTTTTTTTCGGTTTGGAAATCATCAAATGCCTTCTCCCGCTCTGGGTGGAGCGGGAGGGAGTGTCAGACTTATACTGACTAAAACCCATTCATGTTCCTTCCTCGCCCATTACGCTCCGGGACCATAGTATCTCTTTCGCACCGTCCCGAAACCCCGGCAAGCTTCGGACCTTGCGGACCCCTACCTTTATGCTGACATCTTTTTGAGGCGTGCGTGGAACACGAACGCGCCGTTGACATGGCCTGTCGTCATTAGACGGCTAGCTTGCCCATAGCTAACCATCCATAGGCCCACGTCTACGGTGGCCGGTAGCCACCACGTGGCCCCCGACGCATGCGTCTCCCGCGGCAGCTGGGGCGAAAGGCTTTCTCCCTCTCACGTTCTGCCACCTCCTTCGCTAGCATGACTGCTTCGCAGAAGGAGGTGACGACTTCCCATTCCATCACGCTCCGGACCATGGAATGAACCAGGGCCGGAAACACCCAGGCGCTTCCGTGTCCGGTGAGGACCTGCGTCAGGCGGAAGGTGAGAGGGGACTTATCGCCACTATCGAGGCGTGCCCTGCACGGGGTTGCAACAGTCGCTCTCGGGAGAGGAAGACCAAAGAAACGATTGTTGGATTGTGTGAGGAGTGGTATGAGAG
Organism: Xestia c-nigrum; assembly: GCA_916618015.1. Classification (NCBI taxonomy): domain Eukaryota; kingdom Metazoa; phylum Arthropoda; class Insecta; order Lepidoptera; family Noctuidae; genus Xestia; species Xestia c-nigrum. The sequence goes on from OU745250.1 coordinate 22,388,014, forward strand.
AAAAGTTGTAAATGATAGCAATACAGTTGACAGAGAAGAATGGAAGAAGAAAACGTGTTGCGCAGACTCCAAGTAACATGAGACAACGGCTGGAAGATGATGATGATGATGATCACATACAATTCGTTTTAAGCAAGAACTTAACGCAGTTATATTATAGTTTTTCAGGGTGTAAACAACCTCATCACGATGCCGTCAACCAAGCATTCTGTACATCAAACTAAGTAACTATACGAAAAAATTATTGCTGGGAACTGACTTTTTTTTTGGGGAAAAATATAATGTTTTGTGGTTGAACTCAATGTAATGCGCTTAAAATATTGTGCTGATTGGTGGATTGAATAGTACGGGGGTCGTCGGGGTAATTAAAAATCTTTGTTTTATAAAAAAAAAACCCTAAAATAGGTTTTAAACACTCATTAGTTAAAATGCTCATTAGAGCCAATATACGTATTTTAAAATTCTGTATTCAAAAACGTTCAATAATCCCGTCATAGCTATGTTGTCGTTATTAGACGTTTTAACGTGATTAAGTTGTCGTTCTGCTGAATCCATAGATTAAATGCCAAACTAGTGTCCACGGCCAAAAAACATAATGTTACGAGCTGGGTATGAGATAAATTAATTACTACCGATTAAACAACACAATAACTTTATTAATCACAAAGCAACTTAAACTTAATCACAAATACACTACTGATCACTATTCGCTTAGATATCGCACTTAAAGTCACTTCAATTCGCTTCGTACTGTAGCCAAAACAAGACTGCCGGTCGCGGCCCTGAGCGCTCTATTTATACTCGGCAACAGACACACCAGAATGACCACGAACATTCGAGAGGGTCATAAAAAACACAATGGAAGTAGGTACGTAGGTAATAAAAACAGTAGGTATAACCTATTTATACAAAACAAACAAATATGAACCTTATGCCCTAGGCGTACGGTCGAAATTCTAATGTCTTTTTACAAATAGGTCGCGAGTTTGTACCTACCTAACTTTAAAACTAATAATAATAGAATGCTCTCGAACTTCTAACGTACACACACTGTAATCACGTGCTTTCTCGAATGTTCTAGTAGGTCCGATGTTACAATAATTATAAGGTCTTTGTTAAAAAGTTCTACAACGTCACTTATGACATTTGGGCTGCATTCCGAATTACGAAACAATCGCTCACAGCGCTCACATGTATATTTTGCGTTCCGATTTCAATATCACCATTATGACAGCTAATGTCAGCTAAGAGCTGTCATCAATTCAGAACGCTCGTGAAAACGCTCACAGTGAACATAACCCCAAACCAAAAACCTTTTACAAGACCTATTTTTGAAAATGGTAGTTAAGTTGGTTAAGCTCGACGGCTATATTCACTTGAATACCTACTCATGGTTGAATGCCACGATAGAATAGTTAAATGCGACTTCCTAAGTTCATTATAAAAGAACACAACTGTCATTTCTGACAGCGCTCACGGTGATATTTATTTGGGGCATGGTCTGTGTAGTCGCAAGATGGCGCATGTCATGACGTCATCTATGACGATCCAAAGGACACCGATATCGCGCTAACGGTTGCTCACGCAAATTCTAACAAACTTTTTACATTTTTAAATATTAACTTAAGAAAATATATAAAAAACATTTAAAAATATAAAAAATTGTAGCCCACCGGTATCGGGAACAGGGTCCAAGCTACCGGCGGTCAGGGCTTCAGAGAGAGGAACCTCCTAACAATACGAGCCGTGTCCAGGAGTACCGCTTTCTGAATCAAGCCCTTGATCCAGCTGCCTAACGAGAGCCTCCTCAGGTATTGGTCGAGGCTCTTGGCAATTAAGCCATGGGCCGACACGACAATTACAATCAAATCAGCTGTTGCACATTTGTCGGCCGTTTTTCTGTTTATTAAAGGTTTATAGTTGAGTCGACCCCGTATTAAGTTAAGAAGCCGCTATTAAATACTTACAAAGCTGTTCAGCGTTATTGAACATTAATTATGAATAATGTGTTTTGGGATTTTCATTATAATAAACATATTTTATGAATAAGACTGTTACAATAAAAACTTGTATTTAAAAAAATAAACTTGTCAAAAAGTTGAAACTTTGACCCTCAGGTATGGTGTAGTACAAAAAAATATCGCAATGAAGGGAAGAATAAGTGCCTTTTAGGTTCGTTAAGACGTGTTTTACACCCTTTAGATACTTACCCAGTATCGTATAGCTACTAAGAAAATAACTTTCAGCATAAACATTTGCATTGAAAATCGAAAGATAGTCGTTCATGCTCTCATTCATTCATTATTTATTCTGTCTTCGGTCGTCGAAAGTGGCTGTTTAGGTAGCTCATTTAATGGACTTTGATTTCGTTAGATCGGTTCTGCACTACTTACTTTTGTAAAATAGTATGCAAGAGGCTTAAAGTATATTGATTATTTTTAATGTTACCATTATTATAGTCCACTGCTCGACATTAGCCTCTCCCAAGCTACGCCAAAACATAATGTCATGTAATCCATTATGTTATCTTTATAAGAATCTGCTAACGCGGCCTTTTAAGGCCTTTATTTGTTTATTTAACACTTCAAGCAAATAGTACAGAGGCAGACTTAATGCCATAGGCATTCTCTATCAGTCAACCTTTGGGTGATGCAGAGACAAGCAGTGGTAGGCGTACATCTGAAAATAATTTGATCAATACTAAGGTAAACTACAAGGATATATAAAATACTATAAATATTTTTTTTTCCTAGCCTATCGTGTGTCCCACTGCTGGGCAAAGGCCTCCCGTTTTTCCTTCCAAACCTCTCTATCTTGTGCGGTGCCATGTTCGCCCCGCAAACAGGATCAGATATATATTATAAATACTATAAATAAATTTCAAGCTATCTAACAAGCCACGTCAAGCCACGTCTCTAAGGCAATCGTTGCTACTATCTAGGAACGCTCAATGTTTGCCGAAAGATGGTATCCACCCCAGGACTCGGTTGCTCCACATACTATTGATCCTTCGATAAAGACGAACAGCCCAGCAAAGAAATAAAAGTAATAATAAAAGTAGAAAATCAAACTTTTTCTTCAAATGTTTTAATCTCATTTACTTACACTGATTCAGTTCACTTATCATTATATACAAAAATGTCAATTATCACAATCAAATTAGCGACGAAGATCACAATAAACAATTTCTAATTACACTCAATAATTTATTATGATTTTTAATCCATTTTTTACTTTTACAAATGAAAGCGTTAAATAATGTATTTTACAATAATCAAGAAACAATGCTTTCAGGTGAAACAAATGATAACCCTGAGCTAAGTTTTCCAATTAATCTTGTCACTTTGAAAGTAAAATGATTTAGGAAAATGACTGTTATGATTAATGAGAAGTTTGTCATAAATATTATTAGTCCAACTAATATTTGTGAGACAAATGATTTCTGAGATTAAATATGTACACACTGTTTCATCTCGCAATATTAATTATGGAATGTAAAACTGAACACTGATACTACTCCAGACAAAAGGCCTTTTGGGAAACACAGAAGCATATTATATATTTACATAAAATATTACGATTTTAGTAAAATCAAGATGGCGTAAAGTAAGATGGCGGCTGAGTTGTGAGCGGCTCGCGACGCTAGCGCCGATGCGGGGTTGCGGACGCACACACGAAAGTCGTTGTAGTCGGCACGTGTTATTGCACAGTAGTGCACGTGCACACACGCGGAGTCACATTCTGCGACGTCTGGTGCATGTCGAACTCGAAGTGCTGTTAGATATCTAGACCAAAACAAAGCAAATAATTTATTGTAGTTTACTTGTGTGTGAAGAGGTTATCAGCTAGAACGGACTACTGAGGTTACGCCATTAGGGTCCCGGGTTCGAATCCCGGTAGAAGCAAATGTTTGTGTGATGAGCATGGACAAACAAAAAAGTACATATGTAGTATATCAACTGTCTGGTGACCACTCTGAATAAGGAATCCTATGGAACTGCCATACCTACGAAAAAAACGTGCATACCTACGGTAACCAAACATGGCCGCCTAGTGTTGTACTAGTCTCAGCTTTCCATCAAAACATATCGATAAAACGTCCATTTCGAAAAAGTTTTCTCTTTATCTATTGCGCTCCGTTGTTCTAAATGGAATAAGTATTTTTCATAGTCCGCCTATCTGCTAAGATTGTTTTGATCTTGGTGAAATGAATAAGGGTAAAAGAGAACAGGAGAAGCGAATTATAATAAACTAGCTGATGCCTGCGGCTTCGCCCGCACACAAATTATATAATTAAACCTTCCTCTTATATCACTCTACCTATTAAAAATTTCGTTGCGTAGTTTTAAAGATCCAAGCATACATAGGGACAGACAGACGCGGGGTACTTTGTTTTTTATTATGTAGTGATAGTGATGATGCACAAATTTAACGTTTTGACCACCCATCGAAAACCAATTGAATGATTAGTATCATGTACTAACACATCTTTTATTAAGGAATCAAACCGGCAATCGTTCTAAAGAAAAAACAGCTGATCCGAAAATCTGTGTTCACGAAACTTGGTAAAATGTAGCAACTGACTTTAATTATCGTTTTCAGGGTTGCCTCGTAAAAGTTGCACATAATTATGAGTTCAAAGACCCCTTTTGAGGGTTTTTTAGGTTAATCGAATTGCGCTATGTATAGGGAAACAATAAAAAAATCAAACAAAATTTAAATCATTTATTGTACACTTTATAATAACGCACCATACTGCTTTTACGTATATAAATAATGTTCACATTTAAAATGATAAAAAAAATTAAAGGACAAATGTTAAAAACAGTCCAAGAAGATAAAGAGACTGAATGAGAAAATTAGAAGACAAACGAAAAAATTGCTCATTTTTAGTAATATTGTCAAAATTAAAAAATCAAAATCAAAATTTACATTTCCAATGGCTTGTAACCATATTCTTTTTTTTGCTTCATTTCTAGGTAGCCTGAGTGTAAAAAATACAAAGACAATCGTTATTAGAAAAAACTATCGATTACTCTTTAAAGCTTCTAGCACATCACTAAGAACACAATAAAAACAATGTTCTCAAACCCAAAATATCAGTTTAGGGTCACTAAATTACATACAGAACAATTTCCTATCATGTGTATAATGACAGAATACAATAATTTCATGTCTTTCCAGGTTTTTTGAATATTTTAAATAAATTGTAGGTTACTCACTTATGAAACGACAAATTTGGCCGATTTTGGCTTTTAGACGCACCACAACCCACAACAGCACACTTAGGAGGCATCACAATTTAGTGTCTTTTCACTTTTATAAATAATATAAGCACAATTTCCATTAAATTGAGAAAAAACTTGTTAAGAGTTGAAAGTAAACAAAGACGTTATGTACTCTGTGACAGTAACCAAACATGGCGGATTGGCACGCAGGATCATTCTTGTGACGTCACAGGTTTAATGTTGTCAAAATCAGCAAAAACAAATATGTTGTCGTCCTGCTTTTCTTACGCGAGACAATATAAGTTAGAAAGAACAAGCAATATTTTTGGTAGTGCTACATCGGTTTCACTAATAAATGTAAAGGCAAATGTACCTATAGTAAATTACGCCAACTCCATAGGATTCCTACCTCCATGGGTGACCACGACACAAGCCTTGCTTAGTGTGGCACTAGATGGCGCTGTGTGTAATTTTCAGCGATATTTATTTATATGCCTAGCCTCTTCTCAACTATATTGGGGTCGGCTTCCATGCTCGTATCCTTTTCCGTTGTTGGGCGGCTCTTTAGTAAACTCATTTCACACAGGCGGATCTCACGGGAACAGTCGACCTTATGAATCTTTCAATTCATCAACTGATCCTGTGTGTATTTTTAAATATTTCATTTATTTAAATCTTCAATTTACTAAGATACCAGAAATTATAAAAAATTTAACTAATAAAATAAATAAATAAATATCCCTGGACATTAACACACAGCGCCACCTAGTACCACACTAAGCAAAGCTTGTATCGTGGACACTAGATAGTTGATATACTACATATATGTACTTTTTTGTTTGTAAATACATACTAATTATACATATAAACATCCATGACTCAGAAACAAATGTCCATGCTCATCACACAAACATTTGCTCCTACCGGGATTCGAACCCAGGACCCTAAGAACGTAAGGCAGCGTCACTACCACTACGCCATTCGAGTCGTTAAAACTAAAACTTCGAAAATGTAACTTACTTTGTAAAAACACCACGGTCGTGATGGTTCCGTATCCTCTCCGCCAAGACGTCGAGTGATGCCGCGCTCACCTCTCTCAGTCCGTAATACTGGGTGAGGTTGTACTCTATCGCCCAGTGAGCCTCCCCTCTTATGTTATTTACATCTAAGTAATACTGTGTGTAATCTAAAACCTGTGGAAAAAAAATGATCGGTTTAGGTGAAAAAATTATTGATTAAATCCATTAATTTAACAAAACATCATAGTTCTTCAGAATTAATTAACCCTTGGTATCGCCGGAACGTAGATCTACTCGAGACACAATGGCTTTTTAATTGTGTCTAGAAGTTAATACTCAATCTAAATTATTTCGAGAATAAAACGAGACTTTTCTGTAGAATTTAATTGTAAGAATTGATAATAATCTGAGCAACTAATTGAACTAACTAAGGAGCTATCTGTTGTTATCTGTTTTGCAATATTGTCAAGATAAACTAAACCTTACCTTTCCGGTATTAGAGTCGAACTTATAAAGTCTTAATCCTGGGTTTGAAGTACTGCCAGCGCCTCTTGGTGTGACCGAAGGGGCCAACATTGCCCAAGATACTGGTCGACCTGCGGACAATTTTTAAAAGATTTGAAAAAGGAATCATGGTTTAATTTAAGAGAGACCTCCCTGACCTTTGTCCCTGGCAGTGGACTGCCATTGCTGTTATCTCTTATATACTATACATATAAGAGATACGAGTTTATTATCATAGAATATACGGTAGCATCTGGAGTCTATGCAATTTATGGCTTGATAATACGATGAGTGAAAAACTAAAGAGCAGGACATAATATAAACCGAACTACTTTAGTGTTGCTGAAATTCTCGGAAATACTTCTACAGGCATACAGGTGGGCAGGACACATTGCTCACAGAATGGATGACCGATGGGGCCGTAAAGTTCTGGAGTGGCGTCCGCGAACCGGAAGACATGCGTTGGAAGGCCTCTCACTAGGTGAACCGATAACCTAGTGCAGGTTGCGGGAATCCGGTGGATGCGAGTAGCAAGGGACCGGTCAATGTGGCGACACTTGGGGGAGGCCTATGTCCAACCAGCAGTGGACGTCTTTTGACTGAAGTGATGACTTTATTAGCACTGCATGAGTGTATATTTGGTGCGGAAGGAGTACGGTGACGAGTCGTGCAGTCAGTGTAATTTTATAAACTGATAAGCGTCGACATACCTCCCGCCAGAGCATTATAAAAAAATAAAAAAACTATGCCGATGTTTCCTAGTTTCCATCAATAACACACTAAACTAACGTATTGTACCACCGTTCGAAAGAAGTATAACAAATCTCACAATTCAGCTTTTCCACAGTTCAGTAAGCAACAAAGAGCTTTCAAAAATGGAGCCAATGCCCTAGATTCGTACAGCACTGAGAGAAGGCTATGAATAGCTTCCAGCAGATAGGAAAGATATAAATAACATCATAATATTTTTTACTACACAAAAGAACGGCATTTTATTATTCATATCTATTGTAGCACAAACGTCTCGTAACTCGAGAAAATGTTATTTTACGTACTCTTTATACGTCAAAGAGATAGTTGTTTCAATATTACTCAAGGAAAGTTTAATAATATTATGTTAACTACATTTATATGCTTTTGATAACTTTATAACATCAAAAACGACATGTATTTATATAATCTTTGTGAACAAACTCAAGCATTCATAATAATATTTTTTTTATCCGTGTGTGTTTGATTTATATGACAAATAATGTGGCACAATGACTTTTTTTTTTTGGGACAAGCCCGCCACACACGCCCAAACCACTGTAACTCCTGAAAGCCAGAATCAACACCAACAGTGGCACAATGACTTTGTTACAGATTTTGATAGTATCAAATATTTATTGAAAAAATTGACGAAGTACTTTGAAATTGTTATTGATGCTCTGTTACTGTTAGCCTGCTACATCCTATCGTTGGGCAAAAGCATCGCATCTTGGCTTCAAATTCTCACAATCTGGGGTTAGTGTGATCCTCTGTTTGTTGGATTTGTCCACCTCACCCCGTCATTGTCTATGAGGGCTGTGACGCTTCCTGGCTGTATCTGACACTCAGAAAGTCAAAAAGTTCCAACACTAAAATTATCTAATACTAGTAGACGTCACGCGATTTCACCCGCGTAGTTCCCGTTCAGGTGGGAGTACTGGGATGAATAGTAGCCTGTTTCAACCGCGGTTAGTGTAGCTTCCCAATGCCAAAAGAAATTTTCAAATCGGTCCAGTAGTTTTAGTAAAATACAAAAATACAGACACACAAATATTTCTTCTTTATAATGTTATATACAGACTTCGTTCCACATCCCAACATTCGGACTAATTTTTAATCTTGCCGACACCAAAAACTTGTACCGAATGAGCCTCTAAGGTCCACTAAACGACCACAAAGAGATATGGCCATAAACACAACGATGCGAACGAATGTGTAATAGCAGTTTGTTTCTATTAGCCCACAAGGTAGATAACGCTATCAATCCTCATAATCCCGTAGTCCTTTTACGATGCTCCAGGGAAGTTTAAGGGTAGCCAGCCCTTTGTGAGAACCACACAAATTCCTTCCATCAGGAAGCTGCTATCTCTAGCTTGCTAATAACATTCTGAGATTACTAATTTAGTATGCAAGGCTTTTTGTAGCATTTTCTGTTGTTCTTTAGATTCGCTGTTGGCTATTTTGAAGTATAGGTTTTTTTTTTAATTTTGACGATAATTGATTGATTGATTTTTTTATGTTTTCTTCTAGTACATAAGCATATATGCCTCCTTATTTTATTACTAGCTTTTGGTTATCAGTGGTAATAGATAATTGAAAGCCAAAAACTACCCTCACTGTTACGAAATAAAGGCGCCATTCATGCATGCATTCTTTGTAATTTGACTATAACAACAGTCAAATTGCAAAGGTTCATAATCAGAAGGTAAGGTTAAGGTGTTAAGGTCCAGATCTCAAGTGCGTATGCGGCGTCTTTCCACAGACTATGAACCACCATCCTTCCATCCATCTTGCACTGCATGCATCATCTGCGCACTTGATGATCTATTTGCTGCATCAGTGCGCAGAGTTTGCGTGACTGAGTTTTGTAACTTTTTGCAATCGATACTATCAAAAGTAGAAGTCAAATTATCATGGATTGGCTAATCACTGGGTGGTTTGACCTAGAAAATGCTGGTCCAGAGACGAAACCACCATTGTCACTAACCTTCACTATAAATAAGTCTGAACGTGTCAGCGTGCCGATGACCGTAGAACTGCCCAGCGATCACATCGCTGAATGCGCGGATGACGTGCACCAGGTGCTGGTTGGCAGTAGGAGTCAGTTCTCCCCCACCTGCCGCTGAAGAGCTGCCTGCGTTGTGCCGCTCTTCCACTCCTGGGCCGGCGTGGGCAACAAGGTAGACCTATGGAAGAATATGGATAGATAGGACTCTTTGTAGATACAACTCTACCAAACCCTGCAGAGATTACAGGGTTGATGTTATGTAGAACTCGGTTTTGAGATGTATCTTTAGGGATTGATTAGGTTAAGAATAAATAGTATATATAGAATAGTACATTCACATTCCGCCAGTTATGTCCAAGTCCCATGTACAGTCTGTCGAAAGAGATACCGTGGCCCCGGAACATAAAGGGTGAGGAAGGAACATGGATGGATTTTAGTCAGTAAACATTTGACACTCCCTCCCGCTCCGCCTTGAGAAAAAGAGTGATTGATACATGATACATTTCTTGAAGCAAAATAGCACGGGTACCGTTAGCGCCCTATATTACTTGACTCTTTTTCTTTCTTTGTTTTTTATTGAAGGTCGCAAAATGTAGGACTTGAAGTCAAAAATCGCTAATTGTTTAGCAAAAAAAAACCATGCAAACAGTCTTTGAGAACTGCCCATTGAAGTGTCTCTTAGCCGATCCGCTACGGATAGTGGCGTTAGGTGACGGTCACGCGAGATCCGTGATTTATGCCCACTTAGTGTTCAACGCGTCTAAAGAAGTTTTTACTATCTAAATTAATTAGATTCTGCCCTGCAGTAATGTACTAAAGTGCTAACCATTTCATTTCTTCTTCTAGCTTTGATGAGGACCTGCTCCAGCCACTCCCACTGCTGCCTGCCTCTGTGAGGACCATCAGTCCTTGCAGCTCCACCTGCCCAGAGCACGCTGTTCAGGACCACGATCCTTAATCTGCTGTGAGACTGTTCTATCGTGTAATATCCACCTGGAAACAAACTTTGAATCAGTACTTTACAAGAACACCTGCTGGACCAATCTGGGATAGTCACTTTCTTTTTTCAGATTTCCATCGCATTCAGGATGAAACAAGTTTAACGAAAAATAATAAGACTACTGTTTAAAAAGTGCACTTCGTCTGAGATTGCATTATTAAAACAGGTTACCCCTCTAATATCCAAGATCTACTTTAAAAGATGAAGACATTCTTGGTTGTTAGCCCAGTACCGAACTTCTTGACCACACTACAGCAGTTTTTTCACGCAGACAAGATAGTGATATTTCAACCTGTGTAATACTCTTTTGAACAATAAAGCTTTTTATATATTTTTTTTTATATTTAAGAGAGAAAAACGGATATAGTACTCACCAGTTTCAAAAGTCTGTAATGCTTCAGTGGGAAGCCACTGCATCCACATATCAACTAGCCTCCTCGAAGGAGCAGGATCATTGTGTCCCAGCGCTGGGAACACGAACTGACTGCTGAACGTCCTGCTCAGAACATCTGTGACGTTCCTCACGGCTTCCAGCTTTATATCCTCGCTTAGGTGCTCCATTGATGAGGACAGGATGTCCCTGGTGGTAGAAAAGTATTCATGAATTCTGCTGTACTATTTTTTGCTACAGCGTATTCCGGTGTGGAGGGTAGGGATACCTATAAAAAGTTATTGAGATATTTCAGAATGAGCATTTTATTTGATATGGTAACTTGTGATGCTGCTGATATTGCAAATAATACAGGATGTACACAAACCCATCACGAAGCCGTCAACCAAGTACTCTGAACATCAAAATATGTAACAAAACGCAAAAAATATTGCTGGGAAACGCCTTTTTTTTCGGGTGAAAAATTATGTTTGGAGGTAGAACTCAATATATACCCAAAATATTGTTCTGATGGATGAATTGGTAACTGGAATGTTTCCAGGTATGGTGTAAAAAATTGATCACAATGACGCTAAAGGGGAGAACAAGTACCTTTCGGCTTCGATAAGTGTCACACCCTTTATGTAATGAATTGTAAAAGATGGGCCGTCATTGGGGGCTTCTACTATCCAATAAAAATAATCTCCAGTTGTACGTCTGTAGTAGTTGTGAAGCAGTAAAACTCCCAAACCCACAGCACAAACTCCAGGATACCAGGACCAGTCACACATGTGATCTCAGTGCCACCAGTAAGGATGACAACGGTTGTGGTGGCCACCTGGTGAATTAGTAATACTCACCCAGTCCACAACACGAACTCCAAGGTGTCAGGGTGCCGCTCCGCCATGAGAGCGGCGGCGCTCTGTATCAGAGGCCAGGAACTGTCGCAAGTGTGGTCGCGATGTCGCCCGTTACGGTGACTGTGCTCATTGTTACCGCGGTTGTGACGGCAACCTAGTGGGAAGGTGGAAAGATATTGAATTAAGAGATAATGACGGGTAACATTACTTTTATTGATATAAGTTCTGTCTCATAGAAAGGACAAAAT